>CM028129.1:1128281875-1129515937 GCA_016271365.2 Neoceratodus forsteri | reverse complement strand
GAACAGCAAATCATAGGTCTGGTACAGCTAATTAAAAAAATTTGTAGGTGGTCTGTCAGAAAAGAATGCTGTAAAGTTTTTATGTTCATTTCAAGCAGAAAAAATGGGCTTCTGATTCTCAAAGTGACAGCTGGCAGGCCGTTATTTCATGGGCTGTTAAACGCACTTCCGATCAAAAGGAGCCAATCTCCCTGGGATTTCACATAGGCCTTGTCATTCTGTGAAAACCCCTCTGAGGTGCATTAGTAGTGTACAAAGCAGATCTTTATAAGCCAAGCTACATTGCTGTTTCTCTGCATCTCAAGTTTATGTGTTTGGTAATTGTCTTAGGTGCAGTGGGCTAAAAGTTTGTCTGTTTTCAGCCAAGACATGTGACAAAAAGAGTTGCAGACAAGGTGGCAGTTATGAGAAGAAAATTAATTAGTAGCAACAAATATAATGAAAGAAATCACAAATACCATTCTGATGGAACACGTTGCACGTACATAGTCTGCATTATATACAGTAGGCCCATTATAAACTGTTACGGATACACAATAGGGCTCAATTACAGATTAAAGGCAGTACTTGTAAATACAGTAATATGACTTATACATAAAGGGGTTGGTGGAATGGTGCTGAATGAAGGAACCCCATCTTAGGTTAGTGTAACCCCCCCTGCAAATGGGGGTTCCCAAAAGACTTCCAGGAGCTTGCATGAATGCTCCAAGCCTGAATGGTGTTTGGCCTTTAAGCCATTTATCAGTGAGTGTTTTTAGAACCTCTGGTACTGTCTCTTTAAGAGCTGTCTGCTTGCAGACATAATTAGTTTGTATGGGGACTGTGTGTTTCTTTGATTGAGTACCACTCAAGCTGCTGCCAATTCACTCCATTTTGCAGTCACTAGGAGTGCAAAGGAACCTATCTGAAAGATGTAACTGTTTGCCAGAAACCATTTAGAGTGATAATGAAATTACAGTTTGTCTAACCTGCTTTCTTTGCAGTCAGAACAGTGTCTGCCTAGTTCCCCATTCTGGTTTTGAACTGCTGAACTGGACCAATCAGTGTGGGGTAAGCTAGCTCTAAAATGGTGCCTTGGACGAATCAGAACTTGGACTCATAATCTGAGCCAGCCACAAGAGGATTGTATGGGCAGTGACTCTGGGAGATGTAGTTTAGACTTCAGTGCCTTTTTGGACCAACAGCAGCAGTCTATTGTGAGTGACAGCCAATCCAGTCAAGAACTGGGAGGAACTCAAAGGAAGTGCCAGTTTTGTCGGTTGGAGTTTCAGTTGAGCTTTGGCAGTAAAGAAGGAAGGAGCCCTGTGCTTTTTCAGTGTGCAGTTTTAGTCAAAAAACGTGTGTAAGGCCCCGAGTTCCGGTCTGCAGCTTGTGTAACTGCTTGTTAGGACTGAATCTGTCCTGTGAAGAGAATCAAAGGATATCTGAAGAGTAGAAACCAGGCTCACCCTGTAAAAGACTGTAGGAATTGCGGAATTGCACTCGGTCTGTCAGGAACTGAATCTGCTGTGTGTTCTCCCGGGTATTGTGAAGTAATTGCGATCGGGATACAGATGCAGCCTGCCTGGTATAGTGCTTTCTTTTACCATATAAATGTGTGAGGAGTCTCTTAGAGCTCAAGAGTAGCCCTGCTGACATTGAAGGACCCTATCTTATTTGGAGGTCGTGAGTACTAATTCAGGGTCGCTCCCTGTTGAATTGCCACATTAAATCCAAATGGAATTACTGTACTGCTGACTGTTTAATTTTCCTTTTCTCTGTGTGAAAGGGCCCCTACCAGCTGCCACGGTTTGGACTAGCCACTGGGGCTTGGGTACCCAGGACAGTAACTGATAGGGATAGGCCTGTGCACAGAGCCATAGGTAGATTATTAGAGTGATAAGCTAATTAACCTGATTTCCCCCTGTCCTTGTTATATCCCCCTAAATAAATCAGAGCTGCTTGTTTCAGCAAAGTTATACTGCCTGAGGTATTTGTCTATGTTAAAGTACTGTACTGTGATTGTTGCACTGTATCTCATTTCACAGGAGGTCCCAGTGCCGGAACCAGTCCTGGGGGTAAGTGTATACTGTGAAGGTAATTCTGATATATTGTGTGGGCCACTAGTGGGAAGAAAGGGGTTGCAGTGTCCCAGAGGGCTGTGACCAAGTTAGTTTAACTATTGCAAACCCTGACCTCTGGGTGGAGGCACCAGCTATTGGATCCAGGCCCCTCAACCTGTTAGTGGCAAATCAGGCAGGGGTAGTAGCCCCTGGGATAGCGCCATCTAGGGGTTACATTAGTATTATAACTCTAATTACATATTTATTTATTTATTTGCTTTTGTTAACCGGGTAAGCACACTAGACAGCCAAGTGCCTATTTTCAGGTGCGACCCGGGAAGGTTGCAGGGCAAGTGAGTACGAGTACAGTAAGGAAGTCAAAGTAGCATACAGAGAATAACAGGCATCGAAGGGAATACATTAGGTTGTTAACAGTATTTGAGAACTAAATGGCACAAGGACAATACAGTAATGGTACATACAGGGAGGATTTGAACAGTAAGGAATTCAAGGAAAGCTTACAGAGAATAAACAGGCTTCATAGGGATAACATTAGGTAGCTAAATAGCATTTAAGAACTATATGGGACATGATCAATGCAGTAAAGGTACATACAGGGTGGGTCTGAGTATGCATAACAGGTTCGATCAGATTAAAAAGGACTAAGAATAAGTGCCCCCGGGAGGAGGGTGCACAGGGGAGAGTAGTCAAGTACTAGTTACTCAACGAAGTACATGAGGATAAGTGCAGTTAGCGCTGAGGCCCCCACCCTAATTAGCCTGGGGCCGGAAGTGGGCTAGGCTCATTGGGCTCTCTGATTGGCTACTGTGCTGTGCTGTGCTACCCGGTTAACAAAAGCAAATAAATAAATAAATATGTAATTAGAGTTATAATACTAATGTAACCCCTAGATGGCGCTATCCCAGGGGCTACTGTATTATTCTCTCAGAAATGCCCAACATTGCTGATCAAACTGAAAAGGGCATCACACAAGAAAATTAGCTGAACAAACAGTCCCAGACAGCCATCTGTAGTAAATATATGGATACTACTTTGTGCCATAAAAACTATTTTAAAATATGACACTGCTGATTTTCATATTTCTACTAATCTGGACACCGAACCGCAACACGCAGAATGCATGCAGCATGTCTTTCAATGACATGAATCCACTACACTCACACAATCAAAAACTCAAATGTATTCAGTTTTTTAAAAACAAAAAGCTTCTTGTGATTTGACTTATTATCACAATAATGACCTGCTAGACTGTCATTTCCTGGGATTAATGATCAGCTGGTGGAGCATGGCCCTCACTTGTGCCATGAGCCACTTATCTCCATGAGCCAGCAGTTTAATCTATGGCGAATGACATTGACTTGCACTTTAAGTAAGTCCGTAGTCCATGTTTGAAAATTGCATGTCGGGAGGCCAGCATCAAATCACAGAGTAAAATATTCCATAGTTTGGGGGTAGACACAGAGAATGATTTCTGGCCCATGGTGCTGGGTTCAAAGTGTAATAAGCTAGAGGAGGACCTTGGCTCTATACTGTGTTCTTACCTTGTTGGCATGCTTGACTGCAGATATACTCCTGTTTGCAAGGTAATGGTGAACTTGAGCTATCAATTCAACAGCCCATGTTATGGCAAAACTGTTGTGCCTTTATCTTTATATTTGATTTTACATTGCCCCTTTTTTCCCCGTTTTGTACAATACCCTATTGCCCACATTTTGAGTCTGCTTGAACATCTTTTTCAAGATTTGAAATAAAGGTGAACCCTTTTAAATATGACTGCTCCATGGTTTTCGATAATATCCACAGCTTATTTCAATACCCACTGATTAACATTACTTTTCTTGTACTTAAGATGAACTAGCATGCAACAGTCACTGCTTTCTGACCTTACAGGGGCACAAAGGATACATTAGGATTAACAGAAGGCCGCACAAGTTTAGTACTAGTAACGTGGTGAACCCAAAATGAAATATGGCACCAAATAAATGCATTTAGAAACAAACCTGAAAGGCAGTAATCAACATTGTGGTTGCGTAGGAGTGCAGAACGCAGAATGAAGCATATGAAGACATTTTGTAACAAAGACTGCTATTTTAAGCCCTGCTGCTATAATTTAGCAATAAGATGTAACCGGGTGTGCAGTATTGTGACATAATGGTGTGCTACAGGAAGTGAGGCATGAAGCAATGATGAGTGCCTTACACACTGCCGTTATCTGGCTCTACCATGCCGGTTCAACATGCTTTATGTCGGCCGGCATCACAGCGACAGGAATCATGTTGACTGCAAGTTGTGGTTGTCATGATTCCTTCAAGTCTCCCGGTCCTTTTTTTTTTTTTTATCAGGGGGCTTCGCCCTCCATCCTCCCCGACTTATGGATTCTTAACTCCAGTCAGAGTTACTTCAGGGTGGGGGTGTAGGACCAGGAGACAGTGTGCCCCTATCTCGGGAACACCAACACAGTGACCTGTCAGCAAAGTGTCGATTTTGCCAACAGGATTGTAGTTTGCTGTGTTGGTGTCACCGTAAGGGGGGCATACCCTGTTATCCCACAGTTACTCACACCCTGGAATGCTTTATTGTGATTCTAAAATGGCTTCTCTGATTCTTATTTTAAAAACTGAGTAATGAGGTTCAGAAAGTTAAGTATTTCTGACCTGTGCTGTTGTGCTGGAGTAACACACAGTCATGTGATCATATCTGACCAATCACAGGTCTCTGTTTCTCATACCTATTTCCATTTTACAATATCTGAACACTCTGGTGCCTTTTATTTGTTTAAATTGTGCTTCCAATAGGATAACTGGTTTGCAGTATGAAATGCAATATTTTGTTTTCATGGTGGCCTCTGAGTACAATTTGTCACAAAAGAAGCATTCACATCAGATACAAATATTTGAAGGAGCATATCAGAAAGTTATCATCAGTAGCACTATAGGATAAGAGCCTCTTCAAATAGTTCAGAGGCACTGTAATAGGAGCTGCAAACAGTTCTGACTTTAGTTTGTGCAGGACATTAGTAGAGCTGTGCAGCAATTACTTGAATGTGGGAAATGACCCTGAAAAATTACTCATCTCACACAGTATCCTCATTTTCACAGCTAATAATAGTAACCAAAACAAGCATTTGTCAATGCCGAATGTTTGCTTGCTGGCATTGGCAGTGGTAGTGTAGAAGTTACAGAGCTGTGTAATAGGAATGGCAGTGTGCGTTTGGGTTGTCAGGCATAACGGCCACGCCATTTCACCACACCCCACCCTGCAGACACTGACAAGTGTCACAGTGTTTCTTGGGGTCTTTGGCCCTTATATGCACCCCATTTCATTAGGAAATATGGTGAGATGGGTGCAATATAGGAGAATGGGGTGAAGTTTGGGGCCGAAGAGTCCAAGGCATACCTTGATGCCTCTCACTGACTGCAGGGTGTGGAATGGTATGAGCATCACAGGCAAGAATCCCAAGTCACACCCCTGATGCCTGTCATTCTCTACAGGGTTGGGCGTTATGGTTGGAAACCCTAATACCTCAGGCATTCGTTGGTATTTTCACTCCAAATTTTCAACATGTTTTTTTGTGACCCCACCTCATGAACAGGGGGAATATCAGTTTGTTAGCCGAAAGCTGCTTATGCACAGTGACTATGGCATTTAGCACCACAGGTGCAAAAACATTCCGAACAGGATGTAAAAAATGACAGCTGTACTGTTCATGGGGAGGTGTAAAAAATGGCAATGTTGCAAATCTGTAGTAAAAATATTAAAAAAATGGTGAAGTCACGAGCGTACATAGAAACTGTGCAACGCACACCCGTAATATAATTAGGTTGGGGATTTTTTACAGCAGATTGTCAACTCAGGCATTTTGGTGCCTCAAATCATGAACAGTGTCACTGTGATTTTCTTTATCTGTGCCGAACAATGATTTCCCACAGCGACCACGCATCTCTGCGCTGAAAATGTGGAAACACACTTCAGCCACGTTGTGAAAAATGACAGCTGTACTGTTCATAAGGAAGTGTGGAAAAATGGCACTGGTGAAAATCTGGACTGAAAATATTACAAAGTCATGAACTAGCGAGGGTGCGTGGAAACTGGGCAATGCTCACTTGTAACACAGTCATTTTATGGACTTTTGTCACCAAATTTTCAACATAGCCATTTTAAGACCTCTGCTCATGAACAGCGTAACTGTGATTTTCTTAATCTGTCCTAAACATTGCTTTGACACCAACAGCACCATCGTACGCTTACATGTGCGAAACACATTTTGGGCGACATATGAAAATTGCAGCTGTACTGTTCATAAGGAAGTGTAATAAAATGGCAATGTTGAGAATCTGTAGTGAATATTAAATTTGCAAACTTACGAGCATGCATAGGAACTGTGCAACACACGCTCGTAACACAGTCATTTTAAGGAATTTTTCACCAAATTTTCAACATAGCGATTTTTAGACCTCTGCTTATGAACAGTGTCACTGTGATTTTCTTAATTTGTCCCGTACATTGATTTCGCACACCGACTGTGCCACTGTGCGCTACATGGGCGGAAACATGTTTTGGGTGAGATGTGAATAATGACAGCTGTACTATTCATAAGAAGGTGTGGTAAAATGGCAATGTTGAAAATCTGGAGTAAAAATATTGAAAATTCGCGAACTTACGAGCGCGGTTAGGAACTGTACAACTCACGCTCGTAAAACAGTCATGTTTTGGCATTTTTTCACCAAATTTTCAACATAGTCATTTTAAGACCTTTGCTCATGAACAGTTTCACTGTGATTTTCTTAATTTATCCCGTACATTGATTTCGCACACCGACTGTGCCATTGTGCGCTACATGGGCGGAAACACGTTTTGGGTGAGATGTGAAAAATGGCAGCTGTACTACTCATAAGAAGGTGCAATAAAATGGCAATGTTGAAAATCTGGAGTGAAAATACTGAAAATTTGTGACCTTACGAGCGTATGTAGAAACTGCGCAACGCATGCTCGTAAAACAGTCATTTTTAGGAAGTTTTTCACCAAATTTTCAACATAGCCATTTTAAGACCTCTGCTCATGAACAGTGTCACTGTGATTTTCTTAATTTATCCCATACATTGATTTCGCACACAGACTGCGCCATTGTGTGCTACATGCGTGGAAACACATTTTGGGTCACATGTGAAAAATGACAGCTGTACTACTCATAAGAAGGTGTGGTAAAATGGCAATGTTGAAAATTTGGAGTAAAATACTGAGAATTTGCGAACTCACGAGCCTTCATAGGAACTGCGCGCATGAGCTCATAAAACAGTCATTTTTTGAATTTTGGCACAAAGTTTCAACATGGGGTTTTGGGACCCTTCTCATGAATACTGTCACTGTCATGGCGTTATTCAGGCCTGAAGGGTGATTTAGCACAGTGACTGCGAAATCACCCTTAGGGCCCAAATAATGCCATGACAGTGACATCATTCATGAGAAGGGGTCCCAAAAACCATGTTGATAATTTGTGCAAAGATTCCCAAAATGCCTGAGATATGCAACAAAGTTGAAACCCCTATCTAGCCCATTATACAGCTTACGGCATTTCTTCAGTTCGCGGTCGGCTTTGAAGAGTGCAGGCGTGTTCCAGTCCACCAAGAATCGTCGCGCCGAGTCCGGAGGTAAGTATGGGGTGGGGGGTGTGGTGAGGCTGGAGTACCAGTGGTTAGGTGCGGGTTATGGGGAGCTGGGAGATGCACCGTGGGACCATTTTTCTTTACAGGTAAAAAAAAAAAACGAGAGGACATTTGCCATGCTGGGGTGGGCTCCAGCGTGCACACAAGACGGTTGGGGACTGTTTCAGCCGACGGGATTGGGCACCCCTGGCCACAGTCAGTGAGATTGCCACGCTTGGGTGGGCCTCAGCGTGGCACTTAGTTCCTCAGGGGGATTAGACAGTGGAGCCGCAGCGGATTGGGCACCCCGTCGGCTATATCATTACTTGCTACGGCTGGGGTGGGCACCCAGCGTGGTATTTCGAAGGCTTTGGGGAGAATTAGGCGGGGGCAGCACAGCTGGCGGGGATTAGGCACCCCGTTGGCTATTCAGTGTATGCATGCGGGGGGGTGCGCGCACGCCTACGTGGCGTGTGTGTGTGTGGGGGGGAGCTGCACATGAGCAGGCGATATCTTATCGCTGCTCACTCAAGCATAGCTCCCCCTTTGAACTATATGCCACTGCATTTTGGAGCTTGTCATAGATAGCTCCAGAATGCATTGGCTTACAGGGGCTGCGCCTGCCAACACACTGACTGAATTGGAGGAGGAGGTGACACACCTCCGAAATCTCCGATGATGGCACTATGCTTCTTGCACATGCGTGCAAGCAAACATAATGACAGAAACCCATTATAAAAATAACATAAATTGCCCACAAAACTGACATGGGGTACTTAATTTTTATTTATTTTTTTAATTTAGTGATAAACAGTTTATAAAATTTAACCGAGAAATGTGCAGAAACTAACTTTTATGCTTTAAATATTTTCAAATCTACACATTTTTCAGTAAAGCCACTGTTAAAGAACCATCCTTGGGCCAAACTCTAATGAAACTGAAAGAAAGTTTAAGGTTTCAGCTCACAGCCATTTTGTGCTATTGGTCATGAAAAAAATGTCTTAAAAACCATGACCCCGATTCACAAAAGGGGCTTAGATCAGCACAAGCTGCAACAAACAGCAGCTTGTGCCAAAGCCTAGTGTGCCAGGGACCCTGCACCAGATTCAGGTACAGGAGGGGTCCCAGCACCTAAGTCTCCACACACATGGCAACCACTCCCATGCGAAAAACACCTGGTGCACAGGAGGGGAGTGCCGCAAGCTCCTGCTGCAAAGGCAAGCATCCTTTGCCCCCTTCCCTGGTGGTCTAGTGGTCCTCCCTACCCGATCCCTGATAGCACACATTAGTAAAATATTTAATAATTTTCCTATTCTGGTGGCCTAGTGGTCCCCCCTCTCCAGTCTCTGATATCGCTGTTAGTAAAATATTTAACAATTTCCCTGTCTTGGTAGTCTAGTGGTCCCCCCCCCCCGATCCTTGCTAGCACCCATGTGTATAATATAAATTAATTGTCCCTGTCCAGTAGTCTAGTGGCCCACTACCACCTCCCACCCTTGCAGGTGAGTGCCCACCAGTCACGCTTCCCCCAATTCCTGAAAGCGCAGACAGCAACCAGCACAGCCCACCCGCACCTTCTCAGCTGGCTGCTGGACTGAACTGTCAGCCAGTGAGCGCCTATTGTATAGTGTACGCGCTCATGCATGTACACTATACAGTAGGCGCTCACTGACAGTTCAGTTCAGCGGCCGGCCGTGGAGGTGAGGTTGAGCTGTGCTGGTCACCGGCTATGTTTTGGGATTTGGTGGGAGGGAGCAGGGTGATGGGCACTACCTGTACAAACTCTAAGGGTGGGGGCCACTAGACCACTAGGACAGGGACAATCAATATATATTATAATAATGGGTGCTATGGAGAATCAGGGAGGGGGGACCACTGGACCACCAGAAAAGGGAAATTATTAAATATTTTATCAACGGGTGATATCGGGGATCAGGAAGGGGAGACCACTAGACTATCAGGGCAGGGAAATTATTAAATATTTTACTAATGGGCGATATCAGGGATTGGGGAGGGGGGACCACTAGACCACCAGGACAGGGCAATGTAACACTTATTATAATGATGGGTGATATCAGGGATTGGGGGGGGCACTAGACTACCAGGGATTTATTTTATTTACAGAAGTGGGGATTGGGGCAGGGGTGAGGGTCCGCAGCACAGTGCCACACAGTGCTCATCTCATCCAGAAGGTGAATTTATAAATCCCCTAATCCAGCCCTGCCTGGTCTAAGGGTACTTAGAAATTCATCATCTAAGTGAGATTGGGAATCCTACTTGTGCAGCAATTGCAGTCTGCATCTGCTGCAAGTCCTAGCTCCATGTTGCAACCCATTTCTGGGTGCATGGTGGCTAAGCCCATTTGGGGCAGGCAGCCTGAGGTTGATGCAGGCTGCATTTGTGAATGACTCAGGGGTGGTATCTGACACAAGGTGCCACTTGCACCATTTATGTTTGGCTCAGGGACCTTGCATCAATCTTGGGGTTTGAGAATCGAGCCCCATAATTCTATTGATCTTCAACCTTGCAGGACTTTGAAACTGCCCAACTGGCTGTCACCAAATTTTACTGAATAGAGAGATCCTTGTAACAACTAAGGACGTGGCGAAGTGCAGATCATGCTCTCCAGGGATGGCCGCGCTACTAGGGTGCAAAAATGCATGTTTTAATTAAAAGTGCCTACTGAATCCTAATATAGTAATAGCTACAGCACTACAATAATACTGATATCTGTATCTTTAAAACACTTTATCTACATTAGCACATAGCAGTGATCCAATCAGGTAAAACATCTGACACACAAAACTTCAGGTAAAATAGTCCCTATTCTTTTCCCCCATCCTTTTAGTAGGCACCAATCATTTTTTTAACTACTGTTTATGCAGTAACTCATTAAACATATTATTAAAGTAGAACTTGTTTATTCATAACTCCTTTGGGACCAAACAATCTGTCCTTAAAATCAATTTGTCCTTAGTATGCAGGTTGCACATTACTGAAGAAGATGCAATTGGAACAGTGTGAAATGTCCCTAATATCAAGGCATCCTTACTATGCTGTGTCCCTAATAGACATATTTCTCTGTATATGTTAATACTTTTGCAAATTTCAGTTGCCACTGTGCCTCCTTGAAAACAAGTTACTTGCATGTGCAAAGAATTACCTTTCCTAAAAAATCTTTTATAAATTTACAGTATATAAACAAGCTTTGCTGCCTGTGTTGGGGTAGAGGAATGTTTCAGTTGTGGGGGTTGGGGGGGTGTTTTATGTGATGCTGCTCTGGGCTGGAGATGATAAATCCCATCCTGCCACTGATTATGTGTGAGTGGTGTATCAGTAGCCTGCCTCTGATGGCAATGCGATTAGCAACATCACCCACAGCATTGCTGTAATCTGACTAAACGGGATTAGCCCTCCTCTCTGGAGCTGCTATGGATTGGGCATGATAGAACGGAAGGCTTGCTCATGACATCCTTCCTAGTTTACTTGCAGCAAAGCAAGCTACATACAGCACAGTGCCCAAAAACAGAGTCCTGAAGAAATGAGAGCTGCACTGCCATGCACCATGAAGACACTACTGTCATCACGTAATCAGCCTGACCAAATCAGGTCCAAGGAATGTGTCACAATGCTAACCACCACACTTTTACTTACAGTACAACAGTAAAAGCATTACCAAGAAGACTGTCCTATGTAACTAATAATGTTTTTGTTTTTACACATTCCCAACGTGTATGATGCCTCACAAGACCCAGTACCAACGCTCAAGAGGTTTATCAAGATATCACACACTGAGGGTATGTGTGACAAAACATTACACATCTCAATCCATACTTTTTTTTTTTGTATAACTGCTGACTTTCCAGACTTCCAGTTAGTTTTCTTGCACTGGTCTGAAGCTGAAAACTGAGTATTTCCTGTTTCCTAGCCCTGCTGCTTGTCATGGGGCTGGGAAAGATATTTTCTTGCCTCAAGTTTCTTCCATCAAGTCCAGTCCTTGTTCTCCTGCCAGCCCTAGAGCCAGTGACCAAAAAATCCTGCCAGTGACATTTTCACTGTCACTGGTTTCAGTTTCGGCAGTTGATAGTTTTCACAGAGCTTGCACATGCTACTAAAGCTTGATTGACTGCTATCATCTGTCTCCTGCTTGCCCTAATAGCCCATGGTCATACCAGCAAAAGTATACCACAGTTATCCATGTGGAAGGGTAGGGACCTGGGAAACTCACAAAGTGGCCAAGAGCATGACAATTGGGGTTCAATGCCCAAAAGTACAAAATCATGCACCAAGGCATAGGAACCCAGGAGTTGAGTACAGGATGCGGGCTAATGACAGTCAGCAGGAAGGGAATCCTGGAGTTTTCATATTTGATGACCTTAAAATGACACGGCAGTTTGACAAAACAGTGGGCAGGGCCAGTGTGATGCTGGGATGCCTAGGGAGAGTTATCTTCAGTAGGAGAAGGAAGGTGGAGTTGACACTGTATCGGTCACTTGTGAGACCCCACCTGGAGTATTGTGTCCAGTTCTGGAGGTCACACCTTAGAAAGTATAAAGATAGGGTAGAGGTAGTCAAGAGGAGGGCAACTAAAATGGTACAGGGGTTGCATCAAAAGCCTTAAGAACAGAGACTCAGGGATCCCAATACGTACACCCTGGAAGAGAGGAGAGCAAGTGGGACATAAGAAAAAAATTACTCATTAATAATGTTTGTTCCAAAGGGATACCTCACTAAGTTTAACAACAGCAATCATTCCCTATAATGAGCAGCATGGAGAGCTTCAAATTTATGCAATTAAGGAATCTGAAACAAAATTCTAACTCTGCTTTGTGTGGTCATACTCACCCCTAAACTCTAGCATCAGATTTGTTTCTAAGGCTAGGGTGTACTGTGATCACTGAAATTAGCTAAATGGCTGTGAAAATGTTTTTAAATTTTACCAAAGCGAGACTGAACAATCTTATTTTTATGAAAAAATAAAATAAGTCAGACCACTTAGCAACAACTGTGAAGGCACTGTAACAAGCAATGCTCAAGCAAGTAGAAAAGAAGTGATTCTTGTCTGAATCTTTTACCAGGTTCTGGAAGGGGGGGGGCAGGGATTAAGGATTGTTAAACTTAGAGAGGGATCCCTTTGAAAGAAACAACATTAATATGATAATTGCTTCTTTACACCCCAGGAATCTCTTACTTAGGTTTAACAACAGCAGACTACATAGCAGTACCTTGGGAGGCTGGTACATAACCTATTTAGGCAAAAGGTTCTGCAAGACAGCGGTGTCATAATTGGCATCCCTTTAGGAATGTTTGTCTAGACAGTAGTGCTTTGTAATAGTGTGTAGTGTTTTTCAGGTAGCTGCTTTACAGATTTCCTGCAGGGGGGATACCCCTCAATGCTGCTACAGAGGCAAAAGTGCCTCTTGTACAGTGTAGCCTGAGGCCTCTAGGTGGCAGTTTACCAGCTTTGTATTAACAGAACTGAATATAGGAGACTATCCAGTGAGAGGTGGTTCTCCAGGATGCTGATTTACCTTTCTCCACTTTACCACAGGTGACAAACAGTTGAGTGCTAGTGGACCAGACATCCTTTGTGTGGTCCAAGTAGTAAATGAGTGCCCTGTTTACATCCAGACTGTGGAGCGTTTGCTCCCCCAAGCTGTATTTTCTTGTGAAGAAGACTAGGAGGGCAACTGACTCATTCAGATGGAATTCAGACACCATGCTGGGGAGGAATTTCCTGTTTGTCCATAGGACTACATTGTTCCTATGGAACATTATCTAGTTAGGCTCTGTGCTGAGGGCTTGTAGCTCACTTACCCTTCTGGCAGATGTTACTGTCACCAGAAAAAGTGCTTTCCATGTGACTTACCTCAGTGCAACAGTTGCCATGGGCTCAAAGGGAGCCTCCATCAACTGGGCAACACACACATTTAAGTTCCAGGAAGGGGTAAGCTTCCTCACTGGAGGGTACAGGTGATTAAGGCCTTTAAAAACCTTTTTAAAATGAGTTGTGAAGCCACTGATCTGCCCTTATCAGCTGAAGTATAAGTTGACACTGCTGCCAAGTGTACCTTCAGTGTTGAGGGTCTTCAGCCCAAAGACTGGAGATGGACTAGATAGTCCAGGATTGTAGACAGGCCTGCCGGGATTGGGTTAATCTTCTAGAAGCCACCAGAATGAAAATCGGTACCATTTTTATTCCTTGTTGCTGGTTTTCTGGAAACTTTCAGTACCTCCTTTACTTTTCCAGAAAGATTTCGCTTAGAGAATCTAGCGCTTTAAGAACCATGCTCTGAGGTGCAGAGTTCTCAAAATTGGGAATGGTATCCTGCCTGGGAGACTGTCAGCAGATTGCACCTCAGGGGCAGGTCAATAGGAGTCATGTTGGAGAGGGATGGGAGCATGTACTACCAGGTCTGCCTGGCCCAATCTGGAGCTATAAGAATCATTGCTGATCCATCCTCAGTGTTATCAGTAGTCTAAGTGGAAGTGGGAATGGAGGGGAAGGCATACAGACACTTCCCCAACCAGTTGAGGACTAGCATATAGGGGAGTGCGAGGGACGAATAGTATTTCCTAAATACCTCAAATAATGCACTATTCGTTATTCAGATGTGAATAATGAATAGTGGCACTAATGGGGTGGGCAAAAGTGTGGATTTCCGCTATCGCGGAAGTTCCGAGAAATTTTGAAAATTTTGCAGAATTTTCCACTCTTTCACCCTTGGCAGAATTCTGAACTTTCACCAAATAACTGCGCATTTCCACCTAGTTCTGTGGCATTTAATTATGAATGGCGGACGTTTTATATGAAGTGGAAATAAAGTCTCTTGCATCACTTCTGCGGGGTTTTTGTCCCGCACTTTATTACATAAGCCACAGAACTGAACACTGACAGTGATCAGTTCTGCTGAGTTTTTTCCCCGCAGTTTAATACATTAACCCACATGTCTTACATTTATTCTGCAATTTTCAGTGGACTTTCCGTGAAAGTTGGCAAAATGATTTCCAAACTTTTGCGGAAGTAAAAATCCGACTTTTGCTGAAATTCTACCGGCAGAATATTTTTTGTTGCACACCCCAGGCACGATTACTCGTACCTGGGAAATACTAAAAAAAACAATAAAAAAAAAAAGGCCCAATATCTTCCTCAGACAGTTTAAAAATCTACAGCCTTAGTCTCCCATCAGCACCCACAATTTATTGTTTCAACAATGATCCCATGATGGGCAACCAGCACAACCCACCAGCCTCCACGGGTGGCCACTATCTGTTGTAGTACTTTTATGCTTTTAAATAGATCATTTGAAATAAATAGATAATCCCCACCCTTTCACCCCAGCAGCAGCAACCAACTTCCTACTTTCCCCAAAAACACATTTCTTATTGTGAAGAAGCCCACACCAGGCACAGAAAGGGGACTGACTCAGCCCACCCTCCTCCACAGCCGATCACCTTCCTGTAAATGAAAGTGCTCCCACACTTGCTTACATATTAAACAAGATGACCACTTTGCTTCATCACAGGTGGCATCCTGGACCACTTTCTCTTGATCAGGATAGGAGTAGAGGTACTCAGCGCCTTGTTTGTCCACCTGATATTTTTCTTAATTTTTTGTCAATAGTCGGCAGCCAAGGTGGATGCTGACATGCCTGTGAAATGGCTTTCTTGAGGGATTTGTGAATGGACAGCATTAATCTCACTGCGGTGCTAAGACTATCATATCCATAAAATCTACCTCCTCATCATCCTCCTCAGTCTCACTGGAGGACTGTTTTGATATTCACCATATGCCTTACAAAGGTATAATAGGAGGTATAGTTCTCTGAATGTTGAAGAGAAAGCCAAGTTCCTGCTCAGAGCTGTCTGGTTCAATGGTTATTCCTCTTCTTCCTCATAATATACATTTCAACCTCTTCCTCCACAGGCATTAGGAATGGCACTGGTTCCTGGGAAGTAGAGATGCAGTGAAATTTGCAAAATTGCCACAAAATTAGCAATTTGCTGGGCAAGAATATATGCAAAATTGCGGCAAAATTTCACAATTTACGCCTGTTGCCGCCAACCACAAGTTGTCAAATTGAGCCCCAACCCCATACACAAGTTACCATGCCCCACTTCACCCCATCTCCCTGGTGTCTAGTAGCCCCCACCCCAAGCAATCACTGGCCGTAATTACATTAAATGAGTACCCCTCAAGTTACCCTGCCCCTCCATTTATTTAATTAAAAAAAAGAAAAATTCACCCTCATCTCCCTGGTGTCTAGTGGACCCCCACCCCTCCACCCCATCATTAGATAGCAATACCCACCCAGCTCCACCCCCAGTACCCGGATCAGCCACGGCACAGACCCTCACCTCAACTCCATGGCCAGTGGCCTGACTTAGCTCCACTGAGCACTTGAATGAATAGCGCGTACCATGCCCATTCATTCAAGTGCTCAGTAATGCTCTATTAACCGCCGGCCATGGAGGTGAGTGGAGAGGTGCAGTGATGATCAATCAGGGTACTGAGAAGAGAAGAACTTAGGTAGTTGCTGCTATCTAATGATGAGGATGAAAGGAAGTAAGTGTCCACTAGACACCAGGAGAGATAGTAATTATTTTACAATTAAACAAATGGAAGAGGCAGAGATAACAGTGCAGCTAATGTAGTACAACAGTGATCGGCGGGGGTAGGAGGTACCACTGAACACCAAGAGAGATAGTGGTATTTTTAAACAAAATGGAGAGGCAGGGGTAACTTGGGAGGGGGCTTATTTAATGTAATTACGGCCAGTGATCGACCGGGGGGACCACTGGACACCAGGGAGAACTTTGGCCAGTGGCCACTGGCCAAGTGGCCATAAGATTTAGCAGTGGGAAGCAAAATTACTCCTGCAGGTAGAGAAATTTCACTGCATGTGGCGAAATTTCACCTGCAGGTGCAAATTTTCACCTGCTAGCAAAATTTTGCCGGCTTGGGGATGAAATTTCACACCCAGCCGCGGGCAAAATATTGCATTTCGCCCAGCAAAATATTTCACGAAATGCACTAATTACATTAAATATTTCGCTGGGTGAAATTTTCCAATTTCGCACAACCCTACTGGGGGGACAGGCATAAATGTGAAGTTCCCCATTGCATGGAATACCTGAAGAATTGCCATGTCTTTGTCATGTCATCTAGTGAGGGCATTTGTTTTGTGTCCATTGGTGTCTCCTTTCCCTCTGCAAGAGGAGAGACAGTACCATGTTTTTCTTTTTCTTTTTCTTAGCAGACACTGTCTGTGGTGTCTGTTCAGAGGCTTTTTATTTTTATGAATTGAGGGTTACCCTTTAGACACCGTGAGTTCTGAACCAGCTTAACAGCTTTATTGTTCTTTTCTGTCCCTTTAACAGGAACTGCTGCTTACTCTGAGGGGCTCAACCCTCACCTGAACCTTTGATGACATTGAGGCAGACAGAGAAGCCATAAGGATTTCTGATTTTTTTTAGCCCTTTTTTAATGTATTTTAGGGCAAAACCTTTTACAGAGATCACAACGGTGGTCTGGATTCAGACACTTCAAACACTGATTGTGGCAGTCTGCTTTTGCCAAGAGCTGAGAACAAAGAGAATATATTAATATGTCCCCCATCACCACTCGTTGCTGGATAAAAGAAGTTTCATGCACATTCTGCTCGAGAGAGAACAGCGAAGCAAAATTGAGCAATTCTGGCTCAAACAGAATGCAAATGAAACCACCCTTATCCAGCAATGAGTGTCGATGGGGGACATATAGTTATATTATTGATTGAGCACAATCAATAATACATTTAAAAGAAAAAAACTGTCCCAAAACGTGCACGTTTCCAGGGCATCTCTTCACACAGAGGAAAGGAGTGGCCCAATTGGTCGGGAGCACTCCCTTGATCTAAGATACAATTTTTAAAGCCTGTTGGTACTGTCCTCTTTTTGGGTCTGTCAGTCATGCCAAACACTGAAGATCCTTAAAGAGAAACTCTTCCGGTTCCCAAATGACATTGAGAAAACAATAAGCCCAATGACGTTAAAAATAGGGCTTAAACAACAAATGCTGTTTAGAAAACAACCGTGATTAGTTTTCTTTTACCTCAAAAGATTTTAAAATAGTCAAATAGAACAGAATATTGTCTTCATTCCCCAAAACATGGAGTCAAGACTTTAGGTGTAAACCCGACAAAATGGTTGTGAAAAAACAATCATTCAAAAGTTTCAAATGTTTTTTGATAGCGGTTCCCTATAGAGTGAACTGCACCGAAAATAGCATTCTCCAGTTCCTTGGAACCACTCGGGAACTGGAGAAACACTGTAAAATAACAAATATAATGGGTGCTATTCACGAATGGGGCAGAAGGTATGCCCATGTAGCTTTGCAGCTCCAGACAGGTACAGGGTGGACAGGTACAGGGTGCGCGGTATTCACAACCGCATCCACCCATAGGGCACGTGTCCACGGTCCTGCACCACCAGTGCACAGGATCACCAGAGAGGTGGTGGCCCCATGTAGAGGGGAAGACCTGGGAAGGCATCTAATCAGATGCCTGACTCGGTCCCATAGTGGCTCCCTTGTGCCCATGGTTCAGGCACATCAGAGGAGGCGGATCCACATAATTAGGAGTAATATATCAAATGAATGGGCACATGCCCGATCTGCTGCTACAGCCCTCCCATCAGCTTAGTGGGCTGGGGCTGCACGAGGGTTGTGCCTCGATCCTGCCACAACCGGTAGGCAATGTCAATGGTGGCATGGACTGGGTTATGACAGGGTCCTGGCTACTATAACTTGCCCCCCATGCCTGGCACTATGTGCCTTAGTGAATAGTGCATAGTGTAGGCATGCCCCATCAAGCCCCGGTGCGTTGCTGACTGCAATGCCAGGGGATCCAGTGTAATTGCCTTGCGCACCATTTGAGAATGTTGCTGTGCAGCATTCTATCTTAAGGTTGCCTCGTGCCTCAGATATGTGGCATGTAGGCAACCTATGCATAGGGCCCATACAGAATAACACACTTACACAGTACACAGTAAAATAACACAAGAGAATAACACCCTTTCAAGTAAAACAACACAAATATAGAGACTAACACCCTAACACAGAATATTAAATTCTAAACCAAAACAAAAACTATGAAATGTAAAGAAATAAAACTGTAAACCAGAAGTGAAGATTTCAGGCTGACTGCTCTCTTGGTGGAGAAATAAATCTGACATCAGAGTGCAGCTGCAGGGGTGAGCATGATCACACAGAGCAGTTAATTCCAAATTCCATAATTTGCATAAATTCTAAAGCTCTGGGGCTGCATATTGCATGAGAATGATTGCTGTTGTTAACCTTAAGTGAGAGATTCCTGGGGTTTGAATAGAGACCTACAAGTACCTCACAGAGGTGAACAGGATATAGGAGGACAGTCTCTCTCAAGTGAAAAACAGGACCCAGATCAGGGGGCATGCGATGAAGCTGGGGGGGGGAGTTAAGAGGATGTGAGAAATACGGCTCACTGAAAGAGTGGTGCATGCCTGGACCAGATTGCCCTCACAAGTGGTGGAGACAAAAGCAGTAGGGGCTTCAAGCATGCATGGGACAAACATAGCAGAATACTGTAAATAGGCTAGGAGGAGGAGGGTCACTGGAGACCAGTTAGCGTCTGCAGAGACAGACTAAGCAGGAACCACCTGGACAGACTTGGTGGGCCAAGTGGTCCTTTTCTGCTGAAAAATTATCTGTTTCTATGTTTCTAATCAAGGCAAGTCAGTAAATATATTGTATTATCATCATCAGTCAGAACACTTGAACACAGTGAGACAAACAAACGAGTTCCATTAATGAAGAGGATCACATTAGAACAAGCATTCTGAATTGTCTGGCTTCCTGATTTGCAGCAGTTTTACAGCTCCCCATACCTTTAAAAGTTTCATTAAAAAGAAATATCTTGAGTTATCTCCTGATGTCAAAATGGAGTATTAAAGATTAAAGGGCAATGCTCATAGCCCTGAGGTAACAGTGAGACTGGGAGATCCTGATTAAGAAATTCACAGAGAAAATAATTTACTTACTTTTTATTTCATTGACTTCCATACCAGATTGATCCTGTGAACCCTGCCTCTCGACTGCTAGAGGCCAGGGAGGTAGACTGATACTGACAGAGTCAGTACTGAAATGCTCTTTGATGACATATACTGTGTTAGACTGAACAGATATATGTGGCACTGAGGCAACCCCTCCAGCTGTCTCTCACCCATGTCATCAAAGCTGAAGAGCTCACTAGGTTACACTCACCAGCGTGACTGGTGAGGGTTCACTAATTTAGCAAGATATCAAAGTAAATACAATGAAGAGGAAATGATGAAGAAATTGTCTTGCTGTGTTAATGCCTTTAATTGGGACTTCTGTGACCCATCACATTACTTTAGGGGCTATGAGCATTCCCAGTTAAATTAGAACTTTAGAATTCTGAAGATGTGTCTTGCGAGACACTTTTAACAAAATAAGATACAATGGAGAGTCTAAGGCCCTGTACACACTAGAGAGCTTAAAACGGTTTAACTGCCTTAAACCGTTTTAAGCTCCTGGATCACGGTTTGCGTCCACACTATAACACAGTTAAAACCATGTTAAAACAGTGTTCTAAGACCATGCTAAAACCCTGCTAGACAGGTAGTCTTTAGCATGGTTTTGGATGAACATGGTTGCTTTAATCCATGTTAACAGCAGTGTGTACACAAACCGTGCTGTAACACACGTTAAGGCAACCCGTCTTATGGGAAAAGTATTTTTTTTAGCAACAGGATCGAAAAAAAAAAAGCTGTACCGGTATAGCCTAGTAGCCATTGAAACAATGGTTCCGAGGATGTACTTTTTTCCCCAATCACTTTCGGTTCCTGTTCACGGTTATCCTGTCAATCATTGCAGCTCACTCCGGCACCCATAATGCTTAGACTTGGTGCCATAGTCATGCCTGGGAACCCGCTTCACCTAGCATGGTTGTTGGAATGCAATGTGGATGCTCCAACAACCATACTAGGGATTGATTTATAAAACAATTTTTAAATTGTTTTATAATCGGTTGCTAGTGTGTACAGGGCCTGTCTAAAACATGATTCTCTGATTTGTAGTCAGTTAGACAACTTGGTTCAGACTGTAGGGTCCTTAAGCCCCTGGTATTAAGATTATTTAATTATTTTATTTGAAAGTATTCAACCAGGATACCCCATGAGATGCAGTATTTCTTTTTATGGAGGTCCTGGGAGGATAGCAGCATTAAACAGGTCAACATAGTCCAGAAGAAAAAAAATACTGTGGTCATGTTGTTCTTCCAAAGGGATCAACTGCAATCATTCCTCTGGAATGAGCTGCCCAGAAGCTTAGAATTTTATGCTACTGACAGAATTTTAGAATTAAATTCAAAACGTTGCTGTATGGTTATGCTCACCCTCACAATCTAATGGCAGATTTACTTCTAAAGTTAGGTTGAGCAGTGACCACTAGCTAAATGCTATGCAACATATAAAAATACTTTAAAAAATTGTTAAACTTTTCAACATAGCAGAACAATTTTAAAATGTTATGAAGAATTTAAAAGCTCAGTTCACTGGGTATCACTTATAAAAGCACTGTAACAAGAAATGCTCAAGCAAACAGAAAGTGTTGATGCTTCTATGAACCTTTCTCAGGTTCTGGAAGGAAGGTAGAGATTGGGATTGTTATGCAAAGTGAGGGATCCTTTCAGAAGAAACAACATTACTACTACTGTGAGTATTTATTTCTTCAAACCCCAGTAATCTTGCTCTTATACTTAACAACTGCAGACTCCATAGCAGTACCTTTGGGATGCTGGGTACAGAGCCTACTTAGGGAAAAGGCTTTGCAAGACAGCAATGCCAATGCTAGCATCCCCTCTGGACTGTATATCTAAACAGTAGTGCTTTGTGAAAGTGTGTACTGTTTTCCACGTAGCTGTTTTACAGATTTCTTGCAGGGAGACACCTCTTGATGCTGCCACAGAGGCAGAGGTGCCCCTTGTGGAGTGTGCCCTAAGGCCTTTGGGTGGCAACATGCCAGCTTTGCCATAACAGAACTGTATTCAGGAAACTATCCAATGAGAAATGGTTCTCTTGGATGCTGGATTACCTGTTCCAGCTTCATTACAGGTGACAAATAACTGAGTATTAGTAGACTGTACACCCTTTTTATCTTCCTACTCATATCCCCTAGCCTGCCAACCTCTGGGTGTCTCAGTGTCCTTGCTGCCTGCCAGTTCACCCCCTGCTGCCGACTCCCATCACCTGAATCCCTGATCTTACCTGGATCCCAGAGGGTTCCAGTTTATTCCTGCTGGAGGCCCTCCTCCCGGGAGACATGGGGGAGTGGATTAGTGCTCTCTTAGGTCCTCCATGATGACAGGTACAGGGGACAGGAACAGTACACTGTGGGGACTTCAGCATGGGAGGACATGGCCACTGTCATCTGACCTGGCTTAGCTGGTCAATTTCTAGTTTTTGGCCCACCAACCTCCCCATATGCATGCAGCCACAATGGCATCCTGGGGGCTGGAGTGTTCAACAGTGTGTGGTCATTCACCCCAAGAATGCTTCTGCTAAGCCACCACCAGGAGCCACTATGAGAGCAACTCACAGTGAACCACCACCCTGGGTGGGAAGCGTTCAATGGATGCTCGTGACTACCTCCCTGAAGGCCTCTGCTCTTGACCTCTGGGCTCAAGGTATGAATCAAGATCTCAGCATGCCAGAGTGATGCCCTATCACTTGGCATCACAGAGCCAACAAAGAACTTTTTGAAGATGGCTGCAAGTCCACTAGACTGTCCTTGCCAGCTAAAGCATATGCTAAAACTGCTGCCAAATGAACCTTCAATATTGAGGTCCTGAGGCCCA
Source organism: Neoceratodus forsteri (assembly GCA_016271365.2). Lineage (NCBI taxonomy): Eukaryota > Metazoa > Chordata > Ceratodontiformes > Ceratodontidae > Neoceratodus > Neoceratodus forsteri. Next base: position 1,129,493,338 of record CM028129.1, on the reverse strand, counting down.
GGGACTGTAGGTGGAATAGGTAGTCCAAGATTGAAACCAGACTCACCTGTAATGGGCTGAGCTGTCTAGAGGAACACCAAAAGGAAAATCTTTTCCACTTTGAGGCATAGGTATTCCATGTTGTTAGTTTCTTAGAAGCTTAAGCACTTCCATAACCTTTTCAGAGAGATTTAGTCTAGAAAATGCTAGTTCCTCAAGTACTGTGTTTAGAGACAGAGTTCTTGGATCTGGGAATGCTGTCCTGCCCTGAGACAATGTCAGCAGATTGTAGCTCAGGAGCAGGTTGATTGGATCTCTGCTGGAGAGAGACAGGAGCAGGGAGTACAAAATCTGTCTGGCCCAATCTGTAGCTATGAGAATCATTGTTGATGATTCCTGTCTCAGTTTTAGAAATGCTTTCAGCAAAAGTGGGAATGCATATAGGAACTTCCCTGATCAGTTGAGGACCCCAGTATCCACTGGGACTGTAATCTCTGATGGGGATCTGCAACAGAACAATGGGAGTTGTTTTTTCTCCCAAGATACAAACAGATCTATTCTTGTTGTATCCCATCTTCAGAACACTGTTGCTAGCACCTGCTGGATCAGGGTCCATTCATGATTTCCCTGGCTGATTCTGCTCAGGGAGTCTGCCAGCACATTGTCCTTCCATGGCAGGTGAACTGCCAAAAGCTGGCCCTCCAAGGAGTGTGCTAAGTTCCAGATCTTCATTGCTCCTGTGCACAGTTTTGAAGATCTTGTTTCTCCCTGTTTGTTTATATAATATATAGTTGTGGTGTTATATGTCCTGATCTTGGCAGACTGACCTCTGATATGACAGGAGAAGGTACACTGCCCTGAGCTCCAGGAGATTTATGTGCCTGAGAATCCTGTGTATTCCATATGCAACTACAGTCAGATCCTCCAGATGGGCACTCCATCCCAGGAGGGAGGCATCTGTTGTATGACTGTAGGTGATAGCTGAAGGAAGGGGAACGCCCTCTATGAGGTTGTATTCCTCCTTCCACCACTTAGTACCTTTAGCAGGGACTTTGTGACTGGAACTAGTTTTGAAAGTGGTTTCCACTTCTGGAACCAATGGTTTCCCAGCTGGTATTGGAGATCTCTCATTTGGAACCTAGCACCTAACACCACTGTGGTGGATGACATCATATGGCCCAGTGAGCAGAGGAGATCCCTTGCAGCCTGAGCTGACCTGCATTGAAGGACTTTGCAGTTGCAATCAGGTTTGTCACCCTTGCTTGGGAAGGAATGCTTTCCTGCAAGGTACCAGTTCTGCACCCATAAAGTCCAGAACCTGAACAGGGTCTAATTGTGACTTTTATATCATTATGATGAAGCTCGGGTCCTCCAGGGTGTCTTGTGTGAGAAGAAGGGAGGACTTGGCCTCTGGGTATGATGTTTCTGAAACTAGACAGTCATCTAGCTTGGGGAAAAATGACTGCCCCTTGCCTACACAAATGTCTGTCTCTACAACTAGGCACTTTGTGAACACCCATGGTGCTGATGATATGCTGAAGTGCAGGGCAGTGAGTTGGTAACAGCAATTCCCTATCCTGAATCTGAGATACTTTCTTTGACTGGACCTGACTGGTATATGAAAGAAGGCATCTTTCAGATCCAGTGACCCGGATAGCCTCCTTTTTGCAGTGATGGAATCACTGAGCCCAGTGTTACCATCTTGAACTTTTCCTTTTTGAAATGTTTGTTCTGCTTTCTCAGATATAACATGGGTTGCAACTCCTTATTTTTCTTGTGAGTTAGAAAGTACTGTATCTTGAGAAAAGTCCCTTTCCTCATTTTGAGGAAAGTATCTTTTCAACTGCATTCACTCGCAGCAACTTTTTTTTTTCTATTTACAATTTCATTTTGTTTTTCCCTTTTTCTTTCATTCCCAGGGTCACATTGTACACATGCGTATGCACGAGTGGACGTGCATGTGCATGTCAGGATCCGGTGACCCATTCCACCTCACCCCAGACTTATGTCGCCGCTCCTGCCGCCTGTGCACCCAATGTGCCTCCACCCGATGGATGCAGGACAATGGAGGAGCGGGCATCCACACCTGGAAGGAAAAACACGCTCCAGTCCTACCCCTCCGGCCAGCACCCCAGTGACCTGAAGTTGTTCCCAAATCCAGGTCACCGGCATGGCACGAGGTGTGGTGTCCAATGCCTCAACCCTCAGTGTCACCAGGTCAGCCTCACAGAAACTTTTTTACCTCCATCTCCAACACAAGTCTTTCTGCTGGAGTGTGAGAATGAAAACATTTATGCTTCTGCAGTTTTGAAAATGTTATGAACTGCAGGGACAAACCCTGACTCACTATTCTCAGAGCCCTTCTGTCTGTGGTCACTTCTGACTTTTTCTGAAAATAGTGGATCAAATCTTCCCCCCACTGGCAATGGATGGGTGACCAGTGCAGATTTGTCAGGGATTTTGTTTAGGCTGAGCCTTGGGTGGGGACTGAACATGTAACTGTGTGCCCAGTGGCACTTCTACCCTTGCCTCTGAAGAACCCCTCTCTGTTGGGAAGTCATAGGTAATGTAGGCATAGGGTAACTAACACATGCCTCCACCTCCCCTTTCCGAAGCCCTGAAGGAAGTGGAGGCCTTTTCCTTCTCAGTGTTGCTCTTGTAGGTGGTTTTGCATTCATCCACCTTTTTCATGCAAGCCTGACTTGTCACAAACAGTCAATTTCTCTCAAGGATTCCACTACCTTTGTCTGAGTGTCCTGGGATAGGTTAGTGTTCTAAGCCAACAAACCTTCTAAATGACACTGCATGGGCCATGTCATTGGATTTATTTATTGAAGAGTTTTACCAGGAAAAACACACTGAACAACAAATCAGGGGTGTCGGCAGGCATACGCACTGTACTCAGCAGAGTACAGTAAAAAAAATTAGGCAGGGGCAACAAAAAGAGAAAAGCAAGAACATTATGAGCCACATTGTGTCTGTGTTGCACTAAGCCTTTCTGCCTTTGTTGTTTGCTATGGGGCACTGATGCCACTAGCAAATACACAAACAAGAACAAGTTACCAGGCAGACAGAAAAACAAATGAAGGTGGATTACAGGAAGAAACTGATTACTTGAACTCAGATATGGCAAACGGAGGCTATTGTTGGTGTGACATAGCAGTGCATATTTTGGTTTATGTTTAGGTAGTGGGGGCAACAGTGCATCACTTTTGAGTACAAGTTTAAAATTCTGGCTACACCTCGCAACAAGTTGCTTGTCTCACGGTGCATCCTGGGGCATAAGGTAGTGATTACATAGGCAATACAATACAGATATACAATTATACACAGGGTGAGGCTACATAGACATACAATGCAGATACACCGGATGCAGTGTCATTTGTGTCAGCTGCCATATGGAACTGATACTGTGTGGCATCAGTAGCTGATTTTGTTGTGTCTGTTGAATCTTGTGCCAAGTTACCATTAGCCTTCTCGCTCATTGACACTACTGAGCTCCACAGGGCTTTTTGGTATTGAGCTGTGTAGGCCAAATAAGCCGCCGGCCTTAACAGCAAGGAAGCTGAAGTATAAACTTTGTTTGCCCACACTACCCAGCTTCCTGGAATCTTTTTCAGGAGGCTGAAAGGAAAGGGGAATCTTTGCCTTGTTACAGGCAGTAGCCTGTACTACACCCTCATGGTCATGGAGAAAACACAGGTATTCAGAACTATGCTTATCCACATGCTACTTTTTATGAATTCTGTGATCTATGCCAGCAACTGAAGTGGGTGCTGACCTGACTGTACAAGAGGCCTTCTCAAGGGACTTGTGAATGGGCAAGAACAGTTTTTTTGTGGGAGTTAAACCCAGCATACCCAAAGGTTCCACCTCACCCTGATCCTCTTTAGTTTCCAGTGAGGTGACATTGAAGGTATTTATCATATGCCTTACAAAAGCATAGTGTGAGGTATACTCATCTGAAGATCTAAAAGGGGAGCAAAACTCTTGTTCTGGAGAAACATCTGGTTCTCTGTGTTCTCCTTCATCCTCCTCTTCCTGAAAATACAATTCAGCCTCCTCCTCCACAGACACTGGGAATGGAACTGGAGCCTCGGGGAAGGGGGCAGAAGCATATTCATAAAATTCCCCATAGCCTGGAATGCCTGGAAGATTTGCCAGGTTCTTGTCATGAACTCTATGGAGGGCATTTTATTTACATCTGTTAGCTGCTCCTTTCCTTCTTCAGGAGGAGGGACAGCGACATATTTTTCTTTTTGTTTTTTTCTTGGTAGGCACTATCTCTGATGTCTGCTCAGAAACTCTTATTTTTATTGAACTCAGGGTTTCCCCATTCAGACACCTGAATTTCTGGATCATCTTCAGCAGCTTTTTCCTTCTTATCTGTCCAATTTGACACTGACTGCTGCTTGCCTTGTGGGGCTGGACCTTCATTCAAGCCATTAGGTGAAGTGGAGGCAGACTGAGAAGCCATAATATCTACTAATTTTTTAGCCCTTCTCTTTCATGTTTTAGGGCACATATTAACACAAAGCTCACAACTGATAAAATTGTGATTTGGACTGAGGCACCTTAAGTACAACCCGTGTTAGTCTGCCTTAACCAGGAGTTGCAAAGAAACTTTACAATTTTTAAAGCCTGTTGCTCCTATGTTCTTTTTAGGCCTGTCAGACATGCCAAACACTGACAAACTAGGGAAGACATTCTGGTTCCCAAAAATCCAATTTCCAGTAGTAAAAAGAGTCCTATGTACTTAGTAGGGGTTTAGAAAGGAACATATGATTCGGTTCCCTTTCTATAGACAAAAAGCAATGAAAAATAACACCAAATAGTGTTAACAATATCAAAAAAGGTCAGTTATCATCTTGGTTCCCGAAATCAGGGAACTGAGACTAGTTATAGCAAACTACTGCAAAGTGGTTAAACTTAACAGTAAAAACAATTTATTTTTCTTTCAGAATAAAACAGTTCCCTAAAGCAGGAACCACAGCACAAAACGGCCTTTTCCAGTTCCTAGAAACTAAGAAGAAACCAGAGAAATAGACAAAGTTATGCAATGTGCACCCTAACTAAAGCAGAGTATCAATAAATTATCAATAGTAAACTTGAAAACAAAGAATAAATAAAACAATAAACCATAATCGGTCTGATGTTCTGAGAGAAGATTCGGGGCTGCTTTCTTCAGGCAGAGAAATAAATCTCCCATTAGAATGTGAGGGTGAGTATGACCATACATCAGAGTTTTGAATTTCACTCTAAGTTTCTCTAATTAGCATAAAATTCTAAGCTCCGTGGTGGTACATTCAGGGAATGATTGCAGTTATTAGCACAGGTGAGGATTTCTGGGATTGGAAGGAATAATTACATACATGCTAAAATGTGCAAGGCAAAAAAGGCAGCCAACTATAAAGGTGAGTACATCCAGATAGTAATTAAAGTGAGCTACCAAAGTTGTGTCACAGCAAATAAAGAGCATGCGCAGGGTTACGCAACATGATCGTGAAGGGGATCTTGGAACAAAACAAATACAGGGAGATTTGGAAAGACTGGCCTGATCACTTGTAAACTAGAAGCATAATATTCCTCAGCCACAGAGGGAGGTAGTTCCAGGTGTCTGGTGCTGCAAATGCGAAGGCATTTCTACCAAATTCACACTTTATGTTGGGACTTGAGAAGGCAAATGCTACTGTTGAACAGAGTGAGAAGGCACTACTTGATTGTTATGAGGGCTAGGAGATAATCAGGGTCTTTTCCTTGTGCACAGTTATACAACAAACAGAGACAGTGGTAGTCACCCCTGCTTAAGGGACTTGTCCAGTTAAGCTAGTCATTCTGCAGACATTGATGGGTAGACTATCTACAGAGAGAATGAACCTACACAACTTGTTATACAAACCATCCAGACACAGTAGAACAGTTTTATTTGCTCACTGTCTCCATAGTCAAAAGAAGGGAGTGGTTAGTGGGAGACCACCTGTTTCTTTACATCAGTACTGAGACAGTATTTAGACCGGTCGAGAAAGTTGAGCTTGGGTCCTTCAGTGGCTAAGATCTGATAGAGTCTCAGATATTTAATTATGTTAACTTTCTCAATATTTATAACCTTCCTTGACCTTAGACCATATAATGAAACCCCTCACACCTAATCTGCCCTGCCTTAGCTGATGCAGAACATGTGGCTGCTCTTAACCAAGCATTCGTGTGCTTGAAAACATCCATAATAAGCTGTCAAATAAATTATTTCAAAAGGGTAGGAAAGGGGTAGGGAAAAGAGCTTCAATTGTTGTTTACCTTGTGGCTGTACAATCTGTACAGCTTCCTGTGATCCATAAGACTTTCTCTAAAAAATTGGCAATTCAGAAACTAATCTGACAATGAAGGAGAACAAGCTGCAGGCAATCATTACTGCTGCAGAAATAAATAGAGGCTGTTGGTTAATGCAAGTCATTTTCTTATAGAATCCTTATGCTCATATTTAAAAATGCCAGAAACTGCAATTCATTGCAGATGCTAGCTAGATGAGACAAGATGCTAGGTATGTTTGCCACTGTATATTTGATATCTTGGTGGTATAAAACATGAAAATCTTGTATTACAAAAAAAAATAACAAACCAACAACTGTGATGAACAAGCCGGATGAGCTGCCTTGTGGATATTGTGATGTCACGTATACCAAGCAAGCTTTGTTTTAGTACTTCATGACATGATAATACCTATCTGGTGTCCGAAACAGCTTGCTCTTCACAGCTGGAGGTTACTTATTCAATAGATGACTCTTTTTTATTTATTTATTTTTTATTTGAAGAACTTTTACCAGAAAAGGCATACTGAGCAAAACAAAATAGCTCATTTCCAGATGCATTCTGGGGGAAAGAGGAGATGGGATACAATATGCATTGTAAGATACAAAATACAATGAATTGAGAATAAAACAAAATTGTACAAGATACAAAATTGAAAACATAAAGAGAATACAAATTCAAAAATGATAATTGAACATAAAATCAAGAAGCAAAAATAAAAATAAAACACATCTATGCATAAAAAAATAATCATGTTAATATGTATAATGTGTATATACATACACACACACATATACAGTATATACATACACACACATATACAGTATACATACACACACATAAACATATACACACACATGCAGTATATATATATATATATATATACACACACACATAAACATATACACACATATACAGTATATATACACATATACAGTATATATATACACACATATACAGTATATACACACACATAAACATATACACACATATACAGTATGTACATTCACACACATATACAGTATATATACACACACATATACAGTATATATACACACTCACATAAACATATACATACACATATACCTACACACATGCACACACACACACACACACACACACACACACACACACATATACATACAAACATACAACATAATCAAATTTAGCTGTCACACTGTACTACCATTATCTTTGTTGCCAGTTCTACATGTTTAGAGCTAATCATAGCCCTATACATGTAGAAATATCAGCAAAGATAATGTTAGTACAGTGTGACAGCCCCCCTCCCCTGATCATATTCTATTACTGCCTACATGGAGCACCTGCAGCCCTGTTCCATACCTCATGTCATCAAAATGCTGATTTTCATGGTGGGGCTGCAGCTCTGAGATGGCAGCTTGGCCCATACATGGAAGGTACAAGATGGGAATTGTAAGTTAAAATTTAAATATTTATACAGCCCAGAAAAATTGTAGCACTGGTTTATTTATCTAATCAGGCAGGCAACTCCCGAATGAGTTGACTGCCTGAATCATGTCACCAGCTCTTTAAGGGCCAGAAAATGATTGCCAGTACTATGAATTCTCTAGCTTCCTACCACAGACATTGAGAACCATTGTTTTTTTACCTTCCCTGTGATCAAAGAAATCAATGTAATGTTAATGATAGAGCATTATTTAGTGGTGTTAATTTTTTATGTTCATTGTGCATGTGTGCGTGCAGCAAACATTTTGTTATGAGAGTTGGGTTTTGAGAGGTGTGACACTGTCTGTCCTATGCAAAGCAGTCAGCAAGAGGTGCATCAGGGCCACACCAATCATCAGACAAGCTGATCATGACACAGTTTTGGCTAGCTGAGCATAAGCTTTGTGTATTTTAAAGGAAAAAGCCAACCCAATCATGGGTTGTCTCGTCCCTCTGATTTACACCGCCAGCATAGCTGATCTGTCATGATCAGTTTGCAAAAGAATTTAAAATGTTCAGGAAAAGCCATGCACTGTTGCAGATGCCAGCTGTAACAAAACTGTCCATCAATGTCTGTTACTGGTTCCCCCGTAACTGTCCCCCCAACCCGACCCTCCCTCTCAGTATCCACCACCCCACACACACCCTTCTTTTTTTTTCAAATATACCCTGCAAAAGAGAAAACCACCCATAGATGTATGTTGTAGTGGGGATGAGCCACTAGGAGGGACACTGGACCACCAGGGAATTACTATTAACATGTAGAGGGCCAACGCTTGGCCAATGGGAGGGACATTAGACCACCAGGGACTTTCGATAATATATCTTGGGTCTGTGATTGGTGAGTCTGAGGGACACTGGACCACCAGAGAAGCAGCCTTTCTTTCTCTTGAACCGGCGATGGGGGGGGCACTGCAGTACCTCTGCCAGCCACTAGGGTTCCAAGGGATACCACCAGGTCTCTGTGGGTGGTATCTGCTCCATGCAAGGGTACCAATCAAGAGGCCCTTGCACAGAGCTAATGCTTTGTGAATCGGGCAGTACCAATATGCAGGTCCCTTCCCCCTCATTTGTTTTGTGGTCCCCTCAAAACTTTGTCCCGCTGCAAACCTAGTTTGTGGTTGCAGACTGGGCTTTTGTGAATACCAGCTCAGCATAAATCCCAGTTTGCGATGGGACAAAGTTTTGTGAATCTGGACCCTGATCTTTGTGAATATAAACTGTGCTTTTTAACTGCTGTTCATTTTAGTTAAACTAGAAAAATGCAGTTGGTGCAGTTATAATAAAAGTAGGCCTTGTTCACCTTTACTGTACACAGTACTTCCTGAACTTCAGGAATGCCCACAAAACAGTCCAGCCGCTCATAAGCAGTAGTCACCTCCTACAGCATCATGAGTGGCTAGATTGTGTGTGGTTGTATCTAATGTTTTGGGAAAGGATGTTGGGGGAGCAAATCAAGGGCTGTAAGCAAACACTTTTTTGAGTGGTACAGCACAGCACAATATGATACGATATGACACAATACAATAAAGTACAATACAATACAGTGTGTTGGAGAGCAGTGGGACTATTTCAATTTGCTTAATGGGCAGACTAGGTGGGCCAAGCGGTTCTTATCTGCCATCAAATTCTATGTTTCTGTGTTTCTATGTTTAACTGCAGGGGAAGCTGTGCTGCTGGCTTATACATCTTATACTGATGCAGAAGAAAGTTGCTCCAGTGCATGGGGAGAGAATAAAAAAATACTCACCTTAGTAATTGTGTTTCTTCTAATGGAGTCTTGCTGTATTCTGACAATTTGCAGTTAGCTCCAGCTCTTGAACTGCCCCGGAGAGTGAAGGGTTAAAATGCTATGCCAGGCATAGAACGTTGGGCTTGAGCTCGGTTGAAAACTCTGTCTGTGTCCTTCTGAAACCAAAACCATTAGATTCTTATGAGCCAAACTCACTGACTATATAATGTAGAAATTGTAAAACTCCTAGTAGCCAACTGGCAACAAAGACTTTGGATTCCCTAAAAGACTCATGTCAGGAAACTCAAAGAACAAAAACCAGGCAATAAGAACTAAAAACTCTTAATTAAACAAATACAAAGCAGCCAACACAACAGGAGTGGGCTAAAGACACCCCTGTGGTGCAACACTTCCCAAAACAGGTTCTGAGAGGGGAGGCAGGAAGGGAGGTCAGAATACAGCAAGACTGCATTAGAAGAAATACAATTACTAAGGCGAGTAATTTTTCTTCAAACAACATTAAGTCTTGCTGTATTCTGACAATTTGCAGACTACCAATCAGTACCTCCAAGGAGGAGGGACACAACCTACTTTGGGAATAGGCTCTGAAGTACTGCTGTGCCAAACCTAGCATCACTCCTAGCCTGGATATCCAGAGAGTAATGCTTGGTGAAAGTATGAACTGTTTTCCAGGTGGCTGCTTGACAGATTTCTAACAAGGGGATATCCCTAGCTGCAGCCAGAGATGCAGCTGTACCTCTAATGGAATGAGCCCTCAGGCCTGAGGTGCATTTTTCCCAGTTTTCATAGCAGAATTGAATACAGGATACATCCACCTGACAATGGTTCTCTTGGTGGCAGGTTTTCCTTACCTACTTCCTCATAAGTGAGGAACAACTGGAGGGAGTCAAACCTGTAACCCTTTGTACGTTCTATGTAGTAACTAAGGGCCCTTTTAACATCTAAACTGTGTAGCCTTTGTAGCTTCCATTCCCCTGAGGAGGTGTGATCAGTGAAGAACACAGGAAGAGACACAGATTGGTTTAATTGGAAATCAGAAACCAATTTAGGTAGGAACTTTCTATTGATTCTAAGGGCCACCTTATCTCTATGGAAAGAAATTAAGTCAGGTTCCAATGACAGGGCTTGCAATTCAATGATGCATCTGGAAGAAGTAACAGCAACCAAAAATACAGTTTTCCAAGTCAAGTACTTGAGCTCTGCTGAGGACATAGGCTCAAGAAGGGGTTGCATCAGCTGAGCAATACAAATATTCAAATCCAGGCAGGAGCAGGATCCCTAAAAGGGACTGGTATGAAGCAATCCTTTGAAAAATTTACAGAATACAGGTGTGATGACAGACAGGAGACTTCCTACTGACAGGAAAAGCAAAAGAAGCTGATAAAATGAATTTGAGAGTAGCTGGTTTGAAGCCTAGGCCATTAAGATAAACCATGTAATCCAGAACTATAGACAACTCAGCAGTGTCTGGGGAAATGTGCTTCTTGGAACACCAAATACTGAACCTTTTCCATTTGGAGTTGTAGTTTTTTCTGGTGGCAGGCTTTCGAGAAGCCTTGAGGATATCCAGAACCCCTTGGGACAGACGTAAATCTGCATACTCTAACTCTTCAAGAGCCATGCCTTGAGATTGAGTGACTGGAGATTGGGGTAACAAATCCTCCCCTGAGATGAGGTTAGCAGATTGTAATTCCTGGGAAGAGACGGGGAAGATGGACTGCTAAGTACAGCAACAGGAGGGGTACCAAGGCTGCCTGGCCCAGTCGAGGAGCAATCAGAATCACTTTGCATGGTTGTGACCTTCACGTTGACTAGAACCTTGAACAACAGAAAAAGGTGGGAAGGCATAAAAACTTCCTTCCCAGTTGAAAATCAGAGCATCCAGAGGGACTGAGCCCAAGACTCGGGGTCTGCAACAAAACAGAGGAAGTTGGCGATTGTCCTGGGGCTGCAAAGAGATCTATCCCACAGTGCCCCACTTGAGAAAATCACCTTCAACACCAAAAGGATCCAGAGACCATTCGTGATGGCCCTGGGAAATCCTGCTCAATGCATCTGCTATCACATTGTCCTTTCCTGGGAGGTGGACGCTACTAGAGAGGTCTGCAGGGAATAAGCTAAGGACCATACTTTCATGGCCTCCATGCATAAGGCCATGGACCAAGTGCCTCCTGCTTGTTGATATACCACATGGTGGTAGTGTTGTCCATCCTGATCTGAACCACCTTTTTCTGTATTGACTGAGAGAAAGCTTGGGGAAGAAGTACTGCCCTGAGCTCCAGGAGGTTGATGTGAAGAAGGGATTCCTGGGGGACCACAGTCCCTGGGCCGTGAGAGCCCCAGATGGGCTCCCCCCAAAGAGAGAAGCATCTGTGGTAAGAACCACAGAGTGAGTCTGAGAGACAAATGGAACACCTTGTCTCAGATTGCCCAGGTCCTGCCACCACTGAAGGGCCTGAATTAAGGTCTAAGTAACAGGAACTAGCTTGGTAAGGCGATCTTTCCTTGGGACCAAAAGGTTCTCAGATGGAACTGAATGTCCCTCATCTGAAACCTGGCCCCTGGACCACTGCTGTGGAAGCTGCCATGTGTCCAGAAGCTGCAGAAAATGTCTTGCTGATCGGAGAAACCAGAGGGAGAAAGGAAGAGGCCAGCTGAGATGGCTTTGCCCTTTCCAAAGAAAGGTAGAGCTCTTGCCTTGAGGGTGTTCAGCTCTGCCCCTATAAAAGTGAGGAGCTGTGCTGGCTCGAGAACTACTTGGGAAGACTGAGAAAGAACCCAGTGAAGTGAGAACTTGCTGGGTGACCTGCAGATCTGACTTGACTTGGTCTGGAGACTGGCCCACCAGAAGCCAGTCATCCAGGTATGGAAAAATAGAAATCCTTTTCCTCTTAAAAAGGCCACCACTATGGCTAGGCACTTTGTAAACACCCTTGGAGCTGAAGTTAGACCAAAGGGCATTGCTCTGAACTGGTAATGGCCTGAGGGCAATTCAAACCTGAGGTACTTTCTGTGGGAGCACCTGATGGGAATGTGAAAATAGGCATCCTTGAGGTCCAGGGAGGCTAGCCAGTCCCCTGGCCTCAGAGAGGGAAGAATTGTTTCCAGAGTCACCATTTTGAATTTTGGCTTTATTAGGTGCTTGTTTAGGTAGCTTAGATCTAGGATCGGGTGCCACTCCCTGTCTTTTGGGGTAAGGAAGTACCTGGTACAGACCTTTGCCCTGTAGATGAAATCTCTCTATGGCCTTTAAGGCCAGTGAGATGAAACCTCTGCCTATAAAGCAAGGGGTTTCTGAAGTATTTGCAGGTGGAAAGGATCTGGGTCTCAGTTTCAGAAAATTTTGAAACTGAGAATCCAGCCCCTGAACTTACAACCTCCATGACCCACTTGTCTGAGGTAACAGACATCCAGTCCTGGACAAAGTAAGCCAACCTGCATCCTACTGGAATGGAGGAGTCAGACCAGGCTGACACATCAGGGTGTCTGCTTGGCAGGAGCCTTAGGCTGAGGGGTGGATGCAGCCTGCTCATCCCCTTCTGCCTCTCCCTCTGAAGAACCCCTCTGAGAAAAGGAAGAAGAGGCCTGTGCTTGGTAGAAAGGCCTTGTGAAAAGGCCTGCCCCTGCCCCTAGCTTGCTGCCTTTGAGGAGTTGCCTGCCTCTCCTTGGCCCTGGGCACTCCTGTAAGTGGTCCTGCTACGTCCATTTTCTTCATGTAATTCTCTGTCTGCTCCCCAAACAGAGAATTACCCACCACAGGGAAATCCATGGCCTTGGCCTGGGTATCCTGCGAAAGGCTAGTACATCTGAGCCAAGCCATTCTCCGAAGAGCCACAGATGTAGCCATGACTCTTGATGACACATCACTGGAGTCCACAGCAGCATGAAATTGCACCTTTGATGCCTCAATCCCATCAGCAGCCACCCCCTCCAGCTCCTTGGCTAGCTGGGGGGAAACCTCTGTTTAGCCAGTGCCAGTACAGTGTCCCACCTGGACTTCTGGTACCTGGCTGTATAGGCATATAGTTAGCCTTGAGTCCCAAAGATGATGCCATGTACTGCTTCTTTGCCATGGCATCTATCTTCCTGGAGCCTTTGTCTGGGGATGGAAGCCAGGGGATGTTTGCTGTCACAGGCAACAGCCTGCACTACTAACATGGCTGCATTGCTGATAAAGAAACTCCATATCTAAGCCTGACAAGGTGTACCTCTTGTCCATTCTCTTGTCAACAGGAGGTACAGAGTTAGGAGACCTAAAATTTTTTGTCTGTTGCCCAAATGACCTATGAAGGGGAACAGGCAGTCTCTTAGACTCTGGCATGTCCATCATCTCTATGTAGTCAGGCTTCTTGATCCTCTACAGCCTCCTCAATAGGAAGCTGGAGGGTTTGAGCCACTTTTCTGTAGAAGAGAAAGTGGGAAGGGGACTCAGAAAGCCTAGAAGGGGAAACCCCAAAAAATCTGTCTGGGGAGATGTCCGGTTCCACAGGCACATCCAGACTTTCACCGTCGTAATCATCCTCTTCAAAATCCCTCTCCTCATCAAACTCTGGTTTGTAAAAATCTTCAGGGGAATAATCCTGAACCGGGGGAACTGACTGAACCGAACCCCTGCCAGAAGGCGCCGGAACAGTTGGAACCGGACAAAGCGATTCCACAATCCGAATCACTTTGGCTATTTCTTCGGTGGTCAGAACATGCAGTTTTGGATCCGAACTGGCCAATTTATCCTTTTGTTTCTTTTGTAGGAACTGATTCCTCCAGGATCGGCTCTCCTCTTGCCAGGCATTGCCCTGGTCGAAGGCACTCCTTCTGGTTCAGTAGGAAACCCCTAACAGGGCTGGCCTTCCGGGCCAGCGGATTTCAGACCTCCTTATCCTAGTCTACCTAACCTTTTTCCAAGGGTAGACTTAGGAAAATTCCTACAAATTTGGCAGTCTGAACTGAGGTGGTTAAACCCCAGACAGCAACACAGGTGGTGTGGGGATCAGCCTTAGCGAAGACCTCCCCACACACTGCAGTGTTGAAACCCAGTGGGCCGTTTTTTTCCTTGGGTTTCTCAGACATGGCCAACCTAACCAACTTACCCTTTTTATGGCAACTGCCAGGCAAGACTCCCCTATCGGTTGCTCGCCGTGTCACAGGTGATGGAAAAAAACGTTAAAATCACGTTTTTTTTAAAACCGATACGGACCAGTAACCACACACTAACTTTTAACAAGGATTTTACTAAAGGATCAGTTCAGCCGAACCGATCGAACAATTTACAGTTTCCACACAATAACTGTCCACAGTACTAATCTAAGTACTTACGGTACCACAGACAGAGTCTCGAACCGAGAAATGGAACGAAAAGTCGGATGAAAACCAACACTTTAACCGCGTTTGAACCGAGCAGAAGGAGAAATCTCTGGAGCGACTGTTCAGTGAGGCGGAGTAAAGAATCTGATGGTTTGGTTTCAAAGAGACACAGACAGAGTTTTCAACCGAGCTTGAGCCCAATGTTCTATGCCTGACATAGAATTTTAACCCTTCACTCTCCGGGCAGTTCAAGAGCTGGAGCTAACTGCACATTGTCAGAATACAGCAAGACTTCATGTTGTTTGAATATACTGCAACACAGATTACACGCAGTCAGCAAGCAAGTTGCCAGCACACTGAAACTTCACCAAGTGTGGGCCATGGCTACCATGTTTAAACACCATTCTGACATAATGTGGATGTGGTAGCGTGGTAAATACATTATTGGTTTTAAAACCGTTACTCACTATTAATCACCAGTGTGGACAGGGCTTTAGACTACAGCTTCTCTGCTGGCTTAACTATACCTGACATACCAATCTTCTGCTTGTGAAATCACAGCCTGGAGCTGTGAAAATAATTATACTAAAACTGTCAGAATATTAGATGGAAGCTGTTATGTGTAGTTAAGTTACCCATCTAGACAGTCCACTACGTTTCAGTAGTAATACCTGCTGAGGCCAATCTCCATTATGTGTCTTTCCTGATCAGCCTTTAACACTGGTCTGATCCTGCAGATATGTGTATATATATATATATATATATATATATATATATACACATACAGTATACACACACTATGCCTTTTGGTAGTATTTACCCCCTCCAACTATCCTCTGTGGGTAATAGTATTTTCTGAGATCCCTCTTAACTGACTTCCCTGGACGTGTAGGGACTGTCCTCTAGTCATAACTGCCTTACTTTTTAAATTCCAGTCCTACCACATGCCCAAACATGTCTCATGATCATTATAACCTACACTTTGTTATCGGGTATCTCATGAGCCTCCTCCTCTTCCTCTCCAAACTTAACATGTCCAAACTTTTATGTCTGTCCTCATGTATCTTGTACTCAAAACCTCTTATCATCGTGTTAGTTTTTTTTAAATTCTTTCAAGTCCATCAATGTCTTTCCTTAGCTATGGTATCCAGAATTGACTGGAATACTCAAACTGAAGCTTTATAAATGCTCTTTAAAGTGGGGCAGTAACATCCCTTGATTTAATTACAAAATGTCTACTAATAAATAATACAGTAATAACTATTAGGATGTCATGAATAAGACTGTGTCAGATATAGACATGGAGCCAGAGAAGATGAAGTGTAATGGGACAGCAGTCTTATTTTCATGGTAATTTACATACTTCTAATGAAAAGGGAGCGTTCCAATAGACCGAGATATGTTAATTAAAATAGGGTCTATAAGCAGGACTACTGAATACAAGAATATTTAAGCAATAAGGCATGGCAGGGTGTGTGTTATTGTGTAATGACGTCACTCCTGGGGTGGGTCGAAGCACGTGGCGAAGCAGTGCTCCCACCAGGAGTGAGTGATAACAATAACACACCCTGAAGTACTATGTGCTATGCTCTATACAATGGCTCGTTTTAAATAACATTAAAAGTAAAAACCAAAAAAAAAATTTTAAATATTTGTATTGTTTTTTGTATGAGAGGTGTATTTGAGAAATAAGAGAAAAAGTAGTCCAGTAGGTGGTGCTGCTGCTAATGTATGGCTTTCTTATGCATGGAACCCCCCCTCCCCAAGACACTCGTCATGTGGTATGTTTTGTATTTAATTAGTGTGCTCCCGCTGCTTGTTTTGGAAGCAGTTGAAGAAGACGAATTTTTTTTTTATTTTGTTACCTGTTACAGAAAGGCATGGCGAGTGAAAAAAAAAAACATCGAAGCCGAGTGGTTACTTCCGGTTTCCCCCTCCGTAACTGGACATCAGCAGGAGCTGTAAGTTACAGGTCATTTTTATTTTGTTAAAAGTGCTTTTTGTGAAAAGGGAAAAGCTTTTCAGTTTTGAGAAGCTGGTGAGGGTTTAAAATGGCATTTCCTCTGTTTGTGTTTTTTTTTAAACGGCCAAGCACATGGGTAACACGGTTTCATATTCGCAGGCAGGTAGAGTGAAGTCAAACATGGAGAGCCGCCATTTTATTTTTTTATGTTGTTGCTTGCATTTACTTGAATGAAGGAGTGAGGCAGTGATCCAGAAAACGTGTGTTTGTTGTTTGGGGGCGAGCTGCTCTAAGCTGTGATGGCTTAACGGACTGTTGGTTTGACAGGGGCTTGCGTGGGCAGGGAGGGATTTTTCACTGTTGTCCGGTCAGTTGTGTGCCTGGACTCAATACAGTGATGTTATGGCTTAATATCATCACTGTCCAAGACACACACTGACCAATCAGAGAACAGGATTTTTTATTGCCATTGTATAATAAAATTTAACATCCATCCAGTTGTTTCCATTATATATCACAGCAGCAAAACAGACCATTTACCGGCATTTTAGAATTGAGTTTTGGAGCTACAAGGTGGCAACTTTTCTATCATGGAGCCAGCCAAATGTTGCATACTAGAAAGGAAGATCTGTCTATTTGAACTTGAGCAACTATCGGAAATTTTAAGAGTGCACCACAAATAAAGTGCAAGCACACTGTATAGTGAGGCTCTGGTGTCAAGTTCACTTAGGCTGAGGTACGAGAGCCATGTTCAGCCATGTTCAAAGTCTTTCTGTGCTTCTTGATGTAGAAACTAATACAATGAACCACTGATTACCTCCTTTATAAAGAAACCATTTTATGTTGGCTGGGGCTTGTGTGCCAGCCAACATATTGCATTAGTAGCAGATTTGGAGGTGCGGTCACTGTTGGGTGAATGCAGGACACGCATCAGTAGGTGCGTCCCTCATTCCGCAACAAGCCAGTATGCAGGCGCCACACCAGGAATATATAATGTGCAAGCACCTCTAAGGAAAGGTCCGCTGCAATGAAGCTCATCATATGCAGCGGCACCTCCTGATGTGCCTTCCCTGGTGAAACATTAGCGTAAACATGGCAGCACACTACCTGCCACAATGCCAACTTCAGGGGTGCCCAATCCCCTGTCGGCATGCCCTGACCCAGTTTACATGCTGACAGGGGAACCCACTCCCCATCAGTATAATGTACCCCCCATTTGTTATGTGCCGAGGGGGGTGCCCAATCCCTCTTGGCTCTTGTCCCCCCCCTCGGTATGTGCCAACAGGGGGTGCCCAATCTCCCATTGGCTAGCCCCCCCAAACACTCAGGTGGCATGCTGAGAGCCCACCCCAGCATGCCAAATGCCCCGTAAAAAAAAAACAACCCGCA
The DNA here is from genome assembly GCA_016271365.2 of Neoceratodus forsteri. Lineage (NCBI taxonomy): Eukaryota > Metazoa > Chordata > Ceratodontiformes > Ceratodontidae > Neoceratodus > Neoceratodus forsteri. The sequence goes on along the minus strand of CM028129.1, from coordinate 1,129,475,180 downwards.
GTGTTTTGTTTTTTTTAACCTGTAAAAGAAGAAAACAGTCCCTCACGGTCTGTCCAGCTCCTGCCCCAACCTGCACCCACCCCCTGACTCTGCCTCCCCACACCCCCTTCACCCCATACTTACCTCTGGAGACCGGGCGGACAATCTTCAGTGGACCAGGAACACATCTGCTCTCTTCAAAGCCGACCACAAACTGAAGAAATGCCGTAAGCTGTATAATGGCATAAATATGTTTTTTTCAACTTTGGTGCGTATCTCGGCAGTTTTTGAAATCTTGCACCAAATTTTCAACATGGGGTCCCTCCTCATGAATTCAGTTACTGTCATAGCGTGTATCGTCCCAAAAGGTGATTTCACGGTCACCGCGCTGAATCACTTTTCAGGACCAAGTAATGAAATGACAGCGCCACTGTTCCTGAGGGGGCCTCAAAAGCCTATGTTGCAAATTTGGTGAAAATCAAAAAATGGCTGTTTTACAGCCGCGGCATTGAGCTGTTTCCATCGCACGCTTGTAACTTCGTGAATCTGTAATATTTTCACTCCAGGTTTTCAAAATTGGCATTTTTCCACACCTCCTTATGAACAGTACAGCTGCCATTTTACATATCCTGGCATTTAGGAAGTATAAGAAAACACAGAAGGAGCAGGACAAAGGTCTATACCAGTTAAGGCAGAAGTAAGCAAGAAGGGTAGTCAGAATAGCAAAGGTCCAAACTGAGGAACAGATAGCCAACTCGGTTAAGAAGGAGGATAAAACCTTTTATAGGTACATCAGGAAGCACAGAAAGACAAAGGGAGGGATAGTGAGGCTGAATAGAATGGACGGTGGGTGGACAGAGAGGGACAGTGAAAAGGCAGGGATACTGAATGAATACTTCTGCTCAGTATTCTCAAAAGAGGAGGAGGCGGAGGTGCCTAATCCAATTAACAGAAGCACTCTGGATAGGGGGAACTATCCCAGTCCTTTCACAGAAGAAAGGTTTCTGAAAGAACTCCTAAAACTGAAGGTGGACAAAGCAATGTGACCTGATATAATTCACCCCAGAATTCTAAAACAATTAAGGAGAACTAGTGACACCACTGACTACCCTTTGAACAAATCATGAGAGGATGGTGTGGTACCTGAGGACTGGAAGAAGGAGGATATAATACCCCTTCACAAAAGTGGGAGCAAGACAGAGGCAGGAAACTACAGACCTGTCAGTTTGACCTCTGTGGTAGGAAAATGATGGAATCACTTCTGAATGAAAGAACTGTTGAGTATGTAGAGGCCAGTGGGTCACAGGACCCAAGGCAGCATGGGTTCACAGCAGAAAGGTCATGTCAGATAAATCTAATTGATTTCTTTTGCTGGGTGACCAAAGAAGTAGACCAGGGAGGGGCCTGGACATGGCCTACCTAGACTTTAGCAAGGCATTTGACACAGTCCCACAAAGATTAATAGTCAAATTAACCAGCCTGGGAGTGGGTTCCAGTGTGGTAGCCTGGGTAAAACATTGACTGGACAGCAGGACACAGAAGGTAATTGTAAATGGAGTCCACTCTGAAGAATGAAGAGTTACTAGTGGGGTACCACAGGGTTCAGTACTGGGTCTAGTCCTTTTTAATGTCTTTATAAGTGACATTGCAGAGGGACTAGAAGGAAAAGTATACCTCTTTGCAGTGACAAAAATCTGCAAGAGGTTGATACACAAGGAGGTGTGGAAAGGATGAGAAGGGACTTGGCAAGCTTGGAGGAATGGTCTAAAGTATGGCAGCTTAGATTCAGTGCAAAGAAGTGCAAAATAATGCACCTGGGAAACAAAAACCCAGGAGAAGACTACACAATGGGGGCGGTAGTAACAACTACAAAAATGTAAATGGACCTGGGGGTAATCATATCAGATGACCTTAAGGTAAGCAAGCAATGTGAGAAGGCAGTAGGGAGGGCTGGGGGATACTGGGATACATAGGGAGAGGCATCACCAGTGGAAAACCGGAAGTGTTATCCCTTTGTACAGACAGTTGATGAGACCCCATCTGGAGTACTGCATCCAGTTCTGGAGACCCCATCTCCATGAGGACATGGACAGGATGGAGGCAGTCCAGAGGAGGGCAACTAAAATGGTGCAGGGTCTGCAAGAAATGCCATATGAGGAGAGACTAAAGGAGCTTAATATGTATACCCTTGAGAAAAGGAGGGAGAGGGGGGACACGATAGAAACTTTTAAGTACCTCAGTGGAATCAACAAAGTCCAAGAGGGTAGCATCTTTCATAAAAAGGGTTGTGCCAGAACAAGGGACACAATTTGAAGATAGAGGGGCGGCTCAGGGGCAATGTGAGGAAGTTTTTTTCACAGAGAGGGTTGTGACACTGCGGAACAGCTTTCCTGTGGAGGTTGTGGGGTCTAAAACTGTGGTAGAATTCAAGAATGCATGGGACAGACTTAAGGCAATTTTGTTGGGGGTAGGAAGCAATAGGCTGTTGGTTAAATAGGATCTGCAGCTTATCCAGTAGGTAGGGAAATGTGCAGACTAGGTGGGCCAAGCGATCCTTATCTGCTGTCAAAGTCTATGAAATGTGTTTTCGCATGTCCGGCGCAGAATAGCGTGGTCACTGTTCGAAATCAGTTTTCGGGACAGTTTGAGAAAATGACAGTGACACTGTTCATAAGCAGAGGTCCTAAAATGTCTATTTTGAAAATTTGGTGACTAAAGTTCATATTCTTATTTTTTATGTATGTGTTTTAAATAATGCATGTATTTAGAGTGCGATTATGTTTGTTTGTATTAGTTATGTTAAATGTCAATTGTTAATTGGTAATTGTATTAGAATCTACATGCAGGACTTTGTTGTAAACAGGACTTTATCTTAACAAATGAATTTCCTGTGAAAAAATAAACTTTTAATCAATTAATCAATCAAAATGACTGTGTTACAAGCGTGTATTGCGCAATTTCCACACACCCTTATAACTTTGCAAATTTGCAATATTTTCAAGCCAGATTTTCAACACTGGCATTTTTTCACACCTCCTTATGAACAGTATAGCTTGCCCAAAATGTGTTTCTGCATCTGTGGCACACAATGGCATGGTCAACTGTGGGAAATCAACTCTTGGGATAGAGTAACAAAATCACAGCACCACTGTTCATGAGAGGAGGTCCCAAAATACCTATGTTGAAAATGTGGCTAAAAAAATCCCCAAAATAATTGGGTTACAGATGTGTGTTGCGCAGTTTCTATGCATGCTCATGACTTCACCACTTTTTCATATTTTCACTCCAGATTTTCAACTTTGCCATTTTTTATGCCTCCTCATGAACAATACAGTTGTCATTTTCCACATCCTCGCCAAAATGTGTTTTCATCCCTGTGTCACCAAATGGCATAGCTGCTGTGCAAAACAGCTAACAAACTGATTATGCCGCCCTTCATGAGGTGGGGTCACAAAAAGCCCATGTTGAAATTTTGGACTTAAAATACCAACAAACTCCTACAATGTTAGGGTTTCCAACTGTAACACCCCACCCTGTAGAGATTGCCAGGCATCAGAGGTGTGGCTTGGGATCATTGGCTGTATTGCTGACGCCATTCCACCCCAACCCCCACCTTGCAGCCAGTGACAGGCGTGGAGATGTGCCTTGGAGTGTTTGGCCCTAAAGTTCATCCCTTTCTCCTATACTGCACCCGTCTCAGCGTATTTCCTTATGGAATGGGGTAAGTATAAGGCCCAAAGACCCCAAAGCACAGCACAACACTTGTCAGTGTCTACATGGTAGGGTGAGGCCCATTCTCCTATACTGCACCTGTCTCAGTGTATTTCCTTATGGAATGGGGTACCTACAAGGCCCAAAGACCCCAAAACACACCACAGTACTTGTCAGTGTCTACAGGGTAGGGTGTGGTAAAATGGCATGAGCGTTATAGCAACACCCCAAAGGCACATCCCAGCACTTGTCAGTCTCTGCAGGGTGGGGGTGGTGTTGGCGTCAGTTCCATACTTCACTGCCATTCCTATTATGCATCTCTAACTCCTGCACTACCAATGCCAATGCCAGCAAGACAACATTCGGCATTGACAAATGTTTCACAATTTGCATGAACCCTCCTTTGTGATTTGATCAACTATTTTCAGGAGCAAGTCTGCTGATTATGAATTAAAAAAAGACTTCTGGGCATTTGAGCTACAGGCCTTGACTGTTTTAAGTGGAGCTGCTACACTTAACTACACTGCAGAGCACAATCATACTCATTTTTCAGAACTGGGAGCCTGGAAAGATATAATAGTGTTTGGGACCTGTGAGGAAGGTTTGAAACACTTTTTTACTGACACTTTCATTTTTGCTTATTTGAATTAAGAAGAGGCTTGCATGATTCCATTTGAGGAGTGTTAACTTTATAACCAGAGGGAGTGAAATACTACTGAATTTGCTTTTTACTGTGATTGATCGCTGGAGTAGAGACCTAGGGTGGGATATTCAAAAGGTTGCGCCATGCATAAGTCTGAATTCGCCATTCTGCGATATTCAGCAGGAGACAGTGCGCCATTGAAAACAGGCTGAGCAACAGTGCAATGCAAATGAAGGCATGCGCAACCGAAGGGGCGGATCATGCATAAAGGCGCAATGCGATATTCAAAGAGTTGCGCAATGTGCAATAAGCGGAACTACGGAAGTGCGCCACAGGAAATGAGCCAAAATAAAGGCTCAAGTAAGAGCACAAGAAGCTACAGGGATGCCAAGCGAGACAGACAGAGAGAGACAGACAGAACAGGGCAGGCAAAGGGAAGTTGTGTGGGCCGCAGGCTGCAGGAGCCAGCGGGGTACCGGTACAGTGGAGTAGCAATCAGGACCAACGGGGTAACAGAGCAACATCAGCCGGGGGTCACAAGCCAGGGAGATGGACAGTGCCAGCTTCCACATGGAAGCTGTAATGAGGGGATGAGAATGCATGCTGCAGGGGACATGGCCGTGGAAGGGGCCTGTCGGCGATACGCCCAACGGGCAGTACCGTGCCCGCATCAACGAGCTGTACACAGATGTAGAGATGGTAGGGCTGGTACCCGTCTGAACAGGGCAATACTGAGGCGGCTCTGTGAGCTGTGCAGTGATGTGATGCAGGCACCCTCACGGGTCACACTCTGTCCGTGGAGACCAAGGTGACAGCCTGCATGTGCCTGCTAGCCACGGGCACCTTCCAGAGGCCGACAGGGGACACCACAGGCATCACGCGAGTCAGCCACATCACGCATCCTCACCCAATTCCTCAGCGCACTGCTGCCACATGCTGCGAGCATCCATTTCCCCAGCACGCGCGGCAGGCGTCTGACAAACATGCGGGGTTCCACAGGGTATACGTATGCCTGGCGTGCTGGGGCCATAGACTGCACCCATGTGGCCATTCACCGCCACCTGGCCTGATGGGGCTGCATATAGGAACAGGAAGGGCTATTCCAGTGTCAACTGCCAGGTGGTGTGTGATGCCACTGGGCGCATAATCAATGTCTGTGCCACACACCTGGTGGAGCACATGATGCCTTCATATGGTATCAGTCCGCACTGTGCCATCGATTAGTGAGTGGGACATCCCCACAGGCCATCTAGTAGGGTGAGAATGCATGTAAGAATTGCAAATGTGGGGCAAGGGTGGGAATGCCACAGGTGCTATGGTAGTGGCACACAGGGATACAGCAATATGGACCTGAACATGATACTCATCTCCACCATCTCCACACAGGTGACAGCGGATACCCACTCCGTTCCTGGCTGCTCACACCATCGGCACCCCATGACCCCATCGCGCTAACACTATAATGAGGCGCATGCCACCACCGCCAGCATCATCAAGCGGGTGTTTGGGATGCTCAAGGCCGCGCTTCGATGCCTAGACACCTCGGCGTGCCCTGCAGTAGAGCCCCTGCAGTAGAGCCCCTCAAAGGCCTGTGGGATATTCCTGGCCTGTTGTATCCTGCACAACATGGCCAAAGACTATGGGATAGCCATTCAGGTCAAGGAGGACAGCGATAGGGGCGCCAGCGGCACCGGTGATGATGGTGATGAGCAGCCCCCCAGCAGACGGCGGGACCCCGACTGATCCGGCAGGCCCAGCTGCACCGGGACACCATCATGGAGGAGCATTATGCACGACACAGGTAAGTCAAGGGGCCATGTGCAACCAACACTGTCCTGGCACAACCCACAGGCACACAGAGCAACACACCAGGGGTGCATGACGGCAAGGGGAGTGGAAGGGACCAGGCACACAAACACACCATCAGGGAGGGTGAACAGTCATATGGACACACACACACACACACACATACACCAGGCACAAAGCGTACATGGGCAGTTGCACAGCAGAGCAGGAACAGACATGGCAAACACACAGATCCACAGACCACACCCACCACCTGTACTGTTCAAGTACATGTGTCAGATGCTGGGCACCCTTGCACCTTGGTGTACAGTACAATGCAGGCATCATCATGCACACGCACCTGTGGACAGCAGTCGGGATGGTGTGCAGGTGGTCCGTGTGTCGGCGTGATGGGCAGGGCACCCACCAGTGCACTGCCCACCATGACGCACATTGCACACAGGGCAGCACCAGACAGGGCCCGCACTGGGAGACAGGTCAGTCATGTTGCACTGTTCCATGGCCACCGCAGATGCGTGAGCGGCCCCGCCGTGATCCAACAGCACTGGCAGGCTGAGCAGGGGCCACATGGGGTGGCACCGATGGACCACCAGGGGTCCCACTGTGCGTTCGCGACCTTGTCCGCACTGAGGTCTGTAGTATGCCAAACATACCTGCACCAGGGGTGCTCGGGATGCCTACAGCAGAACCTGGCATCGACAGGCTGGGTGTCGCACAACGCCGGGAACATGGAGTGGAGAGCGTACTGTGTGGGGGCACGGTACAGGGGCACCTGCTTGTGTGCCCAATGCAGCCACAACAGCGACCAATGCCTGGGTCTGCCTGTCAATGGCGGCGGTCACATCCATCCGCATATGGACCATCTCTGCAAGGATCAGAGCACAGTCCCTGCTGTGCCGCTCCACAGCCATGCACAGTGCCTCCACAGACATTGCAACCCACATTTGCTGCTGGACTGATTCCCGCAGCAGGTGGGTGTGCTCTTCAAATGGGTACTGTGCCACGACGGCATCCTGTCCCCCAGGGTATGGAAGGTCCTGATGCTCAACACCCCTTGAGGTGGGCGCTGTTCACCAGGACCAGGAATGGGCATATCAAAGGGTGGGGACATGTGCCACCACTGGACACTGTACCCCCAGACCTGGTGGGTGACTGCTGCTGCTGCCCCTCCAACCGCTGTGCCCCAGGGACCACTCGTTCCACTGCTGTGGCCGCAACAGTGCCAGACACCTGCACAGCCACCGGTGCTGCCCCACTGGTGCTGACAGGCACAGCCTGGGACTGTGCCAACATGCTGGCACACACATTGGAACCAGCTAAGCCCAGGGGCACATGCTGGCCTGCTGTGTGTCCGTCATGGGACACACACATGTCACTGCCCATTGCAGTCCTTGCATCATCAATGGTGCAGGTACATGCACGACAGTCACAGCGTGCTGGCATGCTTGCATGCCAGACTGCTGAACACAGGCTGTGCACCCCCACACCTGACTCACCAACAACAGAATTGGCGCCAGGCGTGCATGCTGGTGCAGTGCATGCTGGCTGGCGAAAAGGTGGATGGACCCTCCTCCAACTCCGGCAGGTCTTCCTCACTGCCTGGACCCACCACCACCATCCCCTGAAGACAAACAGGATCTGTAACAGAAAGTGAGGACATGTGAGTGCATGTGAACAACCTCCCCCCCACACCACCACCACCATGTCATACCGTGCAGTGATGGGCTTCCACCTGTCTGGAATCCACCTCCTGGTACGCCCTCAATAGCACTCCGCTGCATTGATGCAGCCAGTCAGTCCTCAGCCGGGGTCAGTTCCGCCACCGCTGGCTGGCCCCCGCCTGTGCCAGCACGTGCTGCCCTGAGGGCTGCCACCTTCTCCTTCACCCTCCTGCCGTCTGTCCCCATCTTCTTTTTGCATTCCTGCACAGAGCACTGGTGGCTTCCGTGCAGGTTCACTGCCCGAGCTACCCCCTCCCATGCAGCCACACGGGCCTGAGGGGTGCTCCGCCGTCCACTCAGTAGTGGCTCCTCCTCCAGGTAGGCCTGGAAGAGGGCCTCTGTCTCCACCGTGGTGAAGTTGGGCCTCCTCCTCCGCCCACCATCCTCACCCTCACCTTGGCTCTGCTCGGTCATGTCGGTCTGTATGGGTGGAAGTGGACACCTGTCACTGTGCAGTCTACAGCGTTATCCCATTACCACTGTCCAGAACATCACACAGCATGCAACCCACCTCTCACCTGCAGTAACCGAATCTGGCCAGCGCAGCCCAATGTCGCACATTTATAGCACAATGCATGCAAATTAGGAGTGCAGCAACTGTAATGAGATGATAATCGTGCCACTGCGCCTTTGAATGGCTGATCAGATGATTTGCATGTATCGGCTGAATATCGGCGCCATTGTGCTTTGTGCAATACGGCTGAGCCGGCTGAGCCAACGGCGCATTTCCGTGACTGTGTAGTACACCACATTGCGCATGCCCGGGTAGCTTACACAGGTGTCTGCCACGCTGATGACGTGCTGTGTGCGATGAGCAGTGCAGGACACTGCCATCATTGTGCCAGTGGCACTCCAGCGCTGGTCATCTCATAGCGCTGTGGCACAAATGCGCAATAGTACACTGTGGCACTGGCACGCAGGTGACTGATTGTGCAGGACGTGTAGACATCCGATGGCGCTGTGCGTGGCCTTGCGCCACAGACCCCTGACCTTGTGCCTGACCTTTGCACCCTGGCGCTGTTCTCTGGCATGTACCGACTCTGTCGCTGTTCGGTGACAGTGCGATGTGAACTCGACGGCGCTATCACGAACAGCGCGATAGGAACTAATGGTGTTCTATTGCAACATTTCCGTGGGGTTGCCCGCTGCAGGGCACCATATTGCCTACTATACAACTCCAGTAATGGCACGCAGGAGAGCTCCACAGTGGAGTCCGTTGGAGGTGGCCAACCTGGTGGCTGTGGTGGAGCCTCACTTTGGGCCACTGCTTGGGGGAGATCCCTCAACATAGCGCGCACCCATGTGTGGCAGCAGGTGACCACTGCACTGGAGCAGGTCACAGGCGGTGCAGGATGGCAGAACAGTGCAGGCACCGCTATAGTGACCTCCGCAGGAGGGAGCAGGCACTGCTGGAACGCCTCAGGTCCCGTGCCAGGAGGGGCATTGTGCCTAGGCCAGGTGGGTGACCCATCACTGCACCTGTATTGACCATAGGGGTGTGACTGTGTATTGGTGGCGGTGCATGGGGAAGGGCTCTACCATGGTTGGCTGTGTCAGTGTGTGCACAGGTGTGTGGTGCATGGGTCTGGCTGTGTGGGCAGGCACACTCACTGGGGCAGGGGGCTGTCTGCTTTGGGTTCACACTGATGTGTTTCTCAACATTTGTCGCCCACAGGTGTGGAGCATCGGAGGCAGGCCCGGGCTGAGGAGGGCCGTGGCGGGGCACAGGTGGCAGCCAGAGGTGGCATGATGGTTGGGCCACAGCGGCAGCAGCAGCAGCAGCCACAGCTGCTTGATGAGGTGAGTGTCATTACATCATGGATGCTATTGGCATGCTGGTGGGGGGGCATGACCACCAGCCATGGACAACACATCCATGCGACACAGGTGACAGTCATCACTGTCCAGTGTCACTGCATGTCTGTGTTGCGTCACTGGTGGTCCATGCATGCACTGGGCACATGGCTGTGTAACTAGCATCCCACCACGTAGCCACATCACTTGACAGCCTTGGTTGTGCTGTGATGGACATGGGCAGTGTGTGTGTGCATTGGTACATGGCTGGTGCTGCCTGGTTGGGCGTGTCATGTGCACGTTCACTGTGGGTGGGTGCATACCATCACAGTGCAGGGCACTTGGCTATATGCCTTGCATGATGGGTGGGGTTCAGGGATATGGACAGTCACAGCCATTGACTCTGTTCCTTGTCCTAGGTCTCCAAATCATGCGGCATGGAGCGTTCCTACAGCAGCTGATGCGGGTGTCGACTGCCAGCTTGACATATTCATGGAGATGCAGCGCCATGGTGTGAGCGCCCGTGAGGCCCGGACCAGCAACGGGCAGCAGGAGGGCAGCCTGCCAGGCGCTAGCTGCGCATCACGCACCCACTTCACCCATCCTCACACCTGCCTCCCTCTCCCAGCTGTTCACCCTACCCTTGCCCACCTCTACCTTGTACCCCTACCCCTTGTATTGTAAATATGTAAATAGTTCTGTTTGTTCCTTTTGGTGTTGTACATTTATTGGTTTGAATAATATATATATTTTGATATGAATACTGTGGTGGTCTCTGATTTGCAGCTGGCTATGGGTGCTCAGTTGCAGTGGTGTGCATGGCATCTGGGGTGGTATTGTCCTGGGTGTGTGTGTGTGTGTGTGTGTGCATGGGGAGGTGTCTCCGGTGTGGGAGTGACTTTCAGTCAGTCTTGCCATCTACTGCTGCCCTGCTGGGTGCTCATGGCAGGTCTGGCTTATATGGTTCTGTGGTATACAAGGTTGCAGTGTGCCGGGGGGGGGGGATGCATGGGGATTCCTGCAGTGACAGTCACTGCACATGGGTGGTGTCTTGGGGTCACAGTGCAGGGTGTGCTATGCACAAGGGGGGGCTGCTGTGCACTGTGGTTGTCGACCCCCTATGTGTGGCAGTCTCATCCTGCCAGTGGGTGTGCTGGGGCAACACGGCCCAGCTGTGCTTTGTTGGCTTGTCCCCATGGGCCGGTGGATATTCCATCCCTCCCCCAGTGATGCTGTGCTTCGGGTGTGGGGGTGTATTGTTCGTTCTGCATTGTGTTCCTGTGCCCGTCTGTGGCATGGGTCGTGGGCCCTGGCCTACCTCACTGGTTGTGCAGTTCCATTGCTCTGCTGCTGGGGGCTCTGCTTGCACTATGGCACCTCTGGACTGCTCAGCTGGGCTGGCTTTGTTGCGCTATGGTGCATCGTATCTACTCAGCTTCCCCTTCCTGGTTGCGCTATGGGCGCAGGTTGTGCGAGTATTCAGGCGTTGGCTGGTGCGCAATTGGCCTTACTCCATGTTTGAATATCGCATCTATTGCACATATGCGCAATGGACTTGTGCTTGCTCCTGCTCTTACATTGTGGGCGCAGTTTGAATATCCGGCCCCTAGTATTTGTAAGGATATTTGTGCACCTTTTGGAATTGTACTGCTGGCTAAGGATTGACTTCATTTTTATTCCTGGGTTCAGTAGAGTGGCTTGTGTAGGTGGAGTGGTCTGTTAAATTGTGGTGCTGGTTGAATTTTTGAAAGGAAGGGCAGCACTCACTAGGATGGTAGGGCAGTGGTGTAGTTGATTGTTTCTGAAGGTCACTGATAGCTGGGGGTCACCCACCCTCCCTTCCCCTCAACCCACCTCAGGCGTATCATTTCCTTTATACTCGAGGTTCTGACATCACTTCCTCGAGAGGACAGGGGGCATTACTCTGTCATATCCTTAATAGCCCAGCACAGTGCAAACAGGGTAAGCACATGTACCAAAAAAAAATATATATATATATATTATAAGCAGGAAGGGACAGTGACATGAGGGGAGTGGTGCAATGCACTGGCTGTGAGGCAGCAGTTTTCCAGGAGACATTCTGGAAACTGCATTGCTGCCCAATTTGCAGGCAATTGTCAGCTCTGAGGGAGGAGGTTGCCCATCTCCAGGCTGAACTGGCAAGGAGTAAGGAAGCCTCCCTCAGCCAAAGAGCACCAGTGCCACCACCGCTGCCTCACAGGTTACCAAGAATGAGGAGCAGCTGGACCACAGTGGGCTCTGGGAGGGTGAGGGTGGAGGAACAGTGGTGCATCCCTCTAGTTGTACCTCTCCACAACTCATATGCCATTTTGGCAGAGCAAGGTTCCTCTATGATGGCACCTGCAGTGGAGACCAAGGAGGATGCTGGGAACCTCCACAAGGGAGACCCACAGGAGGGTGGCAAGGGACACCACAGGAGAAGAAAACAGCTCCTGGTGGGGACTCAATTGTTGGTGGGGTAGAACTGGGAAAGTAAGTAAGTAAAAGTTTTATTCATACAAAATATATGAATTAGGATAGACTTGACTGAGCTAATGCTCACGTACAACGAGGTCCTAGACAAAAACAATCATTCAATACAAAAGAAAAAACAAACAGAACAAACAGTAAACATTTAACACTAAATAAATATTTGTAAACATTAATGTTACATCAATCACATTTTCACAAGCATAAGAAAATAGATTTCATTATAAACAACATTGTCAAGAACTAAAAACTTGCTTCCAAAACCACAACTTAATCCCCAACCAGGACAGTCTCCCCCTGTAAAACTTAATGTCTGATGGAATTTTATTCCATTCAAGGGAACCCCTGTATAAGACTGAACATTGACCTATTTCTAATTTGCATTTAGGCAAACTCTAGGGCATTAGCTGCTCTTAATGAGCTTAATTCAACTTGTTTGGTCACCCCTGCTTCAATATATGTAGGTAAAGTACCCAGCCAGCACTTCTGCATAAAAGCTAGTAGGTGTTCCTGTCTATATTCTGAGGGTCTCAATCATTGCAAATGGTTAAATAAAAAACACCTGGGGGTGAGACGGTTAGCATCTAGGATAAATCTGGCTAGTCTATCATAACACACATCCAACCTCTCCGAATCTATTTTTCTTCCACTGGCATAATTAAAATCCACATAATGCAATGTAGGGATAATCATAGAACTAACCACCTTCCTCTTGCCTCCATACACATGGAATGTCTAACCCCATACAAAGCACCTAATTTTTCCCTACATTATTTAATACACTATTTATATGAGCTGCCAAGTTTAAAGACTCATCGAGCCACAAGTCCAGGTATTTGTATGTCTGAACGTGTTGGATCAGGGATCCCTCCAAGGTATCAATCCTCAATATCGGGTTTTCCTGAGCAGAAAAAGAATGAAAAAATAATATTGACTGCATTTTTTTTTCAATTAAAAACAAAACTACTATCCCTAAAAAAAAAATCTGCAACTCATTAAAAGAATTCTGTAACTTAACTTGAATTTTGTTTACTGTAAAGTCTGAAGTATAAATAATAGTATCATCTGCACACAAATAGAAAAGAATAGATGAATCAGTATTGGACCCAGGTTAGATCCAACTGGGACGACACCTGATGTCCAACCACCTATGGTGACTAATTGGGTTCTATCTATCAGATAGGAATATACCCATTGTAAACTGGGCCCCACTATCCCCAGGGAGGCTGCTCTGGATAGGAGGACCCCATGGTTCAACGAATCAAAGGCCTTAGATAAATCAACAAAAATTGCACCTACTGACGTCCTCCCCATCCAGAGCAGTCTGTATATCCCCAGTAAACTTAACCAGGGCTGACATGGTACTGTATGATTTCCTAAAACCTGACTGCATTCCATTCAAAGAGAAAGGGAGGGGAGAGGGAGGTAAGGTGCTTGCCTGGTGCTATGGCTTAGAGGGACAGGAAGCGAATCCTCAGGATTGCAAGAGCAGCATCACGGGAGAGAGAACCAGACATCACTGTCCACCTTGGGACAAATGCCTAGCTGGGCATGGGATCAGTGCAGTGCGGGAGGAGTTTGTAGAGTTGGGGAGGGGCCTCAGACAGGTAGCATGCACGGTAACCTTCTTGAAAGTTCTGCTTGTCTATGGCATGGTTGAGGCTGGGGTACTCCACACCATGCAGTTCAATGAATGATTGAAAGACTGGTGAAGAGCACAGGGTTTTGGCTTCATAGGGGACTGGGGGGTCCACCTGGAGAGATGTGGGTCTATACTGGCACGATGATCTGCATCTGTCCAGGAAGGGAACCAAGCCCCTAGGTGATAGGTTTAAATGTTTCATTGGTAAGCTTTTAAACTAGTCAAGGGGGGAGGTGCTGATAGGAAGCAAGAAATTCCAAGCCTCCCCCACAAAACATGGTAGTTAGTAAGGTAAACACCAAGGTACAGAGTATGACAGAGGACAGGACAGGGTAAATGGAAAAAAGACAAAGGCAATAAGGGCAGGGATGGGGCAAAAAAGGGTAATGCCAACATTAAATGGAGAGCAATGAGTACCCAATGCCTGTAGTCTGGGTAACAAGCTTCTGAGCTTGTGACCCTGATGGAAGAGAAAGCGGGATATAGTGGCAGTCACAGAAACATTGTGTACACAGAAGAACCATGACTGGGATGTCATTATATCAGAGTGCATAATCTACAGAAGGGACAGGTAGGGTAAAAGAGGAGGAGGAGGAGGAATGTCTCTACATAGGGAAGGGATCAAAGCTACAGAACTAAAGGGTAAGTATAACACAGTGGGTTAAGGCTCTGAGCTGCAGATCTGGAGACCTGGGTTTGGATCCCACAGCTGCCTACAAATGCATACAGTATAATCCTTGAGCAAGTCACTTAACTTCCTTGTGCTCCCAGGTCGCACCTGGAACAAACTGGCTTAGTATGCTACTCTTGTTAAACAATGTTCCTGTTCTCTTTCCCTAAATAGGGAGGACAGGAGGCACTGTGGGTCACAATGGAGATAGGGAGTGGCACCATAATTTGCAAAGGGGTTGTATACAGACCCCTATGCCAGGGGGAGGAAATGGACAAGAAAACAATGGAAGGCATTCTCAAAATGACTGAAAAAGGGGAGACATTGTTGATGGGGGACCTGAAAATGCCAGATGTTAACTGGAACACATTTACTGTAGCCACATCCAAGAGCAGGGTCACTCTCGGTGCCATTCAGGGAGTATGCCTTAGACAGCTAATGTTGGAACCCACTCAGGAGGGAGCAGTCTTAGACCTGGTACTCTCAGATGGAGACAGAATCACAGATTTAGAAGTGGGTAGCCATCTGGGAACAAGCGACCACCACACAGTGTGGTTCACGATAAACACAACCATGGAGACAAGCCATACAAAAACGAGGATACTGAACTTTAGAAGGGCTGACTTTAGCAAAATGGGTGAATAACTAAGGAATGCACTAGCTAATGGCTGGAAGAGGGTGGATGTGATTCCCCTTCACAAAAGTAGGAGCAAGGCAGAGGCAGGAAATTACAGACCTATTAGTTTGATCTCATTTACATTTACTATTACCCTCTGCATCCTGTTGTGCAGCCAATTTGTTACCAATGGTACCACCCTGGACCCACTCCCAGGCTGGCTAACTTATTTGTTAATCTTTTGTGTGGGACTGTGTCAGATGCCTTGCTAAAGTCTAGGTAGGCCATATCCACATCCACTCCCTGGTCTACTACCTTGGTCACCCAGTCAAAGAAATCTATTAGATTTGTCTGACATGACCTTCCTGCTGTGAATCCATTCTGCCTTAGGTCCTGTGCCCCGCTGGCCTCTAGGTACTCAACAATTCTTTCTTTCAGAAGTGATTCCATCATCTTCCCTACAGAGGGCTGTGGGTTCAATTCCACATATGGCACTGGTTAATATACCAATACTGACACTGTAGTGCAGCATGAGAAGTGCTGCACTTCTGAGGGTGCCATCTTCGGATGAGACGTTAAACAAAGGTCCCATCTGCCTGGATTGTTAGTAGTGCAGGTGGATGCTAAAGATCCCTTGGCACTTATCGAAAAACAGTAGGGGAATTTTTTATTATAACATTCAAAAACAAAAAGAAAAAGATACACAGTGATACAAGTACGACAAAGAATAATGCACAAGTCATTCGGAAAAGAAAATATTCATACAATAGTCAAAAAAATAATGCATAAATATAAATCATGAAGCAAACCACATCCCTCCCCTCCCTCAACAAAGCAAAAAAATAAAAGATACAGTAACCCAATCATAAACTGAAACAGGTAGGGAGAGAGAAAAAAAAGTGGCAAGATCTATCCAATCTGATCCTTCAAAAAGGGTACAACATTCCATCTAGGTTTCCAAACTAAGTCCAAATAGAACTGTCTATCACGCAAAAACTGTGAATGTAGTTCATGTTCAATGGACTGAATAATCTGTAAAGAAGTTGGGCAATGGGCAGACTAGATGGGCCTAGCGGTCCTTATCTGCCATCAAAGTCTATGTTTCTATGTTTCTAAGTAGTCTCAATTTGCTGTAGAAGAAATTTGCATCTGCATTGCCATAAAATTAATTTTATACATGTAAAGATGAGTCTCACTATGCCCTTATCTAAATCACGAAACTGTAAGGAAAACCCCCAATCAATTTTGGATAAGAGACTTGTTGCCATCAAGCTGTCTATGTATCTATGTAAATGACTTACTCAGGGTCACACAATATGCAAGAGGAAGTTGTGGGTGTTAAACCCTATTCTGCTGGATGTATCAAGCTCATTCACAGCTCATTACTGACTAGGCTGTTCTGCCATCCCTATTCTGTGATTTAACGCCCACACTGTCCCACTACACAATACAATAACACAATGACCAAGCAAAAGAAAACAGCACACGGAGTAAAACACAAACAATGGATATGGAATAAGGTTTATTAGGAAGGCAGGAACAAGAATCTGGGAAGGAAAGAGAGGGTTAAACATAAACAAATAATTGTCAATCCCTGCAATCCCTCTCCACCTCACCCCTCACCCCTCATTCCTGTCAGTCCCTGACAGTCCCAGCTAACAGGCACAGCAATTATACTATACCCCCAGTCCCTAAGAGTCCCCTGTAATCTACTAGGTAACACAGCTGTTGAATCATCATAGGCCCAATGTTTGATGTAGATGCGGCTATTTAATCTGCACAGTTATTAAGTTTAAAATTAAAGGGATCACTATTTGTAATCCAAAACAAGGCCAAATGGCCAAACTTCAGGTATTCTACCTGGGCAATCCCAAAAGAGACAGTGCAGTCCTACCTTAACTATCTAACTAAAAGGACTGGGACAAAGGTCTGATTCAGTACTCATGGTATGCAGATCAAATCAGACCCTGAAAAGTTTCACATGTATAATGCTGATCCCTCTGGAGTGCAGTAGCTGCAGGTTGCATGCTGTGGCTCTTTACCATATCACAGAGGACATAGTCACATGAGAGGCTTGTAGGCCTCTGATGATTCAACAACTGTGGCACCCAGTAGAATATAGGGGAGCTCTTAGGGACAGGGAGGAGAAAAATAGGATAGTGGTAGTGATTTACCCTCACGGCTGGGAGGGAATTGCCCAGCTGTAACCCTTCCCCACTGGCAACACTGTTGGGGCCCCGCCATTGAGCTTTGCATGGGGCCCCAGCAGGCCAAAAGCTTCCACTTGCTGAGGGAGTAAGTCAGAGAGAGAGAGAGAGAGAGCGTCACACACACACACACAGACAGAGACTCAGCTGTTGCATACTGTGAAGAAATGAAGTGTGTGTGTGTGTGTCTTTTCCCCTGTAGCAGCACTGCTTGGGAAAGTCAATGTCAGTGAAGTATTGCGAGCGGTGTCTGTGTGGCTGTGGCTCTGTAGTCTACCTCAAGGTATGTGGGCCACATAGACACAGGGAGCTCCTGTGACCCCCCCCCCACACACACACACAGACAGTGTACTTCACACTGTAAAGGCAAGTATGCAAAGTACATGTTGTATAGGATGCTGCAAATCAAGGCCTTTCTACCAAATTCCACTTCCTCCAGGTAATTAAGAAAGATGGCCTTCTACTCTACTGGACAAAGTTTAAGACTGAATCATCAGCTACAGGCCTGATAGAAAATAATTTTAATACTGTTTAGTCAATCAAATAATTAGCTGCAGCCAGTCAACACATTTAATTGATGGTACACAAGTATTCTCATACTGTATTATAAACTCTCTTGTCACTAAGGGTTAGAGAAAAAGGCCATTGGCAACTTCTGTTTAACTTTAAACCCACACATTTGGTTAAGCTTCCAGAATTTGGCAACACTATTTCATCTACAAATACAGTAATTGTCATGGTGCAAGCTAACCACAAATAGGGGGTAAGAAAGTCTTAAGGTCAGCAATAAATAGGAATTATTATCGCTTACTAGTTGCAGGTGCTGTTGGCATGCATCTGCTGTGGATTGCTGTTTGTGGTGTTGTAAGAGAGCCTGCAAATCCCACCAAGACAGCCACAGCCCAGTGTGAGCTACCGTAATAGTTGCTATTCATCGCTGACCTCAAGACATGCTGTATACTGCCATGTAGTCTCTTCTTTACATGCATGCCACTTTCCATATTTTTTCTGTGTCTGGCTACATTGATTTTCAAGTTACATAATCATAACTCCCTCCACCCCCACCAACTGAAAACATGTTATGCATTAAAAATCCTACAAAATGAAAAGATATTAAACGTACGGCATTTCATTGCATGTGAGGGGTCTTCAGTAACTGATACCACCTCTGTGTGCTCTGTGTTCTCAGTGGCACATCAGGTCATATGGAGCTTGTTGGTGATGACAATGTGAAAGCTGTTAGCGTTGTCATCAGAGGAAGGAGTTGCCTCACTACTGCTGATGTGGTATGACAGACTATGGGGCCAGTGCCATGGGGGAAAAGTCCAGATAGACTTGCCACCAGGAGATATAGGAGAAAGGCTAATAGTAGATGTTTAAACAAGTAGCTATCACTGAGTGTTAGTCAATGGGAAAGTTACCTGTCCTCCTGTTGTGGTGTGACATGAGGAGCAGCCATGTGCCTTAAATCACATAGGGGCCAGCCCAGTGGCACAGAGGGATGAGGCACTGGTGCCTTACCTCGAACCACGCTGGTGACCCGGGTTTGGCAACAGACTATGGGCGCCAGGGGTCAGCAGGGGAGGAGAGGATTGAGCGTCCACAGGACTGCTCTCCTCTCCTGGGGTGAGTAGTGGGATAGCTTCACCCTGCAGCAGCCCCCAGTGGAGACCGGGAGCACTGCACGAGCGTTGCAACAGTGGGAGGCACCAGAAAATGGAAAAACAGCCCAGAATTGGCCGGATGATGGCAGTCAGCCTATCAATGCCTCCGAAGGGCCTCCCATGACAGTTCCACCTACCTCAGCAGTGCTCCGGGACCGAGAGAAGAGTGTGCTGGGTGTCCCCACTGGTGTCTTCGCCTCGGGAGAGGGACCCACCGTGAGGGTGATTCATGGGTCTACCCCAGGGGTCAGGCTGCAATTAGGGGCTCGGTGGGAGGAGTAGTAGGAGGATGTGGGACACTGTGGCTGCCGAAGAGTAGCGGATCCTGGGCACATTGAGGCAAAAGCGAAATAATGCAAAACAAAAAACCCATAGGAAATGGGTAAATCCACAACAACCCTTGCCATGGAGTGCATTATTGTGATAATAAAATGAACCCAGTTGAGAAAAGCACTAAAACACAAAATTAATTAATCAATGCCTAATGATGTGATGCATCCACCAATCAAAACAGTCCTTAATTCAATTGTTTTGCATACCTGAAAGTAGATCGTTTGTGTCACAGAAGTTGATTTTTCCTTGTCTACTTGATTCCAATACCTGTGCTTTTAAGAACTACATAAGCTATTTTAAAGCACTTAGACTCTACCTTCTTTCCTTTTCCCACCCTGTTTTTTTTTGTCTCTTTCTTTCACCCAAACAGGTTTGCTCCTTTGGCAGATCCTGGCAATGACAGGCAAAGGAAGAGGTTTGGCAACTGGGCAGTCACACACCAAGAAACATGGATTCCAGACTGGGATGCCTGAGTCTAGTGCAGGCTAGCATCAGGTTCTGCTGGTATGGGACTCAGTTTTTTGATTTAGACTGGAAGATGTGCATACATTATCCAGGGAACTGCTTGTTCTGCTGCCTACCAGGTGCTAGGGCTGTGTATCTCACTCCAAATTGCTGGTGGGATAGGGAAGAACTGGTAGCTGTTGTTCATATTGAGAGCCAGCAACACCCATTTACAGGCCTACAGTAGATGAAAAGATCAATACGGACAATTTTCTCTGAGAAAGCAAATACAAATCTGTTGCAGGCAGGAAGCCACCTTAATATGGCATCAAATGTAGCATATAGCCCGCTCCCATAGTCTTCATATAACAGGGTTGTGCTCCTACACACTTCTTTCCATGGCAATTCATAGGGAGTAAAAAAACATAAGTATGTTTATAATTATTGAGCTTGACTCTACATAGTCTTTTGTTTTAAAATTTTCCAATGTTTCTTTCTAATAATTCTTTTCTTTTTTTTTTGAACTTTATTTATCCTTCTATCACCTGACCACCAGACTCTCTCTCAGTGGGGATGCTCAGCGTACCCATCTCCGCATGCCTGAAGGCTCAGTCCTATCTGTCGGGTGGGGCTGCTCCACTCCATCGTCCTGGTGCCCGTTCCCAGGGGAAGGCCTTAGGGTGGGCTGCCAACCTCTTTAGGCGTCCTTTTCTTTAAGTCTGTGCGGGCATCCCAGAAGTGGAGGAGCCCCAACGGTAGCCGATGCACTCGACTCGGGTGTGGGGGTAGTCCCTGATCCCCACCATCGCCTACTGGCGGCCAGGGTTTTCCACCTTATTGATTGACCCAGAGGCATGGCATGCAATGCTTCCTGCATGGTGCCACACTCTCCTGCCACTGCTGCTGACACCCATCCCTCTCTTACGTCCCACTGTGCCAGCACTACCACCAGCTGCCACTAGCTGCCACTGCTGCACCAGGACCCCCAAAAGCCCACCCCAAGGGGAGGAGAGCAGTCCAACAGATGCTCAATCCTCTTCCATCCCTGCCGACCCCCAACGGACCAGGCTCGCTCCCAAACCCGGGTCACCAGCGTGGCGTGAGGTGTGGCATCCAGCACCTCAACCCTCAGCGCCACCGGGCCAGCAGATTATTTTCTTATTAATAATTCAGCATCACATGTGAATATTCTTTCTTAGTTCCATAATTAACTGAATGGCTACTTTTTAGTTTTGATACATTCTAATAACAATATTCTTGTGACCATTGATGAACTCCCTTATATAGTCAGCATGCACTGTACTATTTTAATGTGGTATGTCTGCATTTATTTCCACACATGCGTGATAGACTCTGGTGCAGCAAGAGCATGGCAAGAGTTCCGAGTATTCTTTTACTCACTCTTGCCACACTCCCATCACTCTGAGCAGCCATATCGGTTCTGACCAGATTTTGTATATTTTTGTAAACATCCCTCTGCTGCCACATTTTCATTTTACTACCTTTTGTCTTGTACTTTAGTCCACCCATTCAAAAATGTGTCATAAATGTGAACTGATTTACAATATTCAATTCAAATAGAGATGTAAGATTTATTTGGGGGTTACAGCCCCACCATACTCCATTCTGTCATAGCATACAACCTTTGGTGGGGGCCTGGGCTGAGGGTGATTAATCTTGTATACCAAGCTGCCTCCAGCAAGAGAAGGAATGGTAATGGGTTACATGGTAGGGGGTACAACCCTCTGAGAAGTTGTCCCTATCCATTTCCCTCCCAAGTAGCCCTCCCCAGCAGTACCACACCCAGTAGGTAAACAGACATTGGTAATACCAGGTGAACAGGAACAAACACATCACCCTTTGGGCAGTAGTTGAATGTCTGCTCTGCCTTTCTTCATGAGACAGAGTCATAACAAGGATTTATTGATAATTTGATGTACAAATATTACCAAACAACAAATTCACGAGCCTACATTATATTTTGCTAATGCTGGCTCCGTAACTTTAGGTAATTTTCATAATTTTTACCCAAATTCTCACCTGCAGTCCCTATCGGCTCTGGCCAGAATTTGTTTTTCTATAGTGAGCATTGCAAAGGAGCAAGAACTTTCAAGATCGGATAGTTCAAGAATGAAAGAAAATTAAAAGAAAAACTGACATGATGTTAATTTTGCAGAATTACTTTATTACTAAAAATATATGATGACTAACAATTACAGCAGCTTTTAAGGGACATTGTCAACCCACTTAGGCCTCAAATTGTCCCTTGTTTAACTCACACATTTATGATTGGTCAAATTCTGTGAGATTGCTGATGTAGCTTGTAGTTTGAGTCTGGTTCCTTTTAATTATTAAAATGAAAGACAGACTGTCCACCATACTGGTGTTACCACACAAAATGTGTTTGTTTACAGTCCTGATCAACTCCAGCTGCATCTTTCCTGAGCTATGAAGCACCCCAGCACAGTCGTTGTTTTGAAATGGCTATGTTGAAATGTTGTGTAAAAATATTGAATATTACGAAGTTATGAGCCGCATTTGCAAAATTCAGCATAGCCTCATAAATTAATAGGTGAACATACTAGAATCATAGAATACAAGAATATGCAAACAGTGCTTAATTTGTGTCGGTGCTAGCCGGGGCTCAGACCCGGCACCTCTTTTCATTCCGGGGCTGAGCCCCAGCACCTCTTCTAAGTTCTCCCTGACTCACACTGCCCTTTAAATATTTGTTCACTCCATGTATTTTGCTACCACGGTGCCAGCGCAGTGCAGATCATCACACTCACAGCTGGCTACACCTCCTTATGCTCATCCTCGCTACTTGCTGGGGGGGGGTGAGTTCAGGCTGCTGGTGGCAGCACACGCGACTGCCTTCCATCTGCATGTGCTCGACTGCTCGTGCTTGCTTCATTCAGACATGCATCACCTGATCAACTGTTCTGTGGTCAGGTGGTGCATGTCTCTTAGTATACTGAGCTACAGCGTAACCAATGTAGTGGGAGGAGTGACTAGTACAGTTGCCGGGTCATTCGTTGAGTGTTGCAGCAGGGCCAAGCTGTGGCTACGTTTTACAGGTATGCGCTCCTCACATCTCTGCACAAAAAAAGGTTCTTGGGGGAACTGAAGTTACTTGTGAGATTGGGAGGTAGTCAGGGTTGCTGCTAAAAAGGAAAGGAAAGTCGGGCATCATGGGTGGGCAAGGCTGGGAACGAGTGGGCTTACCGAGGGTTTGGGAAACTGTAGCCACGGTGGTGGGAAAGTAGCTGGGCTTCTGGCTGGAGCTTGAGGGAGGAGAGGAGGTTCAAGGAACTTGGAATGGAAACCAGGCTGAGGCAGCAAAATTTGATTCAGAGGTGCTAATGGAGTGGTGAAGAAAGCAGCTTAGTAAGCTGAAGCAACTTAGGAAGAACAATCAGAAGGGCAGGCGGCATTAAAGCAACTTAAAAAGAGAGTCAAGGAGAAGTGCACGGTGCAGGGCAGAACAGAAGAAGCAGCCTCTGCTTCAGGCAAAGGACTTGAGACTTACTACCTAATAAACAGAAATAAGTAGTAAACCACAAGGAAAAAAAAAATATTAAACCCCCTTGGCTGGCTCTTCTTCTTCAAAAAAAAAACCAGTAAAGTGAAGAAGCAGACAGACTGCATTTAAGCTGATAGGTTTTGGAGCCTGAGCTGGCTCAAAACAAGTTGAGAGCTAATCAGCTCAGTGCTGTATTTGAACTTGGTAAATTCAGCCAGCAGTCTGTCTGGATTTGACTATTTATTTTACTTAAAGGTTTTCCTAGTTCTCCATAAGCTGAAGAAAAATAACTCCTCCCTGACTCCTTGGAGAAAAAAATTTTTGTCACCTGACGGAGTCAGGATATGGAGACTCCACTCACCTTATTAAGCAACAACATGTACCACATAGCATGTAGTAAGGTCCAGCTTTGCCTGGTATTGTATGGTGCACGATGGCCTGGGGTTCCAATAAGGCTTAAACCCTGTCATATGATGAAATGTGGTTCTTACTTGAGCAGCTAACCTCCCATTGTAACAAATTAATTGCAGGAGTATAGATATGATGTTATAGGTAGGCCAGAAGCTCGTGGGTTTTGGATGCTCTGTGGACTGCGGTGAGTTTTGGAGCTTTCATTGAAGATAAAGCACACTTCTGTTACAGGTTCCCACATTTTGTGTGCTTTATCTTCAATAAGGGAACATGTAACAGAAGTGTGTTTTATCTTCAATAAAAGCCCCAAAACTCACCACGAAGCATCTAAAACCCAAGAGCTTCTGGTGGACTGCCTGCCCCCATTGCCCTGGCCTTTGGGTCATCACAGCACCATGCCATTACTTCACATGCCTTGATCTTTACCTATAAAACCTTTTCATGTTTCAGTTTTAATTGGTTCTTCTATTGCTTGTACCGTGCTAGATGCTGTGTGGTACATTTTTGTTAGTAAGGTCAAACAGAGTCCCCAATACCATGACTCCAATTATGGTATTGTAGACTCTGTAACTCCCAAAACATTATTCCCCTGGATTCAGGGTAGGGAAACCTGACACAGAATAGAAATGTGTTTTATCTGCAATATAACCCCAGTCAAAACTCATCACAGAGCATCTAAAACCAAAGAGCTTCTGAAGGCCTACATGCCCCAGACCCCTGGCCTTTAGGGTCAAGTCAGCATCTTGCCCTTTATACAAGCCACAATCCTTTACGGCAGTTAGCCAGGCTTTCCAATACCTAACTCCCACCCCCAAAAAAATTCTTCCCCTGGATTCAAGGGTAGGGAACCAGACACAGAAATGTGTTTTCTCTGCAATATAACCCCCAAAACTCACCACAGAGCATCTAAAAACTGACAGCTTCTGGGGGCCTGGCGGCCCCAGACCCCCGACTTTTGGTATTTGGACTCAGAGCCCTGGCACCGCTTCCTTTACAAATTAAGCACTGACACAGAGAAGAGTTCAAGGGGGATATGTCCTCGGAGGGAGGCAGGACAGCAGTTTTCACAGCACAGGGAGCAGTTCCAGGGAACATGTCCTGCAAAGGGGGGGTTTGTCAGGGTATCATTTTTCCCGGCACAGGGAAGAGTTCAAGGGGGGATATGTCCTCTGGATGGGATGGAGGGCAGGGCATCAGTTTTACTGGCACAGGAAGAGTTCAAGGGTGACATGTCCTCTGGGTGAGAGGAGGCAGGACAGCATTTTTCTGGCACAGGGAAGAGTTAAGAGGGACGTGTCCTCTGGGTGGTGGGGTGGGGCAGGGCAGCAGTTTTCCT
The DNA here is from genome assembly GCA_016271365.2 of Neoceratodus forsteri. Classification (NCBI taxonomy): domain Eukaryota; kingdom Metazoa; phylum Chordata; order Ceratodontiformes; family Ceratodontidae; genus Neoceratodus; species Neoceratodus forsteri. The sequence continues at coordinate 1,129,450,190 of CM028129.1, read as the reverse complement.
GGCACAGGGAACAGTTCAAAGGGACATGTCTGCTGGGTGGGGGGCAGGGCAGCAGTTTTCCCAGCACAGGGAGCAGTTCAAGAGGATGTCTCCTGCAGTTGGGGGGCAGAGGAGCATTTTCCCAACACAGGAAGAGTTCAAGGGGCATGTCCTCTGAGTTGGGGGGCAGGGCAGAAGTTTTCCGGCAGAGGAGCAGTTCCAAAAAACATGTCCTGCAGATGGGGAGTGGTGTGGTTGGCAGGGTACATGTTTTCCTGACACAGGGCGGAGTTCCAGTAGACGTGTCTGGTTGCTGGTGGGTGGGCAGGGCAGCAGTTTTCCTGGCACAGGAAAGAGTTCAAGGGACATGTCCTCTGGTTGGGGGAGGGCGTAGTTTTCCGGGCACAGGGGAACAGATCCAGGAACATGTCCTGCAAGCGGGGGGTGGAAGGGAGCATTTTTCCCATCACAGAGAGGAGTTCAAGGGTACATGTTCTCTGGGTGGGAGGGAGGTAGTAGTTTTCCCAGCACAGGAAGAAGTTCAAGAGGACATGCCCAGCAGTTGGTGGGGCAGGAGAGATTTTTTCCCAGTACAGGAAGAGTTCAATGGAGACAAGTCCTCTGGGTGGCGGGGGTAGGATGGCAGTTTTTCAGGCACATGGAGCAGTTCAAGAGGGCGTCTACAGCAGTTGGGGTGGGGTGGGGGGCAGGGGCATTTTCCCTGCACAGGGAAGAGTTCAAGGGGACATGTCCTCTGGGTGGGTGGGGGCAGGGCAGCAGTTTCCCCAGCACAGGAGCAGTTCAAGAGGGCATCTCCTGCAGTTGAGGTGGGCAGGAAGCATGTGTTCTGGCACAGGAAGAGTTCAAGGGGACATGTCCTCTGGGGGCAGGGCAGCAGTTTCCCAGCACAGGAGAAGTTTAAGAGGATGTCTACTGCAGTTGGGGTGGGGGTTGCTGGTAGCAGTTTTCCGGCACAGGAGGTTCAGTAGATGTGTCTGGTTCCTGGTGGGTGGGCAGGATAGTAGTTTTCCCAGCACAGGGAAGAGTTCAAGGGATATGTTCTCTGGGTGGGATGGAGGGCAGGGCAGCAGTTTTACTGGCACAGGGAAGAGTTCAAGGGTGACATGTCCTCTGGGTGAGAGGAGGCAGGACAGCAGTTTTTCTCTTGGGGAAGAGTTAAAGAGGGACGGTCCTCTGGGTGGGGGTGGGGCAGGGCAGCAGTTTTCCTGGCACAGGGAACAGTTCAAAGGGGACATGTCTGCTGGGTGGGGGGCAGGGCAGCAGTTTTCCCAGCACAGGAGCAGTTCAAGAGGATGTCTCCTGCAGTTGGGGGGCAGAGGAGCATTTTTCCCAACACAGGAAGAGTTAAGGGGGCATCTCCTCTGAGTTGGAGGCAGGGCAAGTTTTTCCGGCAGAGGCAGTTCAAAACATGTCCTGCAGATGGGGAGTGGTGTAGTTGGCAGGGTACATGTTTTCCTGACACAGGGCGGAGTTCAGTAGGCGTGTCTGGTTGCTGGTGGGTGGGCAGGGCAGCAGTTTTCCTGGCACAGGAAAGAGTTCAAGGGGTACATGTCCTCTGGTTGGGGGAGGGCAGCAGTTTTCCTGGCACAGGGAGCAGATCCAGGGAACATGTCCTACAAGTGTGGGGGGGTGGAAGGGTAGCATTTTTCCCGTCACACAGAAGAGTACAAGGGGTACATGTTCTCTGGGTGGAGGGGGAGGGTAGTAGTTTTCCCAGCACAGGAAGAAGTTCAAGAGGACTTGTCCTGCAGTTGGTGGGGGCAGGAGAGATTTTTTCCCAGTACAGGGAAGAGTTCAATGGAGACAAGTCCTCTGGGTGGCGGGGGCGGGGTAGGGTGGCAGTTTATCAGGCACATGGAGCAGTTCAAGAGAACGTCTACAGCAGTTGGAGTGGGGTGGGGGCAGGGGAGCATTTTTCCTGCACAGGGAAGAGTTCAAGGGGACATGTCCTCTGGGTGGGTGGGGGCAGGGCAGCAGTTTTCCCAGCACAGGAGCAGTTCAAGAGGCATCTCCTGCAGTTGGGGTGGGTAGGAAGCATGTGTTCTGGCACAGGGAAGAGTTCAAGGGGACATGTCCTCTGGGGGGCAGGGCAGCAGTTTTCCCAGCACAGGAGAAGTTTAAGAGGATGTCTACTGCAGTTGGGGTGGGGGTTTGCAGGGTAGCAGTTTTCCGGCACAGGCGGAGTTCAGTAGATGTGTCTGGTTGCTGGTGGGTGGGCAGGATAGTAGTTTTCCCAGCACAGGAAGAGTTCAAGGGGACATGTCCTGGGGTGGGAGGGGCAGGGTAGCAGTTTTCCCAGCACTGGGAGCAGTTCAGGGGCATCCACTGCAGTTAGGGTGGGGGTGGCACTGGCAGGGAGCATGTTTCAGGCACAGGAAGAGTTCAAGGGAACACGTCCTCTGGGTGGGGGGTGGCAGGGGAGCAGTTTTCCCGGCACGGGCAGAGTTCAAGGGGACATGTTCTCTGGGTGGGGTGGGGAAGGGCAATAGTTTTCCCAGAACAGGGAGAAGTTTAAGAGGATGTGTCCTGCAGTTGGGGGCAGGGGCATTTTTCCTAGTACAGAGAAGAGTTCAATGGGGACATGTCCTCTGTCTGGAGGCAGGAGGGTAGGGTAGCAGTTCTCCAGGCACGGGAGCAGTTCAAGAGGACGTCTACTGCAGTTGGGGTGGGGTGGGAGCAGGGGAGCATTGTCCCTGCACAGGGAAGAGTTCAAGGTGGACATGTCCTCTGGGTGAGGGGGTAGCAGTTTTCCCAGCACAGGGAGCAGTATAAGAGGATGTCTATTGCAGTTGGGGTGGAGGGGCAGGGAAGCATGTTTCTCGGCACAGGAGAGTTCAAGGTGGCCATGTCCTCTGGGGGGGGTAGCAGTTTTCTCAGCACAGGGAGCAGTTTAACAGGATGTCTACTGCAGTTGGGGTGGAGGGGCAGGGAAGCATCTTTCCTGGCACAGGGAAGAGTTCAAGGGGACATGTCCTCAGGGTGGGGGGCAGGGCAGCAGTTTTTCCCAGCACAGGGAGCAGTTCAGAGGGGCATCTCCTGCAGTTGGGGGTGGGCAGGGAAGCATGTTTCCTGGCACAGGGAAGAGTTCAAGGGACATGTCTGCTGGGTGGGGGCAGGGCAGCAGTTTTCCCAGCACAGGGAGCAGTTCATGAGGGCATCTCCTGCAGTTGGAGGTGGGCAGGAAGCATGTTTCCTGCCACAGGAAGAGTTCAAAGGGACATGTCTGCTGGGTGGGGGGCAGGGCAGCAGTTTTCCAGCACAGGAGCAGTTCAGAGGGCATCTCCTGCAGTTGGGGTGGGCAGGGAAGCATGTTTCCTGGCACAGGGAAGAGTTCAAGGGACATGTCCTCTGGGAGTGGGGCAGAGCAGCGGTTTTCCTGGCACAGGAACAGTTCAAAGGGACATGTCTGCTGGGTGGGGGCAGGCAGCAGTTTTCCGGCACAGGAGAGTTCAAGAGGATGTCTCCTGCAGTTGGGGTGGGGACAAGGAGCACTTTTCCCAACACAGGGAAGAGTTCAAGGGGACATGTCCTCAGGGTGGGGGCAGGGCAGCAGTTTTCCCAGCACAGGTAGCAGTTCAAGAGGCATCTCCTGCAGATGGGGGTGGGCAGGAAGCATGTTCCTGGCACAGGGAAGAGTTCAAGGGACATGTCCTCTGGGAGTGGGGCAGGGCAGCGGTTTTCCTGGAACAGGGAACAGTTCAAAGGGACATGCCTGCTGTGGGGGGGGCAGGGCAGCAGTTTTCCGCACAGGAGCAGTTCAAGAGGATGTCTACTGCAGTTGGGGGGGGGGCAAAGGAGCATTTTTCCCAACAGGAAGAGTGCAGGGGACATGTCTTCAGGGTGGGGGGGTCAGGGCAGCAGTTTTCCCAAACAGGGAGCAGTTCAAGAGGGCATCTCCTGCAGTTGGGGTGGGCAGGAAGCATGTTTCCTGGCACAGGGAAGAGTTCAAGGGGACATGTCCTCTGGGAGTGGGGCAGGGCAGCGGTTTTCCTGGCACAGGAACAGTTCAAATGGGACATGTCTGCTGGGTGGGGGCAGGGCAGCAGTTTCCAGGCACAGGAGCAGTTCAAGAGGATGTCTCCTGCAGTTGGGGTGGGGGCAAGGGCATTTTTCCAACACAGGAAGAGTTCAAGGGGACATGTCCTCTGAGTTGGGGGCAGGGCAGAAGTTTTTCCGGCAGAGGGAGCAGTTCCAAAAAACATGTCCTGCAGTTGGGGAGTGGTGTGGTTGGCAGGGTACATGTTTTCCTGACACAGGGCAGAGTTCCAGTAGATGTGTCTGGTTGCTGGTGGGTGAGCAGGGCAGCAGTTTTCCCGGCGCAGGAATGAGTTTAAGGGGTACATGTCCTCTGGTTTTGGGGGAAGGGCAGCAGTTTTCCTGGCACAGGGAGCAGATCCAGGGAACATGTCCTGCAAGGGGGGGATGGAAGAGTAGCATTTTTCCCGTCACAGAGAAGAGTTCAAGGGGGACATGTTCTCTGGGTTGGGGGAGGGCAGTAGTTTTCCCAGCACAGGAAGAAGTTCAAGAGGACATGTCCTGCAGTTGGGGGGCAGGAGATTTTTTCCCAGTACAGGGAAGAGTTCAATGGAGACAAGTCCTCTGGGTGGGGGGTAGGGTGGCAGTTTTTCAGGCACATGGAGCAGTTCAAGAGGACGTCTACAGCAGTTAGGGTGGGGTGGGGGCAGGGGAGCATTTTTCCCTGCACAGGAAGAGTTCAAGGGACATGTCTTCTGGGTGGGTGGGGCAGGGCAGCAGTTTTCCCCAGCACAGGAGCAGTTCAGAGGGCATCTCCTGCAGTTGGGGTGGGTAGGAAGCATGTTTCCTGGCACAGGGAAGAGTTCAAGGGGGACATGTCCTCTGGGGGGGTCAGGGCAGCAGTTTACCCAGCACAGGGAGCCGTTTAAGAGGTGTCCACTGCAGTTGGGGTGGGGGCGTGGCAGGATAACAGTTTTCCCGGCACAGGGCAGAATTCCAGTAGATGTGTCTGATTGCTGGTGGGTGGGCAGGACAGTAGTTTTCCCAGCAAAGGGAAGAGTTCAAGGGTGACATGTCCTCAGAGTGGGGGGGGCAGGGCAGCAGTTTTCCCCAGCACAGGGAGCAGTTCAAGAGGGCATCTCCTGCAGTTGGGGGTGGGCAGGGAAGCATGTTTCCTGGCACAGGGAAGAGTTCAAGGGGACATGTCCTCTGGGGGGCAGGGCAGCAGTTTTCCCAGCACAGGGAGAAGTTTAAGAGGATGTCTACTGCAGTTGGGGTGGGGGGTTTGCAGGTGCAGTTTTCCTGCACAGTGTGGAGTTCCAGATGTGTCTCAGTTGCTGGTGGGTGGGCAGGTACAGTAGTTTTCCAGCACAGGAAGAGTTCAAGGGGACATGTCCTCGGGTGGAGGGGGCAGGGTAGCGGTTTCCCAGCACTGGGAGCAGTTCAAGAGGATGTCCACTGCAGTTAGGGTGCGGGTGGCACTGGCAGGGGAGCTTAGGCACAGGAAGAGTTCAAGGGGACACGTCCCTCTGGGTGGGGGGTGGCAGGGCAGCAGTTTTCCGGCACAGGGCAGAGTTCAAGGGGACATGTTCTCTGAGTGGGGTGGGGAAGGCAATAGTTTTCCAGAACAGGAGAAGTTAAGAGGATGTGTCCTGCAGTTGGTGGGGCAGGAGCATTTTTCCCAGTACAGAGAAGAGTTCTAATGGGGACATGTCCTCTGTGTGGAGGCAGGAGGGGTAGGGTAGCAGTTCTCCAGGCACGGGAGCAGTTCAAGAGGACGCCTACTGCAGTTGGGGTGGGTGGGAGCAGGGAGCATTGTTCCCTGCACAGGAAAGAGTTCAAGGGGCCATGTCCTCTGGGTGGGTGGCAGGGCAGCAGTTTTCCCAGCACAGGAGCAGTTCAAGAGGCATCTCCTGCAGTTGGGGTGGGCAGGAAGCATGTTTCCTGGCACAGGGAAGAGTTCAAGGGGACATGTCTGCTGGGTGGGGGCAGGGCAGCAGTTTTCCCAGCACAGGGAGCAGTTTAGGAGGCATCTCCTGCAGTTGGGGTGGAGCAGGGAAGCATGTTTCCTGGCACAGGGAAGAGTTCAAGGGGACATGTCCTCTGGGAGTGGGCAGGGCAGCGGTTTTCCTGGCACAGGAACAGTTCAAAGGGGACATGTCTGCTGGGTGGGGGGCAGGGCAGCAGTTTTCCGCACAGGAGTAGTTCAAGAGGATGTCTCCTGCAGTTGGGGTGGGGACAAGGAGCACTTTTCCCAACACAGGGAAGAGTTCAAGGGGACATGTCCTCAGGGTGGGGGGGCAGGGCAGCAGTTTTCCCAGCACAGGTAGCAGTTCAAGAGGGCATCTCCTGCAGATGGGGGTGGGCAGGAAGCATGTTTCCTGGCACAGGGAAGAGTCTAAGGGGACATGTCCTCTGGGAGTGGGGCAGGGCAGCGGTTTTCCTGGAACAGGAACAGTTCAAAGGGGACATGCCTGCTGGGTGGGGGCAGGGCAGCAGTTTTCCGGCACAGGAGCAGTTCAAGAGGATGTCTACTGCAGTTGGGGTGGGGGCAAGGAGCATTTTTCCCAACAGGAAGAGTTCAAGGGGGACATGTCCCAGGGTGGGGGGGGCAGGGCAGCAGTTTCTCCAGCACAGGAGCAGTTCAAGAGGCATTCCTGCTGCTGGGGTGGCAGGGAAGCATGTTCTGGCACAGGAAGAGTTCAAGGGACATGTCCTCTGGGAGTGGGGCAGGGCAGCGGTTTTCCTGGCACAGGAACAGTTCAAAGGGACATGTCTGCTGGGTGGGGGGCAGGGCAGCAGTTTTCCAGGCACAGGGAGCAGTTCAAGAGGATGTCTCCTGCAGTTGGGGTGGGGGCCAAAGGAGCATTTTTCCCAACACAGGGAAGAGTTCAAGGGGGACATGTCCTCTGAGTTGGGGGGCAGGGCAGAAGTTTTCCCGGCAGAGGGAGCAGTTCCAAAAAACATGTCCTGCAATTGGGGAGTGGTGTGGTTGGCAGGGTACATGTTTTCCTGACACAGGGCAGAGTTCCAGTAGATGTGTCTGGTTGCTGGTGGGTGAGCAGGGCAGCAGTTTTCCCGGCGCAGGAATGAGTTCAAGGGGTACATGTCCTCTGGTTTTGGGGGAAGGGCAGCAGTTTTCCTGGCACAGGAGCAGATCCAGGGAACATGTCCTGCAAGGGGGATGGAAGAGTAGCATTTTTCCTGTCACAGAGAAGAGTTCATGGGGACATGTTCTCTGGGTTGGGGAGGCAGTAGTTTTCCCAGCACAGGAAGAAGTTCAAGAGGACATGTCCTGCAGTTGGGGGCAGGAGAGATTTTTTCCAGTACAGGGAAGAGTTCAATGGAGACAAGTCCTCTGGGTGGGGGTAGGGTGGCAGTTTTCAGGCACATGGAGCAGTTCAAGAGGACGTCTACAGCAGTTGGGGTGGGGTGGGGGCAGGGGAGCATTTTCCTGCACAGGAAGAGTTCAAGGGGACATGTCCTCTGGGTGGGTGGGGGCAGGGCAGCAGTTTTCTCCAGCACAGGGGCAGTTCAAGCGGGCATCTCCTGCAGTTGGGGTGGGCAGGGAGCATGTTTCTGGCACAGGAAGAGTTCAAGGGGACATGTCCTCTGGGGGTCAGGGCAGCAGTTTTCCCAGCACAGGGAGCCGCTAAGAGGATGTCCACTGCAGTTGGGGTGGGGTTGGCAGGGTAACAGTTTTCCTGCACAGGCAGAATTCCAGTAGATGTGTCTGATTGCTGGTGGTGGGCAGGACAGTAGTTTTCCCAGCAAAGGAAGAGTTCAAGGGTGACATGTCCTCAGAGTGGGGGGGGGAGCAGTTTTCCCAGCACAGGGAGCAGTTCAAGAGGGCATCTCCTGCAGTTGGGGTGGGCAGGAAGCATGTTTCCTGGCACAGGAAGAGTTCAAGGGACATGTCCTCTGGGGTGGGCAGGGCAGCAGTTTTCCCAGCACAGGAGAAGTTTAAGAGGATGTCTACTGCAGTTGGGGTGGGGGGTTTGCACGGTAGCAGTTTTCCCGGCACAGAGGCGGAGTTCCAGTAGATGTGTCTGGTTGCTGGTGGGTGGCAGGACAGTAGTTTTCCCAGCACAGGAAGAGTTCAAGGGGGACATGTCCTCAGGGTGGGGGGGGGCAGAGTAGCAGTTTTCCCAGCACTGGAAGCAGTTCAAGAGGACGTCCACTGCAGTTAGGTTGGGGGTGGCACTGGCAGGGGAGCATGTTTCCAGGCACAGGGAAGAGTTCAAGGGGGACATGTTCTCTGAGTGGGGTGGGGGAAGGGCAATAGTTTTCCCAGAACAGGGAGAAGTTTAAGAGGATGTGTCCTGCAGTTGGTGGGGCAGAGGAGCATTTTTCCCAGCACAGAGAAGAGTTCAATGGGGACATGTCCTCTGTGTGGGGGCAGGAGGGTAGGGTAGCAGTTTTCCAGGCACAGGGAGCAGTTCAAGAGGACGTCTACTGCAGTCGGGGTGGGGTGGGGAGCAGGGGAGCATTGTTCCCTGCACAGGGAAGAGTTAAAGGGGACATGTCCTCTGGGTGGGGGGCAGGGCAGCAGTTTTCCCAGCACGGAGCAGTTCAAGAGGGTATCTCCTGCAGTTGGGGTGGGTGGGCAGGAAGCATATTTCCTGGCACAGGGAAGAGTTCAAGGGGACATGTCCTCTGGGGGGAAGGTAGCAGTTTTCCCAGCACAGGAGCAGTTTAGGAGGATGTCTACTGCAGTTGGGGTGGAGGGAAGGAAGCATGTTTCCGGCACAGGGAAGAGTTCAAGGGGGACATGTCCTCAGGGTGGGGGCAGGGCAGCAGTTTTCCCAGCACAGGGAAGGGTTCAAGGGGACATGTCCTCAGGGTGGGTGGGGCAGGGTGGCTGTTTTCCCAGTACAGGAGCAGCTCAACAGGATGTCTACTGCAGTTGGGGTGTGAGGTGGCACTGGCTGGGGAGCATGTTTCCTGGCACAGGGAAGAGTTCAAGGGGACATGTCCTCAGGGTGGGGGGCAGGGCAGCAGTTTTCCCAGCGCAGGAGCTGTTCCTAGGAACTTGTCCTGCAGGTGTGGGGGTTGGCCAGGGTAGCAGTTTCCTGGCACAGGGCAGAGTTCCAGTAGAAGTTTCTGGTTGCTGGTGGGTGGGCAGGACAGTAGTTTTCCCAGCACAGGAAGAGTTCAAGGGGACATGTCCTCTGGGTGGGGGAGGGTAGCAGTTTCCTCAGCACAGGGCAGTTCAAGAGGATGTCTACTGCAGTTGGGGTGGAGGGCAGGAAGCATGTTTCCTAGCACAGGGAAGAGTTCAAGGGGACATGTCCTCAGGGTGGGGGGCAGGGCAGCAGTTTTCCCAGCACAGGGAGCAGTACAGAGGGCATCTCCTGCAGTTGAGGGTGGGCAGGAAGCATGTTTACTGGCAGGGGAAGAGTTCAAAGGGACATGTCTGCTGGGTGGGGTGGGGAGGCATGGCAGCAGTTTTCCCAGCACAGGAAGCAGTTCAAGAGGGCATCTCCTGCAGTTGGGGTGGGCAGGAAGCATGTTTCCTGGCACAGGGAAGAGTTCAAGGGACATGTCCTCTGGGAGTGGGGCAGCAGCGGTTTTCCTGACACAGGAACAGTTCAAAGGGGACATGTCTGCTGGGTGGGGGGCAGGGCAGCAGTTTTCCGGCACAGGGAGTAGTTCAAGAGGATGTCTCCTGCAGTTGGGGTGGGGACAAGGAGCACTTTTCCCAACACAGGGAAGAGTTCAAGGGGACATGTCCTCAGGGTGGGGGAGCAGGGCAGCAGTTTTCCCAGCACAGGTAGCAGTTCAAGAGGGCATCTCCTGCAGATGGGGGTGGGCAGGGAAGCATGTTTCCTGGCACAGGGAAGAGTTCAAGGGGACATGTCCTCTGGGAGTGGGCAGGGCAGCGGTTTTCCTGGCACAGGAACAGTTCAAAGGGACATGCCTGCTGGGGTGGGGCAGGGCAGCAGTTTTCCTGGCACAGGGAGCAGTTCAAGAGGATGTCTACTGCAGTTGGGGTGGGGGCAAAGGAGCATTTTTCCCAACACAGGAAGAGTTCAAGGGACATGTCCTCAGGGTGGGGGGCAGGGCAGCAGTTTTCCAGCACAGGAGCAGTTCAAGAGGGCATCTCCTGCAGTTGGGGTGGGCAGGAAGCATGTTCTGGCACAGGAAGAGTTCAAGGGACATGTCCTCTGGGAGTGGGGCAGGGCAGCGGTTTTCCTGGCACAGGAACAGTTCAAAGGGACATGTCTGCTGGGTGGGGCAGGGCAGCAGTTTTCCAGGCACAGGAGCAGTTCAAGAGGATGTCTCCTGCAGTTGGGGTGGGGGCAAGGAGCATTTTTCCCAACACAGGGAAGAGTTCAAGGGGCAATGTCCTCTGAGTTGGGGGCAGGGCAGAAGTTTTCCGGCAGAGGAGTAGTTCAAAAAACATGTCCTGCAGTTGGGGAGTGTGGTTGGCAGGGTACATGTTTTCCTGACACAGGGCAGAGTTCCAGTAGATGTGTCTGGTTGCTGGTGGGTGAGCAGGGCAGCAGTTTTCCAGCAGCAGGAATGAGTTTAAAGGGGTACATGTCCTCTGGTTTTGGGAAGGGCAGCAGTTTTCCTGGCACAGGAGCAGATCCAGGGAACATGTCCTGCAGGGGGGATGGAAGAGTAGCATTTTCCCGTCCACAGAGAAGAGTTCAAGGGGACATGTTCTACTGGGTTGGGGAGGCAGCAGTTTTCCCAGCACAGGAAGAAGTTCAAGAGGACATGTTCTGCAGTTGGGGCAGGAGAGATTTTTCCCAGTACAGGGAAGAGTTCAATGGAGACAAGTCCTCTGGGTGGGGGTAGGGTGGCAGTTTTCAGGCACATGGAGCAGTTCAAGAGGATGCTACAGCAGTTGGGGTGGGGTGGGGGCAGGAGCATTTTTCCTGCACAGGAAGAGTTCAAGGGGACATGTCCTCTGGGTGGGGGGGGCAGGGCAGCAGTTTTCCCAGCACAGGAGCAGTTAAGAGGGCATCTCCTGCAGTTGGGGGTGGGCAGGGAAGCATGTTTCCTGGCACAGGGAAGAGTTCAAGGGGGACATGTCCTCTGGGGGGGGTCAGGGCAGCAGTTTTCCCAGCACAGGGAGCCGTTTAAGAGGATGTCCACTGCAGTTGGGGTGGGGTCGTGGCAGGATAACAGTTTTCCCGGCACAGGGCAGAATTCCAGTAGATGTGTCTGATTGCTGGTGGGTGGGCAGGACAGTAGTTTTCCCAGCAAAGGGAAGAGTTCAAGGGTGACATGTCCTCAGAGTGGGGGCAGGGCAGCAGTTTTCCCAGCACAGGGAGCAGTTCAAGAGGGCATCTCCTGCAGTTGGGGGTGGGCAGGAAGCATGTTTCTGGCACAGGGAAGAGTTCAAGGGGACATGTCCTCTGGGGGGTAGGGCAGTAGTTTTCCCAGCACACGGAGAAGTTTAAGAGGATGTCTAGTGCAGTTGGGGTGGGGGGGTTTGCAGGGTAGCAGTTTCTCCCGCACAGGGCGGAGTTCCAGTAGATTTGTCTGGTTGCTGGTGGGTAGGCAGGACAGGTAGTTTTCCCAGCACAGGAAGAGTTCAAGGGGACATGTCCTCAGGGCGGGGGGCAGAGTAGCAGTTTTCCCAGCACTGGAAGCAGTTCAAGAGGACGTCCACTGCAGTTAGGTTTGGGGGTGGCACTGGCAGGGAGCATGTTTCAGGCACAGGGAAGAGTTCAAGGGGACACGTCCTCTGGGTGGGGGTGGCAGGGCAGCAGTTTCCGGCACAGGGAAGAGTTCAAGGGACATGTCATCAGGGTGGGGGGGCAGGGCAGCAGTTTTCCCAGCACAGGAGCTGTTCCTAGGAACATGTCCTGCAGGTGTGGGGGGGTTGCCAGGGTAGCAGTTTCCTGGCACAGGGCAGAGTTCCAGTAGAAGTGTCTGGTTGCTGGTGGGTGGGCAGGACAGCAGTTTTCCCAGCACAGGGAAGAGTTCAAGGGGGACATGTCCTCAGGGCAGGGGAGGCAGAGTAGCAGTTTTCCCAGCACTGGAAGCAGTTCAAGAGGACGTCCACTGCAGTTAGGTTGGGGGTGGCACTGGCAGGGGAGCATGTTTCCATTCACAGGGAAGAGTTCAAGGGGGACACGTCCTCTGGGTGGGGGGGTGGCAGGGCAGCAGTTTTCCTGGCACAGGAAGAGTTCAGGGGACATGTCCTCAGGGTGGGGGGGCAGGCAGTTTTCCCAGCACAGGAGCTGTTCCAGAAACATGTCCTGCAGGTGTGGAGGTTGGCCAGGTAGCAGTTTCCTGGCACAGGGCAGAGTTCCAGTAGAAGTGTCTGGTTGCTGGTGGGTGGGCAGGACAGCAGTTTTCCCAGCACAGGGAAGAGTTCAAGGGGGACATGTCCTCGGGGTGGGGAGGCAGGGTAGCAGTTTTCCCAGTACAGGGAGCAGTTCAAGAGGATGTCTACTGCAGTTGGGGTGGGAGGTGGCACTGGCAGGGGAGCATGTGTCCAGGCACAGGGAAGAGTTCAAGGGGGACACGCCCTCTGGGTGGGGTGGGGGGGCAGTAGTTTTCCAGCACAGGAGAAGTTTAAGAGGATGTGTCCTGCAGTTGGGGGGCAGAGGAGCATTTTACCAGTACAGAGAAGAGTTCAATGGGGACATGTCCTCTGTGTGGGGGCAGGAGAGTACAGGTAGCAGTTTTCCAGGCACAGGGAGCAGTTCAAGAGGACGTCTACTGCAGTTGGGGTGGGGTGGGGAGCAGGGGAGCATTGTTCCCTGCACAGGGAAGAGTTAAAGGGGGACATGTCCTCTGGGTGGGGGCAGGGCAGCAGTTTTCCCAGCACGGGAGCAGTTCAAGAGGGTATCTCCTGCAGTGGGGGTGGGTGGGCAGGGAAGCATATTTCCTGGCACAGGGAAGAGTTCAAGGGGACATGTCCTCTGGGGGAAGGTAGCAGTTTTCCCAGCACAGGAGCAGTTTAAGAGGATGTCTACTGCAGTTGGGGTGGAGGGAAGGGAAGCATGTTTCCGCACAGGGAAGAGTTCAAGGGGACATGTCCTCAGGGTGGGGGCAGGGCAGCAGTTTTCGTAGCACAGGAAGAGTTCAAGGGGGACATGTCCTCAGGGTGGTGGGCAGGGTAGCTGTTTTCCCAGTACAGGGAGCAGCTCAGCAGGATGTCTACTGCAGTTAGGGTGTGAGGTGGCACTGGCAGGGGAGCATGTTTCCCGGCACAGGAAGAGTTCAAGGGGACATGTCCTCAGGGTGGGGGCAGGGCAGCAGTTTTCCCAGCACAGGAGCTGTTCCTAGGAACATGTCCTGCTGGTGTGGGGGGGGTTGGCCAGGTTAGCAGTTTCCTGGCACAGGGCAGAGTTCCAGAAGTGTCTGGTTGCTGGTGGGTGGGAGGACAGTAGTTTTCCCAGCACAGGAAGAGTTCAAGGGGACATGTCCTCGGGGTGGGAGGCAGGGTAGCAGTTTTCCCAGTACAGGAGCAGTTCAAGAGGATGTCTACTGCAGTTGGGGTGGGAGGTGGCACTGGCAGGGAGCATGTTTCAGGCACAGGGAAGAGTTCAAGGGGACACCTCTGGCTGGGGTGGGGGAGGCAGTAGTTTCCCAGCACAGAGAGAAGTTCAAGAGGATGTGTCCTGCAGTTGGGGGGAGGGGACATTTTCCCAGTACAGAGAAGAGTTCAAGGGGACATGTCCTCTGGGTGGGGGGCAGGGAGCAGTTTTCCCAGCACAGGAGCAGTTCAAGAGTACATCTACTGCAGCTGGGGTGGAGGAAGGAAAGTATGTTTCCTGGGACAGGGAAGAGTTCAAGGGACATGTCCTCTGGGTGGGGGCAGGGCAGCAGTTTTCCAGCACAGGAGCAGTTCCTAGGAATATGTCCTGCAGGTGGGGGATGGGGATGATTGACAGGGTAGCAGTTTCCAGCACAGGACAGAGTTCCAGTAGACGTGTCTGGTTGCTGGTGGGTGGGTAGGACAGTAGTTTTCCCAGCACAGGTTAGAATTCAAGGGGATATGTCCTCTGGTGGAAAGAGGAGGCAGGGCAGCAGTTATCCCAGCACAGGGAGCATATCCAGGGAACATGTCCTGCGGGGGGGGGGTGGCAGGGAGCATTTTTCCCAGCACAGGGAAGAGTTCAAGGGTGACATGTCCTCTGGGTGGGTTGGTCAGGGTAGCAGTTTTTATCAGCACAGGGAGCAGTTCAAGAGGACGTCTACTGCAGTTGGGGTGGGGAATGGCAGGGGAGCATGTTTCCAGGCACCAGGAAGAGTTCAAGGGGGACATGTTCTCTGGGTGGGTGGGGGGAAGGCAATAGTTTTCCAGAACAGGGAGAAGTTTAAGAGGATGTGTCCTGCAGTTGGGGGCAGAGGAGCATTTTACCAGTACAGAAGAGTTCAATGGGGACATGTCCTCCTGTGGGGGGCAGGAGGGGTAGGTAGCAGTTTTCCAGGCATGGGGAGCAGTTCAAGAGGACGCCTACTGCAGTTGGGGTGGGGTGGGGAGCAGGGGAGCATTGTTCCCTGCACAGGAAGAGTTAAAGGGGGACATGTCCTCTGGTGGGGGCAGGGCAGTTTTCCCAGCACGGGAGCAGTTCAAGAGGCATTCTGCAGGTGGGGGTGGGTGGGCAGGGAAGCATATTTCCTGGCACAGGGAAGAGTTCAAAGGGAACAATGTCCTCTGGGGGGAGGGTAGCAGTTTTCCCAGCACAGGAGCAGTTTAAGAGGATGTCTACTGCAGTTGGGGTGGAGGGAAGGAAGCATGTTTCCGGCACAGGAAGAGTTCAAGGGGACATGTCCTCAGGTGGTGGGGGCAGGGCAGCGTTTTCCCAGCACAGGAAGAGTTCAAGGGGACTTGTCCTCAGGGTGGTGGGGCAGGGTAGCTGTTTCCCAGTACAGGAGCAGCTCAACAGGATGTCTACTGCAGTTAGGTTGGGGTGGCACTGGCGGGAGCATGTTTCAGGCACAGGAAGAGTTCAAGAGGACACGTCCTCTGGGTGGGGGGTGGCAGGGCAGCAGTTTTCCCGGCACAGGGAAGAGTTCAAGGGGGACATGTTCTCTGGGTGGGGTGGGGAAGGGCAATAGTTTTCCCAGAACAGGGAGAAGTTTAAGAGGATGTGTCCTGCAGTTGGGGGGCAGAGGAGCATTTTACCAGTACAGAGAAGAGTTCAATGGGGACATGTCCTCTGTGTGGGGGCAGGAGGGTGGGGCAGTTTTCCAGGCACAGGAGCAGTTCAAGAGGACGTCTACTGCAGTTGGGGTGGGGTGGGGAGCAGGAGCATTGTTCCCTGCACAGGGAAGAGTTAAAGGGGGACATGTCCTCTGGGTGGGGGCAGGGCAGAAGTTTTCCCCAACCTGAGGCAGTTCAAGGAGGTATCTCCTGCAGGTGGGGATGGGTGGGCAGGAAGCATATTTCCTGGCACAGGGAAGAGTTCAAGGGGACATGTCCTCTGGGGGAGGTAGCAGCTTCCAGCACAGGAGCAGTTTAAGAGGATGTCTACTGCAGTTGGGGGTGGAGGGGAAGGGAAGCATGTTCCCCAGCACAGGAAGAGTTCAAGGGGACATGTCCTCAGGGTGGGGGCAGGGTAGCAGTTTTTCCCAGCACAGGAAGAGTTCAAGGGGACTTGTCCTCAGGGTGGTGGGGCAGGGTAGCTGTTTTCCCAGTCACAGGGAGCAGCTCAACAGGATGTCTACTGCAGTTGGGGTGTGAGGTGGCACAGGCAGGGGAGCATGTTTCCGCACAGGGAAGAGTTCAAGGGGACATGTCCTCAGGGTGGGGGGCAGGGCAGCAGTTTTCCAGCACAGGAGCTGTTCCTAGGAACATGTCCTGCAGGTGTGGGGTGGGGTTGGCCAGGTAGCAGTTTCCTGGCACAGGGCAGAGTTCCAGTAGAAGTGTCTGGTTGCTGGTGGGTGGGCAGGACAGTAGTTTTCCCAGCACAGGGAAGAGTTCAAGGGGACATGTCCTCGGGGTGGGAGGCAGGGTAGCAGTTTTCCCAGTACAGGAGCAGTTCAAGAGGATGTCTACTGCAGTTGGGGTGGGAGGTGGCACTGGCAGGGGAGCATGTTTCCAGGCACAGGAAGAGTTCAAGGGGACACGTCCTCTGGGTGGGGTGGGGGGGGCAGTAGTTTTCCCAGCACAGGGAGAAGTTTAAGAGGATGTGTCCTGCAGTTGGGGGCAGAGGAGCATTTTTACCAGTACAGAGAAGAGTTCAATGGGGACATGTCCTCTGTGTGGGGGCAGGAGGGTCGTTAGCAGTTTTCCAGGCACAGGGAGCAGTTCAAGAGGCGTCTACTGCAGTTGGGGTGGGGTGGGAAGCAGGAGCATTGTTCCCCTGCACAGGGAAGAGTTAAAGGGGACATGTCCTCTTTGTGGGGGGGCAGGGCAGCAGTTTTCCCAGCACGGGAGCATTTCAAGAGGGTATCTCCTGCAGTGGGGTGGGTGGGCAGGGAAGCATATTCCTGGCACAGGGAAGAGTCTGGGGACATGTCCTCTGGGGGAAGGTAGCAGTTTTCCAGCACAGGAGCAGTTTAAGAGGATGTCTACTGCAGTTGGGGTGGAGGGAAGGGAAGCATGTTTCCGCACAGGAAGAGTTCAAGGGGACATGTCCTCAGGGTGGGGGAGGGCAGCAGTTTCCCAGCACAGGGAAGAGTTCAAGGGGACATGTCCTCAGGGTGGTGGGGCAGGGTGGCTGTTTTCCCAGTACAGGGAGCAGCTCAACAGGATGTCTACTGCAGTTGGGGTGAGGTGGCACTGGCAGGGGAGCATGTTTCCCGGCACAGGGAAGAGTTCAGGACATGTCCTCAGGGTGGGGGGCAGGGCAGCAGTTTTCCCAGCACAGAGAGCTGTTCCTAGGAACATGTCCTGCAGGTGTGGGGGGGGTTGGCCAGGGTAGCAGTTTCCTGGCACAGGGCAGAGTTCCAGTAGAAGTGTCTGGTTGCTGGTGGGTGGGCAGGAAGTAGTTTTCCAGCACAGGAAGAGTTCAAGGGGACATGTCCGGGGTGGGGAGGCAGGGTAGCAGTTTTCCAGTACAGGAGCAGTTCAAGAGGATGTCTACTGCAGTTGGGGTAGGAGGTCACTGGCAGGGGAGCATGTTTCAGGCACAGGGAAGAGTTCAAGGGGACACGTCCCTGGCTGGGGTGGGGGAGGGCAGTAGTTTTCCCAGCACAGGGAGAAGTTCAAGAGGATGTGTCCTGCAGTTGGGGGCAGGGAGCATTTTCCCAGTACAGAGAAGAGTTCAAGGGGACATGTCCTCTGGGTGGAGGGAGGAGGCAGCAGTTTTCCGAGCACAGGAGCAGTTCAAGAGTACGCCTACTGCAGCTGGGGTGGAGGGAAGGAAAGTATGTTTCCTGGGACAGGGAAGAGTTCAAGGGGGACATGTCCTCTGGGTGGGGGGGACAGGGCAGCAGTTTTCCCAGCACAGGGAGCAGTTCCTAGGAATATGCCCTGCAGGTGGGGGATGGGGGGATGATTGACAGGGTAGCAGTTTTCCCAGCACAGGACAGAGTTCCAGTAGACGTGTCTGGTTGCTGGTGGGTGGGTAGGACAGTAGTTTTCCCAGCACAGGTTAGAATTCAAGGGGGATATGTCCTCTGGGTGGAAAGAGGAGGCAGGGCAGCAGTTATCCCAGCACAGGGAGCATATCCAGGGAACATGTCCTGCTGGGGGGGGGTTGGCAGGGAGCATTTTTCCCAGCACAGGGAAGAGTTCAAGGGTGACATGTCCTCTGGGTGGGTTGGTCAGGGTAGCAGTTTTTATCAGCACAGGGAGCAGTTCAAGAGGACGTCTACTGCAGTTGGGGTGGGGGATGGCAGGGGAGCATGTTTCCAGGCACCAGGAAGAGTTCAAGGGGGACTTGTCCTCTGTGTGGGGGGGGGAGCAGGGCAGCAGTTTTCCCAGCACAGGAGCAGTTCCAAAGAACATGTGCTGCAGGGGAGGGACTGGCAGGGCAGAAGTTTTCCCAGCACAGGAAGAGAGTTCAAGGGGGGCACATAACCTCTGGGGGCAGGGTAGCAGTTTTTTCCAGCACAGGGGAGCAGTTCAAAACACGTCTACTGCAGTTGGGGTGGGGGGCAGAGAAGCATGTTTCCTGGCACAGGGAAGAGTTCAAGGGGCACATGTCCTCTGGGTGAAGGGGGGGAAGCAGTAGTTTTCCCAGCACAGGGAGCAGTTCCAAGGAACATGTCCTGCAGGTGGGGGGGAGGGGTTGGCAGAGCAAAAGTTTTCCCGGCACAGGGCAGAGTTCCAGTAGACATGTCTGGTTGCTAGTGGGTGGGTAGGATAGTAGTTTTCCCGGCACAGGTAAGAATTCAAGGGGGACAAGTCCTCTGGGTGGGAAGGGGGGCAAGGCAGCAGTTTTCCCAGCACAGGGAGCAGATCCAGGGAACATGTCCTTCAGGTGGGGGAGGGTTGGCAAGGGAGCATTTTTCCCAGCACAGGGAAGAGTTCAAGGGGGACATGTCCTCTGGGTGGTGGGGGGCAGGGCAGCAGTTTTTCAGCACAGGAGCAGTTCCAGAGGACATGTCCTGTGGGGGGAGTGGAGGGTAACATTTTTCCTGTCACAGGAAGAGTTCAAGGGGACATGTCCTCTGGGTGGGGGGCAACAGTTTTCCCAGCGCAGCGAGCAGTTCCAGGGAACATGTCCTGAAAGGGGTGGGGGTGGCATGGCAGCATTTTTCCCAGCACAGGGAAGAGTTCAAGAGAGACATGTCCTCTGGGTGGGGAAGGGCATTTTCCCAGCACAGGAGAATTTCAAGAGGATGTGTCCTGCATTTTGGGGGGGCAGGAGAAAATTTTTCCCAGTACAGGGAAGAGTTCAAGGGGACATGTCACTCTGGGTGGGGGGCAGGGCAGCAGTTTTCCCAGCACATGTGCTGCAGAGAGGGACTGGCAGGGCAGAAGTTTTCCCAGCACAGGGAAGAATTCAAGGGGGCATATCCTCTGGGTAGGGGGCAGGGTAGCAGTTTTTCCAGCACAGGAGCAGTTCAAGAGCACGCTCTACTGCAGTTGGGTGGGGGGCAGAGAAGCATGTTTCCTGCACAGGGAAGAGTTCAAGGGCACATGTCCTCTGGGTTAAGGGGGAAGCAGTAGTTTTTCCAGCACAGGCAGCAGTTCAAAACCGCGTCTACTGCAGTTGGGGTGGGGGGCAGAAGCATGTTTCCTGGCACAGGGAAGAGTTCAAGGGGCACATGTCCTCTGGGTTAAGGGGGGAAAGCAGTAGTTTTCCCAGCACAGGGAGCAGTTCCAAGGAACATGTCCTGCAGGTGGGGGGGTGGTTGGCAGGGTAGAAGTTTTCCTGGCATAGGGCAGAGTTCCAGTAGACGTGTCTGGTTGCTAGTGGGTGGGTAGGATAGTAGTTTTCCCGGCACAGGTAAGAATTCAAGGGGGACATGTCCTCTGGGTGGGAAGGGGGGCAGGGCAGCAGTTTTCCCAGCACAGGGAGCAGATCCAGGGAACATGTCCTGCAGGGGGGAAGGGTTGGCAGGGGAGCATTTTTCCCAGCACAGGGAAGAGTTCAAGGGGGATATGTCCTCTGGGTGGTGGGGGGCAGGGCAACAGTTTTCAGCACAGGAGCAGTTCCAGGGGACATGTCCTGTGGGGGAGTGGCAGGGTAACATTTTTCCTGGCACAGGAAGAGTTCAAGGAGGACATGTCCTCTGGGTGGGGGAGGGCAACAGTTTTCCCAGTGCAGCGAGCAGTTCCAGGGAACATGTCCTGCAAGGGGTGGGTGGCATGGTAGCATTTTTCCCAGCACAGGGAAGAGTTCAAGGGAGACATGTCCTCTGGGTGGGGGTGGGGGGAAGGGTAGCAGTTTTCCCAGCACAGGAGAAGTTCAAGAGGATGTGTCCTGCATTTGGGGTGGGGCAGAGAAAATTCTTCCCAGTACAGGAGAGTTCAAGGGAACATGTCCTCTTGGTGGGGGGGCAGGGTAGCAGTTTTCCCAGCACAGGGAGCAGTTCAAGAGGACGCCTACTGCAGTTGGGGTGGGGTGGGGGAGGGGAGCATTTTTCCTGCACAGGGAAGAACTCAAGGGGACATGTCTTTGGGTGGGGGGTCAGGGCAGCAGTTTTCCCAGCACAGGAACAGTTCCAAGGAACAAGTCCTGCAGGTGGGGGGTGTTGGCAGGACGACAGTTTTCCCAGCACAGGGAGCAGTTCAAGAGGGCGTCTACCGCAGTTAGGGTGGGGTGTGGCAGGGGGCATGTTTCCCAGCACAGGGCAGAGTTCAAGGGGGACTTGTCCTCTGGGTGGGGGAGGGCAGGGCAACAGTTTTCCCCGCACAGGGAGCAGTTCCAAGGAACAAGTCCGGCAGGTGGGGGAGGGGGTGGTTGGCAGGTTAGCAGCTTTCCCAGCACAGGGCGGAGTAAAGCAGACCTGTCTGGTTGTTGGTGGGTGGAAGGCAGTAGCTTTAGCACAGGGAAGAATTCCAGGAACATGTCCTCTGGGTTGGAAGGGGGGCAAGGCAACAGTTTTCCCAGCACAGGAGCAGATCCAGGAAATGTCCTGCAGGGTGGAGGGTTTGGCAGGAGCATTTTTCCCAGCAGAGGGAAGAGTTCTAGGGGACATGTCTTCTGGGTGGGGTGGGGAGCAGGGCAGCAGTTTTCCCAGCACAGGGAGCAATTCAGGAACATGTCCTGTAAGGTGGGGGGGGGTGGTTGGCAGGGTAGCATTTTTCCTGGCACAGGGAAGAATTCAAGGTTGAAATGTTCTCTGGGTGGGAGGAGGGGCAAGGTAGCAGTTTTTCTGGCACAGGTAGCAGTTCAAGGGAACATATCCTGCAGGTAGGGGGGACGGGGAAGCATTTTTCCTGGCACAGGAACAGTTCAAGGGGGCTGCGTCCTCATGTGGGGGGGCAGGGCAGCAGTTTTCCCAGCACAGGAGCAGTTCCAGGGAACATGTTACATGTCTTGTGGGGAGGGGGTTGACAGTGTAGCATTTTACCCGGCACAGGGAAGAGTTCAAGGGGGGACATACCTCTGTGTGGAGGGGGCAAGGCAGTAGTTTTCCTGGCACAGGAGCAGTTCAAGAGGACGCCACCTGCAGTTGGGGTGGGTGGGGAACCTTTTTCCCAGCACAGGGAAGAGTTCAAGGGGGGCATGTCCTCTGTGTGTGTGGGTGGGGGGTGCAGGGCAGCAACTTTCCGGCACAGGAGCAGTTCCAAGAACATATCCTGCAGGTTGGGGAGTGGCAGGGTAGCAGTTTTCCGGCACAGGGCAGAGTTCCGTAGACAGGTCTGGTTGCTGGTGGTGGGCAGGAGAGTACTTTTCCGCACAGGGAGCAGTGCCAGGGGACGGGGTGTTGGGGTGTTGGATGGGGAGCAGATTTCAGAATGAGATACAGACTGCATGCCACATTCTGTAATCAAGCAGTAATGGCATAACAAGCAACTTTCAAATAAAATGCAGTCACAAAACCAGGATAGCAGTACAGTAAAGCCTGACAGCTCCATTAACAAGTACCTTTCCAGTAGTCAGCTTCCGTGAAATGATCTGAGCAGATGACGTTATGCTTTCTGGCCTCAAAGTGTTCAACATCAATGTCTGCCCACTATAGTACCAGTAACCAGTTTCTTTTCAGTTGTGGTTCTGTTGGTAAATGATGAGAACTGACAGAGTGTCCACACTTTGTTTTGCCCAGTGTATTGGCACACCTACTAGCCATTCAAGTAGGCATGGCCAATTACAATTATCAGTTGTACAACAACTAAAGGCAGAAATGTAAGTAAAGAAAAAGAATCAGGGAAAAATGTAAAATTGCAAAGCAGAAAACCCGACTGCAGGAACGTCGATAGGAACTTTCAGGGCAGCAATGCAGATGGTGGGACAAGTGAAGTATCACATGACCAGTGGAAAATGCCAAAAATGGAGTATTGCTCTCAGAAGCAGAACCCCATAACAAATATCAATATGACACCCCTACAAATATTGATTACGTCCTCTTATTGAGGTGGACACACAATAACTTTGGAATGCATGGGTACAGTGCAGCAACAACAAGCATCCCTCTTGACACCCGAAGTGCTGTGCTCAGCTGTCACAGCAAGACTCACATACACCAAAATGTTCCATTCTGTGTCTTACTCTCAGTAATAAAGTATGCAACCAACTGGTGAACACAGTAATGGCACTACAGCAGAAAACAGTGTCACGGTCACGCTGTGCAAGGTGCATTAATGGTAAATGTAGATTGAACCAGTCAACAATGGTGTTTACACACCAGAAACCCCCCTACATCCTCCGCCACAAGAGACAATTAAATAACAGTGCCATACTTCAGATAGGGAGGAACAGGAACTTCAGCTCAGCACCGCAAATAAAAATGTATAGTTACAGAAGCATTGCTTGTGCATTATGGACAGTGCACACAGTGACAGTAAGGCAATTTAGCATGACTGTCACTACTTCTGAACACCCTTACAGCATTTGTCTTTCCAGTGGAAAATGGGTGACTGCATCAGTCACATAATTTTCTTGAACAACTGCAGAAAGACAAGCTGTCAGGAAGTACTCAGTGGTGGGCAGGGACGGAACTCAAATGCAGGAGGACAGGGAGGATGACTGGCTGCATTACTGGTGGCAAAAGCTAGAGACATGCTCAGCCACAGAAACTAAGATGACCAGGAAAGGCAGCACATGAACGTGCTCTACAGTCTCTTCTGGTGCGGCGCAGCATGCGAGATGGCGATTTGGAGCACAGGCAATGGCGTAGCATGGTACATAAAAAAACTGAAGACAACATCAGATAAAGATTAGTTATGAAAGTTGCCACACAAGGGGTTCAGCTAATCAGGGCATCATGCACCTATGGTCTGCTGCTAAGGTTCATTGCACAGTTTTCCTTTAACAGTTTTGGCATGGCTATAGGGCTGTCATTATAGCACTGTTCTACACTGCTAAAATCCTAACCATATCCATTTACACAGTGGTGCACCCCCTCCCACTTTGTTGGCCAAGTACTGGATAGTGGATTGATAGCAGAAGCTGTCTGTCCCAGGCAGCACGCCCCACCCCTGCTCCCTGATCCTGGTGGTCAGTAGAACTAAAACACCCCATCGGTGGATAGTGCCCTCCTCACTCCCCCAGTTACTTCTCCCAGCAAGCTGCAGAATAAAACACCCCTTCAGTGGATAGTGGCCATCCATCCCTCCTCCTGGTGAGCTTTAGAAGTTAATTACCTCAGTGGTGGTTAGTGAACCTCCCTACCCTCTGATCACACACCCTGAATCTTCAATGGAAACCCACAGTCCCTTCCACTTAGGACCCTCCACCCCACACTATCCTTGCCCCCACTCAACGATGCCACTATCTGGCATTGGAACAGCAACCAGCACCTCTGCTTACCACCTTAGCCAGCTGCCATCTGAATGACACAGGGTATGTTCATGACTACTATAATTTCTACAGTAGTTGCATACACACCCCCTGTCATTCAGATAGTGGCCAGCCAAGGTGGTTAATGGAGGTGCTGTGCCACTTGCATCACAATGCTGTATAGTGGCATCTGTGAATGAGGGCAACAGTGGGGAGTGGGGAGGGGGATTCTGAGTGGTGGGAGGCACACTCCCATAATTCACAAAACCAGACAGAATTCTGATTACTTAGAGTAAAATACTTTGAAACTCCTTTGACAAAGACTTGGTGTGAGGGAAGTGCCAGGGAAACTGGTGAAAGGTAGCCAGCAGGCATTTCCTGTGATGTCTAGCTAGCCTTTAAATTTAAAATAAGTTATGTCCGGGCTATATTTTGAATTCTACCAGTATAAATTGTTATGTGGCATTATACTGTTTAAATCATTATGCTGTGACTTTGCCTCTGGAGTTTGTGGGTGTTGTGAATAAAGACACTGATACTTGCAATTGATCACATCCCGAATTTCAATCTTTTTTCCTCCATGAGTGCACAAGGTTCTGTGTCTGGTATGTTGGCATGGGTTTGATATCCATGAGAGCCACATACTCATTGTGACGTTGAGAACATCAGGACACTCAGTTGTTGAACTGGGTTTCAATAGGACACAACTGCAACAGGTATGTTGCAACTTGGCTGGGCTATCCTAGATATACTGTAGCTGTTGTGGACCTTTCTCTTACACACCAGAAACTATGAAGCATGAATGGTCTCTGTATTGTTGCATCACTCCACAGTGCTCAGCTTCCGCACAATGCAAGGAACAAAGGATGGCTCCTCTGATATAAATGGTCCCTTGTATGAGATCCTAATTTTTTTTATAGCCTTATGCTGCCATAGAAATATAGAAATATTGAATTTGTGGGCAGAAAAGGGCTGCTAGGCCCACCCAGTCTGCTCACATGTTCTTTTCCTAATCTAGCTCCACAGACCATTAACTAGTCTCTGGTGACCCTCCCTCTTCCCTGCCTATTTACTAATATTCCCCTGTGTCTGTCCCATGCATGCTTGAAGCCCACCACTGTTTTCACCCTCACCACTTCTGCAGAAAGTCTGTTCCAAGTCTCTACCACCCTTTCAGAAGTAGTATTCCTCACATCCCTCTTAAATTCCACCCCCAAGCTTCTTAGGATGCCCGTGATCCTTGTTCTCTTTCTCCTTTCAAAGAGACTCACCTCCTGTACCCTGTTCATCCCTGTGAGGTACTTGTAGATCTCTATCATGCCCCTTCTCGCTGTCCTCTCTTCCAGGGTATACATGTTGAGATCCATCAGTTTCTTCTTGTAGGATTTCTTGTGCAACTCCTGCACCATTTTAGTTGACCTCTCTGGGCTGCCTCCACTCTATCTATGTCCATTCTGGGGTGCAGCCTCCAAAACTGGACACATTACTTTGGTTGGGATCTTACCACCAAGCTATACAGTGGCAAGACTACCTCACTCCTCCTCCTGCTGGAGATACCCCTTCCTATGCACCCCAGCATCCCACTAGCCCTACCCACTTCTTACAACACTGCCCTGTCACTTTGAGGTTATCAGTCACAATAAACCCAAGGTAGCTTTCCTTAGTGACTGTAAGTACCCCAACCCCCACCCATCCTATATGCAGTTCCTGGGTTCCCATGCCCTAGCTGTATGATTTTGCACTTTTGGACATTGAACTTACTTATGCTTTTGACCACTCCTTGAGTTTCTAAAGATCCCTCCACAGTCTCTCCACCACCTCCTGAGTGTCCACCCCATTGCAGATTTAGGTATCATCTGCAAAAGGCATGCCTTCATTTCCAGTTCTTCTGCAATGTCATTTATGAAGAGTTTGAAGAGGACCGGTCCCTCGATTGAGCCCTGCAGCACCCCACTGGTCGGACACTCTCACATCATAAAAGTAAGTGCTGTTAACCACCACCATCTGTTGCCTATTCATTAACCAGTTTGTAATCCAATTCACCACTTTGATCCCTTGGCTGCTCAGTTGCTTTATCTCCTGTGTAGCACATCATCGATGGCCTTGCTAAAGTCCAGATATGCCATGTGCACTGCCCTCCCTGATCTATTTCCTGGTCACCTAGTCAAAGAAATCAATCAGTTTCATCTGGCATGACCACCCCACCTCCCACATGAATTCATGCTACCTGTTGTCTTGTAGCCCTTTGGATTCCAGATACTCTATCACTCTTTCTTTTAGCAGGGCTTCCATAAATTTCTCACCACTGATGTGAGACTGACTGGCCTATGGTTGATAGCCTTCTCCCTGCTGCCACTCTTATGTATGTAGAGGTCCACGGCAGCTCTTCTCATTCCACCGGAACCACACTTGTTTCCAGTGAACTGTTGAATCAGGCTGTCAATTAGGTATTTAGCACCTCCAAGTTCCTTTAGTACTCTCATGGCCAGTTTACATGACTGCATTTGTGCTGCAACAGTATGATCACTTAGGTTGCTGCAGTGCAAATGCAGACATGTGGAAACGAATTACAGTAAGTCAGTCCCTAGTCCTCTCCTCAAGTCGCATCAAAGTTGGGGATGCGTTCTGGAGTGAGCAGAATAAGTTGCTGTGTGGGGAGGCAGAACTGCTCACTTCCATGCAAGGCAAACACTCCCAGCATCCTCCACTGCTCTCCCATGATTATCAATAAAGTAAGCAGGAAGTTTGGCACAGTGACACAGAATTTTAGAAGTAGCAGCTGTACTTGGTATGCAGCGGACTTATCTGCAGCACATTGGGGGACACGTTCTTTTGGAGAGGGGGAGAAAACTGAGTTAAGTGTCCTTTATGTTATCTTTTCCCAATGTGTCCAACTTATAGTTCTCATGTCAGCCATCCACGCCTCATCAGGTATATCAGGTCAATCTAAAGAACACCCCCACCCTCCATGCACACATACAGCCCCTCTCAGCTTGGCTTGCCTCGGCTTTGAGAGGGGTTGTGTAGGCACAACAGAAATATAGAGCAGGAGGTGGATGCAGAACTAGAGTGAACTGCAGGCAGGAGCAGTGTAGCCATGTAAACACGGCTTTGGGTGTATCCCTAGAGAACCATAATGGTCTTTTTTTTTTCTTCTGCCTTTACTCACTTCTTTCATGCATAGTCTGGCTGACGTAGTTATGCCCTCCCTTATTTTTCCCCACTGGGCACACTACCCTCCTTGCAATCCCCCCATGAGGCAATTTTGAGGTAGTCTCTCATTTCTTTAAAATGTGCCTCCTAAAGTCCAGGATCCTCATCCTCATGGGGCTTTCCTCTGCTCCTATCTTTATTTTAAACTACAGTGCATAGTGATCACTGGTACCTAAGGGACTGCCAGCTGTGATGTGTGCAATGCTGTCACTGTTTGCAAGCACCAAGTCTAGCACTGCCCCATCACTAGTGGGTCCATTGACTACCTACCTGAGAAAAGCCTCACGAATGAAGTCAAGGATGCCCCTGCTCCTTGCTCAAGCCACAGTTGGAATGCTCCACTCCATGTTTGGCAGATTAAAGTTGCCAACTAGGTCTAGCAGCACCTCCCCTTACTTGCTGTTCTGATGATGACTTCCCAAGGTGCCATATCCAACACCTCTCCCTGTGCTGTACACTACCCCAGTATAGATCGCAGCCCCAGAGCCTGTCTCCAGGATGACCACAGCACCTCCAACCTTTCCTTTTCCTCTGGGTACCCCTGTATCCTCATGGCCTTGATTCCATCCCTCACATATAGTAAACCCCTCCTCCCTGCCCTATCTCTCCTGAACAGAGAGTAGCCAGGTATGGCCATGTCCCATTTGTGGTGCTTAGTGCACCAAGACTCCATTATGGCCACCAAATCCAGGCTACGCTCCACCCTAATAGCTTACAGGTCTGGGATTTTGTTTCCCAGACTCTCTGCATTGGCACACATGGCTCGCCACATCTTAATCCCTCCCTGCTCCCCCCCTTCTGTCTGTGCTGTTCCCTGAACCTCTCTCTGACCTATCTCCTCCTCTTTACCTTCTCTGTTCCTTGGCTCCTTTAACCTGCAAATATCATTTGCATGTAACGTTTACAAATAGCACATTAGTGTGGCAGTGCTAACACCTTGGGATACCCAACTGCTACTTTTCTCCTTCGTAGTCTGTTCTACTGGGCATGGTAATCTAACGTGGCCAGCTGTACATACTTTGTGCTGGGGCACCTGTTAAGGCCTTCGTCTGTGTTGCTTTCTAGGGGCACCAGAGCTTCTCAAACTTGTTTAAACATAGCAGACAGTGCTTTGTCCACATTAGTTCTTACAAAATAGACTCTGCATGGATCAGATCTCAACTTTTAAAAATCCTGCGCTTAATGTCACAAAAGTCAGGTTGTGTCCCATGAAAGCAGTTTTGTGAGTCATGAGAATAGACTCACAACTGACAAAAGTCCAGTTTTCATGACACACTTCAGTCTAATTTGATTTAAAAACTATTGTTCTGCTTTTTTTACCAAACAGCAACTGAAAAATAAACTTTATACACAGCACTGTTGAGCACACACATTTGAGACTTCATATCCGACAGATTTTCTTGTTTTTGGTAAGCAAAGTTTGCAGCTCTTTACCCTAATTGTGTTACAGCTAAGCATCACAAAAGAGGGTACGCAAATCATGAAAGCACCTTTACAAGTCATGACAGCAAGGTCTGTGTTAGTGGCATACAACTGCCAAATTGCATTAATAATTTAAAAACTATTGTGTTTTCAGCAAAATACTCTTTTGAAGAATCCACCTTACACCCTATACTATCAGCCATATAACTTTAAGACTTAACTTCCAACTAATTTTTTTGTTTTTCATGAGCCAAGGTTTCTCTTCTTTTCCCCACTTTCATGATAGCTAAGGCCCACAAAAGCAGGGCTCTTATCTCATGAAAGTGTGGATTCCTGCTTATGAAAATGACTTGTGCCAGTTCTGGAAAAAAATCCAGTCACGAATAGTTCATGAGAAAATCAACTGGGCATGCCTAAAAATGTATTTTTATTTTATTAATAATTGAAAAACTTACAATTTCTAAGTAAAGCCTGCTATCAAAGAATCATCCACAGGACAAACTGTAATGAACCTGGAAATTTCAAGTTTCAACTCATGGTCATTTATGTGCTTTTGGTGAGCAAAACAAAGGTTTTAATGACTGTTTTTATGTATTTTTAATCTTCTTGAACATTTCACGGTGGGGTGTACTGTAAGGTTGATTTTTCTATTTTGTCACTAGCTCTGGATGTGCCAGTAGGTGCTTCTCTGGCATCTTGGTCTATGTTTCTGTGTTTCAAATCACCTAACCATCTGTTTCTGAATTTACAGGATCCAGAGTTCCTGGCACTGATAGCAAACATACCAAAGTGCAGGTTATTTTCAAGGATGCCTATGTTATTTATGGACAAATATTGGGGTTTAACTTAGCATTACCTACTCAATCCTAATAACTGTGGTGCTAGTATACCATAATATATATATATATATATATATATATATATATATATATGAATGTTTGAGGAAGGCACAGAGTGCCTTGAATCGCTGGAAAATCATCACAGTTCTCAATACATTTGTCACTGGCCTTCATTCCACTTTGCTCGATATTTTTGTTCTCTGGTTCTGTGCAACTAACGGTGACATCCAGTGTGTGGATCACATAGAAGCTTGGGATCACACAGAAGCATGGCAGTGCACCTTGCATCATGTTTTCTTTTTGTAGATGGTGAGTTGTGCTGGTCATCCAGCCCGGTATTAATTAAGAGGTGGGTGGTGAGGGAGGAGAGTGGGTATGGGTGCTAAGTAGACTTGGTAATGGGTGCATTTCTTACTTGCATGGGAGGGATAGTGGCAAGGTGTTAGTGGGTTGGGGGTTGTTGTATGATTGTCTAACACCAGTATTGGGTTCCCAGTGCTGGTAACCCAAAAGGGTGGGTTGGCTACTTTAGGCCACTTGAGAAATCTGCTACAGGTTCGGTACAATGTGTGGTGATATAGCTGTTTCTTGGGTCACTCATGAAGCCTGCTACAGGTCCAGCAAATGTGTGCAAGGATGCAGTTGCTTCAGGCCACTTGCAAAGTTTGCAACAAGTCTGGCATAATGTGTGTGACAATGCAGTTGATTAGGACCACTCATCAAGTCCATTACAGGTATGGCACAAAGTGTACAATGAAGCAGCAGCTTCAGTCACCTTGCAAAGTCCACTACAGATATAAGGTAATGTATCGATGATTTAGGTGCTTTGTGACACATACAGCATTTGTCATGGGGTGTGAAAAAGTGAATTCTTAAGGTGATAGTTGTTTTATGAATCTTTCCCCAAAATTTAAAGAAATAAATTGCAAAAAAAACTATGTTAATGCATCTATTAGGTTCACAGCACAAAGTGTACGAAGTATAGAAATAAAAAAATTAGGGTTAAAAGTACGTGGAACCCTGGCAAACCTGTGGTGTAATATTCACCAAGGTTTAAACAATTACACAACTCAGTGCTGTCATTACTCCAGTATTGGCACTGTAGACACTCCGTTGTGTGCAGAGGCATGAGTTTCTAAGCTGAGTGCTCCCCAGTGCAGCTCAGAAGAGTGTTTCTATCTCCCAGTGAACACAGCACTCTGTGATGTGTTACTACATTTATAAAAGGGACTGGCGTGGGGGTTGTTGTATGATTACCCAACACCGGGACTGAGTGTTGGGCACTTAAATAACAGTCACCATTTACAAAAAATCATGTTGTGCAGAGTGTTTTGATTTGTGTGTAGTCATAGTGAATTCTTTTCTCTGTTTTTAGGAGTTTTTTCTAACTTTGCCTACTTTTTTAAAGGTCCCTAATTATCTCCATGTCTGTGTTTTTATTACCATACTTTTTCCTACAATGTCTCATGTGACAGGAGTTCATTGAGACCATTGATTCAAAAGTGTTGCTTTACTCTCCAGTTTACAGGAACAGTATTGTGAATTTAAGTGCCACTCCTTATCCAGTGAGCTCCAATAAAGGCTACAGTTACAGTTTGGTAATAATCTGAGGGAAAGATGAATGGACTAGTTTGTAAGGCAGGTGCTAGAGTCTTCACTAATTATAGCATAGATGACAGGGGGAGATTGGTGTGCTTTTATGGCTGTGTAGTTTGATGAAACAAAAAGCTTCAAAAACACGTAAGGCACTTTTACAAACAGGCGAGTAGAATGGAATGGCCATTACGTGTGCCACCGTTGTACTCTGTTCTGTTTGTGGTTCACTTTACATGCAGAAGGTATTCCGGCAACCCCCAGTCTCCGTTTTCAGTATTTGTGTTTCGGCTCCCCCATGGAGTGTGGTGCTCTATGGCTGTTTTTTTACTGCTGCCGGAATGGCTGTTTTACACAGCCAGATGAAACGGAACACATAGGGATGAACTGAGGAAAGAAGAGATTGCGGTTCAGGTGAACGTTCTCCGGTGTAATGGAACAGATGCATTTTACACACAGGGAATGTAACGGTATACTGTTTTCGTAACAGTTATTCCGTTACAGAAACCTGTGTGTAAAAGCGCCTTTAGAAACCAAAAAGATTGGATTACAAAAACAGTTATTTATTTGAGGCTACCAACAGAGTACTGCTGCAAACAGGACAAAGCCAGTACTCACTGAATCAATGGTCTTGGATACATTTTGTCACATGGGATGGGAGGCATTGTGGGGCAAGGAAAGGCAGTAAAGGGTACAGGCATAGAGATCCCTGTAACGCCTGGGTGGCCATGTCCAGGATCACAACCCTGCCTAGTGACTGTACAGGGCCCACCTGAATAAGGAGTTGGGTTTGTTCTTTCTCCTGCGGTAGGGTGGGTTCATCCCAGAACAAATAAGACAAAGTGTGGTGCCTCCATACAGAGGGAATAATTGGTTCAGGCGCTGTGTGCAGTACCACCCCTGGGATCCAGTGCCTACCCAACTCTCTACACTGGACTGGACCACCACCTAGGAACCAAAAAGACAGCTGTTGCCTTCACCAATACCAAATTCAATCAGGACACACAAAATGGGCACACACAGAAGTGGAATTCAACAAATTAACACTGCTTTTGTTGTATAATTGTAACACAGGCATTGAAGCTGAAAATGAAACATGGTTAAACAGTTGCAAGTCACCTCAAGCACTCCCACAAGGTAACAATACTCCCTGGGAGCCACAGTACTGTGGGTCACAACAACCTTCCTCAAAATCCCACTCAGTCACTGACTCACCCAAACAAGGGGAGCAATAGGATGTCATACTTTATGTAGTGTGTTGTATACTTTTATCCAGTGCCAATACTAAAATAATAATCTTACATGTGAAACAGCAACCTATGAATCTGGGTACACAGGAATTACTCTAAGTCCCACTGCAGGCCTGGTAGTTACTTTGCCTGTTTGTTTGTTTGTTTTTGATGAGACAATTGTTGAAACAATTAGCAAGCTTGCATTTTAAAACTCCAAACAGGCCATGGTGTACTACCACAGTTAAAAGAGAACTTGAGGTCCTAAACTGGAATTGCTTGAAAACCAACTTTGGAATCTGAATGAGGTAACAGTGACCCGAGTAAGAAATGTACAAGGACCCCAGACAGCAATGCCAGCACTGACGTGGCCCACGGCTGCAGCAGCTCAGCTGAGGTGGAAACCAGCTGCAGGTTGAGCAGCATTTGGGATTAAGCCTCAGCAGCATGGAGATGCAGCACTTTGGATTTGCTCCCAGCACACTCCTTCTGGTTTAACACTAACAGCACAGCCATTCTGGCTCAGCTCTCACAGGAGCACTATGCAGTGGATTCACAATTTAAGGAGTCCCAGGAGTGAACCCCTGTCCAAGTCCCCTCCAGACTGACAATACACATGTACTCAGGACATGCACCCTGTGACTCTCTAGTCCTCAATTTATCTACCTGATAAGGGCTACAAGGCCCCCTTGAGTCACAAGTACCGGTGCACCAAGAAAAAATTAAAGCAGGAGCAGCTGCTAATGATAGGCATCATTCCCCCCCCCCCCCAAGTCTTTGGTGTCGTTGCCAAGGCTTTATAGGGAAAAGGGAGCAAGGGTGGAGGGGGCAGAGATAACAGACAAGGTCATCCAAGAGGATAGAGTTCTGAAGGGCCTTAAAGACTTGCGGGTGGACAAGGCACCAGGACCAGATGGTGTACATTCAAGGGTCCTGAAGGAACTGGCAGAGTTGTTGGCAGACCCTCTGATGGACCTATTCAACACCTCCTTGGAGACAGGGAATGTACCAGGGACTGGAGGATGGCTTACATGATGCCCCTTCACAAAGTGGACCCAAGGGCCAACCGGGTAATTACAGACCAGTGAGCTTGACTTCCATAGTAGGGAAGTTGATGGAAACCATTCTGAAGGAAAGGTTGATAACCTTTCTTAATAGCAATGGCCTGCAGGATGAGAGACATCATGGGTTTGTCACAGGAAGATCTTGCCAAACTAACCTGATCAACTTCTTCAACTGGGTCACTAGGGCAGTTGATGAAGGCCACACTGTGGCTGTCCTGTATCTGGACCGCAGCAAGACTTTTGACTCTGTGCCACACAGGACATTACTGAGCAAGCAGAGGAACATGGGAGCAGGGGAAAAACTGGTGGG
Source organism: Neoceratodus forsteri (assembly GCA_016271365.2). NCBI lineage: Eukaryota > Metazoa > Chordata > Ceratodontiformes > Ceratodontidae > Neoceratodus > Neoceratodus forsteri. Next base: position 1,129,417,289 of record CM028129.1, on the reverse strand, counting down.
TTGGGTTGACAGCTGGCTGTAGGGCAGATAACAGAGGGTAGTTGTAAGGGGGGAGACATCCAAGCCACAGCCAGTAATGAGTGGAGTACTGCAGGGTTCAGTGCTGGGCCTATTTTGTTCAATGTCTTCATTGAGACGTTGCAGAGGGAGTCAAGAGTAAGATCTGCCTGTTCACAGACAATGCTAAGATTTGTGCAAAAGTGACAATGAGGAAGAGAGGCAGGCACTCAGAGAGGATCTAACTAAACTCAAACACTGGTCTAGGGTGTGGCAGTTGGGGTTCAACACTAAGAAGTGCAAGGTCATGCACCTTGGAGCCAGAAATCTCAAGAACAGCTACTGGCTAGGGGGGGTGCAGGTAATGGATTCAGAGGAGGAAAGGGACCTGGAGGTAATAGTCACAGGGGACATGAAGGTATCTGCACAGTGTAAGAGAGCTGCAGCAAGGGTAAATAGGATGCTGGGGTGCATTGCCAGATGGATCACCTCTCGAAGGGGGAGGTCATCCTGCCATTGTATAGATTACTGGTGAGGCCACACTTGGAATACTGTGTATTGTACTGGTGCCCATACCTCAAAAGGATGTGAGATTACTGGAGGAGGTGCAGTGTAGGGCTACAAAATGATCATGGGACTAGGGCAGTTGTACATACGAGGAAAGGTTGAAAGAGCTCAACATGTACTTGCTGGGAGACAGAAGGGTAAGAGGATATGATAGAGGCCTTTAATTACTTGAAAGGCATAAACAAAGTCAGGGAGGGAGGTTTGTTCCGTTTAAAGGGCAGAAGGGTCACTAGTAGGAACAGTCTGAAGTTGGAAGGGGGAAGGTTTAGGAGGGAGATGAGGAGGCACTACTTCACAGAGAGAGTGGTGACAAGTTGGAACACATTGCCGGAGAAGTTAATCACTCAAAGGACAGTGGATAGCTTTAAGCCAGGTTGGGATAGAGTCAAGGGCAGGGTTAGTACAAACAAAAACACAAAGGGGGGAAGGACTGGAAAAGAGGAGGAAGAGAGGTTTGGTGGGGTGGGGCAGCTGTAGTGATATGAAACTAAGAGCTGTACAATCGGACAGACTTGATAGACCTGTGGGTCTTTTCTGCCAGCAAGTTTGTATGTTCATATTGGTTGGCTGGCAGGGTTAGGGGTTATCAACATGGCTGCAGTTGTGCCTGAAGGTGTCTTGTTCTCCAAAGCCTGTTATTTTAATATTTATTCCCCTTATGGTATGATGTTCACCCTTGAGTCATCCAAGCCCTACTGGGCTTGTGCCTGGTTCCTTTTCTGGTGGTCATGAGCACTGCATGAGTGAGTCAGGCAGCTGGCAGGGTAGAGTGAGTGGAGAGCACTTGGAAGATGCCCTTTATGGGGCAGCCCATAAGACAGCGACTACAAAACGGCGAACATTAAAAGGGCCAATGAATAATGTTGATGAGAAATTCGGGAAGGTCTCTGTGTGCCCTCGCCAAGGTCTGCCCCCGAATTAGTATATTTAGTAAGGGGTGTGTGGAGGTACAGCCCCCAACAAGGGGGATGCAGGGGGCGCAGCCACCCACAAAAAGAGACACCACTGAATTTGTCATTCGGCATTATCCATTGGCCCTTTTAACAGTTGCCGTTTGGTAGTTGCCATTCTGACATGGAACCCCCCCTTAGAGCAGCAGCCGCTCCAACTGTGGCTCCATTAGCGGCAGTTGGGTGCATAGTACGTGAAGTGCTAAACTGGAGTGATGTCCCTAGTTGTTCCTGGACACCTTTGCTCAAAATTGGGGAATAGGGATTGGAAATGCAGCCACAGCTGCAAAAAGAAAGTGCAGGAGTTGCTAAAGATGTAGCCTGATGGCAGCTCTCTCACAGTGGCGACACATGCAAGTGAGTGAGAGAGCCACAGAGAAGTCCAGTAGCAGTTGACAGGGCAACACAAAAGCAGTCCATGTAAGCCCCTCAAGGGAGGTAGAGGTTACACAAGTTTAGAAAAAATTCCTAACATCAAACAAAGGAAAAAAACACATTAGGACTACACACATAAATCAAAACATTGTACAGCATATGTTTTGTAAATTTTGATTGTATTTCTCCTTTAAAACTTTTGGCTCAAAAAATGCAGTACCATGCATTCATAATATATACTGATTTTCTGAGACCAGTATTTGCAGTGGTTATATTCACATATTTTGTTTGTTTGTTTAATTCTTTTGACTTGATGGACTGGAACAGAATCCTTTATAAAGTTACAAACTGGGAGATGAGGTAACAATGTTAAGGAGCATAGGATAAAAACAAACTGTAGGGCAGATGAGGTATATAGACTATCAGAGAGAGTTACAGGTGATGTTACTAGAGAGATGTTTCTTAAGCCTTGATTTGAAGGTAACATGGAATTTTTGTAGTCTAAATGTGAGGCAGTAAGGATTTTAGAATTTCTGAGGGCACTGAAACCAAAGTTTTTCTGCCCCATGGCAGTCTTAACCTTTGGACTATAAATCGAATTACTGTCCACGGAATGAATAGTTCAGGTTCTGCCTGGAGGTGAGTGTCAGCTGGGAGGTTAGGTAGACTGGGTCCACATACTGCATTACCTTGTGAGCAAGAGAGCAGATATTAAGAGACTTCATTCTCTGGTGGCAGCCAATTGAGTCTGGAGTACAGGAAAAAGTGGTGCATTCATAGGTCTGCTATTGGTGCAACCTATGCAGTACAGTGGTTTAGCACTTCCTACTGAAGAGCTGAGAAACTGGAGCCTGATCACAGACTGGGGATTTGAAATCAGTTAGAGGAAGCTGCTGTACCTGGCCCTGTGGCGCAGAGGGCTGAGGTGTTGATGCCTCTCCTGTCACCATATCACCAACCCAGGTTCGGGAACAGACCAGGTTTGCTCGGGGGGTCAGCTGGGTGGGGGAGGACTGAGCATCCCACAGGACATGCCTCTCCTCTGGGAAGGGATGTCAGCTGGCTCTGCTGCGATACTGCCGCTTGGGTGACCACAGGTGATAGCGCAAGTGGAACCATTATTTATTTATTTATTTATTTGAATTTTGGTAACTGGGTAAGCCCACTGCAACAAAAATGTCCCTTTTTCAGGGGCAACCAGGGGGGATTACAGAGGGATTATACAGAGATTTAACACATTGCAATATTCACACGGCAAGTGTACACAGACACTTTTACATGGTACATCAGAACAGCATACAGTCAGATACAATAAGTTGCTAACATCATAGTTCTAAAGTAATAAGGAGTAAGGGTATAATATATGTAGTGCAGATATGTACATAGGAAGGGGGTAGCAAGTAAGGTGGGGAGATTAGGAAGAAGGGGTGGTGCTGAAAGGATGATAGTGTCATTAGAGTAGCAAGTAAGGTGGTGTGATTAGGAAAAGGAGGTTGAGGTGAAAGGATGATGGTGTCATTGGGAGGAGAAAAAAAGAGGGGAGAGGAAGCAGATGGACTAGGAGGGAAGGGTTAGGTGAGGTAGCCATTGCATACAGGAGGTGGAAAGAAAGTTTCTTTCTAGGGACAGGATGGCACCCCGTGACAGAGATGCATGTATTTGTGTGCATCCCCTTCAGTCCATTCCGCCGAGCACTGGAGGAGTGAAGAACACCACTGGAAAAAGCCGAGGCCATGCAGGATGATGCCATACTCCTTGCAGGCCCTCGCCACCTACTGGGCTGCCCGCTGCTACATTCCTTACCTAGCTCCCTTCCCGAATTGGGATTCCCAGGAGGCTCCACCATGGTGGAAGGTCTCCATGAGGCATTATACAGCAGCAGGATGGTAAGTTCTAGAGATGACAGCTGACAGGTCTGGGGAAGGGGTAGCACGGCAGATGGAGATGGCTGAGTGGAGGGGGAATTAGAAGAAACTGTGTTTCCTGTGCATTACTGGCTTTGGTTTCAGTAACCAGAGTTCCTCACTAGCAACCAAGTTTCTGGTGGATGCTTTTTGTAGTAACAATAATGTTTTTAGCATAGGAGAGGGTAGAATAAACATATGCCTCCAGATATTTAAAGCTATTCACACTTACTGTTGGGGTGCTGAATGTAACCAGGCAGACATCACCCTTGTGCTTAACAACTCTAGGCTTGGAGCCAAAGAGCATGACTTCAGTGCTGCTTAATTAACCAAGAGCCTACTGGCATAAACTATGTCAGGGAGAGATGATGGTCACAACACAGTCTCAAATTTATTTCATCAACATTACTAGAATTTTGAGTATCGTACCACATTATTAGTGTACAATAGGACCCTGGCTTGCTTAAATTGAAGGTAAGGAATTACTAAACAGTGAGAAAAGTATTGGCCTTAGAACTGACCCTTGGTGGACACTGTATCCAACAGCAAGGGGGGAGGACAGAGTACCTTGGAATTTGACAACCTAAGTGTAGTTCATTAAGCAGTTGCAGAATCAGATATGGTGGGAGTGATCGAAACACAGGGCTTCAACTTTAACAAGCATTTGTCAATGCCGAATGTTTGCTTGCTAGCATTGGCAGTGGTAGTGTAGAAGTTACAGAGCTGTGTAATAGGAATGGCAGTGAAGTACTGAACTGAAACCAACCCCACCACCACCCTGCAGAGAGTGACAGGCATTGGGGTGTGCCTTTGAGTCGTCAAGCATAACGGCCACGCCATTTCACCACACCCCACCCTGCAGACACGGTGTTCCTTGGGGTCTTTGGCCCTTATGCGCACCCCATTCCATTAGAAAATATGGTGAGATGGGTGCAATATAGGAGAATGGGGTGAACTTTGGGGCCGAAGAGTCCAAGGCATACCTCGATGCCTCTCACTGGCTGCAGGGTGTGGAATGGTATGAGCATTACAGGCAAGAATCCCAAGTCACACCCCTGATGCCTGTCATTCTCTACAGGGTTGGGCATTATGGTTGGAAACCCTAATACCCTAATACCTCAGGCATTCGTTGGTATTCTCACTCCAAATTTTCAACATATTTTTTTTGTGACCCCACCTCATGAACTGTGGCAATATCAGTTTGTTAGCCGAAAGCTGCTTATGCACAGTGACTAAGGCATTTAGCACCACAGGTGTAAAAACATTCTGAAGAGAATGTAAAAAATGACAGCTGTACTGCTCATGGGGAGGTGTAAAAAATGGCAATGTTGCAAATCTGCAGTAAAAATATTTAAAAAAACTGGTGAAGTCACGAGCGTACATAGAAACTGTGCAACGCACACCCTTAATATAGTTAGGTTGGGGATTTTTTACAGCAGATTGTCAACTCAGGCATTTTGGTCTCCGATCATGAACAGTGTCACTGTGATTTTCTTTATCTGTCCCAAACAATGATTTCCCACAGCACCACGCATCTCTGTGCTGAAAGTGTGAAAACACACTTCGCCATGTTGAAAAATTACAGCTGTACTGTTCATAAGGAAGTGTGGAAAATGTCATTGGTGAAAATCTGACTGAAAATATTACAAAGTCATGAACTTACGAGGGTGCGTGGAAACTGCGCAATGCTCAATTGTAACACAGTCATTTTATGGACTTTTGTCACCAAATTTTCAACATAGCCATTTTAAGACCTCTGCTCATGAACAGTGTAACTGTGATTTTATAATCTGTCCCAAACATTGCTTTCGCACACCAACAGCACCATTGTGCGCTACATGTGCGAAAACACATTTTGGATGACATATGAAAAATGGCAGCTGTACTGTTCATAAGGAAGTGTAATAAAATGGCAATGTTGAAAATCTGGAGTGAAAATATTAAATTCGCAAACTTACGAGCATGCATAGGAACTGCGCAATGCACGCTTGTAAAACAGCGTCATTTTTAGGAATTTTTTCAAATTTTCAACATAGCCATTTTAAGACCTCTGCTCATGAACAGTGTCACTGTGATTTTCTTAATTTGTCCGCACATTGATTTCACAGACCAACCGCGCCCATTGTGCGCTACATGGGCGGAAACATGTTTTGGGTGAGATGTGAAAATGACAGCCATACTACTCATAAGAAGGTGGTAAAATGGAAATGTTGAAAATCTGGAGTGAAAATATTGAAAATTCACGAACTCACAAACGCTATGAGGAACTGCATCATGCTCTCAGAAAAAGTAGTTTTGATTGCCACCAAATTTCAAAATAGGCTTTGAGAGCCCACCTTATGAACACTGGCAGTGTCGTTTATTAATCGGTCCCGAAGGTGATTTCACGCAGTGACTGCGAAATCACCTTCGCCCGAATAACGCCATGACAGTGACAGCATTCATTAGAAGGGGTCCCAAAAACCCCATGTTGAAAATTTGGTGCAAAAATTCCAAAAAATGCATGAGATATGCAACAAAGTTGAAAACCCTATCTATCCCACTATACAGCTTACCAGCATTTCCTCAGTTCGTGGTCGGCTTTGAAGAGTGCAGACGTGTTCCCGGTCCACCGAAGATCATCACGCCAGACTCCGGAGGTAAGTATGGGGTGAGGGAGCTGTGGGGAGGCAGGGTGCACAGTGGGTGGGTGCGGGTTGTGGGGGGGCAGGGAGACTGTGTGGAACCATTTTTTCTTTTAATGACAACGCGGGACGTTTGCCACGCTGGGGTGGGCTCCCAGCATGGCACAAGGATGGCTGGTTGGGGGGCCGTGGAGCCGACGGGGGACTGGGCACCCCCATCGGCCATAGCATCTACTGCCATGCTGGGGTGGGCTCCCAGCGTGTCACCCTGTACTCTGAGGGGGGGACAGTGGAGCCGACAGGGGATTGGGCACCCCATCGGCTATACCATGAGTTGCCATGCTGGCGTGGGCACCCAGCATGGCATGTGGAAGGCTTTGGGGGAGCGCAGCACAGCCGACGGAGATTGGGCACCCCTGTCGGCTATACAGTGTGCGTAGCAGCACGCAGTATGCGTGCATGTGTGTGTGTGTGTGTGTGTGTGTGTGTGTGTGTAGGGGAGCGCATGAGCAGGCAATATCTGATCGCTGCTCACTGAAGTGTAGCTCCCCCTTTCAACTGTACGCCACTGCATTTTGAAGCTGTCATAGACAGCTCCAGCATACATTGGAGGACTGGGGCTGTGCCTGCCAACACACTGACTGAATTGGAAGAGGGGGTGACACACCTCCGAAAACTTGGATGATGGCACTATGTTTCTTGCACATGCGTGCAAGCAAACATAAAAAGCAGTAGCTGATGACTGACAAGATCAAAAGCTTTAGACATGTCTATAAACAAGGAACCTGTCAAAAGCTTGTGTCCATGGCCTTGTAGAGATAACCAGTGACAGTAACCAGGGCAGTAGATGCTTCATAGTGTTTTCTGAGCCCGTATTGATTGAGGGCTAGGAGATCATGGGAATTAATGCAATGAATGGTTTGTTGGTATGCTAACTTTTCCAACATTTTGTAAGAGAAGCAATTTATTCTATAAATAGATCTAGACAGAGACAGATACATCTAGGTGTGACAAGAGTTAAATATTTTTGACATGACAGTAGAATAAATTCTCTCATTAGGGCCAGATTTTGGGAAGCTGAGTTCTCTGTTTATCCAGCCCAGGTGACAAGTAGAAGAGGCAAGATATTTTAATGTCAGCTGACAGGATTGAAGAGGATTTTAACCCTTAGGCTGCAGAAAGAATTAGAACGTATAGGAATTTTGGACTGATATATCAGTCTGCGGCACAGCAAGGGTTAAAACACATTCTTTCAGCAGATACTGATGTCATCACTATGGAGGGGTTGGGTTTTGATTTTCTGAAAGACTTTTAGTTAAAGGAGAAGTAATATTTTCATGTTTTTCTTTAGCTGCTCCCAAAGTGTTACATAAACTAGATTCTGAAAAATCCAGGTTATCACCTGCAACCTTTCTAGTGCTCAGACATTCCTCTCAAATGGGTTATCCTCCATCCATCCTATTGGCTAATGCATGATCATAGATTTTTGACAGTATAAGTGTCCAGTTTACTTAGTGCATCTCTAAAGGTTGGTCATGATCCCTGATTGCTCCCAAACCTTGAGGTATTTGTAACAGCTAATTAATTTCTTTTGACCCTTTTCTATTCTAATATAGCACAACGTTACGCCTGCACGCAGGGATCTCAGGGCCTGCTATCATCTTCGTGCATGCTTTATGCCTTCACATGGTAAACAAAAAGCCAGAGGTTCACTGGTACACTGGTGGCCTCCAGCATATTTTCTATGGGCACAAGGCAAGCTGGACCTCCAGTAGCGTCCAAGCTTGCATCTCCTGGGCTGGTCTTGACTCTCCTGCAGCATCCCCACCTAGCAGCTCCTTGAGGAAATGGACTCTCCTGCAATGTCCACTCCACATTCAGGCAGCAGACACAATGAACTTCAGGCACTTTGCATCTCCTGAGCTGGTTGGGACCCTCTTGCAGCATCCCCACCAAGCAGTTCCCAGAGGAGTTGGACCCTCCTGTAGTGTCCACTCCATGTTCAGGCAGCAGACACAATGAACCTCAGGCACCTTGCCCGATTTCTCTACAGCAGCGTTCATCACTGCTCGGGGAACAGCAGGCACTCAATAACTATTTGCTTACTGTACAACAGGAACTCTGATGCCCACAAGACCTGCCTTTCATAATGGTGTTAATTGCTCCATTCTGACACCACGGTAATGATTAAACCATGCACACAAAGGATTGATTTTGTTTACATTTAGCACAGCAACATCAGAACAAAACACTCCAGACTATCTGCCTGGGCTTTTCCAACTGTCCCAGTAGGTGCACACAGTTCACAAAGCAGCCTGGCTCATATTTCATTCTTAAAGCAACAGTACTACATTTCTTCTACCATTGCCTTTAGTTCAAGTTCTAGTTTATTGCAGGAAAGACTCGTTGAGCAAGCTCATTCACAAGGAGGTCCTGAGGCTCATACGCATACAGTTTGCAATTACATAGACAGGAGATGTAAAATGTAGAACAACAAAGAAAAAATATATATAATACAAGAGGTATGCACAATAGAAGTCCATGCTATCTGTATATATGCCAGTACATTCCAGCTTTTAACCTTGCCCTAAATTATGCAACACATTTCAGCTTAATCAGTAGAGAGCCAGTTGGTACTAGGAAGTTGACTTGGCATTGGGGCCTAGTAGCACCTACATATGTCTTTAATTTAGAGATAGCTAGTGTTTATAGGAGTTAATTGATATGATGCTGGTTAGCTTCAGCATGGCTTGTAGTTGGTTCTGAATGTTTGGTAGGCATATGACACAGCTCTTGGCCAGCTGTGGTACGTGTCCTGGGAACATCTAGTAGGATAGGGTCAGATTTCCTTAGGGAGTAGGTGCTATGCGAGATGTGTATGAGAGATGTTAAATAGACAGGCAGTTTGTGGAGTAGTAATTTGAGGGTCCAAATGCCAGCATGCAGGAGGCGTCTGGTGGCAATAGAGGTCCACCCAACTGCTACATAACGATCACAGTGGTGGGTCCTGTACACAGAGTTAGTAATGAAGTGAAGAGCACAGTGATAGAGTATGTCCAGTTTAGATAGGCTCAAGGTTGGGGAGGAGATAAAGATAATGTCTCCGTAGTCAAGCAAGGGAAGGAATGTTGCTTGGACAAGTCTTTTGCAGGTCGCAAGAGAAAAGAGGGACCTATTTCTAAAGAAGAAACCCAAGCGTGCTTTAAGCCTCTTTGATAGATCCTCGATGTGGTGGTTGAAGGAAAGCTTGTTGTCTATCCACATACCTAGATATTTAAATTCAGGTACGACTTCCAAGGTTCACCTAGGAGGTAACTATGAAGTTTTTAGGTGGGGGTAGGTAGGGCATCAGACAAGGCAAGTCTTGAGAAAATCATTGCCTTGTTTTTTTTGGTATTTAAGAGAAGCTTGGCATTGATAAGGTTGCTTTCTAACTGGATAAAGTCAGCTTGGAGTGCTTCCCTGACTTCAGTTAAGGACGAGCCTGATGCGTACAAAACTGTATCATCCGCAAAGAAATGTATGCTAGAGTTCTTTATGTGGGAGTCAAGGTTGTTGATGTACAGGGAAAAAAGGATTGGTCCTAGGATGGAGCCTTGAGGGACTCCTCTGGCAATTGGAAGGGGGGCAGATAGTAGGCCATCAGCTTTGACTTTTTGTATCCTTCCTGTGAGATAACTGTTAAACCACTGTAGATAAGTGGTAAGGTTTATTGGAGCATGTCCCCACACCCCTGCTGGGATGTCCAGTAGTCCATTCATTTTTCTGCAGCAGGTGAAAGTCTTCTGTTAACTCCATTTTGGCACATATTTGACTTCCAAAATAAGGCAAAAACTTCCAAAATAAAGGGGGAGGAAGTCAATGACTGGGAAGTAATTTGACTTCAAAAAACATTGGAATGATTTCCAGATTTTGACTCATGGAAGTACCAGACTTTCACTGAAAATAAATCAACAGAACCCCTGAGCAGGCGTCCATGCAGCAGTGGGATTGTAATGTTGCTCGTGGGACTTGTGTGGTGTTTACTGCCCAGAAATCTGGTTCCTGTGCTTTGTAACGGCTCGGGAGTTGCCTGCACTATGTTGGGGACATCTTCCCCTGCTACAGCCAGCCTCCCCCGCAGTCTCCTACAGACTGAGTTGCATGCTTCCTGTGAGCACTGAGCTCTCATGGTTGGAATGTTTAGGGGTTGGATCTCAGAAGAAGGGCCCTGATTTTTTCACTTCACCCAGAGTGGCACTGCAGGGGTTCCACTGTACACTAATCCACAAGAACCTGGAGCGCACATCATCAGACACAATGGTACCTACACTTCCTGCCCCAGTTGTTGGGGGTGGCCAGAGCTAGAAGGCCTTCATAGTTTCATGGGATGCTAAGTCACGTGAGATGGTGGCCATGTTGCTCTCTGGTGTCCCTGTTGTAGGCAAACTCGTGGGAATGGTGCCATCTTAATATAGTTCAACAAGGAGTGCCACACTTTTGCACTCCTGGTAATCTCTTAAGAGAGGCAGCCATATTGCTCACAAGACTCTAGAAACACACGTCCCAATATTGGTATAGTAACCACATGGAGAGCAGCCAGTCAGAAGGGTCTGACAGCATAGCCTTGAGAATTGAGCAATGGGTGGCTAACAAGCTTGGTACATCCAGCAGACTCAAGTCTATGTCCAACAACCTCTACTTGCATACTGTGTGACCAACAAGTCACTTAGCCTCCCTGTGCCCCCTGAGGTGCATCTGGGAACAAACTTCAGATCAGTGTCCCTGTTTGCAATATCCAGATGTCTTGCCTTGGCAGAAATCAATCCATCTCACATTTTAAAGAGCCAAAAGCAAATGTAGAAAATTGATAGGCACATGATAAGAAAAAAATGTCTCACTTGTAACATGTGGCCTATAGTCCTGGGGATCCCTCCAGAGTTGGAGGAATTTGTAATTGCTTTCTGTAACCCCTATAAGTATTGCTTTATTGCCAACACTGGCCTTTCACAATTGTCCAAGCTTGCAGCTGTTCATCCTGGTTAAGACCCACCTGCAGCATCCCTACACAGGGATTATGTGAGGGACTGGACCCTCCTGTAGCATTCAGTTCTCACCAGATAGTGGCCACAGCTCACCAAAAGTTCCATAGCCCAGCAAACGTACATTTGGTTAGCAGGTAAAGACTCATGGTTCTAGTCCAAGTGAAGCACTAGGTAATCCCTAATACTCAGCTGGCCACTCACTCCAGCATAGCATTACTCAGCAGCTGAAGCCATGTGGTGTGTGGCTTCAGGGGATGAGGCAAAACCATCACACTATGCTGGGCATTGGTGGCTCCATGTATGGAGCTGAACACAGTGTTCCCCAGGGAGAATGACACAGAGCCACATGGGCCTCCTCTCCCCTGAGTAGCCCAGAAGGACTGTTGCATGGCAGGTTAATGCTACCACCTGGGCACTAGACACTATCTGCTTGAACAGAAACACCTGGTGTGTGTGCCCCTACAGCCCCATCCATAGTGGCTGCAGAGAAACACATGAACGCTGTCCAATTTTACAAGACAATGCTGCTATTACAGGGGTAAAACACACTTTTGTCACTACCAATCCTCAGGCCGGCATGGATGCAAAACATTGCATTCAACCACTCCAGGATGATCAGGAGGCCAGCTGCACCACAGCAGTGGCCACCTTAGTAAGGATAAAAAAAGTAATGTTCTTAACGGTGGTTGTCTCCCTTGGATAGCTGCCTCAGGTACACTCAAGGCGGCATCCACTTCTTGGCAGCAGCCAGCTAAGGAGAGTGATTTTAGACCCCACATTAGAGGAAGATGGCCTCTAAGCTGCCTACTGTGCCTTGCCTGATCTCTTTACATACAGATCCATAAGATGAGCCACTGTTTACATGTCATTTGATATACAGTACTGTACATATAAAACTAACCTGCTAAGGTGCTTCAAGTATCTTATTGGGGCTAATCCTCAGATCTCAGCTATGCATTCTTCAGAATGGCACAAACAAGCAGTATATGAGTTTACCAACAAACTCAGTTTTCAAGCACAGAAGTCATAATTCAGGTGACTCTACCAGCGGACATCTCCTGCCCATGGCTTGGAATAATGACTCCAGTATATATAGCATACCTGGTAGGTGCCTCTGCTTTCCAGCTTTCCTGGTTTTGCCTTGAGTATAGAGGCAAGGTAAAGTGTGTGCAACATATTCGGTCCATTTGGTACCTTCAAAAACAAGGAAGACCCCATGTTTCTGTCCTTACAGTTGCAATGCTGGGTACTCAAGGGCTAGTAAAGATGATGAGCATAGTTGCTGCTGGGCTTGGCACTCCTGCTGACTTTTCTTGGGAGCAGGTGTGCCTGTATGCTACTGAATCAACAGGCGGACCCAGTGGTATCTCATCAAGGGCAGATACCATCAGGATGCCTCCACTATGCTCATCAGAGATCCTGAAGTGTATGTTGGCTAGTCCACCATCCATCAGAGTCCGTATGGGATTACCAACATGCTTCCATCTCAGACCAATACAAGCTATGGAGATTGAGCTGAGCAAACTCATGCGTGAGGTGCATACCCCCCAGCAGCACGCCAACCAGGTTAATAGGGATTATAAGATTACACGCGGGCAAATCACTTGATGCTCAGTTAATATCTTCTGATAGCATCCCTGCAGTTGGCAACATATGCACATCAATGTCCATATTAAAGTAGCCTTATCTCTAATCAAGCACAGGTGCAGAAATTCTGTCATGCTGCATAAATGGCTGCTCCGTACGTCAGCACAGCTGGGAGCAAATGCTCAGGTACTTATCTTATTAGACAAGATGGTACCTCACCGAGTGTGCAGTGCCCACTTGTGATGCCTCTCAGTCCCTATATTTGCTCTGAACATTGCAGAGCCTTTTTGTTTAGTACTCAGAGCACCAGTAGGTACTTTGGGGACCTGCATTCAAGTCCTCTTGACATCTTATGGATGTAGCAAGAGACAAAGGGGCAAAAACAAGCCATCCAGTACCTCTAAGCACTGGGGATTCAACTAGACATCTACAGCAGGCTCCCCGGATGGGTGGTTAAATGTTTGGACAAACCATCGCCTCAGCACCAGATCCACAAATTCACATTGCCGGTGATTGCTTCTGACTAGACATGGAGATCATGGTATTTTCAGCTCAGAGCAATGTTTGTTGATGTCTCTTGGTGTCTTCCTCATTGTGGCGAGCTGCCTGGCTGCTAGTCTTTATTTGTAGATATAATTCTGTTGTATACAGTGGAGTCAGCCATGATGAAGCACAGTAACCTGCATTATAAAATGGCAGGGTAAAATCATGCAATGTGATTGCCTCTTATTTACATGTAAAATATGGCTTACACATGGTTAAAAAAAGGACTGCTCAGCAGTGAAGAGTCTGGAATCCAGATCAATAGGCATTTAGAACACAGGTATTTCAATTAGCCCCCTACAGCCAGAACTGATCTTCCACCACAAATATGGCTGCTACCTTTATACTGTAAAAAAACTTCAACTGAACCCTAAAAATAAAACTACCTTAAATAAAAAAATAAAACAAATTAATTAATTGTTGTTTCCCTGATTATAACACTCTCCTTACATACATAAACACATTAGAAACAATAAGTATTGTTTATAGTTTTCACTATAACTGTTTCTTTGCTGACAGTGAAAAACCCCCTTCTGTCTTTACCTGCTCATCAGGGAACTCTCTTCTTCTTGCCCTGACAGTGAGATAATTGAGTCTCTGGCTGTAACAAAGCTCTTTGTTGTCTGTGTGTACAGTGTGTTAGGAGAGAAACATTCTGCCAGTGGAATTTAGCAGAATTTTGAATCCATGTATTCCATGGTAAACATTCCATGACAAACATTCCACATCTTGAATGTGGGGAAAAACAGAAAAAAAACCCAGGAAGTAGAAAGTAGGCAACATTACAGTGACACCATCAACGACATCATTTGTAGTGGGTGGAAGGTCTATTTTATCATAAATGACAACAAGTAAATCTATCATTTCTACATACAAACATGCTATTCCCAACTGTAAAAAGTTTAAAAAATGGAGCCTATTTCATAAGCACAATAAGGCACTCTTGGATGTGTGTGGAACACAATTTACCACATGACCAGTGGCTAAAGTCACTCAATCTTTGGCCTCATGCCTTATTATGCCCCTAGCTGTGCAATAAAATGTGTTCCATGCACACCCCATCATGCCTTATTGCTTACATAATCACATCACAAAATCCTGCACAACAAAAGGGCTTAATTGCCATTGACTTACAATGGCCCCTGCAGTAAATTGCAGCATTCTGTGATATTCTGCAGCATTTCTGGGTTGCATCCTGGCTGTCACATCTCTATATATTTTATATTTTGATGTACTTCTGTGTATATGTACATGCCAAGAAAATGCCAGTGCTAATTCAAGGCACCTAGAGAAAAGACTGGATTAAAAAAAAAAAGGTTTTAACCTTCCTTTGACCTGAAAGGCCAACTTACTTGCCTGGAATCTGACAAGTTATTGTCAAAGGCTTTGGGGGATAACTGATCAAAGGGATATTTCCATTAGTTAACTGACCAAGGGAAACAGAGGGGAATAAAATGTTCAGGAGATAGCCCTCTTAACTTCAAAAAGCAGGATGCTGTGATACAAGGTATTGTCTTTGATGAGATGAAAGAAAAAAACAGGAAACTGCCTTCTAACAGACCTGTGTGAGACTGTAATGTCAGGTGTCATCAATGTAGGCTTGGTGACATCACCAGGTGGCAAAACATTGTGTTGGGGAAGCTTAAGAGTGACACCCAGTGGCCTAAAATGGAAAGGCCAGCCTCTAGCCACAGACAGGTATAAATAACCTCAGAACAGGGCATTTGAACACACACATTTTCATCTGGACACTCTCTCTAATGCACCAGGAACAAAACTGCTGAGACCCAATGTGGCTGCTAAGGACTGAAGAAACTTAGAACATTCATCTACTTTTTCTGGACTTCAGTTCACTGCAAATGTAAGGTAGACTTTTTAGCTAACAGTTTTAGTGCATTTCTCTGTACATTTTTCCATTTTTGTTTATGTATACTGTAACCCAAATTAGTGCATGTTATTTTTAGTTTTAACTGTATTTATTTATTTTAGTAAAAATTTGTTTTCCTAAAGAATTCTGCCTGCATGAGATTTCTATATTTGTGTGTGACTGTAGAAGGTTTATTAATATTCTGTGACAACTGTTAATTGTTTAGAGGGCCACCATAAGAACCAAATTGAGAAAAGGGTCTGTAAGGGATCTGGAAGGATAGGAAGAATACCAGAGTCTCATATCAGTCTGTAGGGATTGTGGGCCAGGTTGTTGCATGTTCTGTAGGAAGAAGGACAGAACAGTGGTTATGCTGCTACCCCTGAAGTGAGTGTGACACCTGGGTCTTTCCCCCTTTGTGTAATAGCCAAGGAAGGGTTCATAGTTGGCCACAAGACTCGAGAGTTGTATTGTGCCCTTATCCAGAGTTAGAGGGATGCACTGGATCCTCGTGGCAGAGATGCAGTGGTGACCTCAGCAAACATTCAAAAAGGATGAGGAGGGTATCCGTGCCCCCGTGTCATGGATTGCACTTAAGGGTGGGCACTGTGAGCTCAGTCAGCCTGACCACCAGGAGTGGGATCATGACAGATCTGGTACGCAGTGTTGGGATCCAAGAGATCTGGTTACATAGTGTTGCAATTTAAGGGATATTGGTGGCACAGGCATAACAGTTGGGTTTGAGTCCAGTGTATCAGATTGATAAACTGAAAGCAATCCACACACAATCAAGGCAAAGATTTGAAAAAAAAGACATATAATTTAGTTATGGTATAACGTTCCCTACCTGTTTTTTTTTTTCAGTTGTAAGCTAGTGTAGCAGTAGCTAGGGAAGATGATGTCTTCCATCTGTAATGAATACACTGCAGACTACCTAAAGCAGTTGTGTCAGGAAAGAGGGGTCCAGTGTGAGGGGTGAACTAAAAAGCACTCATGGAGGCTCTTGTGGCAGCCGATGAGCAAACAACTGCCCGGGACCTCAAGTCACAGCTGGTGACTGAAAGACCACACCTTGGGTGTGGGGGTGCCAAGGGACATTGCAGTGTTCAGGTTCATGGAGGAGGACAGCAAGACTAGGGGGAACCCAGAGCCACAGTGCCAAGGGGTGGTTACCACAACGCTGGAGCTGAAAGGGATCAGGCTGCAGCTAGAGTTGATGAGACTGGAGCTGGATTTTGAGCAGAACAGGTTTGAAGCCCAGCAGGAAAGAGAGCAAAAGAGGTTCAAGATGGAGATGCAAGAAAACAACACCAAAGAGAGACTGAGATAGAAGAAAACAGCATCAGAGGGAGTCTGAACTGGAGAAGCTAAAACCCAATGACCAGCATCAGAGGAGGTAAGTGGCAGGGTGAACCTGAGTCTCAGGGCTGGGATATAAATTAAATTCCAGATTAATAGCTGAATTTAAAGAGGGGAGGATATGGATGCATTTTGAATTTGTTTGAAACGGTCTGTATCAAGCTAAAATACCAAGGAGTCCTGGAGCTTTCAGCTATCCCGCTACCTACTGAAAAGGACATGAGGCACTAGGCCAAATGGACAATCAGGAATGTAGACATTATGAGAAACTTAAAGCTGCATTGCTTAAAAAGTATGAATTAACACCTGAAGCATACATGGTTAAGTTCTGTAAGCTCTCGAGGAGCCCTGGCGTGAGCTATGAAGAACTGCACACAAAGCAACCTTAGTTTTGAAACATTGGTGAGAGAGAGGAAGTGAACTCTGTAGAGAAAATTGAGGAGGTTGTATTTCCAGAGCAATTCTTTTCAGCTTGCTCAGCAGAGCTAAAAACCTGGCTAATGGACTGAGACCCCAAAACAGCACAGCAGTCTGCTGAGCACTCGGACTGATATGCCAGGAACAGGCCTGCTCTGAAAGGGAGTTGCATGAGCATGGCAGCACAGAAGGGGAAAAGTGCACCTTCAGGAGAGCTAAAACCCTCACAGCCTCCACAGATAGAGGGAAGCCCCAAGTTACAAAAAAATGATTTATCAGATAAAAGAAATGATGACTGCTGGTTTTGCAAACAATAACAGCATCACACAGACTATGTCTAAAAGGCACAGAGTGGGCAGTGCTCCAACAGAGTTGGGTATACTGGTATCCCTGAAAACCTATAGACATGAGTAGTACAATATATGATGTCTGCTTAGTCAGATATTGGAGATAGTTTTATGGATTTCACTGTGTGGAAGGGAAGATTGTTTTTGTGTGGAGAGGATGGCAAGTTTAGGCCAGAGTTTAGAGCAGATGGCCTCTATGTGAGTAGAGAACTTTAAGTGATTGTCGAGCCAGACTCCCAGGTATTTGAACATGGGGACAAGGTCTAGGAGAGAGTCATCCAGGGTGGTGATCGTGGGGGGGGGGGCTGGAAGGGAAGTAAGCTTTTTTCTGGATTCAAAGGCCATGGTGACAGTCTTTTTGTCATTTAGTTTTAGCTAATTTTTCTGGAACCAGACTTGTACTCTACTGAAGTCGATTTGGAGACCCGGGAGGACACTGTTGTGTGAGGGGCCAGATGCAAAAATGATTGCATCATCAGCATACAGATGCACATTAGCTGTGAGGCAGGCAGAGGGGAGGTCATCAATAAATAAGGAGAATAGGATGGGGCCAGTGATAGAACCCTGAGGGACGCTAGAGAGAATGGGAAGGGGGGGAGAGGGTATCCCCTATTAGAATGGATTGCTGTCTATTCTGAAGGTAAGAGTGGAACCAGTTTATGGTGGGTTGGGCGAAGCCAAAAAGGCTGAGTTTTTGGAGCAACAGGGTGTGGGAGACTGAGTCGAAAGCTTTTGCCAGGTCGATAAAAATGACAGTGGTAGTCAGACCTCTGTCTATAGCCGATAGGACAGAGTCTGTAACACTCAGCAAGGTGGTGGTGGAGTGGTGCTTTCTAAAGCCTGATTGGTAGGGTGAGAGGGAGCCATTTAAGGAGATAAAGTCCGATAGTTTAGACTGGGTGAGGGATTCTTGGATTTTGGCAAGAGAGGGAAGGAGCGAGATTGGCCTGTAATTTCAAGAAATTGAAGAAAAAATAGAAAAAAAGATGTATATTAACCAGGACTGGTTGGTATGGCAACTATGATTAAGATCCTCGCTGTTGAAACAGAGATGGATGTTGGGGAATCTGAATTTTATTTTTTTACAAGTGCTGGGACTGACAAACAAAGAGAGTCAGTATCACCATCCATGACATATTTAATAAAAGGAGTAAGAAAATCATGCAATTGCCAGCATCTGCAAAAGAAATTGAGGAAAAAATAGAAAAAAACGATGTATAGTAACCAGGACTGGTTGGATATCTTTATGTTTACCCTTACCAAGAGGGTCTCATCCAGGCTGCTGCATCAGCATGTGAACAGTTTGGTTCAGTTTTTTTTAGAGTAAAATGTACAAAATGAAGCATATTATTATTTTTTTTTAAATGAGACAATACAGCACCTAACATTCACAAACGTCCATTACAAGAGGATATAGACAATACCTCATAAATACTCAGATTCATACTTTAAAGAGGGACTCCCGCCAAAAGTACTACATTGCAGAATTAGAATAAGCATACCCTCACTAAATCTCATACCAAAAATTAGATTTCTACGTTTCTTCATTTTAAAGTTATGAGCTATTTTGTAATCCTGATTTCACTACCTATTAAAAAAAGCCATTTTCAGGGAAGAGCCACTGATGATGTAATCTCCTGAACTCACACTCTAGTCCTCCCTGTCAGCAACCTTATAGGACCTGTTTCTCCAATGTTTAAGAAACTGTAGCTATAGTAATTATTTAAAAACCAAAAACAAAACTGACATAGGGTTGGCTGTAGTTCTTGCATTTCCAAAATGTTCAGGTGCATTTAGAATATGCCATGAGGTGGCTTTGGAATGCAGCACTTAACCAAGGAATGAATGTCAAGGTGTGTACAATTTTAAAATGCTGGGTGGACATGCAGTCTCAGAATGTGGAAGGATGTACAGTCTCAAAATGTGGTGGGACACTCAATCTCAGAATATTAATGACATGGACACACATGGAGGAATTTGGTGGGGACTAGCAATTTCAGAATATAATGGGGATGCATGCTACCAGAATGTGACAGGACACCCCATATTCTTCTGAAACTGCTTGTCCCTGCCACATTTCAGAATTGTACTCACCCACTATATTTCAGAATTGTGCATCGCATCCCCACCCCATTCCGACACTGTGCATCCCAGCCACATTCTAAAATTATGCATCCCTGCCACATTCCAAAATTGCATATCCCTGCCACATTCCCAAACTGCGCACCCCTAACACATTCTGAAATGGCAAATCCCCACCAAATTCCAAAATTGCACATCCCTGCCACATTCCAAGGCTCTATTTCAGTGCCACATTCCAGAATTTTCACTGCCACATTCCCAAATTGTACATCACCACCACATTCCGAAACTGTGTCACTGCCACATTCCAAAACTGTACATCAATGCCACATTCTGAAACTGTGCACCACCACCTCATTCCAAAACTGTGTGTCACCACCACATTCCGAAACTGTGCACCACCACTGCTTTCTGAAACTGTACTTCGCCACCACATTCTGAAACTGTGCACTACCACCACATTCTGAAACTTTGTGCCACCACATTCCAAAACTGCATGCCGCTGCCACATTCTGAAATTGTGTGACACCACCACATTCCAAAGCTGTGCTCTACTGCCACATTCCTAAGCTGTGTGCCACTGCCACATTCTAAAATTTTGTACCACCGCCACATTCCAAAACTGTGTGCCACTGTCACATTCTGAAATTTGAGCCACTACATTCGAAACTGTGCTCCCCTGCCACATTCTGAAACTGTGTGCCATCACCTTTTGCATATGCTATTTGTAATTTTTTGCAACAGTAGTAATACTTTGCATCACTTATTACATTGCTTAAATGTATCACTCACAATCTACTTGTATTTTTTTTATTTTATACATATGTTTTTCAATATTTGATCTTGTACTTGTATTTGCCTTGCTCAATAAAGTACGCTGAAAAAAAGGCTGCTGAAAAGGTGAAGCCCACTTTTCTCATCAGGAGCTCCAGATTAGTGTTGGACGAAGTGCCTAAAATTTGCTCTGTGAAGTGATTCGCAGAGTAATGCGGAATCCATGGAGTAATCCACAACGCAAAGCGGAGTACTTTGCTTCATAATGAAGAACACGGAGTCCATTGAAACCAATGACTTTGCATTATTCTGCCTTCCCCAAACCACTTCTCCAACAATTTTAAGGCAAAGTACATTGAAATCAATGTACTTCACGTCACTTTGCCTTGTAATTGAGCTCCAAGGCGAATTCTGCAGTGATTCATGGGATTTCAGGTCACATGGGCTCTAGATTGTTCTGCACAGCCTCAGTTCTGGGTAGTGTATGTGTAGTGGTAGCTGGAGACAGTTTGATCTCAGAGCTCTTCGATTCAAAACCTCTTAAAGCTGTTAAAAATGCCTTTTTGAGTCATTTTCTTTGCTCAAAATTTGATACATCGATTGTAGGAAACCCTTCTGCACTCATATCATCGAGTGTTTAGTGTTTGTGTGTAGATTTTGAATGTTAATTTAGAACAGTCAGTCTGTGTACTGTGAAGTGTGCTTTGGGGGAGGGGTGTATCTGTGGTATAGGTAGATTAACTGGGAGAAAAAGGCAGTCTTTCGGTTTTGGTTATATTTTTCTCGTATAACTATGTTAATGTACACATGGTAATATTTTCAGTAATTCTTGAAATTTTTTTGCTGTTTGTTGTGGTGCAGCAGTGTTTAATTTCAGTTTGTTTAAAACATTTGGTTATATTACTAAAGGTTTTCAATTTGCTACACATTACTTGTAGTGTGTGTGCGATGTGTGTCATTAAATCAGACACCTTTTATTGTGCCACAGAGTAATTGCAGTAGTGTGAACCTGCTATCCACCGCACCTGCATGGATTTTTTGTACTGCTTTGTGGTATCTTTACTGGTAGTGGACTGTTACTGCTATGCACTAACCCCCCCCCCCCAACCGGCAAAAGGTATTCTTTTCCAGATTTGGATTTGTGACTGGTGAGCACTGGTTAGGTGTTGTTGTGACTTTGCGTCTGCATCTCTTGAGTGCGCAGTGCATTCTTAATCTGTCGGTGCACTTGCAGTGCACCATTAGTTCTGGGAGACTTTGCATTTCTTGTTACACTCTCATCTCACTTTGTCAGCACTAAGGAATTTTCTGGACACAAGACAGTAGCATTTCAGGGATGCATATTAATTCTGGTGACTGCGTGTGACCACTGCACGCATGATTGAGTGCACCATTAATTGTGGGAGACTTTGCATTTCTTGTTACACTCTCATTTCACTTAATCAGCACTGGGGAATTTTCTGGACATGAGACAGTAGCATTTTGAGTATGCACATTAATTCTGGTGACTGTGTGTGACCACTGCATGCATGACTGAGTGCACCATTAATTCTGGGAGACTTTGCATTTCTTGTTGCGCTCTCATTTCACTTTGTCAGCATTGGGGAATGTTCTGGACACAAGACAGTAGCATTTTGGGGATGCACATTAATTCTGGTGACTGTGTGTGACCACTGCACACAAGACTTAGTGCACCATTAATTCTGGGAGACTTTGCATTTCTTGTGCTTTCATTTCACTTCATCAGCACTTGGGAGTTTTCTGGACACAAGACAGTAGCATTTTTGGGATGCACATTAATTCTGGTGGCTGTGTACGTGGGGGGCTGCCAGTATTGTTGTCACTTCACCTTACTTAGTATTAAGATGATAAGACAACATGAATTAATAATTACAAGGTGACTTGAGCCTTTCATATTGGCCACTCCACAGAGTGACAGTGTGAAGTGCCCACTTCATGGGCACCTCGCTGGTGAAATTTAAATTTGCTGCATCTCTACTCCAGATAAGGATTTCATAAATATTTACACAGTAGGAAAGAAATCCTGCTTATCTGACGCTGTCCTCAAGGGGTAGGCACACCACCTTGTTTGCACATCTTACTACCATGAAACACTTTGGACAGCTGTGAAGTCTTTTTACAGCAGCTTGTAAAAACTGGCCCGAGCACAGACAAAAACAGTTGTAGCAGGTGGACATTGACAATACAGCAACAAGGTATTTGGCTAATGCAGTATACATTAGAAGGTTAGCTAAAGACAAGAGGGCTATCTGTGCACCTGCAGTGCAAAGCATCACACTTCCCCTTTGGGGATTTAGCTTTCTTTGGAGATCTGACAGAGAGTTATGTGAACAAAGCAGGTAAAGATAAAACAATTTTTAAAGAATTTGGTTGCAAAAAGAAAAATACAGAGAGTACTACACAGTCTGACACTATTGAAGGGGTAGCATGAGGAGGAGTGCTATAACAGGCAGTGCTTATGCAAGTTATAAAGCACCCAGAGATTCTTTCAGAGAAAGAGGCAGGACTGGTAAAAGACAGTCAGCTGCTACATCTCCTGTACCACAAAGTCAAACCCCTGACGAGATAAAGGTCACCACATGTCCTAGCCCAACTGAGGGATACATCTCCCACTGCTTCCACCAGTGGGAGTATATAACAACAGAATTGAATGCTGAAAATCGTGAAAGAAAGCCTCAGTCTATCTTTTGTTATCACCCCAAAATAAACAAAATTCAAGACACATAAAGTAAGTACATAAGAAGAGCTACAGCAATGAAATTTTGAAATACACAACTACAGTGACTGTATGCTGTGGAAAAAAGTTCCAACAACAGAGATGGGAAGAAGGGTTTTCTCAGGATTCTTTCTTTAACAAAGAAACAATCAAGAGAGTGGCAACCAATATTCAACCTCAGATGCCTAAACAGGCACATGGAAATACAGAGATTCAAAATGGTCATCTTGCAAACAGGTATTACATCTCTATAGTAGGGAGCCTGATAATGCTCCCTGGAACTGAAAGATGCATACTTCCACATCCCAATAAGACTAATAGAAAATATGTATGGTTCAGAGTAGGGCAAAATCAGTAACAGTACAAAGCAGTGCCTTTTGTGTTGATGTCAGCACCAAGGGTTTTCAGTGCCTAGCGGTTGTAGCAGCTTTAACTAACAAAAAAAAAAGGGCATGATAGTCTATCTGTACTTTGACAACTGGGCAGTGTATGGGAGGACAAAAGAACAGGCCTAGTTCCCCTTAGAACAGACAATGTCCCTGTTGACAGATTTGAGATTCATTCTGAATCTGAAGAAGGCATATGTAGAACCCACACACAAGCTGAAGTTTACAGAAGCAAAAATGAGCACTGTCCAGAGAAGCCCTTTCTTCCCTCTAGAGAGCTTAGACAATAACACAGCCTGTAGCCGCTTTCCAAACTAGAATAAAAAGGACTGCACAAAAATTCCTAAGACTTTTGGGCCTTACGTATGTTAATACAGATAACAAAATCACTAGTATGGTTCCAAGGGTGGTCTCACATGCATTCTTAGCGTATGACAACTGCAAACCAAAGGTTAGCATTTCTGATACCTTAAGAATCTTAGTGAGACCACTCTTACAACTGTAAGAGTGATCTTGTTGCCTGTATTAATATATCATTGATAAAGCTTGATCAATGATATATTAAATATTTAAAAAACCTTACCCGGACATTCCTGTTTCTAGAGCACCTGCGTGTGAGATACTCTTGACAGAATAAGAGTGCCTCACGTGCAGAGGAAAGGAGCCTCTGATTGGGTGGGAGCCCTTCCTCAATCTATAATGTCTTTGATAACCTAAGTAGTGCCCAGAGCAAGGCTGTGCATGAGGAGTGTACTGTGGTACATTAAGGAATATTGGTTCCAACTCAGGGACCCACTGAATTATTTGATCCCGGTACAAGCAATGCTGGTGGACTCTCCTCAGTGGTGGCAACAAATTTAGCATTAAGGTAAATGCATTCCTTGTTAACAACTACTGCATTTACTTGTACTCACTATAGATACCTTACTTCAAGGATGGGGAAGTCACATGTCTGAACACACTGTGAAGGGATTTTGAAGCTCTGTAGAAACATTGAGCATCTCAGTCTATTGGAACCCAAGGCAATTTACCTGTCACTAAAGTCCTTCTCTTATCTGGTCAGCAACCAGGTGTTACAGACAAGGGCAGACGATACAGACACAATTTAGTACATAAACAAGGAAGTGCAAGAGCCTCATAACTGTGCCAGGAGGATTTGAAGATTTTTCATCTAGGTTATACCCTAAATGTTCAGATTTCTGCAGTGCATGTTGCAGGTATAGAAAATATATGGCGGACCCCCTAAGCAGGATAGGTAATTTGACCAATGAGTGGTCCCTCAAACAAAGTATACTGACTTCTCCTTTCAGGATGTGTCAGTTCCAAAGGTTGATCTTTTTGCATCATGGGAGAACAAAAATCTACCACTCTTCTGCTGCAAATCTCCATCTCAGGAAGCAATCACAGATGATGCTCTAATGTGTCCTGCAGCAACAGATTCTTATATGCTTTCCCTCCTTTCCCATTAATTCAGAGAGTGCTTTGGAAAGTGAAGAGGGAACATGCAACCATGATTTTAATAGTACCCGACTGGTCCAGGCAGCCCTGGTACTCCCTGTTACTCCAGATGTCTAAGAGGATTCCTTGCACTCCTCCCCTGTGTCAGGATCTCCTGACATCAGGTCAGTTGGCACATCCCATTCTAGTGTCTCTTCATTTATAAGAGTGGTTCTTTCGGGATAGAGTTTTCTGACTTAAACCTATCCAGTCAGGTTATGAGGGTCCCTAAGGTGATTAGACACTAGAAAGCCATGCACAATGGAAACTTATAATTCAAAATGGAAAAGATTCTCTATCTAGTATGGCAACAACTCAAAATTAGCTGAGAAAGCAAGCATTGCTTTGATTTTATATTATTTGTTACACTTAAAGTCATTGGGGGTAAGACATGCTACTTTAAAAGTACATTTGGATCATTAGTTACATATCATGTGATTAGAAGATTCTTTATGGGCCTCGCTTACTTGTACACCACCTATAAAGGAGCTTGGGATTTGAATTTGTTTTCTTACTCAGTTGATGAACTATTTTCTTTGAATTAACAGCTAGCGCTGAGGTGAAATATGTAACCTGGAAAACTTTGTTTATGGTTACTATTACTTCAGTTAGGAGATTCAGTGAGTTATGGTTGCTATTACTTCAGCTAGGAGAGTCAGTGAGTTGCACACACTCAGTATTGATCCTTCAAACTGTACTTGGTATTTCACAAGGAAAGAATACAGTAGTACTATTTCTAAGAAGAAATACTCACCCCTTGTAATGTCAGAAATTCATTTGAACAAAAACATAACACTACCAGCATGCAGGTACTAACAATCTTAATAAACGGGGTAGATGAAACCATTAAGGATATGCAGCAGGCTCTAAAAAAAATGGAAGAACATAATGCATAGCCAATTCTATCAGAGGTACTACCAGTACCTAAGGCGGGAAGGAAAAAAATGAATAGCATCAAGGCCTGTAACAACTGGTTGTGTGGTGGTGCCTGATGAATAATATCCCTTGTACTAAAACCTGGGAAAAGTTTGTTGATGATCCAACACTATTCTGCCAAGATGGATTACACCTTAGCAAGAGAGTTACAAGATTGCTAGGTGGCATGTTTCATCAAGTCCTAAGGGGAATCCTCAATTCCCAAAAAAATGGATCAAAGGGGGTGTGAGGAGAGAAATACACTAAGATGCAGGAATAACAAAAATAACAAGAGTGACAAAGTAAGCAGCAAGCATGACATATCTTTTCTGCTAAAAAACACAAGAAGTTTAAACACCATCAAAAAAGAGTTAGCACATTAAATAAAAAAAAAACATCGATGTTGCTGCAATAACGGAAACCTGGTGGGGAGAGACCTCAGGATGGAACATTTCCATTCCTGGATATAACATCTGTCACAAGGATAGAATAGGGGAAAAAGGGTAGTGGCATCACTTTTTATGTCAAGAATGACATTAAATATAGGCAGGTAAATGATACACATATAAATGAGCCCAACAAATTAATTTGGATTGAATTACTTATGCAAAACCAAAATAAAGCTCTAATAGGGCTATGCTATAGACCACCAGATATTAGCACACAGGAACATCAGTATCTGATTAAGAGCATCGAAAGTAAACTTAGTAATAAAGAAATGTTACTTCTCGGAGACTTTAATGCACCCGGGATACATTGGGACAATGGCTTTGCTACCACAAACCAAGAGCAGATTTTTTTTAGATACATGTTTACCAAATGTGCTGCAACAGATGGTTAAGGAACCAACCAGAAATAACAATATTCTCGATCTGGTATTAACAGACGTACCAGACAAAATTCACAACCTAGAGGTACATGAGCCGCTAATGAATGTTGACCATAACATCATTACCTTCTCGTTTAACACAATTATAAGGCAAGACGAGGGTAGAACAGTCAGTAAGGATTACAGAAGGGCCAATCTTATAAAATTAAAAGAAGAATTTAGTCAGTGGGTTTGGGGCGATGCTTCAACATCAGTAGAACATATGTGGTCCAGAGTAAAAAACAAAACACTGGAATTGGAAAGCAAATTTGTTCCCAACAAAGCATTATATTAAAAAAAAAGGGAAAGTACCCTTGTGGCTCACCACAACCATAAAAAATACTCTTAGCTACCAAAAGAAGGGCATATAGGTCCCTAAAAAGGGAAAGTAATCAGTATAATAAGTATAAGTACAAGACTATACTAAAGAAATACAAAAATGTCATTAAGAAAGAGAAGAAAAAAATAGAGTTTAGGTTAGCACATATAGATGATGGAAGCAAAACGTTTATGCATATATCAATAGTAAAAAAAATGTTGATAAAACCATAGGTCCTCTGAAAATTCATAACACTGAAATATCAGACCCACAAGTGATGGTGGAGGAATTTAATGGATATTTTTACAGGGCATCGGGTAACAACAGCGCCTGAAAGAGAAGAAAAAGAGGACTATCTTCCCAAAATAACCAAAACTGAAATACAAAATAATCTTGTTAAAATTAAAACAAATAAATCACCTGAGCTGGATCAACTTCACACCAGACTGCTGAAACAGCTAATGCCATGGCTGATAGACCCTTTGCATAGGATGTACAACGTCTTTTACCACAGGGGAAATTCCTTGTGACTGGAAAACTGCAACAGTGGTACCCATTTTAAAAAAAGGTGACAGGGAACATAGCAAATTATCGACCCATTAGTCTAATGAGTATCTTAGGGAAAATCCTAGAACCACTCATTAGGGACAGAATAGAGCATGAAATCAGTAAAAATAACCTGGAAGACAACACTCAGCACAGGTTTAAAAACCATAGATCATGCCTAACAAATAATTTAATTTTTTTATGAGAGAGTTAGTGCAGTACTCGAAAGAAAATCTTCTGTGGACATAATTTATCTAGATTTTTGTAAAGCTTTTGATAAAGTACCACATTCCATCTTAATTGAGAAAATGCACCATATGGGATTTAATACAACTATAGTGAATTGGGTGGAGGTATGGTTGGGAAATCGAACACGGAGTGTGTGAATAAAGGAATATTTGTCTGAGGCAGGATCAGTCACTAGTGGAGTGCCACAGGGATCCATAGTGGGGCTTGTCCTGTTTACTACTTTCATTTCTGACATCAATGTGGGAATAACACATTTTGCCATCAAATGTGCTGACAACACTAAAATAGCTGCTGAGGTGAACAACATCCAAGAAATAGAATCCCTAAGAAATGATTTAAAGGTTCTAGAAGAATGGGCAAGGACCAATGGTATGTTGTTCAACATGGACAAATGTGTCATCATGCATTTAGGTGAATCTAACAGACAAAATATATACTCCCTAAATGACATGCCACTAAAATCAGTAAACACGGAGAAGGATCTAGGTGTAATTATCTCTAGTGACCTTAAATTCAGCAAACAGTGCAATGAGGTGATTAAAAAAACAAACAAGATCATTGGATGTATTAAAAGGGCCTTCACCTCCAGGAGTAGGCACTCTGTACATGACTTATATGAGGCCACACCTAGCTTAGGGATGTCAGAAGGCTGAAGGGTGTCCAGAGAAAGATTACTAGATTAGTGGATGGGCTGCATAGCATGAACTATGAGTCCAGGTTATCAGAATTAAATCTGTACTCATTGGAGCTAAGAAGAACCAGGGGAGACTTGCTTCAAATGTACACCATATCCTCTGATGAGCAACCAATGAGAGATTTGGGTTTAATTAAAAACAACAGGGAATTTTGTTTGAGAAGTCATAGTCACCAGCTAAAGTTAAAATTTCCTATAGGTAATAAGAGAATATATTTCTACACACAAAGAATAATACCCTTATGGAATTCACTTCCAAGTGATGTGGTTGAAGTAAAATCTTTTAACGCCTTCAAAGTAAAATTAGATAATTACTTGCTTACAAACTCAGGGAAAAAATAACCTGCTTTGTGGTAGATGTACCATAATGGGCAAATTAACCCTCTGTGCATCTAAATTATTCCTAGTATAACCAGTACACTTTCCCAGACCATGTTTCAAAACGGGAGAAGAGAGACTCCACTCAGTGAATATCAGAAGAGTCCTCTGTTTCTATGAGCTGAGGACTTCAGAAAAGACAATAAACAATGTTTTATTAACCTATTGAGAGGTGTCAAAAGGACACCAGCCTCTAAGAAGACAATATCAAGGTGGACAGTATACACATGAGCCTTCTGCTATGGACAGGTGGAATACGTACCCTCAAAGGGAATTAGAGCCCATTTTACTAGGGGCACAGCAGCTTCAGTGGAAACAAGGAGAAATGATCTACTGACATAAATTTGCAAAGCAGCTACCTAATTCACTGTTCACACATTCACATCCTACTAGTTCCTGGGTACATAGACAAGAGAAGATACTAGGTTTGGGATTTTTGTCCTTCAGAACCTATTTTCCCAGCAATCATAAGGCCCTTCATCCCTGGTAACAAAAAATGCCGGCAGCAGATCCACCAATATTGCACAAACGTTATTGTATTCAGTGTTATCAGTGCATCTGGTGCCAGCATTTTGTGTTGCAGCATCTCTTTGCCAGGCACAGACTGCTCTGGTGGAGTGACTTTTTTGTTTGCTGCTGTTACATGTTTGATTGGGCAATTCACATTTATATTATTAGAAGGAAAAGTTAATCACCCTCGTACCATCGTTTCTCCTGATAGACCTAGCTTGCCAGCCAAAGACCACCTCCTTTACAACAAGGTGTCACACACTGACTCCAGGAAGTAAATCTTTAAATGTACCGGGCCTGATTTTCAATGGGGATGTAGGGCTTGCGGCAAAGCTCTGCATCCCCGCAAACTATGCCGCACCAGCAGCCAAAGGTTTGTCACAACTTGCACCCGATTTTGTAGCCTAGGATGCAAGTTGCGACAATAATTCTCATTTTATGTCAGCTTGTGTCAAAGCTGTGGTGCAAGTCCTATAAACCAAGTCCCCCATGGACTCACAGATATGCCAGGGGAGAGCTGATGGAACTAAGCTGCAGTGCCATATGGGATTTGCAGCAGGAGGTGTGCGGCACATTTCTTTGAAAATTGCATCTTCGGCAGAGTTTGATGCAAATCGGAACTTGCATCAGACTCCCGTCCACAAGGCCATTTCGGCAACCATAAAGCTTTACAAAATCAGGCTCACTGTATTCAGCATGATTCAACTAGTGCTTAAATAGTGCCATTTTCAGTGGCACTGTATTTAAATGTATGTAACTGCACAGTAATGTCTGAGAACCTACACAGTAACTGCTAGGTAACTAGACTAGTTACTTATATTCAGTGTTAGCCAGCAGTTACTATGTAGGTACTCGGACACTAGTGTATTTAAGTGGAAGTACTTAACAGCTAGAAAGTAGTTACATATATATAACTACTCTCTAGGTGTTAAGTACTTCCACTTTTAGTAGGAAATCATTTTAAATTAATGTGCCAGATAGAGTACTTAATGTATAGTGCAAGCCCCTTATATGCTGTTTTTATGTTCATCCGCAGTTTGTTAATGGATGGATTGAGTGATTGTTTGATTGAATGATTGATTGGTTGACTGGTTGATTGATTGATTGATTGACTGACTGATTGATTGATTGAATGATTGACTGATTGATTGATTGATTGACTGGTTGATTAACTGATTTATTGATTGATGTATTTACAATGTTGGGCCTGGAAAGTGCACTGACACAAGGATCAATTTCATTGCCACTTGCATCTATTGCCTTACTTAGTTTCTAGGGAGAGTGAAAGGAGACTTTTTTTTCTTTTTCCAAGTTCATACAAATTCCTCAGAAGATTATTTTTGTCATCATCCTCCCTTATTTGTACCTCAGCAGACCTCCTGATATTCCATGAGTTCACTAGAGTCTGCAGTTGCCAGACATCCAATATAATAATTTTGAAACTGTAGCTACTTGATCCATGTCACAGAAGGGATATCTCAGTCTTCTGACTTCAAAACCATAAATCATCACATCACCTAAACACCTTTTTGACAGTAGCAGCAGTAATGATTTTTGTTCTTAGAAAAGAAAAGGATAGCACCTTGAGCTGCAAGTTCATTTTCAAGGGTCTCCCAGGTAATATATATAACACCACTCCCCCCAACAGTAAGGAACAGGGTTGTTACTAGCCATGCCCTGAAGGAGGAAAGGGAGCCAGTGCATCATCCTCTGGGGGATGACTGGGAAAGGGAGAAGCTTATGGGGTATTGTAGGGCCCATGTAGCCCAGGGAAAGGCCTGCTACAGGGTGTCATATGGACAAAAAAGGAGAAGCCAGGTTGCAGTAAAGGGCTTGCCTGCCAGGGAGTAAGGGAGGTGTTGTCACTGCCCAGATGCCCTCACTGGGCACTTTCCCTCAGGCTTGGGAACAATGCAGTGCCCTATACCAAGGTGCTACCTGGGGGCTGCTCTGCAGGCATGCTGGCTTTCATGGTTGGGTGTATGCTGATAGTACCAATATGGTCCTATTGGGGTAGACCACAAGATCTGGTTTGCCCAAGTGATTGGCTCAGGACACAGGTTAGAGGAATTTTAGTGCGTACTGAAGTGCCTTGCCACCCTTATGGTTAAAGGAGGTGACACAAGGTCTAGACTCCCTACTCAGCAGGGGGCTAGAATGCCCCGTCTTCAAGCCTGATGTGGCCAGGCTGGACATCGAATACTCATATGTTCCTTGGCCTGAGGTTTAGAGGTGGAAGACAATCCAGGTGGCCCTAAGAGAGAACAATTAGTGGGACTCTGGGAAGGATAAGGGAATCCCAGAGAGTATGACTTTAAGGAGTGCAACCTAATAACATCTGGGCCTCAAGAGGTTTCCCTTGAAGAGGAATAAAGGAACTGTGGAAAGGGGGTGACATCAGCAAGCATGCAGTAAGGCCATTTGACAATGCTGGAGAGTGAATATGAACCTGGACCAAAGCTTTACACTGTGTCATAGAAGGAGAGGCTCTATAAGTGTAAAAGTAAAGGAAGGAGAGTCTCTAATAAGCTAAGCTGGCACTTGCGGCAGCACCAATGGACAATCCCCAGTGTAGAGGTTGGTTGTAAGGTTTTGCAGCAAAAGTAGACTCTAGATGATGTGAGCCTTGCTACAGTAGGTGTGCATGGACATAGTGAGTTCCTGGGTGCCAGGGCACAACTAGAAATGTTGGTCCAGTGGGTCCAAGACAGTTTAATTCACCCTGAACATTTTGTGTGCCTTGCCAGAGTGCCCACATAAATTAGCATTTGCTATAATTGTCACTATAAGCAGAAAGGAAACTGCAGGTGAAGGAATGAGAAACCACATCAGGTATTGAACTGCTTAATGGTATTTGGGAAGCTGAGACTTCCACTTCCCAAATAGTTAAGTGGGACTAGGAATGTTCCAAAAGGCTTTGTGCGTGCCAGGGAGCAGGGACTGAGACAGTCCAGGACATGTGCACAGATCAGGCCTGGGCTGCAGTACTGGAATCAAGGAAATCTCTGAAAACGTTGCTTTAATTAACTGTATAGACGTTAAACTGATCTGGGCTCCATGACCTGTAGGAATTGACTATGCATGACCTGTAGGAATTGACTATGTGCCACTCGTACCAACTGCCTTAGTCAAGGAGAGTCAATGGACTGGAAATCTCTGTGTTAGAGTGGTTATTTTTATATCAAACCAAATGTTCCCCCATCTCAGCCTCTTCTGGGTAAACGGGAAAGGTGAACTGATCAAAAGTGATTGTTTTTCAATGGTCTCCTCCTGAGCATCAGCGATCATTATACCAGTAGACATGGGAGTACCCTGGGCCATGCTCAACCCCCATCTTGGGTGCAGCCATGTTAGTTAAGAGGCAGTATAGCACAGTGGTTTAAGGCTCTGAGCTGCAAATCTGGTGATATCCAGCAGACCAGACTTGGGTTTGAATCCCACAGCTTCTATTTACATACTGTGTGACCCTGAGCAAGTCACTTAACTTTCCTATGCTCCCAGGTCACACCGTAAAAAGCTTTCAGCTTAGTGTGCTACTCCTGGTTAAACAACTAAAAAAAAAACTAATAGTAAGGGAAGGTTGCATATATGATAAAACTACATCAGAAATTAGTTGTGTATACATTTAAGGACTATGATAGGGCCTTCTGAAGATACCATATTTATCTTCATGTGAGGTTGCTGATATGATATGTTATAAGCTTCAGTCAGGCAATGTCATGTTCAGTTTATACAAAATATGTGTTTGGGGAAAATGATGGTACCTGAGTACTTGAAGTCTGATCATGAAGGACAGGTAAACAAGCTGCATTTTTTTAAATAAAGAGTTTTAAATATTGTTGCCTCCCTGTGTTATTCTTTTTATATTTACTGGTTCTTTGATAGTTGCAGCATTCTGAGTTACATGGAATAATCATTTTATTTTGGCTTCTACTAAATGTTCTGCTCTTGTGATCCCTATGATAATTTTTACAGGCAGCCTATAAGATTAAACAAACTGCTTTCCTCTGCAGATTTCATTTTTTAAATGTTACCCGAGTGCCACATTAGTCTGTCTCAGTCCTCTTCTTTTACTTGATTGTTCTTGTTGTCCTCTCCCATTTCTAAACGAGCAATCTCAGCCCTGTTGGTCAGAGGAGAGTGTCTGCTGACAAGTCACAGACCTCTCTTTCCCCTCTGCACCAGCTGTGATGGTCAAATTGCAGAAAAAAAAGCCTGCACTTTCTAGACTTCCTGTACAAGTTCCAATGACCAACATTGAAACAAAGTTATTGCGGCAGCACAGATTCGCCACCATGGCACCAGATGAGGAAGCTGTTCATGGTTTGGCAGTTTTCTAGGTGCGGCATGAGTGGGTAGGCAGTGTGAGGGGAGGTGGCCATGGAGCATCGGAACTGGCATTGGATAGGCGGGCACAGCATTTAAGGAAAGCGTTTAGGCAAACGCCGTTATTCAAGGTTTGTTATTCACACATGTGAAGATCAGAGTTTGCCAGCCACTGCCAGCAAGTCATAAACAATGTCAACCTGTAAATATAAAAAATAAAACATGGGGAAGTCTGTAAAATTTGGATTTTATGCACACTTCTCTATGCATTATGCTATATTTATCCAGTTTATACAGTACTTACTCTGTGGGTTTCTACTTTTTGTTGCTGTTTTCTCTATTGTGTTACCCCTTATGCCCCCACACTGTGTCCTGTCTGACTGCAT
This sequence comes from Neoceratodus forsteri, assembly GCA_016271365.2. NCBI lineage: Eukaryota > Metazoa > Chordata > Ceratodontiformes > Ceratodontidae > Neoceratodus > Neoceratodus forsteri. Next base: position 1,129,383,061 of record CM028129.1, on the reverse strand, counting down.
TTGCCTGGGGTTTTTTCATTTATGCATACCCTCCCCGCTCCACTTATGATCATTGGAAATGCTATGTACATACTTACTGACTTCATTAGCAGAGCAGGCTTGACCAGATGATGGCATTTAAACTGGACAATGCAGCCCAGCTGGGGAATGCCGTTTTGCAGCTCAGAAGAAGTCAGAAGGACTGGTGACAGCTGGCTGGCCATTAGAAAAATGTATACCTTAAAAACAGACTCACAGTCAGGAAAGCCTGCCACCCTCAAAAATGAAATAAGTGTAGAATAAGACAATAAGTAGCTTAATTTAATAAAAAAAAAAGTCTGCCAATAAATATTGTGCAAATGGTAGAAAGAGTTTAATTACTGCTCCTAGAGCTGCGCTGTTCAGTGAGTTCAGAAGCAAGGCAGACAAGCTGGTGATGGGCAGCTGGCCATTGGAAAATGTGCGTGAAGTTGCACTCACATTTAGTATGACCGGCCACCCATGAAGTGAAATAATGTACTGTATATGAAGCAGAAAAAAAGGAGAGGGTGTAGTGAAAATGCCAGCAAAGTAGTCAGAAATGTGTTTGAGATGTACAGAAGCTCTCTGAACTGTGTGGTAGGCCTCGGAGCCAGGTGGCTCTGCTGGGCACTTTCATTTTTTGTGCTCGAGCACTCATTCTTGAATCTCTGATGTATAAGAACAGTCAAAGATACAAGAATGATGTAGAAAGAAAGATAATTACATCTTTCATTGTAGCCCAAGATATCACTTTTTATTTGAGCATTTATCCTACAACATATATTGGATATTTGTTATATCAAAAATTCAACAGATAGCACCATAACAAGCATAGAATAGCAATCTATAATGCACAATTACAATATTACCATTTCTTAAGTCAGCATTGTCACAATATGGCTTCAGTAATCTTGTTCTATTAAAGAACTAGTGTTGTGTATGGTTAGATGAGGGAAACAGGCCTCTTAATTGGTCTATATATATTTGACAATCTAGTTCTCATCATTGGGTCTAAGTACACAGAGCTAGAGTATTAAACTAGATTTGCATCTTCCTATCAGGTTGTATACAAATTGCCAGTTTTAATAATTCTGCCTCCCTACTCAGATCTCTTTCTGTCTGGAGTTCATCAAGGCTTCATTTAGGGCCCCGTCCTTCGTCCTTTATATGGCCCCATTAGCTGACATAATTTTTGTCCATGGTTTGTCCTACCACACTGATTTGTATGACATGTAGGTTTAAGCCTCAGTAAGCGCATCTCTAGAATTAGCTCTTGCTGAGATCTTCCACTGTCTAAATAATATCCAGAATTGTATGTCCTTTCATTCTTTTGTCTCTATCAGCAGACGTGAACTGATTATATGTGGCATGAGAACACTAATTACCCTTGTCTGATCTAGGTCTACTGTTGAGCTCTGCTGCTACTTGCCGCGCAGTATCTACATTACAGTTGTACGGAATGCAGAATCACGCTGGCAGAATTCAGTTGGAACTGCAATTCTATTTCCAAAATGCTTTTCAGAATGTTTCAATGCATTCCACAAAATTCCAGTATTCTTTTAATTTAAACCACAGATTGGTTTTCCGTGGAGTATAGTATGTCTGCCATAGATGTTTTCAAGGGTTGTGGAAACCAAATCTGTGGTTTATGAAAAATGTAAATTACTAATCCGCGGTTTAAATTCCACTTTCAGTCTTTCAGAAATCTGCTTCTGACAGAATTCCGTAGAATTAGTCAAAATTTCCTGAAATTCTGTAGAATTTTAAAATTCCACAAAGCATTAATCTGCGCGCACCTTTGGAGTTATTTCTATACCATTCTACAAACTGACTTTCAAATTAGCAAGATTATTACATCCTTATTCTTCCATTTGCACATTATTGCTAAAGTGCTGTCTTTCTTAAAAGCAGGTGATTGCTGCTGGTCTTGTTCATTTGTTTTTTTCACAATTAACTATTGTATTTCTATTATGGCTGGTTTGCCTGCTAAAAAACTATGCCACCTCCAACTTGTTCACAGTGCAGCTGCCAGGCTGTTAGTGGGTGTGACAAACTTCGTCCAGATTACTCCAGTACTGACAAATCATCACTGGTGGTCTGCCCAAAAATGTACTGATTTCAAAAACTGTATTAATGCTTTGTGAATATCGATCATGGGATTGCTCGTACCTATTTGAATGCATTGCTCCTTAATTAGTCATCTATATGTCACCTGGATTACTCCTCTGCATAACTCCAAGACCTGAAGTCGATGCAAGGGGCAAACTGAGGGGGCATGTCAGTGCAATGTTATATTCAGCAACTAGCACCACGCAAAGTGGTTTTGCATGGCTTAGCGCGACACTTAGCATGGTACAAATTACTGCCTAGGAAAAGGTAGTCTTAACCCTGGGCAATCAACTTTGTGCAACATTTTGACTTTGCGCGGCATTGTGCGGCTTTTGCGCAGCATTGCGCAACCCTATCAAATAAATATAACACACAGACAAAGCCAGACATAGGAGAAACATGCTGCTCACTGATGGCATCACAATGATACCATCATCTGCCACCAGTCTCAGCCATGCCAGGCAGTAAGTGATGACGTGGCCACCATGGCAGAGTGGCCATACAGCACACACCTGCAGACCACGCTTCCATGGACACCAAAAGATGCAAGCACACACATGCAGCACTGTGGGCATGGAGGATGTTGAGGGGAGGGTGTATTGGTGGCCAGGCTGTGCCACAGACCAGGTGTGGCCACAAGGCTGGGACACATCATTCAGTGCACATGGACCAGTATTGGGAATACCCCAACACAAGTGTGCCTGTCTGATTGTATGTGCCCCCCCCCAGCCACATACCGCACAGCTGTACAAATGCCACAGCACACATAGCCAGCCATGTATATGTCACTGTGCGCATCCCATGCCAGAGGTGCAGCATTTGTGGATCACACAACAGCGTAGCAGTACTGTCCATTGTCAGTAATCATCTGCAAGTTGGGCCTGTAACTGTTTACAGTGCAGTGGTCATCACTGCCCTACGCACCATAGGCATTGCTGTGTCCCTCACACTACTGCCCTCCTTGCTACTGTAGTGTCTGCTGTGCACTGTAGCATGACCTACAGTGTGAGAGTTGAATGCAGTGCCACCACCACCTGTACCTATGCTGTGTTTTCCCCTCGGGTATAATATGTTGTGCTGTACTGTATACATGTAGCCTGCAGCTATCATCATGCACTGCCAGACTGACCTACAGGTGGCACTGCGGGTGGACCTGGCCAGCCCCTGTACTTCCAGACTGACCTACAGGTGGTGCTGTGGTACTCTGCAGTAACACTGAGCAAACTGCATGCAAATCAGGGCATAATGAGATGCTAATTTAGATGTTTGCCCAGAGACTACCTTAGTAGGCTCATTTGCATGTCACTTTTGAATATGGCAAAGTTTAGTGCCGGGCAAACGGCTTAGCTCCACACTAAAGCCACACAAATGTGTTAGTGTGGTGCTAATGGTTCAAGGAATATTATACAGTTTTACACACTGTACTTTCACATGTGTGGCTGCTTGCAGCTGTACTGGGTCCACGCATTTGCTCGCACTCACTTTGGCCACCTAGTTCACCTCTACCTACCTTCACGTCACTGTGCACTGTGTTGCTGTTGTGGTTTACGCTTCCTGGTTGCTATATTCAGAGTTGTCTTATTCCAGGGCTAAGTTTGCCCTGCACTCCCAGCTCAGTTTGCCTGGCTTCATTCTCATGCTATATTCAGAAGTTGTTTGCCCCGGGCTATTCATTTTGAATATAGCTTGCTTTTTTGCTCCGGGCTAAGTTTGCCTGCCGGGCAGTGCTAATTTAGCCCTGGGGGAAAGTTTTGAATATCTGGCCACATGTTTCTACACTTAGCATCTCTTCCCAGCATAGAAAGATGCCCCAGAGATAAAACCTTATGCAAATTATAGAATTTGGAATGTATGTTCAAATTCAGCACTGTGGTCATCTCCACTGTAGCCCCTAACATCAGTTTTGTTTCTCTGCCTGAAGACAGCAGTCACCCCAAAATCAGCTCCAGTATTTGTGGTCTCCAGAAGATTTATTGCTTAAAAAGTTTAAGTTTCAGTTATTATTTAGCTACTTTTTGCTAACTCTGCATTAGTTAAGAAGTTTGTGTGAATTTAGTGATTTTTAGTGGTTTCTCCAGTTCCCGATCAGTTCCTGGAACCCAAGAAGACCGCAGTAACATAGAAACATAGGGCAGGATTCACAAAAGACATGTGCTCGGCACATCCTGGGTGCCCTGGTGCAAATGAGATGCACCAAGCAACAACTGTGGTATTCACAGAGGATGCACTGGGGGATGCCTCCGGCACATCCCCTTTGTGAATACCACAGTTGTGCATAGCCCGGGATGCACTGGCACAACCCCCTTGTTGGGCTGGGAATCCAATGTGACAACACATCACATGATGCGGTGTGCCCAAAGTTGCTATTCAGAGCCAACTACATGCAAATGGGGCCATTAGGCATGCAAGGCGCAATGGTCCATTTGCATGTCATTATGGCCCTATTTGCATGCACTGTGCAGGGATGCACCCAGCCGAATGCACTGGGCAACTTCAAGGGTTGTGGTCCACACGCAGAGGCCCATGTACCCCTGTAGATCCGCTGCCCTTCCCCAGCCCAACCGCATCTTGTGGAATGCCCAGGACACATCCCTGGTGGTCCAGTGCCCCCCCCCACCTGCTACCCTAGTGACAGGCCTTTAATGCCCACCACCACAGAGTGTGGCATTCAAATGTGGAATAAGGTGAGTGGGGGGGGTGTTCTGCACTGAATTCTGTACCACCACAGTGAGTAGCTTAATTCAGGGAACACGGGCAGGGTGGTGGGATCTGCGTATCCTATGGGACATTTGCCATAGGGAGTGGCAGTCAACCGGGGATGCGGGCAGGGAGTTGGGTTCTGAGGAGATATCCTTACCACCACAGTGTGCGGGATGCATCCAAGGGACACAGGTTGGGAGGGAGGGCACACTGGACTGGCAGGGTGGGCAGGCTGCCGTACTGCTGTCTGCAGTATGGCAACCTGCCTGTGGGTGGCAAGAGACTGAAGTCTACATGAAGTAGACTTATCTTTGGGAGGCGCATCTCTGGACTTGCCCTGGGGATGCGCCTCCAGGTTGGGCTGTGTAGTATTGGCTTTATTGATCAACCATATTGGCCTTTTCAAACACATAAATAACACAATACAATGATAAGATACAATTATATAAAAAAGAATTTCATACAGTACATACAAAAAATGCAAATAGTTAAACATTTAAAATACATGGCTATCTAACATGGAATGGAAATTATCTAAGGCATATCAGCTTAATAAATATATCCAAATTTTATAAGATGGAACAGTTCATTTTAGCAAGATTTTGGTATACAAAGCAAATCACAGAAGTAGGACACAGTATACATTTTACTTTAGTCTAACTAGTATTTTTGAACCTTAAATCATTGGTCTGAATAGTATGACAAAGTGGGATCAGTCATTTTCTACTAGGTAGATGATACCAGGGGCATATAAAGAAAACATAGTATAGGGATTCAGGATATCGAGAGGAGCAAGCGCAGCATTTGGCCTGAGATGATTGCACACTGTTATATCTAGCAATTTTATTGAAAAAACCTAAAACCTATATGTAGTGGGTCAGTGAGATATGTCCTATAGTAATGTAAGTTGTCATTTTATTTCAGCCATGTCGCAATTCGCAGACTTGAATTAAGCTCCAGATCTTTCTCACTGTAATATTTAATTAATTTACTTGTAGCAAATGCTTGATACTTTAAGCTGATGGAGACACCCAGAGTTACAAATTTTTTTAAATAATCCAACCCTATATCGTGAAGTAAATTATAAACAGTAGCAAGCCAGTTCAACCGTAGATGTCCTAAGTTAAACCAGGTAAGTTTTTCTTTAAGATAGAGATAAATCAACCTTTTAGATTTATACTGTAAAAGTTTTATCTAGTATTTATTTTCTTGGCAGGAAAGCGAGCTCTGAGACTCGGCAACCCGAGTTCTGCTCTAATTAGAGAAGCGGGTATGGAATTACTTAATCCCAGATTGGATCTTAATCTTAAAAGTTTATTGAGAGGTATCTCAGTCTTATTGAAATCATTATATGCATGGGAACGCCCCCTGCACAGCCCCTCCAGATGCACCTCATATCATTATGGGTGGTGTGCGGCACATCTGCAATGTGTTGGTGCATCGGGGATGCATGCATCGCACCCCTTACAGAATCGTGCTAGCGCACAAGTCGGGGATGCGCCATCAAGATCTCATATGCGCTAAGATCCTTTTGAGAATTCTTGCCCTTCAAATTGACGGCAGATAAGGACTGCTTAGCTTATCCAATCTGCCCATTTCCCTACCTATTAGATAAGCTGCAGATCCTAGTTAACCAACAACCTACTGTCTCCTATCCCTCAATAGAATTGCTTTATGTCTCTCCCATTCATTCTTAAATTCCCCCACTATTTTTGACCCCACAACCTCCTCAGGAAGGCTGTTCCATGCATCTCCCATCCTGAACATGAAAAAATACTTCCTCACATTGCCTCTGAGCCATCCCCCCCTCTATCTTCAAATTGTGTCCCTTTGTTCTTGCACATCTCTTTTTCTGAAAGATGCTACCCACTTGGACTTTGTTGATTTCCTTGAGGTACTTAAATGTTTCTATCATGTCCCCCCTCTCCCTCCTTTCCTTGAGGGTATACATATTGAGTTCTTTTAGTCTCTCTTCATATGGCTTCTGGTGCACACCCTGCACCATTTTAGTTGCCCTCCTCTGGACTACCTCCATCCTGCCTATATTGTTGTCGAGATGGGGTCTTCAGAACTTCACGCAGTATTTCAGATGGGGTCTCACCAACTGTCTGTATAGAGAGATAACAGCTTCCTGTTTTCTACTGGTGATGCCTCTCCCTATGCATCCCAGTATCCCCAGCCCTCCTTGCTTCCTTCTCACATTGCTTGCCTACCTTTAGGTCATCTGATATAACTACTCCCAGGTCCCTTTCCATTTTTGTTGTTGTTAGTACCTCCCCCCAGACTGTGTACTCCTCCTCTGGATTTTTTTTCCCAGGTGCATTACTTTGCATTTCATTGCATTGAATCTAAGCTGCCATACTTTTAACCATTCCTCCAACCTTGCCAAGTCCCTTCTCATCCTTTCCACCCCCCCTTGCGTATCAAGCCTGTTGCAGATCTTTGTGTCATCTGCAAAGAGGCATATTTTCCCTTCCAGTCCTTCTGCAATGTCACCTATAAAGACATTAAAGAGGACCAGTCCCAGTACTGAACCCTGTGGTACCCCACTAGTAAACCCCTTTCTTTGGAGTGGACTCCATATACTATTACCTTCTGCGTCCTGTTGTCCAGCTGTGCTTTACCCAGGCTACAACCCTGGGACCCACTCCCAGGCTGGCTAACTTGTTTATTAATCTTTTGTGTTGGACTGAGTGTGTCAGATGCCTTGCTAAAGTCTAGGTAGGCCATGTCCACAGTCCCTCCCTGGTCTACTACTTTGGTCACCCAGTCAAAAAAATTGATTAGATTTGTCTGACATGACCTTCCCACTGTGAATCCATGCTGCCTTGGGTCCTGTGCCCCTCTCGCCTCTAGGTACTCAACAGTTCTTTCCTTCAGAAGTGATTCCATCATTTTCCCTACCACTGAGATCAATTTAACAGGTAAGTAGTTTCCTGTCTCTGTCTTGCTCCCACTTTTGTGATGAGGAATCACATCCACCCTCCTCCAGTCTTCAGGTACCATACCATCTTCCCATGATTTGTTCAAAAGGGTAGCCAGTGATGTCACTAGTTCTCTCTTAGTTCTGTTAGAATTCTGGGGTGAATCCCATCAGGCCCCATTGCTTTTTCCACCTTCAGTTTTAGGAGTTCTTTCAGGACCCTTTCTTCTGTGAATGGACTGATATCGATCCCCCAATCCAGAGTGCTTTGATTGTTTGGTTTAGGTACCTCCTCCATCTCTTCTTTTGTGAATACTGAGCATAAGTATTCATTCAGTATCACTGCTTTTTCACTGTCACCCTCTGCCCACCCCTTCCCCCTTTACTAAGCCTCACTATCCCTGCATTTGTCTTTCTTCGCTCCCTAATGTACCTATACAAGGTTTTATCTCCCTTCTTAACTGAGTTGGCTATCTTTTCCTCAGTTTGAGCCTTTGCTATTCTGACTGACTTCCCCACTCCCTTCTGTTTTAACTTGTACAGTTCTCTGTCCTGCTCTTTCTGTGTCTCCTTATATTTCTTTAGGCTGTCTTTTTCTCCCCAACCTTCCCCGTCACCTCTTTTAAGAACCATAGCATTTTTTTCCTTCACTTTGTTTTGTTGAGTTGCATTACACAGTGGCTTGTTGTCTCTGTGATAGCCGTTTGATTTTTCGCCATTATTCCTGCACTGTGTGAGAGACTGTGCAGTGGGTCCTGCCATATCCCATTTGTTTGGGGAGCTGATACTCGTGTGCTGGAGGGAAGGGATCAGATCACAATTGAAAGGCGATGTCAAGAATACAGCGCCACCTCGACACTGAAAATTTTCCAGCTGATGAAGATGGGGAAAAAAAGGGCAAGTTATTTCCCTGTGTGCCTCTTAAGAGTGTGAGAGATTAAAATGTTATATCTTGCTGTTTAAATTTATTACTGACGTGGGAATAGCCTAGCTGGTGAGCATTATTGTGAAGCAGTTTGCCCTGCTTTTTAATGTTAACTAATTGTATTAGTTTGCTATCTGAGTAGGCTAGGCAAACCTTTTTTAGTTATCGTTCAATTGTGTTTGATTAATTTTGACAATTATTGTATTTTGCATTTCAGGATGTGTAGGGGTTATATGGGAGGATTTAAGGGGGCCAGGATTACTTATGGGAGCTCACTGCTACATGATATGCGTCCTTTTATCCCCCTCCCAGTGTCAGACACCACTGCTAGATGCTGTTGGGAAGTGAGGATTGGAAGGAGTTGTGTTGATTGTGGACAGTGGGGCAACCCATGTATTTCGGATGATGGTAGGATAGAGGTTGTTGAGTCCAGAATGCGCCCTGGGCTACGACGGGCACCTGGGAGAGGCCAGATGTGGTTGGTGCCCATCTCCAGGGAGTCCACCAGTTCGAGTGGTCAAGTAACCCAAGCAGCTGCGTCACCCTCCAGTCCCCTGACAGCAGCACTTTGCAATGCCAGCTTGATTAGAAATAAGACGGCAATTATTGCTGCATTGATTTCTTCGGTCGATCTGGCTTGCGTCATGGAGACCTTGGTGGGAGATGATGCAGGCCCTGTTTTTGAGGCCGCAGTCCCTCCTGGGTATACCGTAGTGCACTGCCCCAGAGTGAAACGCAGGGGTGGCAGTGTAGCTATCTGTTTTAGATCCAGCCTGACCTTCGCCGTGCACCCAGTGGGAACTCCAGGTTCATTTGAATGTGTGACTATTCGTGGAAGACCTGGCGTGGGCTGCAGGATCTTCCTCATCTATCGCCCTTCTACTTTGGTCCAATCATTGCGCGGTGCAGTTCATACTTGGGGCTCCCACCAAAAGCCCTTTCCCTGCTGAGATGATTAGCTGTCACCCTTTACGGGGTTTGACCCATGAGGGTTTTTTGGCGGCAGCTAAATTGTCTAGTTTTGGTGCTGCATGCGTCGGAGGTGTTGGTGCTAGGGTTGACATCTATAATAGGGTGTTATTTGACACCATCAACTCCCTGGCGCCTGTCCGTGTACAACCCAGAACTTCATACCTGAGGTCCCTGTGGTTTGACAGGGATCTCAAGGAGATGAAGAGGATCGGTCAGAGGTTAGAGCGCTGCTGGAGGAGGTCCTGCCTGGAGGGGGACAAACTGGTCCTGCATATGCATTATAGTGTGTACCAGGAGGCAATCAACCGTAAAAAGGCAGTGTTCCTGTCCAGGGAGATTGCTGCCGGGAAGAACCGACCAGCGTTACTCTTCTGGGCTGTAGACAGGCTTCTCCATCCTGCTTGTCTGCAGCCTGGGAGTTTTTTTTCTAATATAGAGTGTGAAGAGTTTGCTCGGTTTTTCTCGGACAGAGTGTCCATGATCCGGCAGGTGGCTTCTTCAGCCAGCAATGTTATAGCTGACAGTGGTTGCCTTATGTGTTCTGAGTGCACTCTGCCTAGTTGGGGGGAGTTTAGACCAGTGGAGGTTAGTGAGGTCATCGAGGTGGCAGTCAACTTGAAGCATACCTTTTGTGAGCTGGACCTGGTGCCAACGTGTTTCTTAATGAGATGTGTTGACTCTGTTGGTCTGGTGTTTGCCTTGATTGTCCGGTGGTCCTTATCTGAGGGGGTCTTTCCAGATGCCTTGAAGGAGGCTCTGGTGAGACCCCTCCTAAAGAAATCATCTTTTGACCCAGAGGTCAAGGCAAATTACCGTCCTATATCCAACCTTCCATTTTTGGCGAAGGTGGTAGTGCTTCAGCTGGAAGAGTACCTCGTGACTCATAAGTTGTATGAACCCTTCCATTCGACATTTCAGGCTAGACATAGTACAGAAACTGCACTTGTTCGAGTGCAGAATGATCTCCTCAGGGCAAGAGATCAGGGGGACAGGACAATTCTTGTTCTCCTTGATCTCTCTTCAGTGTTTGACACTGTGGACCATTGTGTGCTACTTGTCCGCCTTAGGGAGTTATGTGGACTCACCGGTACTGTCATCCACTGGTTTGAGTCCTTTTTTACCAACAGGAGGCAATGGGTTATGATGGGGAATTCTTCATCTACACCCAGTCTCCTATTTTTGGAGTCCTCAAGGATGGTACTGGCCCCAATGTTGTTCGCAGTGTACATGCTGCCCCTGGGAGAGATCATTAGGAAGTATGGTCTGGGTTTTCATTGTTATACCGATGATGCTCAGCTATATTTGTCCTTTGCCCCAGGAACATGCAACACAGTGGATGTGCTAAATATCTGTCTGGCTGAGATCAACGACTGGATGGCCTCCAGCTGGTTGCGACTGAACCCTGACAAGACAGAGGTATTGGTAGTGGAGTCGAACAGAGTTCGTGATAGAATGGCCTCTGACTCAGAAACTGGACTTGTTCTTGGAGCCGTGTCATTGAAGGCCTCCTCTTGGGTGCGAAATCTTGGAGTGATTCTGGACAGGAACTTAACTATGGAGGCTCAAATATCCTCCACGGTTTGTACTTGTTTTTTCCATCTCAGAAATATTGCCAGGATTAAGCCCCTAGTTCCACCTCTGGACCTCCCTACCTTGATACATGCCTTAGTTACATCTAGGCTTGACTACTGTAATGCGCTCTACCTTGGGGTCACAGGGGGATATCTCCGCAGACTGCAGCTGGTGCAAAACGCAGCTGCCCAGTTACTGACCGGGCAGCAAAAATTTTGCCATATTACACCGGTGTTGTGTGAATTGCACTAGCTGTCAATCAGGTGGAGAATCCTCTTTAAGGTGGGTCTTCTCACCTATAAGGCCCTACACGGGCAGGGCCCTGGTTATCTGTTGGACCTTCTGACACCTGCCCTCTCTACCCGCCCTCTCCGATCTTCTAGTGGTGGCTTCCTGACCATTCCCAGAATGAGGCTTAAATCAGCTGGTGATAGAGCCTTAAGTGTTGCGGCTCCCGTTCTGTGGAACCCATTGCCAGCTTAGGTCAGGGAAGCACCTACTGTGGTTATTTTCAAGGCTCGCTTAAAGACACTCCTTTTTTCCCAAGCTTTAATTATATAAATTATAAATTGTAGTAGAGTCTGAGACTTTATTGGAGTTATTTATTCTTTTATTTTTAGTATAAAAATGTTGCGATGTTGTGTTCTGTTTTCAAATGCTGTTTATAAACAATTTGTATGGCACCCAGAGCCTTTGGGATTGGGCGTCTTTTAAATAAATTTTGCCTTGCCTTCCTCCACCTCTCCTTTTTACCCATTTGCTAGTGTTTATCTGAGGCACTCTCCAATTTTCCCAAAGTCAGACTTCCTAAAGTCCAATACCCTTGCTTTTGTATGGCTTGACTCTGCGGCTGTGTTTATCGTGAACCACACTGTTTGGTGGTCACTTGTTCCCAGATGGCTGCCCCCTTCTAAATCCAAGATCCTCTCTCCATCCCCATCTGAGAGTTCCAGGTCTAAGATTGCTCCCTCCTGAGTGGGTTCCAACACTAGCTGTCTGAGACATGCTCCCTGTAGGGCATCGAGAATGACCCTGCTCTTGGATGTGGCTGCAGCAAAGGTGCTCCTGTTATCATCAGGCATATTCAGGTCCCCCATCGATAATATCTCCCCTTTTTCTCACATTCTAAGGATGCCTTCTGTATTTCCTTGTCCATTGTCTCCCCCTGAGATGGGAATCTGTATTCAACCTCCATGTGGATTGTGGTGCCATTTCCTATCTCCAGGGTGACTCACAGTGCCTCCTTTCCTCCCTGTTTACCCTTTAGTTCTGTAACTTTGATCCCTTCCCTTATGTAAAGAACTACTACTCCTCCTCTTTTACCCTCCCTGTCCCTTCTGTAGATTGTGTACCCTGGTATATTGACATCCCAGTCATGATTCTCTGTGTACCATGTTTCTGTGACTGCCACAATATCCAGGCATCCCTCTTCCATCAAGACCACTAGTTCAGGGAGCTTGTTACCCAGCCTACGGGTATTGGTACTCATTACCCTCCATTTTTCTTATGGCTTCATTTCTTTTTGCCCCATCCCTGTCCGTAATGCCTTTGTCTTTTTCTCCATTTACCTCTGCCTTTCTCCCTATCAACTGCTCTATTTTGGTGTTTACCTCACTAATTACCCTGATTTTATGGGGGCGGCTAGGATTTTCCTTCTCCTCTTCAGTGCCTCCCCCCCTTGGCTAGTTTAAATGCTTGCCGCTGAACCATTTAAACCTATCACCTAGTATCCTGGTTCCCCTCCAGAATAGATGCAGACCATCGCACCTGTATAGGCCTGCATCCCTCCAGGTGGAGCCCCAGTCTCCAATGAAGCCAAATCCCTGAGCTCTGCACCAGCTTTTCAACCAGTCTTTGAATCCCATGGTGCGGAGTGCCCTAGCCTCATCCCTTCTATTAATTTTTTTCCTTTTATTGTAATTGGTGCACAGAAGGGGGAACAATAGTCAAGGTGAGGTCTGACCAAGCCAGTATATAATGGGATTATGACAAGTGGTACAATAAGTGAGCCCACTTTAACCTGTGTGCTAAATAAACAGCTTGTCACTGTAACTTGTATTCCCGAGTGGACTGGATTCCCCCTTGGTAATAGACCCTAATATAAATGGTCGACGATGGTGTGTAACATAATGAACTCAGAAGAGAGGCACATTTTATCCCCTTACCTTCTTCTCTACTTTGCATTTCCTGCTCAGCAGCACTTCCTCTTACATCCCTCCTTGATCACTGCCAACCGTCATGAAACACATGATCCACTCTTCCCACTTATTCTCTATCCCTCCACGATTTCTTCCCCCAACCACAACATGCAACCATGGACTGTATACCCTTGCAACTCTGCAGAGGTTTCTCTCTCTCTCTCACGCTGCCATTCAACAATCTGTGCCCCAGCCACCACTATTCCCTGTAATTCTTATCACCTGCTGTTCACCGCTTGCTCTCTGCCCTCCCACTCTATGATCTTTGCCCTCCAAACTGTCCCCCCAGTTCTGCTAAGTCACATTATCCAATGTTCACTACTTGATCTGTATCCATTCTCTCACTGGTATGACCATAGGATTGTGCCAGCAGAAGAAAACCTTTGCATTTTATCATGTCTGTTTGAGTTTGCAGACTCTTCTGTATCTGCTGAGGGATCTGCCACCCTCCCTGTTATCCCACCCTCCTCCCCATTGATTCTCCCTTCCCCTGTGGTCAACCACCCCAACAAGCAACATTCTGTTTTACTCTATCCCAGCCTCTCTTGAAGCTGTCTGCAGTCTTCAGAGAGACAACTTGCTCCAGCAACTCATTCCATTTTACCACCACCCTTTCCATGAAAAATTGTCTCCTCATTTTCCTTTTGATTCTTCACCTACCAGCTTGAGGCAGTGCCCCCTAGTGATTCTGTTCCCACTAAGGTTGAAGCGATCCTCAGAACTCACTTTGCTGAAACCTTTAAAGTACAGTATTTGAAGCTCTCAATTATGTCCACCCCTCTCTCGTGAGTCTCTTCTCGTTTGGCCTGCCTTGCTGTTCCTGGATCATCTTGGTTGCCCTTCTCTGGATAGTTTCCAGTAGGTTAATGTATTTCTTTAGGTAAGGATTCCAATACTGCACAGTGTACTCAAGATGTGGCTGAACCAGTGGTCTGTTCAGTGGCAGAAGGACGTCTGCTCTTCTGATGGTTATACCCCTAGCTTTATGCCCAATTCACTATGGCTGCTGCACTTCTACAGCATGCTGAGTGATTTAGGTCACACGTGATGATCCCATCCAAGTCCTTCTCTTCTGACTTGGTAACTTGCACACCTCACAGCCACTATTTGGCCTCTGGGTTCTTCGCCCCCAAGTGCATTACCTTACACATTTGACATTGAATCCCAGTTGCCAAATATCTGATCACCTCTCCAGTTTGGCCAGGTTTTCCCTAAGGTCTTGTCTCCCCTGTTCCATGTCCATTCTCCCACAGAGCCTTGCGTCATCTGCAAACAGGTATACTGTATTTTACCTTTTATCCCATCTGCAATGTCACTGATGAAGATATTAAATAACACTGAACCAATCACCGAGCCCTGTGGTACCCTTCTAGTAACTGGTCTAGTCTCCGAGAACTCCCCCCTTTACCACTACCCTCTGACTTCTATCTTGCAACCAGTTTCTAACCTGTATAGCCAGTTTTGTCCCTACCCCCAGATCCTCCAGTTTCCAGATTAATCCCCTGTGGGAAACAGAGTGAAAGTCTTTACTGAAATCTAGATACAGGGGGCTGGATATTCAAACTGCGCCATTCATAGGCGCAAGCCCTTGAGCTGCGCAAATAGTTGTGCAGGGTAGAACCCCTGCGATATTCAAAGGAGTTGGCGCTTATTGAGCAACTCCTTTGAATATCACCCCCAGCCACAGCCACATTGTGCATGGTAGTAGAACTTGCCACCCAAGTTGACAGAGTGGAGCATTCAACCTGGTGGCGGCGCAAGTACCATTGTGCCATGCGCAAAATCACGATATTCAAAAGGTGACATGCAAATGGGGCTATAATTCATGCAAGGCGCGGGAGGGGCATTTGCATGTGATTATGTTCCATTTGCATGCCATTAGCATGTAGAGGCGATCCCCGAGGACTTGCTTGGCACCCTGCCAGGCAGCAGCTGTCGGGGACCGACGCCTCATCGTGCTCCGATCACAGGGCAGTATGTGACCAAATCCCACCCCTCCCCAGACATATCCTGCAGGTCCAGTGACTCAAATGCCCATCGACAGGGCAGTATGTAATAACCCCCAAACATAGCCCCTGGTGGTCCAGTGGACCGAATGCTCGATCGCTGGGCGGTATGTGTAACCCCCCGAACATAGCTCCTGTGGTCCAGTGGACCGAATTGCGATCGATGGGCGGTATGTAATAACCCCCAACATAGCCCTGGTGGTCCAGTGGACCGAAATGCCCGATGTGCAGGCGTGTGTGTAAAACCACCCCGAACATAGCCCTGGTGGCTAGTGTCCTTCACCCACCACTCTCGCCTTTCGGCAGCCGGCGGGGCAGCATCTCACCCGCCTGCCGCACGCCAGCCGACTGACTGCCTCGTAGGGCTGCACGCCCATTGGTGCAGAGCAAGAGCCACGGGCATGTAGTCCACATCAGAGCATGATAGTCTGGATTTGTGAATGAACATCATTCACAAATCTGGACTGTCATGATAGTATGGGCTGCACGCCCATTGGCTCTTGCCTGGCAATCAATGGGCGGCAGCTCTACTGGGCAGTCATCGTCGGCAGGTGGCAGGGGCGCAGGTGGTGATGCTGCCCCACCGCCGCCGGGGGAGCGGGTGGGGCTTCGGGTGGGTGGGTGGGGGACACTAGCCACCAGGGCTATGTTCGGGGTGGTTTTTATTACACACACCGCCGCGATCGGGCATTTCGGACCACTGACCACCAGGGAATGTGGGGGTTATTACATACCACCGTGATCGGGCATTTCAGTCCACTGACCACCAGGGATATGTACCGGGAGTTATTACACATACCGCCCGCGATCAGGCATTTCGTCCACTGACCACCAGGGATATGTACGGGAGGAGGGGAGCTACATTGCTGCCCGTGATCGGGCTGGTGGGAGTACACTATGCCCGCGATCGGCCTGGGGGGGCACAGGGACTGGGTTGGGGCCAGCCACAGGTGGCAGCTGCTGTTTGCGCCCCTGCAATACAGCAGCCACCCTGTGGGTGGCCCTCACTTAAGCCTTTTTGGGGCTCAAAGTCCTGCAGGCGCAGGTTGGGTGCGCCAGACATCCTGCACAGCCCGGCTGAATATCGGGCTGTGCAGTTTATGCATGGTTCCTCCCCCTCCAGTTCAGCATGCATTCATTTGCATTGCGCTGTTGCTCAGCATGTTTTCTATGGCGCAACTGCCTCCTGCTGAATATCGCAGAATGGAGCAAGTTTGGAGTTGTGCAGGCGCAACCCTATTGCGCATGGCGCAACCCTTTTGAATATCTGGCCCAGGATGTCCACTGCCTGGCTCTAGTCCATTTTTCTGGTTAGCCAGTCAAAGAAATCAATCAGGTTGGTCTTGTAGGACCGCCCTTACAAACCCATGCTGCCTCTCATCTTGGAGCCCATTGTCTTCCAGAAGGCTTACCACTTTTTTTATAGTATGATTATCATGAGCTTCCTCACTATCTAGGTCAGACTGACTGATATAGTTGCCAAGGACATCCAACAGCCCACTCTTGTATAGCAGCACTACAACTGTTGTCCTCCAGTCCTGGGGTACTTCCCCTGTCTCTAGAAAAGTATTAAACAGGTCCACTAGGGCATCCACCAGTACGTCTGCCAAACTCCCTTAACACCTTTGGGTGTATGTCATCCAGTCCCAGGGACTTGTCTACCTTCAGGGCCTTTAGGCCTTTCCTCACCCTGTTGCTTTCAATCTCCTCATTTCTGACCCCTCCCACACTGTTTCCTCCTTCTATCTTCCCCTGGGGTAGTGGGCCATCCTTCTCCTTAGTGAAGACTGAATTGAAGTTCTTGTTAAGTACTTCTGCTTTCCCCTCCCTATCGTCTGCCCACCCCTTTCCCTTTTCAACCTTGATATCATCTTCACCCTGAGATACTGTAAAAATGCCTTCTCCCCCATTTTCACCCCCTCTGCCAGCTGTAGCTCTTGCTGGGCCTTGGCCAGTTGTACTACCCTGCCAACTTCCCTTCCATTAGTACAGTACTCCTCCCTGTCCTTGTCCCTCTGGGTGCATTCATACTTCTTGAAGGCTGTCTTCTTACTCTTAACCACCTAGGCTACCTCCCTATCAAACCAGTTGGGCTTCTTGGCTCTAGATGTTTTGCTCCTTATTTTGGCACACTCATTAATGGCTGCCAACAGCCCCTCCTTGATAACAGACCATTTCTGGTTTCCCCCATTTCCTTCCTGATCCCAGAAAGGTGTCCTCCCAGGATCTCCTGCATCCTACCATGGTCTGCCCTCTTGAAGTCCAGCAGCCTTGATTTTGTCACAGTCTTTTCCCTGCCCATGTCCACTTGAAACCACATAGTGTGATGTTTGCTTCCTGAAAGCGGTACTTCTACCATTGTTTCCTGGACATGTTCACCATTAGACAGAATCAGCATCCTTGAGTATGTCACAGACCTTTACCAGGTAGGCTCCAGGACAAATTATGTCAGAAACCCACTCTGGAATGCATCCAACAGCAACCTGAGTCCTGATTCAGGTGGTAGCAAAGCTCTTCCAATCTATCCCAGGTAGATTGAAGTCCCCCATAATCACTACTTCTTCCTCTGCTGACTATTCTCCACAATTTTGGACCACAGTTCCCAAGCTAAGTCCACATTTTGATTTGGCAGCCTTTACACCACTCCTAAGCCTTTTATCTTTCCTTGATTGTACTTGTACCTGTACCCACAGCACCTCTGCCATTCCCTCCATCTCTTCATCACTTGTACAGATTATCCCTTCCCTCATTCATAAAAATACCACCAACAGCTTAATCTGGTTCAAAGTCAGTGGGCATTCATCTGTATCCCCCTCCCCGGGTCGTGCCTGAAAATAGGCAGAATTTGTTTAGTGCACTTACCCGGTCAACAAAAAAAACCCTAAAAACTAGAGTCATTCCTCCCCCTCTACCCACCGCCCAAACCCTCCAATACAGCTTGTACCCAGAGACAGAGAGGTCCCAGTCATGATTTGGTGTGGCCCATGTCTCTGTGATGGCAGCCATGTCCACCTCTCCCTCTGCCATCGGTGAATGCAGCTCAGCCATTTTATTCCTCAGGCTCCTTGCATTCAGAGACACAATCTTCCACCATGGTTCAAGTACCCCTCTACTTCTGGACTGTTTGCCCATCCCCCCATCACAGTTTCATCCACTTGTCCCTATTATTCTGTCCCTTGTTTGACCTCTCCTCCTTTTGCCCTGAAGGAGGGGTTGGTTGGCCACCTGCACTTGGTGACTAAGAGTATTGTGACCCCTGCTGCCACCCCGTCAGTTTAAATCCAGATTCCTGTCTATATACTCTTCAGATCTGACCTTCAGCACCCTTGATCCCTCCTTGCTAAGGTGTAGCCTTTCTAGTGCATAATGGTCCTTATTCTCCCATGTCCCCCCATCTCCAGTTAGCCAATATGCCTCATCTCTGCACCACCCCCTGAGCCAGACATTAAACTCCTTGATCCTTACTTTTCTTGCAGTGCTGGCCCTTGGTACCAGTAGCACTTCCGAGAAGGCTACCGACCTCCCCACTTCTCTGCAGAGCTTCCCCACTTCTCCGAACCTCACTTGAACCACCCCTACCTCATTATCAGCCAAGTTATTCATACCCAGGTGAACAGTGATGTGTGGATGCCCCTTTTCATTTCTTGTGTTCTTAGCTAGCTATACAGCCACCTTCATTGTGGTCATCCACTGCATGCACTGCACCCTTCTGCAGTTTGACTTTACTCCCATGTCACCTCATCTCACTCCCTTAACCGTGCAGTCCCCCAGGATCACAACCCTCCCCTCCCCTCCTGCTACCCGAGTCTCCCTCCTTCTTTCCCAGTTGCCCTTCCTTGACTGAGCTCCCAGACCCCTATTTCCCTCTTATCTGATCCCTAATCCTGTCTAGCTTCACCCCCCATTGACCCTTCCCCTCAGCTCTCCCTGCCTGCCCTCCTCTGCTTGGTCCTCTCCCTACCTGCCCACACCCCTTCCCTGCCCCACCGCAACTACTCCTGCCCCTACCTGCCTCCTTACCCTCCCCTTTGTGGTTGCCTCTCCTACTACCCATATTCCTCTCCTGCTGTTACCCCCTTCTTCCTCACACAGATATTTTCTGTACCCTCTCTAGTCAGTCAGCAGAATCTATTCCACAGTGACACCTCTGGGATTGTTTCCACCAACCCCCCTTTCTTTCCTTGCCCTGCTCATTCCTCTAACTAGTGTCCATCCCCCTTACTAGGCCTCCTTTCTTGCTGGGGAAGAGGGACCCAGGGAGTCTGTCTTAGAACCGCTCCATTCTCCTTCCCCCCTCCAGACCCCCCACCAAGTCTGAGCTCCCCCACTACCCCCCCCACTAGTCCCCATGCCCCACTTCACCTACAGTACACCTCATTTGGATATCCCCTCTCCATTAACACTCGTAACTCCTGTCTGAGCTGCATATCTCTGCCCTCAGGAGACCTAGGCTCCTACAGACCAGACAACCCCCAACCTCCCAAAGAGTACCCAAGAAAACAGCTGCTCCATACCCCCTGCAACACACCACACACCCTCTCCTGCCCCCTTGGCATCCCTTTTCTCCACATTGTGATACTCTAATTCCCTTCACCCTACAAAGTACCTATATAGCCCTTGTATCCCTGTGTAGCTTTACTCTATATAGGGGCTTGCTTTGTCCCCCTTGTAAGCCTTCAATATGAACCTTGTAATTTAAGCTAAGTGGAGATGGCTAAAAAGCTGCACTGCTTGATCACCCCGATCCCTTATCTTAGACAGTAACCTACTGACCCACTTACTATAGAAAGTTTAAGTAGTTTCTGGAATTTCAGCACATTATGTAACCTCGTAACAAACAGCAGAATGCACCACATTGAGACCAGAAAGAAAAACACATTGGCTAATTGTTCAGCCCTTACCCTCTAGTATTGTTTGAGCCTCCTAGCTGCAAAAAGGATCTCTGCTCCCTCCCCCAAATTGCAGCCATTCTCCATATACATTAGCTTCTTTGCTGCACTAACTGTCTTCCACCCACTCTCAAACGTTTCACCAATCCCGGCGCTTCATATTACCCGTGTGCCATTTGTTTTCCATTTCTCTCCTCCCTGATCTCCCCCCAACATACCTCCATTTTCCATATACGTGACACGCTGTCTGTCTCTATCCCTTACTCCCTCTCTGATACCCTCCAACATGCTGCTCTTCTCTGTATACGTTTGCCACTCTGTGGTACTTGCTCTATACCCCTCCTCAATATCTGCCCTCTAAATTGCCACCATCACTGTATTTACATTAGCTGTTCTGCACTACTTGCTCTGTTTCCAACTTCTCCCTGAACTCTGCCCCTGACAATATGCCAACATTTTCCCTATACATTAGCCACTCTGTGGCACTTGCTGCTACCCCTCGTCTCCATTCTCAGTCCCCCAAAAATGCTGCAATTTACTGTCATTCACATTACCCTCAATATCTGCCCCCCAAACTGATGACATTCACTGTAATTCACAGTAGCTTCTCTGTGCCACTTAGTCTATAGCCATCTTCTCCCCAATCTCTGCCCCCCCCACACAACATGCCAGTATTTTCTCTATACATTAGCCACTTGGAAGCACTTGATCTTACTGCCTTCCCAGATCTCTGCCACCCCTCAACATGCCAATATTTTCCCTTTATATTAGCCACTCTGCAGCTCTTGCTGTTACCCACTCTTTGATCTCTGCCACCCCCACAAATGCTTTCATTCGCTGTCATTCACATTAGCCACTCCATGGTACTTGCTGTATTTCTCCCCACCTTGATATCTGCCCTTCCCAAAAAAATACCAGCTTTGTCCCTACACATTAACCACTTTGCAGCACTTACTCTCTCCCTCCCACTCTTAAACAACAAGCAACTACTGGCCCCTCACATTACCCATTGTGTACCAGCTGCTTTGTATTCCTCCCCTTCTTGACCTCCCCTCAACATGCAAGAATTTTCCACATAAATTACATGCTCTCTGGCTGTGTCCCTGTTTTACCCCATCTCTGATCCCCCAACATGCTGCCATTCTTAGTATACATTTGCCACTCTGTGGCACTTGCTCTCTTCCCCTTTCCAGTTTCTGTCCCCCAAATGTACCCCCATTCCCCATCATTCACCTTACCTGCTCTGTAGCACTTGCTCTCTCCCCCCTTTGATATCTGCCCACATAACCTGCTGCCATTCACTGAAATTCATATTAGCTGCTCTGCGCCACTTGCTCTATATCCATCCCCTCCCCAGTTTCTGCCCCTCCACAACATGCCAACATTTTCCCTGTACATTAGCCACTCTGAAGCACTTACTCTTCCCCCTCCATGACTTTTGTCTCCTCCAAAATGCTGCCATTCACATTAGGAGCTCTGTGGCACTTGCTCTCTATTTCTCCTCTCTCTGATATCTGCTCCCCAAAATGCAGGCATTGTCCCTATATATTAATCACTCTGCAGCACTTACTCTCTCTCCCACCCACCCTCAAACATATCCCCACTCCCAGTACTTCATAGTACTCACTGAGTGCCATTTGCTATCTATTCCTCTCCTCCCTGGTCTCTCACCCCCCCCAACATACTGCCATTCTCCATATACATGACACACTCTACGGTTCTATCCCTGTTCTATGCAATCTCTGACTCCCCCTCCCATCATGCTGCCATTCTCAGTATACATTTGCTGCTCTGTGGCACTTGCTCTATCCCCCTCACTAATCTCTGCCCACTCAGCATGCCACCATTCCCCATCATTCACATTACCTGCTCTGTAGTACTTGCTCTCTCACTCACTCCTTGATTTCTGCCCCCCAAAGAGCCATCATTCAGCGTAATTCACATTACCTGCTCTCCGCCACTTGGTCTGTATCCATCCCTCTCCACATTCTCTGCCCCCACACAAAATGGCAACATTTTCTGTATACATTAGCCACCCTGCTTCACTTGTTCCCCCCCCCTCCCCAAACTGAGCACCCTAAAATGCTGCTATTCATTGTCAGTAACATTAGCTGCTCTTCAACACTTGCTCTCTGTTCTTCCACTCCCAAATATCTGCACTTCCAAAATGCTGGCATAGACCTTACAGATTAGCCGCTCTGCAGCAGTTACTCTCTACCACCTACACTTAAATGTCTTGCCCCCCTTGGAATCTCATATTACCCATTATGTGCCATTTGTTCTCTGTTCCACCCTTCCCTGACCTCTGTCCCCTTCAACACAGAGAGAATCATCGCTAGTTACCTATCGGTAACAAGCTGGTTAGTGCATCGAGATGTTGCCTTGGCGACTGCGGTAACCTCGAGAGCAAAGCTCGAGAGTTTTGGTCGCCAGTGGCAACCTTGAGACACCCTAACCGAGCTTGTTGCTAATAGGTGACTAGCAATTGTTTTTTTATAGTGTATGGTGGCAAAAATAAAATAAAAAAAAAATGTATCATGGTCCGACAGTTCCTTTGATAGCAGAGCTGATACCATGTTTTTTACTTCTATCAGCTGCGTCAGTTTCAAATTGGAAGTCTTAACTGCCTAGCGCCTCTGGCAGATACAAATGCTGTTACACTGTACATGAGGGGAGTTCTGTTCTGTTATGCTGCACTAAATATGTCACTAGTGCAGCATAACAGATAGAACTGATGTCTGTGGTGCAGCATAACAGTGTTTGGAAAGCTGTGAGTTTTTAGTGGTAACAGCATTCCACCATTCACTACACCACCATTAGAAACACAAAAACATAGAATCTGTAGGCAAATAAGAGCTGCTTGCCCACCCAGTCTGACCATTTTTTCTAACTTAATTTTTACTGTAGAACCTACTTGATCTATGGCATTGTCTCTCCATGTTCGTGATACACTCTCCGGCACTATTTCTGTTCTATCCCGTCTCTGAGCCCCCCCAACATGCGGCCATTCTCTGCATTTATTTGTCATTCTGTGGCACTTGCTGTTGCATCACCTCCCTGATCTCTACTCCCTCCCCGGCCCCGGCATGCGCCCATTCAAACCAGAGTGGTGGACCAAGGAAGTGCAGTTGATGTACCTACCTTGACTTCAGCAAAATTTTCGATACTGTTCCATGTAGAAGATTGATTAATAAGCTGGGTAGGCTCAGGGTGGGTCAGAAGTTGGTCAACTGGGTGGCAGGCAGAAAACAGAGAGTGGTGGTAAATGGTATACAGTCAGAAGATATACAAGTCACAAGTAGAGTACCTCAGGGATTGGTCCTGGGGCCAGTGCTCTTCAATATCTTCATCAGTGACATTGCAGATGGACTGGAGGGTAAAGTTTGCCTGTTTGCAGATGTCACCAAGACCTGCAATAGAGCAGATGATCCACATGGGGTGGGCAGAATGAGAAGAGAGTTGGAAAAAACTGGCAAAATGGTTGAAAGAGTGGCAGCTGGGGTTTAATGCAAAGAAGTGCAAGATCATGCACATAGGGAAGAGAAACCCTGAAGCTATCCATGGGTTGGGAGGCGAGTTGCTGGCAATCACAAGGGAAGAAAGAGACTTGGGCATCATCATCACAGATGACCTGAAATCATCCAATCAGACCACTAAAGCAGTAGGTAAGGCTAGAAGGATGTTGGGGGGTATTAGTAGGGGTATCACAAGTCATAAGAGGGAGGTAATAACCCCTCTTTACAAGACACTGATTAGGCCCCATCTGTAGTACAAGGGTATTAACAAAATGGAGGCAGTCCAGAGAAGGGCAACCAAAATGGTGCAGGGACTGCATCAGAAAACATATGAGGGCAGATTAATGGAGTTCAATATGTATACCCTAGAGCAAAGGAGGGAGAGAGGTGATATGATTGAAACATTCAAACATCTTAAGGGCATTAACAAGGTGAAAGACTCTAACATGTCTCAATATAAGAAAAATAGCAAGACAAGAGGACACAGCATGAGATTAGAGGGAAGCTGATTAAGGGATAATGTGAGGAAGTTCTTTTTCACAGATAGGGTAGTGGAATCATGGAACAGGCTATGTCAGGAAGTGGTGGATATGAATACAGTGCAGGGCTTCAGACAGGCATGGGAAAAGCATAAGGGGAGCAATACAGATGAGTATGACTAGCTAGCTCATTGACAGAATAAAGGCCTATGGCACATTAATAAGGTAGAAAAAATGGGCAGACTGGATGGGCCATGTGGTCATTATCTGCCCACAACTTCTTTGTTTCTATGTTTCATTCCCTATCAATCACATCATCTGCTCTGTAGAACTTGCCCTCTCCCCTCTCCCCTCTCCTTGATTTCTTCCCTCCCAAACTGCCAGCGTTCACTGTAATTCACATTAGCTGCTCTGCATCACCTGCTCCGTATCCATCCCCTCACCGATCTCTGCCCCCACACAACATGCCAATATTTTTCCTATACATAAGCCACTCTGCAGCACTTGTTCTCCCCCACCAATGTCTGTCCCCCATCGCATAATTCTCACAGGGTACATCTGATTATTATAAAAATACTCCGCTATATCAGTTTACTGACCACTGAAGTGCATCATTCTGCTATTTAACCATCTTGTAACCACCATACACATTTTTTACTGAGATCTCAATTGTACAGACAGTACTAGCATTCTCACAAATTACATTTGTACTGTATTTTTATAGTGCATATTCATGAGGAGGATTCTCATTATCCACTGTTCGCCACTTGATCTCTGTCCTTCTCGTCACTGATCTGTGTTCCCCCAGATTGCCACCATTCTCCTTATACTTTTAGCTGCTCTGCAGCACTGCCTCTCTCGTCACTTCCTTCATCTCTCAGCCCCACCCCTAGAGCACATTGCCATTCTCTATATGCATCACACACATTCAATCAATTTCTTTCTCTTCTCCCTGATTGCTCCAATTCTGCAGAATCTACAATCGCCCCAAGTCCATATTTGGACTACCTGATCCAGAGACAAATCTACAAATAGATTTGACTTATTGTCTTTTCTCTGAATTAAACAATGACAATTGAAAAATGCTTTACTTCTGCTTTTTCTGAATAAAATTAAATAAAAAACATAGAAATGCAGACCAGCAAGGCCAAGAGGACTAGATGCCCTACAACAAAACTAGTCTGCAAAATGATTAAAGTGTACCTTCTTAGGATACTACTTATGCTATTTCTGATATCTGGAAATGTTCATCCTAACTCGGGGCCTACCGGCCTAGCACCCCATGCCACAAAAAGGCAGGAGGGGTCCCTCACATTAGCCTCAATCAGTGTCTGCAGCCTCCTTAACAAACTTGACATCTTGTAAGCCTGGGTCCAGCAACACAGCCCTGATGTACTCTCTGTTGTTAAAACATGGCTTAACCCCAAGATACCAGAGGCTGCAGTCACCATCCCTGAATACTCTATATTCAGGTAGGATAGGGTTTCCAAACAAGGTGGGGGCTGTGCCATCTACCTGAGGAATTCCTATCTGGGTCAAGTCTTCCCATTCTCAAACCCTAAACCACCCTCACAGGTTCTTGCTATTAAAGTTCTACTTGGGGAGCACAACAAGGAGCTCACCATTGCCTCTGTGTACCTACCCCCTAAAGATCAGCCCAATGGATTTATGAGCATATTGGAAAGCCTACAGGGATTACACCATAACTCTGAACTCACAGTACTAGGCGACTTCAACATAAATTGGCTATCGCTGGAGGCCAGAAACTACAAGGATGCTGTCACATCATAGAACCTCACCCAGTTTGTTACCACCCCCACCAGATGCAACTATAGGACAGGGTTGCACACTGGACTGGATCCTTACAAATCACCCTGAACGAATCTCAAAAGTCTCAGTGCTCCCTGATGGGATCAGTGACCACTCACCAGTCACATGTACCTGGACAAACAAATTCATTAAGCCCCCTCCTAAAATAATCCACACCAGAGTGATAAAGCAGGGGTACCTTGAGCTACTAAAGACACACCTAAGCCACCTGGACTGGACACCAGTCGACTCTGCCATTGATGTAAACCAAGCCTTAGACCTTTTCATCAGCCACTTCAGTGCGGCCTGCAATATTTTTGCACCTTTCAAAAAGCTGAAGGTCAGGGCAGAGCTAACCCTTGGATAACCCCCGATCTAATCACTTTACTCAAACATAGGGATCATCTCTGGCACTGTGCCCATGCAACATCCAAACCTGGGGATTTTCATTAATATAAAGCTGCCAGAAATGAGTGCACACGGGCAGTTAGGAGCACCAAAAGCAAATATTTCAAGGATGCTCTCTCCAACTCCTGGAGTGATGGAAAAACATTTTGGAGTAACTTGAAAGACCTTACAGGCAAGGACCCTAAGTCACCACCCACCATGCTCAACATAAATGGAACACCAACATCTGACCTGTACACAATCACCAACACATTTAACAATACGTTCTCCAACTTGGATAGTGTCCTCCCTTCTAATTTCTTTGATGCCCCCTCTGGTAGTAACCCTCCTGCAACTACTACTCTCCTACACCCTTCCCCACAATTCTACTTCAAGGAGATCCCAGTGCATGAAGCCAGAACCTATATTTGGAAGGCCATTCACAACGCAGGCTACAGCGGTGACTCCCTTGACCTGAAGTTGTTGGCACTTGTCCTTGAAGAAGTCCTTGAACCCCTGACAAAGGTCCTCAACCTATCACTAAGGATGTCCCAGTTCCCATCTCGCTGGAAACAGGCGACCATCACACCAGTACACAAAAGTGGAGACAAGTCACTTCACTCCAACTACAGCCCTGTCTCCATCCTCCCTCCATTGTCTAAGGCCCTGGAGCGCATCGCCTCAGACCAACTAGTCAAGTACCTGGAAAAATATGACATCCAGTGTCCTGAGCAACATGGTTTCCAAAAAGAGCACAGTACCACCACTGCACTATTAGAAATCATGGGCTTCATCCATACCACGCTCGATCAAGGAAACTGTGTAGGGGCAGTATTCATCGACCTTACAAAAGCCTTTGATATTGTGAACCACCCACTCCTACTCAAGCAATTATCAAACATTGGGCTCTCCAATGAAGTGCTGCTCTGGTTTCAAGCTACCTTGGGAGCGGGTCCAGTGGGTTAGGATTGCCGGTGTCACCTCGGAAGAAAAGCCAGTCCTTTCAGGGGTCCCACAGGAGTCCATCCTGCGGCCACTACTTTTCAGCCTCTTCCTCAATGACCTTCCCAGTGTCTGCCACCAGAAATTACTGCTGTACGTTGACGATGCAGTTATGTTCACCAACTACCAAAATGCAGAGCTCCTCGAGAAACATTTACGGCTTGAATTCATGCACATTGAAGAATGGTTCAAGTCACACAAACTGGTCATGAACTACAGCAAAACAAAGGTTATGACCTTCTACAACACCAGGAGCAAGTACAATTCCCGTGACCTCACCATCCTAAACCAAACAGGGACCTTACTTGAACACGTTCCTGATTTTAAATACCTAGGTGTCACATTGGACAGCTCACTCTCCTTCCATTGGCACATAAATTCTGTCACCAAAGTCACCAACATCTGTATAGGCCTGCTCTACAGGCACAAACACCGCATGACTCCTGACACTCTTCGCATGGCTATCAACAGCTCTGTCACCTCCATCATCGATTACGGGCTAGCAATTTATGGCTCTGCCTCCACCTCTGCCCTCTGCAGAATTACAGTTGCACTCAACAAAGCATGCAGGCTGCTAATTGGGGCTGACCGACTTACACACACTTGTGACCTGTACACTCAGGCAGGATGGCTTCCTCTCATCAGCTGGATACAGTATCAAACCTGCCTCTTAGCCAAAAAAGTCCTCCTCGGGATCATGCCCCCAGGCATTGAAAAGCTCCTCATTGACCACCGCAGCACCCAGCGAACTAGAAGTTCACAACTAACCTTCCTTGTCCCCAGATGCCGGACTACCATGGGCCAGAGGGCCTTTGCCCATAGAGCACCACAGTTGTACAATACTCTCAACAAAGAAACTCTTACTGCTGCTGCTCTTGGCCCTTTTAAGAGACAACTCCAACTTCATCTCATTTCAACTAATCGTTATGACTGCCTCACCTAATCAGGGACCCACCGCTCACTGCCCTCCACTTCAGTCTTGACAGCTACCTCTCCCCGCCTTGCCTCCTTCTACCTGCCTACCCCCTTGCTCCCTCTCCCTCTCCCTTTCCTCCCCCCCAGGCATTTCCTGACTTTTATCCCTCCCTCCCTCCCATTAGAGCTCTTACCTCACCTCTACCCTCCGACAATGGCCTTCCTGCCTGCATACCCCTTCCTCTCACCTGCATTGCTTACTTTAAGATTGCCCTTGGCTGTTTGTCATGCTACCTAACATTTGGCACATTTTGAATTACTGGAATTTCCTATGCCTCAGTCTCTTACTTCTTTTTGTTGTGTAACGATGTATTATTATGTTGACCTTTGTATGTATACCCCCCATTCCTTTGACGTGGAACCTTTGTAAATAAGCAGTTCCTGCTCAAAGCTATTTGTAATCCTAGAGTTCAATGAAATAAAAAAAAAAAATAAAAAAAAAACTTTATTGCCAAGCATAATTTAGACTTAAGTTGCTGTTTAGCCAATAATAAATTAAGTCTGCCTCACTTTGAAATAGTTTAAAGACAACTTTAAAACAAGAATTATTATTCAATTATGTATTCTTTTCAAAGTATATGTTATCTTTTTTAGAAGACTAACTTCAAAATCAAATCAAGCTCCTAGTTGTATCATTAACATTTTAAAGTTCAAAATCATATCAAGTTCCTTTAAGTTGTATCATTAACATTTTAAAGTTTAACCAAGAATATATATTGTTTGGAACTAACTGTAGAATGGGGAAAATGTATTTGAGGAAGTAAAAAGGACACATTTTCAGAAGCTGTCCTGTCAAACAGAATGCAGGACTAACCACAAGGTACTTTCTCTGTAGCAACAAGAGCTTTAGAGCTAGCCACATAGGTTCAAAATGTTACAAACAACTCTGTTATGAAGTAAGACTCTGACAAAACATTTCACTTCAAAAATAAGACATTTTCTGTCACCTATTGAAAATGTAAGTTTTTATCACGTCTGAAAATGACAACAAAGCAGGATAAATATAAAAAGCACTTATACTTTTACAAAAGTACAATAAGTGCAACACAAGGGCTATCAGCTGCCTTACACCCAAAACATATACATTTAAACCCCATTTGAGCTAAGATAAGCAGAAGAGAGGAAGTAGCAGTGCAGCACGTCCTTCTGCCTAGGAATTATCTTGAGACTTCAAGGTATGACTCTGTGCGGTGAGAATTGCTTGTATCACTGACATTAGTAGCAGAGAAGGATGATCCTTGCATTTTATTTTTATTTTTTGAATGATTCTATCTAAAAGTAGGAGAGACTTCCTCTCCAGATAAAGATATATTGTTTGCTTGCACTGCTGATCAAAATGATGTTAATTCTGCATACAAGTTTTAAGTAAAGAATTAAGACAATATGACATTTCCTGGTATTTCTTTTTGATTAAATATTTTTACTTATAAAGTTGTTGACTAACAGTGCAGGGGTAAAACTTAATTGTGACTATTGGTATATATAAGTTATACAAAAATATTAAAAAATAACTACAAAGGTTTAGGATAAGGTAATTTTAATCAGGCAAATAGATTAGATCATGATTGAAGTAGTGGGACACAACTGGACATGCAGCCATGTGCATTCCATCAGCACACCCGGTTAGACTTCACCCTATTTAAGTTAAATTTCTGAATAGGGTAGTTGTTTTCCCCTGTTCCGAGAGATCATTCCCGGAACACAGAACAATCTCTGGAAGTCAGATCAGGGAACCGGACCTAATAATTACTCTGACACTTCATCCACCTCTTGCCATTTCTCCTATTTATAGTACCTGCTCTAGGCCACTTCATCTCTACCCCTACCATCTTTGCCCCACTATCCTATCACTTTTAACAGTACTTCAAATTATCCTCTGTGTTCTACTTCCTGTCTCCTCCCTCCTCCATCTCTACTGTCAGATGCCTCCATTATTAGTATACATTAACCTCTCTCAGCACTTGCTTTCCACCTAACTTCAACCTGTATACTATATATGACCAATAACAATTTAAACTATACTCTGCTATTCTGCAAAAAATATATGACACCAGATCAATGTCAGTAATTTTGATTGTGCACAGCTTACATTCTTTACACGGCCATTTTAATTACAATTTTCATGTTTCATATTTCAAATTGATAAGACTAGTGTCATCGTTTTACTCTTTACATAGATATATAAGCATCCTTTGAATCCATCTCTACAGATCTCCACATTTTCATTTTCAGCCTGCCTACTTTGTTTGACACTGCCATTGACATCAAACAAGGAGTGATATTTGTTGGTACAGTAGCGTGAGTGAGATCAGCTGTTCTTAACAGACTTCTCATGCTGGCCGGTCTTTTTTCTGGCAAATTTAGTGTCCCAATCACTATGATGCTTTGTGGTGAAGTTCACATACAACATTATGATAAACTAAAAAAAATACACTGTTGTCTGAGACTGTTAGTGCTTTTTGTTGACAGTGTAAATTGCAACTAAGACTCCTGATTTAAAGAGCTCAGTGCCTTATGAGAACCAAATACTCCTGGAATGAAAATGACAAAAATGTTTTAATCTAGGTCTACTAAATAAATACAACACAAGATCTGTTTTATATTATAAACATATTGTATAAGAACTCCTCCACAAAGCATCACAGTGATCAGGACACTAAATGTTCCAGGAAAAAAGATTGATCAATGAGAGCAGTCTGTTAAGAACGGTTATCTCATGTGTGCTGCCACTCTGCACAGCACTCCTTGTTTTACTTTTTGAACCCACAATTTCAACATAGTCATCTTTTTTTTACCCCAGTTCATGAACATGGCTGGTGTCATTTTCGAATTCCTCTCCAAAACCCATTTCCACAGGTTATTCCATGAAATCATGTTTCTGGTGGCATTTGATAAATGACTCCTTGATAATTCAGGATCACAATCTAAGAAAAGAATAATGTTATGTGTGAAACTCTTAATTTGCCAGTCATGACAATTTCACTATTATAACTCATGTTATTAATTTATTAATTTTAACTGCAGGGTTATCTATGCCCAACAGCTACACAGCACATACAAGCAAGCAAACATTTGGCATTGCTCAATGCTTGTCTTCTAATATCACCACTTTTGAAAGGGAAGAGAATGTATCTTTGCTCTGTAGCACCAAGCAGCCCAATTGCTTTCACTTTTTAGTACCCATTGACTGTAGGCTGCACCCCCACACGCAATGTCAGAAAAGATCTCTATGGGAGTTAATATGGGTGACTTTTTATTTCATTTTTTAAATATTTTTTTAGCACTGTATGCTGCAAGTCAAAGTCTCAGGCAAAATAACAAGAGTATTGTCAAGCTTGTTTCCAGGTGTAACCAGTGGGAGGGGATGATAATATTGGTGCAAAGACAATGAAATGATTACAATGCAGCAATGCCATGTAACAAAATGTGTGAAAATATAAAAAAATAGCCACCTCAAACTAATGAATTACACATAGGTAACAGAAAGATAAATAAATGTAAGGTCAGCAAAATGGCAAAGTCAGTGGCTAGCTGAAAGGGAGAGGAGGCACACTTATAGAAGTCAAGGGGCACAGTATCCCTCCAAAGGGAGGAGGGCACTTGGAGGGCATCAGAGAAAGGAGTGCACTAACCAGTGAAACATTTATCCTAAAATGTTAGCATAGCAAAAGTAGAGAATGCAAACCTAAAAGAATTAGTAGCAGAGGGAAAAGAAAATAAGTGTATAGTGTGACCACTGAACAAACAATTTTGCTGGAAGGGAGAGGCACAGGGCATTCAAGTGACGTGTTCAGTGTCACCCAGCAAGAAAGTGGTTGTGGTAGGTTTGGAACCTTTGAACATAGGGTGACTTTGAGCATGCTGCTTGACCAGCTTGTATCTTGAGACTGAATGAGGAAGAAAGACCATTTTAAGTTTCTCAGTCCTCTCTGACCAAGCACATGGCACATCTCCTTAAATATGGCACTGCTCTGAACATTGCTGTTTAACAAATTGTAATAAATCAGGCTTAAGCGGCGCATTACAAGCATCTTGCTTTCACTAAAACTGCATTTGTAGGGGGCGTGGCCTGATCCTTACCAAGATGGCCACTTAGGATTTTCCCTCAATCTTCTTGGAAATTACATCTTTCAAAATCTGATGGCTTTACTAGGTCTCATCACTCATTCCAAGTGGTACCTATAAAATAACTGCATTGGGCAACCAGATGAGTTTTTATTTTTTAAATTGGCCTAGCACTTTGATGGTAACCCATCAAGAAAGAATGCTGTCAGACGTTGGCTGGCCATCCTGCAATGGATCTATATGATGGCAGTAACACCAGTGGATTGGATGGAGAGGATGTTCACCCAAATGCTAGCAAGCATTGAAGACATCAAAGTGAATACTTATTAGAATTTGAGGAACCATGTCAATATGATTCCCCCAAAATAGATAAAATGCCTTTACATTCGTTGGCCTGGGTGGACAATGTAGTGTTATTCTCACTGACAAGAAAGGGCCTCCAGAGAAAATGTAATCTCTTTCCCCCAAAATGTGAACAATTAGAATTTAAAAAAAAAGGTTATGATATTTGGACACAAATCAAAAAACTGGAACACATTCAGCATCTACTTAGGGACTGAAAGAACTGAAATTGTAAAAGACGACTGTTATCTAGACATTAGATTTGTTTCTAGTACATCTTGGGCTCACCATATAAAAGAGCAAAACATTAAAGCAAAACTGATAGCTAAAGCCCTACTTAAATTTAACTATCAGTACAGAGGAAACACCATCCTCCCTGCTTTAAAAGCTGGAGAGGCAAAAACAAATGTGATCTTGCTCGATGGGGCTGAAGTCTGGGGAACATATGAATCTAATAATTTGGAGAACATACTCTCTTATTACTATAAAGCTTTGTTAGGAATATCAAGCTCAGCCCCCATTGCAATGGTGAGGGCTGAGCTTGGTAGAATTCTGATAAAAGCATTAAAAGACTTGAGACTCATTACTTACTGGCTAAAGATAATCAATAATACATATAACAATCTCCCAAAAATGTGTCTTAGAGGGAAAATAAAATGGTCAAATGAAGGACTTAGAACCAAATGGTTAAGCTCACTACTAAACATCATAGAAAAAAATTATATGCAACACATATGGACAGATTTTAACAGAAATGTAGATATATCTATGCAATATAACAAAGTAATAAAAACATTGTTTAATTTAGCTCAGAAAACAGACATGGACATAACTAAAAAAACAAAGATGTTCCCCATGGTCTAGGAATTATAAAATAGGACACTTTCTGAAAGAGTACCTGATAATCTCATTACCAAGCGACCACTGCACAGTGTGCTTCACAGTAAGCACAACCATGGAGACAAGCCATACAAAAACAAGCATACTGGACTTTAGAAGGACTGACTTTGGCAAAATGGGTGACTACCTGAGGAATACACTAGCAAATGGGCAAAAAGGAGGGGTGGAAGAACAATGGAGAAAAATCAAAACTGCCATCAAAGAGGCAACAAGCCTTTGTGTGAAACAGATAAAGAAAACAAAGTGGAGTAAAAAATCACTATGGTTCTCAAAAGAGGTGTCAGGGAAGGTTAAGGAGAAAAAGGCTGCATTCAAAAAGTATAAGGCATCACAGAAGGAGCATGACAGGGAACTGTATCAATTAGAGCAGAAAGAAGTGGGGAAGGCAGTCAGAATAGCAAAAGCCCAAACTGAGGAAAAAATAGCCAAGTCAGTTAAGAAGGGGGATAAAACCTTTTATAGGTACATTAGGGAGCATAGAAAGGTTAAGGGAGGAATAGTGAAGATTAATAAGGGAGAGGGGAGGTGGGCAGAGGGAGACAGTGAAAAGGCAGAGATACTGAATGAATACTTTTGCTCAGTATTCACAAAAGAAGATGAGGAGGAGTTACCTAAACCAGACAATAGAAGCACTCTGGGTAGGGGTTGACACCAGTCCATTTACAGAAGAAAGAGTCCTGAAAGAACTCCTAAAACTCAAGGTGGACAAAGCAATGGTGCCCGACAGGATTCACTCCAGAATCCTAAAAGAACTAAGGGAGGACCTAGTGACACCACTGACCACACTTTTTAACAAATCATGGGAGGATGGGGTGGTACCTGAGAAATGGAGGAGGGCAAATGTGATTCCCCTTCACAAAAGTGGGAGCAAGGCAGAAGCAGGAAACTACAGATCTGTAAGTTTGACCTCAGTGGTAGGGAAAATGATGGAATCACTTCTGAAAGAAAGAACTGTTGAGTACCTAGAGGTCAATGGGGCACAGGACCCAAAGCAGCATGGATTTACAGCAGGAAGGTCATGTCAGACGAATCTAATAGATTTCTTTGACTGGGTGACCAAAGTAAT
Organism: Neoceratodus forsteri; assembly: GCA_016271365.2. NCBI lineage: Eukaryota > Metazoa > Chordata > Ceratodontiformes > Ceratodontidae > Neoceratodus > Neoceratodus forsteri. Next base: position 1,129,348,227 of record CM028129.1, on the reverse strand, counting down.
AGACCAGGGAGGGGCTGTGGATATGGCCTACCTAGACTTTAGCAAGGCATTTGACACAGTCCTGCACAAAAGATTAATAATCAAGTTAGCCAGCTTGGGAGTGGGTCCCAGGGTGGTAGCCTGGGTTGCAAATTGGCTGCACAACAGGACACAGAAGGTAATAGTGAGTGGCACACATTCCGAAGAAAGGGGGGTCACTAGTGGAGTACCTCAGGGCTCAGTACTGGGTCCAGTCCTCTTTAACATCTTTATAGGTGACATTGCAGAGGGTCTGGAGGGAAAGGTATGCCTCTTTGCAGATGATACAAAGATCTGTTACAGAGTTGATACACAAGGTTAGTAGAAAGGATGAGAAGGGACTTGGCAAGGTTGGAGGAATGGTCAGACATATGGCAACTTAGATTCAATGCAAAGAAGTGCAAAGTAATGCACCTGGGAAACAAAAACCCAGGAGAAGAGTACACAATAGCAGGGGAGGTACTAAACAACAAAATGGAACAGGACTTGGGGTAGTCATATTGGATGATTTAAAGGTGGGTAAGCAATGTGAGAAGTCAGTGAGGAGAGCTAGGGGATACTGGGATGCATAGGAAGGGGCATCACAAGTAGAAAAAGGGAAGTGGTTATCCCTCTGTACAGACAGTTGGTGAGACCCCATCTGGAGTACTGTGTGCAGTTTTGGAGACCCCATCTACACAAGGACATAGACAGGATGGAAGCAGTCCAGAGGAGGGCAACTAAAATGGTGCAGGGTCTGCATCAGAAATCATATGAAGAGAGACTGAGAGAGCTTAATATGTATACCCTTGATGAAAGGAGGGACAGGGGACATGATAGAAACGTTCAAGTACCTCAAGGGAATCAACAAAGTCCAGGAGGGTAGCATCTTTCAGAAAAAGAGATGTGTAAGAACAAGGGGACACAATTTAAAGATAGAGGGGGGACGGCTCAGGGGTAATATGAGGAAATCTTTTTTCACGGAGTGAGTGGTGGATGCGTGGAACTGCCTTTCTGGGGAGGTTGTTGGGGCTAAAACAGTGGGGGAATTCAAACATGCATGGGACAGACACAAGGCAATTGTAGTGGTGGGTGGCAGGAAGTAGGCTGTTGGTTAACTAGAATCTGCAGCTTATCTAGTAGGTAGGGAAATGGGCAGACTGGGTGGGCCAAGTGGTCCTTATCTGCCGTCAAAGTCTATGTTTCTATTACAACCTGAACAAAGAAAGCTCTTAACATCAGCAATATTTGAATTAACATCTAAATATACATATTACAATAGAATAAACAAAGTAAAGAAAACCCAAATAAGTAATTGGTGTCCCTGTAATAAAGGTTTCCAAGAAACTATACGTCATCACAATCTGTCCATTCTATTCTAAACCTAGAACTCAATACTTACTTAATATGTTGACGACCTATGCATATGTTAATTATTACCCTGTTTTCATACTTCTTTACCCAAAATATATTGAAGATGTTGAAATGATAACTCAGTTGTTATCCTCAGTTAACAGGATAAAAAAGAAAAGATGAAGAGTCAGAAAATATATATATAGAATGCTATTAATGATGCCGCAATTCTGCTGGTAAACTAATTCCATTTTGTCATATGAAGTGACATTAAAAATAACTCAGATGATGCCAGATCCCTTTATGTATGTTGTTCTTATAACTTAGAAAAATTAGTATAATTATTTAAATGTTTTTAATAATGTTGTAATAACCATAATGTTTGCCCACTGTGGTTGATCAATAAACTTGATTCATTCATTCATTCAAAGCAAATACAGCTACAAACACAGAGCACATAGAACAACTTGACATGTGACTTAGAACCACAGAACAACCCTGTGACAAGCTTGACAGCTCCACTTAAGACCTATGAATGCAGCTGCGGGATCAAGCTAAGATCATACACTAGTTGCTAGAGAAGGTGGATGATATAGAGAACAGAGGGAGATGCAATAACCCCCAATTTGTGGGGCTACCAGAGAAAGCTGAGCTCAATGACACAATTGGCTTTTTGTGTCATATTCTGCCCTCCCTGCTTAAAGTGATTGTCTCAGTTTATTGCACCGGGTCCTGCCTTACCTGGTAGTATACCCTAGGTCCACGTACAGTACATCAGTCTACACCATAATCACTATTTAATGCTGTGTGGTTATTCTGCAATAAGGGATTGTATTTCCCCTCGAGAAACCTTTCCAGTCAATTCCTTTATTTCTGTACTGACTAACACATCCCCACGCTATGACACTGAGCAAGGGAGAGCACGGGGACGCACCCCATTGAAATGAATGGGGCTCCACTTTGCATGCAATTTAATACTATATGATGGCCAGCTGGAGATTAATGAAGGACACCGCTTGATTAACAAGGGCCACGGTGACAATAATCAGTTGCCCTACTAGTGGGATACTGGGGCTGAGCACCTTTGTGATGGAACTGTCTTTGTACACAGACCCTACCCTTGGACTGCTCAGGACTACACCACTATGACTGATTAATGGGTGCAACCAACAACTATTCCTCAGACCTTTTTTATCACCAGGTTTTGATCAATACCCTCAACCAAGGGCCTCTAGCTCCACCAGATTTGGCCCCATGATTAACTTTCACCTCCTGCAATAGATGTGAAGATCCCAGCACAACCCCCTCTGACCCATTGCTCCAAGCACCTCTACAGTATATCACCTTACAAGCTCCAGTGAATCGCAGGGCTAAGAGTCCATCTGGGACCAAATTCTCTTTTGTAATTTACTTCCTAGCAGCACTCATCCTTCTTGGTTGTTCAGCTAACCTTGTGCTAAGCTCTGCCACCCATCAACACATCCATCACCCACCTGCTGTCTCTACAGTGGTGTCATGCAGGACTGCAAGAGGCAGCTCTGTGGCACAGATCCATGCACGTTTTAGTGAATGTGAATTTTATACCATCTCCAGGGGATAGCCTCTGGTGGTCCACCTTACACATACTGCAGGAGCCCTTTCACTACATGAAGAACTTCTGCACAAACTGAAACATCCAGACCCACCCAAATATGTGTAGCACCTAGTACACATGCCCAAGTCAGCAGATCTGGCAGGTGATAGCTCTTTGATCAACATCCTATGGGCTTGAACAGAGTGTGTTGCAGAGTCTCTAAGTGAATCGATAATCCGCTACTACAGTCTGACATTTGCACTATGGGGGGGTGTCCAGCTACAGATGCTCTGAATCTAGATACTGCAGCTCCCCCACCTCAGGAAACTGTGGACTGTGCTCAAGCACACCAGACAAGACAAAGCTGTCTATGTTGCATCGGATCTCTAAAAATTCAGTCCATCTTTTTTTCACCTACTTATGATATCCTGTTATTAATGTATGATGGTTTATTCAAAGCTTTTGTTTTTTTATTCTTTTTTTCATGGTGCCATTGCCAGTCACCCCTAGGTTGGGCCATTTCTATACCATAGATATATACGAGAGTCACTCCCTGTCCATATCCCCTGCTGCACTAGGATCAAGCAAATACCCCCACCACCCCTCTGGGACAAAGTTGGGGGGGACACCTCTAGATGGACTGGCACAGTCGCAGTGCCCTCCATCCAGTGGGACAGTGACAGCTATACCCCACTGCAATGGATGTCACCACATTTTCCCTCTGAATCAGCAGAGAATATGGGTACCCCCTTGTACATCACTTGTCCACCCCCTCCCTCCCACCAGCTATGATACTCCGGCATTAAAGGATGATACAACCTTTGACCTACCATCCCTCCCATAATGCAGTAGTGGGAGATGAAAGGTGTACAGTGCCTACATAAATGGGTGTCACAGTGACCCAGAATATATGTTGTAGACTTCAGAGCAATGGATAACCCTGGAAAGAGCATAGCACTACAGGCTATGTCAGGCCATGTTCCGTTGTTCCTTGGGAAGCCTGGGTGGCAATGGATATGCTAAAGGGGAATCTTTGCTACATAAGAATCCAGTCTCACTTAAGCAATATCTCCTGAGTATGCCAACATGTTATTGAGCACTGCATATAGCATTAGGCTCTGAGCTCAGATATGCACATCACCCTGGGAAGCATTTTGATCAGGTCTCCTCTAGCTGCACTCCCTTTATTGACTCCTGGCTGACAGTACTGCTTACCACCTACATAGACACACGACCCTCTGAGCAAACTCCCAATACTTTAGATCCTCATATGGAAGCATTAGCTGGATGGAGACCTCCCCCTCCCCCTCAAGTAGTACCCCATTCACCTCCCAATAGGACCCCAACATTCTACGTAAGAGCCCCACTAGCTGGGTCCAGTAAACATATGTGTTAGGTAGCGTACATCTATGTAAGTCATTGTCTTGTATAAATGTCCTGACAATGCCCTGTTATTTCCAGGGAACAAGGATTTGGTTCCTAACTGCTCTCGTGCTCTCCAGGCTTATGCCCACGAGAGTATGTAGGAGGCCTCAGGCAATGGTTGACTGCCTGGACTTATCCCTGCTGCCTCTGGCCATCTGGCCACTGCATATACTGTAGTTCTATATTTTACTATTATATCTGTATAGTAACAGTTGGTGGTCCTATATGTGTCTTCTCTATTTGTCATGTGGCAAACCTCATCCTGACAATGTAACCCTAGAAGAGAGAACACCGTTAGCTACAGTTCTTCATGGCCAAACAAGGCAGAAGGTTAAAACATGTTATCCCAGACTAAATTTTTGGTAGTCCTTGCTTCCTGTTCACCAGTCAGTTATCCTCACATGCATTCACATCACTGCTCAGATGGCAGACCTAAGATTACATAGTTGTAATGTAAGGAGAATGAACTCTCCGATGAAAAGGAAGCAAGTGCTGACTCACCTTAAAAGGTTATCACACCCAAGTGGCCCTATTACAAGAAACAAAGCTAACCTCCCAGGAAGCAAAAACACTCCAGAGGGAATGGGTAGGGCTTGAAATACATAGCTTTGCCACAGTCAGAAAGGTAGGGTATCTATTCTGATCCAGAGATCACTACATTGGAAAGTACAGAAAACTGTGTCAGATGTAGATGGGAGATGGGTCCTGGCATTCCTAGACACCAGGACAGGCCCTTTGGTTTAGGAAAACGTAAGTGCCCCGAATGAAGACTCTTCCCTCCTTTCGCCAGCTATCTGATAGATTAACTCACTTCAAAGAGGGAAATGCCCAGTCCTGTTGGCGAGGGATTTCAACCTGTTGATGGATCATGGGGTAGACCATAATCATGGTGTTGTCAAACCACACTCCATAGCACTGCAAGTCGCCAAGCTTTGGATGGCAGGCCAGGCACTATCAGATGTTTGGCAACTTAACAACCCTAGAATTCGGCATTATACTTGTTCTTCATGGACCTGCCAATCATTTAGTAGACTTGATATGTAGTTTGCATCTAACGCCTTCCTCCCGGTGGTAACTGCAGTCCACATTCAACTTCTTATCCTCTCTGACCATGCCCACTGCAACTGGATCTGCTGCAGGGCCCCATCCCCAAAACACCCCCAACCTGAAAGCTAGACCCTCTGTTATAGAAGGACGAGCAGTTTTTGGCCTGGATCCAGGAGGATGCCTCGGCCTTCTTCCTAATAAATGATCAGGAGAGACTTCAGTAGGCACCCTCTGAGAGGTGTTCAAAGCCACCATGAGGGGTTAATCATCAGATGCAGGAAGAAGGAGAGAGTGGCAGTGATAGCTGACTTGGAGTCCAAGTTAATAGCAAAAGAAATAGAACTTAAAACACTGCCCTGGGAAGACATTAGCATCCCTCTCAAAACAGAAACGATTAGTCTCTGCTAAACAATTGAACAGCTTCTAGCTAGGAAGGCAGAGCTAGCCTTAAATACTGGGAAAGTGGGGAGTGCAGCAATGAGGTCCTGGCCTACTGGATGAGGAAACAGCAGGCTGAAAGGCATATAGCATATAGCCAGGCTCAAGGCTCAAGGACCCTTCCAGGAGGATTTGTTCCAAAAGAGGGAGGCATAACTAGGATCATGAGTGGGTTCTATAAAACTTTGTGCAAGTCGTCCTCCAGTCCCACCAGCTCTCAGATAGAAGAGTTCCTTGATCCCCTGCATCTCCCTGAACTGACAGTGGAGCAGGCTCAAGCACTGGAAGCCCCTCTCACAAGGGCAGAGATAGAGGCAATGTTGAAAGCCCTAAATCCATGGAAAGCTCGGGGGGGGGGTGGCTTCCCAGCTTAAATCCTGCAAGTTTTCTCACCTATGGTAAACTGAATATTGCTCTGCATGTATTAGGAATCAATGGAGCTCGGCTGCTTTCCCCTGGCAATGAGAACATTGACCATTACTGCCTTTCCTAAGAAAGGTAAGGACCCTACAGACCTGATCATCTATTGCCTGATATCTCTCATCACTGCAGATAGCAAGGTCTTTGCCAAGGCTTTGGAAATATGGCTTGAAACTTTGTTGCCCACTCTGATACACCAATCCCAGGTGGGGTTCGTACAAGGCAAGCTTAATTCAGATCACTTATGCACCCTGGTCAACCTGATCTGTCTGGCAAAGGTGGTCCCTTCCATGACAGTGGCCATCACAATAGATTTTGAAAAAGCCTTTAATTCAGTAAAGTGGGAGTACCTCTACAGAGTGTTACAATAGATGGGCTGTGGGCAGTGGTTTCTTTCCCACAAACAAACAATATACTCTAGCGCTCTGCCTAGGATCCTTACCAGCTCCATCATATCAGAACCATTTACTCTAGAAAAAGGCACACTTCAAGAATGCCCACTCTCATCCCTTCTGTTTGTTCTGTCATAAAGCCTCTAGCAGCTGCCATCTGTGAAGATCCCCTAATCCATGGCATCTGGGTGGGGAAAGAGTGACATAAAAGTCTGCTGTACGCAGTTGATCTTCTCGTGCTTATAGAGCAAGCTCCCAGCTCTATGGCCTGACTCCTGTTCCTCCTTACGTCCTCTACAGCAATTTCAGATCTCAAGATTAATATATCCAAAACTGAGTTTTTTTCTCTGAATGACCACTGCAGTCCCACACAATGCAGCCACTGAGTCTGTGATGGGCGCCAGACATGATCAAATACCTTAGCATCACTATGTCCCCTAAGACAGCCAAAACTGTGTGATCTCAACTTCATACCTCTCCTCTCTGACCTGTGTATGGAATGTGACAGGTGGAAACCCCTACACCTGTCCATGACTGGGAAAATTGAGGCCATTAAAATGGTCACTGACTCTGTGAATTTTCATGTCCTCTCTGACCCGCTGGTGCACGTCCCCAAAAAGTGGTTTGAGGCCATTGATAAAATGATTGTTAACTTCCTCTAGGAAGGTGAACAATCCAAATACAATATAGCCAAGCTCCAAATGCACTGGAGTGGGGGGGGGGACTCCCCTGGTTCAAAGCATATTGCTGAGCATTTCAGACGGCCCAAACTATCAAATGGTTACAGATCCCAAATGAAGAATCCTGTTGTGCTTCAGAATTGAAGCCTCACAGATAAAGGGTGGGATCCCTGCTTCATGCCACTACTCACTGGGGTACCCCCCGACCTCTGAGACCTTCCCTCCCCAACTACTAGCCACTTCTGTGGGTTTTAATTCCCATCCCCTTTTGCCCCATGCTCTTAACATTTTAGGCTGTACTTCTAGGAAATACACATGTATGCTGGGTGAGGGGACCTGTTTTAGTCTTTATTGTTTCTAGGCTACCAGTATCTGTACCACTGTATGCCTGCTATTTACCGTGTGTAACTCTGTTTAATTTTTTTTTCATTGTATTGTCTCACTGTTACTGCTGTTTCTCATGTTTGTATTGATATGCTATCAGTGCCATCTATATGCCGGGTCATGCCTGAAAACAGTCCCTCAGATCAGTGCACTTACCCAGTAAACAAAGACATAAATAAATAAATACATTTCTACTATTGATAAGCCACCAAGCATCCACCTGACTATTGGCACATCTAAAACAGCCTGAAAGCCAACACAGAATAGACTAGGCATAGTCTTAGCACACCCTGCATTTGCTCCCCTGTGGGAGAACCCTAACAGCAAGATGGGGGTGCCACTGGGATAAGGGAGAAGTGAGATAACAGCAGAATTAATCTGATCAGAGATCTACTCATGCATGCATCCAACTCTCTGGACTCCTCCCAAGGGGTCAGGCAGTGATATTAGCCAGAAAGGACATATTTCTGAAGATACTTACAGCTTAGAAGTGCACTCAAGAGCACATTGATGGATCTCAAAAGGGTGGCAGCAGTGCCTACTCCATGGCACCCCCAGCAGGGTTGGCTTAAAGAGGACAGGAAATAAAACACATAAGTGAGACTACTAAATGTGTCCTGTATTTGTCATTAATATTGTATGTGAGTAAATATCATTTAAAATCCTCGTTCAGTGTAGAGTAACATTTTATTTAATTAAATCAAAGGATTTTACCAATATGGTTGGCAATGGAGCCGCTCCCTTTTCCTTTCTGGTTTTCTCCTTTGAAAATTGAGTGTAGCTATTTATCTATGACTTACATGTTCTGTGTTGATGGCGTCATCTGATGGCGCGTGACAATATTATGTTTGGTGCTGCACTGATGCAGTGACCATACATAGTAGTAAGGGACATACTGTACCTCTCAATCTTTTGTCCCCCAAATGTGGAACATTGCCTCTCAAAATGTGGAACAAATGAACAAAATGTGGAACACTTAATCAAATCTTTACCTGAGAAGCTCAGAACACTGTTAAAATGTTTGCATTTATGTTTAGAAAGTCTGTTATTAATTTAATAAAATATTTTTTGCATCTTACAGTATACTATAGGCTTTTGCTTTCAAATATTAACACTGAATGTGGGAGTGGGAGCTTTTGTGAAGTAAAATGAGGAATGTTCCTCGTAATGTGGTACAGTTGAGAGGTATGGTAAGGGATGAGCAGGTGCGGTCTTGCAAGCGGGAGAGGGAGTGCAGCAAGGAAAGTCTCGAGTCTGTATGTAGCTTGGGGGAAAAAATTGGGCTCAGAGGTGAGAGTTTCTGACTGAAAGGGCAGTTTTTTATTCTTACTGAATATTTACTGATGCCATTCCTGTCTTTGGTACTGACGTGTGAGAGGGTGATTCCAAAGAGCTGCTGTAACTCAAATGGCGAAGTGGGTATTTTTATCAGGCACTCTGTCTACCCTGTCACATAGCAGGTTTCTGTCACAACTCTGAAATGTTAGCCTTCAGGTAAAGTTTCATGTACAATGATGCAACCTTCTCATTTGCGAGAATTAATTTTAATGGTCATTTGGGGTGGAAAAGCAATGCTCAGTGCTGGGCTGAGTGTTTTTTTTTATTTGCGGGGGGGGGTCTGTCACAGATATTACAGGAATAAAGAAGCAGGGGACCGCATCATCTGCTGGTAGTATCAATAGGCGCTTTTACACTGTGTGCTCTGCAACGTAATGACCATCACAGAAGCCCGCAGTGTAAAGCGCCTAATGTCAGTTTGAAAATCCAATAACTTTCCCTTCTCAGTACAAAATTAATACTCGCAATACCACTGTCAGACTGTATAGTTTGCTGAAGTAAGCTGTCAAACGAGCTCTGCTTCTTCTTGTTGGGCATGGTAAAGATGGATGTATTCATGATATGGGCCGTAATGTTCAAGTTTAAGGGTCTTGGGTGAAGTTGCTTCAGCTATGGGATGGGTAGTAAATACTAGATATCTGCATTAGAGAGTGGAAAAGAGATAGGAGCGATGAAGTTGGTTTGATAGTCTGCCGCTATGGGGGTCGAGAGAGATTTCCCATGTCTGCTATATTTTATTTGGGGAGAAGCACAAAGTATTTAAAGGTTATTTCTCCCCTATATGTGATGTAAGAGGCTTGCTCAAAAGTGATCATGATAAATTAGGCTGGATCAGATGACTGCCGTTTGGGCCTCCAAGTCCCTTGTGACCTCACTGCTGGCAGCGAGAACTGGATTATGCCGATCCTTGCTGGCCCATTTTCTGCTTTCTAGCAGGAGTGAGGGGCCTGGTTTACCACTTCATGCCATGCCAGGCATAAGTCAAAATGAGAAATTCAGGTTCAAGAGTGCCGCTGGACAGTGTAGGTCTCCATGATCCACTCCCAATCCAAACTGCAGGGCTGCAGCATTTTGGTGGTGAGCCATGGAAGTTAAGATAGCTGGCTACAGAGCAGAATGGAGGTTGGTATGCTAGAGGTACCTCACATGGTGGTCACATGTAAGTACTGTCCCGGGACCCCAGGTCATACGGTGATCAATAGTCTGTGAGAGGTCAAGTCCTTGAGCCCTTACTGACCAGCTGCTACACCGACATCAGAGGGATGAAATCAGTTTGGCCCTACCTGACTAAACCCTTTGCCTGGCAGATATGTTAATCAAATCTACCCCCCTCAGTGAGCAAGTTCCCAATTACAGTACCTAGGGACCTCCAATCCCAGTCTCAAGGCTCCGTCCTTGTGCCTGTCTTATGTAGCTCATCCACCACCTAACCCATCCCTGTTAGTGATCCATACATTTAAATTATCAGTTTTCATGCATCACTTCCGGCCCAGATGAAAAAGGGGCTGGCTGTCCCCCAGAGTCTTGAGTTTTAACCATAGTGGATCTACCTGGGAGGCGAGGGGAAGGGGGGGCATGAAGGGATGTTTGCAAGCCAATTTGGCATGCATTGGGTGAATATTGTGGCTGTAAAGCTGGAGGCTGTCATTTACCACTTATCAAGATGCCCTACCCTTCCTCAGGTTCGGGCACGAAAGATGGAAGCAGATAGAGTTCTCTAGTGGATAACAAAAAGGTATGCTATGATGGTCTCTGCCTTCAGGGCATTATACTGGCTTTAGGAAATCAGATGAAATAAGCATGCCACTGGACAATGTGAAACAATTGTTCGTAGACCTGAACTGCTGAGCTGCAGAAACTGATTCAATTAATTATTGCATTGATATTTAGTGGATCTGTTTTCTGTTCTAACCCACTCTCTGAGGAAGCCTACGGTCCAGGCTTTGGGACAAGAGCCAGAGATACAGCACTTCTCAGCGTTGATATGGGCTGCTCACAGTTTTGTATTTTTTCAACAGAAAAAAAACTTTAAACAACAACCAAATATTCTGACAGTGCCATTTGTTTCAAGAAATGCTGTTCCAGGTGCGCTTGGATTGTCGTACCAATGGTGGTCTGTAGGATGACATACTCCATCCTCATTCAAAATTAGTTTCCGTGCCTTAGGGCAGTGAACCAGCAGTGAATGAAGAATCATTGTCTTGTGTGAGAATGGTTACAGAAATGGCATGTATCATTGGTAGTATGAGCTGTGAGAAAAAATAATGCCATTTCTGTTACTGGGAACCTTGCGTGTTACAACATCATGCGACAGAGATGTTCATAAAACAAATACCAACTGCACAGGCTGGTATACTACAGTAGTTACATAGAAACATAGAATTTGACGGCAGATAAGGCCCGCTTGGCCCACCTAGTCTGCCCATTTTCCTACCTGATGGATAAACTGCAGATCCTAGTTAACCAGCAGCCTACTTCTTCCTACCCCAACCCCCTAGAATTGCCTTATGACTGTCCCATGCATGCTTGAATTCCACCACTGTTTTTGACTCCACAACCTCCTCCGGAAGGCCGTTCCATACATCCACAACCCTCTGTGAAAAAATACTTCCTTAAATTACCTCTGAGCCGCCCCCATCTTCAAATTGTGCCCCTTGTTCTTGCACACTTTTTTGAAAGATGCTACCCTCTTGGACTTTGTTGATTCCCTTGAGGTACTTGAAAGTTTCTATCATGTCCCCCCTCTCCCTCCTTTCCTTGAGGCTATACATATTAAGCTCCTTAAGTCTCTCTTCATATGTCTTCCAGTGCAGACCCTGCACCATTTTAGTCGCCCTCCTCTGGACAGCTTCCATCCTGTCTATGTCTTTGCGGAGACTGGGTTTCCACAACTGCACACAGTACTCCAGATGGGATCTCACCAGCTGTCTGTACAGAGGGATAATAACTTCCTGTTTTCTACTGGTGATGCCTCTCCCTATGCATCCCAGTATCCCCCCAGCCTTTCTTGCTGCCCTCTCACATTGCTTGCCCACCTTTAGGTCATCTGATATGACTACCCCTAGGTCCCTTTCCATTTTTGTTGTTGTTAGTATCTCACCCCCATTGTGTACTCTTCCCCTGGGTTTTGTTTCCCAGGTGCATTACCTTGCACTTCTTAGCATTGAATCTAAGCTGCCATACATTTGACCATTCCTCTAACCTTGCCAAGTCCCTTCTCATCCTTTCCACCCCACCTTGTGCATCAACTCTGTTGCAGATCTTTGTGTCATCTGCAAAGAGACATACTTTTCCTTCCAGTCCCTCTGCAATGTCACTTATAAAGACATTGAAGAGGACTGGTCCTAATACTGAACCCTGCGGTACCCCACTAGTAACCCCCCTTTTTTCATAGTGGACTCCATTTACTATTACTCTCTGTGTCCTATTCTCCAGCCAATTCTTTACACAGGCTGTCATCTTGGGACCCACTCCCAGGCTGGTTAACCTGTATATTAATCTTTTGTGTGGGACTGTGTCAAATGCCTTGCTAAAGTCTATGTAGGCCATGTGCACAGCCCCTACCTGATCAACTACTTTGGTCACCCAGTCAAAGAAATCTATCAGATTTGTTTGGCATGACCTTCCCGCTGTGAATCCATGCTGCCTTGGGTCCTGTGCCCCTCTGGCCTCTAGATACTCGACAGTTCTTTCCTTCAGAAGTGATTCCATAATTTTCCCTACCACTGAGGTTAAACTAACAGGCCTGTAGTTTCCTGCTTCTGCCTTGCTCCCACTTTTGTGAAGTGGAATCACATCTGCCCTCCTCCAGTCCTCGGGTACCACCCCATCCTCCCATGATTTGTTAAAGAGGACAGTCAGTGGTGTCACTAGTTCTACCCTTAGTTCTTTTAAATTCTGGGATGAATCCATCAGGCCCCATTGCTTTGTCCACCTTCAGTTTTAAGAGTTCTTTCAGAACCCTTTCTTCTGTAAATGGGTGGTATCAACTTCTGTATCCAGAGTGTTTCTACTGTTTGTTTTAGGTACCTCCCCCTCTTCCTTTGTGAATACTGAGCAAAAATATTTGTTTAGTATCTCTGCCTTTTCACAGTCACCCTCTGCCCACCCTTCCTCCCCTTTATTAAGCCTCACTATCCCTCCCTTGGTGTTCCTTCGCTCCCTGATGTACCTATAAAAGGTTTTATCCTCCTTCTTAACTGAGTTGGCTATCTTTTCCTGGGTTTGGGCCTTTGCTGTTCTGACTGCCTTCCCAGCTTCCTTTTGCTTTAACTGATACAGTTCTCTGTCCTGCTCCTTCTGTGATTCCTTGTACTTCCTGAATGCTTTCTTTTTCTCTTGAACCTTCACTGCCACTTCCTTTGAGAACCATAGTGGCTTCTACCTCATTTCGCTTTGTTTATTTGCTTCACACAAAGGCTTGTTACCTCTGTGATGGCAGTTTTATTATTCCCAATTGTTCTTCCACCCTCCTTCCTGCCCATTTGCTAGTGCATTCCTTAGCACTCACCTATTTTGGCAAAGTCAGCCCTCCAAAGTCCAGTACTTTTGCCTTTGTATGGCTTGACTCTATTGTTGTCTTTATTGTGAACCATACTGTTCGATGGTCGCTAGTTCCAGATGGCTACCAACTTCTACAGCTGTGATCCTCTCTTCATCTCCATTTGATAGAACCAGGTCTAAGATTGCTCCCTCTCGAATGGGCTCCAATACTAGTTGTCTATGGCATGCCCCCTATAGGGCATCTAGAATAACCCCACTATTCAAGTTGCTGCTGCAACTGCACTCCAGTTAACATCTGACATATTCAGATCACCCATCAGCAGTATCTCCCTTTTTCTGCCATTCTGAGTATACTTTCTATCATTTCCTGTCCATTTCCTCCCCGAGAAGGAGGTCTGTATACAACCCTGTGCGGATTGTGGTGCCATTGCCGGTCTCCAAATTTACCCACAGTGCTTCTTCTCCTCCCTTTTTTCCCTTTTGTTCTGTTGCTTTGATTCCTTCCCTTATGTAAAGAGCTACTCCTCCTCCTCTTTTACTCTCCCTGTCCCTCCTGTAGCTAGTGTATCCTGGTATGTTTACATCCCAGTCATGGTTTAGTGTGTACCATGTTTCTGTGACTGCCATGATATCCAGATGTTCCTCCTCCATCAAGGCAACTAATTCAGGAAGCTTGTTACTCAGACTACGGGCATTGGTACTGATTGCTTTCCATTTTTTGCTGGCTTTACCTTCTGTTGCAGCATCCCCCACTGACCTTTCTTCCTCGGTCTTTTTCTCATTTAGTACCTTGTTTTGTAGGGAGAGGCTGGGAATTTCCTGCTGCTTATCAGTGCCTCTCCCCTTGACTAGTTTAAAAGCTTGCCAATGAAGCATTTAAACTGATTGCTCAAAAGAATTGTCCCCTTCCTGGACAGATGCAGACCATCCTGCCAGTATAGGCTGGTGTCCCTCCAGGTGGAACCCCAGTCCCCAATGAAGCCAAAACCCTGTGCTCCACACCATTTTTTCAACCATTCATTAAACTGCATGGTGCAAAGTACCTGCTCACTGATGCCATTGACAGGCAGCACCTCTGAGAAGGATACTGTGTGTGCTACTTGTCTTAGGCCTCTCCCAGTTCTACAAAGTCCTTCTGCACTGCTCTAATCTCATGATGAGCCAAGTCATTTGTCCCTAGGTGGACAATGACGTCCAGCTCAGACTCCGTGCAGCTGTTCTCGTGATCCTGAGGATGCGCTCCTGTCCCTCCAAGCCATGGCACCAGGCAGGCACCTTACTTGTTTTCCCTGCTTCCCCAGTTCTATCCCCCATTAATTGAGTCCCCACCAGGAGCTGCTTCCTTTCCTTGTGGTGTCCTCTGCCTCCTTCCTGTGGGCCTCCTTGTGACAGTTGTCCTCAGCCTCCTTAGTCTCCTCTGCGGGTGCATCCATAGGGAGCTATGCTCCCCAGAATGGTGTATGGATTGTGGAATGGAACAACTGACTGGGTGTGCCTCTGTTCTACCATCCTCACCTCCTGAACCCACTGTGATCCAACTGCTGTGCTTTCTTCTGCAACCTCTGAGGTAGTGGTGGTGGCTCTGGTGCTCCCTGGATGGGGGAGGTTCCCTTCCTACAGTCCAGTGTGGCCTGGGGGAAGGTTCCCTTACTACTGTCCAGTGTGGCCTGAAGATGGACAACTTCCTCCCTCAGGGCAGAGAGTTGTCTGCAAATAGGGCAGCATCTCAGCCTCCAGAAAGACTCCCGGAAGACTGCTGCCCCACAGTCATTACATTGTACTACTCCCCACATGTTTATCTATCTTTTTTGTGTGAGTGTGTGTGATTGGTTTGTTATATAGAAATATATATATTATACAGTGTGTATGCTTATATTGTCAGTTCAGTGTGCTAGAGAGGATATGACAGTGCTGTGCACCATGCACTCTTGAGGAAATGATGTCAGAACCCCAGGTATAAAGGAACTATTTCCAGGGGTGGGTGGGGTGAGGGGTGGGAAGGGGTTGGGCCTAAACTGTGCCCTCACAAAACAATCAGCTAAAAGCTCTGACCCACCACTGCGATGAGTGCCTTCCTGTCAGCAAGATGCCCTACACAACAATTTGACCGAGAAAATACCCTGCTAATCAAACAGAGAAAAATCCAGACATCCAAGTCAGACACAGGTAAACCTCCCCAGCCCCAAAACAGCCTGGTGGTTTGTGCTGTGAAAGCAGTCAGCCCCAAAATAAGTCAGCTGTGCTTTAAACACTTCCTGCACTGAAAATCTTAAGAATTGGAACAAAAGTAAAACTAGATCCACCTCCCTTTGTCGCTTGAAAGACTGTCTTTTCCTGATAATTCTAAGTTCCTTATTTCACCTTTCAGTTAGAAGTAGCCTCCACCTGCAGAATATCTGCTACAAACCAAAGACAATTGTAAGGTTCATCTCCCTCTGCTGTGAGCAGAACTTGCTTTCTTGCAAATCCTACGTTCAGTATTGCAGCTTCCAGCCAGAGGTAGTTTCACTTGAAGAATATGAGCAATTTCCTGCACCTGAGGCTGTATGTGTTTCAGTTCACACTGCAGGTTTTGCTATGAGAACTCCTTAACCACAGTAACTTATTCAAAAATAGTTTAACTATCACAAACTCCTACGCACCAGTAAATTATTTAAAATTAGTTTCTGTCCCTAAATCCTAGTAGTGAATCCAGCTACCCCCAAGGGACAACCAAAATGCAGTATTCAAACACTTGTGAAGTTACTTCCAAGATAAGCAGAGTTTGCAAGCTCCTTTTTCAACTCCTCAGCCACCTGTAATTTATTTAAAAATAGTTTAACTGTCAGAAAATCCTAGTAGACAATCTAGATACCTCCAAGGGTCTACCCAAATGCAGTATTTAAATCCTTCTGAAGTTACTCACAAGATAAACAGAGTTTGCAAGCCCCTTCTTGGTTAAACACCAAATAAATATGTGAATAAAAAGCAAATACCAAGGGTAGTTAGTTTCACCTCCCACAGAATTGAGCAAAAGTGCACGTTGTTGCAGATATCAAGTGCAATATAGAATTTCTCACACAGCTCACAGCTGAATAAAGAAGTAGTGTCCTTCCAGGTCAAAAAGATGTGCTTTGTGTCTCTAAATATTGCAGCCACCAGTAATTTATAGTAATCTGATCTAGTCTGGATATCTCCACCCAGGGCAATTTGTTGACAATGGTTATGATGCAACCTTTCCTGTTCCAGTACAACACTTTGTGGTCTAAAAACAATGAACCTGAGGCTGTCTGTGTTTCAGTTCACACTGCAGGTTTTGCTATGACAACTCCTTAACCACAGTAACTTATTTAAAAATAGTTTAACTATCACAAACTCCTGCGCACCAGTAAATTATTTAAAATTAGTTTCTGTCCCAAAATCCTAGTAGTCAATCCAGCTACCCCCAAGGGACAACCAAAATGCAGTATTGAAACACTTGTGAAGTTACTTCCAAGATAAGCAGAGTTTGCAAGCTCCTGTTTCAACTCCTCAGCAACCTGTAATTTATTTAAAAATAGTTTAACTGTCAGAAAATCCTAGTAGACAA
The DNA here is from genome assembly GCA_016271365.2 of Neoceratodus forsteri. Classification (NCBI taxonomy): domain Eukaryota; kingdom Metazoa; phylum Chordata; order Ceratodontiformes; family Ceratodontidae; genus Neoceratodus; species Neoceratodus forsteri. The sequence continues at coordinate 1,129,331,109 of CM028129.1, read as the reverse complement.
TCTAGCTACCTCCAAGGGTCTACCCAAATGCAGTATTTAAATCCTTCTGAAGTTACTCACAAGATAAACAGAGTTTGCAAGCCCCTTCTTGGTTAAACACTAAATAAATATGTGAATAAAAAGCAATTACCAAGGGTAGTTTGTTTCACCTCCCACAGAATTGAGCAAAAGTGCACGTTGTTGCAGATATCAAGTGCAATATAGAATTTCTCACACAGCTCACAGCTGAATAAAGAAGAAGTGTCCTTCCAGGTCAAGAAGATGTGCTTTGTGTCTCTAAATATTGCAGCCACCAGTAATTTATAGTAATCTGATCTAGTCTGGATATCTCCACCCAGGGCAATTTGTTGACAATGGTAATGATGCAACCTTTCCTGTTCCAGTACAACACTTTGTGGTCTAAAAACAATGAATCTGAGGCTGTCTGTGTTTCAATTCACACTTCAGGTTCTGCTATGACAACTCCTTAACCACAGTAACTTATTTAAAAATAGTTTAACTATCACAAACTCCTACGCACAAGTAAATTATTTAAAATTAGTTTCTGTTCCAAAATCCTAGTAGTCAATCCATCTACCCCCAAGGGTCTACCCAAATGCAGTATTTAAATCCTTCTGAAGTTACTCACAAGATAAACAGAGTTTGCAAGCCCCTTCTTGGTTAAACACTAAATAAATATGTGAATAAAAAGCAATTACCAAGGGTAGTTAGTTTCACCTCCCACAGAATTGAGCAAAAGTGCACGTTGTTGCAGATATCAAGTGCAATATAGAATTTCTCACACAGCTCACAGCTGAATAAAGAAGTAGTGTCCTTCCAGGTCAAGAAGATGTGCTTTGTATCAAAGTTCAAAGTAACTTCTGCCCATAGAAATCAATTCTCACAAATGGGAAGGCTGCCCCATTGTACCTGAAATATAACCTGAAGGCTAACATTTCAGAGTTGTGACAGAAATCTGCTGTGTGACAGGGTAGCCAGAGTGTCAGATAAAAATCCCCACTTCATCTTTTGAGTTACAGCAGCTCTTTGGAATCACCCTCTCACACGTGAGCGTCTATAACTGAAATCAGTTGCAGTTGGAAGTCGTTCTTACTGTCAGTACCAATGACAAAAATGGCATCAGAAAATGTTAAATATTCAGTAGCTGTGTGAAAAAACAAGTGCTATTTCTGCCTGACAGTCGCACCACACATTCTTTTGATTTTTTCTCGCCATTTTTTTTATTCAGGTACTTTCAATAAATTCCATTCCAATGTGGGGCTTTACATGTGCACTTCCTCTGACAACAGCTGATGCTTGCGAGAGCACCACTGCTTCTCCTTTGCTATTAGGTAGTGTCACTGTATATATGCAGCATGAACTGTAACATCATAAAATTATGTCTCTCCAAGTTTGGTGAACACGAGCAGAATTAGAATGTTGTGTTTCAGGAGATCATTTAAGAACGGTAAAATCACAATGTACACATAAGTAAGGATGACAGACAAAAAAATTTAAGATAGAATTTTTGTTAAAGTCAGCTGTTTGTATCTCATAGTGATTCTCTAAACCCATTCCTGCCCCCTTTAAGACACACAGAGGTAGAGCAGGCATCATCTATAAGCATGTAAGGGATAGCCTCCCTGACCTCACTCAGAAAGCACAGGACCAATAGGAGGGATGCCCTGGAGTGAGTCATATGAACACCCTCTACATTCAAGATTTGGCATTTGTCCTTGTTGATAGCCATGGATGCTTCACAAATCATGGACTGTTCCTCACCTCGGCCTGTGCCACAACAAGCATCTGCTGCGAAGAGGTAGAAGCAGGGCTTACCTCTCGCTTCTCCATCTGAAGCTGGCAAAAAGGAGAACACCTCCGAGAAGCTTGATTGATTCTTCACTGACATAGCAATAATTGAGATGTTCATCCTGGAGCTAGCAGGGGACTTTAGAGCCTTTAAACCTGCCCTGGAAGCCTTGTTCACAAGGCTCGTAGACATGGATGCTGGCATCAGTTCTATAGAAGATAAGCAAGCAAAAGACACTGCAGAACAGATTGCCCTCCATCACAAAGTTGAGAAGTTGGAAGACCATATTGAAGACCAGGAAGGGAGAAGCCAGAGGAATAATCTAGTGATTGTGGGTATACCAGAGAAAGCAGAGGGCACTAATATGCTGTCCTTCATTCAGATATTCTTCCAGGAGATAGCTGGCCCACCAGAGATGGGCAATGAGTATGTCATTGAACAAGTCCACCACTTTCTACCACCCCAACCACCTCCATCTAGGAAGCCTCAGGTCATCATCCTGTGGTGTCTTAATTTCCTAGATAGAGTACATATCCAAGACAAAGCACGAAAGAATGGGACTCTGACATGGAATGGTCATTGAGTACACATCTTTAGTGATGTGACACCTTTAGTGAGAGAAAAACAGCAGACCTACAAACTGGTTAAAAAAAGCACATCATGTTGTGAAAGTCAAGTTCAGGATAAGTTCATAGGTTGCTGTTTCAAGTTAAGCAGCTTCTAGAGCCATATCAGACTTGTCACTTATCAATGTATGATATACCCTGCGCGCCTGCTGGTGACCATGAACCAGAGCATCAAAGAGTTTGCCAGTGCTGAGATTGCACAAAAAGGACTACTGTGCTACATCCCTGGCATCACCACTGAAGTGGTCACTCCTGGCCAAGGCGAGAGGTACTCTGCCTTGAATACTTCCTTGCACCCTATTCTCATCCATTAACTCCCTTCTACCCGGTGTTCTTTGAAAGTCTGCTTTGGTTTTAATTATTTCAAAGTCATAAATGCTTATGACCTGCCTCATTAATCGCATCCCTGCTAATGTGCCACAGAATCTGGATATTGACTTTTATTTCTGGCTGTTCTTTGTGAGGAGATGTGTATTGTGCCTGCTTTTTACACTACCATTTAGCCCCAGTGACTTCTGTAAAATACAGGGATTAACATGGCCACCTTCACTGTCCCCTTGGATTACAGCCCCTTCTTCTTCTTTGCCAGATTACCCACCATTTCTCCTATAGCCAGGATACAACAGATGACAGTTCCAATGGACTTTGACAGATCACAGCTGTCAGACAACTGGAGACAATGCCCTCTCCAGAGCAACCATCCACCAGTGAGAACTGCCACAGTCTCTGCTGTATATGTCCTGATGTAAAACAAATGTTCATGCAGAACATTCGCAAGATCGCATAGTCATGCAGCCATTATGTACTCCTCGAATGATTGGTGTCAGTGATGGACAGAGAAACAGACTGCAACAGATCCCAGCTATGCAATGCTCCCCTCCAAACTCAAGATCAGCAGGCAGTCACTCTCAACAGCAGAAGGTATGGACTGCCAACTGGAACAATTTAATGCTCACCCTCTGGGCCCGTTCTCTGCTACTTTCCCGATGGAGCTCTATAGGAGGGAGGGAAGGGGGCAATACTGCAGCACTAATGGGACAGAGTGGCATTTCAGAGACAGCCACAATGTTACATTTCTGCAGGCTTTTTTCTTTTTTTCGTTTCTATGACAACGCCGACCTAGCTTTTCCACATTTAGTAATGTTATTTTATCCTAGTGTGGAATACACATGTTGGTTGCTTTCATGGGTAACAGGGGCTTGGGGGATCTGCCCCCCCATCCCATACTTCCAATTATCTATTTCTATCTCTGTGCACTAGAGGTGGGTCTCAGTGTAGAGCTTCATCTTTCAACCAGCGTGTTTTGACTGATTTTGGCATTTCCCACATTAGCAGTTTTGTTTTGTTCTAATTTATCCAAATAGTGCACAGTGTAATTGAACATATCATGCAACAATACTACTCATGGTGGTTACTTTTTAAATAACTAGGTTGAGGGTTCGTACTCTCCCTTACTAGTGGCTGTAGTAAATAGCAGCGCAGCAAGTAGTATTAATTGGCACACCTTGTATAGCGATACTATACCAAAGATAAGACAGGCAAATTTGCTTTTCTTCTTTTGCTAGCTTTCCACACCAAGATGTTTACAGTGGTGGGGCTGAGGGAATCTTCCTGATAGAGCCCTATATGAAACTGCTGACTGGCCTTGCATGGTCTTGGTGCTAATGGCCACCTACTTCAAGGCGCCTCCAGCTGACATCAGCAATGCCCCCTACTTGTCTACTACAGTTACCCACTTCGGTGGATTTGTGTTTTTTATTCTGTTCTTACTATTTGATGTTACATGCTCATTATGTTCTCTGTGTGTTACTGCTCAGTATTTTTTCCAGGTCTTCACCAGCTTGTAACAGCTACCATTGGCTTCACCATTTAATGTACATGGATTTAGCCTTATTGCTTGTTATACTGTTATGATTTTGAGGATGAATGTTTTAACATATGTACACAATTTTCTTTGGGGTTGGAATAGTTTTAATCACTTAAACCAAAGTGTTTTTTCTCTAGGATTGCAACTTAAACCTTTTCTTGATCATGGCTAATCACATTTATAACATCACAACTTGGAATGTAAAGGGTGGGCAGATGGCACAGAACAGATACCAGGTTTTATGGCATCTTAAATCCCTGGTCTCTAAAATTGCATTTTTACAAGAAACTCACACTCCCTCACCCAGTGTGAATCTATGGAGAAGGGACTGGGCGGGACAAGTGCTTGCATCAGGCTATAAAAATAAGAAAGCTGGCACAGCTATTTTAACCCACCATGGCATACTCTTCATACATATAGAGCAAGTCAGAGATGAGGAAGGAAGGTTTGTTATTGTTAAGGGTACATTAGACCAAACAGATGTCATTTTAACATCCATCTATGGCCGTAACACAGAAGAGCTGTGTTTTTTTTACAACCATTTTAACACACCTGGTGTCTTTGGGTCATCTACCCACTACTATAAAAGGGGACTGGAATGTTGTACCTGACTCGCTGCATAGATCTGGTAATAGGAAGCTAGGCCTATCCTCCAACCAAAGGGGTGCTAATGAGCTACAGTACTCCCTAGGCCTGACTGAGATTTGGGGCACCCTTCACCCAGACACAAGGGAATATACATTTTGGTCTGCAATCCATGACTTCTTCTCACAACTAGATTACTTCTTGACTACCCCTGACCTTTTAGATATCATAATTAAATGTGACATCTTAGGGTGATATCGGACCACTCACCCATTCAACTATCATTCACCTTCCTGGTGCAATTACAGAAAGATGGGCTCTCACAGTCACATGATGCAGGCGTCCTGGTAGCAGCACTGGCTCAGAGCTCCCGCTCTGTTCCTGCCATCACTGACCTTTAAATAACTAAAAACTAACTTCCAGCTACAAAAATTTATCTCAGAAGGTAGAGCCTGTCTACAGCATTTGATTTCAATGTGTACTGCATCGCTATTGGAGTTTTACCTCTCCGCGATGGATGCTGAAATGAGGCAGGTCCAGCTGAAACATATGCCTCCTCCCTCACCAGAGAAAATGCCTAAGAAATCGAAGGCCCAAAGTGGGCAAACAAGCAAGAGCATCTCGGCGACTACTCAATCAATCTCCCTTACAGAGGATCGTTTTTTGCAAGAGGAAACTCTCCTGGAAATCTCATTGGAAATAAAATCCATTCGGGGAGACATGGCAGATCTCTCTAGGAGAATGGGAGATGCAAAAGCCAGAACATCCTTTGTGGAGAAGTGGAAAGAGAGAGTGGACCATGAATTAGCTTAAACAACAAAAACAAAAATTAAAGCTCAAAACTGAAGATTTAGAGGGGAGAAGCCACAGGAAAAATATTCTGATCTTGGATTTCCTGGAGACAGAAGAAGGATCCAACATAATTGTATTTATACAAAAGCTCCTACTGAAGATTGTAGGCCCCTCTCCGCTTAGCACCAGTTACCACATCAAGAGGGCCCACAGATATCTCAGGCCTTGACCACAACCCAGGGCACCCCTTCATCCAATAATTCTCAAGTTCCTGAGCTATATTAAAAAACAACATGTTACCTCAAAAGTTAAAGAATTACGGTCAATTACCTGGGACAGTACCAAACTTAGAATAACTCAAGATCTTCCTTTTGAAGTTTTGAAGAAGCCAGAAGGGGAAGGAAGGAAACATATTCAATTCAGTGCTTTAGAGGAACTGGTAATTGCTATTTTTCTTTTAAACTTAGATTGTGGGCTTTTAGTGACACTATACTTTCTTTGTTGTCTTTACTTATAATTGTTTTTGGGCTGTTGAAAATTTAAAACATAGTGGTGGTGTAATTCTGTGCTGTCTTTAATTGCTGTAAATTTTATCTTGGCTTATCTGACTGCCCTGTAGTTGGGTGAAGGGTGTTAATTGTCTGGCCTCTGGCCTCAGCTACGTGATAACTGGAGGTGGGGCTTAGTCAGAGTTAAAGTATCAAGCAGAGTTTTATTTTCTCAGAAGAAGCCAGAAGGGGAAGGAAGGAAACATATTCAATTCAATACTTTAGAGAAACTGGTAATTGCTATATTTCTTTTAAACTTAGATTGTGGGCTTTTAGTGACACTATACTTTCTTTGTTGTCTTTACTTATAATTGTTTTTGGGCTGTTGAAAATTTAAAACATAGTGGTGGTGTAATTCTATGCTGTCTTTAATTGCTGCAAAAATTTTCACCCCCCCTCCCCTTCCCCAACTCTTAATTATATGCCCTGTTAAATCTGATTGACAGGAGCTAAACACAGGGTATAGTAAGGGGTGTGAAGTAGGAGGGGCATAAAGGGGAAGAAGCCCACCCTCAGCACGACAAGTGTTTTGACTCATTTATTTATTTATTGGTTTCTTTTTCTTTAAAAAAAAAAAATCTGAGGATCAGTGGCAGGATTTGTAGTACAGTAAATTAATAAAAAAAGGGAACTAGGAGAGCTTCAGTAGCAGACAAGTAGTGGAATTGCAGTATAATGTGGGGAGTGGTGCAATGCAGTGGCTGTGGGGCAGCCATATTCAGGCAGACCTTCTGGACACTGAGGTGCTGTCCTATCTGCATGCATCTGTCTGGACTGCGGGATGAGGTAGCCAGACTCAGAGTGGAAGTAAACTGGGTCAGGAGTACCATCACCCCTATCCAGGGACCACCCAGTCCAATGCAACTGCCTCAAAGGATGCCGAGAACGAGGAGCACTTGGATGACAGTGGGCTGAGGGAGGGTTAGAGTAGTCAGGCAGAGGCACATCCCAGATCCTATTCCACTCAAGAACTCATATGCCACACTGGCAAATGAGGACAACCAAATAGAGGTACCCAGAGAAGTGGAAGGAAAGGATGTGGAGGTTAGCCAAGGAGGTGACCTCAGCGGGAAAGCAGTGGACCCCAGAGGAGGAGGAGGAAGTGAATCCTGGTGGGGGACTCCATCATAAGAGGGATCCAGCTAGGAACACAGGAAGGGGAGGACAGGGAGGTGAGGTGCCTACCAGGTGCCACGGCATGGAGGGATGGAAGGAAGATCCTGGGAATCACTGGGAAGGCAAGATGGGAGGGTGAGCTGGATGTCATTATCCACCTAGGTACTAATGACCTGGCAAGTGGGGAGCCAAAGGAAGTTCAGGAAGAGTTTAGGAAACTGGGGAGGGGTCTCAAGCAAGTAGCTACTTCTGTCACTTTCTCAGAAGTACTACCTGTGAGAGGCAAGGAGAGATGACTGCATGCACCAGGAACTTTAACTCATGGTTGAAGAACTGGTGCTGTGAAGAAGGGTTTGATTCATTGGTGACTGGGGACCCACCTGGAGGGATGGAGGTTTGTTCAAGGACGCCTGCATCCATCCTGGAGGAATCCAAGCACTTACGATAAGTTTAAATGCTACATTGACAAGCATTTAAACTAGCAAAGGGGGGTGGCAGGCCAGCAAGGAGGGTACCTACTTGCTCACCCCCCACAGCTAGCAGTGGAACCAGTGAACCAGAGGAGTGGCTATCTCTGCAAAGCAGTGTGCAAAGATGGAGATTAGTGCCCAAGAGGTGGATAAGCAGAAAAGGGGCAAAATTCAGCAGAAGGGCAGACAGCAAGGAGAACCAGGGATAAATGACAACCAAGGAAGGGGCTGGAGTAGAACAGTGAAACAGTCTAGGGAGGTCAAATCATGGAAAGCCATGTGTGCAAATGCCAGGAGCCTTAGCAACAAGATGGAAGATCTGGAGGCTGTCATGGTACAGTCAGACTCTGGACATTGTGGCCATCACTGAAACCTGGTGTAATGATAACCACGACTGGGAGATGGCTATACCAGCTACAACATATTCAGGAAGAGACAGAGCAGGCAGGAAGGGAGGAGGAGTGGCACTGTATGTGAAAAATGACATAAGGGCCACAGAGATCCAGGAGGAACAAATTGGGGGAGAGATACTGTGGGTTAAGCTGGAAAGCAAAATGGGGACAGCCATCCGCACAGGTGTGGTCTATAGATCACCAGCCCAGGAGGAAGAAACAGATAGGGAGCTGATGCTAGCCATCCAAAGGATGGCAGACAAGGGTGAGGTAGTACTGGTTGGAGACTTCAATATTCCAGCGTGGACTGGAGCATCCCAGCAGCAGCATCAGCTAGGAAGATTTATCCTGGACTCTTCAGGGTGCCTTCCTCAAGCAACTGGTCATGGAACCAACTCGGCAGAAGGCAATACTGGACCTTGTGCTCACAAACAGGGACAGTGATGGGGGTAACAGTGGGGGAGCACCTGGGAAACAGTGACCACCAGTCATTGTGGTTTGAAATCACAGAAAGAGCAGAACCAAACCACACAAAAACACGTATCCTGGATTTTAGGGGTAGACTTTGGGAAAATGGGAGATACTTGAAAGAGGCATTAGGGGAATGGGACAGGAATCAGGGTTGAGGAACAGTGGGCAGTATTTAAAATGGGATTACAAGAACAACAGAATTATGCATTAAGCAGGTTAGCAAGAGGAAAATGAAGAGGAGACCATTATGGTTTTCCAAAGAGGTAGCAAAAGAAAGTGAAAGCCAAAAAGATTGCATTCAGGCAATACAAAAAGACACAGGCAGAAGGGGATAGGGAGAAGTACCAGGAGAAGCAAAGGGAGGCAGGGAGGTCAGTAAGGGAAGCCAAAGCTCAGACAGAAGAACACATTGCAAAATCAGTGGGTAGAGGGGACAAAACCTTTTACAGGTACATAAGTGAAAAAAGAAAAGACAAAGGGAGGGATAGTGAGACTGAAGGGGAGGATGGGGGCCACGTAGAGGATGACAACAGTAAAGCTGACATATTGAACAGGTATTTCTGCTCAGTCTTTACTGAGGAAGAGGAAGGTAATGGGTCTGAAGGGAGTACAAGGGTGAGAATGGTGCAGAATGGACACAAGTCCCTTTACACGAGAAAGGGTCTTGAAGGAACTGGAAGTATAAGAGTTGATTAAGCAATGGGGCCAGATGGGTGCACCCAGGGTCCTTAAAGAACTAAGAGAGGTGGTGGCTGAACCTCTGGCTATCCTGTTTAGCTGATCACTGGAAACAGGAGGTACCCAAAGACTGGAGGACAGCAGATGTAGTCCCTTATACAAAAGTGGGAACAAAGAGGAAGCAGGGAACTACAGACCAGTCAGCCTCACCTCAGTAGTGGGAAGATCATGGAAGCACTACTGAAGGAGAGATTGGTGGAACATCTGGTTGTCAATGGACTACAGGACCCAGGCAGCATGGTTTCACCAGGGGAGGTCATGTCAGACCAACCTCGTTGAATTTTTGACTGGGTGACTAGGGAGGTGGATCAGGGAGGGCAGTGGACATGGCCTATCTGGACTTCAGCAAGGCCTTTGACACTGTGCCACATAGAAGACTATTACACAAACTGGGGAATATGGGTGTGGGCGGACAGTAGTGTGGTGGGTAGGTAACTGGCTGGGTGGCAGGACACAGAGGGTGGTGGTAAATGGCTGTCACCCACAGAGGGAAGAGTGACCAGTGGGGTACCACAGGATCAGTGCTGGGACCGTCCTATTCAACATCTTCATCAGTGACATTAGCGAGGACCTAGAAGGCAGAATTTCACTGTTCGCTGATGACACAAAGCTCTGTAACAGAGTAGACACACCAGAGGGTGTAGACAGAATGAGAAGCGACCTGCAGAATCTTGAAGAATGGTCAGGGGTTTGCAGTTGAAATTCAATGCAAAGAAGTGCAAGATAATGCATATGGGGGTGAGGATATAGCATGCACCAAGCAGGAAAGGATTTGGGGTTGTCATCTCTGATGACCTCAAGGTAGGGAAACAGTGTGACAAGGCAGGTGTAAAGCAAATAGGATGTCTGGGATGTATAGGCAGGGCATCACCAGCAGGAAAAGGGAGGCATAATTCCACTATACAAGACACTAGTGAGGCCCCACCTGGAGTACAGTGTACAGTTCTGGAGACCATACCTACGTAAGGACATAGACAGGGTAGAGAAGGTTCAGAGGAGGGCAACAAAGATGGTGCATGGATTGCATCACAAGTCCTATGAAGACAGGTTGAAGGAACTGAACATGTACTCCTGGAGAGAGGAGGAGAGAGGGATATGATAGAGACATACAAGTATCTTACAGGAGGAACAGGGTGCAGGAAAACACTATTTTTAAGTGAAAAAGATGTTCCAGGACAAGAGGCATGGGATGAAGTTGGAGGGAGGACGATTCAGAGGAAACATGAGAAACAATTTCTTCACAGAACGGGTGGTGGACAAGTGGAACACCCTGCCAGAGGAAGTGGTGGGGGCTGAAACAATCACGGGATTTAAGAATGCATAGGATAGACATAAAGGAATTCTGGAGGTCAGGGGTAAGGGGCAACAGACTTCTAGGAAAACAAACTGAACTTACAAGCTCAAATGGGCAGACTGGGTGGGCCATAGGCCCTTATCTGCCGACACTGTCTATGTATCTATATAAGATAGGGAAAAACGCACCGCCTTCCACCCTACAGTTAGTAAACTTATAGCAGCGGGAATTCCATTCAAAATGACTTACCCGGTGAAGCTACAGATGTCTATTTCTGGAAACTGGATCTCCTTTGACTCACCTACACAAGCGATAAATGATCTTGCAATTAAGCTACCAGAACTTTTTAAAAACGGCTGACTTTACTTTATCAATGCCCGAGGTTACTAAACACGGAGGTTATGCCTCCCTAAGCTCTAGTATTTACTAAAGCAATGTTTTCTTTTTCTTTCTCATCTCTGCTAGAGTTGTTACCTGTGGAGGCCTTTTGGTGTTGGTCCGGGTAGGCCACTTTGCTTCTTAGCATAGCATTTTATGGTCAGGTTCGCTGGGGTGGGTTGTGAGCTGCAGCGATACCAGAGAATAGGGAACCTTTTTTCACAGGTTTGTGTTTCCTGGGACTGGTTTCTTCACCGGACTATCTTCTTGTCCTGGTCTCATACTCTTCCCCCAGAATGGACTACCAAGCATTACTGGACCTCTTCTGACTGCTAATTATCCCGGGTTGTAAATATTTACTTTTCTGTTTTGGGTCTCGATTACCACTTGCTGATACTGGCTAATGCTGACGCATTTGCGAAGATGTGGCAATTCTTTCCCGAATTAGAACAGCGATTATTCAATGGTGGGGGTGAAAATATGTCTACTCAGTTCAAGATTGGGCTGTAGGGCCTGAAGTATCTTACTAACCCAGTGGGCTTAAGAATTACTATATAAGACCCAAGGTCCTAATTTTGTAAGCTAAGTTAAGGGGCTAGCATAATAAGCCTTTAAGCTGTATTGGGCATGTGTATCAGTGTGGTCATCATGCCTTATTCTCTTCATATAATTTTATCTCCTGTTCACTTCTAGAAGTTGGGTCGGGGGTGGGGGTTCGAGTCCTTGCAGGCTTCTAGATGCTGCAATGCGTTCCAGTCAGTGGGGGTTCCAGCTCCTCAATGCATCCACAATTTTACTTGTACTGGGTCTTGTTATATACGTCAGATCTTAGAGTTAAACCTATGTCAGGCATTGGGGAATTTCATACCTGCTCCTTTTTTATACATATGAGGATAGGTGTGATGCAGTTAGGAGCTGTTGGGGGGGGGGCCCATATGTCTTTTTTGGGTAACAAGGTCCCTTGTACATAGTTATTGGGAAGGGTTGGGGAGCGGGAGAGGAAGGGAGGGGTTAGGCTTGAAGTTTTTTATCAGTTTATGTACCTCATCAACGGACAGATTCTTGTTGGCTAAATTTTCTAAGGGATTAGAGTTGGGGGGTATTTAAATTAAGATGAAGATTGCTAATTCAAATCACAGTATTGGAGAAGTTAGCGACTCATGGAACGGGGGAAGGGGTTTGGAGTATGTCCTAGGGTTGCTATAAACTTTCTGATTGATACTAGTAATACTTCTATTATAGTTACTAATAATGGCTAACATAACAGTTAAAATAATAACATGGAATATTAGGGGAGTCAGGGACCCTGTGAAAAGACTTCAGATATTAAAACACTGTGCATTGCTTAATGCAGGAATTATCTTTTTACAAGAAACACACCTGTTAGAGACAGAAGCCATATGGTTGCATAGACAAGGGATCTCACAAGTTTTGCTGCAGAAGATTCCACAGCAAGTATGGGAGTGGCAATATTGATTAATCACAATATTTCTTTTCAAGCAGTTTCTTCCATAGTAGACACCAATGGCAGATTTATATTGGTTAAAGGCACATTATTGGGTAAGGAGGTCATCCTGGGGTCCTTGTATGGTCCAGTAGGGGGCGACACTGCTTTTCTTATAGGCCTCACTGACATACTTGCTCCATTTCTACCAATTCCCCTGATTTTGGGGAGGGTGACTGGAATATCCCTCCAACCCAAGACTTAGACAAATCACACTTGAACTTAAAACCTCCATCGCAGTCCCAAAGGGCTTTGAATGAGTTCATGGATCTATTGGGGCTTTGCCTGGTTCGAAAGTCTGGACTTCTTTAACATCAGATTTAAATATTAACTGGTCAAAAGTGTGGAAAGACCTATGCATGTACAATACCCAGGATAAACTCTGACTTACCTAGTATTGTATACTAAATAACATGTACTATACCCCAATTAAATTATCCAAAATAGGACACCTCCCCAATTCTACTTGTTCCAGGTGTGGTAAGCTGGAGGGGAATCTAGTACACATTTTCTGGTACTGTGAAAAAGTGGCTCCTTTATGGCAGGCTCTCCAAACAGGACTGGACCCCTTGCTTGTTCTCCAGGATCTTTTCTCAGTAGAAGTCTGCTTGCTGGGTATGTATAAAGACATAAAGGTCAAAGAGCGCAAATTCCACATGGCTTTGGTCTCCATGGTAGTTAAGAAACTTGTACTTAAACATTGACTAGATCAGCGGCTTATCTCATATAATGAATGGTTAAATGAGATCTCAATATGTCTTAGAACTGAACGTCTGATTGCAAGTTCAAGAAACAAACTCCACCTCTTTGATAAGAGATGGGGTAGGTTATATTCTCTATATCTAGACTAGACCTAAGTTTCTATTCTGATTCCCGAGTAAGTCATATATAGTTCCGAGGCTCTATATCTCTTATAAATAGTGGCACACTCCAAGGGGGTTAGCAAGTGGGGGAGGGGTTGGTGGAGGTGAGAGACCAAGGGGTGGGGGGTCTTAGTATTTATCTTGTTTATCTGATGCTGATTACCTGTATCCTACATTAGTACTGACTTTGTTATTATAAAATCAATAAAGAAGTTGAATTTCAAAAAACAAAAAAATTAAAAAGAAAGATGGGCTCTGGAGGATCAACAACTCTTTGTTAAAAGATCTGAAAATGCTTGAAATTATTAAGCAGAGAGCAGAACAGCTCTTTGCTGATAGCACAAATTCTGTTCCCAGTCAAGGTCGTATTTGAGGGGCTTTTAAATGTACTGTCAGGGGTGAACTAATTAGAATAGCATCCACTAAAAAATGCAAAAGAACTGAAGAATGTATCAGGCACCTGTTAGAAATTAAACAAAGAGAAAGTAACATCTTGAGACACTCCCCCGAGGATGACTGGCTTCATCTAAACTTGGCGAGGGCTAGGTATGGGGGACTTAATCGGGAACAAGATGAATTTGGAGGTTTTAGGGCCAAAATCAACTACGTAGATCAAGGGGAGAAAGCTGGGAGTCTTCTTACCCTCAGGCTGCAACAAAAAGAAATGAAGAAAATCATCCATACCATTAGACCCACAGCCCAAGTTCCACCTCTCTCTAACCCACAACACATTGCCTTAGCCTTTAAATCTTTCCGTGAGTCTCTATATACAGCTGACTCACTGACCTGTGATCAAATTTTGCAACAATTCTTGTCAGAGGCCAATCTCCCCAAGCTGTCACCTGCACAAATAGAAGGGCTTGAAAAGAACATTACAATTGGAGAAGTTAGACATGCCATCAGTAGTCTCCTTCTGGACAAAGCACCTGACCCGAATGTTTTTTCCACCAATGCCTGTATGGCTTTCATAGATTCAGTTTCACCCCCCACTGGCCTTTCTTTTCAATTTTTCTAAAGAAAACTCATACTTTGAACCCTCCTAGGAAGGTCAGATTACACTCTTACCTTAACCAGATAAGGATCCCAAGCAATTGGTAAGCTATAGGCTCATCTCATTGCTCAACACAGACATCAAAATCTTAGCTAAAATACTAGCCAACCGAATCAATAAAATTTGATGCTCCCTTATATAGGACCAGAACAGGTAGGCTTTATGCAAGGGTGTCCTGTGACTGGCCATCTGTGTAAGCTTAGGCATATTTTTGCTGCATCCAGGGACTCTGGCCACCTGGCAGTCTTGATGTTTCTGGAAGCAGAAAAAGCCTTCCATAGTGTTGTGTCCCTATCTATATGCCACTCAATTTTGCTTTATTTCCAGTGTCATACATTGGAATAAGTTCCAGCTGAACTCACCCCTGATCGGGCGCTCCTGCCCCAGGGCTGGGACGTGGCAAGGCTAGGTGCCATCCACCCTCTTCAAGCTATCAGCGAGCTCCACAGCTGAACTCACCCCTGATTAGGTCCTCCTGCCCCAGGACCAGGATGCAGCAAGGATAGCCACCGTCCACCCTCCTCAAGCCTTCAGCCAACTCCATAGTTGAACTCACCCCTGATCGGATGCTCTTTCCCCAGGACCAGACCATGGCAAGGCTAGCCACTGTCCACCCTCCTCAAGCTGTCAGCCATCTTCATAGCTGAACTCACCCCTAATTAGGCGCTCCTGTCCCAGGACCAGGACACGACAAGGATAGCAGCCATCCACCCTCCTCAAGCCGTCAGCCAGCTCCACAGCTGAACTTCTTCCTGATTGGGTGCTTCTGCTCCAGGACCAGGACGTGGCAAGGCTAGCCACTGTCCACCCTCCTCAAGACATCAGCCAGCTCCACAGCTGAATTTGCCCCTGATCGGGTGCTCCTGCCCCAGGAACGGGATGCGGCAAGGCTAGCCACCATCCACCCTTCTCAAGCCATCAACCAGCTCCACAGCTGAACTCACCCCTGATCAGGCACTCCTGTCCCAGGACCAGGACACAGCAAGGCTAACCACTGTCCACCCTCCTCAATCCGTCAGCCAGCTCCACAGCTGAACTAGCCCCTGATCTGGTGCTCCTGCCCCAGGAGTGGGATGTGGCAAGGCTAGCCACTGTCGGCCCTCCTCAAGCTGTCAGCCACCTCCACAGGTATGCTCAGCTCCGTGCCTGTCCCACTTGAACCACGGCACCTCCGCTGTTCACTCTCTTCTTCTTGGCTTGCCTCCTGATTGGTCAGTTCATCCAGCCACCGAAGGCACCAAGCTCAGCCTCTCAGCCTCTCATTTTTCATCACATTTTAAGTACTGAATTTTGTATTTAACTGCATATTTTTTTAGAACTGTGAATTAACTGTTGCTAGTTACAAGGTTGTTATACATTGCTAGTAAGCTAGAGTAAACTGTTTAGTGTTACAGCCCTTTTGGAATTTGGGAATTTTTCTGTTAAGGAACTTTGCATTTTCCTCTTCTCCTAGCTCTCAGTCTCCTGCCACCTCACCCCCAACCTCTCTCAGTCTCTCTTGGCCAACTTTTTTGCTATATTCTCCCCCTTCCCTCTCTCTCTGCCCTTGACCCCACACCAGCCCTGGTTTTCACAGGTCCTCTCACCCATTATGCCAGGCACCACATCTTCTTTGTCCTTCACGCTCCTCTGTGTCTGCTGCATGCCTACTGACTCTCCTACCTGTTCTTAATCCAACTCCCCTATTCTCTTCCTTCCGTTCCAGCTGAACATGCCTCTGATTGGGCACTCCTGCCCCAGGACTGGGATGTGGCAAGACTAGCCACAGTCCACCCTCCTGAAGCCGTCAGCCAGCTCCGCAGGTACACTCAGCTCTGTGCCTGGCCCACTTGAACTGTGGCGCCTCTGCTATTGGCTCTCTTCTTCTTGGCTCGCCTCCTGATTGGTCAGTTCATCCAGCCAACAAAGGCGTCGAGCTCAGCCTCTCAGCCTAATATTTTTCACCACTTTTTAAGTACTGAATTTTATATTTAACTGCATCTTTTGTACCGCCCACCCTCCCCTGCCCTGACACTCTTTAAATACACTTACTTGAATTTAAACCCCTCTCCCTTCCCATTCCTCCTCCCTAGTCTGTGAACCTGTTGACTCCTGCCAATCCCTGTAAGGTATCAACTATCTCTGGTTCCACTCAGCTTTTTATACTGTATCTTAACAACTCCTCTCTACTGTTTTCCTGCAGCTACTCTTTGTCCCCCAAAGATAGCCTGCCCTAATAAAGGCTTGCAACTGAACCCTGCTCTAAAAGAGGCTTGACATCATTGCAACTCCTCTCCTTTACTTCTCCCTGCAGCTACTCTTGCCCCTTGTAAGTTAGCCCACTCTAATAAAGGCTTGCAGCTGAATTGCCCACATTGTTCTGTAATGTCTGTTCTGGCATCAGTGGCCCCCTTCTCAGTGAAGTTGTTATTCTTCCTAGTTCTATTGCAGCTACCCCCCCCCCCTTTGCTCCTGAGCCCCTGTCAAGTTAATCCTGTCAACAATTTCACACAGACATACAATGTTTGGGACCCCTGGCTACTCCCAAGGACTGGTACCTCCACACTTTGTGTCAAGCTCTTCACTCCGTTGCCTCACATGCCCTATCTGAATACTGACTACCCCCCCCCAACCAGGTCCAAATCAATATGTTCATTATCATAAACAAATCCAGGAAGATCAGAGGCACTCTACGTTCCCACTCCAAGGCCTTAATAAATTTAAAATGGCATGCCATTAGTCTGGCCTGGCTGTTACTGTTGTTATCTGGTGACCTTCACCCCAGTCCTGGACTAGCAGCAAATACAGCTGCACAGACAAGAAGGATGGGGTGCTGAAAATTGCCTCCATCAACATCTGCAGTCTCCAGGCTCAGTTTGACTCTCTTCATGTCTGGGTCACCCAACATCAATCAGACATTCTGTTGGTAGTCAAGACCTGGCTAACCCCAGAGTCCCTGTCCTGGCTGTACAACTGGCTGGCTACACCACCTTCAGGCAGAACAGGCTAGGCAAATGAGGTGGGGTCTGCATCTTATATATAAGGGACACCCTTCAAGGGCTTGCGGTGCCCACCCAACCAATGTTAATTAACAACTGCTCAGTATTAAAGTCCAGGTAGGCACTGGGGCAAATCCCTTACATTAGTAAATGTCTACTTACCCCCAAAAAAACAGACCATTGGCTCTAACTCAGTTATAGACTACCTATTGGAGCACAAACTCAACTCTGAAGTTCTGCTACTCGGGGACATCAACATCAATTGGCTGTGCCCTGAGGCATCACCCCATAAAGACACCCTCTCCACTCTCAGCATGACCCAACTAATTGTGACTGGAGGAGGGCAGATGTGATTCCCCTTCACAAAAGTGGGAGCAAGGCAGAAGCAGGAAACTAAAGACCTGTTAGTTTAACCTCAGTGATAGGGAAAATGATGGAATCACTTCTGAAGGAAAGAATTGTCGAGTATCTAGAGGCCAGAGGGGCACAGGACCCTAGGCACCATGGATTCACAGTGGAAGGTCATGCCAGACGAATCTGATAGATTTCTTTGACTGGGTGACCAAAGTAGTAGATAATGGGAGGGCTGTGGACATGGCCTACCTAGACTTTAGCAAGGCATTACACAGTCCCACACAAAAGATTAATATACAAGTTAGCCAGCCTGGGAGTGGGTCCAAGATGACAGCCTGGGTAAAGAATTGGCTGGAGAATACGACACAGAGAGTAATAGTAAATGGAGTCCACTCAGAAGAAAGGAGGGTTACTAGTGGGGCACTCAGGGTTCAGTATTCGGATCGGTCCTCTTCAATGTCTTTATAGTTACATTGCAGAGGGACTGAAGAAAAGTATGTCTCTTTGCAGATGACACAAAGATCTGCAACAGAGTTGATGCACAAGGTGGAGTGGAAAGGATGAGAAGGGACTTGGCAAGGTTAGAGGAATGGTCAAATGTATGGCAGCTTAGATTCAATGCTAAGGAGTGCAAAGTAATGCACCTGGGAAACAAAAACCCAGGGGAAGAGTACACAATGGGGGGTGAGATACTAACAACAACAAAAATGGAAAGGGACCTGGGGGTAGTCATATCAGATGACCTAAAGGTGGGAAAGCAATGTGAGAGAGCAGCAAGGAGGGCTGGGGGGATACTGGGATGCATAGGGAGAGGCATCACCAGTAGAAAACAGGAAGTTATTACCCCTCTGTACAGACAGCTGGTGAGACCCCATCTGAGTACTGTGTGCAGTTCTGGAGATCCAGTCTCTGCAAAGACATAGACAGGATGGAAGCTGTCCAGAGGAGGGCAACTAAAATGGTGCAGGGTCTGCACCGGAAGACATATGAAGAGAGACGAAAGGAGCTTAATATGTATAGCCTCGAGGAAAGGAGGGAGAGGGGGGACATGATAGAAACGTGATAGAAACGTTCAAGTACCTCAAGGGAATCAACAAAGTCCAAGAGGGTAGCATCTTTCAAAAAAAGAGGTGTGCAAGAACAAGAACAAGAGGGCACAATTTGAAGATAGAGGGGGGGCGGCTCAGAGGTAATTTAAGGAAGTATTTTTTCACAGAGAGGGTTGTGGATGCATGGAACGGCCTTCCGGAGAAGGTTGTGGAGTCAAAATCAGTGGTGGAATTCAAGCATGCATGGGACAGTCATAAGGCCATTGTAGGGGTTGGGGGTAGGAAGAAGTAGGCTGCTGGTTAACTAGGATCTGCAGCTTATCCAGTAGGTAGGGAAATGGGCAGACTGGGTGGGCCAAGCGGTCCTTATCTGCTGTCAAATTCTATGTTTCTATGTGACCCCATCCAGCGTGAATTACTACACTGGCTCAAGTACACTTATAGAATGGCAACTAACCAACAGACCAGACAAAATTTCCAGCACAGTGGTACCTCCTGATGCCATCAGTGACTACTCCCCAATCTTCTGCACCTGAACTAACAAAACTCCTAAAATCTTGACCAAAGTTATCACCACCCATATACTAAGAAAAGAACAATTCAACTTGCTCAAAGCACATCTCCTGAACCAGGACTGGTCTACTATCTACAACACAAAAGATGTTGACTCTGCCCTGGAAGACTTTGTCAGCAAATTTAATTTCTCCTGCAATATATACGCACCTTACAAGGCAAGGAAGCTCAAGGGGTCCAGTAAGTCATGGATCTCCCTGGCACTGCTAGATGTAATGCATGAAAGGGACAACTTATGGTTTAAAGTCAAAAGCTCTGGGTCCCCCTTAGACTTTCAGAGATACAAGTCTGCCCGCAATAAATGCACTCAGGCCATCCGTACAGCAAAAAGTTACTACTTCAAATCCCAGCTTGAAAACTCTTGGGGAGAAAAGCCGTACATTTTGGGACAACATTAAGTCCTTTACTGGTAAAGCCAACAAAGCACCACCCACAATGCTCAATATCAATGGAAACATTATGCAAGACCCTAGGTAATTGTAAGCCACTTCAATAATGCTTTTATAGACCTAAGTCATATACTCCCCCCCCCCCGGACATTCTTGCACTGATAAACAGTTGAGACCCTACTTATATCAACAATAAAGCTGTCTGTCCTGTTTCCCCTTCTACCTCAAGATCATCTCCAAAACCAAAGCCAAGAAATACCTTCAGCAAGTGCTATGGAAATCACAGTCAGCCAGTGGCCCCCTAAACCTCAAGTTTCTTGCTTGCACACTAGATGAGGTTCTGTCCCCACTAACAAGGATCCTAAATCTGTCCCTCATAACTGGGAAATTTACCTAATCCTAGAAAGCGGCAATGGTCACACCTGTCTTCAGAAACGGGGATAGGTCTAATCATTCCAACTACTGGCCTATCTCAATCCTTCCACCACTGTCGAAAGCACTTGAGAGGATTGTACACGACCAGCTTGTAGAATATCTAAAAAAGTACAACCTCCAATGCTGTGAACAACACAGTTTTTAGAAGCTTCATAGCACGAGCACAGTGCTTATGGAATTCACTGGCTATATCCATGAGGCCCTTGATTAGGGCTCTTGGTGGAGGCTACTTATATTGACCTCACCAAGGCCTTCAACACAGTCAATCACAACCTACTACTAAATTAACTATCTAACATTGGATTGTCCACAGAAGCTGTGAAATGGTTCCGGAGCAACTGACAGGATGTGGTCAACAAGTGAAAATCTATGATGTCTTTTCAGAGCATCGCAGTGTCACAACTGGAGTCCCCCAAGGCTCCATCTCGAGGCACATTGATCATGTAGCCAAGGCTGCCAATGCAAGGCTCAGCCAACTATACAGGAATAGACTCTGTCTAAATGATGGTGCTCTCAAGCTTGCAGTGTCTAGTGCTGTTTTATCAGTCATTGACTACAGGCTAGTAGTCTATGGCGCCACCAATGACACTGCACTTAGGATAAAAACCATATTCAACAAAGCCTGCAGGCTAGTACTTGGTGCATACAGGCTTACCCACTCCTGTGAGCTCTCAGCTCAATAAGGGAGGCTCAGCTTACATAACAGAAATCCAGTACCAGATATGCCTTTTTGGCAAGAAGACCACCCTGGGCCTTGCCCAACAAGAGGTTCAGAATCTCCTCTGCCCATCCTCTCGTCCTAGGAATACCAGGAGCACAAGCGAAAGTATGCTGCTAGTCCTCTTCCGTAGAAGTAGAACATCCCAGGGGCAATGTTCATTTGCCTACAGAGCCCGTAAATGGTTCAAGTCTCTCAATGCCAACTTGCAAGCAATGCAAAGAGTTGGCCAATTCAAATATCAAATTTGCAAACACCTGGTTGCCTCAAGTACATGCAACTGTAACACCTAGTTCTGCATGCCCCCCCACCTCTATAGTCCCCCCTCCCCCCTCCCATGGCTATGTCCATCGCCAGCACTTATTCACCCACCCTCCCAAGCCTTCTTCATCCCTCCCTCCACTACTACCCTTCCTCACTCCCGCCTACAAACCCTCCCCTCTGTGGTACCTCCAGCTCTTCCTTTCCCCCTCTTGTGATCATACCCATACCCCTCCACCTTCCATCACTATCACTATCTCCCTAACATTCATACCATCCCTTTCTTACTTACCTCCTACCCCTATTGTGCCCCTTCCCCCTACTACCTTCCTTACCTCATCCTCCCAGTCCTACCCACCCCCCAGGCCCCTACTACCCCCTCCTCACCTCCTACTTGACCTAACTCCCCTTGCCGTCCTCGACACCTACTGACAAGACCCTTCTTGGGAGGCTCCTCCACCATCTATCCTCTACCGCCCACCTATTCCTGTCCTCCTCCTCACTGTGGCCTACTACTTTACCTGTCTCTTCTTACTTTGCTCCCAGTCCCTCCCCCCACTGTAACTCCCAAGCAGCATATTAGTTCCACTTTACAAATCTGTTAACTTGACAATGTTTGTATTTTGTTCCTCTGCTGTAATATGTCCTAATTTATTGTGTAACTCTCAATATGTGTGAACTGTACTCCAGTCTCAGCAAAATCTCTAAATCCTGCTATGGCAAATTTTTAACTCTGTTGTATTTAACTGTAAATTGCTCTGTGTGTCTGAATTGTACTAAACAACATGGAACCTTTGTAAATGAGCTTTAAGCTCAACGGTGTTGATCTGAGATGCAAATAACTAAATAAATTAAATAAGTTGTCATACTCTAAACTGTTGGCTAGAATTCTATATAATGGAATCCTCCCTCTCACAGCCTTTCCCTCTTCAAAAGGGGACTCGTCAAGGTTGCCCACACTCTCCCTTTTTATTCAGCTTATATTTGGAGCCACTAACGAGACAGTTCCTCTGGCAGAATTCCATTACGGGGCTTCAGGTTGACTCAAAAATATAAAATATTCACCTATGCAGATGACATCCTTCAGCATCTGGAGGATCCAGACTTTTTTTCCCTCAGCTTTACAAATACTGGATCAGTTTGATCAGTTATCAGGTTACAAACTTAACCTCTCCAAAACTAACCTTATGCCCCTTAACCACTGTACTACAGAATCTCAGGTGATGCAGTGGGAAGGTACATGGGTCCCAGATGGACTCGAATACTTAGGCATAATGATTTGTAAAAGTAAGAATGTCCTTTTTTCAAGGAACCTAGATCCCCTACTCACTCAAATCAAGCAGGATCTTACTCGATGGTCCACCCTACCTTTAACACTCCGGGCCCAAATCAATACAATTAAAATTAACATCCTACCTTACATATTTTTTCTGATGGGAATGACAGCAGTTTTTGTTCCTCAAACTTGGTTCACTAAATTTACATCCCTTCTAACACAATTCTTATGGGACAACAAGAAGCCCAGGAAATCCTACCAACAACTCACTTTCCTTAAGAAAACAGTAGGGTTACAACTCCGTGACTTCTGCCTGTACTACATTTCTCTGCATGCTAGCCAGTTCCTCTGGTGGAGAGGGGATTCACCAATTGGACACACAGAGTCTCTGTTTTCTGCACTGGAAATAAGTGGAGCTAAGCCTGTGTTGTATAGCCAAAATTGACATAACAGCCTTACTAAGCATTCCCTTCAACAAATTACCAGTCCCAATTAAGCCCACCAAAGTAGGCACCTCCCTTTTGGTTACCAAACAACTACACAGACTAACTGGTACAGGTCCAATTCGGGACCCCATACAATCTATCCCAGATAACCCCAATTTTAAGATTCAGAGCCATCCAATTCCACCTACCTTCTTAGGCCAAGCAGACATTACTAAACTTAGTTACCTGGTCCAAGATGGTAAACCCATCCCTTTTGAACACTTTAGAAGGTACAGCACCCACACCACCATTTCTGTATACCCATTTATCCAACTTCAACATATGTTAGTACATACACTAGGCCCCAGACCATGGAACACTGCCAGAGTCCTCGTATGGGACGAGTTGGAGACACTTAAAGCTGAACGGCACCCAGTCTCTTTATTATACAAAAAAACAAACTTCTTACCTACCCTCTGGGATAGTGATCTGTGTCATTACAGAGCCAGTGAATTCTAGGAAGTCCTGCACCCAGAGGTCAGAGCCAAGATTTGAAAATATATATATCTACAGGTATTTAAAGTTTGATGGTCTCAGACTAATGCAATATAAAGTAGCTAATAACATGCACTATACACCAGTCAAACTACATGAAATGGGTCTGTTAAACTTGAACCCATGCACCAGGTCTGGCCCAAAATCGAGCATGCTCAAGATGTTTTGTGGGACTGCCAAAAGGCATGCCCATTAGGGAAAAAAACTGGGACCGCTCTTAGGTCTAGAATTGGCTTTCACACATCACACTTGCCTACTAGGTCTTGGCCTACAACACATAATGGGGATGAGAAGATACCATATCTCCTTGATTTCCCCAATAGCCAAAAAGGTCAACCTAAAACATTGGACGGACAACACCATCCTAACCTATCAAGAATGGCATAAAGCAATGCTAGAAGCTCTCCATATGGAGAAAATTATTTATTTGATTCGCAATATCCCACAAGCATTACTAAAAAGGTGGAGAACCTTAGATGCTTTATTACCCATATCCTGATTCCAGGCAGTCTCTGTTTTCTTCTGCTCATTCCCAGTTAGTCATATAATAACATTTTTATTCATCGACATTCACTGTCCCCCCACACTTAACCAGCCCACTGTACTCTTTAACACCGCTCTTATATTCACATGCATTTTGGTGAAGCCCTAGGTGATACATATAATCCTAACAAGCTGTTGTTTTGTTTTGCTGATGGTTTTTATTGTTGTTGTTCTATGTTTGTATTGAAAAATGTCTTCAATAAAGCACACTATTAAAAAAAAGGAGGGATATCTTGAGAAATCAGCCTCAGAAATAGACTGGACAGCCCGCTGGAAACTAGCTCGTATAGCTACAGGAGAATCCAAAGCACGTCTGACACAGTACAAAATACTGGATCACTGGTATCATATACCAGTGGTGCTCTATGCTCTATGCAGCCAGCTTAGTCCCTAACACAAATTGCTGGAGGTGTGGCTCCCCAGAGAGTGATTTACATCATATTCAACATCGGTGTCAGCTGGTACAGCCCTATTGGCAACACATAACTTGATTCCTCACTCATTTACTATCACTGCCAATAAATATGTCCCCAGAACTCCTTCTACTGGGCTTCATATGAGGAGTTATACACCTACAATTTGCAGCTCTCAAATAGGTAATTGCTATATCGGTGGAGGTCAAGCAGTTCCTCATGAGGTGTTGGTGCACTCCTGAGATCCCAACACTAAAATAACTCATCAATATCCTATTCATGGTGGCTAACCCTGAAAGATTATCTCACCTGTGCAGTAATATGCTTTACACTTCAGAAAAGGGTATTCCATGGATACCGTGCTCACCGACCTGAATGATGTAAGTTCTTCATCATTGGAGAAGGATCTGGCAGTGGGCATGGTGTTCTTGGATTTATCAAAGATATCTGATATGGTAGATCATTTCATTTTGAAAAATCACTTTTTAGATGTTGGTATCTTTGAAGAAGCCACTGATTGGTTTGGGTCCTATTTGACTGACAGAAAGTTGGCGTAGGAAACAAACATTCAGATATGATGACAGTTGTTAGAGGTGTCCCACAGGGATTGATATTGGGCCCTACATTATTTTTAATTTATATAAATCAGGTTAGGGATGTTATCCATAATACTAAAACATAGTTATATGCAGATGATACTGTTAGGGTGGCAATAGATTTAACCAAAGATCAAATAATGCAAAAACTGCAAACAGATTTTAAAAATATTTAGAAATAGTTTGGGGATTCTAGGTTAGTCTTAAATAGTAAAAAAATCTAACAATATATTGTTTAGTAAACATGCATCTAAAAGTGATTAAAAAAATCTTAAAATAGAAATTAAAACAATTAAAAATGAATTTCTTGAACAGGTTCTCGAATATACGTACCTTGGAGTATGGGTAAATCAAAACCTAAATTTTGAATATTATATCACTAAAATGACAGAAAATTGGAATAAAAGATTAGGTGCTTGTAGACGCTTAAGCTACTGCGTAAAAAAAAATTTTGTAAATCAATTATTAGTATTTGTTTTGGATTACAGAAGCCATGTGTAAAGCCTTCCTAGTAAAACTCACCTTGAAATTGTTGACATTTTGTATAATCGTATGGCACATTTTGTCTTACGCTGCAGTTATAAAACACATCACTGCAAACTTTATGAAGCTTTAAATTGGTTACCACTTGAATACAAAAGAGGGATAATATAGGCAAATCAACTGTACAAAGACTAGAGAAAGGTGAACATAAGCACAACTTAAGAAACAATAGCGCTATAGACTTAATAAATGTGGTGAGATGTCTTTTCCCCATGTGACATTAAGTACAGTGTATGGACCAAGATTAGTGAACACATTAAAAAAACAGCTAAATCCTCAAAAGGATTTGTCACACTAATGAAAAAGGGATTATCTTTTAGGTGTATGTGCAATGAATAAAGGACTAAAATCTCTAAAACCATGTATGAAGTAATAATTATTAAACTACAAGTTAAATTGTCTAATGAATGTCGGACTATATGTGTACATAGATCCTTAGATTGTATATGTTGAGCAACTATAAATGTTTGTCTATTGTTAATATGTTCCATATTTTTATTCCTTGATATTTTAATTGTATTGTTTTGAAACTGTGTAAATCTGTTTGAAATTGATATTTAAAACAGGACTACCTGGAAAATAGGACCACAGTCCTAATGATGTTAAAATTAACCAACATAACTCCTGTAAAAAATTAAATATTTTTACTACTACTACATGCTGGGCAAATACCATGCTATATGGTGTCCATGCCTACACTTTCAGGGGGGTAGCCGTTCCCCAGAACCAGTCCAGCAGGCCCCCACCTAGGGATGGCATTGGATGATTCGGTTATGATGACACTTAATAGAGGGCCCCAACACACACTGCTCTGACTCTAGGAAAAACTCCCATTCTCCTGGACAAGACTAAGGCAGCAGGCCTCTCTGTTTCTTCAGCTGAGTGGTTCTGCTCCTACCTTGAGGGCAGGTCACAAGCTGTCCATATTGGAGACACCCCTCCCCCACTCCCTATCAGCTCAGGCATCTCATAAGGGTCTATCTTGGGCCAAATTATTTCTCTGTTCTTCTAATTGACCTCCCCAAGGCCTGCTCCTGTGTCAGTACATATGTATGAAGATGATATGGTTCTTTTTCCCTCCATCTCCTCTGTCACTGATCTCATGGACCAACTCCAACTGGAATTTAAGAATATCTAGCATTGATTCTGAGTTAATCAATTATCTTTCAATGTCAAGAAAACAGCTTCCATGACTTTTGACACTAGGCATAAACTTGCTTGAGTTCTTCTGCTTCCTTTCTTACCCTTGATGGTGCAGCTATTGCAGATGTCTCCTCCTTCAAGTACCTTGGGGTTTGGTTAGCTCATCATCTTGATTTCTCTGTTCATGTGGATGTAATTAACAAGAAGCTTTATCTCAAACTTGGGGTGCTTTACAGAAATAGGAGAAGCATACCATTTACTGCTCACAGAGAAATCCTCACTAAGATGATTTTGCCCATTTTTTGCTTATGGAGACATTTCTAATGCTGCTTCAAAGTCTACTTTAGCTAAACTGGATCCTCTTTTTCACTCCTTCTGTCACTTTGCCCTTGATAAGCCCATGTGTACTTATCACTGTACCTTGTATTCTTCTCTCTTCCTCTTCTCTCTTGATGCCAAGCACTTCTCCCACTTTGTGACCTTTGTTTCCAAATTTGATTTGTCTCTCTTCCCTTGATTTAACCTCTCTTTCGTCCCTCCCCACTTTGTTCTCCTACTCTCTTTGTAAGGCTCACTTTTGCTCTTTTGCCCTCAAATGAAATCTACTGCTGGCCAGGCAGCCTTGTCATTTCGTTTCCCTAAACTTTGGGGTTCCCTTTCACCTTCTGTTCACTCTGCTTCTTCCTTTCCTGTTCGTAAAGCTCTTCTTTGTGAGTTCTCTACTCACTCCTGCAGTTGCTTCTGATATCAGCTTTACTTCCTACCTGCTACTTACCTAATTCTTTGTCCTTCTGTACTTCCCCTATTCCCCAGTTTCAGTCATTCCCCCAGTTTTTTTTTTATTTTAAATTGGTAACGATCTATTTAATTTTTGTTCAGTTCACAATTTATTGCATGGAAACTTATTTTTGTCAGTTTATTCTTAAGCATAATTGTCCTGTTTTTTTTGGTTTTACTTACTTTATTTTTTGTATTTTATATTCTGTAAATTTGTATGTTATTTCTCCTCCGTCCCCCAGGACGCATCAGGAAATGGACTGTTACCAGCTCAATATGTCTTTACTATTACAACCTTTGAAATACATAAATAAATAAATAAACAAGACCCGCACCTCCTAAATATGGTGTTCCACAAGCAATCTCACTCACACATCACAGTTAGATATGCGTGTTTAGAGGTATGACCAATGTTACTCCAATAATCACACACAGGTATTCATTGTACATAATTTATTATTATCAACCCCTGTATGAACCCTGGGAGGGTAGTCTCTCCCCACCCCCGATAGAGATATCAACAGCTGCCCCAGTGTCTGTCTATCTTTACTTCAACTCTATTACAGTTTATAAAACAGTTTAAAATGTTATGCTGCACATTTGTGTG
The DNA here is from genome assembly GCA_016271365.2 of Neoceratodus forsteri. Taxonomy (NCBI): domain Eukaryota; kingdom Metazoa; phylum Chordata; order Ceratodontiformes; family Ceratodontidae; genus Neoceratodus; species Neoceratodus forsteri. The sequence goes on along the minus strand of CM028129.1, from coordinate 1,129,302,990 downwards.
AACATTGAACTATATGCTACTGGATGGATTTAGCCTGTTTGCTTGATGCACTATGATGAAATGTTGGACACTTATTGGCCCCTCTCCATTAAGGGTGGGTTACCTATACACCCCAGACCTGTAGCATTTAGGCAACCGTGCATCTGAATGCCCCCAAATAAGTGTCCTGTGGACCACTACATTTGTGTGGTAGGGATGCATGTCCCTTCTGCACAGGATCCCTAGCTGCTTGTGCTGCTACACGCACAGCCAGTCCGAGGGTATGCCTGGAGGCATGCCGGCACTCCACCCCATTCACAGAGGTACGGAGTACCAGGCAAGGGGGGGCACAGGATACAGCAGCAAGGACCCTGTCATATCTTTCGTGCACCCCCTCAGTGTACACTTGTGAGCTGCAGTGGGATGAGGAATCCTCCCACCATACAGCCCCAGCCCTTGGGGCTGAACTGGGAGGGCAGATGGCAGCCATTCAGGCACTCACCCATCTTTGTACATAAAAAAGTCCTGCTCTGCCCCAGAATCCCCCACTCCAAGCAGAGCAAGGGATCCACTATGGTACCAGGTTGGGCATCTGATTGGATGCCCACCTGTATTCACTGATTCACCCCCCGTGCAGCAGACCATCAGTGGGCTGGGTCACAGATGGGCACTGCACAGTGGCACACATTATGTGCCTGCCCATGGGTGCAGAGCTTTATGGCCAGGGTACACACCTCTCACTTGTACCTCATGCTGCTTGGTGTATAGGCATCATTATGGGTATGTTTTATTTTTAGAAATTTTCAACAAAAAAGATTAACTACAAAAAGAACTGCATTTTTATCTTATTTGAATATGTTTTCAATTATTGATTTCAAATGTAGCTGCTTTTTTGTTGTTTTTTGATGCACAGTTGCATTGGTTCCTGCTCATCAAAAGCAATAACTGCTGTTCAGTAATCCCCTCCACAGTAGCGGTTTTCGTACCTCAGGAAAACTCCAACATTCCTAACTCTATGCAGTGTCCCTTTAAAACAGAACTGCCCAGAGAGATGGAATATATGCTAAAGAGATAATGTTCGTTAGCTTGTGCCATTTTCAAATGCTGCCTTCACTAACTGCTGCATTCTAACCCTTCAGATTTGCAAAAACATGCTGCAAAGCTCCCTGAAAAGTTGGGGCCATCTAGCTGAGTTAAGCCAACTCTTGCCAGTTTTTTTCTCTTTCTCTGCTCTGTTTCTGCCTTTCTTCATGCCCCCACCCAACTGAATTCTGTTCCAGAACTAACAGAAAATATTTTTAAAAATGGCTTTTGCAGACTGCAGCTATTGTCTGCTGGGCTCAGGGGATAAATACCATAGATAGGCATGGTTTTTCAACATTTATTTTTTTTTCCAATATTTGTGAAGATACAAAATCATGCATCAACAGTGTGGTCCAGTGGTTAGAGCACTTACATGTGAATCAGGAGATACGGGTTCAAATCTCACCACAACCCCCGTCTCGCTGGGTGATACTTATAGTGTCACATGACTGTCCAGTACTTGTTCCTTCCAGCTGTTATACAAGTTAAGAAAGTTTTTCCACATTCTAATAAAATCAAGGTACTGTAGACAGAGAACAATAATCCATTTAATTTTGTTTCATTTTTATTTTATACTGAAAGTTCTGTGAGCAAAATTGCCCATTTTCACAAGCGTCCAGTTACAATTAACATAAAAATACATAGGATAAAAGTATATAATATAATGCAACAAACATATACATAAAATATACATTATTATAAAAAAATCTGTTAAAACACTTACATACAGAACTGAATAAGCAATTTTTTAATTTTTATAGTTAATGTAATTCCGAGTGAGATTGCAATTTAATTCCAGAAGCAAGGAGGTGCTCTATATTCTTGTCCTTTCCCACAGGTCCTAATTGTTTTTCCACATCTTATAGGAGTGTACATTTATCCTATATCAGCGCAACTCCCCTTGTCAGTAAACCTAACTCCTTCATCCTTTGTACCTTTGTAGCTTAATATGTCAAACAAGCCACCACCAATTACCTGCTCTACCCTGTTTCAAAAACTCAATATCCTTCTGCTCATCTGCTTCCCCGATGTGCACAGACCCATCACACCTGCTCCACAGCACTAGGATAACATGTTGAATCCAACTACAGCACTATCAAAAAAAGGCGTACAAACTATAGTACTACAAAATGTAGCGCTCCACAAAAACACCGACCAAAACAAAAAAGCCAGTCATAGTGGTCAAGAAACACACCATCCGTTACCATGGCTAACAAAACACAAGCAAATTTAGTGTTTTGGGGAGTTTTACCTTGACCCCCCAAATAGAGAGATAACAGACTCCACAGTGGGTAACTCGAATGGAAAGGAACTTGGGATTGTATCTGTGAGAGTGGGGGCAAGTGCCCTGCACCTGGCCAGTTCTCCACTTTCTCCCATGTCTTGAAAGCTATAGGGATCTCGTTAGCTAACTTACACTACGCTATCCCTGTAGCTGTCATGTCAGTCGCTATTATAACAGTGCATATTTTCATGCGCTATCCTTCACACAACTCATCAATCATGACTTCACTTCCCAGCAGCCATTTACTCTACCCCTCCCAGAATAAGTCACTTAAACCCCATAATCACCTGCACGACCTTCCTACCTGAATATGTCACTCATTCCCCGCCTATCTAATTAACCCCCTGCTTCCACATTAGAACCAATTCACAACCAGCCTACTAGAGTCCACTCCTCTCTAGAAAGGTTTTTCATTTAAAAAAAATGAGTTCAGTAAGGTATGGATGTGACTGCAGCCCTGCTTGTATGCTACAGTTTTTGCCAAGAGAAATAATCTTTACAAACACATTCATGGGAAGGAGGGTTATAGTAAGTTGCATTAGGGGTTGTGAGATATTTTCTGGTTATAGTGGAAGGGTGTGGTGTGGCTATAATATCAGAGGCCTTTATGAGAAAAGCTGAGGAGATGAGGGGGTTATAACTGCAAATACAGTTACTGATCAGTTGGCAGTGAGGTCTTTACTGGGTTATGGCCAAGTGGGTAGGGTCTTTGCATAGGTGTGGGATTCACATTCTTTCTTTGATGTGGGGATCAGGGTTTGTGCAGCACAGTGGGAAGTTGGCATTGGGGTTAGCGATATGGGATAGAGCCATAATTTGTGCAAAATGGAGTGGGGTCACAGCACGAGAGGGGGAATATTTTGGTCACTGCAGACCAACGTAGGCTGGGAAGGGAGTCTTTGCTGCCACTTCAACCTCCAGCCTAATTTATCATTTTTTTTAAACACAGCCCACCTATCCCCAGTTAAAACTAAAGTTGACCACAGCACCATACACTGGCATTGAAACCACTTGAAAGCAGCAGTGCAGTGAAGGGGGCTATTACCTACAGTATTTATAGGCATTCACACCCCTTCACGCACTGGCAAGCTTTTATTTTTCAGTGGGTCAGCATTTGATTGTTTCTGTGCAATTAGAAAATACAGACTTGCACTTACGTTCTGCCTTCACTGCCCATTAGCTGGTGCTATGCATTCCTTCTCTTGCTGCTGACATTTGAATTAATTGGGTGGTCTTCAAAAAAAATAAACTAACAGGTTAAAGGGCAGAGGAGGCATGCTTTATGGTGGATATGGTCTTGATTTTTATTTTACTGGGTAGACAATAACAAGTAAAATAAAAAATAAAAAATTAATGTACTCATGTGCTACCTAGACAAAAATCTCATTAAGTTGGTGCTGCTGACCTCTATATAGATGGCTATTTTTGCAACTTAAACATGTACTGTAGCTCATCCTTTTCTCTTCAGTGTGCCTCTGAAGTACGAGCTTGTGTGCCTACATTTATGCTGGACTGATCACCATCGTTGAGGGCTTTGAGTCTTATTAGCAACATTGTTATATTCAAGGTACTGTGATTTTTTTTTTGTTTTTCAGAACATAACAAGTAATATGTTTCAAATGCAATTATATGCCGTAGGATTGTATAATAAGTAACTGCAAACCCATTTGAATTGTGAATGGGGTCAGATCACTTCAAAGAGAAAAGGTAAGCCCCCCCCTCCCCTTCATTGCACTGCTGCTTTTCATGAGCCCACTTTTCTGGCTGGACAAGTTCCTAACTTTTCCCCTATGGTATCAGACCCATGTAAGCACCTTTTCCTTTAGGACATTTCCCTAAAGAGTAGATGCCAGGTAATGAGCAACATGACAGGATGTCACATCATAATCCAGCCTCCTCATTATGCAGGTATCTTTTTTGTCAGGCCTTAGGGCTGGAGCCACAGAGATGTGCAGCCCCTCTACACATGTGGAGGACTGAAGAAAACCATGGGTGTGAACCATTGGGTCACTCCATGGCATCCAAAGCCCTGGCTGTGTGCCCTCTCTGCATCTGATCCTAGGCCACACCAACAACTATGTAACCAGCCAGATTGTGGTGGGATAGAGGGTGGGGGCATACCTGTGCCTGATCCACACTGCTGCTGAGGCAGAGAGGGTGGATGCTGCGTGGCCTAAGAGGCTGCTGTATTGCATACATTCTCCTGCTCCCTGGTCATCCTGCACTGTTCCAGTCCTGAATGGCCTGTCCTCCAGTAGCCTCCAGCCCCAGAAGCATTAGTATGGGACTGGGGTGTTACCAGCACTTGTCAGTGTCCTTAGGGATTTTGAGTATTAACTGTAGGGGAATGTCATAGCCCATGGAGGACCACCACAGACTGCTATATCCCGTAGTCCCCCGCACCATGCAGAGTTGAGCATCCACTGAATAACTGACCTGGGCATCCAATTGGATGCACAGAGATCCCAGCTGCAGTGCCCCTGGCACCACAGATGGCCCCTCTATACCTACAGTGAGCAAGTGACAGGCTGTGGATCATCACCATCCCTGCATGGCCCTAGGGTGTGCATCCTCAAGGTGGGAATTTCGAGCATATTTTGGCCACATTTGAGGATCGAGCCCAAAGTAAGGGAACTAATGACATAATGCACAGTGTCAGCAAACAAACATTGCAGAGTGAAATAGAAACTTAGAAACATAGAATCTGTCAGAAGAAAAGGACTGCTTGGCCTTCCCAGTCTACCCATATGATCCCTGCCTAGTCCATCTCTACAGACCCTAACTGGTATGTGGTGACCCTCCCTCCTCCCTATTTACTAATATTACTCTATGTCTGTCCCACGCATGCTTGAAGTCCCTAGTTATTGTGTCTACTACTTCAGCTGGCAGTCTGTTCCAGGCATCTACCTCCTTTTCAGTGAAGTAATACTTCCTCACATTCCTTTTAACTCCCCTCTGCAGCTTCATTGCATGCCCTATGTTCCTGATGTTCCTTCCTCACTTGAAAGAGACTCCCCTCCTGAACCTTTGCACCCTGTTCACCACAATGAGGTATGTTTAGGTCTCCATTATGTCCCCTCTCGTTCTCCCCTCTTCCAGGGTGTACATGATGAGATCCCTCAGTCTCTCCTTGTAGGGCTTTTGGTGCAATTTCTGCACTGTTTTCACTTGCCCTCCTCTCTACTGCCTCCACCTGCCTGTGTTCTTTTTGAGGTGCAGTTACCAGACCTGAATACAGTACTCCAGGTGGGGTCTCGCCAGTGAGCAACACCACATCCCTCCTCTTGCAGGAGATACCTCTTCCTATGCATCCCACCATCCCACTGGCCCAACCCACTGCTTTGTCAAACTGCCCTGCCACTTTGTGGTAATCAGATACGATAATGCAAGGGTTCCTTTCCTGCTTAGTGACTGGCAGTACCTCCTACGCCCTGGGTGTATGATTGTGCACTTTTTGGAAATGAACCCCAACTGCCATGCTCTTGACCACTCTGAGTTTCCCTACATCCCTATGGATTTCTCCACCTCCTCCTGAGTGAGCACCATATTACAGATTTTGGTGTCATGTGCAAAAAGAACTACCTTCCCTTCCAGTTCTTCCACAATAGTACTTACAAAGAGATTGAAGAGTACCGTTCCCAGTACTGAGCCCTATGGCATCCTGCTAGTCACTTTCCTATGATTAGAGTGAGTTCTGTTAACCACCACCATCTGTTTCCTATATGTTAACCAGTTTCTATCCCAGTTCACCACTTTTTATCCCACCCCTAAACTGCTCAATTTTCTTATCGGTTTCCTATGCAGCAATATTGAAGGCCTTGCTAAAGTCCAGTTAGATCACATCCACTGCCCTCCCTGATCTAGTTCCCTGGTCACACGGTCAAAGAACCCAATCAGATTTGTCTGGCATGACCCCACCTCCCCCCATTAATCCATGCTGCCTGTGGTATTGCAGCCCATTGGATTCAAGATATTCTACAAACTTTTCCTTTAACTGGGTTTCCATAAATTACCCCACCACTGAGGTGAGACTGACAGGTATTATAGTTGTTAGCCTCCTTCCTGTTGCCACTCTTATGTCGAGGGACCATGTCTTCTCCCTTGCAGTCCTCTGGAATTGTGCCTGCATCAGAGAGGTGTTGTATAAGGCCATCAGTGGGGCAGCTGGAACCTTCCTGAGTTCTATAAGTACCCTTGGGTGTATCCCATCCAGTCCCATAGCCTTGTCTACTTTCATAGCTCAAGTCAAATGTAGGACCAAAACCAATGTGGCAAATGGGTAGCAAAAGTGAGGGAACTTGTCAGGCTCCAAAATGTCTGCCCATACAAACCAGCCCAGCGAGAGCTGCAATCAGATCACATGCTTGTCAGCCTGCCCTACACAACAGTTTGCATACTGATACCCATGATACTGTCCATGGGATATGAAGCTTTAGAGGGCATGTGTGTGGTTGGAAGAGAGATAGAAATCAAAGAATGTCAACATTTGTTCTGCTTATGTTTCCTTTGTATTAGGGATGCTCAGAGTTTGCTGATTCCAATTCAATAGGACTTTTTTTGTTAAGAATTTAGGAATTTCTGATTCTGCATCTGATTCCTGTCTGATTCCAAAGAGGACATTGGAATTGGATTTGGAATTCTAATTCCTAAATCCTGAAGTCCTATGTAAAAACATGCTTTGCCACAAATTTGGAAGTAGGATTTTCTGATTGCAATTTTAAAAAATCCTACATTCCTACATTCTAAAAACTGTGTCCAAATTTGATGAATCCTGAGCAACTCTACTTTATCTGGACCCTACTCATTGCTCTTCTTGAAACTGCCTCTTCTCACGTATACTACATGTGAGCATACTTACTGCCATTTAGACAGAGAACCCAGCCACACACTGCGCTGGGTGGCTCCATGTCAAATGGGCGACTTTTAGAGAGTGAATTCAATTTGAACGAATGCATCTGAGCGACTACAATTGGAGCGACTGTACTACCCAGAGAAGTACTTTTAGTGAACGTTTTATATATGGAGATGCAAAGTGTACACAATACTATGAAGATACTCCATACATGTACGTGTACCATACTCCCCAACTACCTGAATTAATCTTTCAGTCAGGTCGCAGTACCTCCTCTGACTGCTGCCCCCTGCTACCCTGGACACCACCTGAGCCATGTGCACCTCTGCCATCTCCACAGGTGCACCCCATGTTATGCAGGGTGGCTCTGCCTCCTGCACCCTTCACAAGGGGCTGTGCCCCCAAACCTACCCCCCATCTTAAGAATTACTACTCCACGCTGCACATGGACACTAGGGAAGTCTATATATGTGTTCACCTTAATGTGCAGCTACCTAGATGTGCCCGTTGCTGTAATAGTAAAGTCACCTATATTAAATTTACCATAATGCATTCACCCTAATCGCATCACTCATATCATGTTGCTCATTTGATGTGCTACCTGCTGGATTATTAATTTGACTGTCTTAGCCCTGCATTCACAGTGATGCATCTGGCACACTCTTACAAGTGAGAATCTGTGTTCTGCCACTATGCATGTTGTTTCCTTCAGGCATGCAAGTCATGAACAGTAAGAAATAGGCATTCTCTGCCAGAAATGGTTTGCTTCCAAAGAATCTAACATCAAAGATAAGCAGTGATTTTGATTTTGTTTTCTCTTCCTTCATCTGAAATGGATACAAATGAAAAATCTACCTGTTTTGCTGCTGAGTAAAGAACTTTGCACAGCCCTGAATTGGCATACATGGTGCCACTATGCAGGGTATAGGATGGAGTCCCCATCTCCAAGATTGAATTACAGCACCTCTAGGCTTGACCAGTGTCTCAGTGACAAGGCGTTGCACTGTGATGCAGGAGACCCATGTTCTTTAACAAGCTCAGGTATCCTGCTCTTGAAGTACTGAAGACTAGATGCATTATGAAGGTGGATATCTTTGCCCTTTCTACTGAGATCCCGCCCTAGTACACATTGCAAAACAGCACCTCTTGCGGCAAATTTTCAAACAGGACTTGCCTGCATATCATGCTACAGTGCCATCCAGCAGGGCCAAATGCTTTTCTTCCCAGTTTGTGCTGTGATATCAGGAAAGTGCAGGAAAATCAAGTGACGATTACGGTACTCTAATTTTTCACACAGTAAACTGAAATCTCACAAAGAGACTTGATCCTGGTGGATGCCACACTACACTGAAGTTAATGAGTTGATGACTAGGGGCTCAAAGGGAAACGTTGTTGAAGAGAAATCAGCACAAAGGAAATATTTACAGCCCCTTGTTTAACTGACATCAATAACCCTACTTTTATTGTACAGTGATAGACTGATTATGGTGAGCAGAGATGCAAAGGATCAGACTTTAATTTGCACTACACTAAATTATTCAAGACACAACACACGGATGTAAGGTCCATGAATGAGACATTCAAGTTTTTGAAAGGTATAGACAGAGTCTTCACCCAGGAGCTCTTTATGGTCAATAGCACCAGTAGGACAAGAGGACATGAGACCAAACTGAAGGGAGGAAGACTCAGGGGCAACATGCAAAGGTTCTTCTTCACAGAGTGGGTGGTTGACCCATGGAATGGTCTACTTGATGGAGTCATTGACTCCAAAACAATAGGGGAATGCAAAGCAGCTTGGGACAGATGCAAGGGGATTGTCTCACAGAAATACTAAAGGAGGGGTAGGACTCAGGGCAGATTAGAAGGATCTTTGGTCCCCATCTGCCATCAATTTCTATGTCTATGTGTAAGACACACTTTAGATATGTGTTATTAATAGAATTTTACATAGTAAACAATCTGGTACAGGGCTGTACTGCAATTCCATGGTTGTATTCACGAGACATCATAAACTTCAAAAATGAAGCTTGGAAGGTCTAGGATATCATTTGAGTCCTACAATGGAATTGTCAGCCCTGTAATAGAGAGTTTAATATTTATTTTTTGTAATGTATGTAGGGTCACTTTTGAGCCCTAAACATAAATAAATTATATAAAATGGCAACAAAATGAAATCCATCACAGTTCTTCAGGTGAGAATTCCCTTCCCTCTGAAATTGTTGTTTATATTTAAAGAGAACTGTTGTAAGCTTCTTAACAGCTTTGTTTTTTTCTCTGCCCCCATGTAGACAATTTTCAGCCAAAGGTAGAAAAAACAAATATGCCCTCCTCATCCTTCCAGCAGAGCACTCCACTCCACGAAAGTATAATATTTATTTAAATAGTACCATTTGTTGGCTCAGTGGCAGCTTCCGTAATAATTTTTTTTTGCTCTGTTTCCTGTCCCTTGCTCCACAGCCCCATCTAGCTGAAGACTCCAGCCCTGTCATCTAGACATCCACCAGGACTTACCTGTCAGCCAGTCTTCCCACAGGCTTGATCCTGGAGGGGTCAGCAGGGTCTCCCCAGTCCCTGTAGGGAACAGGATCCAGTTCCTGGTCTGGTGAGCTCAGCTGATCGGGTGCAGAACCTGTAGGTCCTGGCATCACCCGGCCACCAGTAACCTTTTCTTCTTTTTCTGGTCCCCCCAAGTGGTGTTTGTGGCCATGAAGTGTGCTGCAAGCTCCCTCACACTGCGTATCAGTGTCTGCCACACACCCCTTTCCGTCTAGGCAGTCCCAGATGCTCTTCCCATAGCTTATGCTATGGGCCAGGCAACCACCGGGCCCTGCAAGCCTTCCCCCAGAGGAGGAGGAGAGCAGTCCATACGATGCTCAATCCTCCTCCCCCTGGCCAGCCCTCTAACACCCCGAGTTTGCTTACAAAGCTGGGTCATTGGCACATCAAGCAGTAGAGCTACCCCTTCACTGATGGGCCAGTCCAGCTTACTTAATGTTGACTTACTGAGCAGTATCTTATACTTCTATTTAAAGAGCTCTTGACACAGTTGAGACAGCTTTGAAAAAAATTCATATTTAGACACAGTGTTGCTTATATGTCATTTTGTTTCTGTAATTCTCAACCTTATTTCCTTATTACTCATGATATTTGCATAACAATGGTATCTTTATCCTTTCAGCTCTAGCTGATCATCTACACCTGACATTACAATGTTGTGACATCACAATCTATTACTGTGGAGATCATTATGATGTCATTAACGGGATTATGATGGCAGGTGTTGGCAAGCAGGCAGAGCAGATGAAGTCTAGTGCAGAGTGGTCTTGTTTACATGCAGTTGGTCTTCTCAGTAAAGAAAATTGGGAATGAATTACAGATAACAGAAAATATATGAAATATGAATGGAAGTGAGTCTAAACCTTACTTTTTTCAAAGTTGTCCCAATGCTGCCAAGAGCACTCGAATGAAAAGTTCTAGATAAGGAGAAATATGGGGTTGAGGAGGCAGAGAGTCTGTGACAAGAAAAAAAGTGGACTCTGGGAATTAACATTCTAACTGATAATACCATCCATCTGACATTAGAATGATGGTATTATTTTCTGATGCCAGAATGATGGTATTATGAGTTTTGAATGTTACTGATTCCCTTGAGGGGAAGTGGCCACCCATGTATTACATATAATAGAACATGTCTTTCTTAACCAATCAGAATGCACAGTTACTGTCCCTTTATTTTATAATAACTTGACAGTAGACTGAATAGTGGGACAGTGGCTCTGCATTTTGATTGGCTAACTACAACATGCATCACCCAATCACAGACAGTAAGCCCAGTCTGCCCTCCCACTTCAACATGCAACAGCCAATCAGAGATGTCCAGCCCAGCCATAGCCACTCTGTTTTTAACCCGATCCCTAGACTGTAAGTAGTGACATTCTAATTTATTTCACTTGCTGAAAAATGTTTTTCCTGCATAGTTCTGTATTACAGTTCGTTGTTAAACTGTTCCACACATCTCTCTAAAAAAGGAGGAACTGAGTCAGAGGTTTCACTTCTAAAGTGTGTTTAAAAGTTTAAACCTCTGACTTCGCACCTCAGTTTTTAGACACTTAACTACAACTGTAGCACATGGTTGTTCAGAGCTACAAAGAAATCATTTATCATACTATGCTTTGCAACTTTTACAGAATATCAGCAATAGCATCAAAAAAGGGCTGGGGTTCCTTGGTAATAGCTGGACAGGGGGATTAATAAAAACCTTGGCCTTCATCCAGGGTGTTTTATACCCCCAATCCCATTATTACCTCATAAATCCAGCCCAATACGGTGTTGTGTTTTTTCAATTTAAAACATCCTGGTTGAGCTCTGTTTGGCCTGTTCCATAAAATGAATGTTCTAGGGACATGGATATGTTGTTCATCCACACTTATTGGCAGGCTCCTTGCCGCTTTAAATCTTGCCGGAAGGTCTTCAAGCTGGCTCCTCCCACCCACCCGGGTGGTAAAACTCTCGGCTCCGCCCCATGACGTCAGATCTTCCTTACCGCTTGGAAGCTCAGGTTCCCTCCTTAACGCTCTGCGTATAAGACTGGTTCCTAATTCTTTGAAAGTTCGAAATCAAAAAGTTTTTGCTAAAAAGACTTCGGTCTTCTTTTCCTCGCGGCTGCGATGGACAAATTGACTCCCGGTTTCCGGAGGTGCCCTTGTGGGCAGAAGATGTCTAGGAAGGATCCGCACTCCACGTGCGTCTACTGCTGGGCATTGAGCACGACCCGCGCAGCCTGCGACTTGTGCTTCGTCCTTTTAAACCTCATCCTTGAAGACCGATGCTGCCCGATTACAACTGGGCGCCCAGAGAATTCCACGGTGAAATCTAAAGAGGCCGGTTGGCGGTGTCCGCGGCCCAGGCGGGCTCGAGGATCAGCTGAGCAGATGATCGCCCTCGAAGAGGCCCAGTAGCGGGCCGCTTCTGCCTCGGCTGCGGCATTTGTCCGCTCTCTCGGTGCCTCGTACTCGGCTTCTTTCAAGGAGCTTTGTCTGACCCTCTCGACAAAGGTGAAGGTCCAACTTCTTCTGGACCCTTTTTCAGGTCCAAAAAGAGCAAGAGTAAGTCTCACCATCGATGCTCTTGGGAGCGGGAAAGATCCCCTCCCTTCTTGTTGACAGTCGACTTGATTAGAGCCCTCAGCCCGACCACTGGTCTCACGGTGTCCCGTCAGGCCAGTTGGCCGAGAGACTCCCGTCGCCGCGGTCGAGATTTTCTCGATCCGTTGAGGCGGTTTGTCAACTGAGAAGCTGAGAATCCCCACTCGGTTCCCCGGTGGGAGTTGAGGATCCCGTCGGCTCGACTGTGCCTCGGTTCCAGAGCCTTGAGTGGGATCGTCCGGGCGAGGAGTGCCGATTTCGACACTTCTCCTCGCCTTCCTCGGCCTAGTCGAGACTCGGTCTCAGTTCGGACATCCTCGCGGTCCAGCCGATCCCGCCGTCATAGGCAGTCTTGGTCGGCACGCGGCAATGGCGCCGCCCGCTCTTCCTCTTCCCTCCTCCTGGACGAGGAAGCTTACGAGCAATGTCGTCGAGGTATGAGGAGCTCATGTGGCAACAGCTCCCTTTTGACTGGGAATAAGCCGACCCAGTTGTCTTTGACCATTAAGTGGCTGTCACGGGCGGCGGGAAACAACCCTCGTTGTAGCCGAGGCCTGTTCCCAGGCGGTTGTTGACCAATTCCAGCTGCCCACCGATTGTGGTGGAACCTCCGCCTCCACAGCCGTTAGTTGGGGCTCCGACCAAAAATTCTCGGTCAGCTATGGGTTTGCCCCATAGGCTGTCTGTCACCCTCACTCCCGATAAACCTCGGCAGGTGGAGGGTGACTCAGGCTCGAGGCAGCTCTTTGAGGACTCTTCCGGGTCCGAGGATGATTCCTCCCTTTTCTCCAAGCGCATGGACTTGGAGTCCTCGGGAGGACAGTCAGTGGACGATAGCCCTTCGTCCTTCTTAGGATTGCTTCGGCTCATCTCGGAGTCCACCGGGATGAAGCTCGAACCTGTTTCTAAACGGGCCAGGTATCCCCTCACGGAGATTCTGGACCGAGGGGATTCTCCTACGGAGGCCTTTCCGGTGGCCGAGGCCATAGTAGGTCTGGCCTTGCAGCTTTGGCAGCGCCCTGCTTCCTGCCCTGCGCCTTCGGCGAGAATGGCCAGGAAGTATGCGGTCCCTACCGGTTCCCTGTCCGGTTTTTCGGAACACCCCTCTGCTGAGGGGTTGGTTACCGACAGCGTTTTCCGGTGTGCCGGGAACGCCAGGGATGTGGACAAACCTCCCGACAAGGAATCCAAGAAATTGGATTATGCCGGGTGAAAAGTCTATGCTGCGTCCTCTCTCGGCCTTCGTCAGGCCAGTTCGGCCATCCTCATGGCACATTTTTCTCATGCCCTGTTGGGCTCCCTGGATGAGGTCGTCCCTCATCTTCCCGCGGATCTGCAGACTACGGTCAGGCAGGTGCGGGACCAGGGCAGGGCAGTGGCCAAACAGCAGCTCCAGATTGCTTTAGACATCGGGGACTCATGTGCCAGGTCGGTGGCGGCTGCAGTGGCCATGCGTCGTCGGGCTTGGCTGAGGATATCCACCTTTACCTTGGATACCCAGCACAAGTTGGCGGATGTTCCCTTTTTGGGGACTGACCTCTTCAGCCCTGGGGTGGAAGGTCACCTGCAGAGGATCGAGAAGTCCAATGCTACCTTGGACTCGGTCCTTCCGCTCAGAAGGACAAAGGCTTCAAGCCACAGCCTAAGCCCTTTCGTCCTTCTGCGCCCTCGGCGCGCCCGGCCCAGCAACGTCAGGGCCAGCAGGCTCGACCTTGGCATCCCAAACCCAAGCCATCGGCTTCCTCCAACAGGAAGCAAGGAGGAAAAGGCCCAGGAGGTTCCTCGGCCGGTCCCTCCTCCAAGCCTGCCCAGTGGACGGGCTGAGGGGTGTCGCCCCATCCCGTCACCTTACCCCTAGTTCCCACGTGGAGATGGCTCCGACACTTCCTTTCCGCCTGGTCCACTGTTACCATGGACAGGTGGGTACTGGAGGTGGTGGGAAAGGCCTGCCTCTAGAAGTTCGAGCAGGTCCCGCCCTTCAGAGCCCGTCGCACCTCAGGGGGCCTCGGGGTCCGCAGCCTCACTGGCGGCTCGTCGAGCCGACGTCGCTCTCCTCCTCCAAAAGGAGGTGATAAGGGAGGTGGAGGACCCCCCCTCAGACCTGGGGTTCGTGTCCAGGTATTTCCTGGTTCCAAAACGGACGGGGGGCTGGCGCCCCATTCTTGACCTGCACAACCTGAACAAGTTCCTAAGGTCTCGAACCTTCAGAATGGTCACTCTGGCACAGATAATACCATCTCTGGAACACAGCGTGTGGTTCTGCTCTCTGGACCTACAGGGCCAGCGTTCTTTCCGTCCTATCCGTCCGTCACGCCGGAGATTCCTTCGCTTTCAGCGGAGGGATCCCCTATTCAGTTCAAGCCATGCCCTTGGCTTATCTCCAGCTCCAGGGTCTTCACCAAATGCATGGCAGTGGTGACAGCATTCCTGCTGGCGCGAGGGTTCCGGGTGTACCCTTACCTGGACGATTGGCTGATAGCAGCCCCCTCCAGACAGGAGGTGGAGCGGGCCAGAGATCTGGCCCTCCAGGTTTGCTCTCTAGTCGGCCTTCTCATCAACGAGGCCAAGTCGGAACTCGAGCGGAAGCAGGTGATCCTGTTCATCGGGGCAGAGCTCGACTCTCTTCGAGCCAGAGCACGGCTCCCGGTGGACAGGGCCGAGGTTCTTACCTCCTTTGCCCAATCATTTCTGGTTGGGCAATCGCGCCCTGCCCAGGACTTCCTGCGCCTCCTGGGTCTCATGGCGGCCTGTACCAGCGTGGTCCGTTGGGCACGCTGGCACATGCGCCCCCTTCAGTGGGGACTGGCCAGCCAGTGGTCACAACGCTGCGATCCATTGGACCAGCTAGTGATAGTGACCCAGGAGATGTGGAACGCTCTCCAGTGGTGGACCGTTCCATCTCATCTGCAGGAGGGCATCCCGTTTGTCCGCCCCGAGCCGACGGTCTCTCTATCGACCGATGCCTCTCTGATGGGTTGGGGTGCCCATCTGGGGGAACACCGAGTGCACGGCCTCTGGTCCCCGCGGGAGTCCCGATGCCACATCAACCTGCTGGAGCTCCGAGCGGTCCGCCTAGCTCTCACCGCCTTTGCTCCGTTTCTCCGGGGTCAAGTGGTCCGAGTCCAGACGGACAATACCACGACCATATACTACCTGAACCGCCAGGGCGGGACGCGCTCCATGCTTCTATGCAAGGAAGCTCTCCGCATTTGGTCACTCGTGCGCAGCCTGGAGCGGATCTCCTAGCCATTCATGTGGCAGGACCTCCAACACCCTGGCCCGATGCCCTGAGCCGGATAGGGGCTGCATCTCACGAGTGGTCTCTCCGCGGAGGTAGTACAAGATCTGTTCTCCCACTGGGGCACACCTCAGGTGGACCTGTTTGCCTCCAGGAGAGCAGCGAAGCTGAGGCTTCATGCCCACCCCCTCAGCAGGGCTCGCTGCAGGGGATGCCTTCTCAGGCTGTGGACCCCGGGCCTCTTCTACACCTTTCCCCATTTCCTTGATTCACAAGGTGCTTCTCAAGGCAAGGAGGGACAAGGTGCAGGTGATTCTGATAGCCCCAGACTGGTCCCGCCAGTTCTGGTACCAGATCTCCTCAGCCTCAGCTCCAGGCTCCCGAGGCAGCTTCCAGCTCGCCCGGACCTGCTCTCAGTCAATCAGGGGAAGGTGTTCCATCCGGACCTTCAATCCCTGCACCTGATGGCCTGGTTCCTGAGCGGCTAGAGTTCCAGGCCTTGGGTCTTTCCGACGAGGTCCTCAATGTTGTTGAGGCGTCCCGTAAGGAGTCGACCAGAAAATGCTACGCCTTCAAATGGAAGAGATTCTCCATTTGGTGTCAAGGCAAGGGCTTGGACCCTTCCTCCTGTTCTGTGGCAAGCATTTTGGACTATTTATGGTCCCTTTCTAGTCAAGGGCTTAGGTCGACGACCCTAAAGGTGCACCTGACAGCCATCTCTGCTTACCGGGCGCGGGCGGGGAGCAGTCGGTGGCGCAGGAAAAGGTGGTCGGGCGCTTTTTCAAAGGCCTTGATCACATTTCCCCTCCGGTGCGAGAACCTCCACCTCCGTGGGATCTACCGCTGGTACTGGCAAAGCTCATGGGCAAGCCATTCGAACCAATGCACAGGTGCGAACTCTCTCACCTGTCGTGGAAGACCGCCTTCTTGGTGGCTATCATGTCAGCCAGAAGGATGGGAGAGCTCCAGGCGCTTTCCATCGAGTCTCCTTACCTGGTCTTCCACAGGGACAAGGTTGTCCTGCGCCCCCACCCGAAATTCCTTCCGAAGGTGGTTTCGGAGTTTCACCTTAACCAGGTGCTGACTCTGCTGGTTCTACCCCAATCACACCTCGGAGGCCGAATATAGGCTCCATACTCTGGACCCTAGAAGGGTGCTCGCTTATTATAAGGAGCGCACGGCTGAAATTCGGGGAGAGGTTTGCCAGCTGTTTGTCACCTACGCTGAAGCTGCATCTGGCAGACCTGCAGCCAAGTGGATGATAGGCAGGTGGGTCACCTCCTGCATAGATCGCTGCTATGAGTTGGCAGGCATGGACCCTCCCAGAGGGATAAGAGCCCATTCTACCCGTCATACTGCTGCATCGGTGGCTCCTTCCAGGGACGTCCCTATCAAGGAAATCTGCAGGGCTGCTACCTGGAAGTCAGCACACACCTTTATTACCCATTACCACATCGACCTTGAGTCACGCCGGGATGCTGGTTTTGGGGCCTCGGTTCTCCAGTCCTTATTTCCCAAGTAAGTATTAAGGGATGTGCACCTTGCCTCCCTCCTCCCGGAGAACTGCTAGGAGTCTGCCAATAAGTGTGGATGAACAACATATCCATGTCCCTAGAAATACAGGTTACTCACCTGTAACAGGAGTTCTAGGAATGGTATATGTTGTTCATCCTACATTCCGACCTCCCGGCCGACGCACAACCTGAGCTTCCAGCGGGCCAGATCTGGCGCCATGGGGCGAGCCGAGTTTTACCACCGGATGGGTGGGAGGAGCCAGCTTGAAGACCTTCCGGCAAGATTTAAAGCGGCAAGGAGCCTGCCAATAAGTGTGGATGAACAACATATACCATTCCTAGAACTCCTGTTACAGGTGAGTAACCTGTATTTACTGACCCTTAGAGGAGAACGTCAGTAAACATTGTTTATTAAGAGAAAGCTAATGCAAATTAAAGGCAGACCCTTGGTGAGCTTAAATGCATTCATTCACTGATAGAAGATTAGAAACACCCTGAGTGTCAGTAAAAATGTATCTTTAATTGCTATGCCAACATAGAGGTTGCTGCTAAAGTCACTGTGTAATAGACAGGCTTTACTGGTATGTAGGAATTATAAATTCATTCCCTGTGAAACATCTGTATGCTCCTACCCCATCTGTTCACAGCACCTTTTAATAATACCAGTATCAAATAAGGTGCCCTTGAGATCACAAAAAACCTACTGCCTTTTCCCATTCTGATACACTGCTTCAGCTGCAATGGAGCTATAAGCAACTGGAAATCACATGACTTTTCAGGCAGCCTGGTTTGCACAGACAGATGAAGGACAAGTGTAAAGGAATACTGTGACCAAGACACTTTGTAATATGCTGTAAAAGTATTTACTGTATCTGCATGTTTCAGTAAATTAAAGCTTAAAGCAATGTTCTACTATTCAGGAAATGATTTTATAATATTTATTTGTGTATTTATTTATGCATTTATTTATCAGTTACTGGGAGAGGCACACTGAGTTTAGATTCATTACAAGTCCAACCTGCGGGTGGGTAATATCTGAATATGATATTCAGACACATATTCAGATTCAAATCCACTTGTTTTTCATTAACGTTCTGCATTTATCAACCCCTTCTTTATTACTGATGATTTTTACATGAACATGGGATCTTCGTCTCCCTGTATTTCCTGCTTCTACCATTGATAAAGTTCCAATCCTCATTTGGTGACATCATAACACTGTGATGTCATAAACTGATAATTGTGTCATCACATTGTTATGCTGTGATGTGATGACATAACCTTGTGATGTCATAAACAGAGGATTGTGACTGCATAAGAGGGTTAAGCTAGAGGAACAGATGAAATATGGGGACAATAATTTGGTTTTCATGCAAATGTCCTCCATAGTAAAGAATGAGGGGGAGGTAACTACATGACCTTAATTTAATATAAGCTTAATTGTGCCTGATTTTACAATGGCTAGGATAAATCCTTTCAGCTGATTGGCTTAAGCAGTCTTTGACCTGTGAGGATATCTCAGTATATTATCCCAGTTCAAAATTGATTACTAAGATAGGTAGTGCCATTATAACTTTGGGGCCATTTTATAATCACAATAATTCACTCCAGGATGTGGTATATCTTGGGATCCTGGGTGGTCGAAGGCACTTGGTGTTGCCTCGTACTTCACAGTGCACCAACGGTGTGACAGTATCTCATGAAATATCACACCCTGTCATGTATTAATGCTTAATTATTTTATAGTATGTTAAAACATTTTCCAGGATATTGAGAAATCCCTTTAAGTCTGAGATGTGTTTCATTATAAAATGGGCAAAGGATTACAAGCAATCTGATTGGTTGTTAGCCATGCATTAGATGTGTCTAATGCACAGCTAAAACTAGAACCCCCATTTAGAATACACAGTTCCATTTTATAAGTGCAATTAGCCACTCCAGGGATGTGCATTAGACAGTTCTAATGCACGGCTAGGGGACTGGATGCACTTGGCCTGTGGCCTCATGCCTCACTACGTCCCCCTAGCTGTGCATTTGAACTGTCTAATGCACACCCCATCGTGTCTTATTGCTTATGCAAAGACCCCCTCTTGGCCTCAGTTGGGGAGGGAGGTTAATGCTGCAACTGGTCACTGAGCCAATGGGGTGGTTTTCTTTGCCGGGTCCCAAGACCCTGGGAAGGAAATTAAGAACTTCCAGTCCACACACCAGAGACTTGTGAGGTAGATGGCCTGGTAAGGTCTCCATAGGGTGGGATAAGGGCATTACTGAAAACGAAGCCACATGGAAATGCTCTCTCCAACTAATGTCAGCCAAGGGGCTGAGGTACTGTATGTGAATTTGCCTGCTGGCCCAGAGGCCATTATTATGTATTCTTAGTGCTGTGCAATATAGATTTTACCTGGACAAACATACACAAATAGTGCATGTTTTACTAAAACAAAATAGAAAGATCACGCTTAACTACTTGCATTTGTGTTAGATAACATATAGCAGTATCATAGTAGACCTCGGATGAGTCTGGAGTAACACTCATGTAACTACTACTGCTCATAACGGGAATCCATATTTTATTGATAATGATGTATGTTTTATTGATCAGTCTCAACCCCTTGGTCTTGTTTTTATACTTTCTTTTTTCCAGCACCCCTGTGTGATGTCAAAATCTCATTCTGTCTCCCAAGGAACCATCATTCCATTCCTACCTTTGCTCACTCCTTCCTGCCTCTGGCCCTAGAACCAGTAACTTGCAGTTTATCTTCAACAGTTGAGACACTGGAGATAGGACCAGGCCTCAGAAGACGTTACTTTTTGGCTGGATGGAGGAGCCGGTGAGGAGGAGGTAGGAGCCAGTGAGGAGGAGGTGAACCACGCAGCCCAGATGGGAATGGTGGACTGAGGAGACTTTATCTGTCCCAGGTTCTCCCTTCATTTTTTCACCTTGTAACCACTCCACTTAGCCCTTCCAGAAAGTGTGTTCCTGTGGAGCTACCAGGCATTTCATGTATTGCGGCTGTTAAGGGAGTAGGTGAGCCCATCTTCTCATTTGGAACACACCTGCTGGCCCACTCTGGGTGACTGTTGCCTACACGTCACACCCCACTGCCAGCCGAACAGTTACCCAGAACTGCTTGCCTTGTGCAGGGTGAGAGAGGAGGTACCACTGGATGGAAGAGACTGTATGGGGCAGGGCTAGGTTAGGAAGGGGTTTCTTCTGGATACCAGGGACTACAGGATATGGGGCTGAGTGCAGGACAGGTAGCCACAGGATACCAGGGAGTGCTTGGCATAGGATGTTGGGAGGGGGAGTGCTATTGGATGCCAAGGACTCCTTAAACTTTATGTTACATTTAAAGAGCAGCTGACACTGCTGGAATACTATATATTCAGCTGCACTTACATATTGGGCCTGATATTCAGACTGCACCAGGCAATGGCGCAAGTGGTGGCACAGCGCAACTGAGATGTGCCAGGGCCAGGACAGGGTGATATTCAAAGGTGATGTGCCATAGTGCATCACCTCTGAATATGGCACAGAATGTGCATGGTGCAAGTACAATGCGCTGGCACAGTACCCAGACAGGGAGGACTGGGAATGCTCCAGCGCAACTGTAGTTGCGCTGGGTGCATTACCAGCAATATTCAGACATGGGCATGCAAATGGGGCCATAATGTATGCAAGGCACAAATGGGGCCATTTGCATGTCATTATGGCCCCATTTGCATGAGTTGAACAGGGCAGCCCGGCGAAATGCACCTGGCGCCCTGCACAGAATGTTGTGCAGACTGAGAGGGTCCTGGCGCACCACCCACCCCATAACTGTGATCATGGTAAAAATGAACAACGGCAAGCCCTGGTGATCTATCCCCCGCCCTTACCCTGATCACGGGTGCTAGTGACCATAATAAAATCCCTGGCAGCCTTGAGGTAACCCCTCTCCTCTCCCATGGCCCAATCGCAGGTATCTGTATAGAAATAAGATCCCTGATAGTCTAGTGGCAACCCCCCTCCCTCCCGTACCCCGATCATGGGTGATAGTGATCATAATAACATGCCTGGTAGTCTAGTGGTACTTCCCTCCCATCCGGTGGCTCGATCATGGGTGCCAGTGCTCATAATATAATACCTGGTAGTCTAGTGGTAACCCCCCACCCTTTCAATAGCCCAAACATGGTGGAAATGAGTACAGACTAGCCCTGGTGATCTAGTGGTCCCCCAACCCACCCGATGCAGCGGTCACTGTTGAATGCAAGAAATCCCCTTCTCTGGTGATCTAGTGGCACCCCTCACCCACAGAGGACCCCTCCCCATCCAACTCCCCCCCATCAGCGGTGGCGGCTGCACCACCCACATCCGCTGCCCACCGAATGACAGCTACTGTATGACCTGTAAGCTTACAGGTCATACAGTAAGCTGTCATTCGGTGGGCAGCCGGGCAGTATGTGGGTGCGTTGCAGCTGCCGGACAATGATGGTGGGGCTGGGCAGGCAGGGGTCCTATGCGGGTGGGGGTGCCATTAGATCACCAGGAAAGGGAATTTCTTGCATTCAACAGTGATTGCTGCATCAGGTGGGATGGAGGAACCACTAGATCACCAGAGCTAGTTTGTACTCATTTCCCCTACCCTCAGGCTATGGGAAGGGCGGGGGTTACCACTAGACTACCAGGCATTATATTATGAGCACTAGCACCCGCCGATCGGGCAACGGATGGGAGGGGTACCACTAGACTACCAGGTATGTTATTATGATCACTAGCACCCGAGATCAGGGTATGGGGGGTACCGCTGGACTGCCAGGGATGGATTGGATGCTTGTGGATGGTGCTCTGTGTGGGCGGGTGGCCACTTAAGGCTGGCAGCTGCTGGGTTGTACCTTGCAATACAGCTGCCCGCCTGTGAGTGGCATTTTATTCCAGCTCAACTTTGTGCCATGGTATGCGGCGCATCCAGGGATTGTGCCAGAAGATGTGCGGCACATCCCGAGCTGAATATCGGGATGCGCCGCAAATGCATGAGCACACCCCCTGCAGATGTGGTGCATCGGGACTTGCACTGCACCAGTCCTCCTATTGAATATCGTACCGGGACGCATTGCGGGGTTGCGCTGGCGCGACTCGGTTGTGCCAGGTGCAACCCCTTTGAATATCTGGCGCCTCATGTTTTGTTACGTTTATCTCCCGATTTTTCTTTTCTGTGAAGAATATTGACATGAGAAGTGGATCTTTGTCACTTAGAGTTCATCAGATCTAGCTGCTGACTTCCCACTTAAACTCATAATCATCTCTGTGACATCACAGTCTGTTACTACGGAATTGACTGTGATGTCTGATGGGGAATAAGAGAGATGGAGCAGGAGAACTCTAAGCACCTGATTTTCAAATTGATTTTGATTGCTGCAAGGGACTTGCATTAGGGAGTTTGATGCAAGTGGTGACTTGCGGCCAACAGTGGTGAATTTGCGATTTTGCAGAGTTGTCAGCTACAGTTCCCTGGTGCAATTCCCTTGCGTTCATTGCAGCAAAGTTAGACTAGCTCCCCTGGTCTAACTTTACACTGATCGGGGACCCTTGCTTTGCCACAAGTAAAATGTGTAGAGTGTCGCAATTGCACCTGAGGTACTAAAATCAGGTACAAGTTGCGGCGCACTGTTAGGTGCAGCTGTGGCACACTTTGCAGTGGACATAGGACTTGATGTAAGCTCTGCGTCCATCTTCTAACATCGGGTCCTAAGGGTCAAAAATCTTGTTTTCATACCAAACCCCTAAATAAAAAAGAATAAGGAGGACAGGACTACAGTAAAACTGTAGAATATAAGCTGAGATGTGTCTTGTACAGGTGTCATCAGCTGCGCTATTGATTTGCAGAAGACTATTACAATTTGGAAACAGATTTAAGTAATTCAGGAATAAATAGTTTGACTGGAAATATCAACTCTAGTTAAGTTGGCTAAAGTTGTAACTCAAAATATTATTAAAAGGTGGCTACACATGGATCACCAATCAGCATTACTGAAGCTAAAAGAATTAAAGTTGTCTGCTTGGAATTCCAAAATTATAAAATGACTTGGCTCTCATTAAACAACTAATCTGATTGTGCAAATCTGGTCTCATGAGCGTGCATTAATTTCCCATTACCGCATACATCAGATATTACTTTATCTTATTTTATTTATTTTTTCAGTT
Organism: Neoceratodus forsteri; assembly: GCA_016271365.2. Classification (NCBI taxonomy): domain Eukaryota; kingdom Metazoa; phylum Chordata; order Ceratodontiformes; family Ceratodontidae; genus Neoceratodus; species Neoceratodus forsteri. The sequence goes on along the minus strand of CM028129.1, from coordinate 1,129,279,711 downwards.
TTACCCATTAACCATTTTATAAGTGTAATAACACACTGCAAGGTGTGGGGTTTGGATGAAGGCCTTCAGCTGTGCCTCGTGCCTTAAAGCCCACATGGGGCTTGTGGTAATTTAGAATTACTGTGCACCCAGGCATGTATTATTGCTTACAACCTAAGATACTTGAATATTATCTTCTGCATTAAGTAAACCAAACATTAGTAAGGCAATGTCAGCTTTGCATAAGCAGACTGTGCAGGAAAAGATGTATTTACTATAGGTAAATCTATTAAACTTAGTAAGCATGTACGATTTTGTATATACACAATACAGCTTTTAAAAGTTTGGAACATTTTATTTTGTACTGTATAATGTTTCAAAATATTTAGAATTACTAGCTAATGGAAACAAAGAAACATGTAATTTAACATTAGATAAGGACTTCTTGGCCCACTCATCCTGCCCATTTTTTTCCCTGCCTATACTGTCACCGCTGACCCTGCTTGATTGCCGGCACCCCCCTTGCTTTCCACTTAGATTCTCTCATGCCTATCCCATGCAGTCTTGAATTCCACCATTGTTTTTCCCCAGCCACCTTTTGTGGAAGACTTTTCCAGGAATCTACCACTCTTTCAGTGAAGAAGTGCTTCCTCACATCCCTCTTGAATTTACCCCTTACAGCTTCAGTGCGTGTCCCCCTGTTCTCGTGTGTCTATTCCTCTGAAAAATACTCCCCTCCTGTATTTTATTTACCCCCTTGAGGTATTTATAGGTCTCTATCATATCTTTCCCACCCTCCTCTCTTTCATGGTGTACATACGGAGGTCTTTCAGTTTCTTCTCATAGGGTTTCTGATGCAGACCCTGCACCATTTTAGTTACCCTCCTCTGGACACCTCCACTCTATGTCCTTCCTGAGATGTGGTTTCCAGAACTGGACACAGTTCTCCAAGTTAAGTCTCACCAGTGACTATACAGTGGCAACCCCTCCTACCTCCTTCTGGTGGTAATACCCCTCCCTATGCACCCCAACATCCCACTGGTTCTACCAACTACCTTGCCACATAGAGTCGCCAACTAGAGGTCATCAGATATGATTACTCCCAGGTCCCTTTCCAGTTTGGTAGTCATTAGTACCTCTTTTCCCAGCTTATACTCCGCCTCTGGGTTTCTGTGCCCTAAGTGAATGATTTTTGCACTTTTTTTGCATTGAACCCCAGTTGCCATGTTCCTGTCCACTCCTTGAGGTTTCTCAGGTCTCTGCACATTCTTTTGACCCCCTCTGGAGTATTCACCCTATTGCAGATTTGGGTGTCCTCCACAAAAAGGCAGACCATCCCTTACAGCTCATCTGCGGTGTCACTTATAAAGACATTAAAGGGGACTGGTCCCAGGACTGAGCCCTGAGGCACCCCGCTGGTCACCATCATTTCCCCAGAGTGAACTCTGTTCATCTGCTACCACCCTTTGTTGCATATCCTTGGACCAGTTTCTTACCCAGTTTACCACCTTAGGACCCACTACCAAGCTGCTCAATTTCCTTATGAGTCTTCTATGTGAAATGGTGTAGAAAGCCTTATTGAAATCTAAGTAAGAACTGTCCACCATCACACCTTAATCTATTTCCCTGGTCACCCAGTCAAAGATTTATCTGACATGACCTCCCCCCACTCGTGAATCCATGCTGCCTTGGGTCTTGTAACCTGCTGGATTCAAGATATTCCACATTCCTTTCCTTTAGCAGTGACTCCATTAACTTTCCACCACCAATGTCAAGCTGACTGGCCTATAGTTGCCAACTTCCTCCCTGCTACCTGTTGTGTGAAGCAGATCTACATTTGCCCTCCTCCAGTCCTACAGAACCACCCCTTTTTCCAGTGAGTTGCTAAAAAAGACTATCAGAGGTGCAGTCAGCACTCCTCGATACCCTTGGGTATACCCCGTCTGACCCTATAGCTTTGTCCATTTTCAGATTTGCAAGTCCCTCCTGGACTAATGCCAATAACTGAAATTTAAAATATAACCACTGCACAGGTTATATGTAATTTGTTTATGTATAAGGAAAAAGTGGTGTAATATTGCAGTGCTTGCTTATCAAGTGGCTTTTGCTCAGCGTAACATATAAATAATTTGAAAACAGGAGAAAGTGACAAGTGAAGGAGGACATACAGTAGTTCTAGCCCCAAAACTATCAATGGTTTCAAACATGGCTGTAACAGAGTAAAGGGCTAAGTGGTTGCTCGCGGTGGTAGCGGTTGGGCAGGGAGCATGGGGCCTAGAACCCTGTATGGACCCTGTATGGGTTTGGGGTTTGCTAGGGTGTTATCGGCAGTCTGGATGGACCAATGGTCTTCTTCTGCCATCATTTTCTATGTTTCTACAGGGAAATGTACAAAAATTGGGAATGAAGTATAGCAATACAGTAATAGGACAGGGCATGGGGTCATAATGTCGCTCAAAATAACAGCGTGGCACTAAATGCCGCAAGCAAAACAACATAGTCTGACATAAGGTTGGGTAAAACACTGACCATACAAAAACAACAAACACCATAGAAAACAATGGGACATTTTCTGCTTTATGGGGCTTAATACCACGCCCCAGACATAAAATAATCAACTCCGAGGGGTGTGGACTTGGGATGGGAGAAACTCAAGAGGGTGAAAAGTCATTTTTTTTACATAAAAGGTTGCAACACCAGGATACATTTATCACAGAGTAATGGGACAGTAGCTGTGTGTTCTGACTGGCTAAGAGGGATCTTTTTTAGTATAATAGTTGTTAAGCTCTTTAAAGCAGCAGCTCATGTAGAAAAAAAGGTTTTCACTTGCTTCACAATGAACTGCTTTTTAAAACCCAGTGTTGATCCCTGCTCTTATTTTTTGGGTTGGAAACCAATCTGTATGGTGACACATTTCATTTTGTGTTCACAATGTTTCAGCTTAGGTTTTGTAGCCTGGAGATGGTCCTCATGCTCACTGTCCGGTTAGGTTAGGGATTACTGTCTCTTGCATGTCATTTCCTCATCCTATTCACAAGAAAAGTGATGTTAAACAATGAGTGTTCCAATACAGATGAGAATATTGATACAAACTTGGAGCGGACACATTTAGTGGAATTCTTCCCTTTATTGCTATTGCCACTAGAATGCTAAAGCAGGCTTAAAATGGGAAAAGTTTTCCTCATAAAATAGAAGTAAAAACACGATCTAAGATGGAATTAAAAGGTATATATATAAATTCATGAAAATCTGTTTTTAATGTTGTTGTGAAATGGGATGAATTGATATGTGCAATACAGAAATATAGCTATTGATGGCGGAAAATGGTCCAACGGCCCATCAAGTCTCTGCAGTTCCTGCCTCTAGCACTAGCCTAATGCTGGAATAGGGCAAGCCATTTTGCCTCTCCCACCCTCATTCCACTCTTTCCCTTCCGTCTAGTGCCCATCCTCCCTCCTCTGGAATGAACCATTCCCCTATGCGTCTGTCCCACCAGTGTTTGAAGCTCATGGTAAATTCCTGGCTGACCACTTCTTCTGGCACTGCATTCCACTTCTGCATTGCCCTTTCTGTAAAGAATTTCCTTACATCCCTCCTGAAGCTTCCCTCACCAGTTTCCATCCATAGCCTTATGTTACTTTCCTTTTGCTGCTTGTGAACAGTGTTCTGCTGTCCAGCTTATTAACAACCCCATAGGTACTTAAAAGACCGTATCATGTCCCCCCCCCCGGCCTCTAGTGTGAACATATTAAGACTCTCCAGACTCAACTCATGCATCTTTCCCTGCTACCCCTGAATCAGTTGAATAGTTTTTAAGAGGTCCATGCCCTTCTTCAGGTACAGGCTCCAGAACTGCACACAGTACTCCAGGTGAGGTCTCACCAAGGATCTGTACATTAGCAGAATCATATCATTCTTTATGCTGGCAAATTCCATCTCAGTGCCTCCTCAACATCATATATGCTTCCTCTGCAGCCTTTTAGCATTGTGCCTGGGACTTTAGGTTGTTACTTACAATGACCCCCAGGTCCCCTTCCTCCAAACTCTGCTCCACCCTCATTCCACCCCAACCAATACTCTGCTTTTGGATTTCTTTTACCAGTGTGCATGACTTTAAACTTTTGGCATTAAATTTTAGCTGCCACATCCTGGACCACTTTTCATGTCTGCTTAGGTCTGGTTTTATTCCCCCTATTTCCTCCGCTGCATCTACCCTGAGAACAATTTTGGTATCATCAGCAGAGAGAATGTTTTTATCCTGGATTCCTTGCCTTATATTACCAGTGAATATATTGAAATAGCACAATCCCCAGAACTGCCCCCTGTGGTACTCCTCAATGACCTTTCTAATCCCTGAGTATTCCCCATTGACACTTACCCTCTGAGTTCCTCTCCCCACTTACTAACCCATCTAGTTAATTATTGTTCTCTCAGCCCCAGATCCCTCTGCTTTTTCACAAGTCTCATATAGGGCACAGAGTTGAGGACCTTGCTAAAGTCCTGATATAGTACGTCTACTGATTGGTCTTTATCGACTGCCTTTATAGCCTAGTTGAAGAAGTCTATTAAGTTTGTTAGGCTTGATCTGCCCAGCATTAGCCGTGCGGCCTCTTGTCCTGGAGTCCCTTGGCCTCCAGTCATTCCACTGTATGCTCTTTATATAGATAATACTGGATGAGCAATCATGTAGAACCGATATGTTCTGCCACATAGGGGTTTCTGATTCCATGCAACCTCAAAAGCGAAACTGGAGAGGTCCAATGAAATCAGAAACCCCCTAGGTGGCAGGACTAACATATGTTCTGTGAGATTGCAAATCTAGTATTTTTTTATATGGTATGGTGACCAACAAAATTCAACCTTCCACATAGATGAGCATGAAACAGCTTTAATTTGCTCCGCTGTAAGAAGTAAACAGTAATGGCAGTTTACATATTGTGCTACACACTGACAACAGACTCAAAAATCGAATGAAATAGCAGTAAACAGTAATGGAAAACAACACTGTAGTTTACAGATTGTACAAAAGTGTGACACACACTACCAACAGTCACAACACCTGCATTTCGGAAACAGTTTTAAATGATATTGCTGCATGACCATTTTCTGATGCTGGATTTGAAGCATGGCTCGAGCTTTTAATTCTTAATAACAAGAACGCCGTTCTGCACAGATGGGCTGAACAGTATTCCATTCATTCTTATATGTGTGGCTGAACAGCTTTTAAGCAGTGTACAAAAATGAAGTAGAAGAATGTTCTGCCATACACTATAATGGTTTCCAGCAATTTCCAAAGAATCAAAGTTAGGTTGACTGGTCTGTAGTTCACTGTGTCCTCTCTACTCCCAATCTTGTGGAGAGGGACCACTTTGGCCTCCCTCCAATCAACTGGAACCACCATTGTAGTAGTAGTAGTAGTAGTAATAGTTTATATGTTTACATAGTGCCCTTCCCCAGAGGCTCAGGGTGCCATTATAACAAGGTACCTAAGAGGAGATGAAGCAGTATAACATTTTGAAAACAATATAAGCTGTAGTGTATATAATAAACTGTTTCTATGTAGCAGTTAAATGGGTCAGTTAGTGGTTCTGCCAGGAACTGAGCAACCTCCCTAAGCACCCTGGGGTGTAGACCATCAGGACCTAATGACCCCTTGTGTACCTTTTTCACTGCTGTCCCTCCCATCTCTGATCCATGTCCCAGCCCCTCCCGAAACTAGAATCCAATACTCTAGGAGGTGTGTCTCCTCCTCCTCCTCTTCCTTCATTAAGACTGAGAAGGAGTATTCATTTAGAATAATTTCCTTATACTCACTACCTTCCTCCAGCTCCCCCACTTTGTGCAATCTGACATCCCCACCACCCCATCCCATCCTCTGCTGTTCCTTGATATACGTAGTGGAAGAAAGTGTTTTTCCTTTTATATCATCTGCTATTTTCAGCTTGACTTCAATTTTTATGTTTCATACCACTCTTTTAGCGTCCCCTGCTTTCTTCACATAGGGTTCCCTATTTACCATTTGCTGGTTTAACTTGGAGGTATCAGACAAAGTAGGCAAAATGCCCATTTAATTGTCTCCCACTCATAGTGGGGTTGTCTCAGCAGTCTAGTACCCAAAAGATGTTCATCTAGCCTTTTTTTGAAATTATCAAATGTGGATGCCCCAATGATGAGTTTTGGAAGATTGTTCCATATTCTGGCAGTACGTATGTGATAAAAATTCAGGTGTTTAACAGTATGAATGTTAGGTACCTAAATTTGTTTGTTATGTGACCTAAGGTTAACCTTTTTATGGATTCTATGAATACCACATTGCTCCATCAGAGTAGGGTCTTTGTTAATTTTGTACAATAGTAATAAATCACCCCTAGTTCTTCTAGTATCCAAGGAGTATAGGTTCAGTTTCTCCAATCTTTTATTATAGTCACAGTTTTTTAACATTCTCCTTATATTTCCTAACAGCTACTCTCTTCATCATTATTGCTCCCAGTGCTTCCCTTGGCAATCAAAGTATTCTTCTGTGCTTCTTTATCTTTCCTACCTGCCTCAAATAGGAGCTACTTATCTCCACAATTTCCTCCTTTCTAATTTCCCACTTGGTCTCAACCCCCTCCCACTTCCCTCATTGACACCCACAAGTTTCTTCTTAAATTAACTGCACCACCATTCTGAAATCTGCCCTTCTGAGATGCAGTATCATTATCCATGAATTTCAGCATTTGGTTTCCTGCACATTATTAACATACACTGAGCTGTGTTTGTTGGCCCCAAAGTAGGTAGGTAGGTAGGTCAGTATGTAAGTAGGTAGGTAGGTAAAAATGTATTTTTATAAAGGATAAGTACAAGTCATTGGGGATAAAGAACCCCATTTACAAGACCACCATGTGTGTGTTACAAATAGTTTCAGTAAAAGCACTTAATATAATTTACAAAACGAAACAATACTTAAATCACAAAATATCTTAGCAGTTGCTGGTCTGAGGCAAACCGACTAGGGTGGACATTACTGGCGGTGTAGAGGAAAGATGGGGGCAATTAACAGGATCATTCTTGAAACACCAAAGTCATGCGTGAGAACTGTTACAAAATGAAACCGGTGCAAGAGATCCACATGGTTCTCAGAAAGGGTCAGAAAAGAGTGACAGCTTTCACCATGTACAAGGAAAAGCTGGGGGAGAAGGAGGGGGGAGAAGACCACATAAAAACTAGGGAAACAGAGGATGGTCTGGGAGACAAAGGCATATACAGAGCTGCATCTTGTGGAGGGGGTCAAGGGTGGAGAAACAATTATTTAGATATAATAAGGTGACAAGGGAGCAGGTAGAGAGTATTGTTAGGCTACAAGAGGAGGGAGGGTACTAGAGGAAGATGAACAGAAAACAGCCTACTTAGCAATTACTTTCATTCTGTCTTCACAAGGAACACAATGGGTCCCTACCTAAAAGTTGCATCAAGGCAGCTATCAGGAATTTTCCTGAAATGAGACAGCTATTATATGCCAGAGAAAGGGTCCAGAAGGGGCTTAAAGCCCTACAGGAAGATAAAGCCCTAAGGCCGGATGGGATGCACCCAAGGGTACTCAAGGAACTGGCTGTGGAATTGGCTGAACCCCCAGTAGGGCTATGCAGTAGCTCAGTTCAGACAGGGGTAGTTCTGAAAGGCTAGAGGGTAGACAATATAGTCCCACTACCCAAGGGGGGAGGGCAAGGAGCAACTGGGGAATTACAGACCTGTCAGGCTTATCTCTGTAGTGGGTAAGCTGATGAAGTCACTGATTGAAGAGGACCTTGTGGACTACTTAGAGAGCAATGGTCTACAAGATAGTAGAAAGCTTTGATTTGTGTCAGAGAGCTCTTTTCAGACTAATCTGATTGTTTTCTTTGACTGGGTAACAAAGGTAGTAGATTAGGACCATACTGCAGATTTACTTTACTTCAGTTTCAGCAAAGCTTTTGCTTCAGTGCCACACAGAAGATTGCTGAAGAAGCTGGAGGACCTGGGCATGGTTTAGGATATTGTTAGATGGGTAGAAAGCAGGTTGAGGAAGAGACAGAAGAGGGTGGTTGTAAACAGGGTCAGAAGAGAGGGAGGTCATGAGTGGGGTGCTGCAGGGATCTGTCCTGGGTCATGTCCTCTTCAATATATTCATCAGCAATGTCAGAATGATATAAGATGGCACAAAGCTCCGAGTTAGGGCAGATAGTGATGAAGGGATCAAGGAAATGCAGCATGATCTACAAAGGTTAAAGAGGTGATCTAGGATTCGGCAGTTGAAATTTAATGCCAGAAAATGCAAGGTTATGCACTTAGGGGAAAATAACTGGACAGAGTACAGGATGGGAGGGGTTAAACTGAGTACTACAGTTGAGGAAATGGGCATGGATGTCATCAGTAGTGATTGCCTCAAACAATTAAGCCACTGTAACTTGGCCTATAACAAGGATAATAGGATACTAAGGTGTATTTTAAGTGGTATTGACAGCAGGAAAAAAACAGATGTACTACTACCTCTATATACTGTAGGTCACTGGTGAGGCTGCATCTGGGATACTGTGCTCAGTTCTGGCATCATCACCTAAGGAAAGACAGGGACATGCTGGAGATGGTACAATACAGGCTGACCACGATGATTCAGGGCCAACAGAGCAGATCTTACGAAGATCGTCTGAAGACACTGAACATGTACTCATTGGAGACTAGGTTGGGGGGATTTATGATACTAACCTTCAGGTTTCTGAAGGGAATAAACAAGATAAACTGTGGGGTACTATATAGCAGGAGTACAATCAGGAACCCAATGTCACAAGTAGAAACTGGAAGGTAGAAGGTTTAAGGAGGGTGGGAGAAAGTTATATTTTATGGAAAGGGTAGTGGAGCTGTTGAACAATCTGCCAGTGGAGGAGGTGGGTGCCAGGACTGTGAATGGTTTTAAGCATGGCTTGAACAAAGTGAGGGTTGGTTGGTAGCTCAGGTTGATAGCAGGGGGTGGACTAGGAAGGATAAAACCCTATATGGACAATAGGTCCTGGGGCAGATTGGAAACTCTGGGCAGACTAGATGAACCTTTGGTCTTTTTCTGTTCTCATTGTCTATGTTTCTAAATTCTGAAAAGCTGCTAACTGCCTCCTTAGTTCTACTTCCCTAACCTCTACCCATACAAGGTCTCCCCCTAGTGCTAATCCCTCTTTCAAAATAAATGGCTTAAACATTTCATTGAAGGTGTTAAAGCCCTCCTCAGTTTTTAATCCAGTCCCCACTCCTGAGAACCCCATCTGCTTCAGACACAGTAGTTTTGTGTTCTCCTCAGTCCTAGAGACAGAAGTCATCAAAATACTAGCTTCCCTAAGTGTGCACTCCAGCTGTGGTTCTGATGGTACAGTATACCACCTAAATTTCATGCATGGAGTGCACCTGTACTAGCAAAACCACGTGCACACTTTTTTGCTGCTCCCTGGCCTTGGGCTACTTCCCTTCCTCTTTGAAACATGCTGCAGTCTTACCTCTTCACTAAGGTGGTGCAGTTGAGGACTCTGTTAACTATAGCAACATTGTCCAAAGTCCTGGAGATATTTGTCAATTAGGCAGCTGTCTAGCTTTTTCACTAGCAATGACCTGCCTCCCCCCCACCTCCAATCCAGCTTCTAACCAACCCACTCTACTGTCACCTCTCTTCTTTGAATTAGTGATCTTTTTCACACCCAAACAGACTCTGGCTTTGGCAATGGGGCCATTTTCAATTACCTGGCCAAGACCTTTGATATAGTGATTTACTCCATGTTACATTCCCAAATAGCCTCCTCTGGTTTTACTGATGCTCCTTTCTGCTGGTTTAAGTTCTTGTTGTCTGGAAAAACTCAAGCAGTCAGTCTGGTTCCTTCCCTCTACTCCATGTTCCCAGTGGCAATGGGTGTCCCCCAGGGTTCTGTTCCATAGCTCCTGTTAGTTACAGTTTTCTTAAATGACCTCCTTAGAATTCTCATTTCATGCAGTGTCCACATGTATGATGACAATATCATCATCTATTCCATAGGACCTTCCGGCTCAGTTATTGAATGAAACCTACAGCTGGAGTACAAAAGTTGCCCCAAACTGGTTTCATGCCAATCAACTAGTCCTAAACAAAAAGAAAACTGTCTCAATTCTATTTGGCAATGATGACTAGCTAAACCCCTCCTGCTAAGCATCCACTTCTCATCAGGTGACTGCCTTCACAATGTAATCTACTACAAATGGCGTATCCTACTGTTCAGTCAGCATCTAGATTACTCTGTTTATATTAACAGTCTAGGTTTCAACTGTTTCTCTAAATTAGGTGCTATGTAGATGGTGAATTTATTTCTCCTTCAGCACCAAAAAACATATTGCTGAATGTATTATTTTCCCAGCTACTGGATAATGGTGATGTGGTTTTCTCTGCTATCCATCAATCTTGCATCTCCAAGAGTTCAAACTTATGACCTTATTCAGTGCCCTTTGTAGATTTTCCCTGGCCTGCTCCCCTCACACACACTGTGATATGTACAATAAGTTGTGGTGGGCTCCTCCTGAGTCAAGACATGCTCTTTACACCCCCCCATGAGTTAAATTCTGGCCAGAAAACTCCCAGAGCATTTAAATGTGGACATGACACCTACACTAACATCTCCTATTCTATCAGGTCAGAATTGGGAAATTGGTTCCAAATCTGTATGTAATCAACATGCCTCCATTTGCAAAAAGAAGGTGAAATATAATAATACACCCTGCTATACAAAAACTTTGCACTTACACTATAAAAATAGGGATAACGCATGGAAATAAACAAAAAGTTAAAACTCTAAATATGCATGGGATAAATACCGTTCCCTTAGAAATTTATATTTAAAAGAAATAAATAAAGCCAAAACCACCTATTTTAAAAATAAGTTTAGTGCTAGAAAGGAACAGCATGTTAGAAAAGAATATGATCCTTGCAGGTTTTGGAAGTTTTCATATTTGAAGGGACAAAATCCTCTGAATTACCATGATATTTTAAAAGTAATGGAAAAATAGCCCCTCTTTCAGGTTTTGCAACACGTAGTTTTATTAATTATCATTTTTTTTTTATATAAAAGCTGGTACAGCAGAAGTAAATAAGAACATAATAACAAGGGAGGAAATATTAGAAAATTCTAAACAGGCTAAATTTTCTTTTGAATTAGAAACCCTGAAATTCATTTTGGAAAAGCTACTTAAGTTGAATATGAGGAAAACAATTGATTTAGATAATATACCCATAAACATCCTTAAAATGGCCTCCCCTGTGATATATCATCTAGCAGATGTTTTTAATTTACCATTAAGTACTGGTATATATCCTAAAGCATGGAAACAAGCAAATGTCATTCCAATACATGAGTGGTCCCAGATAAGATATTAGAAATCATAGGCCAATCTCACTCTTGCCAATCATATCAAAAATGTTAGAGAAGGTTGTAGGAAACCAGTTGAAAACTTATTTGAAAATACAGAATTTAAGCAACTCAAATCAATCAGGTTTTCATGCAGGATGTAGTACTATCACAGCACTGATAAAAGTAACATCAGTTAGCCGTGGATAGTAGCCACCTGGACAGGGCCATATTCATGGACTTATCTGAAGCTTTTGATACTCTGGATCATAGTATCCTGTTGGACAAGCTGGAGAAGTCTTGCCTCAACCAGGGGGGCCCTGTATTGGTTTCGGGAGTACTTGATTGAAAGAACACAGCTGGTTACCCTGTGGAACTTCAGGTCCCATCTTGATCTTATTAGTTCAAACAACATGAAGTCTTGCTGTATTCTGACAATATGCAGTTAGACCGACTGGTTCAACTGCCCCGGAGAACAAGGAGTTAAACTCTATGCAAATCCATAGAACGTTGAGCTCGAGCTCGGTTTTCAAACCACTGTCCTCGGTACATTCTAGTAACTAATCAGATTCTTTACTCTGCTCCCCAGTGAAGACGCTTCGGAGATTTCTCCTCACTGCCTTCGGTCTAGCTGAGTTTCATCGGTTCATTTCAGCCACTTTATTATTTTTGTGTTAAAAACATTCTCAAACCGCTGTCTTCATTATTGTGTACGTTCCTAGGTTGGGTGAGTGTTCAATTTCTGATCAATTCCGTGACCGTGAGGGGACCGAACTTCTTTTTCCCATTTTCTGTGGAAATTTTCATTGTATTGGGATCCAGTACTAAGTCCTGACCAGAACTGAGGGTTTTCTCTTGGTTCCTTTTTGGCTGACTCTAAACTGTTGGCCAGTTTGGACATTATTCTATATTACCAGGCCTAACTAAGCCTTTAGGAGTAATTTTCTTAATTTCTTAATTTCTTTATTCTGGCCTAACTAAGCCATTTCGGATAAAGTAGATATTTGATTTTTGCTTAACCGGCCTAACTAAGCCACTGGGTTAAGTGCCAGATTTTAGGGTTATGTCACAGAAAGCCAAGAGAAAAACTGGTCCCACTGGGTTTCAGCATTGTGCCGCGTGCAGGGAGCAATTTTCAAAAGCTGATCCGCACTTGGTCTATCTGTACTGTTTGGGTTTCGACACTTACAAGCAGACTGTGATATTTGTAAGAATTTTCATCAGTCTGCTTTAGACAGGCACCTCAGTAAACTGAAGGAAAGGATGGAAAAGACTGCTGAGGGCGGTTCTGGTTTAACCAAACCTTTGGATCCAACAACTGACCACTGAAGCCAGGGTGAACTTTCGACAGGTAAAAGACATTTGGAGTTGGTTTCTGAACCTGCACCATCAATGAAAGTCAAACGCTCCGGTTTGGAACCACGCAAACACATGGTCTCAGTTCCAACTGCAGAGGAAATTGCAAAAGCCATTCAGATAGTGCAGTCTTTGCAATCTGGGTTTGGCAAACTGTCGCAGGTACCGTCTGAGCAGCCAGTGGTTCCGGATACCGGTTCATCTCCTTCAGGACACATTGATCCTGAGGAGTATTATTTTTCTGGCTATGATGAGGAGGAGGAGGAGGAGCAGGGTGAGGGGGAACCTATTGACCCAGAGGTCTCCCCTGACCATCCCCAGTATGAATCATCTCCCAGGCCTGTCTCTGAGGCCACCTCCCATTTTGCTTTTATGAGGCAGGTGGCTGAGACCTTGCAGCTCTCTGTACAGGAGGCCTGGCAGGAGGATGATGAAGAAGAGGATTACATGGAGATGATGGATCTTCCTGTGTCCCAGGGACTTTCAATTCCCATTCATAAGTGCCTTAAAAAGCAGACTTTAAAGATCCTCCAAACCAGTTCTATGTGACAAGGTCAACTGAATATCAGCAACTGGTCATAAGAGCACACAACCGCAAGGGCGACTGAAAAACAGTATGTTGTTTAATGCCGGGGGCTTCACCCCCCTTAACTAGGATTCCTACTCTGGGGTGGTGCAACTCAGGTAAAGAGGTGAAATCCAAGGTCACTCACATTATCGGTGCCATTGTGCAGTAGCCCTTATGACCAGTCGCCAATATTCAGTCACCCACATCACAGGCTACCCTCCAAACCCCTAGTTCTGTCCCTCCTGTAGATAAGAAAATGGACAGAAAATATATTCTGGCTGGCAATGGCACTGACTTTTTATCCAGCCATTGTAGCCATGTAGGGGTGGTACAAACTGCAGCCTGTGAGAAGGCTGTCCTCTCATCCCCCGACAAGGATTCCAGAAAAGTGGGTTCTCTTGCCAAGAAAGCATACCTGGCATCTTCTTTAGATATTAGGCAAGCCTCCTATATGGCTTATGCCTCCAGGTACCAAAAGTCCCTTTGGAAAGCTGTGGAACAACTTGCTAAAAAGGCCCCTCCTGAGCTTTCTGCTGATCTCCAGGAATTGGTCAACAAGGGAGTACAAGCATCAAAGTCCCAGTTCCACATGGCTGTGGACTCTAATGATGCAGCTCCCAGGGCTATGGCTTCTGCTTTATCCCTCAGGCATTTCTCCTGGCTCAGGTGCACTACTCTGTCCCTGGACACACAAAATAATGCCATGGATGTTCCCCTTGTCCAGAATTCTCTGTTTGGGGAACAGGCTGAGGCATACATGAGGAAGATGAATGAGTACATAGTGGTATACAGGAGTGCTTCAGCAAACAAAAAAGCTGCCACTCCTCAAAAGCAGCAGGCCAGGGGCAGGGGTAGACCCTGACTCAGGCCTGTCCATCAGGCCCAAGCTTTTCTCTCTTACCAGCAACCCAGAAACTTCTTTAGAGGGAGGGGCAGGAGGGGTGCTGGCAGGGCCGCTTCCACACCCCAGTCTGTTACCCCAGCTAAACAGACACCCTGAGAGGTCTGTCTGGGTTGCCTCCATTTCCCTTGTAGGAGGTAGGCTGACCTACTATCTCCAGGCTTGGCAATCCATCACTTCAGACAAATGGGTCCTGGAGATAGTAGGTCAGGGTCTTGCTCTCAGCTTCAAGCTGCTCCCAAAACTGTCAGCAAGAGTTTTCAGACCTTCCAGCCCTACAGAAATAGTCCTGTTGGAGGCAGAGGTTTCCACTCTTCTACACTCAAAAGCAGTGGAGCCTATGCCTTATCAGCACAGGGCCAAAGGGTTATATTCAAGGTACTTCCTGGCACCAAACAAAAATGGGGACTGGTGGCCCATCCTGGATCTCTGATTCCTAAACAGGCATCTAACAAAGCCAAAGTTCAAAATGATAACCCTGGCTACCATCCTACCTACTCTCAAGCAAGGGGACTGGCTGGCATCCCTGGACCTAAAGGATGCTTATTTCCACATCCCCATCAGACAGTCTCATAGAAAATATCTCAGATTTTGACTCTCTTCAGGCCACAACCAATTCAGGGCTATGCCCTTCAGGCTGACAACTGCACCAAGAGTGTTTACAAAATATCTTGCAGTAGTAGTGACATTCCTCAGAAGACAAGGGGTTTCAGTTTACCCCTATCTGGACGACTGGCTGCTCGTGGGTCAATCCCCTCAGCAGGTCACAGAAGCCTTAAAATTCACTCAGGTTACTCTTCAGTCTCTAGGGTTCCTGGTGAATCAAAATACAGTCTGTCTTGACCCCAGTACAAGTATTAGACTTTATAGGGGAAGAACTGAATACCATTCAGGCAAGGGCCATCTTGCCTTCTGCAAGGGCACAGGCTGTTATAGATTTTATAAAATCTTTCCACCTTCGAGTTCCTTGGCCAGCAAGGTACTTCCTATGGCTCCTAGGACACATGGCCTCCACCACAGCTGTGGTCCTGGGGGCCCGGTTTCAGATGAGGGTCATTCAGTTCCATCTGAGATCCTTTTGGTCTCAAAAAAGGGATCCTCTGTCCAAACTGATTCCAGTATCTCCCACCCTTCTGTTAGCTCTTCAGTGGTGGCAGGAGATGGACAACCTCAGAGTGGAGGTTCCCTTTCTCCCTCAGGTACCCTGTCTGTTGCTGACAACAGATGCTTCTATTCTGGGCTGGGGTGATGACCTAGGGAATTGCACAGACATGGTACTTGGCTCCCTCAGGAGCCTCTTCTGCACATCAATCTCCTGGAACTCAGGGCAGTGTTCCTGGCTATTCAGGAGTTTGCCAGTCTCTTACAGGGCAAGGTGGTTCAAGTCAGGACAGACAATACCACCACCATGTACTACATCAACAAGCAGGGGGGAACAAGATCCTCCCTGCTGTGCACAGAATCCTTGAAGATTTGGAACCTGGCATATTCTCTCAACATGTCACTGTTAGCAGTTCACTTGCCAGGCAAGGACAATGTACTGGCAAATGTTCTCAGCAGGATCAGCCAGGGCCATCATGAATGGACCTTGAACAGGCAAGTCCATCTTTCAGTATTCAGGAGGTGGGGGTGTGTGCCAGAGATAGATCTCTTTGCAGCCCCAGACATTCACCAGTTTCCACTGTATTGTTGCAGGCCTCCACTCCAGGACCCAGTGCCAGTGGATGCTCTCCTTCTGGATTGGTCAAACAGGTTCCTTCATGCTTTTCCCCCTTTTCCTTTGATAGCCAGAGTCTTGGTCAAGCTGAGGTCTCAATCTGCCACCATGATTCTAATAGCCCCAGACTGAGGTACAACCTGCTGACATCATCTCAGGGCAGGATCATATCCCCAGTCTTCAGTCTCTTCACCTCAGGGCTTGGCTCTTGAGGACTTAGAATGTTCAGATTTACAATTGTCTCAGTCTGTCTTTGATATTTTGAAGGGTTCCAGAAAACCTGCTACTAGGAAAACCTACTCCTCTAAGTGGAAAAGATTCTCTCTTTGGAGCTCCCAGAAAGACCTGGACACACAGCAGCCTGGGACACCAGAACTTCTGGACTATCTGGTCCATCTTCAGTCTCTGTACTTACAGCCATCTACCCTGAAGGTACATCTCTTTGCTGTCTCTGCTTATCTTTCAGCAGGAAAGGGCTCTTCTCTGGCTGCACACCCAATTTTCAAAAAGCTTTTCAAAGGGTTGCTGCATCTTCATCCTCCACATAGGAAACCTACCCCTGCATGGAACTTGAACATATGCATAGGCCAGCTTATGCAACCTCCTTTTGAACCTATGTTTTCTTCAGAGCTCAAGTTTCTCACTTAGAAAACTGTTTTTTCTAGTGGCCATCACTTCTGCTAGAAGAATCAGTGAGCTTCAGGCCTTGTCAGTGGAGCCCAACTATATTACACCCCACAGGGATAAGATTGTGCTCCGAACCAACAGGAAGTTCCTCCCTAAGGTGGTTTCTGATTTCCATCTTAATCAATCCATTACCTTGCCTGTATTTTTCTCAGAACACTCTAGTTCAGGTGAACGCAGGCTCCACAGTCTGGATGTGAAAAGAACTATTAGCTAGTACATGGACAGGACAAAGGAGCCAAGGAAGGATTGTTCCCAACTTTTTCTTACCTATGGTAAGGCTGGCCAAGGCAGGCCAGCTGCAAAGAAGACTATAGCTAGATGGATTGTGACCTGTATCCAGTTTTGCCACAGTAGGCTGGGTAAGGACCCACAGCAGGCCCTAGGGTCCATTCTACTAGAGGGACTTCTGCCTCCTTGGCGGCTGCCAGGGAAGTCCCTTTGCTTGAGATATGTAAGGCTGCCACCTGGAAATCTGTCCATACATTCACTAAACACTACAGACTGGATATTCAGGCTAGGAGTGATGCCAGGTTTGGCACAGCAGTACTGCAGGGCCTATTCCCCAAATAGGTTATGTACCCACCTCCATAGGGCACTGCTTTGTACTCTGCATATTGTCAGAATACAGCAAGACTTCATGTTGTTTGAAGAAAAAATTACTTACCATAGTAGTGTTGTTTCTTCTAATGGAGTCTTGCTGTATTCTGACTTCCCACCCTACCTCCCCTTTAGAACCTTTGGAAAGGTGGCTCTTCTGCAGCAACTATATGATTTAACCCAATGGTGAGTATTGGTTTTCTCTGGGCATCTGTGACTTGAGTCTTCTACATGCCTTTTTGTGTTTTACTTATGTTGCCCTGGTTGGGGACCCCTGTTTAGGCTTAATTTTGCCCATATATATATCTAGTTTCGCTTCATAGAATCTGATGAGTTACTAGAACATACCGAGGACAGTAGTTTGAAAAACGAGCTCGAGCTCAACGTTCCATGCATTTGCATAGAGTTTAACTCCTTGTTCTCCAGGCAGTTGAACCGGTCAGTCTAACTGCATATTGTCAGAATACAGCAAGACTCCATTAGAAGAAACAACATTACTATGGTAAGTAATTTTTTCATCTAGAGCCCACCAGAGGTCAGTTTTAGGACCCATTTTATTCAGTCTATATATGGATGGGATTGGGTCTCTCAAAAAGGAGGCTCGGCACCATCTGTATGTAGATGATATTGTAATATATTTAAAGGGTAAAACAATATCAGACATACAGTATAGATTACAAAGAGACTTTGAAAGTATACAGGATTATATTTCAGATCATAGATTGATATTAAATGATAAGAAATCACAGGTGATGATTTTTGGAAATAAACACAATAAAACGGATCAACTAATTCATATTTCGACTATAACAGCTTCCATTTTAAAATAAGTGAATTCCTATCAATACCTGGGAGTCTGGTTGGACTCCTAGTATAAACTGGGATATTCACATTGGCAATTTAACAAAAAAACTGAATGCGAGGCTAGGGGCTTTATACAGAGTTAGAAAATGTATCCCTATGGATGCATGAAAGCAGATCGTAAATACGATGGTTACCCCAATATTTGATTATGGGGATATGGTTTATGGTGGGGGGAGGTTGTAACTGGGAAGGAATTAGCAAAATTGGTCATGATATATAATAGGTTTGCATGTTTTATATTGGATGTCCCACTGCTAACTCACCATTGTTCACTGTATCATTCGTTGGGTTGGTTAAGTTTAAATGAATGCAGAAACTTGCATACTTTACATTTAATTAATCAAACTCTTTCAAAAAAACTAAAAACACCCCATCATATTTAAATAGTGTGTTCCAAGTCCATCCAATAAGATGTAGCCTAAGATCGGCTGGAAATTTGGAACTAAAAATTCCAGTACTTAAAACATCCAAACGTAACCATATTTGGTCTCGGACCTAAGATCTGGAATAATCTACCTCATCCCTTAAAGGTAATAAATGGGAAAGTATCCTGGAACCTGATAAACTTTTGGTTTTTAAAAGTCTCCTCCTTGCCTAAAATTTGTTGTGTCTGTGATGAAAAAGGCTAATTGTAGTGTTTTAGCATACGTACACTGTTTTTATCGCATATTGGAAATTTTAATCTGCTGTATTTGATATGTGAAATGTTGATGTTTATACGTACTTTTATATATCTAAATGTATTACTTATGGATTCTTTGTAATAGTGTATATGTTTGCTTGTGTATTTGAAGGACCCCATTGTAAATAAACCTTGGCTCAACTGGGCTATCATCTTTTTAATTTTCAAGAATAAACAATTACAATACAAATCCATCTCTGCAAATGCAGTGCAGCCCAAACCTCCATTCTTTATAGACTGCCCCAATTATAGACTCGGCTAACCATTACACTCTCCACGCCCAATATTTTGGTCTGCCAAGGCCCAGCTAATGGAGTATCATAGGTCCTTTGGGCTTGTAACAACTGCCCTCTTCTACCTGCCAATTGAATATGCTACTTGTTGCTAATACTGATGTCTGACTGCTCTGATTGTCTAAGCTATGTCATGCTGATTCCTCATGCTGTTAATTTTGCATATGGATTTGCTTTGTGTGTGCTGCTTTTGGTGTCTAAAGATGTTACTGTAACTTGTAAATTGTGTAAGCGCCATAACTTTGATTATTGTACAGTGTTATTTGTACTTGTAGTTGTAGTTGTATATGTGTTATTTGTTTTATATGATGTGATAATTGCTTTTTGCATATACTCCTGTTTGTAACCCCCCTCCCCCAGGTTGCATCTGAAAACGAGACTTCAAGGGCTCTGCTTACTAACCTTGTAAAATATGTTTAAATAAAATAACATAAAATAAATAAATTACAGAACTTACTGTAGGACAGAAGTTGGCAGGTCTATTATAAGCTGTGCCAAATTTTCAAATTCCACTTCTGCTCGAATTCAGTAGATTTTCATAATTTTTGCCTAGATCTGCAGAATTGCATTAGAAGTTGAATTCCAAAATTCTGAAAGCAAATTTTTCTTTTTAAACTGCAGACTGATAAACCTTACGTAAACTGCAGATTCATTTTCTGCAAGGATTGCATAATCCATGGAATATTATAGAAATGCTTTTTGAAATTCAGCAGAATTTATAAAAGAAATTCAAAACAGCATTTTGAAATAAAATTACTGTTCCACACAAATTTCACCGACAGAATTCTTCCTTCTGCACAGCTCTGTCTACTGTATTATGACTGTCCTGCTGTATACTATATTATGACTGTCCTGCTGTTTACTAATCTGTCATATCCATAAATTCCTCACACTAAATCTGCTCCCTCCTTTAATGCTGCAGTCCTCTCCATCCTCATGAATCCCTCTAGAAGAGAATGGCTCACAAGAAAACAAAACAACCACAAAAAACTGAACAGTTTTTTCAAAAGAAGCCATCAGGTATTCCGCCATCCTGATTTACAAACTCCAAACACAAGTCTTTGTTGGCTCTGTATGTCTGGGCAGCTTTGGCTAAATTTGCTAACAAAAAATTATGCAAATTGATTTCAAGCAACTTGCTTTTTTTTTTTAACTGGGCAGACAGACCCTAATGCATGTGGGCAAGATGTAGATACAGCACACAACTGTATTTCCCTCCTTCCATTAGAAAAAACAGCCATAATTTCTACTCACTCATCTGTACAGTTCGTTGTTACATGTATCTCTTGTTATATGTAATGTTATATGTACTTGGACGCAATTGAAAAAGAGTGTTTTCTCAACTTGCAATCCAATAAAATTTTGATTCATCTGATCTCCTTTATCATTAGTCTACCCTGATGGTCTTTAGTTTTGTTGTGGTTAGTTAGCTGCCAGAATCCTTCACTGTTGTTTTTTTAAGTCTGCTTGCACAGCAAACATATTGTTATAATAATGTGGTTTCTGAGGGTGTGTCACTTTCAGTTCCAGTGCAGTTCAGGCTACAGTCAGCTTGACAGTGACAACCTAAATATCAGCTAGGCTGATCATGATACTGCTCTCTGCTCGTTGGGCAGAAACTTTGTGTAATTGAAAGAAGTGAGTCACTCCTATCACAGCAGCTTTGTCCTGTCAAACTACATAGCACTGCTCAGCAAGCAGCTCAGGGCATCATCACTAGCTGACTGAAAGGCAAAATCTTCCCTCTAAGCCAAAAATTAAATGAGCATGACACCTCCGAAAATATCCAATGCAGGAAAAACGTATGTGCTGCAAACAATGCTAATTACCCCAACACTATTGCTCAGACATTTCATTTAAACTGCAGTAAAGATTTCCCAAAACCCATAACTTGCAACTTTAGAGATGCTAAATGCAGAGCAAATAAGTGAAATAGTTGCAATTTGCTCCTCTCAAATTTACCTTCCAAATGTTGCTTTTTAATCTCTTTTATGTCACAGTAACATTTTTGCCAATTCTCCAAGTTTAAATATCCATAAAATACTGCAACACTTAAGGGTAGATTTTACATATGGGTACAGGGGTGCATGCCTCCCCATTTCTGTGCATTCACCACCATCCCCTCTCCAGTTCAGAAAGCAGGGTGCCCAATCCTGCCAGAGGTACACATTACTGATTCTGCCCAAGAAAGTCTGTCTCAGTATCCCCATCCCCCAAAACTCATAAAATAAGCAAAAAAAAAAACATTTTCCACCTTCAGTGTACCTACCACCCACCTCCCCTCATCCAGTAGTGTTCATCTCTGTCACCCCATAGCGAATCCTCATTGTCCTTTAAAGTGCTGCTTATATGATGGACAGCCACACTGAAATGAATACAGCCCATTCATTTCAATGTTTTTTTCCTTAATTGGTAACTTTTGGTCTTTTAATATATTTGCCTACTTTTTCTGTTAAGGTCTTTTTTTAGCACCATCCTGATGAATACTATGGGTGTCAACTTTCAAGTTCCCCCAAAATGAGTGTTTCCGAAGTCTGCTGGCATGCACCAAAAACGCTGATTTCAGGAGTGGATTTGAACATTGACTCCTGTCGTGTTCAGCAGAGTAGAGCAAAAAAAAAAAAATACATTGACAGAGAAAAGTAGGTAAAAAATAAAAAAAAAATAGTTATGGCTTAAGAAAAATATCCATTGAAATTGATGGGTAGTGTGTGCCTATTCATGGGAGTCTTTAAGTCATAACTTTTTGTTTTTAATATTTCTTTCAACTTTTTCTGTCTAGGTCTTTTTTAGCCTCAGTCTTAAGAACTCCTTGGGTGTCAATGCTCAAATTCCCCCCACAAGACTTGGATGTTTGCAGTACACAAATTTAAAAACAAAAAAAATCATGAACTAAATGAAAAAACTGGATCCCTGCCTAAGCAGGATGTAGGTCATGGCAAGATGTAGCTGTTCATTAAAATCACCGGCCTGTGAAATTGATGCTCCCAGCCCACTGAGGAGTCTTCTAGGGCTGGGGCTGGAGTAGAAAAGGTGGACTGGACCTAAAATTGTGGTTTGTGGCTGGGCAGAGGATGCATAGCAATTACATCTGCCCCCTCGGTTATAAAGTAACATTGAAATTCTTCAACATTTTCGCATAACTTTGCTATTTTTCCAGATTTTTTCCCCAGCGTTTTAATAGTCTTTTTTTACCCCACCTCACGAACAAGGCAGGTGTAATTTTTCAAATCCCCGTTCCCCTCTGAATCATGTTTTCACAGTTATCCTGCAAAATCACTTTTCAGGCAGCATTTTAAAACTTCCACTTGTCTTGATCATAAGGTGGAGTTGTAATAAGGCTATATTGAAAATGTGGGGTCAAAATCACAAACAACAACAACGCTATGAAGAAACATTGAAATTCTTCAGTGTTTACTCATATCATTGCTGTTTTGCACATTGTGACCTCACGTTTTCAACATAGCCATTTATGTACCCCATGTCACAAACATGATATGTGTCATATTTCAAATCCTATCTAAAACGTCTTGTCTCACTTGTGCTGCAAAATTACATTTCGGACAGGATTTTAAAATAAGACCTATCATGCTCTAACAAGAGGCCAAAACTCCATATCTGGATGGCAAACAAAGTGGTATCAGAATAAAAAAAAATGGGCAACAGCAAGAATCTTTAACCTATCTCTTGCGGCAACTATGAAACTATTGATACTATTATTAATATGCTCAGGAAATGTAGAACTTAACCCAGGACCCCCAGAGGTCATCACTGCACCAACAGACTTAGCCAAGATCAAAGGGCTAAGCTTTCTCCATATTAATGTATGCAGTCTGTTAAAGAAGATCACGATGATCCAAGCCTGGGTTAACCATACCCTACCAGATATACTAGTAGTGTCTGAGACATGGCTCAGGCCTGTCACAGCCGACAAAGACATAAACTTACCTAATTATCAAGTATTCAGAGCTGACCGCCAAACTAGGGGTGGGGCGTAGCGATATATGTGAAGGACAGACTATCTGTAACCTGCCTCGACTCATTATCCATGGTAAAGGAATTTGAATGCCTATCCCTCAAAGTGGCCCTCTCCCACACCACATTGCTGCAGCTAATCGGCTGCTATAGGCCCCCCTCAGCTGACCTCAAGCTATTATCCCACCTGGGTGACATAATCAAAAAGGGAACAGAAGAAACTATAATCATAGGAGACCTAAACCTAAACTGGCTCTCAAAGGCAGCTGCACCCTTAATATCATTCTGCGATACACATAGGTTTACACAGCTCATAAATGAACCCTCCAGAATCAACAAAAAGAATACAAGCAACAGCACACTATTAGATGTTATACTAGTGAATAAACCTCACCTTTTCTCACATGTTGGAGTACTATTCAATGACATCAGTGACCACTGCCTTATTACGGGAGTAAGATCAGCATGCAAGTCGTCATCCCCCACCAAGTTCACAATGAGGAGATCAAAGCAAAAATTCAACATTGAGGCATATCTGGAAGAGATAAACCACTCCACACGATGGCAAGAGTTTTACTTAGCAAACACAGAGGAGATAGCGTATGAGGTGCTAAATGACATTCTTACAGGTGCCCTTAATATCCATGCTCCAATTTCTAAGGTACACATCAAAAAATAAAACCTACCGTTGGTTCACTCCTGACCTTAAAGCCACCCTCCTTGACAGAGAAAAGTTATGGAAAAAGGCACGAAAAACTAAGATATCAACTGATTGGGAGAAAAAAGCCAGGAATATCTGTACCAGGAAAGTACGAGGTGCTAAGGCTGCTTATTATATGTCTGAACTAGACTCCTCCTGCCACAACCCTGCCAAGTTCTGGAACACCATAAAAGACATAACAGGATACGATCCAAGTAACACACTCCCAGCAAAAATACACAATGGCAAGGGAAAAATCTCTGATAGACTGGAAGTCCTGGAATCATTCAACAATCACTTTACAACCACTGGTCTAGCATTTGACACCTCTCCGGCTAACCAAATGCGTTCCCAGTTAGGTATCAAGAACACTGAAGCATGGGTAACGGAATCCACCTTCTCCTTCATACCAGCGACCCTGAAGCAGGTGGAAGAATTAATATCACAGCTGGACATCAAAGAAAAGTGCAGGTGCAGACTCCCTTGATCCCTATTTTTTAAAAATTGCCATACAAGTATTAGCAGTGCCAATAACACACCTATTTAACCTCTCACTACAACTAGGATCTATTCCATCGATCTGGAAAACAGCCCAAGTTATCTCGCTACTGAAAGCAGGGGACCCCATGGACCTCAACAACTACAGGCCAATCTCTATCCTCCCTGTGCTATCCAAGCTGCTAGAAAAAATCGTAAACACCCAATTTAGAGGATATCTTGAAGAGGCTAATCTTTTAAATCCAACGCAATCTGGGTTTAGAACCAACCACAGCACCATCAGAGCCCTGGCTAAAGTAACCAATGATTGGCAACTCGAACTGGACAAAAAAAATTGTGTCTGAGCTGTATTTTTAGATCTGAGTAAGGCATTCGACACAGTCGACCACGAACTGCTCCTCTCCTCCCTGAAATCCAAAGGACTCGACTCAACCTCCATTAAATGGTTCAATAACTGTCTCATGGGAAGGACCCAGCAGGTGAAGGCTGAAGGAGACCTATCACCACTCAGATCTCTCCAAAGAGGAGTTCCCCAAGGATCCATCCTCGGACCAATCCTATTTGCCATCTATATCAATAGCATTGACAATAACCTCACCCAAAGCCACTGTACACCTGTTTGCAGATGATACAGTATTGTATGTCAGTCACCCCTCTCCCGTAACAGCATGCATAGAGCTACAAGCAGATTTCAACCTATTACAACACCAACTACTGGGAAAAAAAACTCCTGCTAAATGCAAAAAAAAAAAAAAGGCAATGTTTTTCTCCCCCTAAACACAAGCTGGACACTCCTTCCCAAACAATCTCCCCCACATATCCACTGTCCTTGGTGAAAATCTTGAATATGTTACAAAATTCAAATATCTGGGGGGTCTGGGTAGACAGTAGACTCGACTACTTAGGTCTTCTGGAAGATCTGCTAAAAAAACTCAGTCAGAGGCTTGGGGTCTATTATAGAATAAAGCACTTTCTCACAAGTGATTCTAAAAAGAAGCTGGTCTAGGCCACATTTCTATCAGTATTAGATTATGCAGATTTCCTATATGGTCATTGCCCCAACTCATATCTGAGCAAACTGAACACACTTTACCATAGAGCCTTGAGGTTTATTACAGATCTTCCTCTCAGCACTCACCACTGCTCACTTTATGCTGCAGTTGGATGGACCTCGCTCCAATTTAGAAGAGACAGGAATGCCACACTATGGACTTATAGAGCGATATCAAAGATGCTACCAAATTACGTCTCAGACTGCTTCACACAAATCACATCAAGTAAATATGCCCCAAGAAGTCTAAACTTCATCATGCTTAAAGTGCCCAAATTCAATTCTCGATATGGTAGATCTGCTATCAGCTATGTCTTATCTGTCTTATGGAATACGATGCAGAAGACCCTGAAAGTGAACAGATTCATCTCATTTACATCCTTTAAATATCTGTATTCGAGGCTTATCAAAGAAAAATGTAATTGTTTCAACAAACAGTAGAGTATTCCTAATCTTATCCATCTCCCTCCCCAGATAGCCAACTCACAGAAGGTATCCACCTTTACTAAGAGTCACCACCCCTTACACTCCATGCACCCCTCCTTTCCATCCGCCTCCCCTTAATCCCTTGTCATATATCACAGCCCTATATCCCTGTTATACAAACCCCCCAGTGCCGCCCTCCTGCTCTCTTCATAAGGCCCACAGTTTATCCGTTCCACAGTATAGGCCCCCATCATCTTCCTCCTCCCCCACCAGCCAGGCACACCACTTCCCGCTCCCCTTCCCTCACCCTTATTACCACTACACCTGAATTTAATGTATAGTCTGATTAGAATGTATCCTTAGACTGTGTGTATACTGAATATTCTATGTAGTATCCTAGAGTGTGTGTATATTGATTATTTTTTTATGTATCTATGTAAATTGAACCTTGACCTTACCAGGTCCATCTTGCAAATGAGCTGTGCTCAATGATGTTCACCTGGATAAATAAAGATTTGATTGATTGATTGATGTTCATAAGATGGTTTAATAAAAAGATTATGTTGAACATTTGAGTTCAAAATTGAAATAATAGTTATGAGCAAATGCAATATTTTTACATTTTAACCCACATTTTTCAACATACTCACATGTTTAATCCCCATCAAATGTACACGGTAACTATCATAGCAAATCCTCCTCCAAAACCTGTTTTTGAGTGTTCCACAAAATGATTCTTTGGGGTCGCATTTCATAAATGGCATCGGTCATGTTCATAAACAGGGACAAGAAAAAAATACTATTTTGAAAATTCAATGTCACAATCTAAGAAAATGAGAATATTATGTGTTAACCTTTTCATTTCCAATAAGGATAATTTCACTATTATAACTTATTATTACAGTAATTTGTTAATTATTGTCTCTGCACTATCAATGCCAAACGTCTACATGGCAAATATAAGCAAGCAAACATTTAGCATTGACAAATGCTTGTTATATAGTCCCCTCATGATCCCGCTCTGCAACCATGTTATGTTCCACTAGCCTTTTCTTGCATTTATTTCTCTGTAGTCCTCTGATCACTTTGGTCACTCTGCTTTGCATCCTTTCCTGAAGGGATTCCTCTTCCTATGCCTGCAGCAGCCATTTGTAATTAGGATAGTTTAGTATTTTAAGAGTTTATATGTTTCAAAAGAAATCCAGTATAGTCTAACTAATAAGGGTGTTTGTGTGGAACAAAAGTAAAATTAAATGCACAGTGTGCAGCACTAAACTAAAGCGTGTGTAATACTAGAGGAAGTATCAGTAAATGTACTTGCACTGGTTGTACTGAACTATTTATTACCAGTTATCACATGGATAAGAGAATTCCTGTATTGTGATTAGCTAAGAACCATTTCAAACTGTGGTGATAGTGCATAACACCACTGTCTGAGAAATGTTTCCTCCTGTGGCTTTTGCATGGGCCTGTAAACTATTTGATGAAAGCAACAATACACTCCAGGATGTATGCTATCATTGATGATAATGCCACTTCTCAGGTTGTTGAATGCACTCGGCTAGGCATGTGCCTCACAAGACACCTGAGGTGGGGAGTTATCCCATGAAAATACACACCCTGTTATATTTTATTCCTTAAGTAACATACAGTAATTAAGCAAGGAGCACCGTACACTAATGATTAGGTACAGGGTGGTTGGTGAAGAGGACGGGGCAAGTACCAGCTAGCAGTGGCTTTAGACCCCCTTTCCTCGAGTGCTGACCACAGTGGGGAGAAGCTGAGGTCTCCTTTATAAGTGCATGAGAATGAAAGTTGTAGAAGGGGCTGGAAGAGAATGTGCCAGAAAAGAGGAACTTTTCAGCAAATGAGCTAGGCAGAGAGTTATAATGAAAGGATTTCATCTTGGAACACCTCTGACATGCATTCAGCATTTGAGGGAGACTATAATTGCTTGCTGGAGCCCCTTTGTCACTCTGTTTGGAGAGGTTGCTGTCTGCACCATGTAATTCATGTTAGAGAGTCTTGTTTCTGTTTAAACAGCAGGCCAAGGTCAAGTGTTACTAGGAACACAAACATAGATGGCAGGCTTTTTAAGTCAGTTCATAATTTACATCTTGATGTCAAATGAACCTCTCAGAGGCTGAGAAGCTTGGTGAATTACTAAACTCCATTTCTAGGATGAGAGAGAGAGAGAGAGAGAGAGACAGAAAGAGGGAGAGAGAGACCCATAGCAATATTTATCACAAAATGCAAAAACTAAGATGGAGCCATTCATTGATCTGTAATAATTGGGCAACGATGTTGGAGTTCTAAGTGCAGATGGCAAAGTCAATTTTCCACACTGGGGTTTCTGTCATTTCTGCAATACATCCTAATGATTTATAAAGCAGCATAAATGTTAAGCCTACATTGTTCTGTTCTATTTTAGATCACCCTTTTTCTCCAGGACTGTAAGATGCCCTTTTTTCCTGATTTTTCAGTCTGCTTTAGAAATCTTTTTCGATTTGAGTTTCTAAAAAGAAGCCCTTCTTTTACTACGATTATCACATGGTTTTCATCCATATTAGCTAATTTTGAACCCCTGTTGAGCATTACTTTTCTTGTACCTAAGGTGAACTACTGACATGCAACAAAACCAGCCTCTACTCTTCTGGGACAATAGGTGTTCAAAAATAGCTGAGAATACCAATGAAAACCTGCCAGAACAGAAGGTATATGGGTAGGTCTAAATTTTCCCTTTAGGATGCATTTCTGCTTATAACTCAATTCCCATTTATTAGACAGACACCTTTAACATGATTTATAGTATGTTTTTATTTATTTATTTATTTATTTGTAGTTGTCATTTTTGTAGGATAGGCACACTGAACTGTGGCAGTTTTTTATAGTTGCATCCTTACAGGAGGGCGTGGAGTGTTACATGAATCTATTTTACTGACAGTGCAAATGTTGGCCAGGACAACAGGGAAAATCCCATGCTCTTACCATAAGTGCAATGTGATCTTTACCTTCCACCTGAACAACCATCAGCAAGGACCTTAGTTTATCATGTCATCCAAGGTCTCCAGGCCACTGAGAGCAGTCCCTGGTACTGCTGTCTAAAAGGAGAAATATCTATGTGCTTGTATCTATGATAAGCAATGGCAAAACAGCTGTGGAAGCATCATGTAAGTCTAAGGGAGACATTTTGTTTCATCTCCAGGGTTTAACAGCTTCAAACAACATGAAGTCTTGCTGTATTCTGACTAATGCAGTTAGCCGCAGCCTTTAAACTGCCACAGAGAACAAAGGGTTAACTTTCTATGCAGAGCATAGAATGCAGAGCTCGAGCTTGGTTGATGTCTCTGTCTGTTTCCCTTTGAAATCTAACTGTCAGATTCTATACTTAGCCTCACTGAACAGTCGCTCCGGAGATTTCTCCTGCAGCTCGGTTCGAAAGTCGGTTGAAGTATCGGTTTACTGTCGGTTTTTAATTGAAATTTATTTTCCACATAGTCAGTTCAGTCTCTGTCTGTGGTACCGTGAGTACTAGATAGGTTTTGTACTGTTTTTTTCTGTGTGGAACTTGTAAAAGTGTGGATCGGTTCAGCTGAGCCGATCAGTTGCTAAATCTTATATCTTACTTTAGTGTGTGGTTACCGGTCCTTATCAGTTCAAAAAAAAAACGTGTTTGATACGTTTTTTTCCAATACCCGTGACACTGTTAGGAACCGATAAGGGAGTCTTGCCTGGTAGTTGCCAAAAAAAGGGTAAGTTGGTTAGGTTGGCCATGTCTGAGAAGCCCCCCCAAAAAAACAGGCCCACTGGGTTTCAGCACTGCAGTGAGTGTGGGGAGGTCTTTGCTAAGGCCGATCCCCACACCACCTGTGTTTATTGTCTGGGGTTTGAACACCTTGATTCAGACTTCCAAATTTGTAAAAACTTTCTCAAATCTACCCTTGAGAAGAGATTAGGTAGACTGAGGAAAAAGGAGGCTGAGAAGTTCGCTGACCCAGATGGCCAGCCCGGTTTGGTTCAGACCGAACCAGAAAGAGTGCCCTCTGACCAGGGCGATACTTCTTCGGGCAAAAGGAGAGCTGATCCCGAGGGTTCAGTTCCGACAAAAAGAAAACGCAAAGAAAAATCATCCGGTTCAGATCCAGAAGTCCATGTTCCGACGTCGAGGAAATAGCCAGAGCGATTCGGATTGTGGAATCGCTTCACCTGGATACGACCGATCTGGCATTTTTGGCAGGGGCTCAGTTCGGTCGGTTCCCCCAGTTCACAATTATACCCTTGAAGAATTTTATGAACCGGAGTTTGAGGAGGAGGTGGAGTTTTGAGGATGCTGATTGTGATGGTGAAAGTCTGGATGTGCCTCTTGAACTGGACATCTCCCCAGACAGTCCTTCAGGTGTATCCCCTCCTAGGCTTTCTGAGTCCCCGTCCCACTTTATGTTCTACAGAAAGGTGGCTGAGACCCTCCAGCTTCCTATGGAGGAAGCAATGGAGGATCAAGAGGAGTCTGATTTTGTGGAAATGATGGACATCCCAGAGTCCAGGAGACTGTCTATTCCCTTTCACAAATCTTTTGGGAAGCAGACACAAAAAATCTTGAAGTCTCCCAATTCTATACCTCCTGTGGATATAAGAATGGACAAGAGGTATACACTTTCAGGCTCAGATACAGAGTTTTTATGTCAGCATGGGACACTGTACTGGCACTGGCTGAGCAGGCCTCCCCCTAGCTAGCCAAGGAGCTGGAGGAGGTGGCTGCAGATGCGATCGAGGCATCAAAAGTTCAGTTTCATGCTGCTGTGGACTCCAATGATGTGTCATCAAGAGTCATGGCTACATCTGTGGCTCTTTGGAGACTGGCTTGGCTCAGATGTAATAGCCTCTCACAGGTTACCCAGGCTAAGACCATGGATTTTCCTGTAGTGGGTAATTCTCTGTTTGGGGAGCAGACAGAGAATTACATGAAGAAAATGGATGAGTACAGGACCACTTACAGGAGTGCTCAGGCCAAAGAAAGGCAGGCAGCTCCTCAAAGGCAGCAGTCTAGGGGCAGGGACAGGCCTTTTCATAGGCCTTTTTACCAAGCACAGGCCTATTCTCCCTTTTCACACAGGGGGTTCTTCAGAGGGAGAGGCAGAAGGGGGATGAGATGGGCTACATCCACTCCTCAGCCTAAGGCCCCTGCCAAGTAGACACCCTGATGGGCCTGCCCGGGTCGACTCTCCTATACCAGTAGGGGGCAGGCTGACTTACTTCATCCAGGACTGGATGTCTATTACATCAGATAAGTGGGTCCTGGAAGTAGTACGCCAGGGACTGGTTCTCAGCTTCAAAAAATTTCCAAAGATGAGAGCCAGATCTTTCCTACCAGCAGGTTTCTCAGAAACCCTTGCCCTAGAGGCAGAGGTTTCATCTCTGCTGGCTTTCAGAGCCATAGAGAAAGTACCTACCCTACACTGGGGCAAAGGTCTGTACTCCAGGTACTTTCTTACCCCAAAAAAGACAGGGGAGTGGTGACCCATCCTAGACCTAAGATACCTAAACAAACATCTTTTAAAACCAAAGTTCAAGATAGTAACTCTGGGAATAATCCTTCCCTCTCTAAGGACAGGGGACTGGCTAGCCTCCATGAACCTCAAAGATGCCTATTTTCACATTCCCATCAGGTGCTCCCACAGAAAGTACCTCAGGTTCGAGTTGCTGTCAGGCCACTATCAGTTCAGAGCAATGCCCTTTGGCCTAACTTCAGCCCCAAGGGTCTTCACAAAGTGCCTGGCAGTAGTAGTTGCCTTTTTAAGGAGGCAAAATATTTCCATTTTTCCATACCTGGATGACTGGCTAATAGTGGGTCAGTCTCCAGACCAAGTCAAGTCAGACCTGCAAGTGACCCATCAAGTGCTCACCTCTCTAGGATTTCTGCTCAACCTTCCCAAGTCAGTTCTTGAGCCTGTCCAGCTTCTTACCTTTATAGGGGCAGAGCTGGATACAGTCAAAGCAAGAGCCTTTCTTCCCCTGGACAGGGCAAGAGTTCTTATAGAGCTTGCTGCTTCCTTCAGCCTTCAGGTGTCCCGACCAGCAAGGCATTTCCTTCAACTCTTGGGCCACATCTCCATATCAATCTCCTAGAACTCAGGGCAGTTTTTCTGGCCCTGCAAGCCTTCTCTCAATCAGTACAGAACAAGGTGGTTCAGGTCAGAACAGACAACACCACCATGTGGTACATCAACAAGCAGGGAGGCACTTGGTCTACGGCCTTGTGCACAGAAGCCATGATGTTGTGGTCCCTGGCGTACACTCCCTACAGACCTCTCTGATAGCAGTACACCTTCCAGGGAAAGACAATGTGCTAGCAGATGCACTGAGCAGGATCTCACAGGGCCATCACAAATGGTCCCTTGACCCTCTGGTATTGAAGATGATTTTTTCAGGGTGGGGCACTCCAGAGATAGATCTTTTTGCAGCCCCAGACAATCGCCAACTTCCTCTCTTTTGTTGCAGACCCCCAGTCTTGGGCTCAGTCCCTCTGGATGCTCTGGTTCTGAACTGGAAAGGGAAATTTCTGTATGCCTTCCCTCCCTTCCCCCTTCTGTTTAGAGTTTTAGCCAAGATAAGGTCACAACCTTGCGAAGTGATTCTGATTGCTCCAGACTGGGCCAGACAGCCATGGTACCCCCTGTTGCTGTCCCTAGCAATCCATCTTCCCCTGTCTCTTCCCAGGAATTACAACCTGTTAACCTCCTCTCAGAGGAGGATTTGGTACCCCAATTTTCAGTCTCTCAATCTCAAGGCATGGCTCTTGAAGAGTTAGAGTTTGCAGATTTGCATCTGTCTCAGGGGGTTCTGGATGTTCTCAAAGCATCTCGAAAAGCCCTCCACCAGAAAGACTTATAACTCCAAATGGAAGAGATTCAGCATTTGGTGTTCTAAGGAGCATATTTCTCCAGACACTGCTGAATGGCCTACAGTTCTGGACTATATGGTCCATCTTAATGGCCTAGGCCTCAGACCAGCTACTCTCAAGGTACACTTGTGAGCTGTTTCTGCTTTTCTGTCAGTGATGAAGTCTTTCTCACTATCATCTCATCCTATATTCTGTACATTTTTTAAGGGATTGCTTCATACCAATCCTCCCTTTAGAGACCCTGCCCCTGCCTGGGATTTAAATGTCTGCATTGCTCAACTTATGCAACCTCCTTTTGAGCCTATGTCCTCAGCAGAGCTTAAGTACTTGACTTGGAAAACTGTGTTTTTGGTAGCCATTACCTCTGCCAGACATATCAGCGAACTGCAAGCCCTGTCAGTGGAACCTGATTTTATCTCCTTTCACAGAGATAAAGTGGTCCTTAGAACTAATAGAAGGTTCTTGCCCAAAGTGGTTTCAGATTTACACTTGAATCAGTCTGTGTCTCTTCTCGTTTTCTTCACTGATCATTCTTCCTCAGGAGAGAGGAGGCAACACAGTTTAGATGTTAAAAGAGCCCTTAGCTACTACATAGAGCGTACCAAGGGTCACAGGTTTGAGTCCCTCCAGTTGTTCCTCACTTATGGAGAAGTGGGAAGTAGCAAACCTGCCACCAAGAGAACTATTGCCAGGTGGATTGTATCTTGTATACAATTCTGCTATGAGAAACTGGGAAAGATTCCACCCTTCGGCCTGAAGACTCACTCTATAAGAGGTGCAGTTGCTTTCCTGGCTGCTGCCAGGGATATTCCTCTCTTAGAAATCTGTCAAGCAGCCACCTGGAAAACAGTCCATACCTTTACCAAGCATTACTCTCTGGATATCCAGGCTAGGAGTGATGCTCAGTTTGGCACAGCAATACTTCAGAGCCTATTCCCAAAGAAGGTTCTGTTCCTCCTCCTCCATGGAGGTACTGCTTGGTAGTCTGCATTAGTCAGAATACAGCAAGACTTAATGTTGTTTGAAGAAAAAAATTACTCACCTTAGTAAATATGTTTCTTCTATTGGCGTCTTGCTGTATTCTGACCTCCCCCCCGCCTCCCCTCTCAGAACCTAGTTTTTGGGAAGTGGGCGGGCAGGTGCAGTGTTGCACCTCAGGGGTGCTCCTTTATACCCTTTGCTTTTTGTTTGGGTGTTTCTCTTGGTATTATTCTTATTTGAAGGGTTTTTTTGTTTTGGGTTTCCTGACTTGAGTCTTCCCTTGGGAATCCAAAACTTTTTGTTGCCAGTTGGCTAGGAAAAATTTTTACAGTTTCCACGTAGAATAGCTAGTGAGTTTTTGCTCATAAGAATCTGATGGTTAGATTTCAAAGGGAAACAGACAGAGACATCAACAGAGCTCGAGCTCAGCATTTTGTGCTCTGCATAGAAATTTAACCCTTTGTTCTCTGTGGCAGTTTAAAGGCTGGGGCTAACTGCATTAGTCAGAATACAGCAAGACTCCATTAGAAGAAACATAATTACTAAGGTGAGTAATTTTTTCTGATATCATGTTCACACGAAACAGTACCTCACAAGCACACATCCACATATACAGTAAAAAAGGGACAGTGAAGAAATACTACACACACCAGTTCTGGAACGCTGGCAGCAGGATACATTTTCCTGCCAAATCCTACAAGTTTTCATTTAAATTTTCTCTTAGACTGTCGCCCTACTGACATAAATAGCATTCTTTCACACACGTACATCCCCCCAACACAGTACCACACAGTTCAGCACAAACTGATGCTTACCATCAGTGCCTCTATGTCTGTGTCCCCTTCTGTTATCCCTTCTGCCTGTGCCCCAGTCAATTATCCTTGGTCAGTTACCTGGTAAACATAGGGGAAAGGGATGGTATGGTGCTGGACACCAGAAAGTGATCAGTTCAGGCTGGGTAGAGGGAGGGGGTTACAGTTGGACATCAATAGCAACTGGATCTGTCCAGTAAGAGAGAAGAGGTACTGCTGGACACTGGGAAGTGATTGGTTCATTGCCAAGTTGAGTAAGGGAATACTTTTGGGCAACAGAAAATGATTGGTTGGAATCAGGGAGAGGAAGTGGGTACTGCTGGACACCAAGGAGTGATCACTGGGCATTAGGGTCTGCCAGTGCCACCTAGCAAAGGCTTCAATGACTATTTTTTTAGTCTATCACTCTGCAGTGTTCTCTAGGGCCCATCCCTGACCCCAGCACCTCCATGTTTGTCTATCATCATCCAGTTGCCATCCCATCCTTCCACAATCCACACACATTTTGCTTAGTATTGCAATGCCTGCCAGTGTGCCTACCTACCTGATAACACCAAACCTTATCCAGGCATTTCCACCATCACCTCTAAGCTGGTACATAATTATTTAGGCAGGCACTTGGCAGTGGCTGGGTGCTACAGTAGGCACACAAGCATGGAGAATAAAGTCTAAGTTTACCTGCAGATATCATGCAGTCTGTCAATCACAGGCATAGCTAGGGTGTTTCCTGGGTACATGGACTCCCACCTTGTCTTGATATTTTAGGGCTCATAGATGCAGCTTTGAGATCCCTGCCTGCCAAAGATACAACTGCCCAGTATCAACTGGCCAACTCATCCCTTTCATACTTTGTGTCTTCACATTAATTTAAGTTCCTCATGACATATACTTTGTGTGCCCTGAGGAACATCAGGAGCTACTCTGCAGCTGTCACTCAGTGTGCTGCTGTCTGTAGTCAACAACAAAATGGGATAAAAACAGTTTTCAGCACCAACATTCTGCCTATTAGGCTAGGACAGCCTATAGTAGCACAGGCCAAATTGCAGTAAAGTTGACTCTGTCAAGGGTTCAGTTACTGTACCATATACATGCAGCATGTAGCCTGCCTTGACTGGAGGTGATGTGATCTTAGTTATGAAAAGAACAGGCCCCCTGCCCTACTTTTGGTGAGCCATCCCCTGCTGCCACACCAGATACATCAGATCATATGTGCTGAGAATTATGCTCCAGTGCTGCTGTGCAATAGTTACTGGCACACTGTTCAGTCCTCTTAAGAAAAATTATTTACAGACATACTACTGGAGAGGTATCAATAGTAGAAAACAGGAGGTGCTGATGCCACTGTACAGACAGTTGGTGAGACCTCATCTGGAGTACTGTGTGCAATTCTGGAGACCTCATCTCCGTAAGGTCATAGACAGGGTAGAAGGAGCCCAGAGGAGGGCAACAAAAATGGTGCAGGGGCTACACTAGAAACCATACAAGGAGAGACTGAGGGAACTCAATATGTATACCCTGGAGAAGAGAAGGGAGAGAGGAGACATGATAGAGACTTTCAAGCACCTCAAGGGGATTAACAACATTCGGGAGGGCAGCATCTTTCAGAAAAGAAGATGTGCTAGAACAAGAGGTCACAATATGGGACTGGGGGGAGACTTAGAGGCAACGTGAGAAAATATTATTTCACAGAGAGGATGGTGGATGCTTGGAACAGTCTCCCTGAGGAGGTTGTAGGGTCAAAAATTATAGCTGAATTACAAAATGCATGGGACAGGCAGAAAGCAACCCTAGTGGTAGGAAGGAGAAGGTAAACTGTAGATCATATAGGAGCTGGAGTTTATAGAACAGTTAGGGAATGGGCAGACTAGGTGGGCCAAGAGGTCATTATCTGCTGTCAGATTCTATGCTTCTATACTCACTTGCTATGATTATATGATGTGGTTGATCCCCCAACATGTGGAACAACAGTCCTATTCTGTCTGATGTGCATAGTGCTAGTAATGGACAGTTACAATAATGGCATGGGTGCTGGAGTGCAAAATACAGGCATCACCAAGAAAATGAAGGATACGGTACCGGTTGATTATAGCACAGATTAAACCACGCACGAAGAATCACATGGTCTGTAGCACGTAGTGATTCAGAATGACGGGTATATGAGCGATACGCAAGTATCGCTATCCCTGTCACTCTGCACAGGAAGGGGAAGTGCATGTAGTGACTGCTGGTTGAGTGCTTGGTTGAGCTGCTCCTGTGGTGGAGTGGCTAGAGCACCTGACCATACAGTGGGCAGTAGGGCAGGAGGACCAGGGTTTGAATCCCTGGTGTAGGAATTTTTTTTGCTATTCCCATCAGTGTGCCAAAGGCTAAGTACCACGGTGAGTTTTTGTTTTGACCCTGTGTCCACACACCCTTGGAGTTGATTATAAATAGTCTGGTGTTGAGGAGTGTGGGGGCAAAGCCCCCCTCAAAAACAATAAGACCATTTGGGCATGTGGCATTTCTGTTGCAGTCGGCATTATGTGCCACAACTGCATTGCCACACGCTGTGTTTGGTGTGCGGTTTTGACATGTGCTATATCGTCTGTGACATTATGACCCCATGCCAAGGATACAGACAACACACAATATAGTCAACAACATGGCCTGGCACCTGCAATTAACAACCGTCCCTGTTCCCCTGGTCATCAACCTAACCCTACTGATGAACATTAGGTGGTAGATGTTCGAATTCAATACAGTGTCTGCTTTTAGCCTCGAAGGAATGCCTTTGATAATCATCTCTCAGCTTTGAGCCTGTCACACTAACACTTTCTGCTTCACTCTGAAAAAACAATACTTCTGTTCACTGTTTTTCAGGTTTGCCATGCACGTGAACTTCTTCCTACAAGTGGCTTTCAGGTGGGTGTGACACTTTTCTATCCAGTGCAGAGTAGTCTTCAATGGACGGGACAGTGCCAGACCAATCATCAGTGAGACTAATGCATATGGCAGTTTTTCCTTGGTGGGCGGAAACTGCATGGAGATCAAAAGAAAAAGCCGAACTAATAATATGGCAGCTTTTTCCTTTGATCTACAGGATACCACACAGCAAACAGCTGATCAGTGCTGTAATGTGACTGACGTCACTTTCAGTTTTGGCAGTGATGCCACCGACAGTATGGCTGCTGACAGTCTCCTGACTTCAGCTGCCAGTGAGGCACCCCCACTCTCTGATCATTGTCCCTGATGTATTGTGGCACCCCCCACCCTCTGATTGCCGTTCGTCCCTTGTCCCCCATCCCCCACCCAGCTGCCCGTTGTTTATTTTATGCTGCTATCAGGGTGCTCAATCTCCATGTTGGCTTTACAAGCCCCCTCCAGTAGTGTGGAACACTGAGGAGCCCACCACCAGTGTCCCAGAATATTTATTTAAAGATTTATCCTGTGAAAAAAGAAAAGTCCCCCGATGTCTTTTTTGTTTGTTTACCTGAAAAAAAGAAAATGGTCCCTCATCGTCCCCCCATCCTCCTCCCCATCCCGACCCTCCCACTGAGCAACCAGCACCCCTCACCTCCTCTTACCCTATACTTACCAGCAGAGGTTGTAGGGTGTCATCTTCTGTGGACCAGGACACATCTACACTCTTCAAAGCTGAACCGTGAACTAAGGAATAAAGGTAAGTCCCGTATAATGTATTTCAATGGCGTGTTTAACTTATGTTGATATCTTTGGCATTTTTTGAATTTTTTCACCAAATTTTCAGCATGGCCTTTTTGGGACCCCACCTCATGAACACTGTGACTGTTGTTTCGTTAATCAGGTGATTTCGCAGTCGCTGCACGAAATGACCTTTCGGGATCGAATAATGAAATTTTACCACCAGTGTTCATGAGGCAGCATCCCAAAAAGGCCATTTTGAAAATTTGGTGTAAAAATTCAAAAAATGGCTGAGTCATGAGTGTTTGTTTAATGGTTTCTACACAGGCACATAACTTTGGTAATTTTCAATATTTTGACTCCAAATTTTCAACATAGGCATTTTTTCACACCACCTCATGAACAGTACAGCTGTCATTTTTCACATCCTCTCCAAAATGTGTTTTAACACCTGTGGTGTGGAATGGCACTTTGGCATAGAACTGAAACTTGTTGACAGTTCGGGGTCAAAATATGTAAAAATGCCTAAGTTATAGCCATTTGTTGTAATTTTGCTATGCCCACTCATAACTTCGGAAAGGTCAAATATTTTGGCCCCAGAATTTCAACATAGCCTTCGTATTACTCCACCTCATGTATGTCACAGCTGTTATTTTTCAAAACCTGTCCAAAATGTGTTTCTGCACCTGTGGCATGGAATGGCATTGCAGTTGTGCAGAATTACATTTTAGTGATGATTTGAACATTTTCTGTATGGGGTACATAACATAGGGTTATAAGGTGTATATGCTGACAATTTAGTCACTGTTGTCCTATAGGGCCCTGTGTGCCCACAACTACATTTATTTATTTATTTAGTTTTTGTTGACCGGGTAAGCGCACTAGACAAATCCTGCCTATTTTCAGGCATGACCCAGGGAAGGGGGATACAGATGAATGCTAACTGACATTGAACCAGATGAAGCTGTTGGTGGTATTTTTAGTGAATGAGGGAAATTTGGACAGGACACCGGGGAAATTTCCCTACTCTGATGGGTGGAGAGCCCTTCCCATGAGACGTCTGGACTAGGTTCAGAATGTCTCAGTCAGTGGTGAGAGCAGAGGTGGTAGAAGATGGTCTTATGGAGTCTATTGAAACGCTTGAGGAGGTTGCATCTGATTCAGTTGATATGGAACAATCATGTTCCAACGTACCTATTGAGGAGGTGGTTCAGTCAGGAAGTGCAGAAAACTGGGAGAGGAACAATGAAAACTCGACTATGGCAGCAGAAGAAGAAAAAAAAAGAAAACGTCTGGAAAACGGACAAGTAGTTTTTACTGGCATGGCAAAAAAGAGTACTATGCAGATTAATGCTGACCTGATGGACGTAAATGCAGAAGTCCCAGCTTCTGAGATGGAGGAGGATTCTTTCCCTTTTTCAGCTCGCTACGCTTCCTGGTCCCCAGAGAGAGCGTTACAGGAGGCAGGTTGGATTAAGACTCCCGAAGCTTGGATACCGGATCCTCAAGTTCCATTACCGGGCACAGGATCAAACGCTCAGGTGGAATGCTTAAATGAACAGACATCAGTAAAGGGACTACTTTTGGAGACGGACCAGAAAGACGCGTCATTTCCGCCTTCTCCTACTGAATCCCGGAGTCCGGTTTTGCTGCAACCGAGGATGGAAATGAGGAACCTGGAACAAGACGCTTTGGAGAATGAGGTCGATGAGGCACCAAAACCTGTTATTACTGTGGACCCTAAACCAGCATCACCGATACAAGGTCAGTACCCACTAATGGGAAAAAACACTGCTAGCTCTCCAGGTACTATTGAACACAATCTTCCACAGGTACAACCGACAAAACAAGTTAGTTATGCTTCTCTTTTTAAAAACACAGACGTCCCGGTAAGAAAACGTTTTGTTGCCCGAATCCATTACAAAGGGGGTATGGAGCTTCCCCCCGAAATTATGGGCAAAACTTTAATAATAGATTCTTTAGGATTCGCCTCTGCAGAAGTATATGCCTTTATCCATTCTTCTGGGGATTATAATTTTGATGTTTCCTTTAGGACTGCTGTACTATTGGATAAATTTTGGGCAGCTTACTACACTGCTTGAGTAGACCCAGTTTGAAACATTTTGTGGTAATTCCTATTACCAGACCAACAGCCAAAATAATAACTGTTCTTTTCGAATGAAGGAGTCAATGTACTGGACATTTTGTACTGGTTGGAACAATGTTGTACAGTGACTGGAGTACCACATGCTTTAATAGATGATAATGGGTTTTGGACAGGAGGGTGGAAATTTAATGTACAACTTAAAATAACTGAGGCTGGGGTGCAACATCTCCTAATTGTTTCTACTTGGGAAGGGATCGTGGTGTATTATTTTATCCAGGTCAACCACGTTCCTGTTACAGATGTGGTTCATTAACTCATTTAAGTTCTGATTGTGATCAACTGAAATGTGCATCATGTGGTATGTTGGGTCATTCAGCATTATCTTGTAAGGTCCCTCCCACTTGTAATTTATGTGGTGATACTTCACATGTTTTTGAAGCATGTCCATGGGCGGCCCATAATACAACAGATTATACAGAACATGATTCTTATATAGCCAAATCTTCAGCTGCTGCAAACCCCCCAAGGTCCAGAGCATTTTACCAAAAAGAAGGAAAAAATCCATTCATTAACCTCTCCGAAGAATTCGATTATTCCTAATTCTTCTGAGAATTTATCTCATTCAGCCCCCCCGATCCCCCTGAATCCATGGAAACACCGGTGTGTGATGAGTCATCCACCTTCCCGAGTGATTCAGTCCAAGCTTTGGAACAGACGATATCTCTCCCAGTAGGGGAAGATGCAGAATTAGGAGAAAAGTTAAAACCCACCCTACCAGTAACTCGATGACTCCACTCCAATAAACAGGCAGAAATGGTATCTATACCTCCTATCCTGGTATCTAATCCATACGAACCTTTACAAAGTTGGGGTGATGCCATGGAAGAGGAAGAGTTGGGTGACCCCTTTCTTTCTCCTCCTTCTATGGCTACTTCAGTATCACTACTGCTGGCTAATACTCAGGGATTCCTGCAAAGAAAAATCTGTTAGGTCAAAGAAAAAGAAATGAGGTGGTTATTTTTTTCAGTGGTTTTTTCCTTTTCTTTTGGTTATGTCTTTTTTACGCTTGGCCAGCTTAAATGTTAATAGCATTCGGTGACAGTACAGACGTACTGCAACTTTTTCAGCACTACAAAGTTTGGCTTATGATGCTTATTTGTTACAAGATGTCAGCTGGGGAAGCAACAACAGCCTCACGGAATTGGGGATTAGGACCTTCATATTGGTCCTTGGGGCAGGATCTATGTTCCGGTATAGGATTTTGTTTTAGCTCATCTAACTTTATTTTACAAAAATAGTGGATTTAGTACCAGGAAGAGTATTGTTATTGGACCTTTTATGGTATAATTTACCTTATAGACTTATTAATATTTATGCACCACAACAAAAGCTGCCAGAGTCCAGTTTTTACGTTTGATTAGACCATTTCTATTAACAAACCAGATTATTTTATGGGGTGGAGATTTTAATACTAGCCTAGACGTCCCCCCTAATAAGAAAATTTATTGTGACACTTGTGCTTTACATAATATTATTAGAGAGACAAATTTAATTGATGTACTAGCCCAATCCCTGTTACCTACTTTTACAAAAGGAAAACTAACTTCTAGAATAGATTTTTGGTTTTGTTCTAAAACTATTGGGGCAGCAACGGGTATTACAATACCTATGGCTACCTCAGATCATCATTTAATAGGGTTACGGATTCAGTTAAGGGAAGTTTTAGCACAGGGTCCTGGGGTTTGGAGAGTAAATTGTCCTTAATATTGATTCCTGAGTTTCATAAGGGATTCATGGAATTGATTTCAGATCGTATCACAGTAGTGGTCCTCTATGATTCCATGATAGAATGCTGGAATGATACTAAATCATATATAGTGTCTTATTTTAAATATTATGCTAGACTTTTAGCTGATACCAGACACCATACTTCCAGCCTTTTACGAGCAGAGTTATTGGAATTATTCTCTAAATCCCACTTGTATAAAACTGATTGTTCTGCCC
This sequence comes from Neoceratodus forsteri, assembly GCA_016271365.2. Taxonomy (NCBI): domain Eukaryota; kingdom Metazoa; phylum Chordata; order Ceratodontiformes; family Ceratodontidae; genus Neoceratodus; species Neoceratodus forsteri. Next base: position 1,129,237,604 of record CM028129.1, on the reverse strand, counting down.
GTATAAAAGAGGTTAAAATTGCTCTGGCTAAAGCACAGTATGATAGACAAAAATCTATTCTTTTTGAACAAAAATTTCGAACCACCGGGACACAACGTCAGTTCAACCCTTTTGATGTTAATAAAGAAAAGTTTAATGGTAAACAAATGTATCAACTACTGGATGATCAAAAACACATAGTTAATGGGCAAGAAAAAATCATGGAATATGTGACGGACTTTGTAAAACATACTTTTGAAACTCCAGCTGTCGAATCATCTGACATGACACTTCTACTACAAGCATTGGATGTACCTACTTTAACAGCATCTCAAAAGCATGAAATTATGGCACCCTTTACTTCTGAGGAAGTAAAGCAGGTTATTTTTAGTTTTAGGGATAGAGTGGCTCCTGGCTCAGATGGTCTATCGGCAGAAATTTATAAGTCTCTATGGAAACTTATGCCAAATCAGTTACTGGTTATTTTTAATGCCTTCCTGCAAGAAGATCGGCTGACAGACCAAATGTATGAAGGGTTGATGCTATTTCTCTATAAAAAAGGTGATAGAAAAGACTTGAAAAATTGGAGGCCGATCACCTTACTAAACACAGATTACAAATTTTTTTCTAAATTATTGGGGAATAGGATTTCAAAGCATTTACCATCTTTGCTTTCACCATTTCAGTGTTGTTCAGTTACTGGTAGATCCATCCAAGATGTTTTACTTCTAATTAGAGAATTGTTTTCTCAAGGTCAACAAGGGGCTCTACAGGGCTATTTATTTAATTTTGACCTCTCTAAAGCCTTTGATGGAATTTCTCAGGAATTTATATGGTTAACTCTCAAAGCCTATGGGTTCCCACAAATTTTTGTTAATTGGCTCATTTTATGTTATTCTTTAGCCTACGTTAGACCATATATTAATGGTAGGGTTGGTTCTCCTTGTTATATCCGTCGGGGAGTAAGACAGGGCTGTCCTTTAAGTCCTTTATTATTTGTTATAGCTTTAGACCCCATTATTAGGTTACTTTCTAAATCTCCTAGAATCTTAGGTCTTTCGAGTCCTGACTATAATATTCAAAAGGTAATATGTTATGCAGATGACTTATGTGTTTTAGTACCTACTGTCTTGGTAGGCCCGTTTATTATGTAAAGTATTACCAGTTTTTTTTATCGGTTATCGGTTCTAGTTTAAATTTACAAAAGAGTGTATGTTTCAATTTGACTGTGTCCTTAGAGAGTGTTTCCTCGATTGGTGGTATTAGGGTAGTGGACTCTTCGCATAAATTATTAGGACTTTATTTTGGAGTTCCGGACATGGCTAAGTATAATTGGGAAATATGTCTGAATAAGGGTAGGGAAAAGGTATGTAAATGGAATAAGTGGTATTTGAGCAAAAAGAAACGTATTTTTTTGATCAAAACATGTTTATTACCATTATTTTTACATGTCGCACATATTTTTCCGCTACCTAGATGTTTTTTTGTGTCTCTTCTAAGTCTTTTCTTTTCTTGTTTTTGGGGAAGTCGTCTTAATCCAATTAAGCATAATATTTTGCTACAGAATTACCGACAGGGAGGAGTAACTATGATTCACCCAATAGTGTTTTTACTCAATTTTCTTTACCACTAATTTGAAACCTTTAGTTATAGAATCTATACAGCTTTGGATTCCTTTAGTACATATGTCCCTTAATAGGATCCTACAGGAATGGAGAGTAGGGGTATTTCTTCATAAAAATAAAAGACAATAAGTTTTATCCACAGATTGGGCAATAGCGTTTGATATGTTAAAGACATGGCATGTGACGGTACAGATGATTAAAGATTTAACGAGAAAACAATTATATACAGAAATAGTTGAGTCCCAATTTAAAGAGGAAGTTTTTCCAGATTTTACACCAATAGAAAAGAAACAGATTGGTAATCATTTAATTGATTCTTGTATCCCTGTAACAATGTGGGATATTGCTTGGTTAGGAGTACATGGTAAAATAAATGTACGTGGTAATCAGAAACACAAGCAAGTATTGGAGAGATATTGTTTCCGAGATTCTTGTACAGATTTTATAGAAACGATGTCTCACTTATATTTGTCTTGTCCCTTCATCCTTCGGTTTTGGTTTTTGTGGCGCCGTCATTTTTGGAGTAAAGTCTGGCGTCAATGGGATCAGAGAGCTCTTTTTTTTGGTCTTTTTCCAGACTCTTGGTCAGAATGTAACTACAGTACTTTGAATATTGTTGCAGTTATAATATTGTATTGGGTATGGCAGGTCAGATGTTGGTTTTTATTTCAGCAACGCTATCTTACTCCTGAGGACCTATTTATGAAAATATTAACCTATATTGATTGTTTTAAAGAAGGAGAAAGGAAAATTCTTAAAAAGAATATGTGGGAACGATACTGGAGTTTTTTTGACTTATCTTTAGTTACTTATGGAATGTTTTTCCTTTCAAATTGTGTTTCCTTCTCCTAAGACATTAGATGAATTTTGAATTTTTCACATTTGAAGATTTTGTAATACTGTTGTAATTGTTTTTTGTGTTAAAAGTCTGTATATATGCTTTGTTTTTAAATAAACATACCCCTACTCTTTTCGAGAAGTGCCATGGGATCTTTAACATCCACCTGAACTACCACCAATCCAGGCAGATGGCACCTCGGTTTAACGTCTCATCCGAAAGATGGCACCTCGGAAGTGCAGCACCCCTTTCATGCTGCACTACAGTGTCAGTACTGGGATATTAACCCAAGTGCCAGATGTAGGAACTGAACCCACAGCCCTCTGATCTCCCGGCCTCAGAGGCAAGTGTGCTACCTACTGAGCCACTGACACTGCCAACATACTGTACACATACACCTCTATGGAAGGATGGGAGGGCAGGGAAGCGCATGTTTGTTTTAAGGCGGCTCCTGCAGCAACACAGAGGTTCCCCTCATGCTCCTGGACCCCCAAATCACATAATCAGGACCTGGGACTGCAAAATTTGTTTTTTAAAAGTGCTAAAAAGCACATGTAAATAAGCCAGAAGTGAAGGCTGCTGGAACTGTAGTCTTGTCCCACCCTGCACAATAGCAATAACAACGGCAAACTTTTGGCATTGACAAATGCTTGGTTTTTTTTAGAGGCAGACTGAGAACAACTGGCATCAACAATGTAAGTAATGGGTCTATGACTCCACACTAGTTAAGCACATTTTCCTCTGATGGCAATAGCGGTTGCATCTTTTACTTCAGACAAAATCCAAAATGCCACCCTGCATCCCACTAGCAACAGGCATGCACTGATATCCACAGAGTTAAAATGTAACAAAATAATAATAATACTGTATACAACAGTCCATTCATGAAATTATGATTACATTGAAAATTGTATATTTCCCATTACAAGGATCTCTACATTGCATAAGAAGCTTTCTGGCAACAGGGGTCAGCTGAGACCTATGTCAATCAAGACTATTATGGAACACAAGTTCAATAAATTAATCATTTACATTTCATTTATTTCTTTTAATTTCAGCACAACTGCACAGAAAGATTAAACTTTGCTTTGGCATGACACTGTTGTATGTACATTTATTAAATCACTCAAGAATGTAGTGAAACAAAGGGAGACTCTTTTGCAACATCAAGTGGAAAACCACTGCACTGTAACCAGTAGGTTCATGTTGTAGAGTCACTCTTTGGAAATGGGAAACTCCATAGGTGAGAGGTTCCTATAACAAAGTCTAGCCAGTTCCATTAGCAATGATCCTTGAGTCACAAATCCATCTAGTCCAATGCTGTCTATTGGATTCAGTTTAATATTTCTGACTTGGGTTAGCTGGTGCAGAGTCAGCTATAAAAACATGGCATGCACTTATTAACATACTAACTGCCAGCAGATTAGGCCTTACGGTCTATTGAGTCTGCTCGAACCTCAGATCCCTAGTTGGGTGCCGAGGCCCTCCCCCCTTGTGTTCCAGAAACCCCTATCATCCATCCCCACCCCACTTCCCTCTCAAGAAAATAGATCAGTTCCTCATTGAGCATAACTCTCCTGAATAGTGGATACAGCATTTAAATAATTGGGGGGTCAGTCACAAAGAGAATTAGTATTCCCTAGAGAAAATGGCAGACCACTTTGCCTTGGTTTACCAAAGGTTTCCACAGTTTCAGCACTGGCAGTTTTCCTCTCCATGGATCCAAGGACCACAAAACATATTTACTTTATTCGTTTACAAATTGGTGACTGGAAAAAGTGCATTGGGCCAAGGCTTGATTTCAGGTGCAACCAGGGAAAAGGGGATTACAGAAGGGCTACAACCTAAACTACAAGTATTCCATAATAGTCAGTACACAGTGGAATATGTCAACATGTAGGATGTTTCCAAACCTTCAGGAACAATTGAAATCATGCAAGACATTAGTACTCAGATGTGAAGGTGAAATGGGGATGCAGTGTAAGGAATGCATGATGCTCATCATTGTGGGAGAGGAAGCAGAGTACACTTGTGCCAGATGTAACTTAATTCATTATCAGAACATGAAAATAAAGAATTAAAACAAAGACTAAGAGACATGCATTACATCAAGGAATTGGAGGGATTTGGGGTCAAAACACCAACAAGTAATAATGGAGTGGTTATGCAGGATAGTGTAACAGACCAGGGACAGAGGGTAGACATACAAGAAAGAGAAATAAGGTATAAGATGTCAGGGGAGAAAATGGAGGGCTGATATATAGTGGAAGGTGAATAGCAAAAATGAAAAAGGAAAAATTCCAGAACACCTCCTTATGAATCTAACAAATAGGTTCAACCTACTGCTAGATGAACAAGCATAGGAAACCTTGGAGGAATTAGAAACTGAGATGACAATCACAGCAACACAGATACCAAACAAACAAGACAAAACTGCTGTTCAGGACCTAGTTTTGAGGCTTGCAGACAGCACAGTCTGTAAAAGTGTTGAAGAAACAAGAACCGTTATCTTTCAGGTGCTGGGTAGGATACATCAAATCAAACCTAAATGGCTTTTGTTGAAAGGATCACAGGAAGGGTGGGCAGTATCTTGATGTGTAGGGATAAATGATATTCATGGGAGAATAGACAAGCATATTAGGATATTTTTGATGCCATTTTCACTAAATGTTTATCTGTTGGCATTATTACCTTTAAGTTTCAAACACTGTTAGGCTCAGCTGGGTGTTCTCCATTACTTTTCTGCTTGCCTCTCAAATATCTGGGTGAAAAATAGAAAACCAGCCCCATCAGGAGCACTCACTATGGTCACCTGCATCCAATGTCCACTTGTATTACTCTTACCGCAACTAAATGTAAAAAAGTTTTAACTCACACCTCTCTACTGGCAGAGTGTGGCATGACCTCCTGTTCTCAATGTATGGAGGGAAACATGCCCACTCTGCTCACTGTTTAAGTTCTTTTCAGGCCAGGAATTGGACACAGAGCTGTGCGCATCATCGCTTGAAGTCTGAGGGACTCTCGTGATGCTTGCGCTCGCTCTGGGCACCCAACCTGCAGAATGTAACAATGCAGCACCAAGAACCCATCGAGGTGTCCTGCCTGTAGTTCTTAATAATTACTCATTTAAACTTCATCACTAGTTACTTTTCTTTTCTCCTTGTGTTTCAGTTGTCTGAGTGACAAACAAAAGACCTATCCCATAAGGACTGCTCACTAGGGTTACCTACATCAGATAGCAACTTATATACATTTGGACACTTTTTAATATACAAAAGGAAGATTCTTTTTACTCACACATTTCTGTTAGCAGAGCATGGCGTGACCTCCAGCTGTCTCTTTTTGGAAGTAACATGCCCACTCTGCTCACTGTTTAAAACTTTATGTTCCTCAGAAAGTGGGATCTTTCTTATATCAGAAAAGTGATATGCATTGACAGGATGGGCTACATTTAAATAAAAAAAGGAACCAGAGCACTGGTAAAAAGCTTAATGGGGCAATTTTATAGACTTTAAACCAGTGATCCTCAGACCGTGGCTCTAGAGCCTCATGTGGCTCTTCAGCTTATCATCTGCGTCTCTTCCCAGTAAGCAATGCAAATAGTTCCTGCACTATACAGTATTAACAAACCAGGATACACTATAATACCACTGCATTGTACACCAGCAAGCATTATTTTCAAAGTGTCTTGCAAATTTCCCTGCAAACTGCACACTGTCAGATTGTGCAAATGTTAACTAATGTTTAGTAAAGGAAATAAATGAAATGAAAGAAATGTTCGGGTAATTGAAATATTTTCTTTTACACTGGCGTGTGTTTGCCAGAATTTACTAGGAAGTGTATATTGTGGCTCGTTGGCTAATGTGACTGCACATGTGGTTCCTGAGCCAGTCAGGACTGAGTATCACTACTTTAAACTAATGAATGAAGGGTGAAAGGAAGAATTGGAGTCTGTAATAAGTACCAATTTAAATAATAACTACCCAACCAAAAAAAAAAAAATCCCTTAGCTGTCCATATTATTAAAACTATCCAAAATGATAGTAAAAGCAATGGAACAAAAGAGTAAACAGGGAGGAGAGAAGGCACTGTGGATCACCTTAGAGACTGGAAATGGCACCACAATCCGCTCAGGGGTTGTATACAGACCTCCATGTCAGGGAGAGGGAATGGACAAGGATTTGATAGAAGGCATCCTTAGGATGGGACAGAAAGAGGAGATACTGTTGACAGGAGACCTGAATATGCCAGATGTTAACTGGAGCACCTTTGCTGCAGCCACATCCAAGAACAGGGCCATTCTCGATGCCCTACAGGTGGCATGCCTCAGACAGATAGTTTTGGAACCCACTCATGAGGGAGCAATCTTAGATCTCGTACTCTCAACTGGAGACAGTGAGAGGATCTCAGATCTAGAAGTGGGTAGCCATCTGGGAACAAGTGACCACCAAACACTGTGGTTCATGATAAACTCAGCCACAGAGTCAAGCCATACAAAAGTGAGGGTACTGGACTTCAGAAGGGCTGACTTTGGCAAGATGGGAGAGTGCCTTAGAAAAGCAGTAGCAAACAGGCTTGTAGGAGGGGTGGAGCAACAATGGGGAAACATCAAAACTGCCATCAAGTCTTTGTGTGAAGCAAATAAACAAATCAAAATGAAAGAAAAAGCCACTATGGTTCTCAAAAGAGGTGGCGGGGAAGTTTAGGGAGAAAAAGATAACATTCAGGAAGTATAAGGAAACACAAAAGGAGCAGGACAGAGAACTGTACCAGTTAAGGCAGAAGGATGTAGGGAGGGAAGTCAGAATAGCAAAGGCCCAAACTGAGGAAAAGATAGCCAATTCGGTTAACAAGGGTAATAAAACCTTTTATAGGTACATCAGGGAGCATAGAAAGACAAAGGGAGGGATAGTGAGGCTGAATAGAAAGGACGGTGGGTGGGTGGGCAGAGAGGGACAGTGAAAAAGCAGGGATACTGAACAAATACTTCTGCTCAGTATTCACAACACAAAACAGGAGGAGGAGGAGGAGAAGGGGGAGGTGCCTAATCCAGTTAACAGAAGCACTCTGGATAGGCGGTCGATCCCAGTCCTTTCACAGAAGAAAGGGTTCTGAAAGAACTCTTAAAACCGAAGGTGGTCAAAGCATTGAGGCCTAATGGAATTCAACCCAGAATTCTAAAAGAATTAAGGGGAGAACTAGTGACACCACTGACTACCCTTTTTAACAAATCATGGGAGGATGGTATGGTATCCGAGGACTGGATGTGATTCCCCTTCACAAAAGTGGGAGCAAGACAGAGGTAGGAAACTACCGACCTGTCAGTTTGAACTCAGTGGTAGGGAAAGTGATGGAATCACTTCTGAAGGAAAGAACTGTTGAGTACCTAGAGGCCAGTGGGGCACAGGACCCAAAGCAGCATGGGTTCACAGTGGGAAGGTCATGTCAGATGAATCTAATTGATTTATTTGACTGGTGACCAAAGTAGTAGACCAGGGAGGGACTGTGGACATGGCCTACCTAGACTTTAGCAAGGCATTTGACACAGTCCCACACAAAAGATTAATAATCAGATTAACCAGCCTGAGAGTGAGTCCCAGGGTGGTAGCCTGGGTAAAACATTGGCTGGACAACTGGACACAGAAGGTAATTGTAAATGGAGTCCACTCTGAAGAAAGAGGGGTTACTAGTGGGGTACCGCAGGGTTCAGTTCTGAGTCCAGTCCTTTTTAATGTCTTTATAAGTGACATTGCAGAGGAACTGGAAGGAAATGTATGCCTCTTTGCAGATGATACAAAGCTCTGCAACAGGGTTGATACACAAGGAGGTGTGGAAAGGATGAGAAGGGACTTGGCAAGTTTGGAGGAATGGTCAGAAGTATGGCAGCTTGGATTTAATGCAAAGAAGTGCAAAATAATGCACCTGGGAAACAAAAACCCAGGGGAAGATTACACAATGGGGGGGAGGTAGTAACAACAACAAAAATGGAAAGGGACCTGGGGGTAATCATATCAGATGACCTTAAGGTTAGCAAGCAATGTGAGAAGGCAGTAGGGAGGGCTGGGGGTATACTGGGATGTATAGGGAGAGGCATCACCAGCAGAAAACAGGAAGTTGTTATCCCTCTGTACAGACAGTTGGTGAGACCACATCTGGAGTACTGCATCCAGTTGGGATGGGAGACCCCATCTCTGCAAGGATATAGACAGGATGGAGGCAGTCCAGAGGAGGGCAACTAAAATGGTGCAGCCATACGAGGAGAGACTAAAGGAGCTTAATATGTATACCCTTGAGGAAAGGAGGAAGGGGGGACATGATAGAAACATTTAAGTACCTCATTGGAATCAACAAAGTCCAAGAGGGTAGCATCTTTCAGAAAAAGAGATGTGCAAGAACAAGGGGACACAATTTGAAGATATAGGGATGATGGCTCAGGGGCAATGTGAGGAAGCATTTTTTCACAGAGAGGGCAGTGGACGCATGGAACAGCCTTCCTGAGGAGACTGTGGGGTTGAAAACTGTGGGAGAATTCAAGAATGCATGGGACAGACAGGCAATTCTTGTGGGGGGGTAGGAAGAAACCGGCTGTTGGTTAACTAGAATCTGCAGCTTATCCTGTAGGTAGGGAAATGAGCAGACTAGGGGAGACAAGCAGTCCTCGTCTGCCATCAAAGTCTATGCTTCTATGAATCAGTGAGTGACAGCCAAGCAATAAAGGCCTTTAAAAGCTACATGTATAAGTACGTTAGTGGAAGAGGAATTGAGGGCTGTTGCACTGATAAGAGGCAGACAGACTCAAGAGACTTTATGAGCTTGCTTTGGTCTGTATCCTATATTCTTATATTTCCAACTTTAAATAGAAACAGTGGACAGCAACAGTATAAAGTGCAAATGGTAAATAAAATAAGAAGCAGTTAAAAAATATTATTAAAAAAATTATTAACAGAGCAGTAGTACAATATGGGCGGATATGGCAAAAATTCATCAAGGAAGCAAAAGTGTGATAGCGACATGGGAAGAAAATGTTGCTACCAGGTTACCAGAGGGGAGATCTGGAGCATAAAGGAAGTCTTACCAACGCTGGGGGCAAGGGTGTTTGCATAGTGGGAGAACAATACTAGATAGGCAGGGGTAGTTGATAAGGAGCAAAATGGGCAGAAAGTGGTAGATGGTGAGGGAGAAGGGGGTTACTGTTAGCACTTCTCATTTAAAAGTGTCTGCAGGTGTTTCATATGAGTAGAGATATTGCAATGTTTTAATTCGCTAGTGAAGATGCAAATTTGGGAAATTCTCAATTTGTAAAGCTTTGCAGATTTCCTGGCAGGTGCACTAACTTTGTTATTAAATTTTTGTATTTAAATATTCAATTCAATTCAATTTTTATTTATAAAGCGCCTTTCAAGGCCAAGGCGCTGTACAAATTTTTAAAATAATAAAATCACAACATTTAAAAGTCAGCCACAACTAGCAGAGATACGCTAATCCAAAAAGATATGTTTTTAAAGCAACTTTAACATTTTCGACGGTTGGACATTCTCTCAACCAACGAGGTAGAGAATTCCACAGGGTCGGTACTGAAAAAGCAAAGGCACGAGATCCTGATGACTAATCGAACCCTGGGAATTTCCAGCAATCCTCGGCGGAACGGAGAGGGCGTGGAGGGGCAATAGGGAATCAGAAGATCTTTCAGGTAACCAGGTCCCTGGTCATGTAGTGCTTTAAAGGTTAGTAAACCAACCTTAAGGTGATCCGCCACTCAGTCGCAGCCAGTGCAGTTCGGACATTGCATGTAATATGACTGGTTCTAGTCCCAGTCAACAGCCTGGCTGCCGCTGCCTGCACCAGCTGGAGGCGGTGGATATCAACCCTGGTAGCCCTAGGTAGAGGGAGTTGCAGTAGTCAAGACGGGTAGTGACAAAGGCGTGGACCAATGTTGGAAGGTCCTCCGGGGGAATCAGATGTTTCACCCAGGCGATATTCCTCAGATGGTAGAAAGAGGACTTGACGACAGCTGACACCTGAGATTTCAGGGTCAAACCATCATCAAAAATAACGCCCAGGTTTCGCACCTGTTTAGAGGTAGAGAGTGGTATGCCACCAAGTAATAAACCTGCTGGTTGCCCAACTCCCACACCCATCCCCGGACGACCTGGATCCACAACCAGCACCTCAGTCTTATCCAGATTGAGTCTCAACCAGCTCGAACTCATCCACAGTCTGATCTCATCAAGGCAACTATTAAGGCACAGAGAGTGCATCACCCTGACCGGGGAGAAAGGACAGATACAGCTGAGTATCATCTGCATAGCAGTGAAAACCCAGACTGTATCACCTGATGATTTCTCCTAATGGCAGCATATACACTGCAAACAACATGGGAGCTAAAATGGAGCCCTGTGGTACCCCACAAGGCAGGGAGTGAGCGTCAGAGGAATAAATTCCGGTGACAACTCTCTGAAACCTGCCCGTGAGGTAAGAACGAAACGATATTAACTTTAAAATTGCATAAAATCCCTCCCCCCACCCACTATGGTGTCTTTCTACCCTCTCACACCTCCCAGACACTGTAATATGTTCTATCCCTCCTCCCATCCACCCAGTAGCACCCTTCTCCCCCTCTGCCTGATGAATTTATGTAACAGTTGACATCCCCAGGCCCAGACTGCCCAGAGCAAGCTATACTTGCACCATCTATAGGTGTACCAAACACACTCCCATACCTCCCCAACCCGACCATGCTCTATTGTACAAGAGGACCCCCCACCCAACCCCCTATGGCCCCTTCCACCGTCTGTCTCCACCAGCACCCTGAAAAAATTTGCTACTTTGATCCTGTATTAAAGAAAACAGTCCACCAGTGGAGAACGTCTTCTTGTTCAGTGTCCTTTTTGGTAATGTTGCTAGCACATGAATGAATGGAATGTTTTTTCTCTTAATAAAACCTGTCTGGCTGAATTTTCAGCAAATCAGGTTTTACTAGGAGCAAATAAATTCTCATTCACCATCCATTCATGTGGCAACATAAATAGTAAATAGTGAGGATACTGAACAGAGCAGATGCTCTGCACTGGGGTACTGTTTTCTTTATTACAGGGTTAAAGTAGCATTTGTTTCTGGATATTGGTGGGGGACAAAGTTAGTGGGGGCCAGAAGGGGGTTGGGTGGAGGTTCTTCTTGTACAATATGGTGTCATCATGTGGGTGAGAGGTGGAAGAGTGTGTTTGGCACATGGTGTACTTATAAAAGTATAATTTGCACTGGGCAGTCTGGAGATGTCAACTTTTACATCAGTTTGCCAGGGCGGGGGGAGGAGAGTACTAGCAGTGGGATAGGAGGGGGGTTATGAGATTTAAAAATGTTTGGGAGGTGGGTGGAAACACAATATAAGTGTGTGGGGTGAGGGATTTTATGTAATTTGATAACCGCAATTCACATAATTTTCACTGGTGAAATGCACAAATTTACACAAAGGAACTACGTGACTTGCCTAATTCACTCACGAATTGACAATTTTTGTAGTTCCCCTGCATGAATTTGGGCAACTTCCCAGGCAAATGAATACACAGATTGAAGTTGTTAAGACAAATTTGCCAACATTTGCAGATTTTCTCATGGAGTGAATTTCGGCAGTTTCACACACCACTGCATATAATATTGAATGCTGCAGCTGCCTTGGTGGCAAAATGATCACAAAATGGACATACAGTACTGTACAGATGCTCCTTTTTCAGCTAACATTTCCTTTGTAGAAACTACTCAACAGGGACCCTGCAGATAGGGTCATGCAACTTGTTTCTATAAAGCTAAGAAAAAGTTTGCTGATCAGTGATACAGTGGCAGTTGTCAGCCTGTTTATCTTTTTATAAGGTCTGCTGGAAAAAAAAAAACTGCTTAAAGCATTCATCTACACAAATGGATACTGGATAATAAACAGCTAGTTTAATGTGTTTCTCTCAGTGCATTTAATTTCAAATAATGAGGTAAATACTCTATATGTGATTTCTGGCCTCTATTTATTACATTTTAAGCAAGCCTCTAGAGCTTGGTAATGGTAGAAAATTCTGTTTCATACAGTTTTATTTGGTTTCCCACAATTTTGTGTATACTTTAAAAAAACTTCCAAACTGTGAATATTTCGCATCCTGTTTTTTTATATGTGCAATTTGGACATAAATAGAGATCTTTCAAATACTACGCCCTATAAAATTCCAAAGTGTACATTTTTTAAGACAGATTTTTAAACAAAAGAGCACTCTGGACAAAATGAGCACTTTCACATTTTTTTGCACATAAATGTGTCAAGCTGCACATTTAAAAAAGAAACTAGGTTTAAAAAAATGTTCAGTTTGGACAAATGGCACATTTTCCTGTATTTGTCACACACAATTCTACATTGTGTATTTATCACAAACAGGGTACTGTAATAAAAATGTGCAAGCTAGTCAAAATGCACTATAGCAAAATTCATGTAATCTTTACACAATTATATGCAAAAATGGCAATTTTGCTCTATTTGGCCACCATAATTTAAAGTTTTGCCTAGTACAGTAGTACAACCACCTCAACAAATTAATCCCACATTCTGTAGAGGTGGAGAGCATGAATACAATTTTAAGAGGGTCCTGTTCAGTTGCTTATGATAGTAGCAGTGTTGGGTACATGGTTACAGGTCTTACACTTTCTGTATACTTAGTTTACTGCAAGTCACACAACCAAATAAGTTTCAGGAAAGGCCAGGATAGACATGGGGAGAAAGAATGGGTCATGGGGAGTGGGGCAGATGGAAAGGACGGGAAGATTGGGGAGGGGGGGCAGGGTCAGTAGCTTAAGCTGTGGACCCTGCAATACGAGCAGACTAGATAGACCAAATGGCCTTATTCTGTTGGCTTCTTTGTATGTTCATATGTAAGAAAACAATTACAGTGTGTCACTGGAATTTACATCATATTGTGCAAGGTGCAAATACAAGATGCATGAGAACATAGTTCAAGCTGATTGCCGTTGGTGTTTATTTATGGGAGCAGGATCCATTCAGGAACTGAAATAAGTCAATTTGAACTGATTTTGGTTAGCACTATTATGAGCTTCATTGGTAACCTGTGGCATCTGTTTGACACAGAAAATGCAATGGAATGTGGCCATTGAGAGAGCGCAGTTATGACAAATAGGTAAATTTTCTTATCTCTTTCAGCAAGTCAAGATGCAGGTGCTGCCAAGGTTTTGATGTCCACTTCCATGAGTGAAGTGGCACCACTGCAGGTGTGTTTCAATTAACCTGGCATGCTTTGCACAGACTAACATAGTTTTCTATGTCTTGAGTTAGTTGTAGGTCACTAAAATATAACAGCAGGCTAATAATTTAATGTTTGCTATCCCTGCATGTTCTTCATGCAGTTCTTGTTAACAACCTTGCATGGAACAAACCAGGTACTGTGACTGACACACACACACACACACACACACACACACACGCACAAACACACGCATGCACACACGCACACGCACACAGTGCATTTGGTAGATAAATTGAATGCTGAATTAAATTATGGACTAATTTCATTCTGGGCAATATCCACCCAATGTAAAAGTTAAAATTTCAGAAAGATCGTAAAGGAACAGGGATCTTTGCAATCCAGTCTATATACTGAGTGGTGCCGTAAAAATGTACAAAATAGCCAGAATTGAGAAATTTTAACCTAACTCACTTTTTCATAAAAGCAGCTTCTAATCTGGTGCAGTGACAACCCCCATCATGTTAGATGATTCATCCTGTACATTCATTATGCTGTTTAAGTGATGGACTTATCCACAGGAACTTCAATCAGAGTCAGAGAAGCTAGGGGCTAATGCAACTGACAGTACTGCTGGCACTGCTGTTACCACACTCTCTGCACATGTAAAGTACTTAGTAACAGAACGTAGTGCTTGGCATGGAGAATGTGAGGGAATGGCCTGATAAGGTCTACAGTGTTGTTAGTTGCATTAACCCTAAGCCACTCAGATTCCGACTGAAGATTCCATGGTGGATTCTGTCTGTGATGTCAGCCATGTGTGTGCGTGTGTGTGGGAAGGGTTTTTCAGAATGGTTTTTACTTTGTTTTATTATTTCATATTTTTGAGGATAATACTATTGTGCAAGGCTCATAATTATAATGCTATTGTGTAAGGCTCATTTGCAATGGGGTATTTCAATGTTTGCTTGTATAATCATAAGGTTACATACAGATGAATCTGATGAATGCAACAGTGTTATCAATAAACATTACAGAATAATTGTGCAAATCATACATACTACCTGTATAGCCTCAAGGTTAGAACAAGCTAGGGATGAGCTTGGTACATCCAGCAGACCTCAGTTTGATTCCCACAATCAGAACTTGCTTACTTTGTGACCCTGAGCAAGTCACTTAACCTCTCTATGGTCCCAGATAGACCCTGTAAATGGGCCTTGTGTCCAGTGGGCCTTACCCAGTTATAAAAGATTAAAAATAAAAAAATAAAAGTCATACATTAATTAGTATATTGCACACTAAACATCAAGTTACACTTCCACAGCAAACTATAGTTTCTGATAAGCTCTCCATACCTCAACTGGTAATTTCTAATTTAAAGGGACACTATCAACCCCCCTTAGGACTCAAACTGCTCCATGTGTAACAAAAAAAAAAGAAGCATTTGTCAATGCTGAATGTTTGCTTGCTGGCATTGGCATTGGTAGTGTAGGAGTTAGAGGTCTGCATAATAGGAATAGCAGTGAAGTATTCAACTGAAGCCAACCCCACCACCACCCTGCAGAGACTGACAGGCATTTGGGTGTGCCTTTGGGGTGTCAGGCATAACAGCCACGCCATTTCACCACACCCCACCCTGCAGACACCGACAAGTGTCACGGTGTGCCTTGGGGTCTTTGGGCCTTATACTCACCCCATTCCATAAGGAAATACGGTGAGATGCGTGCAGTATAGGAGAATGGGGTGAACTTTGGGGCCGAAGAATCCAAGGCACACCTCCATGCCTGTCACTGGCTGCAGGGTGTGGGTGGAACGGTATGATCATTACAGGCGACAATCCCAAGTCACACCACCTGATGCCTGTCAGTCTCAACAGGGTGGGGCATTATGGTCAGAAAACTTAATGCCCCAGGCGTTCATTGGTAATTTCACTCCAATTTTTCAACATGGTTTTTTTGTGAACCCCACCTTATGAACAGTAGTAATATCAGTTTGTTAGCCGAAAGCTGATTTTGCACAGCGACCATGCCATTTGGCACCACAGGTGCAAAAACGCATTTTGAACAGGATATGAAAAATGACAGCTGTACTGTTCATGAGGAGGTGTAAAAATGGCAATGTTGAAAATCTGGAGTGAAAATATTAAAAAACTGGTGAAGTCACGAACGTGCATAGAAATTGTATTTAGTTTGGGGACTGTTTACAGCAGAATGTCAACACAGGCATTTTGGGACATCCACTCATGAACAGTGCCACTGTGATTTTCATAATATGTCCTGAACTCTGATTTCCCACAGCAACCACGCATTTCTGCACTGGAAGTGCAAAAACACGTTTCGGCCAGGGTGTGAAAAATGACAGCTGTACTGTTCATAAGGAGGTGTGGAAAAATGCCACTGTAGAAAATCTGGACTGAAAATATTACAAATTTGTGAACTTACGAGGGTGTGTGGGAACTGCGCAATGCACGCTCATAACACAGTCATTTTATGGACTTTTGTCACCAAATTTTCAACATAGCCATTTTAAGACCTCTGCTCATGAATAGTGTCACTGTGATTTTCTTAATCTGTCCTGATGATTGATTTCGCACACCAGCCGAACCATTGTGTGCTACATGTGTGAAAACATTTTGGGTGATATGTGAATAATGACAGCTGTACTGCTCATAAGGAGGTGTGGTAAAATGACAATGTTAAAAATCTGGAGCGAAAATATTAACAATTTGTGAAATTCACAGTGTGTGTAGGGCACTGCACTAGCACACTAAATAAAACACTCATTTTTGGAGTTTTCACCAAATTTTAACATAGGGTTTTGGGGCCTACCTCATGAACTGTGACACTGTCATTTCATTACTCAGTCCGAAAGGTGGTTCTGCACAGTGACCGCAAAATCACCTTTCGGGACCGAATAACAAAATGACAGTGACTGAGTTCATGAGGTGGGGTCCCAATAACCCCATGTTGAAAATTTGGTGAAGAAAATTCCCCAAAATGGCCGAGATATGAATGAACCAATGTTGAAAAAAAAAACATTTATGTCATTATGCAGCTTACCGGCATTTCTTCAGTTCGCGGTCAGCTTTGAAGAGTGCAGACGTGTTCCTAGTCCACTGAAGATTGTCATGCCAGCCTCCAGAGGTAAGTATGGGGTGGGGGGGGTGGTGAGGTGGGTGTGCAGAGGGTGAGCGCGGATTGGGGGAGGGGTGATACAGTCAACGAGGGACTGTTTTTTCTTACAGGCTTTTGTTTTTTCCTTTTTCAGGAAGACGATGAGGGACTTTTGCTACACTGGGGTGGGCTCCCACCGTGGCAGTTGGAAGGCTGTTTGGGGGGGTCAGTGGAGCTGGCGTGGGATTGGGCACCCCCATTGGCCATACAGACGATGGACTGTTGCCATGCTGGGGTGGGCTCCCAGCGTGGCACCTGGAAGTCTATTTTGGGGGGGGGCAGTGGAGCTGACGGGGGATTGAGCACCCCCATTGGCCATACAGTGTGCGGGTGGGGGGAGTGCATGAGCACGCTGGGTTGGGCTTTCAGCATGCTAGTAGGTGTTTGGGTCAGGGGAGGAAGAACTGTCTATCACAGACAGTTCAGATGCAGTGTGACATGCAGGCAATTTGCATACTGCCGACAATGGCAGTATGCAAATTGCCTACACGTTACCACCGCTGATTGCAGAGGTTTTTCACTTTCAGCTGTACGCCACGGCATCTGAACTACTGTCATAGACAGCTCAGACATGTATTGGTGTGGTGAGACAGTGCCTGCAAAAGGGAGCAGGGCATTGGAAGCTGAGTGGCACACCTATGAAAAGTCGTATGGTGGCACTATGTTTCTTGCACATGCGTGCAAGCAAACATAATAATGATTGCTCACACACAGTAGAATATGCTGATGTAGCTGGTACATTGATTCTGATTCCTTTTACTTTTTAAAAGTGAAAAACAGACTGCCCACTATACTGGTGTTACCACACAAAACCATGTTTTTTTAGGCCCTGTACACGCTAGTGAGCATAAAATGGTTTAACTGTCTTAAACCGTTTTAAGTTTGTGGAACACAGTCTGCATACATATTGTAACACAGGTGAAATTGTGTTACTATCATGTTCTAAAACCACTGTAAAATCCTCCTAGGGACCTAGGGTAAGATTCATGATGCGTTCAGTTTCAAAGTCCCACTCTGCAACTGCTGTTGCGGACCGTAATTGCCCGCAGATGTGGCGGTTGCAATTCACAGCTGCAGCAGTTGCGGAGGTGTTCTATTTCTTCCGCCAGCCATAGCCCATTCCCGTGGCAGCCCATCACCCTAGTGACACCACCCACAAGTGGGTTATAATCTGCGGAGCCGGTTGTAACTGCTCCTTTGTGAATACTTCCGCTTTACCGCGGGTAACTCCAGGCTCCGCAAGTGGCAAACCCACTTGCACAGCAGTTTACCCGCAACTGCAGGTCTTTCAAAAGCTTTGTGAATCCTGCTCCTAGTCTTTAGCACATTTTTAGATAGACACAGTTGCCTTAATCCATGTTAACAGCAGTGTGTACGCAAGCCACGCTGTACACAGGTTAAGGCAACCCATCCTACGAGAAAAGCCACAGAATTAAAAAAAATTTACATTACAGGCATTATTGAGCTGGCAAAGAATCCCTAATTCTGTCAATTTACTTCTTTTGTCAATCCATTTAGGTGCCCAATCATGCATGTCTATCATGCACTATGGCACCCATAATGCTTTGAGCTGATGCCGCATTCATGCCTGGGAACCCGCTCCAGCAAGCACAGTTGTCAGAATGCAGTGTGGATGCTCTAACAATCATGCTAGGGACCGGTTTATAAAATGTTTTTAAAAACATTTTCAAATCAGTCCCTAATGTGGACAGGGCCTTTCAGTCCTTGATCAACTCCGACTGCATCTTTCCTGGACTTGGGTATTTATTTATTTAAAAGTTTTACCAGGAAGGCATGCTGACCAGATTACTGCTCGATTCCAGATGTGTCCTGGGGGGTGTAGGGGATGGGAGGAATGCATACAAATTCAAAGTACAGACATTTCCAAAAATAAGTACAAAAAAATTGGCTACATTTTATACAATAATATATAGCCTAACATGGCCTAGATGCTCAAGATGCAGTGGGAGAAGAGGTGACTGTTGATCATGAGTGGCTGCTGTGTTTGGGGGTGTTCCTAATGTTCAAGATGAATGCAATAAAAGTAGATCAAAGGTTTGAAACAAAACAAGGTTGGGTGTAATTACATCATTAGCATGCATTTCATTTCTACCAAGAGAGGAAGCAGATAAAACAACCAGCTGCATAAATGAATTTTAGAGAAGGTAAGCAGGCATAAAATGTGGATTTCCACTAGAAATTATATAACATAGAAAGGGTTGACAGTATCCCATTAAACAGAAGCCTAGAGGAGAGTGATGAAAAACAGGGGGCCACAGAATTACCAAATAAGAAGTAGTTTTCCAAAAATCTAGGTTACACTAAAATGTCACTAACCTGAAAGTTCTGTACATTGTAACAAGCCACATCCTATATATTGAGGACCGAATCGCAAACTTTTCTTACCCTTTAGTGGATCATTGATACATTTTCCCCCCTTTTTGCAGTAATGGGTGATTTATCTGTAAAATATACTTGAAGGACTGAGTTAGTCTTTAATTCCCTTGAATTCTGCATTTGCATGTGTATTATAAATAAATGAATATTTCTCATCCAGTCAGGGCCCTTTATTTTGAAGTATTATAGAATATCTTATTTTGCTGGAAGTGTCTTTCGTGCTGATCACATCAAGATTCAGAGGCTGTAGGTTCTGCAGCAATGCTCCATTTTCCTTGTCAAACTTATCTGTTTTTTCATAGTATTTTACTTTACAAAAAAATAAATACAAAACAAATAACATAGAAGATAAAAAAGGAAGTCTATTTTCTGTTCATTGAAACAATGTAATTTAAGTTAAAATGTTGTTTTGGGATGTTTAAACAGTTTATAATATTTTCTGTTGACATGGGCATTGTTTTAAAGCAGCGGTGTTAGAGAAAGTCATCATATGGAATCTATTAATTTATTTATTTAGTTTTTGTTGACCGGGTAAGTGCACCAGACAATTCCTGCCTATTTTCAGGCACAACCCGGGGGAGGGGGATACAGATGAATGCCAACTGACTTTGAACCAGATTAAACTGCTGGTGGTATTTTTAGTGAATGAAGGAAATTTGGCCAGGACACCGGGGAAATTCCCCTACTCTTTTCGATAAGTGCCATGGGATCTTTAACATTCACCTGAACTACCACCAATCCAGGCAGACGGGACCTCGGTTTAACGTCTCATCCGAAAGACGGATAATAATGTACTTCTGGCAAAAACATTAATATACACATTTTTTATTTTATGTTATTTTTCATTCTAGAACTGAGCTGCGTGGGCTTGAAGCTTTTAAAAGTTCCTGCTTGCAAGCCACACCCCCATTGAAAAAAATTGAATGTCTGAGTGTAGTGCTATGCTGTTTACCATCAGAAAAAAAGTGCAAGCACCATTGTAATATAGCCAGAGTAAGAACAAATGATGTGCAATTAGAACGTAACCTTAACAGAAGAGATTCTTAAAAATATTACTAGTGGTGGCCATCTTTATTGACACGAGTCATTAATTACAAAGTTAACAATAAAAGCTGTTTATTGAAATATCCAAGGGAATCATACTTACTCTGATGATGAATCTAGTGTTGTCAGAAATATATTACTGCTAAAGACTATATGATTAAAGTTTTTGCCTTCTTACAGGTAATTCTGCTTTAAGTCATTTGAGTAGCAGAACTGCTCAATATCACTTTGCAGTTGTCTTACCCAGAGAATTCAGAGAAGGCACTCATACAACCATTTATACAGCAGGGGTGACTGTGTAATAAAAATGTTATTTTGAGTGCAGAAGTGTTGCAAATGAAGATAAATGATTTGTCTTTATTTGGAATATGATTTATCATATATGGCTTCTTAATGCATTGTAATACAATGAGTAGTCAGCACAATACAATGAGTCATGGCAAACTCATCCACACTGGATACATGGAATATGAAATGGGTTTTTGCTGTAGATTGATTTGCTACAGTATCTTCACTCATTATGAATGAACATGCCTGACTGCTCCACTTCACTCCACCAGTTATGATGCCAAACAGTCCATTCATAACTCATAAAGATAAAACAAAATATCTACAGCGAACCCGTGTCACATCCCAGATAGATATAGATGTAGATACAGATACAGATTTAGATATATAAATAAGGGATATGCAATGCGGGACTGTCGTATACTCGGGTAACCTCACGAGTGGCGGAGCATAGCAGAGCAATGAGTGATTTACCCGAGGTCACCGGGGATGAGTGACAATAAATCAAGAGCCCCCCATTGTGTATTCAGTTTATGCAATAGGTCTCCTCCTTTATGTGATGTGTTTGTATTTTTTACATTTTTATATTCTGTGTATCTTTATTTATATTGTGGGACTTTTTTGTATGCATTCTTTTGTTATTCCGTGGTGTGACTCTGACATCCTGACATGTCTGATACAGTGATGTGCAGTCTTATTGGCGGATTATGTAGGGCTTGTGAAAATGTTTGAAAATGGCAGCCATTTTAGCAAGCAAGCTGATAGGGAGTCATTTGGAGAATGAGAGGTTTGTTGGTGCCATAGTTTTATTGTGTGGTCATTTATTTATTTATTTAAAAGTATTTTTCTGTGGCTAATTCTGTGGCACAAAGGAGAATGATGCCCAGTTTTAGTGGATGCTGAGGAGCGAGTGGTGGAGCAAGGCATCAGCGCTTGTTGAGAGTGGAGCTGCAGAGCTGGACTTCGTGTGCCTGAGGTACAACAGTCAAAGAAAAAGAATTATGTGCTGTCGGTGAAGATCATGATTTGAGAGCAGTGTTATAAGTGCTTGTGATGGTAGCAGGAGCAGTTTAGGTGGGTGAATATCATAGAAGTGGGAGTTTCAATAGGAGCACTGGGCAGCTAAGGGAGCAGTGAGATAAGATAGTGTGCAGTCGGAGAAGCTGGATCTGAGGAAAGTTTCTTTTTTTTATTATTTTAATACTGTTTAAGAAGCAGCAGGTAGATAAGAGATTCAAGTAGTGAGAGTTTATGTCAGAGATCCAGTCAGGGAGTAGGACAATTGTGTGTGTAAACATTTAAGTCTTTTTCAAATGAAATTGAAAGCTTTGCAACCTAGTATCAGTGAGGCAGGAGGGGGGTGTTACTGATGACTTACTTACTATGTGTATAAAACTTGCTGACTTAGTTACTGTATGTATAAATTTTATTTATACCTATGGTGGCTCAGATAACAAGATTTATCACACTAAATTTTCCACCATGCCAATTGCATAAATATATATAGGTGTGCGTATGTACATATACTGTATGTGTGTGTATATATAAATATATATATTTATTACAAACAACTTTGTTAATGTACCATTAGGGTTGAAGCATAAAAAGTAGGAAAATACAACCTTAGGGAGCCCAAGCCTGAGACCTCACCCCCACCCTCGGCTTCCAACCCTAAGACCCCATCCCCCACCCTGTATGCAGGAACAGGTGTGAGGGATGTGCCTTAGGCAGGACACTGGTTTACCGGGATTGAGAAAGGGCATATTCCATTTTGCACATTGTAAAAAATGGTATTGTCACCGGTGTCTGCTAAGTCAAAATCCGGTTTTACCGGTGTTTGGTTTTGTGTACTTTATTTAGCAATTTTTAACTCTGCTAACATGCATTTCAGCAATTTTGACCTCCACTATTACACACCCTTCCATCCTTGTAACAATTTAAAGTTATTTTAGGTACAGGATGTGATGGCAGCAGCAACACTACAGCGCCCTTCCCTAATGTGTGATGGAAGCAGCATTACGGCCTCCATACCTCTGGTGTGATGGCAGCAACAACAGCACTACAACCTCCCTTCTTCAAGTGTGACAGAAGCAGCAGTACTACATTCACCATTCCTCATGTGTGATGGCAGTATCAGCACTATGGCCCCCATCCCTCAGGTGGGACGGCAGCAGTACTACATTCCTTATCCACCAGTGGTGATGGCAGAAGCACTACAGCCCCACCCCTTCGGTGTGATGGCAGTAGCAGCAATGCAGTCCACATCCTTCTGGGGGTGATGGCAGTAGTGACAGCACTGTGATCCCCTTTCTTCAACATCCACACCCCACATGCACAGGTTGCAAATTACTTGGTCTCTTTGCTTGTTAGAACTCAGAAGTGAATTAATCTGAACTATCACTGCTAAGGTGGACTACCTTAGTTTTTTCCCATCTATAATTTAACTGTCTGAACTGGATTTCTGTCTGTGACACCACTGACCAGGATTAGGGAACAGACTTGGGTGTTGGAGGGCCAGCTGGTGGGTGAAGGCTTGAGTGCCCAACAATCACTCACCTTCTCCTGGGAGGGAGGGTGGGTTCATGGCTCAGCATTTGCTGGCCCGTGGTAGAGGCCAGAGGCACGACAACATGTCAGCCCTCACTGCAGAAGGGAACATGATGGACGTTGACTTGTGCCTTGACATCATGTGGCCTGTCATGCTCCCAAGAAAATGGGAAAATACCCACTGACCAACTGAAGGATGGCTGTTGGTCCCTCCATAAGCCAGAAGCCCCAGACACGTGTCTGGTCTAACCCCTGCCATGCCCAGGATACACAGGAAGCTCTTTGGGGTAATTCTCTTTCCCTGGTAGCCTCCCACAGGGGTAGGGGCCTACTCAATGAAGGGTTACTTTGGGTTACCTGGTAGCACAGCAGTAAAGGTCAGTGGATGGTGGTCAGGACTCAGCAGGTGGTAGGGGGCCTTGGCAGGCCTGAAGGAGTTTATGGCCAGGGGTAGGAGGAGTGGAAAAAACTGCTTGAAATTTGCTTCTTTGAAATAAAGTGTCTTCACCAAAATTCCACAAGTGATTAGTGGAGGACCTTAAATGAATTCTTGCATCTCCCAGACATGTGGATGCTTTTTTTTTTTCACTTGATGTCCATGAAAAGGGTGTCTCCCAGTTTTCATGTCTTTGTTCAGATGTGAATTGAGCACTACTCTGCCCACCGGCATCATACAGCCCCTGGGTTCTTACCTTCTGTTTGTCATTGACTGTGCTTTCAAAATCCACTGGCCAAACATAAGTACACTTAAATACTTAACATTTGCTTTTTGTTGAAGCAGTCTATCAGAAAACTTTTTGTTGTCACAGAGACTGAAACAGCAGGTGGGAGAAAAGGTGTAAATGGTCCAATTCACCTAAATGGGGTGCTAACTGTGAAGTCTTTTCATAAGTAGTAAGGTAGTTTCTTCTTTGTGAACATACTTTCATTCAGACTAGTATTTTTCATTCAAACAACTGAGGATTTTGGATGGCCCTACTGATTATAAACTTGAATAAGCTAGTTGGTAACAGTGATCCTGCATTTAGCAATCTACAACCTAGATGCTTTTATGCAAAGAAAACAATAAAAACAAGCTTATAAAACACATAAAATGTATCTGAACATTTATCTTTTCATATACAAAATGATTGCAGCCCAAGTAAAACTCAGACAAATTACATGGTACCCTGACAACTATTCTATGATGTAGTAAACAAATACTGGTATTTTTTTTATATTCTTTGTAAAGCAGGTAAGGTCCACTAGGTAGAACTGTCTGTTTTGAGGAGTGACCTAAAAGCACTGGGGAGGTTAAGTGACTTGCTTGGAGTTGCACAGTATGCAAGTGGAGGTTGTGGTACTCAAACCAAAGTCTGTTGGATGTACCCAGTTCAATAACCATTTGTTACCCTAACCACTAGGCATAGATGGTTAAACTGAATGGCTGATAACAACAACGCAGTGCAGGTCATTTCCTTACTGACTCTATATGCAGCAAAGCATAAAGAATGCAAATCACGCAGCATTATTTTTAAGATGCTGAAATATGGGTCAGCCCGCTGGTGCTGCGGTAGCACTATTGCTTGCCTTGCAATGCCAGCGACCCAGGATCAGAAGCAAACTTGGGTTGCTGGAGGTCTGGCCAGGGGAGTAGGATTGAGCACCCAGGGACTGCTCTCCTCTTCCAGGGAGGGTGGGCTGCAGGTCCTGCTTCTTTACCACCATCTATATGACCACGGGTGGTGGTGCAAAGGTGCTGCAGAGTGATCAGGAGGGGAGGACACTAGCCAGGATCTGGAGCAGTGGCATGTCTCTGTGACCTTCCTCTTTTGCTCTCTAGTGCTGGTGCCCTCAGGGACAGAGAACAGAAAACCAGGAACAATCACCCTACATCGGTCACTGGCAGAAGGGACCCAGGTGCCCCAGACTTCATAACCAGGCTCCATGAGAGACCCACTGAGCTGCCCGAAACACACTAAGTGAGTGTGGGGGGGTGACCTGGGGTCCCCTCCCTTCCCACCTGGGGGGGTACAATCCAGGCAGGATAGGGGCAGGTCCACAGGAGCTCCTGAGCATTACCTGGGGATAAAGCTAGGGGATACCCAGCCTAGGGATCTCTGAAAAGTGGAGTCTGATGCTGTGAGAAGGGACATAGAAGAAAATAAAAAAATTAAAAAGATACTGAAATCTTAGAGAGTCTGTGCAGTGACATGCAATTTCCGTGAGGCACCGTATAAGAATTCAAAATCCGCAAACCAAGCAGGATCTCAGGATTGCTACCGTGTTACCGTAAAATGGAAAACTAGGGTCCCTGGCCTTAGGGTTGCGAACCCTAATGCTCACCCCATTGCAACACTATGTAAGGTAACATGGGTACAGAATAACAGAATGGGGTGAGCATTAGAGTTCACAACCCCAAGGCACACCTCTAACACCTGTTCCTGCATGCAGGGTGGGGTCTTAGGGTTGGAAGCTGAGGGTAGGGGTGGGATCCACAGACCAACAGGTATTGGGGTGTGCCTTGCGGTCATTGGTCCTAACTCTCACCCCATTCCATTTGTAAGGAAGCTGAGATGGTACAGTATAAGAGAATGGTGTGGGAGTTAGGCCCGGTGACCCCAAGGCACACCCCAGTGCCTGTTGGTCTGTGGAGACTGGGGGATGGGGTGGTAGAATGGGGGGGGTTAGGGACTCAACCCTAATGCCTCATTTCCTTACTTTTGTCACTTCAATCCTAACTGATGCATTAACGTTTTTTGCAATGAATTTCCTTATTTTTTGAGATAGTGTAATCTTACCCTTATATGTTTGTGGGAGCGCAGGGCCTGGAAGTCTATAGTGTGTTGTGATTGCACAGGACCCTCCGTCTTGTAAGAAAGCAGAGCCCTCCAGGCCCTGTGCTCCTATGTTACCCTAACTGCATCCACATTGTAATCAACCCTCTTCTCCCTGTGGGAGCACATGGCCTGTCATGCTCCCATCACTCCATAATAGTATCCATTTGTGGGAGCAGAGGGTCCCCATCTCTCCATAAGTGTTTAGACATTGTTATGAACTGTCATCGCCCTGAACGCCCACTGCTTCATAATAGAAGGCCCTGCACACCCAGTACTGCAAAGTAGTATCCATATGTGGAGGAGGGCCCTGCACTCCCATCTGCCTATAATTGTAGAGATGTAGCGCACACCTACAGACATTCCAAGTAACCCTTGTGCCGCAAATGTGGCAATATCTCAGTAACCACAGGAACTTTGGGAAAAATTCCACCACAGTTGTAATCATGACCTGCACGCAGCTGCATTTAGTTAAAAATCTGTATCTCAAACCATTTTCACGATATAGCCGTTGAAAGGTTCTGCATTCACCAAAATGTTCTCCTATGGGAAATTTCCAAACTTTGGAATGTTATAACTAGACAAGCAATGTAAATTTTATCACCAAACCAGCAAAAGTCACATCTGTGGGGCAAGCCCTTTCTACTCTGAAAACTGCAGCCCTTAATTTCAAACAGTTTCTTTGTAATGAAGTGGCAAAGAAACAGTAACCTTTAAAATTCCCTTTTCACAAGCTGTTAAAATCCCTGTTCGCGAGTCGAATCTCTTTTTGCAAGCTGTCAAAATCCCTTTTCATGAGTAAATCTCTTTTCATGAAAAGAGAGTTTGACAGCTCATGAAAAGGGATCGTCTCATGAAAGGGGACTTTGACAGCTCACAATGAGGGAATGAATCCCTTTTCGTGAGATGTCAGAATCCCTCTTCGCAAGCCGATCCCTTTTTGTAAGCTGTCAAAGTCCCTCTTTTCGAGCCAATCTCTTTTCATGAGGTTGGCCATCTTGTCGTCCCTCACGAAGAAGGATTTTGACAGATCTCGAAAAGAGATTTTTCATGAAGAGGGATTTGACAGCTC
The DNA here is from genome assembly GCA_016271365.2 of Neoceratodus forsteri. NCBI lineage: Eukaryota > Metazoa > Chordata > Ceratodontiformes > Ceratodontidae > Neoceratodus > Neoceratodus forsteri. The sequence goes on along the minus strand of CM028129.1, from coordinate 1,129,210,594 downwards.
ACGGAGAGGGTTTTTGGCAGCTTATGAACAGGGATTTGAAAAATGAATCCCTTTTCGTGAGCTGTCAGAATCTCTTTTCACGAGCCGATCCCTTATTGTGAGCTGTCAAAATCCCTGTTCACAAGTCGATCCCTTTTCACGAGGTTGGGCCATCTAGTCATCCCCTCATAAAGAGGGATTTTGACAACCCATGAAAAGGGATTAGTTTGCAAAAAGGGATTTTGACAGCTCTTTCAAAGGAATCAGAAGAGAGTCGCGAAAGTAGATTTTAAAATTTAAAAATGAGCATTTCGGGGCCAAACTAAAGTAAACCAAATGCATAGTTTTGTAGAGGAGTTCCTAATGAACAAAACTCATGCTTGATAATACTTCATTAATTTATTAGGTGCCTGGGTAGCCTTAATATCGGTTTAACCGTCACCCCATTCCATGCATAAGGAAGTTGAGATGGAACAGTATAGCAGAATGGGGGTGAAAGTTAGGCCTGACTTCCTAAGCACGCCTCTGACACCTGTTGGTGTGTGGAGGGTGGGGAGGGGTGGGGTGGTAGGGGTGGGGGGTGTTAGGGTTCGAAACCTTAATGCCTCATTTCCCTACTTTTGTTGCTTCAACCCTAACTGATGCATTAACAATGTTTTTTTTTGCAATGAATGTCCTTACTTTTTGAGAAAGTGTAATCTTTAGTGTGTTGTGGTTGCATTTCCCTGTGGGAGTGCAGGGCCTTCTGGGTCCTGCACTCCCATTTTGCTCCCATCACTCAATAATAGTATCCATTTGTGGGCTCCCTTTCATCCATAAGTGTAGAGATAGTGTAATGAACTGTCTTTTCCCTATGGGAGCACAGGGCCCGGAGTCCCATTACTGCAAAATGGTACCCATATGTGGGAGTACAGGGCCCTCTGTGTCCTGCGCGCCCACCTTCTCATAAGTGTAGAGACTCAGCGCAGACTTAGAGATATTCCAAGTATCCCTTGTGATGCAAATGGTGCACTGTCTCAGTAACCACAGCAACACTGGAAAAAATTCCACTGCAGTTGTAATCATGTCCTGGCAACTTGCACATGTGCTTAGTACACCAGTAGGTGTACTAAGCTGCATTTAGTGAAAAATCTGTATTTTGAAATGTTTTTGAGATATAGGCACCGAAAGGTACTACATCGCCACAATGTTATCCTATGGGAAATTTCAAAACTTTGAAATGTTGTAACTGTATAAACAATGTAAATGTTATCACCAAACCAACAAAAGTCACATCTGTGGGGGAAGCCCTTTCTACTCTGAAAATTTCAGCCCTTAATTCCAAACCGTTTCTTTGCAGTGAAGTGTAACAGAAACAGTAAAGTTTACAAATCCTTTTTCGTGAGCTGCTAAAAATCCCTTTTCGCAAGATGAATCCCTTTTCACGAGCTGTCAAAATCCCTTTTTGCAAGTGAATCCCTTTTTGTGAGGTAGGGCCATCTGGTCATCTGCTCACGAAAAGGGATTTTGACAGTTCACGAATGTCATCGAGGCACAGGTCAGGAAGCATAGGAAAACCGGGAGCAGTCTCAAAATTTGCAAATAGCGTTTTATTAATAACAGCAAAATAAAAAATTAAAATTGTTCAGTATGACTTTTTACAATGGCAGTACAAGCACAGAAAGAAGTTGCACCATGTAAACCAAATGGCATGGTGGTGAGTCCTATATGAGTGGCAAATGCAGTTTTGTCTCTGGATTCTTTAGCTAGGGGGATTTGCCAGTAAACCTTGGTGAGATCAAGGAAACTGATATACTTGGCAATCCCCAATCTGTCCACAAAATCATCTATTATGGGCATAGGATAACTATCAAATTCTGACACTTGATTAAGTTTCCTAAAATCAAGGCCAATTCTTACACCCCCTTCTTTTTTGTTTACAACCACCATTGGTGACGACCAAGCACTCTCAACTCTTCTATGATTCCCAATTCATTCATTTTTTTGTATTTCCTTCCACATCTGCTCTTAACCACTCTGGTAATCTGTATGTCTTTTGTCTAATAGGGCAAGCATTCCTTGTCACTATTACATGCTCAACCCCTTTTGCTCAGCCTGGTACTGTGGTAAAAGTACTGTTAAATGTCTTTAGCAAGTTACGAATTTCTGTAGTTTATTCGGAGGTTAAGGAAAAATTCACCTTTATAGCATCAGCAGTTATAGTTTGTTCCAGTCTGTCATAAGCCACATCAATACCTTCTTTATCAGTTCCTGGTAAAACCAGCAAAATGGCTTTTGGTGTTTTTTCAACCCATTTCTTGAGGAGGTTAGCATGGTATATCTTAGTATAGGATTTTTCCTATCAGGTGTCTCAATCTCATAGTTAACTGTGCCAGTACTTCTAAGCACTTTATAAATCCCTTGCCACTTTATTAACAGTTTATTTTCTGTAGTGGGTAACAGTAGCAAGACCTTTTGGTCTGGCTCAAAAACTTTTTCTTTTACCCCAAGGTCATAATAAACCTTCTGTTGGTTTGGGGCCTCTTCCTGATTACTATGGGTGATTTCAAAATATTTTGCCAGCTTCTTTCTCAGGGCACACATATAAGATGTGATAGTTTGTTTCTGATGAGGGTTATCTTCCCATGTTTCCTTCATTACATCTAGTGGCCCGCTAGGTTGTCTACCATACAGCATTTCAAATGGTGAAAAACCTGTTGATGCCTGTGGCACTTCTCTGTAAGCAAAAAACAGGTAAGGTAAGTATTGGTCCCAGACTTTCCCTTTCCCTTTTACAAACCTTTTTAACATGCATTTTAGGGTTTGATTAAAATGCTCAACAAGAACATCTGTCTGAGGGTGATGAGGGGAGGTTCTTATGGCAGTGATACCTAGTAGTCGGTACAGCTTCTTCAGTAATGCTGCACCAAAATTACTACCTGATCGGTAATAATTTCTTTAGGTATGCCCACTCTGCTGAAAATTGTGGCAAGCTCTGCTGCCACTTTTGGGGCTGTGACATTACACATTGGAACTGCTTCTGGGTATCGAGTAGCATAGTCACATAGTACCAAAATGAATCTATTGCCCTTTTTTGCTCTTGTCTAAGGGACCAACCACATCCATTGTAATTCTCTCAAAAGGCACATCTATCAAGGGTAGGGGCACTGGGGCACCTTGTCTTTTTTAGTGACTGGGGCTACTTTCTGACACTCAGCCCAAGAACTGCAATAGGTAGCAACATCTTCATGAATTCCAGGCCAGTAAAATCTGTACAGAAGTCTGGCAAGGGTGTGACCCCTCCCCAAATGACCAGCCATAGGACTATCATGTGCTATCTATAACAACTCAGATCTATACTTTCGTGGTGTAACCAATTGTTCTATCTGGTCCTCTGTCTGAGGTTTAACCCAAACTCTGTACAGTAACCCATTACATTTTTTTAAACATAGGTTCACCCTGTTTTGGTTTCACCCTCAGCTGCTTAAAATAACCCTTCAGAGAAAAAGTGTTAACTTGCTCTAAATGAAAATCACAATCAGTGATCCGTTTAGTTTCAACATTTTCATATGTAACCCCTTATGTCCATCAGTCATTTGTTGCCACTGTTTCTTCAGGTGTTGTCTTTCTTTCCTGGACTTCTGGATCTTGGAGCTGTGCTCAAACAAGTCCAAATCAAAATTAGCAAATGGAAGAGTCCCCACCATCTGAGATTTTCTTTGTCTGAGCTCTTGTCACCACAGTTGCTGAAACATCAAGATTTTCTTCCTCTTTGATTAACTCAGTAATTCCTGTCAAGTCATTTCCAATAATCACAGGTAACTCAGGTACTACCACCACTTTCAACTGGTGTGACACTCCATTAATAGTCAGAGTCACTTGGCTGGTGGGTTAGTATCAAATGTCCCCATGGATGCAGATGACACCAGTACCTGGACCTTTTGGACATTGTTTTCCCAGCACTTCAATATGCACTAGGGTCTGTCTGCTTCCAGAATCAATATGTCCTTTCACAGTCTTATCTCCCACCTTCACATCTGTTAAGTACTTGCCCCAATTTGCTATGGACAACTCTGCTCCAGTGTCACTCTTCTTACTACGGCAATTTCTTCCAATATATCCTGGTTTGTTACAGTTATAGCAAATAAAGTCTTTGGGTGCAGATTTCTTACCCCCACCAGAGTTCTTGTCAAACTTGGGGTTTAAATGGGAACAAGTGCCTTACCAATGCTTGGCTGTTACCTCACTGCTGTGGCATCTGTCTGGCCATTTGTTAGTCTTTAGCCAAAGAAACAGCCTTTTCCCCACTTTCTGGTCGGTGTTCTTTTACCCAAAGTTGTACATTTGTGGGTAGGATATTGATAAACTGCTCCATTATAGATGTTTCGTTGATCTTTGGGAGTGTTTTGCCCTCTGGTTGGAGCCATTTCATAAGGAGTTCTCTGAGTCTGGTGAAGGCTTGTCGAGGATTGTCGACTGAGTTGTACTTCAGAGACCAGAATCTTTGCCTGTAGGTCTCTCCTGAGATGTCATACCTTTACAGGAATTCACTTTTCACCAGGTCATAGTTTTCTGACTGTGCGGTGTCCATATTGCTGTAGGCAAGTTGGGCTTTCCCTGTCAGGTAAGGTACCAGTCTGATTGCTCATTGCTGCTTTGGCCACTGGCAGGCTGCGGCAACCCTTTCAAAAGGTATGCTTTGATATCATCCGAGGGACACAACTTTATAAGTTTAATGTATTTTGAGTTGCTTGTGTTTTGTTGCTCTGCTGGACCTGTGCCAGAACCTCCAGCTTTGATAACTAGCAATGTATCCATCCATCGCTACATCTCTTCTTTTCTCTGCTCCTCGAGTTGTTGCATTTCTTCTTTTCTCTGTGCCTCTAAACGTTGAATCACTTTTTATCTCTGCTGCATCTCCTCTCTTCTCTGTTTCTCCATCTCTGTTTGTTGTATAGCACACCATTTGAAAAAGGCAGTCAGGCTTTCAGGTTCTGTCACTGCCTGTTCTTTTTTTTTTCCATCGCTGGTGCTGACTGTACAGTCTCAGTTTGGACATCTGTCTCTGCTAGTTTAGCTGCCATTTTTCTGCTAATCACTCCTGGACTTGCTGCTGCAGAATCCATACCTTTTTGCTATGCTTCCCTGGTACTAGGTCTAGTACCCACAGAAAACCACTGGCTTAGAGTATGCACGGTGTAAATCCCACCTCTAACACCATCTGTCATTGAGGCACAGGTCAGGAAGCATAGGAAAACTAGGAGCAGTGTCAAAATTCACAAATAGCATTTTATTATTAATAACAGCAAAATAAAAAAAGTAAAAATGGTTCAGTACAACTATTTACAATGGCAGTATAAACATAGAAAGCAGAGTTCTTCTTCTGAGTTTTTCCTCTCAATTTCCAGTCTCAGTCTCTGTTTCTCCCTCTTACACAAGCATTGCTGCTCTTTTTATAAGTCTGTGCCTGGGAAACTCGTTAAGAAAACAGCATGCTTCTCACACAATGTTCTTGTAAGTTTCTAATGTTCTTGCAGGTGCAGCAAAAAGAACACAATGACCCAGAACTGACCTCTTGTTGACAGCTCTGCACAGTTTGCACACCAGCATCTCAGTTTAACCCATTGAGTTCCAATAGCTTTTTGCAATAATTTCAACAGTATAACTATAAACAGTTTTAAACAAAGGGATCCCAATATCAGTGACATTTCCACATAAAGATATACATATAATTTTATACTCGCAGATATGCAAGGGGGGAAAAAAGAGAGAAATAGCAAGTGAAGGCAGAGAGATAACAACAGGTGGAGAATTGTGAAACTGTCAGAGTCATCAGTTCCTAGGTCTCACAAGAAAATGTGGTTGCTAAACCAGACAGAGAAGAGATAGAATAGGAGAGGATAGTACAGACCCTTGCGTTTAAACACTTTCTGCATAACAAATGGGGCAGGGCCTTATTCAACCCTGTCACAGCGAAAAGGGATTGGCTTGAGAAAGGGATTTTGACAGCTTGTGAAAAGGGATTTTGACAGCTCATGAAAGGTTATAAAAGTAATCCCACTTCAACTATCAAAATTTTCTTGAGCCGATCCTCGTGAGCTGTGAATATCCCTTTCACAGCCAACTTTTCACGAGTGTAACCCCAGGGGGCGGGTTGATGGGTATTCCTTTGTGCGATTAGCGCTGTGCGGTGCCTCCATTTGTAACCCCCTACCTGGGACCTGGGTTCGGGGAGAAAACTGTTGCTCGGTATTTTGGCTAGGTTTGACTTCTAGTCAGGGGCACCTAAGTAACTCTGGACACAGGAAGTAATAACTGTAATGTCCAAACCAGGAGTGGGATTCTAGAGTGTGGCTTTTATTCACAACACAACTGAACAATAAAGCATAGATGGACCCCCACAGGGCTACACTCCTGGTAAAGCTGATTTACAGAGATCAGAACACATCTTCTACACACTGTAACCCTCAGGTTTAGAACCAAACTGGGCACACAGCCCAAAATTGTACTCTTCTCTGGATTTCCCTGGCCTGGCACATCCGGCTAGCCACTGAGCTACTTCCCTGCATGGCCCATCTGGCCAGCAACTGTACCACTTTCAATGTGGCATGGAACATTTCTTGGTGGTTCCCTAAACCACCCATGAGCACATCCAGGCTCCATTGAGGGAATTCTCTGTCTAATCCCACATCTGGGTACTTTCTTCGAGCACTAGCCAAGTACCCAAGAGAAAGCAACAAGTGTCCCAAAGAGAACCCGTAGAGGTGAATTTGGTTACTCCAAAGGGGGGGTCTCCCACCTCTTGCTCCCACAATTCATACCCAGCCATTCCTTTGTTCTAAAACACCTCTTCCATGAAAACTCTAATGATTGTAGATTATACGTTTAAATGTAAATCACATTCAATCTAGTCTCTGAAACATCCAGTGTGCTGACTTGAGGCATACTTGTTAAGTGGCTATGTCCATCCCTGTAGACCCCCATTGATTAAAGATGTCCAAATCCCACACTCTTTAAGCACTGTACTTGGCTGTCCTTTCCTGACCCACAGTAGCAGATACTTAAAACAACAGTCTCTGGTGAAACATTGGCCCTATGTAAGAGCAGACTCACCCCTGATTGCAGGTGCCCCACAGGCTTCTTCTCACGGGAAAACCAAATTAATTCTTCATGTTGCCACAGCACATCATCTTCAGGCAGCTTTACATCTAGCCAGGCCAGGGGATTGCCCCTGGAAGCTGGCTGTTGGCTTCCCCCATCCCCACAGGGATGGGGCACTGAACCAACTGGGGAGCGGTCTTTACCACTTCAAATGTATTCTTCTGTGTTCCTCTTATGGTGAGAACACACACCAAAACAAAATGGAAGCTCTATGTCAGAGCTGAGGGCTCTGAGGGCCTGTCTATGGCAGAACACATCCTTCCTCTACTACAGACTGCACAAGACTGAAAACAAAACCTCCCTACATTCTATCTAACTCCCAGCTGCAGCATTCCAATGTGGCTTATGCTGCTACGAGAATTCTAAATGATGTAATTTCTTCAGCTCAGCAGAGACTGAGCACAGAACAAGACAGAGTGAAGCTCATCTAACTGGTGCTTCACTAGTTGCCTGTCCCTGCCTGCCACTAGGTCTAACTGGGATTCTTGTAACCCTGGGCAATAGGGGGGGTTACACGAGGTAGGGACACCTGGTCATCATCTCACGAAAAGGGATTTTGACAGCTTTCAAAAAGGTACTGACTCACGAAAACAGATTTTGACAGCTCGCAAAAAGGGATTATAAAAAGTAACCCCTTTTCGTGAGCTGTCAAAATCCCTTTTTATGAGCTGATTCCCTTTCATGAGCTGTCAAAATCCCTTTTCGGGAGCCAATCCCTTTTTGCGAGGTAAGGCTATCTAGTCGTCATCTCATGAAAACGGATTCTGGCAGCTCTCAAAAAGGGATCAGCTTGTGAAAAGGGAATCTGACAGCTCACGAAAAGGGATTGGAAGCCAGTCGCGAAAAGGGATTATTAAATTTAAAAACAAGCATTTTTTGACTAAACTGAAGTAATCCAAAGCCACAGAAGTGTGCAGGACATTCCCATGAACAAAACCCATACTTGGATGTGTACAGAAGACATCCCTGGGGCAAGTTATAACGTTTTGTTGGGCACAAAAATTGAAAACAAGATGGCGGCTCGTGAAAAGGGAATTGTTTCTCATGAAGAGGGATTTTATAAATTCCTTTTGTGACCTGTCAAAATCTCTTTTCATGAGTCCAAATGCCTTTTTGAACCTGTTCAACTATCAAAAAATGGAACTGAGCATGCTCAGAACCCAAAAGTTCAAAATTGAATAACTTTGGAACTGATTCATATTTTTTTCACTAAACTAATGCTGGCTTGTTCTTATGGAAAGGCTCTTTCTATACTGAAGGTTTCAAACCAAAATTCCAAACAGTGTGGCTGCAGTACAATGAGGACAAAACAGGTGGAAAAAAGTAACTTTTACACTTTTTTCACTACATGCAGCACGAAAATTACAAAGCCGATTGAGACGAAACTTGGTACCTGAAGAAATCTATCTCACAGGACAGTGCATACCAAAGTTTGTGCAAATCTGTTGAATGGTTGTGAAGTTATTAAAGTGCAGAATTTGAGATTTAACATTAAACTGCCTACTCTACCCTAACCATAGTGGTGCAATCATGCCACCATAATATATACATCCTGCACTTTCCTCTGCACTATAAACAAGATTTACCTTGAAATGTTAAACCAGTCCAGGCTGTGTATTGTAGTAGTCAAGAAAGCGAACAGGAAGCTGGGAAGCATCCAACACATTGCTGAGAAGCAGACATGTAGATGAGATGCTGTCTTGGTACAAATCAGTAGTCCGACTGCATTCAGAGTACTGTGTGCAGTTACAGAAAGGACATGCTGATACTTAACAGAACTGGGGAAGATTCAGCTTAAAGTAACTAGGGCGATCACGGGTCCAGGGGGGAATGGAATAATAGCAAAGGCTACAGCAGCTGGGAATTTTTTCACTAAAAAAGAATGCTCCCCACCCCAGTACATTTTAAGTTATGTCTCAGCTTCTCTTTTGACCAGTCTGCCCCCTCTCCCACCTACCACTGAAGTCTGATGCTGCTCTTCCCAATTCCCCAGGGAGAGGGCTACCACCAGACACAAGGTGTTGACTTAACAGGGGTGTGGAACAGTAGGGAGGGGCCATCAGACTCCAGGGATTAACCTTACTGGAATGGGGAATGGGAGGGGATCCCCAGACACCAGGGATTTTCTTAATAAGGACAGGGAGTGGGAGGGGGGTGCCACCAGACACCAGGGATCTGCTTAACAGGAATTGGGGGGGGGGGGGGGGGGGGTGCCACCATACACCAAACACCAAGAGGTCTGCTATAATGAGCAAATGTTAATCACACATCTCTGATGAAGGATTTTGTTAAAAACTTAGTGACAGACTATATGTAACTATGATTGATTACTTGGTTTTAGAGGGACTTTGCAGTGGTTTTGGTTGGCACTTCAACAGAAGCTCTTTAACTGAGAAGGCTGTGGTTTGTTAATAGGGTCAGTATGAGTTTAGGACCTGGAACCATACTTATCGATACGTCTCAGCAGGGCCATGGCATTAGATATCAGAATTCCAAGTGAGCACACCTTTGCAGGCTGGTTGTCGGAATAGGTCACTGAGACACTTCTTTTACCCTGCAATTTCTGTTGCCTGCTGTTTTGCTGAACTTTTACTTGTTATACTACTGGAACTGGGATCTATTTTATGATGATAGATTGTGAGCCTCTGAAAATTTATGCATTTAACCAGTAGTGGCTGTTGTCCGAAGTATTACAACATCATGTTTCAGTGCAATACTGATTAATGAAAGCAATACAAAAGATGACAGGTTGATGGAAGTGCAATGGTGAACTGTACAATAAGGTTAAGTACAATAATTTACAATATGCAGTATGAGAAACTCTGCAATGATTGAAGACTGGTGCAAGCTGGGCAGCACCTTGAAGTGGGTTATGCATCTTGGTGATGTGATGACCTACACTGAATTGTCTGTGTTATCTCCCCACTATAAATAATAGTTTGTGAAATGTATGCTCATGAAGTGTGGTTTGCCCTCCCCAGTGGGTCTGTGACACCTCAAGCCCTAAACACCCACTTTCTGATTCATTTTCCACAGGGGAGAGAGCATCCGATGCAAATCTGGTGGAGCCAACTAGTGTTTGCTGATTTTCACTGTATAAATTCACCATACTGCACTGTGTACTGTGGTTCTAACTCTTCCACCCTTTCCACATGCATATTTAATAGAGAATACTGTACAGGAGACTGTTTGTTATGAAGCTGGGGTTTTTTTTATGCACTGAGGTGTGTGATGTCCAGATAAACCACGAGAGTGAAACTCAAGAGGTTTAGGTAGCTATCACACACTGAGGGTATTTAATTACAGGCCCAATGTTGCAGCAGCAGTGTGTCGCACAGCCACCTGTGAGGCTGGAGTTCATGCTGGCTGGAGGGCTGGGCACATCACAAAGGTGAAACTCTTTGCTCCTGGAGAGGGGCAGAGGGTGGAGGCCACCCGGCATTCAAATACGTCCTCTACCAGTACACCAAGGAAAAACACTGGCATTGGCAGCAAAAGTAGACACTTGAGTTGCAGCTATTGCAACCCCAGTTATCAGGGTGAGGAACAGGGGAAAAGAGCAAAAATGGCAAAAATCAAAATAGTAGGCTGACCAATCCATTCTAGATAAAGTATGGGCTGCTTGTGTAGGACTGAATAGCCTGGTGGAAACATTGTTTTTGAATGTGCAACCCAGTTCTGTGCTCTTTGAATAGTGAGGACAATACCATATGTCTAACAGGCTTTCTTAGTTTTTAGTTAGTTTTACCCCTCTTGCAAAATACCTTATTTAAAATCCATGGCTTGCCCAGTCCAGAGAGTAGCAAAAGATTAAGCCTGTCATTAAAAAAAAAAAGAAAAACAAAAGACGAATATAATTTTCCTTCAACAGATTGTGTGATGTAAGGCAATGGTTCAGCTCCTCTAGGATCTATGTTCTCTCTCTGGTCAACAGTCTGTTGTCGCTCCCATGTGTCATGTGGCCTTCTCTCTCTCTCCCTTTATTATGCTTTCCTATGTTCATGGCACTGCAACTCTCATACTTCTTGTTTGGCTTCCTAATACTGTAGAAACATAGAAATATAGAATTTTTTGATAGAAAAGAACCACTTGGTCTACCCAGTCTGCACAGATGTTCCCTGCCTATTCTGCCTCCACAGACCTTAACTGATCTTTGGCAGCCCTCCTACCTCCCTACCTCTTTTCTAATATAGCCTTATGTTTATCTCATACATGCTTGAAGCCCCACATTGCTTTAGCCTCCACCACTTCCACTGGCAGTCTGCTCAAGACATCTACCACCCTTTCAGTGAAGAAATATTTCCTAATAATCATATTGCACTCACTTGTTCTAGTGCCTTTTTTGTTTTCATTGTCTTGTTTCTTCTAAGATGCACCTCCTGCTGCTTTCACTATTATTAATTTTAACCTAGTCCATATACCCCCCTCTTCCACCTATTAAACTTGTTTCTACCAAACTGTCTTCTGTTTTAGATACACATTTGCTGGGATACAGCATGAGTTTATCAAAGGCATGCCATGCCAGTCAAATCTTCTGATGTTTTTAAGCAAATAAGGAAAACCTAGACCAAGACAACATGAGTCTGGTAGATGTCCTATGCCTCAATTTCAGTAAAGTCTTTGACATAATTAATCACACAATTCATGTTCTTAAAGTGGAAAGCCACAAAATTTTGGGGGGCTACTAAAAAGGTGAAGAGGCTCTCTGGACATCAACAGAGAGTATTCATAAATGACTGCAGCTCAAATGTATTTATATTTATTTATTACAATAGTTTTACCAGGAGAGACTGGAGGCATGTTACCAAAGGAAAGGTAACTGAGAAGGTGGTGGTGCTGCATCTCAAGGCACACCTTCATGGGTTTCGTAGGTTTGTTTCAAGCCTGTAAGGCAATTTGTCCATAATGGCTTGTCATTTTCAGAGGTTTGTTTTTTTGTCTGATGTTACTTCTAATTTATTTTTGAATGTTCTTATATTTTTGCTGCCAACTACTTCACCTGGTAGCACACTCCATTTTGCAACCACCCTTTATGTAATTCATTAACCTCTTTTTCTGTCTTGCACATCTCAACTTTCAATTGACACTCATGCTTCTTAGTTTCATATGGGTTTCTTTCCTTACGAGTCCTATACAGTTCCACAAATCAAGTTAATGAAAGACCTTATATATTATACATAAATCCCCCTTAGCTGTCTATACTTGAGTGTACATGTTCAGATTTTCTAGTTTCTGATCTTATGATAAAGTTTTAACTTGGGTGCCATCTTTGTTGCCTTTCTCTGCATTCGTTCTATTTACTTAAGTGCTCCTTTTGTTTGTGGTGCCTAAGACTGGTTGCAATAATCCAGCTGTGGTCTTACCAGTACTCCGTACAATGGCATAAGTATCCTGCTATCTCTGCTAGCTATATTCCTACTAATACTATTCAATACTCCAAACATTTCCTGGTAGCTGATTTATAATAGCTGTTGAATTTTAAAACATCTGCTATCATGATCCCTGGGTCTTTTTCCATTGATGTTTCATATATATTTTCTCCTGTGTATATTTAGCTGTTTTATTTTTTTGATCGCAACTGCATCACTGCACATTTGTTCTTGTTCAATTCTAAACTTTTGTATTTTTGTCCATGTTTCCAGTTTGCTTATTTCCATTTCAAAATTATTTCTTTTCTCATCTGTATCCACCACCAAACTCACTTTGGTGTCATCGGTGAACTTGGTTAGCCATATACAGCTCTCACAATTCATAAATATGTTGAATAATGTCAGACCAAGAACTGACACCTGTGGTACCCCACTTGTCTCATTTCACCACTTTGACTTGTGTTCTCTTATGATGACTCTTTGCTTTCGGTTTTCCAATCAAGATCTTACACAGCTCACTCTCCTGCAGTTAATTCCCATGTCATTTATTTTTGACATAAGTTTCATATTCGGTATACTGTCAAATGCTTTGCTGTAGTAAAGAAAAAGTACATCTGCAGGTAACCCCATATCCACTGCCCTACTGACTCTGTCAAAAAAGCTTATCAGGTTTGTGTGACAACAGTCTTCCAGTTCTGAAACCATGTTCTGAGTCATCTCTTAGGTTGTTCTTAGTGATGTAAATTGTGATCTTTTCCTTAATAATGTATTCCAAGACTTTTTTCCTAAAACAGAGGTAGGTTAAGCCAATAGGTCTATAATTTGTGTGAGTTTCCTTTGTCCCCTTTTTATGTTCACCTTTGTGCTTGTGCACAAAGCAAACATTTTGGTATGAGGGTGTTTTTTTGTTTTTTTTTGTACATTATTTTTCTGCACCTACCAGACTGGGGCATCCTTCGTGCTAGCTTGCTCAGCGTCAGCTTCTATCACCCACTTGAACTGATACACTGACAGGACATTGGTTTCAAGATCCCCACCTCTCCCAGTCCCAGAGGAGAAGGCCAGGGATCCCCAGGGTAGAGTCGGCATCATGGCCAGTGTTGGGCATGTGCAGCGTCTGCCCCAGAGGTTCGCCGTCATCTCCCCCAACTGGCAGAGGTTTTTTCCTTGCATGTCTGGTTGCCCCTAGGAGAGCGATGTGCAGTGACTCCTGCACATGGCTTCCCTACTGGTGTCTGCCACTCTCCTCCCCTCACATCAGCCAGTGTGCCTGAGTTACTCCTGATCTCCATTGGGGGTTGCCAGGACACCAGGCAGTCCTGGATTCCTCCCCAGGGAGAGGAGAGCAGTCCTCTGGATGCTCCATCCTCTCGCTCCCCTGCTGACCCATGGCCACCCGGGTCCATCCCCAAACTCAGGTCGCTGTCATGGCAAAAGGTGTGGCATCCATTGCCTCAACCCTCAGCACCACTAGGCCAGATGAGGGTGGGTTTTGTGAGGTGTGTCACTGTTGGTCCACTGCAGAGCAGTCTGCAAGGGACTCGTCAGTGTCAAACCAATCATCAGCCAGGCTGATCATAACACTGTTCTGGTCTTGCTAGACAAAATCTTCATGTAGTTCAAAGGGAAGAGCCAGTCCAGTCATAGGGTGGCTCTTTCCTTTGATCTGCATAAGACTGTAGAGTGAGCAGAGCTGATCAGCATCCTGATCAGCCTACTGTGGTCCCATCCAACATAATCTGAATTAAAGAAAACTATCCCTTAATCCCTTCCACCCATTCCTTCTTAATTTTTCAACACCAGGGTGCCCAATCCCTGGTACTGGCTACTGACCCCCCCAACCCTGCCCATTTTCATTCTGCATCACCAGGGAGCCCACCCTTGGTGCTGCTAAACATAAGAAACCCATCCCTCAACCTCTCCTATCCCTGCCTTGTTAATTTTCTGACACAAGGGTGCCCAGTCCCTGGTGCTGGCTACTACCCCCTACCCAACCTGTTTTCATTGTGCAACACTGGGGAGCCTACCCCCAGTGCTACCAATTATAACACTGAAACTGGGGTGCCCAATCCCCTGTGTCTGTACCTGAAATAAAGGGAAAACCTTCCTTTATAGACTTTTTTATTTTTATACACCCTGTAAAAAACAAAACCATCCCTCATTGTGTGTTACTGCCACCATTACCTTCCCCCACCCAACCCTGCCACACAGCACCCACCACCCCATACACCCCCACCACTTACTTACCTACTGGGTGTCCAACACAGTAATGCTCTCTGATTCAGAGACACATCTTCAGTCTTCCACACTGGAACAGAAACTGAGGAAATCAGGTAAGTGGCTCAATGTATTTCAATGGGTTTTGATCTTGTCCTCATAACTTGATCATTTTCAAATATTTTTTCCCAACATTTCAACATTCCCTATTTGGAACTCCACCTTATGAGCAATGGCAATGAAATTATGTGACGCCATCCTGAAAAGTGATTTCACTGTTGGAGTGCAAAATCACTTTTTGGCCAGAATTTTAAAATTTTCTCCACCCTTGTTCATGACATGGTCTCATAAGAAGGCTGTGTTGAAAATCTGGGGTAAAAATATTTTAAAACAACAAAGTTATGAGTGTGCATTGAAATTTTTCAAAGCACACTTATAACTTTGGTAATTTTCAATATTTCACCCCAAATTTTAAACATAGCCATTTTTTTGCACCACGAGGTGAGGTCATAAGAAGACTGTTGAAGATTTGGGGTAAAAATATAAAACAAAATACGGTTATGAGTGTACAGTAAAATGTTTTGAATGCATGCTTGCAACTTTGGTAATTTTCAATATTTGGACACCACATTTTCAACAGAGCCATTTTTTCACACCATCTCATTAACATGGCAGCTATCATTTTTCAAATGTTAGCCAATATGTATTTTCATACTTGTGGTGTGAGATGCCTTTTTAACCACTATGAATGACACCTGTCATGTTCAGAAGGCATGGCCATAAAAATACTGTGTTTAAACTTTGGGGTCAAAAGGTGAAAAAAATACAATTAAGTCATGAGGAAATGAATTGTTCCAACATTTACTCATTATTTTTGCAGATTCTGGCCCCTAATAATCAACAAATCCCTTGTATTACCCCATCTGCTGAACATGACAGGTGTCACTTTTCAAATCCCCTCTGAAACTTTTTTTGCAGTCATACTACAAAATCACCCTTAGATGGCATTTTTAAAAAATCCTACCTGTCATGACCATAACGTCAGGTCATAAAAAGACTGTTGGAAATTTGGGGTCAAAATGTGGCAACCCACTGAAAATTAGATAGTGCCTCTCAGCTGGCCTATCCTGGGTAAATACAGTCTCAAAATGTGTAAAAGCAGGGCACTACTGAAAATGAGATATTGCATCTCTTCGAGTCTACCCTGGGTAAATATATGGTAAAAATGGGTACAAGCAAGACCCGGTACAACAGTAATGCAAGCAGCAAACAGTTGGCATTGACGAATGCTTGTTATAAAGTGACACAACATTAGCCTCTCTCCACCAATCAACCACTTGTCCAATGTCTAGTGAGTATTGAAAACTGTATGTTATGGGTCCTACCAGTTCATCTGCTAGTCCCCAAACTATTCCTGAGTGAATACCATCTGGACCTGAGGCCTTGTTTGGATTTATGTCTTTCAGTTTTGTTCTTCACATCCCCTTCATTTAATTGTATTTTTGCATTTTCTCCGTAATATTTTTTTTCCTCTCTCAAATTCCTCTTTTTCCCTGTATACAGTACAGAAGAATTTATTGACTATTTCCACATTTTCCCCATTGGTTGATACTGTTTGTCCCTCCTCAACCAGTGATCCCACTTGTTTAGTTCCACCTGTTTTGTTTTTTATATAGTTATAGTAGCATTTGAAATTATATCTTAGTTTTACTGCCAATCTCACGTCATTTCCCCTTTTTACATTTCTTATTTCTTTCACCAGTGTATTTTTCCCTTGCCACACTTATATTTTTTTTCAGATGCTTTCTTCTTTCCCCTTAGAGTTCTTTAGATTTTTCTTTTGAACCAACCTGGTGTTATGCCATATTTACTGTATTTAGTCCTTTCCGGTATATACATACTGTACCCTCCTTTAATTTATGTTCTAAAATACTCCATTTTCATCTGAAATTTTTCCCTTAAATACTTCACTCCATTGCTTATTTATTAATGCTGTTTTCATTTTTTTTAAAACCCACCTTATTGAAACATTTGATTTTAGTACTTCCTGATATCTTGGAGTTACATTTTTTATGGTGAAAGAGACTGTATTATGGTCGCTGTTCCCTTTCAGTATACCAAGTCACTGAAGTGGAAAAACAGAGTGCCACAGCACCAATACCTGTGGCACTCTGCTTTTCCACTTCAATGGTTTGGTATCTTATTCATTTAATTTAATACTTATTTTAGGCTACCGGAGAAGAGTGCTGCGGTTTGTTTCATTACAGCCCTACTACAGTGGGCTGAATGTTTTAAAAGTGATTTAAATCTACCCTCACAATAAAACTGCAGATGTATTTTTTTGTAATCCTACTCCCTCTCCCGAACTGCTCCAAGCATGCACATGTTCCCAACTAGCTAGACAGGTTGGTAGATGGACAGATTTTTTTTTTGTTTTGTTTTTCTTTTTAAAACAGAGAGTATTGCTCCAATGGTGACAGGGGGATATATTTCAGAAGGACTTAGTTTTTGCAGCTTGACAGTTCAGGTGTCACTCCTCCACATGTATCAACTCCTCACACTACCTCAAATGCAATAACATCTACAAGCAATTCCTGTTTGAGTTAGACTCCAGCATAATACCAAGACAGTTCTTGTCAAGGTGCTGAATTACCTATTTTAGTGAGCAATAAAGGGTAGCAATCCATCTTTGTCCTCCTTGATCTCTTCTCAACGTTTGACACAACTGACTATTGGGTGCTGTTGGATTGTCAGGGACACTATAGGACTCAACAGAACAATAATGTCCTAGTTTGCATCCTTCTTAACTGGCAGTGAACAGCAGGCAATGTTAACTAATGTCTCATCCTAACCCATGGCTCTTACTTATGGGGTGCCCCAAGGCTCATTCCTGTCCCTGATGTTGTTTTCCTTGTGTACCTTATGCTTGCTCTGAATAAAGCAATTGGATGGCGCAATCAGGAGTTTAACTCCTATGCGTCTGATAGCCAGCTGTACCTGTATTGCACCTGGCAACATGGGTGCAGCAACTGTGTTAGTTGGTGTCTGTCTGAAGTAAAAGACTGGATAGTCACATACTGGCTGTGTCTCAACTCTGATAAGATCATGGTGTTGCCAATCGGACGAGGTACCCCACTCCTCAGTAGTGACTAGTGGGAGATGTCAGTGATTTACTTCTTGATTGGGTGCCACTGAGACCTGTGGATATGGCTATGAATCTGGGAGTCACTCTAGACTGCAAGTTGCTGTGGCATCCAAAGTGGCATTGGTAGTGAGGTATAGCTATTTTCTCCATTAGAACATCATCAGGCTAAAGTCATACCTGGTGGAACATAGGTTCAAAGATGATTGCAGCCAGAAGGAAACCAAAATGTTTTTCTCTAGTCTGACCATGGCTACTCAGTGCTCATATCCTTTGATACTCATTATGTTCATGTGCACATCTAGATTGTTTGAAGATATCTAGACTATTACTATTAACAATATGTTGAGGTAAGCTATGATATACTGTAATAACTTTGTGTGAAATAGTTTCTCCATATCTTGGAGTTAAAGTATTCCCTTCAAGCTTGTAACTGTGGCTCTTTGTTGGCACAATTCCCTCCTTAATTTTCAAATGAAGTTAAGGCCATCAAGTCATCATTTCTAGTGCATGAATACGTTAATATTAGGTCTCTTCTTAGATGTCACCTTTCTAATGTGAAAAGTCTAAGTTCCTTATCCCTTTGGTCATAGTTCTTTCCTTTTAACCCACTCATCGATTTTTATGTTCCTTTGTGCCCCCTCTACTCTGGTAATATTTTTCCTAAGTCTTGGGAACCAAATCTGCATGAAACCCTCCCAAGCGATCTATACAGAGGTAGCATCGCCTCCGTCTTTCTGCTTGAGAAGTTATGCTTAATGCTGCTAATAATATGGTGATCTCTGTAAGTCACTATTGGTTCCATGTGAGAAAGGCGATTTTGGAATCGCGAATAACATATCGGTGAGTGCGCATCACTGAAAACAGATACAGCGACTGTGCACTACACCAACAACCACAACTGTGACACTCAATCACCAAAAACCTAATGTTTTATGCAGGGGGCTATGCGCCCCACACCCCACTTTCTTTATATAATCAACTCCGAGGAGGGGGTCCTGACACTGGGACACAGGCAAACCCTTGGGAGGGGGCTATTCGGGGAGGAGGGTACTGCAGACTGGGGCACGTGTCCAAGGGTATTGGGAACGGGACACGGGAATGGCACACAAAAAAAAAAAATGAAGTCCCACACTGCCAAAAGCATAAAAATTTAACAAGCCCTTACTCAGCCCTGAACCCTGTACCTTCTGCAGTGTAGCCATCAGTGTGATCCACCACATCAAGCAAGCAGCTCGACAGAACCGCCTACACTTCCTCCCATATTCCTTTCTACGTCATGCCCTCCCACAATTGCGCTATTCCTTACTTGCCGTCATCTACCTGCAGTGGTTGCTAAAACCCCTTTTGAGAACCCTGCATGCTCGCGCTCTTCCTTGGTGCTGCAAATGAGTCGTGCAAGACCCAACCACTCATTTGCAGTCGCCCGTTTGATGGTATACCATCACTATTTTGCTTGGTGATGTGAATTTAGGATCATTAGTGATCAATATCCGTAAGTACTTTTCATGCAACAGAAACCTTAATGACATTTCTCCTAGAAAATATCTGAATTTCATATTTTTTTCTCATTGTGCAACATTACATATTTATCAGGACTGAAATTCCTAGAGTTCTCCTTGGCCCATAGAGATAACCTATCCAGATCTTTCTGTAGCAATACGTGATCTTCCTCTGTGTTAACAGTTTTTGCACTTTTACTGTCATTGGCATATTTAGCTACCCATGCTTTTATATCTTTGGTCATATTAGAAACATAGAATTCATTGACAAAAAAGGATCTCTTGGCCCACCCAGTCTGCCAGATGGCCCCTGCCTAGTCTGTCTCTGCAGATCCTAGCTGGTCTCCTGCAACCCTCTCTCCTCCCTGCCCATTTAAAGTTTTTGCCTGCACCACTTCCTCTGGCAGTCTATTCCAAGCATCCGCTGCTCTTTTAGTTAAGTAGTACTTCCTCACATCTCTCTTAAACTTCCCCTTCCAGCTTCATCACATGTCCTCTGGTCCTGCTGCTCTTTCTCCTTCGAAAGTGACCCTTTTTTGTACTTTGTTCACCCCCATCAGGTACTTGTAGGTTTCTATCTTGTCCCCTCTTATACTCTTCTCTTCTAAGGTGTACATTTTGATATTCCCTCAGTCTCCCCTCATAGGGCTTTTTGTGCAACCCCTACACCATTTTAGTTGCCTTTTGTGGGCTTCCCTCATCCTGTCAATGCCTTTTCTGAGGTTTGGCCTGCAGAACTGGACACAGTACTCCAGGTGGGGTCTCACTAGTGAGCGATATAGTGTGTGGTGTGTGTGTATGCGTGTATATATGTGTGTGTGTATATGTATATGCGCTATCGTAAGATATCAGAAATATCTTCTTCAGTTGTACTTGACCTTTGAACTCAGAAGTGGCAAAACCACAAGTGAGGTCACAAGAAGTCAAGTACAATGAAGAAGATATTTCTGATGTACATTAGCTCATCTCATCTGATGTACACAACAGGACCACAAAGTTTCATAAATAGAGCTATATCATTCACTGTTGTTATGCTTGTTTCTATGAACAGAATGTCTCTGATGAATGCATGAAGTAATGGATGTCAGGGTAGCATTATTATGAGGTAATGTGATATTTCCTGTTGCTATCAGTCACTTATCAATGGGTCAGTTGTTATGTATCTAATAGGTGATATCTTGGTACCTAGCAGGTGATACCTTGCTATCTTGAAACTTAGCTCAAATATATTACTAGTTATCTTTATAAATTTATACCCACACAGATATATAGATAGATAGATAGATAGATAGATAGATAGATAGATAGATAGATAGATATAGAGAATAATAGATGGACAACAGTGAACAACAACATTGTGTTCATTTCAAGAGGTTGTCATGGCAACCAGGTAGACCTTGAGAGCAAAGCTTGAGAGGTCTATGATTGTCATGACAACCTCAAGAAGTGAACTCATCACTGTTGTTTACTGTTGCCTATCCATTGTTTTTATACCCATCTGCTGGTCACGCATTCTTCTCCCACTGCTTTCCAAAGCTATAGAATTCTCTCCCTATCAACATTCAAAATGCTCCTCATTTCACTCCCTATCCTCTCTCCTGTGCTCCTTCACCTCCCCCTCTTGCAACTGCCCTTAATTCTCCTACCTCCTCCATGATGTCCTCGATAACCTAATTCAGCCTTCCCATCCCTTGTAGCACTGCCAGCCAAAATGAGTTGATATGAGCTTCTGCACATATCATTCAGCACTTAGTGTACAACTGATATTATCAAATTATGTCCCTAGTCAGTACCTCATTGTAACCCATGCTTGTATGTCTCATATAACCTTATCTGCTGTATATTGTATACTCTATATTGTGTATATTACCCCATGTTTTGTTGTGTACAGCACTTTTGCTTATTGCACCATCCTCTGTAACTATCCATTCCCCTGTCCCCCAGGACACATCTAGAAATGAGCAATTTGCTCAGTATGTCTTCCCGGTGAAACATTTCAATAAATAAATATGAAGGAAAAACTTTTTAACACAAAGACTTCCATCTATATGGAACACATTACCAGTGGGGATTGTTACAGGTGAAAATATAGAATTATTCAAAAGTAGACTTGATCTGTATATGGGAGACAAAAAATGTTCTCTCTGCGGTTAGGTAAAATGGTGAGGCAAGTTCTAAATGGGTCATGCCCTCAAACTCGTACAATCTATGAAATAAATAAATGCATAAATTATAGTGTATGGGCAACAGTGAACTGAGGCAACAAAAAAATTAATTTTTATTTTTTTAAAGTTAAGTATCTAAATGGACGACGGTAGCAATGGACATCACTATACGTAATGGTTGGTTTGAAATGGCCACCGGAAATGCCGTACAGTAAACTTGCCCAAGTACTAGTTAAAACAATGGTCCTCCAGGTTGTGGAGATCAGTCATCTGGTAGCATGGAAAGAAGTACTGGGAGCCTCTTTTATGTCTGTCTGAAAGTTTTGTGGACTGGTACCATTCTGTGTTCACTGATCAGTCGTTTTTCTGTACAGTACTGACAAAAAAAATATGACCGATCGGCGTGACAGTCAGGGATGGATGAACATGAGGACATTCTAAGTTATTGTACCATTGTCGTGACACACTCAAGATGGTACAATAACACTTTGATGTCAGTGTTACAACAAGGTTAAGAATTAATTGAATTCCATATGTAATAGCGCTGTCCCATATACAATAGATAGATAGCAATCATGGCATAATATTTACAGTAAATATGTTAAATAGAAAAGGCCCTAACACTGATTGCTGAGGAGCCCCACTGGTTACTTTTCCCTACGATGACATATGCCCATTTGACAGCTAGTTGATTGACCCAAGATATTAAATTAGTTTCAGGTTCTAGATTAAATAGAAGTGAGATGAGTTTGCAATGGGGAACTGTGTTAAAAGCCTTGGAGCAGGACCTGGCCATGCTGGTGCACACTTCTGTGACACTGCATCTGGACCACTGTAACCCCTATACCTGGGCCTTTCTGTGGTGGTTAATTAGCTTCTGGCATCTAGTGCAGAATGCTATAGCCAGGCTGATAACCAACACAAGCCTTAGAAAATATATTATGCCTGAGCAGAGCGAGAGCCACTGGCTGCCTGTGAGGTGCCAGATTACCTTTAAGGTATGTCTGTAACAAATACTGCCTTGAGTGGACTAGACCCCCACTACTGTACCTTTGTTGCCTCCTTATTCCACACACCCTAGCACACAATATTTTGGATTGTCCTTCCAACTGACCATTGACAAAAGACCATGGTTTAGCAGTTTAAAATGCTTTAAAGGCCTCCCTCTTCAGGTGACCTCCTCAGAATATTTATTTTATTTATGCCCAGATACAAATTATTTATTGTTTTAAATTGATCACTCTTGGCATAGGAGTTGATTTTGAGAGGCTATGGGGCTTGGCCCACACCACTCCCCGCACTTAACTTTCCAGCTTCCGTTTTTGTTAACACTAAACACTGCCTGTTTGTTAATATTGCTTAGTCCTTTCCTGGGGAACAAAATAAAAGTTTGCTTCCTGTGATTCTCGTAGTAAACCTTTCAGTGTTATATCTAGTATATTCTGTGTTGTACTGATGTGTTTTGTTATAAAGCACTCATAACATTACATATAGGGTGATACACCAAATAAAATGTGCCTTCCCTTACCTTGAAATACTTTGTGAGTTGTTTTTATGCAAATGCCCTTATATGACTTCCCAAACTCACAGCACTCTGTGGGATGGAACTGGGTGGCATTTTAATTGCAGCGCAATTTTCCTCCTTCTGAACAGACACAAATTGCACCCCACAGTATAAAGAAAATTGTCACTATACAGTTCTACTTCCCTAATTTTCTTCAAAATAGTTTCTCATGAAGGGCTGTAAGTAGAAGTAAATAGGACTTGCGACTGAAATGACTTAAGCTGGGGGTCTCAGAGATCTGAAAGTGGTGGAAGCAAAATTCACAATATATTTATTTGTTTTTTTAACAAGGAAAGGCAAACTTGAACTGTGACAGTTCATTTTCAGGTGGGTGCTGGCGTGTGTGTGTGTAACATAGAACTGTTACGTATTTATGCTGAATGTTGGTCAGGGTGCCTGGGAAAAACTCTGATTACAAAAAGTGCCCTGGGATCTTTAACTTTCACAAGGAAAGCTTCTAAAGATGGGCAGCAGGGAACTCAGTTTAACATCTCATCCAAAAGGCAGCACCTCAACAACAATTCCAGCCTTTCCAAAGCAATATGTTAACAGCCATGTATGATAAAAATAAAACTACCTGTGCCCAGTGTAACTGCAAAAAACAAGGGTACAGAAGATCTTAAGCATTCCCTCCTCATTTGTGATTGGTATGAAAAGAAAGATACCCATGCCTGGTTAAAATAATGGACAATCTGTATATACTGTACTATCAGATGAGACTGTCAAATTCTTGTTTGGCAATACCTCAAACGATACCTTGAAACACTTGATCTACTATTAAATGAAACGTGTGCAAATCAGAAGGAAACATTTGAATTGACAATGTATATGTTAATTTATTATGTGCTGCTATTTAAATGTTTAATCTGTTATTAAATTACATTTAAAAGGCCTGGGGTTAAAAAAATAAACTTGATTTGACTTGAGTACTTAACTCATCATGTTGTGCTGTAATGCGCACTTGATAAAACCACCCTCCCCTAATGATGAGAGTCACCTTACTATTTATTTCTGTAAGTGTAATTTTTGACCAGGAAAGGCTCAGTAAGCTATGATGGGTCATTTTCAGGTGAATTCTGAGAACTGGTGACATTGACCTGTTTTATTGACAGTGGAAATGCTAGCCAGGACAGCAAAGATAATCCACTATTCTTATAAATGCCATTGGATCTTTAACTTTCAAACAGTCACCAGAGATGGGCAGAAGGGTCCCCAGTTTTACATCTCATATGAAAGATTGTACCTCAACAGTGAAGCTCCCCCCTTGTGCTGCACTACGTATTCGCTATTGGGTTTCATAAAATGGGTTTTAGAATCCTTCAGAATCCTGGCAACTACATTGTTCTAAGTACGTAACCTGAATGTTCACTTATCTCCAGTAAACGCACAGTTTGACAATAACCTAACAATGCTCCACCTAGTAACAGCCCAACTAAATAAAATTAAAACCTTATCCCATAAAAATAAAAACATTTTCAGTTTATAAACTACATTACCTAATGCAGGGCATAGGTTTCTTCAAAATGATTGCATTTCCATGCACATTTAAAGGTAATCAGCCTTCAGTACCAAGCTTACATATTTATTCTAACTAGTAACGGCATATCCACATGAACATAAAATCTTTTTATATCAGGGCATGCATTTCTTGAGAATGAATTCACTTTCCAGGAGGGCTCAAAAGCACTCAGCTGTTGGACTTATGCCTTTCAATTCACCTGGGGCATGCATTAATTCTCTAGAAATGCACACTCTGTTTTTTTTTTCTCCCACTCTGCCACACTTGCCCCCCTTCAGCCCTTGCGGCTCTCCCAACCCCATCACCCGCCATCTCGGGGACATACATATGGGAGCCACCAAGTGCTCCACAGATTTCCCCCTGTGGCGGGGACATTGGGGGTGTCCCCCAAGCCCCCTTCCATTGCCATGCTGAGATCAGTGGTCCCTGTGCCCAGTAGGCAGGGTGGGGTCTTCAAGGTTCCGCAGGATGGCATCCTCCCACCAGCAGTGATTTTCCATTGTTGGTCCCTGGCCCCTGGACACTCCACAGAGGAAATGACCAGACATGTGCACCTCAGAGGACGTGCCTGCATCTTCCTTTGGAGAGCATCCCCCATCCAAAACTGCCTCACCAGACTGCATCATCACCCATGGTCACGTAAGTGGCAATGTTACGGAAGAGCAGTCTGCCCTCCCTCCGCGGAGGAGGAGAGCAGCCACTGGGTTGCACAGTCCTTCTCTCCCTGGCCAACCCCCGAGCAACCCAGGGTCATTCCTGAGCCTGGATCGCCAGCCTGATGGCAGGTGAGGCACGAGTGCCTCTGCCCTCCATGCCACTGGGTCAGTGAATGCACACCCTGTTATGAGTTATTGCTGACATATTAGCCTGAGTCCATGGTGTGGGATTAGAATCCATGACCTTCTGGTCACAGAAGACAGCAAGCCATCTACTTTGCCACTGATACTGCTGTTAGTAACTGACTCCCAACAGTAATCTCAACTGAAAACTTTCAGTCACTCAGCTCATCAGATACAGTATTCTATGTAAATATGTACTATTTGCATTCAGGCTGCATTTTGTATTCACCTTATTTAATACCTTACTAATTAGTTGGTAACTGACAGTGCACTCTTATATATGGCAAAGTATCATATACAAGGACTAATTTGCTCAATAACACACAAGCCCAAAAGGCCAGTGAAATTATGAATTAATGCCCCCAAGATGGCAATATTTCATGACTATATGGGACTTTGCCATCAGATATTTTATATGTTATGGTAGGCTGGTTATTCTAAAGTACTTGGAATGATTTCCAGGTTTTCCAGTGAAAGTTTAATGCTTTTCCATGCTGTTTTTCCTTAGTGTAGTGGTATGCTTTTTTCCCCATAGTAAAATGGTGCTTTTTTGTTTCATAGTATAGTGGTGTTTTTGGGGGGCTTATATTATTTTGATCCTCTAGATTTTCCAATGTATAGGGGCCTCCTATAAAGGGAGGTATGGTTCTGGTGAGGTTCCTGTTTAGTTTCTTCAGGATGGGGAGCTGCATGGCTTGCAGTCTGGAGCAGCGTTCAG
The DNA here is from genome assembly GCA_016271365.2 of Neoceratodus forsteri. Lineage (NCBI taxonomy): Eukaryota > Metazoa > Chordata > Ceratodontiformes > Ceratodontidae > Neoceratodus > Neoceratodus forsteri. The sequence continues at coordinate 1,129,184,440 of CM028129.1, read as the reverse complement.
AGTGTGGTCAGGAACACCAGTTGGGAGTGTCATGTAGTGTGTGGTCAGAGGTGTGATCCAGAGCACCAGTCAGGAGAGGCATGGTGTTTGCAATCAGGAGCACTCTGGGAGTCAGAGGCAATAGAGGCAGAAGCAACAGCAGCAGCATGGAGGGCTTAGCGGGGTGGGGGAGAGAGAGATGAAACATCAATGGATATTATCTTTCTTTCCTTCTTTCTTTCTTTCTTTCTTAAGTTGGTAGCCAAGAAAGGCACACTGAGCTGGAGCTCATTTCCAGGTGTGACCCAGGGGAAGGGGAAGATGAGTATAATATATAGATATTTACAATCCAAAAAGAGTTACAATGAACAAGCAATTGGTGAAGAATATACAGATATTTACAATCCAAAAACAGTTACATGAACAACAGATCCATGTTACAGTTGCATATCAAGGAATCACAAGGGAAAACAATGCATTCTGTATTGAATGAATGGAAATAAAGAGCATTGGATGTGTGGGAGGAATTAGCTGAGATGGCAGAAAGATTTATGCAGCGGGAAAGCTTAGGAGGTGGAGTTCAGGTAGACATCGAAGTTAGGGCTAGAAGGCTAGCTTGGAAGGAGGGCACCAGCCAGGTGAAGAGGGAATGGAGGGTATCAACTGGGAGCCTGGGCAGGGATGCAGGGGGGCTGGAGAGAGAGAGTTTTAGCTGGTTTTAAGGAAGTCCATCTTCTTCCAAGTTGTGTAACTGGGTGTGCTTTGAAACAACTGAGAAGCTGCATGGGATATACTATATTGGACTAGATATCTACAACGAATCTCTCTGTCTTGCTTACATCTGAGGGAAGTTTTCCTTACTTTTACATTGGTATTGCTTTGTGTTTAATTATTTTAGTTTTTAATTCAGGAAGGGGGTTTGCAAAACTGCTTATCTTGTCAGCATCTTCAGAAGGGCTGAAATAACTGCATATTTGATTTTCATTTGTGGCTAACAAACCACCAGGCTGTTTTGGGGCTGGGGAGATTTACCTGTGTCTGACTTGGATGTCTGGATTTTTCTCTGTTTGATTAGCAGGGTATTTTCTCTGTCAGATTGTTGTGTAGGGCATCTTGCTGACAGGAAGGCATTCATCGCAGCGGTGGGTGAGAGCTTTTAGCTGATTGTTTTGTGAGGGGCACAGTTTACGCCCAACCCCTTCCCACTCCTTACCTCACCCACCCCTGGAAATAGTTACTTTATACCTGGGGTTCTGACATCATTTCCTCAAGAATGCAAGGTGCATATCACTGTCATATCCTCTCTTGCACACTGCACTGACAATATAAGCATATACATTGTATAATATTTTTCTGTATAACAAACCAATCACACACGTGCACACACACACACACAAAAACAAACAAACAAACAAAAAAAAGTAGATAAACATGTGGGGAGTAGTGCAATGTAATGGCTGTGGGGCAGCAGTCTTCCAGGAGTCTTTCTGGAGGCTGAGATGCTGCCTTATTTGCAGACAACTCTCTGCCCCGAGGGAGGAAGTTGCTCGTCTTTAGGCCGCACTGGACAGTAGTAAGGGAACCTTCCCCCAGGCCACACTGGACAGTAGGAAGGGAACCTCCCCCATCCATGGAGCACCAGAGCCACCACCACTACCTCAGAGGTTGTGAAGAAAGCACAGCAGTTGGACTACAGTGGGCTCAGAGAGGGTGAGGATGGCGGAACAGAGGCACACCCAGTCAGTTGTTCCACTCCACAATCCATACACCATTCTGGGGGAGTATAGCTCCCCTATGGATGCACCAGCAGAGAAGACTGATGACAACTGTCACAAGGGAGGCCCACAGGAAGGAGGCAGAGGACATCACAGGGAAAGGAAGCAGCTCTTGGTGGGGACTCAATTATTAGGGGATAGAACTGGGGGGAGCAGGGAAACTGAAGCTAAGGTGCCTGCCTGGTGCCGTGGCTTGGAGGAAAGGAAGCACATCCTCAGGATCACGAGAACAGCTGCAAGGGAGTCTGAGCTGGATGTCATTGTCCACCTAGGGACAAATGACTTGGCTCATCATGAGATCAGAGCAGTGCAGGAGAACATTGTAGAGTTGGGGAGGGGCCTAAGACAAGTAGCACACACAGTATCCTTCTCAGAGGTGCTGCCTGTCAATGGCATGGGGGAGGCGAGGGTAATTAGCACCATGCAGTTTAATGAATGGTTGAAAAAATGGTGTGGAGCACAGGGTTTGGCTTCATTGGGACTGGGGTTCCACCTGGAGGGACAGCAGCCTATACTGGCAGGATGGTCTGCATCTGTCCAGGAAGGAACAAGTCTTTGAGCAATCGGTTTAAATGCTTCATTGGCAAGCTTTTAAACTAGTCAAAGGGGAGGCACTGATAAGCAGCAGGAAAATCCCAGCCTCTCCCTACAAAACAGGGTACTAAATGAGAAAAAGACCGAGGTAGAAAGGTCAGTGGGGGATGCTGCAACAGAAGGTAAAGCCATCAAAATGGAGAGCAATGAGTACCAATGCCCGTAGTCTGGGTAACAATCTTCCTGAATTAGTGGCCTTGATGGAGGAGGAACATCTGGATATCGTGGCAGTCACAGAAACATGGTACACACAAAACCATGACTGGGATGTAAACATACCAGGATACACTATCTACAGGAGGGACAGGGAGGGTAAAAGAGGAGGAGGAGTAGCTCTTTACATAAGGGAAGGAATAAAAGCAACAGAACAAAAGGGTAAACAGGGAGGAGAAGAAGCACTGTGGGTAAATTGGAGACAGGCAATGGCACCACAATCTGCACAGGGGTTGTATACAGACCCCCTTCTCAGGGGGAGGAAATGGACAAGGAAATGATAGAAAGTATACTTAGAATGGCAGAAAAAGGGGAGATATTGCTGATGGGTGATCTGAATATGCCAGATGTTAACTGGAGTGCAGTTGCAGCAGCCACTTTGAAGAGTGGGGTTATTCTAGATGCCCTATAGGGGGCATGCCTTAGACAACAAGTATTGGAGCCCACTCGAGAGAGGAGCAATCTTAGACCTGGTTCTCTCAAATGGAGATGGAGAGGATCACAGATGTAGAAGTGGGTAGCCATCTGGGAACTAGCGACCATCGAACAGTATGGTTCTAAATAAACACAGCAATAGAGTCAAGCCATACAAAGGCAAAAGTACTGGACTTTAGGAGGGCTGACTTTGCCAAAACGGGTGAGTGCCTAAGGAATGCACTAGCAAATGGGCAGGAAGGAGGGGTGGAAGAACAATGGGGAATAATAAAAACTGCCATCACAGAGGTAACAAGCCTTTGTGTGAAGCAAATAAACAAAACAAAATGATGTAAGAAACCACTATGGTTCTCAAAGGAAGTGGCAGTGAAGGTTCAAGAGAAAAAGAAAGCATTCAAGAAGTATAAGGAATCGCAGAAGGAGCAGGACAGAGAACTGTATCAGTTAAAGCAAAAGGAGGCTGGCAAGGCAGTCAGAACAGCAAAGGCCCAAACCGAGGAAAAGATAGCCAACTCAGTTAAGAAGGGGGATAAAACCTTTTATAGGTACATCAGGGAGCGAAGGAAGACCAAGAGAGGGATAGTGAGGCTTAATAAAGGGAGGGAGGGTGGGCAGAGGGAGACTGTGAAAAGACAGAGATACTAAAATATTTTTGCTCAGTATTTACAAATGAAGAGGGGGAGGTACCTAAAACAAACAGTAGAAACACTCTGGATACAGAAGTTGATACCAGCCCATTTACAGAAGAAAGGGTTCTGAAAGAACTCTTAAAACTGCAGGTGGACAAAGCAATGGGGCCCAATGGGATTCATCCCAGAATTCTAAAAGAACTAAGGGTAGAACTAGTGACACCACTGACTACCCTTTTTAACAAATCATGGGAGGATGGGGTGGTACCCGAGGACTGGAGGAGGGCAGATGTGATTCCCCTTCACAAAAGTGGGAGCAAGGCAGAAGCAGGAAACTACAGACCTGTTAGTTTAACCTCAGTGATAGGGAAAATGATGGACTCACTTCTGAAGGAGAGAATTGTCGAGTATCTAGAGGCCAGAGGGGCACAGGACCCTAGGCAGCATGGATTCACAGCGGGAAGGTCATGCCAGACGAATCTGATAGATTTCTTTGACTGGGTGACCAAAGTAGTTGATCAGGGAGGGGCTGTGGACATGGCTTACCTAGACTTTAGCAAGGCATTTGACACAGTCCCACACAAAAGATTAATATGCAAGTTTGCCAGCCTGGGAGTGGGTCCCAAGATGACTGCCTGCGTAAAGAATTGGCTGGAGAATAGGACACAGAGAGTAATAGTAAATGGAGTCCACTCAGAAGAAAGGGGGGTTACTAGTGGGGTAACGCGGGGTTCAGTATTAGGACCGGTCCTCTTCAATGTCTTTATAAGCGACATTGCAGAGGGACTGAAGAAAAGTATGTCTCTTTGCAGATGACACAAAGATCTGCAACAGAGTTGATGCACAGGGTGGGGTGGAAAGGGTGAGAAGGGACTTGGCAAGGTTAGAGGAATGGTCAAATGTATGGCAGCTTAGATTCAGTGCTAAGAAGTGCAGGTAATGCACCTGGGAAACAAAACCCAGGGGAAGAGTACACAATGGAGGGTGAGATACTAACAACAACAAAAATGGAAAGGAACCTGGGGGTAGTCATATCGATGACCTAAAGGTGGGCAAGCAATGTGAGAGGGCAGCGGGGAGGGCTGGGGGGATACTGGGATGCATAGGGAGAGGCATCACCAGTAGAAAATAGGAAGTTATTATCCCTCTGTACAGACAGCTGGTGAGACCCCATCTGGAGTACTGCATGCAGTTCTGGAGACCCAATCTCCTCAAAGACATAGACAGGATGGAAGCTGTCCAGAGGAGGGCAACTAAAATGGTGCAGGGTCTGCACCGGAAGACATATGAAGACAGACAAAAGGAGCTTAATATGTATAGCCTCTAGGAAAGGAGGGAGAGGGGGGGACATGATAAAATCTTCAAGTACCTCAAGGGAATCAACAAAGTCCAAGAGGGTAGCACCTTTCAAAAAAAGAGGTGTGCAAGAACAAGATGGCACAATTTGAAGATAGAGGGGGTCGGCTCAGAGGTAATTTAAGGAAGTATTTTTTCACAGAGAAGGTTGTGGATGCATGGAACGGCCTTCTGGAGGAGGTTATGGAGTCAAAAACAGTGGTGGAATTCAAGCATGCATGGGAGAGTCATAAGGCCATTCTAGGGGGTGGGGGTAGGAAGAAGTAGGCTGCTAGTTAACTAGGGATCTGCAGCTTATCCAGTAGGTAGGGAAATGGGCAGACTGGGTGGGCCAAGCGGTCCTTATCTGCCATCAAATTCTATGTTTCTATGTAGGAAAGGGGGGCAGTGACTGTAGTAGTAAGGGGAACCGATTCCAGAGTAGGGGGAGGCGGTAACAGAAAGCAAATTGTCCAGCACAGGAGTGCACCTGAGGGGTGGAGAAAGTGCATGAGTCTCTGGTGCAGAGGGGTAGTCAGAGGCACTGGCTAGTAACGGGAGGGAGGAGAGGTGGGCTGGGAGAGAGTAAACCCATATTTAGCTATAAAGAATGCACCATGCAGTTGATGAGGGGAGGGAGTGGAAGGACAGAGAGTGCAGAGTAAAGTGAACAATTGTGAGTAAGTGGGGGGAGATTAGTGGTGAAGTGGCAGAAGGCATTACACAAGGTGTTGAGTTTACTGAGTGAAGAGGAGGGGGCTGACCCATAAATATCATCTGCATAATTAAACAAGGGGAGTATTATTTTGAGACAAGCTCATGACGATGAGTAGGAGGGGTTAAGGCAGTCTTTGGAATGATACAAATTTCTTAGTTTGGGGCAGAGTTTGGTGTGGCTGATGTGTAAGTTGGGTTGGAGTGCTATGTGAGTGATAGGACTGTATGTTAAGGCAGTTTTTGTGGGTGCCTTTTTTTGTAGTCTGTTGATTTTTCATAGGTTGCAATAGTGAAAATTGGGGGTCTTTAGGGCAATTGTTACATGTGTTAAGATGGCTAGTATATGACTTAGAAAGGTGGCTGTTATAAGTGCTGTTAGTGTGATTATTATACAGTATGTGTTATTACGGTTGCCGATACATGTGTTATTAAGACTGTAATAAGTTGGTTTGCAGTATGTTTGGTATTAATGCATTATTAATGCGTTAACATATTAATACAGTAATGGTAGTAGTTAATCAGTTGCATATCTTCTAATCAGGTACCATCAGATATGGAAAATTACAGTATATGACCGGCATCTATCATAAGCCAATGAGCATAGAGGAAAACATAATTTAATACCAAACTACTGCACCCAGTCTCTTAGTCAATTATCCACATTTCAGATTTACCCACAATAGTTTATCAGCATTTAAGAAAAGCCCAGGACAGTTTATTGATATTTAAAACATATCCACTGTAGTTTATCCTTAGTTATAAAGTGAGTAGGAAAATACTGTGTCCTGATTGGCTCAGAGTTACTTTTGGTGATGTCCTTATCAGTGTGTCTTCTGCAAACCAGTACTTCTTCATCCAAGCAGGATACAGTGCACCAACAGATCCATGCCTCCCAGAAACATTTGAAACAAAATTTTTTTGGCAGCCATGGCAGTAAATTAAAGATCCATAATACCCATTAATTGCCATTACCTACAAAATCACACCTGCAAACATTTGTGTACATTTTCATAAATACCCACCTCACCTTGTACCACAAAAGATTTAACAGCTTAAACAAAAGTTTAAATGTAGAAACTAACCTCTTTTTAAAACTTCATTTAGCAGTCCTTTAATCCATTGAATGTAGTGTGTAGTACATCCACTGCTCATACAGGCCCCCCCCCACTGATGCACATGGTCCACCCACCTTGCTGAGAGGGTCCAGTGATCTCCAATCAAACCATTTTTTTCTCTTTCAAAGTAGTGACCTCATATCTTTGTACTTGGAGAAAGTCACTTTTTTATATTTAGTCAGTAAAACACATCCACCACATGTGAGTGCTGATCCCGACTCCCAAAACTGGCATGCAGTCTTTGCAAGCAGAGCTGGCAGCTTTCAGTGATGCACTGTAGAGTGGAGCTACCAGTTTCCAGTGAGGGAGAAGAATGTAGACTACAAAATGGAGCAAGCGGCTTTAAGTGGTGCGCTACAAAATGGGACTGCCAGCTCTGTAAGGGAATGACAGATTTTTTCATTCTATTGGGATTTGGGATTAATCAAAAATTAACTGCTGTGTAAAAGCTCCAAGATACAAGCTGAGAAGGGAAGGGGTGGAGGGGAACAATAACAATAACGAGGAATCAACAGCAACCTCTAGATGCACTTAGAACATCAGCATGATAGTAATTGCAGCAAACAAAGAAAATAACCACAACACGGTTGACTGGTGCTAGTAACAAAAATAGAAATTAAAGAAGAGAGTCACCACCCAGTCCAGGTCACAGATAAAGTGCTACATTTAGCAAAAAAGTGCATAAGTGCAAAATTACTGGCTCATAGACAAAATGTCAGCAGGCAGGCTTACAAAAAGATCTTACGTTTCGCTCAGCTATACACCAAGCTTCATCAGAGACAGTAATTGTAGTACCAGAAAAGGTGAATAGTTATCACAAAAAAGCATGTTTTCCATGTTTTAAAATTTGATTTAATAATGTTAAATTTAGTTAATTTTTATTTTTTTTGTTTTTTTACTTCTGGTACCCATTCCTAAGTGCAATAAGACACTCTGGAGTGAAGGTTGTTGTGTGATAACAGCTTTTCCCAGGTGCTGAAGGCACTTGGCACAAACACTTCATGCCTTATCACACAACAACCAACAGTCTGTCATGCCTTATTGCTTACTTATGGCATTCCCACAATAGCTTATCAACATCTAGTGCACAGAAAAAAGGGGAAAATGCATCACTGACACCATCACTTTCAGCTACCACAGAGCTTTCAAAATCCAGGTTTTATAACTCCTAGCCATATCATTCGGTTAGCTGGAGTATACTCATAATTATTAGCTTCTGCAGTTGATTAAACACCTTAGCCTTTGACCTTGGATCTTTAATCACCCCCATAAGTCAGTTCTTCCTATGTATACTCCATCTAACTGAATGTTATTGCTTAGTTAGCTGATGTTAATTTCTATGTGGATGATGAGTCAACCATGTACTTAATATACAGATGGATAGATAGAAAGATAGATAGCTAGATAGACAGACAGACAGACAGATAGACAAATATAACATGGATAGGTGCCCATGTCCATAGAAAAAAGACATCAGATATTACCCCACATCTGACAGTACCTAAGGAGATCCACCAAGATAAATATGTTAGCCCCTGCACCTGATATATAGGTGCTTTACCTCCACAGCATGCAGGTATTGTTAAAATGCCAGGAAATAATCCAAAAGGCAAAGCACGGTAACACTCATAAAATTCAACAAACTGTGTCCCAAGGACTTCCTGGTTCTAAGGGCCACCCACGCCCCACCCCCACGCTCACTAACATGATGACGAGGTGCTAGGGAGAGCATGGGGGTGCACTCCATTATATCAATGGGCGGTGGCTTTCCAGTCGGTTTTTAATATTATAATGGCCACTTGGTAATTAAACGTGGGCACAGGTCAACTAACAAGGCCCTTGTTAGTCGACCGATGCCCAAGAAGGCACAGTTTTCAGGACCAAAAAAACAAAAAAAGATGGGGAATGGTTTCCTTTTTTCACAGGTGCATGCATCATTCTGGGCACTGTGAGTGGGCTCCACAGTGTCCGTGAGCACTGAAGGCGCAGGGGGGTTACCGTTAGTGAAATATGCTGAAATGGGGATTGGGCAACCCAATGTCAGACTGGGCACCAGCAATGGAGGGTGGAGAGTGGGACAGCACACAGAGGGAGGGAGCGGGAGGGTTGTACTGAAATGCAGGACAGGGAAATATTGGGTAGGGGGTGGGACAGCACGCAGAGGGAGGGAGTGGGAGGGTTGTGTACTTTAAAAACAAAAGCAATACATTTATACACGCCTTGGCCCCCTTGGAGGTGCATAAAGGATAAACCATCCTTTAATTAGGTGAAAACCAACAGGTGTTTACCTAAACAGAGGCTGAAGAACACGATCCTGCCTTAATTTTGGTAAAATAATGGCCAGAAAAGGTTTTGACCTTTTCAAAGGGGCCACATTAAGGTTGCAAATTTGTGAAAGTTTTGCAAAGGAACTTTCACAAATTTGCAACACCTCTAATGACCAAAGTGCAAAAACATATTTCTGCCTATTATTTTTAAAATTTAATGGCAGGATTGTGTTCCTTTGCCCCCGATTAGGTAAACACAACTGTTGGTGTTTACCTAGGGCCAGTAACTTCTAAATTACAGCCATTTTTCTCAGCCACTAACTGAAAACAAGATGGTGGTGGTACGACAGTACAGAGGACACGTGTGACAGTAAAATGTGCTGTCGTGACACTACTGGGTGCTTTCAAGAGGAACATATATTTTTTTCCAATTGACTATAATGGGAATCTTTAAATTTGAATAACTTTTGAACAGATTAATATTTTTTCACCACTTCTTCAAAAGGCACATTAGTGACCCAGACATTGAATCTTCCCTGAAGATTTCAGACCAGATGGACAAAGCATTTGAGATGTAGCCCCGAGCAAAGAAATGCACAAACTCCCCATTTTTGTGTGTTTTTTTGGCACTCTGCAGCTCTGCAACCGCTCATCCGACTGTAACGCAACTTGCCAGATCCAAAGATCTGTGGTGTGCAAAATTTCAGGCAATTCCATCATATGGTTGCAATTTATTAAAGTGCAAAACTTTGGGTTTAACATAGAAGTGGCTGGGCAACCCTAGCTATAGCTGCACTACCATGCAGCTATAATATATAGAGAATAATATATGGGGTGGCGTGTGTAACAAGGTTTTACACACACCCGAGATGTGGGATGCTACATAAACCCCGAGGGCGAAGCCCGAGGGGTTTGTAAAAAGCATCCCACAATGAAAGTGTGTAAAATCGAGTTTTACAAGGCAAATCAGGGGTGGGGTCTTCCTTGGGGTTCTCAACTCTTAACACTTTCTCAGTTCCATGACCAAATCAGATGAGATGTGATCTGTTTTCTTCTGGCAGGGCTTACAGGTTGTTGGCAACATGTGAGAGACACAATTCTGTATGTTTGAAAACTGTATCACAGTGGGGTGAATGTTTGGGTTGAAGACCCCAAGGATGACCACACCACTGATTCGCCAAGACTCAGGGCAGCAAAACTGGAATGCTTTTTTCCTTTTGCTGATTTGGGGGGGGGTGGGGCTGGGAAGTTAGGGTTGGAAACCCTAATGCCACATTTTCCCTACTTTTGTTGCTTTTATCTAAACCCTATCTGGTCAAAAACAGTGGGTGAATTCAAGAATGCATGGGACAGACATAAGGCAATTCTAGCGGGGGGTAGGAGGAAGTAGGCTATTGGTTAACTAGGATATGCAGCTCATCCATTAGGTAGAGAAATGGGCAGACTAGAGCCAAGGGGTGGGTCCTTATCTGATGTCAAATTCTATGTTTCTATGTTGCATTAAAGAGCTTGTGTACAGAGTCATGTTAGCCATACTGTATTTACTGGCACTCCCAAATATGCTCGGTTTCATTGTTACCCTGTCAATGGAATACACATTACTTTGTCACTGAATTTAAATTCCATTTCCACAGTGATGTCAGCTGTGGTTCATGAAGGTCCGTGTGTTGCACACATGGTGACAGACAGGATGGAATTGATGTAGTGGGGGGGGGGGCATGCTGCTGTTTGAAGGCTGCAGTGCTGTCAGTAATTGTCAAAACAAGATGAAGTCACTGTTAATGTCCTTCCACTAAGAAGTTATAAGTGATCAGTAGTTAAAGTCAGTGTTACTGTTATAAATGCTATTGTGGTCTGAATATGCTTAGTTTTTTCAATTTTCTCTTTCTCCCTTTTTTGTGACAAGTCAAGTGAAGACTGTCACTCACAGCAAACCGATCGCATTGCTGTGTCCAGATATCATAAAGGGTAGACAAGTGTAGCTATCAGCTTCAGTACAAATCACTATTCGTGCATTTAGTTGGTATCAGATATGTTGTAGTTTTGTTACTGTTTCCAGCCTTAGAATTAGAAATGTTACCGCTCCAAAAAAAAATCACAGACGCTGTCATTGTTTCAAAAACGATAAATTGTAGGCTTTTGTTTAGTACATTTTTAAATGTGAGAGTAGTGATAATATTATTATTTTTTATATGCTGAATGTAGAAACACTAATGCCAAAAAATGCACAAAGGATCTGATATCTCTGTGTGAGCCATATGATCAAAACGCTGTGCTGTAGAGGATCTGTTAAAGAGCCGATTTAGCTGACAGCTGTTTTCAAAGTCTTCTGTATCCGTGTGACATAGTAGATCATGATTTATTTATGACACTGTGCTCTGTAAATAGTGCTAAAGATTTTGGTACACTCTTACTAGTCTGTTTACCTTATTAGTGCCTTTTCTGTGCTGGAAATCATTTGAAAGCGATCGCACAAGGCAATGTTTGTGCCGATGAAAACAATATACTTTCTACTACCTAACAGAATAACTACATTAATTTGTCTCTATAATGGGCTGCAAACTGAATGAAATATGAGTGATTTGCCCAGATTTATAAAACAAATCTGTTTCAAGTTTGATGCATGCCTTTCAGTTTGACGCATGCATCTGGCAGCAGTATAGGTAGAGGTGAGAGTGAATGAGTGACAGTGTCCACCCTAGTACATCGCTCACATGCCACACACCAGTGTAAGGTAACAGACATAGACTGAAACACTGTTGTGAGACAAAATGTAAAAATCTGGCCACAAAACATGAGTAAGTAAGTAAGCAAGAAACAACACAGCTCCGATGCTATTTACTGAAGGAATGGTCAAGGGTCTGGCAACTGGAATTTAATGCCAAAAAGTGTAAGATCATGCATATGGGGCAGAAGAACAACAAGGGTAACATACCAACTAGGAGGTGAGGAGGTGGCAACAACTCAGCAGGAAAGGGACCTAGAAGTTATCATAACAGATGACCTCAAAGTGGGAAGTCAGTGTGGGACGGTAATGGGTAAGGCAAGCAGGATGCTGGGCTGCATTGGGAGAGGAATAACAAGTAAAAAGTGGGAGGTAATCTTACCCCTCTGTAGCTCACTGGTGAGACCACACCTCGAGTATTGTGTCCAGTTCTGGGGACCCTAACTCAGAAAGGACATCTGTAGAGTTTTTATACTTTGGACAGATTCAGCGTGGCTGGTGGCCCAGAAAGGTAACTCAGACTACACTTAGCTGTTATGAATTACATATTTTTATTGTAATAGAATAAAAAGATCCCTAATACACTAAAACTAGACAGATAGCCTATCACTGCCATAGCTATAAGCATGCAGAGAATCAAAGCAGATAATACCCTGTCCTCTGAAGTGTTCCAGCATCTGTGGCTAGTAATGGTGTGTGGCCTTCTGCCTTCTTCTGGAACACTGCTGAGGCTCCCAGTCTAGCCTGTATTTATATAGAGCTTATTCACAGCTAAAAGCAGTGCTTTGTTAAATACGGTAGATTTTTAGAATAGCAGCAGAACAAAATGGGGAAGGCCTTTATTAAATAAGGACATTCTCAAAACATCATCAGAGACGAGGGAAGTACTTCATCAAATAAGGCTCTCTACAATAATAGCTTGGTAAAAAGCTAGCCTCACACTTTCTTGGACACATTATGCCTATTTTGATAGGTGATGTTATTCAGCTGTTTGCTGGGCCAGCTTGAGCTGATCTTTGAACTGGACAGTAATCCTATTTTTACACAAAAGCATTTTGCTATCCTGATAAGTGATGTCACACAGCTGTTTGCAGGGTCAGCTTGAACTGACCTTTGAGTTGGACTGTAGTGAATCTACTAGTTTGTCTTACCCTAAACCTTCACAAAGCACATAGTACAGCCAGCCCTTTGTGACTGTTTTCAGAGAGGCTCTTAAAACAGAATATGACAGGCAATACAGTGCTTCTTAACAGTATCTCATTTAAACAGCGTGCTAGCAAACATTTTTATGCCTTGCACATACCATTTTGTTCCTACTTATAATAGTTTTTTTTTTCATTCTCCTACAGTCTAGTATGACATCCTAGTTTTATACAAAATAAACTTGTTAACTGTAACAAGATTTCCCCTGAGGCAAGCTAATGCCTTTTTACCCTTTCTCTCATCTCTTAGCTCCTTTTTATTTAATATTGTGCTGTGATTTTTCAGTCCTTTTTTCTTTCAATACTTTACCAGTTCTTTTAATACTTTGCATAATTCCACAGTCTCAACCTTGGGGAGGCAGAGACCCCTAAAGGGGTATTTGACTCCTCAGAACTAAGCAATCTAAGTGCCTACGTTGCTGCCTTAACGTTAAACACAAATAACAAAGCATACTGATAAATACAAAAATAAGCACTAACCATAAAATGGCAAATGCCTTGAAGGTTATTTCTAACCATGAATTTTATAGTCTCCATCATGTATCAGGTCCAGAATGGCCTGATGTACTTATTGCAAATTATTGGAAATGTGTATAAGGTGCGTTTCTTTTCAGCTTAGCAAAGACTGTAGGTTAAACAGGTTTAAAAGGGGGAATTACAATATTAAAGGTGGAAATATAAGAGATAAGAGCATTAGCAGAAGTGGATTCACTATTGATTACTCATGTTTGATCCTAATGTACATTACTGATAATTTTAATGAGGTGTGCATCTTTATAGTGTGGCAGAGATTGCAAATTTAAGAACAAGGAATCAATATGCACATTATTTGGAGATTAGGTTTACTCTGAATGACAGACTCATCATATATGGGAACAGGGTTGATCACAGCATGGCCCATGATGGTACGATCATGAGGAGTAAAACAAAACTTTGGGGTGACAACATCACAAGAGAGGGACCCATAAAAATATTTAATAAAATTAGTATTAATACAGTACCGCCCCTTCATATTATAACCTACTTTAACAGTTGGAAAGATGCCATTTAGTAAGCTGAACTGGATCATAGCTTGTGAGGTTTATTTGTATCTGGCTAGTTTGTGTTTGTCTGCTTTTCGGGTGTATAACCACAAATGGAAGTAGCAACATTGAACACATCAGATCTACATACATTACTATAGCCCTTTACAGAGCAACATGCAGTATGTGGGGCTATCTACAGCTGCGTGGCAGGGTGGAACACTGAAGTCTAGGCATTCCTTGTACACATCTTCCTCTAAGTAGTATTTTATGTAGTGGACAGTGGACAGTTTATTAAATACTGAGGTAGCAGGGTTAAGACTAGATAAAGACACAATGGATAAATATGCAGTGTGTCCCTGATTGAACATGATCCCCGAGTATAACATGGGACTCTGTTGGGATGTGGTGTCACTGATCCCAGGTTTTGGGCTGTGCTAAACAAAGGCCTCTGGCAATTTGTATTAGCACAAGTCCAGTTTATTCTGACTCACACACACAGCCCCACTGGGAGCAATACCTGATCATCTTTGATGAGGTCTGGGATGCAGCCATTTTCTACATCCTGCAGTAACTTAGTTACTGTTGTTATAACATATCCACCACAGGCTGTGCAAATAATCTTTTGGCCTTTTCTTTTTCTCTTACCTTTCTGCTATTGACTTTAACCAATTTGGTTATCTCTGCTTAAGCCTGATTAAATAAATTAGCAATGTTGTTATTATACAGCAATAGCTATAAGTCTAGTACACGGGAAATAATATGTACATTTAAGGTTTGATCATAATGTATGATCAGTTTGATGACCAGGTTCACTAAGAAGATATTTCTCCACATGAAGTGGCATTGTTAGGATAACCACTTGACCAATGACAGCGGCTTCAACACATCCTGTGTAGATGTCTATATCTTAGGCATCACCAGATGGTCAAGTACTTATTTGAGATGAGGCCAGGGAAGTGCCCTTGTTTCCACATCTTAAGAAAAGGTTGTAAATAATTATGAGAACCTAGCTCCCTTAGGATATGCACATTACTTGTTTACCCATGTTATTGTATTGGCCCTTTAAAGATTGTTTATAAACCAAGACCTTCCTGTTGATAGGTTGTTATAATGTTAATTAACAAACTGACGCATAAAATAAGGACACGTTTGTTTAGACAGTCTCCTAAGTCTGCCATATTGAGAATGACAGGTATATGCATAAACCGAACATTTTTAAAGAGACATATTTTAAGAAAAACATGTAACATAGAAAATGAAGAGATGAAATGAACATTTAAGAAAATAGAAAAAAAGAAATGAATTTGTAAAATTTTAAAATTGAATATACCAAGTAATAACAGTTACAACTGCACATAATTGATTAAAGTCTCTGGGGTAGAAGCAGAGTGAAGCCACTGGATGGATTCAGTTGCATTTTAAAGTTTTGTACAGTCTGATGCAAAAAGAAAATCAGTTTATGGTGTTCACAGTGTTCATGGTAGCTTGTCATTGTGGTGTTTATAGTGTTCATGGAGACTGGTCATTGTTTGTACAATCTTTTGCAGTTCAATTTTTTATACCAGCCACTGATTTATTGTGGATGTTGCAGACACCTTCATTTTGTTCAACAAGAAGAGGGGGTCCCTTTCTGTATACATTTATTTTTATTTATTTATTTATTTATTTATTTATTTATTTATTAAGCATCAGTTTACAACCTTTGAGCCAGAGGCTCGTTTACAAAGGTACATAGACTCTGTCCTTGCCACTGGGAGTTGTTTGGACTTCGGGGTCTCACAATTAGAGATGCAGTGAAATTAAATTCCACTGGCAAAGTGAACGTGAAGTGGCCACTTCATGTTGTCACTCCGCTATGCGGAGTGGCCAATAGGAAAGGCTCACTTTGCCTTGTAATTATTACTTTGCATTGTCATTCTGCATTAATATGAAGTAAGGTGGAGTGGCAACAATATTGGAAGCCCCCCAGTGCCCCCCCACACACACAGTCATCAGAATTAATGTGCATCCCCAAAATGCTACTGTCCTGTGTCCAGAAAACTCCTCAGTCCTGACAAAGTGAAATGAGAGCACAACAAGAAATACAAAGTGTCCCAGAATTAATGGCACACTCAGTCAAGCACGCAGTGGATGTGGTCACATCACCCACAGACACCAGAATTAATGTGCATCCCCAAAATGCTACTGTCTTGTGTCCAGAAAATGTCCCAGTGCTGGTGAAGTGAAATGAGAGGGTAACAAGAAATGCGAAGTCTCCCAGAATTAATGGAACACTCAGTCATGCACGCTATGGCCACACACAGTCACCAGAATTAATTTGCATCCTCAAAATGCTACTGTCTTGTGTCCAGAAAATTCCCCAGTGCTGACGAACTGAAATGAGAGCATAACATGAAATGCAAAGTCTCCCAGAATTAGTGGCACACTCAGTCATGCGAGCAGTGGTCACACACAGTCACCAGAATTAATCTGCATCCCCAAAATGCTACTGTCTTGTGTCCAGAAAATTCCTCAGTGCTGGTGAAGTGAAATGAGAGTGTAATAAAAAATGCAGTCTCCCAGATTTAATGGTGCACTCCGTCATGTGAACAGTGGCCACACACAGTCACCAGAACACAGTCACCAGAATTAATGTGCATCCCCAAAATGCTACCGTCTTGTGTCCAGAAAATTCCCAAGTGTTGGCGAAGTGAAATGAGAGGGTAACAAAATTGCAAAATCTCCCAGAATTAATGGTGTACCGCAAATGCACGGACAGATTAAGAATGCGCTGCACACTCAAGATATGCAGAATAAGATGCAAAGGCACAACACCTAACCAGTGCTCACAAGTCACAAATCCAAATCAGGAAAAGAATACCTTTTGCCGGTTGGGGGTTAGTGCATGGCAGTAACAGTCCACTACCAGTAAAGATACCATAAAGCAGTATAAAAAATTCATGCAGGTGTGGTGGAGAGCAGGTTCACACTGCTGCAATTACTTTGGCACAGTAAAAGTTGTCTGATTTAATAGTACGCATCACACACACACACACACACACTCACACTACAAGTATTGCATAGAAAATTGAAAACCTTTAGCAATATAACCAAATGTTTTAAACAAACTGAAATTATACTCTGCTGCACCACTACAATCAGCAAAAAAAGTTCAAGAATTACTGAAAATATTACTGTGTGTACATTAACACAGTTATACAAGAAAAATGTAACCTAAACAGAAACACTGCCATTTTCTCCCAGTCAATCTACCTACACCACAGATACACCCCTCCCCCAAAGTACACTTCACAGTACACAGACTGACTGTTCTAAATTAACACTGAAAATTCACACACAAACAATAAACACTTGGATGATATGAGCACAGGAGGGTTTCCTACAATCATTGCACTAAATTTTGAGCAAAAGGCTCAAAAAGGCTTTTTTAACAGCTTATGGAGGATTTGAATCGCAGAACTCTGAGAGAAAACTGTCTCCATCTTCCACTACACACACACACTGCACAGGACTGAGGCTGTGCAGAACAATCTAGAGCCCATGTGACCTGCAATCCCATGAAGCACTGCAAATTTGCCTTGGAGCTCATTAACAAGGTGAAGTGATGCGAAGTACATTGATTTCAATGTACTTCACCTTAAAATTGGTGGAAAAGTGGTTTGGGGAAGGCGGACTAATGCAAAGTCATTAGTTTCAATGGACTTCACGTTCCCCATTATGATGTGAAGTACTTCGCTTCATGTTGTGGAGTACTTTGCGGATTTCGCGTTACTCTGCAAATCACTCCACGGAGCGAATTTTGGCCTCTTTGCCCACCTCTACTCACAACACTACCACTTTCGTGATCCCTCTAGCTACTGTTACAGGAAGAAGTATGGTGTCACCTTGGATCAGCATTATGGACCACTGAGACTATGATACATTTTGTCCTGCATTCTGGAATGAGAGAAAAACAAACTTGAGTGGAGGGGGTTTGGTTTTCCTCCTTCCTCCAAACATTTTTTTTAATTGAAAAATATGGGAAAACCAATATGGGAAAAATACCCCCCTCCCCACTGGAAGAGGGTGAACTTAAAGCTCATGTTACATTTAAAGTGGTGCAGGATCAGGGCTATACTTATTTACAGCATAGTGTGGTCCTTCCCCCATTTATGCTGCAGAAGGTGCCCTGCAGTGCCATAGCATTTGAGCATAACATTTTGACCTTCCTGTCATTTCATTAGTCAACACAACTTTGTTACAGTACTTAGCAGTTTGACATTTGTATTTGCCCCAAACTGTATTTTTCCAAACTATGGGCAGCAAACACATATACTTGTTTAATACATTCCTTTCATATGTGTCTGCTTGTATGAAACCCATTAAAGGTACTGCCTTTATCTGTGCCTAGCAGCACATTAAAACCTAAATCACATTAGCAGTCCCCACCTGCAAACCACTTGAGCAAGCAAATGTTTAGCAATAACTCATGCAGTGGCTGTGTAATAAGTCAGAGACCATTAAAATAAATGTGTTACCCCTCGATGTGGATACAAAAGCAATTTGCAATTGCAGTTGAATCTTAACCTTTTAAACATGCAGTTTACACTAGAATTCTGATGAGGTAGCTAGTGTGTACCACATGCAGAAACTAGATTTTCTGAAAATAGATAGAGGTGAAAACTGTTATTAATATATGGATCTTCAATTTAATAGGTCTGTAAAGCATACAAAAAAATTCTGGTAATAGCTGAAAGGTTCAATGATAATAGTATTGTCAATCACTGGTAATAGTATTGTCAATCACTGGTAATACTACACTTTTGTGCTGACAATAGTATCGTTCCAAGCTTCTGAAAAGAAACTTCCTGCCCCCATGTCATAAGCGTGCCTCCGCATTGGTTGGTTTTCCTGTGTGGGCGGGCAGAACAGTTCAAAAACATGGCAGCGGTTCTCTCACTTACCGAGAGCGAACTTTGTTGTCACGCTTCTCATTTTTATTTTATTGTTTTCCCTCAGGAAATAGAAATATCTGGTTTATCCTGCCGTTGCACTCCTGAAGAGCAGGTAGGATCTCAAACATTTTAAAAAAATGGACACGGGGCAGGAACTTTCATGAGCAAGCACACAGCTGAATCCATAGCGTAAGACACTGCGGCGGTCGACCAGCAGAAAGTCAGTTCACTGAAACGGTCGACCGCCCAATCGAAATAAACATCGCACCCATATATTAAAAAAAAAATAACCGATAGTTTTGTTTGTCCATTACCAGGGAGTACTAGCATCTCGAGGTTCTGGACACGTTGGAACCTCTTGAGTTTTGCTCTTGAGGTTCATGTGTCCAGAACCTCTCGATGCTATTACTCCCTGGTAATAGACACAAACCTATCGGTTATTCTATATTTAATATCCCATGTTACAGTACCACTGAAGAAAGATAAAGCATGAGAAAAAAAAAAACTGTTACTAATAAAGTCAGGGTTACCGTGCTCACCTTTTTTGACAGCAAAATGTAACCTGCAATAGTAATGTTTTTAGCATAACAAGAACATGACACCATTCACTCTATTGAACATTCATGACAATAAGTGCAATGTTTTAGCTTTTTTAAAAGGCTGAAAGGCACTTACTGCAGTAAAAATGCTTGTGCAATACATTTACAAAACATAGTCCTTAAGTCTAGAGATTGCACAGCATGTGTCTCTAAAGCCTCAAGACAGTCAGACAACATAAACAAAATAAAACATTTTAATTTTTAACTTGTTTTCCTCATTAAATGCACATGGATATGTGACTTTGTTGTGGTTATTAAAATGAAAATCTTAAATGTAGTTTAAGATAAACTTACAAGATTGTTTCTTTTTAAGAACCATATATTTTTTGTCCTGGAAGATAAATGACAGTGGTAAGTAAGTCTCTTTTACAAATCCATTACCTGAGATGATAATCATTATAATTAGTGTTTTTAGTAACTCCACGGACCAAGCGAAAGCAAGTTATTCTAATCCAGCCCAGCACGGATTAAGTGAGTTTGGATCTAGTCGATTGGTCAAGCAGAGAAAATGTTAAAGATTTAAAACAAACATTTATGCTGTAACTGCATCATGTTATTTGGACTTACAGTGACAATACTGTATATTATTTGCACACAGCTGGCAAACAATTTGTTTTAAATTAATTTTTAGAAAGTTTTGCAACCATGTCCAAAATAGACATTTCATTGAGCTGTTGCAACTAGCACATTTCTTTAGCTGATTAACCATGATTACGTCATTGCCTCATGTAGTAATTTATGTTATGCACCTACCCTGTGACATCACCAAGGCTAGCTTGAAAAATAAATTTCACATATTTCTTTTTACTTTATGATTGCTTTTAAATTAAAACAAACCTTAACTGGTGAAACATTTTAAGGCACAGACCTCCCATTTATGGGGTTAAATTGCAGTATGTTTCTTATTGCAAACTAAGTGCATTTGACACACCAGACAAAAGATAAAGATGTTTGTCTTAGGACACAACTAAATTTGCTTTAACCTTTAAACCTAGCAAATATGTTTAGTTTGCATTTCAAGAAGCATTGCATTTAGCATTGAGAAAATGAAATAAAGCCCAGCAATGTGTAATAAAGGGCATTATTAATGCAGTTTGCAAAACATGTGATTTACACATTTTAATACCCCAAACAGCATCAAGCTTTTGACATCTTAATTCCTTTTGATATAGACTAAAGGTGGTTTATTTTATTTGGTAGGTCTGGCTGGCTGCACTCCAGCCTCATTTTTTATTTTAAAAGTTCAGAAACCTTTTCATAGCATTTCTTTCTATACCAGGTACCATATCTCACAAATGATAAGAACACAGCACCAAAGTTAATAAGTGTGTGTGTGTGCGTGTGTGTGTGTGTGTGTGTGTGTGGCATGGGGGCGTAGACAGGTTAGCATATAGAAAGTCTAAGTCAAAGTTAGGTTTGGCATGCTGTATGCCTATCTTTGAACTGAAGTTTTAATTCTCAGCAAGCCAGTGTTTAGTTTTATACATTTAACCATTATCATGCTGATTCTGCCAATAGATTACAACCACTAAAACCACTGGAAGAGTTTTAATCTCCATTTTTAAAACTTTTACTTCATTTTCTCCACCTTCATATTTAAACTGCTCTGACTCATACTCCACCTTTGGGTGGAAGGTTGGAGTCTTTGCATTATCTTAAGTGTGCTATGATATCTGGCTCACTGGCCCAACTACTGCACTTATTGTCTCTTTTTTATTGTCCCGTTGTATGTAATCATCACAATCGCTATCTGGCCCTTGCATTTATTTTTCCCCAGTGTTACGCATCCCTGTACAAATTTCCAACTGTTATCCACCTTGTTTTCCACTGTCATGCCTGTTCTAGTACCATATTAACCGATGCTACTGTATTCTATCCAATGTATGTTAGATAACCTACGTGTTATCCTCTCCTCTGTAATCCCTCCCCACAGGTTGCACTGGGAGACGAGCAACTTGTTGCTCAGTGTGCCTTTCCTGGTGAAACAATTTCAATAAATAAATAAATAAATAAAATAGGCTGGTAAAGCTGTGGCGACAGGTATTACTTTTGGTGCTGCTACAGTCACTATTGTTTTCTCAGCCTTTACTTTGACATCTTGCAATTCAGTTATTGCAGAGGTTAACTCATCCTTTTGAACCACTCTGCTGACCACTCTGCTGACCCACTCTGCTGACCACTCGCTGCGTAGTCAAAAGAAGACCCTAAAATGTGTCTTATCCAGGATCTCCATTATCCTCCTGCTACTCGTGGGCAATATACACCCAAACCCTGGCCATGTTGCCCCAACCCCTTATAGGCCAGGTCAATCCAAAGGACTCATGCTGGCCACCATCAATATTTGCAGTCTACAAAAGAAATTTGCCCTACTCCAAGCATGGGTTTACTGCCACAACCCTGATGCCCTAGCTGTAACTGAACTGTGGTTACCACTGAGTACCCCAGACTCAGCTGTCATGCTGCTGAGCTATACTTCGTTCAGATCTGATAGACTGGGGAAGAGGGGTGTGTGCACTGTCCCTCAGAAACCACCTGCAAGGTGTCAAAATTAAAAAAATGACCCCAATGGGGGAGCCCAGACCCTCACCCTAAAGGTTGCTCTTGGCAACTCTGGAAAATCTCTCTACCTAATGTCTGTCTACATACCCCTTCGCAACCAGAAGGATGCTTTCACATCCATCCCAAACATCATCACCCAGCTCCCCAAAAACTCAGAAATGATTACCCTTGGTGATTTCAATACAAACTGGCTTGACCCTGAGACAACCTGTCTCAGGGATGCAGCCACAGCCCAAAATTTGTTGCAGATGGTACTTACCCCTTCTAGGGTAAATTACAATAGGGGCTCCAGTTCCATCATTAACCTCATCTTTACGAATCATCTGGAGCAGGTACAGGATGTCCAGGTCCTCCCAGATTTGCTCAATGTTCATTCCCCGGTCACCTGTCGCTGGTCTAATAGCTGGAAGTACCCACCCCCCAGGATCTCCAGTTATTGCCAGCTAAAGAAAGGATCCCTGGAACATTTCCACAACTACCTCTGAAACTTCGACTGGTCCTCACTTGATTACCAGCTGTCAGTAGACGCTGCCCCCTCCTTCTTCATAAGCTCCTTCCAAACTCCCCGTGATATCTTTTCCCCTTTTGTAAAGCAGACAGAAAAAGCCCAATCCTCTCCATGGATAACCCGATCCCTAATTGACCAAATGAAGGCCGATGATATCTATGGCACTGTGCCCTAGAGACCGGTTGCTCTTCTGACTGCCAACTGTACTGTGCTGCTCGAAATTCCTGCACCTGGGCTATCCGCAAGGCCAAGATGGCTTATTATCAGGCCAATCTTACTGCCATCTGGGGAAATGGGAAAAGGTTCTGGGAGAATATTAAGGAACTTAGTGGTAAGTTCCCCCCTGCCCCAATCCATGCTGATTATTGGTGGTGCTCCCACCCACGACCCTAGTACAATCGCAAATGTTTTTAATGCCTCATTCTCTGACCTCAGCTCTATCCTCCCCTTGACTTCTTCTATGCATCTACTGGTCAGTTCCCACCCCCCCAAGATGCTCCACCTTTTCACTTTGGAATGATCTCCCCAAGCACTGCCTGCACCTATCTCTCCAAGTTCCTTGGTAAAACAAGACAGAGTGGTGACTCACTTGATGCAAAGCTGCTCTCCCTAACTCTTGATGCAGTACTAACACCCCTAACCAAAATACTCAACATGTCTCTGTGTCTAGGACAGTTCCCTTCACTGTGGAAAAGGGTGGTTATAACTCCAGTACATAAAAATGGTCATCGTTCTTCTAGTAGTAAATACAGACCCATTTCCATCCTTCCTCCCCTATCAAAAGTGTTGGAAAAAGTTGTCGTTGACCAACTTACTGAATACTTGGACTCACACCATCTACTGTACCAGCAACAGCATGGTTTCAGTAAAGGGCACAGCACAACCACCACCCTACTGGAATTTACCTCTTTTATCCATGATGCCCTAGACCAGGGAGCCCTGGCCGGATCTGTCTATATTGATCTCTCTAAGGCCTTTGACATGGTTAATCACCTGATGCTCATCAACTCCCTCCTCTCTGTTGGTGTATCCCAAGAGACCACTGGCTGGTTCTCCAACTATCTCCACAGACGTACCCAGCAAGTAAAGATGAATAACACCCTGTCCACAAACCTTCCTGTCCAATTCGGTGTCCCTCAAGGATCCATCCTTGGCCCACTCCTCTTCTCGCTGTACTTAAACTCCCTCTCTATGGCCTCCACTGGCCATCTCCTCCTCTATGCAAATGATGCAGTGATCTTCAGTCGGCATCCTGACCTGACCCAACTCCAAACATCTCTACAGGACTCCTTCACTGAAATAGAATCGTGGTTTGCCTCCCATAAGCTTGTCCTCAACTATAAGAAAATGAAGGTCATGCTATTCACCCACCCTCAGCATAAACACTACTTGACCACCCTCTCTATACAAAATTCCTGGAGTATAGCTCTGGAACCAGTTAACAACTTTAAATATCTAGGGGTCACCCTTGACTCGGCCCTTACCTTCTGTGAACATATGGCTGTGACTTGCTCTGTAATCAACACCAGAATTGGCCTACTGTATAAACTCCGACCCTGTCTCCCACCCGATGCCCTCTGACTAGCCATCTCAAGCTTCATCCTCTCCCTGGTAGATAATGGCATAGTCATCTATGGTGCTGCCTCAGACACCACCCTGGCCACTATCAAACGCTCCCTGAATAAGGCCTGCAGACTGGCCAAGGGCAGTGAATGGCTCAAGCATACCTGTGACCTCTACCAACGCTTGTCATAGCATAACTTTCAGGGGTGTCTCTTCTACCAGACCTGCCTTCTGTCCAAAAAAATCCAATTGGGCCTGTCCCCCAACCCCCCAGGCTGTCTCTCACTTCTTCAACCGAGCTCACTGAGATGGGCCACAGGACACTCTGACACTATGGCCTTTTGCGTCCCTTTTGTCAAGACAAGTGCTGGCCAAAGGTCCTTTCACTACAGGGCTACTTTTTGGAGGAACTCAATCCCTGGGCCTACCCTATCAATCCCCAGACTAGGACCCTTTAAAAATGAGCTACGTGACTATATTCTATCCAGCTCTGAATGTGACTGCAAGTAACTCCTTCTCCCTGTACTGACAAGCCCCGCTGCTGAATATGTACTTGATTTTATAGTCTGATTGTACTACACGCACACCACTGGTGTTGCTCTATGTATTGGTATTTTGTTATGCATTTTGCCTCTGTATTTTTTATTCTCTGTATTTTGTCTTCATTATTCTCTGTATTTGTCTTCATTCGCTGTATGATGTGGAGCTTTTGTAAATGAGTCCCTGACTCAAAGGGTTGTAATTCCAAGACTTTAATAAATAATAATAACCCTCCACTGGCTGATGATCCAACATGCACAGAAAACCAGTGTCTTATTACCCTCTGAAACTGACATCTTTTTCTCTCCAGTACATCTAGCGACATGACCATGGTCTTGCTCCCATGGGTTTCGGGCTCTGATCATCGTTTGACCAGCTCCTTTTCTCCTTTCCATTGGCCTGCTATCCAGCATGCACAAAACATGAGGGCTTCAGTGCCCTCCTTAATGGACATACTTTTGTCCTTAAAGGAAAACTGAGCAAAACAGTGCCTTCAATCATCAGGGCTGCAGAAATGCCTGAATAACATACCCTATAAAGTTTACAATGACTGCAGCTAACCTTTGACAAGTTATTTCTTGTTTGTAAGGTGGTCTTGGATGTGCCACTTCTAAGGTGCTGCCACACTGGAAGACAGAGTGTGACCTTAGTACCTCCCAGATCATCCTGTCCTTTGCCAGAATGCTCGTTCATAACAAGCGAGGCACATTTACATGGAGTAAAAATAAACAATGTCCCATGTAGAGGTCTTTGAACTGTACCTCTACAAGCAATTCCCATTGAAAACGGAGCAGTGTAAGGTGGCTAAATTTGTTATTAAAGTTCCAGCTGCGAGTTCGGGCATGTGCAGTAGCAGCTAAACTCCGGAGCTTAGGCACTACTGTGCATGCCCGAACTCGAGCCTGGAACACAATAACACATTTAACACCTTACACCTTCTCAGTCCAATAAGTACGGTCAAAAGCATTTCATCAGGACACAGATTTATTTTGCTCCTGCGTAAATATTTTCATCGTATCAGCAACCGGCGTTCACGACTGAGGACAGGATGATCCAGGAAAGTACTAAGGTCACCATCTGTCTTCTGGTGCAATCGGCACCTTAGAAATGGCACATCCAGGACCACCTTACGAACAAGAAATAACTTGTCAAAGGTAAGCTGCAGTCATTGTAAACTTTATAGCGTATGTTAATCGGGCATTTCTGCTGCCCTGGTGATTTTAGGCACTGTTTTTCTCAGTTTTCCTTTAACACACTGTTAAACATGTACTTGAACCTGGCCCCAGGGATCCATCACTCTTTGTATATATTTGACCAGTTCCTCAACATGCTTACACTTACTCAACCTTTTCTTTAGTTCATCCATGGACATTTTGCTTATAGGTTCATAATACTTTCTGAACTCTCAGAGTCTAATAAACCCCTTTTCCTGATGCTGCAGTTAGGTTATGATCCTTATCTGTGTGCACTCTATCTAGTTTTACCTGTGTACCTACTGGACTGAACTGGACCAGCACTGAACCAAGTCATAGCCACAGTCACCAGAAAAATGTAGTTTTTACACACTGGACAGATTCAGCTTGGCTGGTGGCCAGGGACAGAAAGATAACTCAGACTACACTTAGTTGTTATGAATTAAATATTTTTTTGTAGTAGAATAAAAACATCCCTGATACAGTAAAATTAGACAGATAACAGTGCACCATTGTCATAGCTATAAGCATGCAGAGAATCAAAGCAGATAATATCCTGTCCTCTGGAGTGCTCCAGCGTCCGTGGATAGTAATGATGTGTGGCCTTCTACCTTCTTCTGGAACAGTAGTGAGGCTCACAGTCTAGCCCTTATTTATACAGAGCTTATTCACAGCTAAAAGCAGTGATTTGCTAAATAAGGTAGGTTTTTAGAATAGCAGCAGAAGAAAATAGGGAAGGCCTTTATTAAATAAGGCCATTCTCAAAACAGCATCAGAGACAAGGGAAGTACTTCATCAAATAAGGCTCTCTACAATAATAGCTTGGTAAAAAGCTAGCCTCATACTTTCTTGGACACAGTACGCCTATTCTGATAGGTGATGTTATTCAGCTGTTTGCAGGGCCAGCTTGAGCTGACCTTTGTACTGAACAGTAGTCCTATATTTACACAAAAGCATTTTGCTATCCTGATAAGTGATGTCACACAGCTGTTTGCAGGGTCAGCTTGAACTGACCTTTGAGTTGGACTGTAGTGAATCTACTAGTTTGTCTTACCCTAAACCTTCACAAAGCACATAGTACAGCCAGCCCTTTGTGGCTATTTTCAGAGAGGCTTTTAAAACAGACTATGACAGGCGGTACAGTGCTTCTTAACAGTATCTCATTTAAACAGTGTGTTAGCAAACATTTTTATGCCTTGCACATACCATTTGGTTCCTACTTATTGTAGTTCCTTTTTTTTAATTTTTTTTAATTTTCCTGCAGTCTACTATGACATCCTAGTTTTATACAAAAACAAATTGCTAACTGTAACAAAGTTTCCCCTGAGGGAAGCACATGCCTTTTAACCCTTTCTCTCATCTCTTAGCTCCTTTTTTTAAATATTTTACTGTGACTTTTCAGTCCATTTTTCTTTCAACACTTTACCAGTTCTTTTAATACTTTGCCATAATTCCACACATCAACCAAGTGGAGGCAGTGCAGAGAATGTCTACCAAAATGGTCCAGGGCATGCATCAGAAAAGCTGTGAGGACAGGCTTAGGGAGCTAAACATGTACTCACTGAAGGTAAGAAGGGAGAGGGGGGACATGATAGAGACATTCAAATATGCCAAAGGGAGTAATAATGGAGGGGAGACCAGTTTTCTGCAGAAAAGGAAGAGCACTAGGATGAGGGGTCATGCAATGAGGCTGGAAGGGGGAGGCTTTGAGGCAACGTGAGGAAGTACTACTTCACAGAAAGAGTAGTTGAACCATGGAACAGGCTACCAGAGGAAGTGGTAGGTGCAAACACTGTGAAAGTATTCAAACATGCGTGGGACAGGCACAGAGGTTTACTTACACTAGGACAGAGGGAAGCTACAGACAAGGGTCTAGCAGGACCTATACTAAGGAAGTAGGTGCCAGTTGAAACAGGGCAGACTTGATGGACCAGGAGGTCCTTTTCTGCCAACAACTACTATGTAACTGTAACTATAATAAAAGAATAGAGGGTGACAGTGACTAGATACTTGGGTTTTGGTACACTAGCTCTTTGACACAGTTTTTTTTGCAAAGAATATATAAGAGATATGCTATGCTCCCATTAAAAATATGTGTGTTATTTTCCTTGAGTGCAGTTTGACCTGATGACATTACGAATGGCAGAGCCACGGTGGTGTCAAAGGTCAAACTGCTCAAGGGGAAAATAACACACATATATTCAATGGGGGCATGGCATATTTTAATTTAGTTTTTTTGTTGACTGGGTAAGTGCACTAGACAAATTCTGCCTATTTTCAGGCACAACCCAGGGAAGGGGGATACAGATGAATGCTAACTAACCTCAAACCAGATTAAACTGTTGGTAGTATTTTTAGTGAAAGGGGGACATTTGGCCAGGGCACCGGGGAAATTCCCTTACTCTTTTCGAGAAGTACCATGAGATCTTTAACATCCACCTGAACTACCACCAAAACATTCAGATGGGACCTCTGTTTAACATCTCATCCGAAAGATGGCAACTGAGGAGTGCATCATCCCCCCTCATGCTGCATTACAGTGTCAGTATTGGGATTTAACCCAAGTGCCTTGTGTGGAGATAGAACCCACAGCCTTCTGATCTCCTGGCCTCAGAGGTGAGTATGCTACCTGTTGAACCACTGACACTGTATCCATTTACGCAACACCTTGAGTTTCTGTGTATTATAATTTTTAATATTTGAATGGTTATTTTTTGAGTTTATGTCTTTTCAGATGATCGACATGTGTGTATGTGTCATGAGTGCATACAATGGGGTGAGCGTTAGGGTTGACAACCCCAAGGAAGACTCCACCCCTCATTTGCTTCAGGGGTGGGACAGGGGTTTTAGGGTTGGAAACTCTAATGTAATATTTCTGTACTTTTGTTGCTTTATCCTGAACTCTAACTGATGCATTAATGTAGTTTTTTGCAAAGAATTTCCTTATTTTTTGAAATAGTGTAATTGGAACCTGCCCTGCAGTCCCGCCCATCTATAGTTTTTGAGATAGAGTAATCGTATTCTTGTTTGCCTGTGGAGCAAACGGTCCTGCGCTCCCATCCCTCCATAGATACATATACGTATGTCGCTGTGCAAGGGCCCTGCGCTTTAATTTATAGGACAACGGCAAACACATTGTCAGCATAGCCATCTTGTTGCCCCACCTCATGTACCTGGTGCATAACATTTTTGAATCTCTGCCAAAACATAATTCTGTGCAACTGCAATGCCATTACACACCATAGGTGTGAAAATACATTTTGACTAGGATTTGAAAAATGACAGCTATGTCTTATATGAGGGGGTAATAAGAAGGCTATGTTGAAAATTTGGGGTCAAAGTATTTAAAATTTCCAAAATTGCAAGCGTGTGTAGTGAAATTGCACAGAATTGGCATAACTTTGTCATTTTTACATATTTTGACCCCAAATTTTCAACATAGCCTTCTTATGACACCACCTCATGAACAAGGGCAGGAAAAATGTTCAAATCACACCCAAAAGGTGAATTTGCCAAGTGACAGCAAAATCACCTTTCAGGTGGGAATTGCACAATGACAGCCATATTGTTCATGAGGTGGGGTCCCCAAAAGGCCATGTTGAATATGTGGGATCAAAATGTCAAAAAATGACTAAGTTATGCATAAAAGTTGAAATCCCCATCGAAACACATTGAACCGCATTTACTTTAGTTTCTCATATTGCAGTCATCAATTCCAGCAGCAAGATGTGTCTTCAATTGGAGAGTGGATCTTGAACCTGGGACCTGTTCAGGTGAGTGAGGGTGTGTGGGGATGTATTGGGGGTATGGGGTGCTGAATGCTGAGTGGGAGTGGGGGGGGGTGATCAGTGAGGGACATTTTTTTTTTTGCAGCCTTCCACACACACACATATATCAGGGACAGTGATCACTGTATAGGGAAGGGGGGAGGGACCACTGGACTATCAGGGAATATAATATTGACTTGGGATAGTAATTGGAGAATGGGGAAGGGACCACTGGACTACCAGGGAATATAATATTGACTTGGGATAGTAATTGGAGAATGGGGGAGGGACCACTGGAATTCCAGGAATAATATTTTTTTTTACATGGAGACAGCAGTCATAAAATGAGGGAGGGGGAGCAACCACTGGACTACCAGTGCACATCATTTTGACATGGGGACAGCAGTCGGAGAATGGGGAAGGGGGGAGGGACCACTGGACTACCAGGGATATTATTTTTTTTTACATGGGGATGGTGATCAGAAAACCAGGGAGTGGGGAGGAACCACTGGACTACCAGGGCACATCATTTTGACAGGGGAACAGCAATTGGAGAATGGGGGAGGGGGGAGGGACCACTTGACTACCAGGGATAATAATTTTTTTTACATGGGGATGGTGATCAGAAAACTGGGGAGTGGGAAATACCACTGGACTACCAGGGCACATCATTCTGACATGGGGATGGCAATCATATAACAGGGGATGGGGGGAGGGACCACTAGACTACCAGTGGCATATTATTTTATCTTCAGGGAACAGAAATCGGCATTTGGGGGTGCCACTGGACACTAGGGAGCTATGACAGTTCAAACTGTCATGGACCTTTACTATTCGCAGTCTTTTCAGGTCGAACAGTAAAGTTTGAACTGTATAGAACTGTGAATGGCTATTTTCTGATCGATTGATCCTTAACTAAGCGAGTGACAGGCGATATAATTCTCGGCCCCAAAATACATACTTGCCATCACGATTTTTAAATAATAATACAATAATGGAACTAAGCATGTGACTGAGACCTAAGTGCAGATCTTGGTTGTTCCTTACCAAGTAGCATTTCCTTAGAAATCAATTTTTTAAATGAAAAAAAAAAGCAAGATGGCGGACAGGACAAACAGTATTTCTCCAGGCACGAACCATAAATCCTTAACAATTAACAGTTCAAGCAGTTTTTATTTACCTGTTTGTCTAGCGGCTATCACAAAAAACATTATAATTCAAAAATGGAGAGCTATCTTCTCACCACACTATCCAAAGACACACCCTTGGCACAGACTCCATTATCCCTGAAAATTTCAAGACAAAATTGCATTCTGTCTGTGCTGTAGATGAGGGCAAGAAATCCTATGTTAACCAATGGGAAAAAAGTGTTTTGTGCCAAGCATTGTATCTGCCATAAAGACTGATGCAGCTGCGCCAAAGCCCTCGGACACAACACGGTCCGATTCTTGACGGGCTGGCACAGTTGCGACATTTGTCCCACTTTACAGCAGCTTACTCCAAAGGTTTGGTGCAAGCCTCATAAAAACTGTACGCCACAGATGCAAACCAGGGGAAGCTGGTCTAAATTTGCTGTGTCCGGGACATGCAGAAGAGGCTTTCTGGAATAGAATATTTGCCACTGTTTGGTGCAAATCACCACTTGTGTCAAACACCTTGCCACAAGTCCCCTGTGGCGATTGCAACCCCTACTAGAATCTGGCCCCATATCTCAAAAACCATTCATGATGCCCTCACAAAACATTCCACATCTTGAGACACTGGCAAAATGACTGTGCATGCCAAATTTTAGGCTCTTTGGCAAAAAATGCCAAAGTTATTAAGGTTCAAAATGTTGAATTTAACATACAGTACAACTCTAGCTATAGGGGCACTACTGTACCCCAATAATATATATATGTACATATACACAAACAGTACATATACAAACAACATATGTTTTGAAATAACTGACCAGATAAAAAGTGATATTTCTCTGAACATGAAAATATATTAATATCTTTTCATGATGTATTATGTCATAGTGATATCTTTCCTGGTACCACTGTGTCATAGTGCACTGGACTCTGGATTCAAGAAGCATCATGATGGGTAAGGAAGCATCACATCAAATTTTATTGTGAACAAATATACAAACTGCCACAAATCAGCCCTGGTGCTTCGACCACAGGTGTGTTTTGTTAGTGGACACTGACAACAAAGAATATGTAGCCTAATTTATAGTATACCTCTTAAAGGGGAGTGTGCCCTTCGAGCATCACTAGTGACTATAAGTCCTGTAACAGGTAGAAAAGCAGCACAGATTTTTTCAAACACATGAATATCACAAGAAAAATGTTAACACCTACAATCAGATTTATCCCAAAACATCTATCTGTATAAACTAAATATGATACGGCTTGACTGAAGATATCATACAGGTATTTATGTTCCTTCAAGGTCAGTGATGTTAAGATCGATCACTTGTGGCTTCGGCACTCATGAGATGTCATATCACTGGCCTTTCATGAAGATAACTATTATATCTTCAGCTAGGTCATGTCATATTCCATATACAGAGATACTATATATATATATATTGCAAGGTCATACCAAGAGAGTAGTGATGCAGCAAAGTCAGATCCATTTCAGTCTCACATTCCCCTTAGTTTTAATGAGTGTAAAAGCAGAAGTTCAGCTTTAGTGCTAGATATCTGTATCACTACTTCAGCATCTTTTCCTCCATACCTCCAGTATGATCAAGGCTGAAATTGCTACTGATCTGTGGATTTGAGAGGTGGTACAGTATTTGCATGAAAGATTTTGTGAAAGTAACTCCTTAATGTTCGTAAGACTTTCTCTTCTTAAGTTGATATTTCCCGGTAAACCAAGTTTTCCGCTTTTTTAGCTAGAATTTACTGAAGAGTATGATATTTGTTTGTTTTATTTATTTGTAATATTTGGATACATCATAATAATATGACAGTAAAGCATAAAAAAAATTTGGTAATACCACTCCTCAAAAGTGATAATACCCTCGATTCTGAGTGTAATACTGTCGTTCAGAGCCTGTAATACTATTGTTCTAGAGCTCTGAATGACAGTATTATCAAAGAGACAGAACAGCGCGAGCACATTTCTGTTTCACACTGTAAGCTGGTTGCTATGGGGCCCAGTGCACTTCCTAGACTCATGATGTGACATTTTTCAAAGCTTGCCTCATGATTGGCTTCTTTTTGTCTGTGGGAGGGCAGAACAGTTTTGAAAACATGACGGCTGTCTAGAGTAATTTTTATGTCACACTTTCTGCAATTTTTTTTCTTTTGGTTTTACATTTAAATTATTATCATCTGGTTGATCTATCCTTCACTCAACTCTACAACCAAGTAACAGGTAAGACTGATCAAGATGCTGCCTACCGAATGCACTGTAAAAGGTGCAGAAGTTGACAGACACTGTTAGAGCAAATGAGTTTTCAGTGCAGCGCTCCTGGAGCAAGTGAGTGTTTAGTGTAGTGATCAGGTACCTGTTTTCACAGCATAACGAGAAAAGAATACAGAGCTGAAGAATTTTTGTATTGGCTCCATATACTGCATTACAAAACATAACATATAGGAGTGTTTATCACAAGGGGGTAATACCATCTTCAGGTTCTGGGGACACTGGAACTTCTCTGGGATATTACTCCCTTGTAATATACACCCTCCTACCTATTATTCTATTTATTCTTTCAGTTTTTATTGACCGGGTAGCAGACAAGACATTTGCCTATTTTTGGGCACAAGCCGGTAGAGTCACAAAACAGGAGGTAAACAGAAACATATAGGATACAGGGTGAACATACACAACTGCATATCTATAAACATAGAAATACCAAAAGAAACAAAATATTATAACTTGGAGACAAAGCCAGCCCAGTGGCACTGAGGGCTGAGGCGCTGGATGCCAAACCTCACACCACACTGGTGACCTGGGTTTGGGAACAACTCGGGTCGTCAGGGGTCGGCATGGGAGGGAAGGGATCAAGAGTCTGGAGGACTGCTCTCCCTTCCCAGGGAGGGTTCTGGGGTCTGCACCACTCCTGGGTGTCCCCGATGGTAGTTGGGGGAAGCACAAGGAACTTGCAGCACAAGTGGACGTGGGGGCAGAGCTACGGCGGATGTTGGCATTCATGTGTCATGGACATCATTGCATGTCTGATGCTCTGGGGGAGGCAATGCAGAAGTGAAAATCCTCCCTTGGATTGGGAGGTGATGAGGGGTCCAGTGGACTGTGCCCACATCCCCAACGCTGGGCCAACTCCCCATGGCTAGAACTGACACCCCCCCCCCCACTGGATGGACCCGCTAATCTTTGGAAGGCTGCCAGGTAGGAGAGTTGGGCCCTCCCCCTGGGGGGTGATCTGGGAAGGGGATGGAATGTCCGGTGGGTTGGTGCTGGAAGGGAGGAGGGCTCAGGCAGGGGAGTAGAAGTGCCAGTCCAAGAGACTACTTCCGAGAGATGCCTGGTCCTTGGCTGCATAAAAGAGAGTTTAAAAAATAAATAAATAACTTGGAGACAAAGCACAACATATAGAGAAGTAAAAACCATAGTACAACACAATGACAATCTCAACAGAGGATAGAAACATAATAAACTCAGACGGTTATACACTTTGGGGTAGGATTTTTGAAAGCCTTCTATCGCCACAACCCCAGGTGTGTTAACAATACAGTGCATGGGGCTTGTGGCAATCTAATGGGATTTTCTATCCCATGCGGCAATGGCCGCAAGTTGGATCAACTTTTTCGGGATAATGTGTGACAGTCCTGGGGGCCGTTTTTATGCAGCTTGTGCCAGATATTTGGCACAAGCCGATGTAACCACTAGGTGGTGCTATCCCAAGGGCTACTACCCCTGCCTGCTTGGCTAGTAGCAGATTAAGTGGCCAGAGTTCTGAAACGGGTGCCTCCATCGGGAGGTCAGGTTGGTAGTGGTCAAGCTAACCTGGGCACTGCCCTCCGGGACACTGTAACCCCCTTCTTTTCTTACTAGTGGCCAGAACAATACACAAAAATTACTTTTCACAATACCCCTGATACACCACACCAGTCCCCACACTGTTTGTATTTACCACCAGGGCTTTCCTCTGGCCCGGCCCTGGGAACCCCCTGTAAAACAAGGTTATGCACAGCAAATAACAACAGTACAGTACTCTTGGTGCAAACTGGAACCACAGTCAGGTTAAATGCAAAAATAGCTGTATCTGATTTATTTAAGGGGCTTGAACAAGGGAGGGGCGTGATCAGGTTAATTTGCTTAAAGGCTCTATCAGTCAAACAGTTATGCATGCACTTCAGGGTCCATAAACAGTCACACACTCTGGGTACCCAGATGGAGAATGGTGGGCTAGCCAGGAACGTTGCCGCTAGTTGGGGCCCTTTGATGGAAGAAAACAACATTGGACCAGCATACCATTCTGTGGTGATTTGCATATGCAGCCCATGATGCTTTGCATTGTGGGGGCATGTGTGATTTTGTATTTTCTTGAAACTTGGCTTCCCAGCCAAATGCCCTTTGGGGTAACCCTTGCCTCAGTGTTTACGCACAGAGGTTCTTTGTCTTTTAAATAGTTTTTTATTTTAATGGGTTCACCACAACATATCCAAGGCACACTGACTTAAGGGTAGCTGGTCCATTCCACTGGGGTGTCAAACAGATGAGGCATACTGATGAGTCCTGGTAGGACTGAAACACGTGTCTATGTCTTCTGTTAGCACCCTTTGCAAACTGTGTGAGAGGCCTTTCAGCACCATGCAATTCTGCTTAAAGTTGGACCAGCATAACATTCTCTGGTGATTTGCATATACAGCCCATGATGCTTTGCATTGTGGGGGCATGTGTGATTTTGAATTTTCTTGAAACTTGGCTTCCCAGCCAAATGCCCTTTGGGGTAACCCTTGCCTCAGTGTTTGCGCACAGAGGTTCTTTGTCTTTTAAACATGCACAACACACACTATTTGTAATCTGGAGCTGGAGGGCTCAGTTCGAGAAAAGAAAACAACAAGAAAATCAGATGACACACTCTTAGATTAGGCTATTGTTGCAGGGAGCTACCCTGATGATTACTCACAATACCAAAGACTGGATACAGGCTGGACGAAAATCGAGACAGCAAGTGGTTAATCTGGAGTGCCAGGAGAAGCAGGGCCCACACAATTCGCCAAGGCATCATTCCTCTTCATGCGTGGAGCAGGGGGCTGATCCCCAGGCAGGTCTCCCGTCGGTGGCTTTCTCTGTGTAGTGAGGTAGTCTGGCAGGGCCATCTCCATTCGGCCTGAATGGAGATGAATGCGGGTTCAGTCTGATGAGGCTGGATAAAGTTTCCAACAAGCAGAACGCAGTTCACACAGTGGGAAACCCAAATCACGACCCACTTTCAATACACAGCACATTTACATGTAAGGAAATTCTACTGTACCAAGCAAACCACTCTCCGGTCACGATCGCAAAGTCTCTGCACAAACCAGGGATTCAAAAGCAGCTGGAAATCCTGACAGGCCGATCACATTCAGCAAATCTTCAGTCATCTTCAGGTTAAAGCCTGGTCACAGTCCAGTGGCTTAAATAGTCCTCACAACTCGGATTCAGTCCAAATAAACTCTATTTTCCCTCTGAGGGACAGCAGGCAGACAGGCAGACCAAAACTCAGCCCGTTCACAGTTCTCCCATGCAAAACTACAGAGAACTGCTGCTCAAAAATCACTTGAGCTGTTACTTCTTCACTTCTCAGCTCAAAACTAAAACTAGCTGCAGCAGCCTGGGAAATTCCCCAAGATCCAAAAGGTTTGGTTGGCTGATCCTCCTGTCAGTCACAACAAAGGCTCCCCCTTCAGGTGCAAAAAGGCGCAAAAAGCCCTTAACTATAATTCCTACAGATTTTGACTCCAGACAGCTCCTGTAGTCCGGCTGTATTTTAGGTCCCACCAGTACTGATTGGTCCAATTTGCAGTCCAGGACCAAGATAGTGGAGATAAACAAAACAGTCCTTGCTGCAAAGAAGGCAGGTTAGACAAACTATATTATCATTATCACTCTAAATGATTTTCAGCAAATAGTTACATCTTTCAACAGAGCTCCCTCTCAGATTACTTATGACTGCAATCCAGGCAGCTCTTAAAGAGACAGTACACAGAGACTTTACAGGCACGCTCTGGCAATCACATTTAAACTGTTGAAACACAGGACACCAGCCTGGCAGTGAGCATTTAGGCAAGCTCAAGGAAGACTTTTCTGGAACCCCCATTTGTAGGGGTGTTACACTGCCATAATTCATGGAAACTGTCACAACTGCACCTGAGATTGTAAAATCAGGCGCAATTGCAGTGAAGGATTTGATGTACCACCAGAACCTAAGTGCCGTGGTGCAAAGCTGAACTCAAGCCCTGTGCCATGCTTTGAAAATCCTGCTCTTGGAGTTTATAATCAGTAGTTCAAACAAGTGCAACAACTCATAGAAATATTGATTTTCCAAGGCAGGCTATGGACATATACAGAAGGAGGCCTTGGAAAGGAAGGATTGATACCCATGCTTGAAGGCTACACTAGAGGAACTCAGTCAGACCGATGGTGGGTTGGAATTCCACAGTTACAAGGCAGAAAAAGAGAAGAACAATTCACCAAGTTTGGATTTGATCATGGGGATGTTAAGGGATGTTAAAGAACCTGAGGAATTGGAAACATAGAAAAACAGAATTTTTTTTTTTTTTTTAACCAATTATTTTACCAGGTGAGACACACTAAGCTGAAAGCTTGTTTGCAGGTGCAACCAGGGAGCACGAGGAAGTTAAGTGACTTGCTCAGGGTCACACAGTATGCAAGTGGGGGCTGTGGGATTCAAACCCAGGTCTCCAGATTTGCAGCTCAGAGCCTTA
Organism: Neoceratodus forsteri; assembly: GCA_016271365.2. Taxonomy (NCBI): domain Eukaryota; kingdom Metazoa; phylum Chordata; order Ceratodontiformes; family Ceratodontidae; genus Neoceratodus; species Neoceratodus forsteri. The sequence goes on along the minus strand of CM028129.1, from coordinate 1,129,146,874 downwards.
AACCACTGCGCCATACTGCCTCCTAATTTGACGGCAAATAAGGGCCATTTGGCCCACCTGGTCTGCCTGCTGACCCTCCATGACATACGGCTGATGGGCCTTAATAGGTAGGGAATACTGTCAGAAATTAGAACTGAATGAAGGGACCTGTTTGGTCACCACATTGAAAACCACACCACCCAACATGAGTTTATGCAAGACAGAAGGGGGAGCCGAGTTTGGAGTAATGGGTGCAGTGGTGTGTGTAACTATTCAAGATTAGGGCAGACCTGCATATACTATTATAGCCTACATCCCAAATGGAAGACCGTCTTAGAGGCAGAGAAGTATACAGCCATCATGTATGTCAGTTTGGGTAGTAAAATGCCACAGGCAATGGCAGTGCAGGTTTTTAGGGTAAGGTTGTCTCTGATTTTGAAGGAAAGCCCCAACCTAGTGTTCAGTGCCTTACAGACCACATAGATGTGCACTGAAAAGTCCAGCAATGTGTCTAACATGACCCCCAGATAGTTAAAGGAGGAAACAGTGCTAAGGCAGGATCCATTTACCCCAGTGACTGTCAAGGGTGTATGGCACCTTTTGACTCATGGCACTGAGCCACAAAGCATGGTCTGAGTCTTAGTACCATTCATAAGGAGCTCTTAGTGGGGAGCCATGCTTGAACTGATTATAGGTCAGATGACAGCTGTCAATTCGGGTCCAAGATGCAATGAGAACTCATGCAAAGGATCAGGTGGTCATCAGTATACAGGACAGGTGTACAGTACTGCAGACTAGTCTGGTTTGCATTTATAAAAAGTGAGAAAAGAAGGGACCCCAAAATAGATCTTTTGAGAACCCCAACTTTGGTAGCAGTGATGTCAGACAGAAAGTGACCAAATCTAACTCTCTGCTATCTCTTCCACAGGTAGCCATGTAACCATGACAGTGCAATGGGAGAGACACCTAAAGCACTGAGTTTGCCACATAGGAAGGTAATGTCCATCTAATCAAAAGCTTTGGTGATGTCAATGAGAATAGTACCTGTGAGCTCACCCTTATCCATGGCAGTAGAGATGCTAGTGGTGAGTGATAGGAGGGTAGTAGTAGTGCTGTGGTCTTTCCTGGATTGCTGCTGGGTAGGTGAGAGGTTATATTTGGAGAGGTATTCTGTGATCTGAAAGGCTACCACTTTTTCAAGTAACTTATTAAGTACTGGCAGTACCGCAATTGGTCTATAGTTTCTTATGTTCTTACAGTCACCGTTTTATATGCTGGGACCACATGGGAGTTATTCCAGTGATCAGGGACTGTGCTAGTCATAAGGGAGGGGTTAAAGAGTCTAGTAATGGGTAAGACCAGTTCCTTAACAGCAATCCTCAATATTTTAGGCTTAGTTCCATTAGAGCAGGCAGATTTGGTTAATGGGATTTGCATAAGCAGTTTATACAGTTCACCACGTGATACTGCCCTAAGATAAAAGGGGAGGTGATGACTTGGGCAAGGATAGTCTACTGTGGGGCTAGGTCATAAGATTGTCAATAGTTAATAATTTTCCAGTTCAAACAATGTGGATTGAAGAACTATAAAAATACATGACATACAAGCTGCACTGTGTCTAAATAGTAATGTTTTTGCAGAGGTATCATTAGTCTTCACCTTTCTTCTAACAATAGTACAAATCCTTTAGGTTCTTTATCAGCATGCAGCACCCCCTTTCAGTTGCTATGGAAACATTGACTCAGTCCTCCTCACTTCAGAGCCCTGTCCATTTCCATTATTATCTTATGTGCCTTTTATCATTGCCTTATTTCCTTGAGATAAACTGTATATGGAAATCCCCACCACCAGTCAAAATCAAGTGCTTATTGCATCACTAATCTTCTGAATAACATCACTCCCATAGACACTGGGGATCAGGCACACATCCTGCTAGATATACCATTTCTAATGTGGGCAGACACACATTCATTGGTTCTGCTGTCAGAAATACTTCCCATATACAGCAAGTATTTCACAGCTGCATTAAATATCAGTGACAACATAAGGATGCACCGTCAAATCCCCTGGGGCCAGAAATGCATTTTTTATTAGTAATGTTTTAGTTGGCATGCCTCTTTAAGCAGCAGTATTTTGTTAGTCTGCAAAAAATGTCATCATATAGTGTTGTGGGAAGCATTTATTTCTCACATCCTAAGATTCATGCTCAAGTGTATTGATAGTTTTCTCAGATATTGTTAAAACTGCTATTACAGCTAGTTTTGTGATTAAAGACTCGTGCAACTAAATATGGCCCACGGCATGCAATTTTTAAAAAAATCCCTTCTGCTGATGTTACATGTTGAATGTACATACTAGATTTATACTGTGGATTTTTTGGGTCCTACCACATGTTTCTGATGGCAAACAGCACAGCACAGCACTGTACCAAGAAACTTATTTTTTTTCATGCTAGGCATGACACAAGAGTGGGAACTTTTAAAAACTTCAGAATTCTGTATCTTGGTTCAGGAATAAAAGAAAATGAAAAGAAAATGTGCATCTTCATATTTTTACCTGACAAACATTATTGCTGAAAAAAAACTATATGGTTACTAGCTAGTACTGCTGATTTAAGATACAGTACAGTATTTATGCATGTCCAGTCTCCAGCCACAGAACTGCCAGCAAGGATCCTACTCTCTAACTCCCCAAAATGACTATGCTTCCCCTGAACTCCAGTCTGGCTCATTGTGGATCACTCCTGATGCTGCAGCCAGGACCAATGTAATTCTGAGGAGAAGCAGTGATTACAAGCTATTGGGGGTTGGGCTCATGGGATGAGGTCCCAGTGGAGACACCCCTTGTGGCATGGGTGAACAAAAGCAAGTATCTTCTGAAGTCGAGGACACAAGTTTTTGTCAGTTGAGTATGGTCACCATACAGATGACAGGTGAGACCTCACTTGAAGTATTGCTTCCAGTTGTGGGCACCATCTCATAAAATAGATGTGTACAAAATTTGACCAGGAAGGCATGCTGTGCTATAAACACGTTTCCAGCTGTGTCCTGGAGTAAAGGGTACAAAGAAATTGGTTTAAAGCACTATTACTGAGATAAAATTGACAAACTGCACAGTGTACGAATATAAACTGTGAAAACTGAGCTAACATTATTGAATTGCTTAGGGGAACAAAGGAGGGTTAGGGGAAAGTATTTGGCACATGCACTGTAAAGGCAAGTGGGCTTAGGTAGTGCAAAGCTTTCAGCAGATGTAAAGGAGAGGAGAACATAAGGGCATTTTGGCAACAGAAACTTTAGAGATGGCACAGAGGAGGGTAATAAACTAAGAGTGTGAGGAGTGGAAGATAAGGTTCATGAGAAAAGACTAAACAAACTTTTAATTTTTATTTATTTATTTTTAATTGTTTAACCAGGAGTGGCACACTAAGCTGAAAGCTTTTTTGCAGGTGCAACCTGGGAGCACAGGGAAGTTAAGTGACTTGCTCAGGGTCACACAGTATGCAAGTGGGGGTTGTGGGATTCAAACCCAGGTCTCCAGATTTGCAGCTGTGAGCCTTAATTCATTGCACTATACTGCCTCACACTTGTTATTTACTCTAGAGAAGAACATAATTTAAGGAGATGTATGTGTGCACCAGGTATACAAAATGGTAAAGGGCAGTAAACTACAAGGGAGGCTGAGCATAAAGCTAAAAAATGAAGAAAACCAGCAGGAGACACAGTAAAACAAATCATAGGAGAGCACTTCAGGGAGAGCAAAAGATACATTTTTTCACTCTGAGAATGATGGGTGCCTGGAACAATCTACCTGTGTCAGCAGTAGTGTTGTGCGAGATTGGAAAATTTCACTGGGCTAAATATTTCGTGAAATTTGCGCATTCCGTGCAATATTTCATCGGGCAAAATGCAAAATTTTGCCCTTGAACCAGCAAAATTTGCCATTAGCGGAAATTTCGCCACCCGCTCATTCACTGAGTTCTCAGATGGGCCGCCCGGCCATGGAGGGCTGTGCTGGTGGCCTGATGCGGGTCGAGGGGGAGCAGGGTGGGCTCTGACTTAAGAAGACAGGGTGGGGTAGGGGGTCCACTAGACACCAGGGACAGGAGGAGTTCTTTTTTCCAAGATTGAGGGCGGGGCTCAGGGTGACTGGGAGGGAGGGAGGGTTCTTGATTTGAATTCGACCGGTGATGATCGTCGGGGGAACTACTAGACACCAGTGACATGGGAGGAATTATTTTATTTTGCAAGATTGGGGCCAGGGCTCAAGGAGACTGGGGGAGGAGGTTCTTGATTTGAATTTGACAGTGATTGGCTGGGGGCCACTAGACACCAGGGACATGGGAGATCAGAATGGGCATATAAGGATGGATGGATGCAGGTGAAATTTCACAATTTTACTGCAGTTTCATGAAATATTTTGTGCAGCAAAATTGCCAATTTCATGGCAATTTCGCCAGTAAAATAAAATTTTGCAATATCTCTAGTCAGCAGCAATGGGTAATACTTTAAGTTTTTGTGACTAAGTGGGTGCGCTTGACAATAAATGCCTATTTTCATGTACAACCCAGTTACATTATGTATGAATACATGAACGGTAGTTATATTGGCAGCATTTATACATCAAAGTAACTACAGAAATCTGCATTTATCAGACATATTTTAAGTTCAGTTCTAAATTGTTTGTAGTCACACATATTTTTCAAGTAATCAGGTAGCGTAGTCCAAACTCTTGGGGCCAGATATTCAAATACAAGCACAGTGAAAATGTTTGCACTCTTCCCGGCTGCTGCTGTGTTCAGGTGGACAGCAAGTGGCACTATCCAATTGAATATTGGGCCATGTCCCCACAGCGCTAAGTGCAACTGTGCTCCCCCAATATGGACCTGGGCTGTATATAGCGCACAGGGAATAGCGCTGCTCAAAACAGGATAGTGCCAAGACCCCTATGGGTTATATTCAGCCAAAACATGTAAATGAGCCCACTAGGCATGCAAGGTGCTAAGGGACCATCTGTATGCCAATTATGGGCTCATTTGCATGCACTGCAGCAGCCTCTTAGCACCATTGCCACATACAATGTAAACGCTGGTGGTCTAGTGTGTCCCCCACCCCTCATGCTCCTTGTAGTTGTTTTTCCATTACCCTGCTGGTCCAGTGTACTACCCACCATCTAATCACCCATTGCAAATGTAAGAGTCAGCCCTGGTGTCCAATGGTCCCCCCCCCCCCGATTGCTCCTCTGAGCATCTATTATAAGTCCCTGGTATCCAGTGGTTCCCCCTACCCACCAATCACAGGTTTCAACAATGGTATGCATTCCCTGTTGGTCCAGTGGTTTCCTCCACCCCCGATTATCTGTTACATAAGTATGCCCTGGAGGTCTAGTGTGACATCCCCCCTGCTCACCCTTTTCCACTATTACAACTAAGCACTGGTGGTCCATGGACTCGCCACCCGACCTGCTTACATCCTACCTCCCTGCACTCCCCCTTACCTGGGTGGTCAAAGCGCCTCCAAACTCAATATGGCAACTAGCACAGCCCGTCTGTCACTTCTGTGACCAGCCACTATATGAACTGCCAGTTACTGCACGTACAGTACTGTATGCCTGCCCCTGTCCTTTCTTACAAACAACTTCAAATGTTTGCAGTCTGCTCTTCTGAAATCTAGGATTTCAGTTTTTGATAGGGGGCATTGTGGTCCCAAGGACCAGACAGAATCAAATGGAGTTATGGTCACTGGACACCAGTGGCTCCCCAACTCTCACTTCACCTAAAATCTCAAAGTTGCTGAGCACCAAATCAAGAATGGTCACTTGCCTAGTTGGTTCCTTAACCATCTGTTCCATAAGGCAGTCCTGGTGTACCTTTTCTCTGCAGTGTCCCAGTTTATATCCAGCAGGTTCAGATCACCACCACCACCCCCCTTTGCTTCCCTTGCCTGCTGGTTCTCAAGCTTCATATCTCTCTCTTCCAGTTGTTCTGGCGGTCTGTAGATCACCTCCACCCATATTTTCCTTGTAAGAGGGTGCCATAAGGTAAACTCACAGCGACTCTGTTTCCCCTTTGTTTCCCCCTATGTGTCCCTCCTCCACAGCCTATATGCCATCCCTATCATACATAATTATGCCCCTCCCCCTTTGCCTAACCATCTATCCATTCTAAACATTGTGTAACCTGTGACTAACAAGTTCCAGTCATTATTCTCTGCGGCCCAAGTTTCTGTGGTGGCGATGAGGTCCGCTTCAGTGTCTGCCACCAATTGCTGGAGTTCACTGATTTTATTATCCAGACTCCTGGTATTAAGGCAGACCCCCATTTGAACTAGCTCTGGATCCTCTTTTGATGTTTTGTGATCCTACACCTGCATTCTTTCCCTTTCTCCTTACCTTCTTATTTGTCCTGTTGCTCGTAGACCCTAAGAGAGCATTTCCCCCTTTGCCTCCTCCACTTCTCCTTTTTTAACCCTCAGCCATATTTTTATCCATCTTACTACTACCAGTCCCCATCATTTATTTTTCTTTCTTTCTTTCTTTCTTTCTTTCTTAAAATGTGGTAACGGGAAAGGCATACTGAGCCATGGCTCATTTTCAGATGTAACCTGGGGAGGGGGGAGGAGTACAGCCTGAAAAGCAATTACAGGACATTTAAAGTGCATACACAAAATACATAGGTAGTTGAGGCAAAGTGAAAGTAAGTGTGAGGCCCTCACATGACCTAGGAACAGCAAATATCCAGAGAATACATGGGTTCATTACGTGGCTGCAGTGAACAAAGCATGCAAAAGTGCATAAGAAATTGGACTTCATAAACTGGGGACCAGAAGCTCAGGTGGCCCAGTTAAGAAGAAATAGGCTGAAAAGAGGGGACAAGAGAGGCTGGAAGAGGGAAGCAGGAGGTTCAGAGAGGGATTGACAAGTACAGAGAGGAACAGGAGTATATCTTAGCAGGCATCTTAATGCAATGGGGGTGAGCTGAAAGAAGTGAGGAGTAGATTCCAGAGAGAAGGGAGAAGATAGGAGAAGTCAGCCTGCCCAGCACAAGTGAGGATGGGGAATAGCAAAGGTATGGGAATCTATGGAATTCAGAGGAGTCCCTGACCCCATGTTCTTTGATTCATTTCCTTAAATCTGAAACCACAGTTTCCTCTCAGTCCGTCAAATCCCCCTTTATTCTTCTTCTCTACATACTAAACAGGCCCAGGTTGTTTAGTCTCTGTTTGTACAGTACTGCATATTTTCAAGACCACATATCCTCTTTGTCACTCTCCTCTGTACATGCTCCACCTTGCTTACATTCTTCCTTAGGTATGGGCTCAGGAACTGGGAGCAATAGTCAACATAAGGCCTTAAAAAGGATCTGCACAAGGACAAGATCCCCTTCCTTGACCAGCTCACAAAATGTCCCCTAACTCACCCAACCATTTTACTCACCTTGCATACTATGCTCCCAAATTACTCCTGTGGCTCGATTTTCAGAGGTTGATGGAGGGCTTAAACAAGTCCTGCGTCAAGCCTTACGCTGTGCTGGACACATTGGCACACTGTGTGCCTGATTCTAAAGGTTGCATGCATAGGACACTTTACTCTTTACAGCGGCTCGTGCCAATTATTTGGTGCAAGCCCTGTAAAAAGTTGGCAATGTTAGACCAGAAAAAGCTGGTCTAACTCAGGGCAAGTGGTGCATGGAATTGAGAATCTCGATTTCTTGCCAGGGAATGCCGCAAGCCCCATGTGCCGTGTGTTCGGCACACCTGGGGTTTGCCGCATTCTAAATCTTTTGAGAATCTTGCCTCTTGTCTTGAAATTGTTTCTAACAATGACTTTCAGATCCTTTTCTTCAATTTTTTCCCTCAGTATGACATCATTCAGCCAATAATCCTTGCACTTTTTTCTTTCCCAAATGCATCACCATACACTTTTCAACATTAAAACTCATTCCCCAGTTATCTGCCTGCACTGCTACGTTATCCAGTTGTCATTTTACAAAGAACAAGAACAAAAGTGTAGTGGAAGTTGCAAGCTCTTTGGGGAAAGCATGCAAAGTCACAATAGGAATGTATCTGAGTGCTTGGGAAATTGTCAAGAACTGGATCTAGGGTCTGCACCTTGTGCAGTGCAGTGCAGTGCAGAGTTCCTACTCAGTATGGTCCCATTGTGAAATTTATGCTCACGATTTCTCTGGGAAGCAAACAAAGAATTTCTATCCCAGAACATCTGATGATAAAGCACAGAATCTGGGACTCACAGAACCTCTCTCCTTCACGGGTGGGGCCATTTTTGGGTATGTAGACCTCACCCTTTTATCATTCCATAGAAAATTTGACATACTGGATTGAACCTTTGGGAACTATTTTCCCTCTACTATAAGGTATGCATTCCTATAGGGTAACTGAATGGAGGAACTACATTAATTTTCACTGTGCTAGCTGTACCGTGCAGATTCAGAGGTGAACAATTTCACCTCGCTATGTCATCTTGTCTGTTACTTCAGATTGGATCTAGATTAAATGACTGGAACCTTTTTGATTGACTTGGGATGTGAATCAATAGATGCCTACTGGAATGTGGAGCCCACAGTAGAGATTAAGTCTGATCAACCTGTGCCTTGGTTCTGAATGGATTTAGCGGCAGAATTACTGGATGACTATATTTATTGTGTAGCCAGCAGTCACCCCACATTGTAGTGTTGCCTGAAAAATGCTGGCAATGCTTACCTGGATATTCAGTGTGCAGCAGTATACCATATGCCCTAGGCTAATATTGTGTACTGTTTTAACTCTGCTTCATCAAGATGTGTTTTGAGCATAACTGTTAGAGATTCTAGATAGGAGAGGGGATAGCAAAAACTCTTATCTGGTGTCTCAGTCTAAAGGGAAAGCAGTCAAGTTCCTTCTAAAAATTGTATCAGAGTTCCACTTTTTAGGGCTGCAGTGGATGGGACCTGCAGTCATCTTGCTGTAGCTCTGAAAATGGGATACCGAAGCACAAATTTGGAGCTGCAGAGCATGCTTCCACAACTCCAAATCACTCAACTCATACCCTCCCCCCAGTGGGCGCTGCTGCCATCTCTGGGCCTGTCTCCCGTTTCCCCTATTTGCTCACCGTCACTTTGGCCTGAGTCTCTGATGCTCCCTGAGTCTCTGTCCAGCCCCAGGTGATGTTTTTTTCTTCCTAAGAGGGGCCACAACAGCAGACACATGGAACTGCTTGCAGCCGTACTGAGAATGTGCGAGCTGGTGGTCCGCACATGAGCAGTGGTGCGAATCTGTTTTCTCGCCATGATAGCAGCACATCAGGAGCTTCCCCAGTGCTCCTGGATGTGGAGATCAGTTAGATGGGGTCCAGAGACACAAGGTCTGTGGTGGAGAAGCCACAAAAGTATTTATTTAAAGAGCGCCAATGAGCACTATGGGACTGAATTTATACATAGTAAGGACCTGCTCATGAATATTAATGAACCCTGTCTGCCTTCTGCTCATTGGTGATTTTTAAAGAAATACCAAAACACAAATTTGGAGTTGCAGAACATGCTTCTGCAACTCCAAATCACTCCACTCATCCTTCCCCCACAAGAGCGCTGCTGCCATCTCTTGTCTTGTCTGCCGTTTCCCCCGTTTGCTCACCGCTGCTTTGACCCAAGTCTCTGATGCTTCCTGAGTCTCTGTCCAGCCCCAGGTAATGTTTCTTCCTTCTAAGGAGGGGCTGGAGGAGCAGAGATGCAGAACTGCTTGCAGACGCACAAAGAATGTGTGAGCTGGTGATCCGCATGTGCGTGGTAGCGTGCATCTGTTTTATCGCCACAATAGTGGCACATCTGGAACTCACCTAGTGTAACCAGATGCTGAGATCAGTTAGATGGGGTCTGGAGACATGAGGTCTGTAGTGCAAAAATATTTATTTAAAGAGCACCAGTGAGCACTATGGGACTGAATTTATACATACTAAGGACCTGCTCATGAATATTAATGTTCCCTGCCTGCCTTCTGCTCATCGGTACTCCTTAAGGAAACACTGAAGCACAAATTTGGAGTTGTAGAACATGCTTCCACAACTCCAAATCACTCTGCTTGTCCCCCCCCCCCCAGCAGACACTGCTGCTGTCTCTGGTCCCCTCTCCCGTTTCCTCCATTTGCTCACTGCCACTTTGGCCCAAGCCCCTGATGCTCCCTGAGTCTCTGTCCAGCCCCAAGTAATGTTTTTCCTTCTAAAGAGGGGCTGGAGGAGCAGAGATGCAGAACTGCTTGCAGCCACACCAAGAATGTGTGAGCTGGCGGTCCATGCATGCATGGTGTTGTGCATCTGTTCTCTTGCTGTGATAGTGGCACATCAGGAGCTCCTTCAGTTCTCCTGGATGCCAAGATCAGTTAGAAGGGGTCCAGAGACACAAGGTCTGCAGTGGAGAAACTGTGAATGTATTTATTTAATGAGCGCCAATGAGTGCTATTGGACTGAATTTATATATATTAAAGACCAGCTCATGAATATTAATGACCTCTGTCTGCCTTCTGCTCATTGGCGTTCTTTAAAGAAATACTTTTGCAGCTTCTCCACTGCAGCCCTGGTGTCTCCGGACCCCAACTAACTGATTTCAGCATCTGGGAGCATCAGGAGAGCTACTGATGCGTTGCAGTTGTATCAAGAAAATGGATGCGTGCCTCTGCACAGGTGCAGACTGCCAGCTCATACATTCTCGGTGTGACTGCAAGTAGTTCCATGTCTCTGCTCCTTCTGCCCCTCTTTAGAAGGAAAAATGTTACCTGGTGCTGGACGGAGACTCAGGGAGCATCAGGGTCTCAGGCCAAAGCGGCGGTGAGCAAACGGGGGAAACAGGACCTCCTCAGGCTTGTCTGCTGCCGTATCTGCTCTGGCCACAGTTTGTTTCAGTTTTCAGCACTCCTGCTAACATTTTACCCTCATCCACACACTGACCAGAGTGACATCCTCTTATACAAGCTCAATGTCAAGAAAAGATCATATTTTAAATGGACAGGTCCACTGAGATGAACTTGCTTTCTTAGTAATTTATTGTATTTTGGTCTTAACATGCAGGTACAGTTTGTGGCAAAGCAAAAAATGTCCATGTATCTCTCAAGTTGTGTCTCCTACTGTTACTCCTATGTAGCAAAGATGTGAAATTGTTGAATTACAGTCCATTCTATGAGGGACATTGCTGTGTTGGTCACATATTTCCAGTCTGTTCCCTAACAGAGGTCTGTAAAGAAACCACTTGAAGTTTTGTTCACACCTGTGCACAACACTACTGCCTCCGTATCAGATTCCTCAGACAGTCTTGCTTTGAGTTACGGTGCTACGAAGTCTACTTCTTGCATATGCTTAGTCACCTTACCCCCACGTAGGCTCTTTCTACTTGGAAGTTCCTCCATACAGTCACACTCCCCGCACCCATTCTCTCTTATGTAGAGTGAGGCTGTCTACTTTTCTTGTGGTTAAATGCCTGGAAAATGAGACCCATGGCCTTTTCTCAACAGATGGATGCAACAGGACCTCAGGTGGACAGCTCCACTCTGTATATTTTTACTACACATGCCTCATTTATGGCAAGGCAAGACCATTTCATTTGAAGTGGTGATATGCACTGCCACAGCTAGCTGCTTGTAAAAAAGTGTGTTGCTGTTGTTAAAGTACTTGTGTATTTTGTTTTATTATCCAGATATGGACTGGAGTTGAGGTTTATAGTGGAGAACTATTGCCATGAGAGTGAAAAGTGACCAATAGCAAGTTATAATATATGGGTGTCATTTTTTTCCCAAAGGAAATCAGAGACATCAGAAACTCTTATTGGAATTATGAGATGGCATGTTTGTAGTGTTCCATATATTACAAAAAATAACAGATAGGAAATCAGCAGTAACTAGGTTTGTCATTCCATCTCTGGGGTCTGGGGACATCATAAACTACTCAAGATTTGCTCTCATGTGTATGATATCACCAGAATCCCTTGATAGAATTACAGCCTTGCTACTGATGATTTCCAATCTATTATTCTAGTTATAATGCCAGTAGCCAAAGGCTGTGGGCATTATTATCAATGGAGGTGGATCCATGACAGTCAGTTGACAATTTCGTTGTTGAATGAAGTTACAGTGATTCCTTTATGTCGACCACATTTGCGGTCAGCATAAAGGGAGTCACTTCAGACTGTGCTTTCTTCAGGGGCTTTTGCCCCCAGCCCCATGCTGGGACTCTGCCCCTGCACCCCGTTACTGAAGTAATCAACTCTGAGTCAGAGTTGCTTCAGGGAGGGGGTGCAATAAACCCAGAAAGCAGTGCCAGGGTCCCGCGCTGACACTACAGTGACCTGGACCTGTTGTCAGTGTAGTGTCGGTTATAGTAAAGTTATCACCGTAGCGACAGCATACCAATGGAGGTCATTTTTTCAACACAAGGGACAGTAGTGTTTCACTATTAGATAGTAACTCTAGTCCATATTTGTTTTTATTAAACCTTTGTTTAATGACAGATTTGTACATCTTTTTATACAGCCTGTTAACCAGCAGCTGCACATCAATAAGTGGCAACCTCATTCACTGACTTCTCCTCGAGTGCCACAGTTACTGTTGCAGCAAGCAGGCAAACTACTATCACTTCAATACCCACAGGGTCCCTACAACAGTATCCACTACCACCAGGCCTCCCTCCAATAGCAGTAATACCATTAGTCTTTATTTAATTTATGTACCAGCTGCAACACCATTAAGTCTCAGACCACATTTCTTTTCTCAGTCTTTTTCAGCACTGGATTTTAATACCAAAAATGTTGCAGCATGGTGTAGAATCATTTTATAAGCCGCACTAGTGAACTGAAAGTATTGTGTGTTAGCAGTAAAATAACCACTGGGGAAGTAAGTCAGCAGCATGAGAACCGCTGTATGAGTCAAACCCTAATGTATCATCACTTTCATGTAGAGTTTCACTGAACCAGATAGGGGAATGATGATGATGAGGATAATGATGATGATTAGGAGGAGCTAGAGTCACATGCCAGCACTGAAGTAGCAGTCAGTCCATCCCCCCCCCCCCGAGGCAATTTTGATGGCAAAAGGAGATCATTTAGGTGGGATCCACCTCGCTCAGGTTCATGAAGCAGGTCATCACCAGTTGGCTGAGCAGCATCAGCTGACACTGTACTCTCTGAGACATCATGACAGAGCAGCACCACCTGCTCCTTGGCCAGTCCTTTTAAAAAAGTCAAGCAGCTAAATATAGTTCATTCAATTAATCATATGAACAAGTCTGAGTTGAAACACCCAACCTCTCACAAACTTACGCAACTTATTGGTGAAATCATTGGTACAGGCTGGCACTCATTTTCAATTGTGGAAAATACTGCTTTCATTTATACAGGATAGATATGAAATGCCATCAAGGTTTACATTTACCTGCAGTGTAGCTTCAGGTCACCAAGCAATCAGAACTTGCACCGTCCATGCACTAAAGGAGGCAAACAGTGTAGTTGTATGTTTCACATCAGACATGTAACCATGGGATCAATACGTGTACGTTTGTTTCTCTCACTACCCACTGGGTATGCTGTCTGTCACAGCAGCACCACCTAAAGATGCTCCTGAAGTTCAGCAGAGTGAAGTAGATACCTGCTTATTTTTAGTCTGGAAAAACATCAACAGACATCATGTCAGGTGAGCACTCATCATAATTTAGACTGTTGAGAGAAAGAGAGAGAAAGAAAGAGAGAGTTTGAGCAAGGCTGGTGAACCACTTGAGGTCCCCAACAGCTTTGGTATCAGTAGAGGGCCAACAACTACCACTGTTGTCTGCTGTCATCTCTAAATCCAATTGAGGAGAGAAGGACATTGAAAAATATTCCACTGACTCAGAAGTCATCTGCAGGTCCCCGTTAGGAGAGGAGAACATAGAAAAAATGTTATAGCTGGTGGGCAGATATCTACCTGTCCTTGTAAGAACGGGGGGAGAAAATGTTTCCCTGGCTAGGAAGGCATTGCCAGTGGCTAGATGGGTATCCTTCTGTCCCCTAAAATGAGGGGGAAATTGTAAACAATTCTCATGGCTTGGCAGTAGTTTCTGGGTCCCCCACATGGAAAAGAGGATATTTAAAACAATTCTGCCAACTCAGTATCCATCTCCATGTTCTGCTCAGGAGAGGATGACATAAGACATTTTCCCATTGACTTGGCCACCATTTCTGGGTACCCTCAATAGTTCCCAGTCAGGAAGGGGAAGGGGGACAGTGAAAAAAATTCTGCCAGTCCAGCAGCCAACTCTTGATCCACATCAGTGGAGCCTGACATTTTAATCACTTCCACCAACTCAACAGCCTTTTCCAAGTTCCACTCATAAGGCTTGATTCCTGCTAGGAACTGTTTTCAAAGCAGTTGTTGTTAGGGTAACAACTGCCTTGTCATCATCTTGCACGCTGCAGAAAGACAAAGAAGGTTTAATAATTGTGTGTGTGATGAGAAAACTGGATGGGAAAATACACTGAAATCTCATCACCAATGAACTGTCATTTTCTGAAACCAATCATGGTGCTGTCCATAGGTTTTAATTGGAGACTAGAACTTTTTTCTGACATGATTATAAAAATAGCCGTGTTCTAGGGACCAGCTATAATACCTAGCTACTTTGCCGAGTCTGTGAGGGCAGCAGCCACTCTGCAGAAGTTCCAGTAGGAACAGAATGTGCCTTAGGACTGTATGATATTGGACATCACCAGTCAGTGGAATGCCTTGTATTACATGACCGAATGACTGGTAGAACAAACAACGGCCATGCATTCAGTGGTCATATCACATGTTTGAAGAACTATGTATCTTAGGGCCAACTGTGGGTCAACTTTGTTAAATAAAATTTTTATATCCTCTATGACATGTTCTAACAAAGTTTTGTTATGCAAATTCGCAGATGATGTTAAAATAGGAGCCATCATTGGTGAAACAGGAGGTGTACAAATCTTTCAGGACGAACTAAATAAACTATCTGCTTGAGGCGCAAATAAGAAATTAAGGTTTAATATAGATAAATGCAAAGTGATGCATTTTGGTGTTAAAAATCTCAAGGCCAAATACTATCTTGATGGAACTGAATTAAAGCAGACAACAACTAGGAGAGATCTTGATGTTCCTGTCTGTAATAACTTGAAATTCCATGACCACTGTAGAGAGGTTGCCAGTAAGGCCAGCAGGATCTTGACTGTATTTCCAGGAATGTCCAGAATAGGGAGCTGGAGGTATTGACGCCCCTTTACTGTATTTTGCTCAGGCCACACATAGAGTACTGTGGGCAATTTTGGGCCCCCTAAGGTGTAGCTCAAATAGATAGATTGGAAAGGGTGCAGAGGAGAACCACGAGACTGGTAGCCAGTATAAGAACTATAGGCTATGAAAAGAGAATGAGAGATCTGGGCATGTTTTCCCTTATGATATAGAAGGCTTAGCGGTGATATGTGCCTTGTCTATATGGTGCATGAAAGTAACGATGTATGGGAATGCTTGGGACTAGAAGCAAAGACACAAGAAAGGGATTTTAGTGGACACAGTAAGTAGCTGAAAGGGAAACGTTTTAAAAAGAAGCAAAAGGGGCATTGGTTTAATCACAGGTTGTTTCCAAGTGGAATAGTTTACCAGTCACGGTGGTACACAGTGACAGTATGTCACAGTTCGAAACAGCATTGGACCAATACATGAAGGATAAGGAATGGGGAGGATATTACTGATTTAGTGGTCAAGTCATTATGGCTTAAGTTTTTTGGCTTGTAACATTCTATGATTCCTATGACCCTTGCCCCTTTATGACCATGCTACCCATGAATTTAGCAGCAGGAGTGCCTCTGTTATTGAGGTCATGCCCATGGTGCATTTTCCCTCCAGCTTCACCAATAAAACCCTTTACCAGGATGCCTTCACTTCTGATTTAGTAGCACTGGCATGGGCATTGAAAGACAAGAAAATATGTCATGACAACACTACTGAATCCTTTTTTCAAGGATTATGCAGTTGTGCAAGATCCTACTACTTTACACAAGGATAAGAAGCACATTACCAGAGATGTCCAAGTGACCCAAAGCCTGAAAGCATCACCTTCAGCACCAAAGAAGAACTGTCTTCAACAGGTGCAGGTGGCAGTTTAAGTGCAGAAACAATCCAAAGCAGCATGCCATTGTCTAGTACCACTGAAAATGACAAGCAGCATAGGCAACACCATGTCAGTATCTGGGCTCATTGAAACTGAAAAATAAGGCCACGTTCAGCAAATTAGTCTGAGAAGAAATTCAGTACTGGAAAGAGTGCTTTTTGCATACATAAATGAACAAAGAGCTCAAACCTGAGGCTGAATCTCTGTGGTATTGAAGGTCTGTGAGATCCCTTTGGAAATGACTTGTTCATGTTGCTGCCAGTCAACTTGATTGGCTACCTACTGAGGCAGCATGAAATTAACAAATTCTGCTTCTGTAAATTGTGAATTTGATATCTGGTTATAACTCAGCTGTCCTTTAGATGTATTAGATTATATTTAGATCATTTCATTGCAATGGCCCAACGGCAATTAAGCTCAGGCAAAGTCCAAAAATAGCAAGTATGAATGTAACCCAAGAACACATAGCGTATAAAATACATAAATGAAATATACTGTAAAATATCTGATAAAAAACCAATAGGAAATAAACCTTTCAACAAATTACAAAACTTTGAAAAGCTTTGTACAGAAGGGAATAAAGGAGTTTTTATACATCTTTGCTCAATGCCACTGACTACAATTTAAACCTTGACTTCTAGCCAGATATTTCCTATCAGCAACAAATGGCAGCAAATTACATAGTTTATGTTCAAGATTCAAAATCTCATTAAAACAATTCTCACGCATCAGTTCCCTTCAGCTAGACACATGCTACAGACTTGAAAATTGTAATACTTATTTTTACTGAAGAGGTCTAAGGGCCTGCCAGATATCACTACAGGCAGTTTAGTAGTTTGAACATGAGGGGCATTTTATTTAGTGAAATTCTGTAAACTTTTTGCACAATTTAGAATCCAGTCACCTTTGAACCTTGATACCTGAACATTACTATGTATAACATTTTTATAAGGGTCTTAAAAAAGCTGAATGTGGCAACTTGGTCAACTTTGGTTAAGTAAGTTCCCTGTTGTCTCAACACCTCTTGTCAAATGTAGCATTTTTTATCCAGTACATGATGGTCTTTCAAGCATTTAAAATCCACACAAAAAAGGAATCATAGTCTTCCATGCTGGTTCATGAGTTAAAGGTGAGACTTAATGCCTCTTGATGGAAAAATAAGTAAGTGTTCAGATTATTTATATTATTAACAACGTATCTGTTTCAGGAGTAAGTGCAATAAAAAAAAAATTAAACAAATACAGCATTTGTCAAGATACTCACTTTCTTTTTTCACCAGTGTAAAAATAAAGTATAAATGACTAATAACTCCCATCTTGTACTTTAAAAAATGTGGACATTTTGTATGTTTTATGCAAGAAACCATGTAAATATCATGTCATCTTCATAAAACAATTTTTATTAGATGTAGAATATGGGTGCAAATATAGCAAAATTAAAAGCTATATATAGGGGTTACCATATCATTTTTGTATGCTGTCAAAGTGGCAGAAACAAGGTAGTGCTTGTGCTACTGTGAAAGAAGTTGTGGTTAGATGTGTGTGGCCTTTCATGCTCTCTGTTCTGCAGGAACTACCAACCTATCTGGGTACAGTGGCATAGAATCCCCTTGAGGAGGGTGCGAGGTCTCTTGGCTTAGCATATTGTAAGGAGTTGCTCATGCAAACAAAGATAAGCTGCCAGAAGAGAAGGGGGTGGATGGTGGGAGCAATGAAATAAGATGCTTGAACAGGAGCATTTTAAAGCACTCGGGGGGGGGGGGGCATGGTGATGTCACCCACTGCTCCACTGAACCTCATGCAAGCCTGCCATTTCACTGGTCCAATTGGTGATTGTATATGTAAGATGCTTGTGCAACATGGTAGTGCTTGTGATGCTATGGTAGTAGATGTGGTTGGATGTATGTGGCAAGGCAAGGCAACTTTTATTTCAGACAACATGAAGTCTTGCTGTATTCTAAGGTTCTTGGCACCGTACAAAAGTATACATTAAACTGAAGACAGTGCATGCATAAATATAGAAATAAAATTAAAATAGAGATAAACGCAACCAGCTTAAAATCAGATATGTCAATAATAATTCATGTGAAATACTGATGCCCCTAAGAGTCAAAATTGGGAAAAGCCAAGGCAAACAAGTGTGTTTTTAGGTGGGACCTAAAAACCTCAACTGAAGGGGCCTCCCTCACAGATGGTGGCAGTGAATTTCACAGGGTGGGGCCGGTGACACTAAAAGCTCTGTCGCCAGCAGTTTTCAACCTTATCCTGGGAATTGTGAGGAGACCCTTACAGGAGGAATGGAGGGAGCAGACATTCATCACAGGTTTTAGGAGGTCAGACAGGTAGCCAGGGCTGAGTCCATGTAGGGCCTTAAAGGTGAGCAAGCCCACTTTAAAGAGGACCCTCCACCTGACTGGCAGCCAGCGTAGTTCGCACAATACCGGGGTAACCTGACTGAACTTAGAGAGTCCTGTCAGTAGCCTGGTGGCAGTATTCTGCACCAGCTGCAGCTGCTGGAATGTACCTCC
This sequence comes from Neoceratodus forsteri, assembly GCA_016271365.2. NCBI lineage: Eukaryota > Metazoa > Chordata > Ceratodontiformes > Ceratodontidae > Neoceratodus > Neoceratodus forsteri. The sequence goes on along the minus strand of CM028129.1, from coordinate 1,129,128,234 downwards.
AGAGACTCCAAAGTAGAAAGTGTTACAGTAGTCAAGCCTGGATGTAACAAAAGCATGTACCAAGGTGGGGTGTTCCCCATGCGGAACTAGGGGCTTGATCCTGGTGATATTCCTCAAATGGTAAAAACTACTTTGGACAACGGACGACACCTGGGACTCAAATGTCAGTCCATCATTGAGGAAAATGCCTAGATCATGCACCCTAGATGATGCTTTCAATGGCATAGCCCTAGGAATAAACCTGTTGCTATGCCAGAGGCAATCCTATCATGCCTTAGGTTCGACTCCACCACCAGCACCTCCATCTTATCGGGGTTCTGTCACAACCAGCTGGAGGACATCCAGTCATTGTTCTCAGTGAGGCAGCTGTTTAGCACATCAACGGTGTCTGATGTTCCAGGGGCAAAGGAAAGATACAACTAGGTATCATCTGCATAGCAGTGAAAACCCATGCTGTACTTCCTAATGAGCTCACCCAGGGGCAGCATGTACACAGTGAACAGCATGGGTGACAAAACCAAATCCTGAGGTACTCCACAGGACAGGGGGCTAGGGCAGGGAGGAGAAATTCCCCATCACCACCCTTTGCCTCCTACCCACGAGATAGGACTCAAACCAGCAGATGACTGTGCCGGCAAGTCCACAGTACTTTTTGAGATGGTTGAGTAACATCACATGGTCCACTGTATCAAATGCTGAGGAGAGATCGAGGAGAATGAGAATGGACCCCTCTTCTCTATCTTTCACCCTGAGGAGGTCATTGTGCACCCGAACTAATGCTGTCTCAGTGCTATGCCTTGCATGGAAACCAGACTGGAGTGGCTTGTAGATCTCAAAGGCCACGAGGTGCTCCTCAAGTTGCTGCACCACAATCTTCTCTTCAACCTTACCTGAAAAAGGAAGGTTGGAGATAGGGTGATAATTATCCATGATGTCAGGGTCTAAGGATGTTTTTTCAGAAGGGGTCTCACCAGTGCCTCTTTCAAGGAATCTGGGAAGAACCCCTCTGACAAAGAGCACTGGACAATCAAGGTGAACATTGGACCAGTGGAGTTGACACATCCTATCAAGAAATGGTTCGGATTCAGGTCTAGTTCACAATATGTGTGCTTCAACTTAGAGGCCACCCTGATGACCTCAGCCACCTCCACCAGTTTAAACTCACTCCAAACAGGTGGAGTGCTTCCGTAATGCCCAAGGCGACCACTGTAGGCTGTATTCTGGCCCACTGTCAGAATTCCCTGCCGGATGGAGAACACCCTGTCAGAGAAGAACCGTGCAAACTCTATGCACAGAGATTCAGAAAAGGCTTTGTTCAGCTGTAGACAGACTGGATGTAACAGCCTGTCTACAGTCCAAAATAACACAGGTGGTCGGTTCTTCCCTGCCACAATATCCCTGGTCAGAAACTCTGCCTTGTTATGGTTGATTTCCCCCTGGTACTCACTGTAGTGAGCGCGCAGGGCCAGTTTATCCTACTCAAACCCGGTCTTCCGCCAGCAGCGCTCCAACTTCCGACTCATAATCTTCATCGCCTTGAGCTCCCCATCAAAACAAGGGGACCTCAAGTGAGAAGATCTGGGTCATACTGCATGTGGCCATTCATGCCCTCTATTTTGGAGGAACTACCTCCCTTTTGGGGTATGATGTAACAGAACCCGCAGGTGTGATGTCCCAAGGTTACTGCTGTACCAAGGGAAGGAGCAACCATCCGGATTCTAACTCAAGCAATGGAAGAACTATGAATGCAACTACCTGCCTACTAGTTATGACCTTCAGCATGGTGCAGAGGGAAGAAAATCCTGTAGAGGAAACCTCTGGGGATCCACAGCTTTAGGTCACCATTCCTCCAGGCCATGGGATTGTCTTGTAAATGTAGGCATACTAGGAAACATTGAAAACTGACTGCAGAGAAGATGAGGAAAACTGGGTAACTTAAATGGCTTGAGTTTTTGTGTAATCAAGGAAGGAACAGGGGATTGGCATACTTTGGAGGAAGTAGAAATTCATTTAAAGGGATGATCATCCTCAGAAGTGTCACCGAGCTAGTATCATATGACTAAAGGGACTCAGAGAGGGTCACACCCTTGGAGGAAGGACACTTGGCTCCCATAATAAGAAAAATTAGGCATCTGCAAGGAGCCGAACTCTGCTGTGAAGGAGTGCCTAACCAGTACACCCACAGGAAGCCTAGACCTAGGTTGGTGTCATGGATTTGCAATCATAAGACTAAAGGAGCTGTAAGGCCTGGGACTCCACCATGTGGTTTGGCATCAAAATCTCTGGGAGCAAGGTCCCACTAAAGGAATGGATACGGGTAGGCACTGGGCATGTACATAGCAGGTGTGGTGGATGAATCAGTGCCAAGCAAACGAGCTGCCCAAATACCTCCTTGGTTCGATTGGTTGAGGTTGTTACAGAGTTGCAGTTGTATAACCAAAGGATCTCTTTGAGAGGGTTCCATCCCAACACTATGCTTGAACAACAGGACAACTACACTACCCTCAGACTACAGAACAGCTTAGGCTAGACCTATGAACTACAGCACAAAAAAGAAATCTGATCATCACTTATCCCTGTCAAACTAAGCTCTCAAGCCACCCCCGGAAAAACTAGTCCTTAACTGATCCCAGGAAGAGTTGAGGTGGTGCTGGAGGGAAGAGTCCAGATAGAGACAGGTGGTCACTGGGGCATGAATCTGAATGTGTAGGCAATTTCCAGACCGGTGGCTCATGAGGAACATAGGAAAGGAAGCAGTTGGAGGCTGAGGGTAATCAACAAGCAACACCTACAAAACAGACAGAATGGAGCATGGCTACAGCAACCACCATGTAGGCAAGAAGTGCCAGCAAGAAAAGGTAGAATGCCCCCAAACAACTTCCCAAAGAGGAGGCAGCAGGAGCAGCAATGAGAACAGGGCAGGCAGGGAAATTGAAAGGCCACAGCAAAAGCTGGCAGGGCAGGTGGGGTGCAGCCAGAAGGCACCAGAGCAGGAGTGGGGCAACACACACATAATGCCTCCAGAAGGCAGCCAGAGTGGGAGCCCAGGTGGGGGGAGAGCAGAGTGGCCACACTGTGGAGCAACCCAGAGAAGGTACCAGGACCCAAGGCAGAGCATGGGCCATCAGAAAGTGGGAAGATGTCCCAAGGGTCAGACAGAAGGGTTGGCCACTGAAAAGAAGGGGAGTGATGTCCCAGCAGCTGGACATGGTGGTCCACAGCAGAGCCAGGGAACAATTTTCTGATGGCAGGCTGAACAATGGGCATAGAGCAGCAGGTGAGCAAAGTCTCAAGAAACCACAGCAAGGACCCTGTCCAGATTTCCAACAGTGGAGAGTGATGGGTAGGCAGCCACAGCAGCCAGGCTGCTGAGCATCACTACAGTGGAAGCCACAAGCCATTGCAGAAGAGGTAGGAGAAAAAACAGCCAGCAGCAGCAAGATGTGGGATGCCACAAGCAGCAGCAGCTGTGCAGCAAACAGGTACAGGCAGACAAGAAGGGTGGGCAGGAGAGCCAGCAGTCACACAGCTGCTGCCAGCAATGAAGTAAGCATCTGTAGGATGCTTGGAACAGGGCACACATTATAGCACTTGGAGCAGGGCATGGTGAGGTTGCCTGCTGCACCTCCAAACTTCAGGCAATCCTGCCATTGCAAAGCTGTTCGAATCAGGTAACATGTAACTGAAAAAATGCAATTAAAAAAAAATAAGCCAGCTCCCTGATGCTGAGCAAAGGGGTTCGCTTGGTACGCTAGTGACCTGAGTTTGTGTCCCAAGCCCAGGTGTCAGGAGCAGAGTCCAGTAGGGAGGAAGTTCACAGTGTCCATTGGATGCTTCCTTCCCGGGGGGGGCATAGTTGCGGCACCTGGTGGGGTGGTGGTTGGTGGGCATGTGTGTAGCATGGAGCCTTGACACACCCCTTGCACGCCCCGCCCCAGGTCGCCCCTCACTGGTTGTTACTGATTGGGATGGTGGGAGGGCCGAAAAACAACAACAACAAAAAAACTCATCACCTATTCGACTGGATGATTGCCCCGCCTCCCCACCCATGAAGCCCACGTTGTCATCTCCCACCCAGTGTAGGTGCAAGGGGGTGCTCACGGGCACTCCAGTCTCCCCTTCTGCTGCCTCCCCTGAGCAGGGGGGCCCCCCAGCGAAGGGATATGTCAGGTCAACTGGACAGGAGCGACAGGGTGGCAGATCAGATGAGGCAGTTGGGGCTAGGGCAGGCTGACCAAAGGAGAGGCTGGCAGGGGACGGGCTGGAGGGTAAAAAAAAAGACTATGCAAAAAAAATATAAATGTGCCTGTAAGTCATTCAAAGAGTTAACAAATACATACACTGTGACAAAGACTTCATTATAAAAGAACTGAAGCAGCCCAAAACAATTAGGCATATACATAAGGCATCTCGAAAGATGCCAGTGGTTGTAATTCAGGGAGTTCATTTCATCACTGTCATTCCATTTACATTCTTATCTGAATACACCATAATTTATTATTTATTTTAAAAGTTTTACCAGGAAATATATATTGAGCTGGAAAGTCCAGAGGGAAGGGTGGTGGAAGGGAGGGACAAATAATAGGTAAAGAAGCAGCAAAAACAATAATTGTGCAAAAGCAAGGATTCTAAGAAATAAAAATACACTATTACAATATAGTGCTGGAGGATAACAACATTTGCAATGTGCAGAAGGCAAAACTGAGGTCTGGGTGTGAATAACGGTTGTGGATTGGGGAAGGAGGAAGAGGGGACTGCGCTCGTGTAGGTGCAGGGTTAAGGTACAGCACAGGAAGGAAGGTAGTGCTCACCAGTCCAGGGTCCAAGTATCAGAGGCAACTGCAGAAGTGAGTAGTGAAGTCACAGAGGAGAGAGGTGAGGGAGTGGTGGAAAGGGACAGAGCAGATGGTCAGGGGATGGGTCTGAGGAACCCCAAAGTTAGAGGGATGGGAAAGGGAAGATAGCTTGACCAGCAATGAATTTCCTTGAGGGGAGAACAAGACAGCGAGTGCCAGGTTTGTGAAGGTGGTAGGAGGGAAGTGAGGAGGGAAGCAACACAGGAGGCGAGAGAGCCAAGCCAGTATTTAGAGATAAAGGAAACACAATGGGTGAAGCATCTGGTCTCAAGGTAATTGAAGGAAAGAGAGGAGTGTAGGGACCAATTGTGGGTATAGAGGGGCAGACCATGGCTAACAACAGAAGCAGAGAAAGAGGGGATCAAGTGTGGCCATTGAGGACTTGGGAGCGGCACTGTATGCTATGTTACCATAGTCAAAGATAGGTAGTATCATCTTTAAGACAATCACTCTTTGGGCAGGAAATGAGATACTCCCTTCTCTTTATTCCTATAAAGCTCACCAAGTTTGTGGGCATGCTTCAGGTGGATGGCATCCACATGCACTGAGAAATTGAGGTGCTGGTGCAGCCAGACCCTGATGTACTTGAATGAGGGGACATTCTCAATTGCTGCAACATCAAGGGTATGGAAGGAGGAAGGGAGGGGATGAGCCTAGTAAGCCTCAGTCTAGGGCCAAAGGTCACAGAGACTGTTTTCGCGGCACTGAATGATAGCTGATTAGCCAGTAACCACTGCTGATGTTGGATGTTAGAAAAGTCCAGTTGGAACCTGGCCATGATGGCAGGGGCAGAGGAGCCAGAGGCAAAGAGTAACATGTCATCTGTGTACATGTGGATGGGTGCAGAGGAGCAGGCAGCAGGGAGGTCATTCAGGAAGATTAAGAGTATTGGGCCAATGATGGACACTTAGGGCACACCTGAGATGATGGGGGGTTGGGGGGAGTGGATTCCCCAAAACAGATAGCTTGAGACCTGTCCTCAAGCTAGGAGCAGAACCATTCGACTGAGTAGTCCAAGAGCCCCACTGCCTTGAGCTTGTCCAGAAGAAGGGGGTGGGTAACAGTGTCAAAGGCTTTGACCAACTCAGCACTGATGACGGAGGTGACCAGGCCCAGATCCACACCAAATAGAATGGAGTCAGTAAGCTGGAGAAGGGAGACGGAGCTGGAGTGGGACTCCTAGAAGCCAGACTAGAAGGAAGTGAAGAAAAGGATGTATCAATGAAGGAAGAGACCTAGGATGGCACTAGGTGTTCCTGGAGCTTAGCCATGGTGTGGAGGAGGGAGGAAGATAAGGTGGTAGTTGCCAGGAGAGGTGGGATTTCCCCCTTTGGAGAAGGGATGAGTGTAACCTGTTTCTAAGTATAAAGAATGAAGGCTAAGGAGAAGGAGAGGTTGACAAGGGAAGTAACAGGTAGAGCAACAGTAAGAGCAGAGGGATGCAGGAGTTTGGGTTCAAGGACATTAATGCTCACATCCTTATGGTGATGTAGACCCAAGAGGATCTTATGAAATGCAGCGAGTGTGGTAAGAGGGCAAGAGAAGGGATGACGTGGGGTGTTAGGGATGGGTAGTGAGGAAGAGGACAGGAGGGAGCTGGCATAGGAGGTGAAGAAGGAGTTGAAATGTGAGGCGACAGAGTAGGGGTCAGAGATCGGAATGTTACCCTCCCTTAAGGACAGGGAGCGGGGACTAGATTGGGGTGGAGAAGAGGCAGTGGATAACTGTCCAGAACTGGGAAGTGTGGTTATGGTAGAGTTGGTACAGGCATTGTGAAGAATCTGGCACTTGATATGGTTAGCAGGGCAGCCAGAGGACGTGTGAGTCTGCCAGGCAAGGTCTCACATGTGGAGACAGGTCAGCAATTCTGTGGAGATCCATGGGAGGTGAGAACCTTGGACCCTGGTTTTTCTAAAGGGGGCATGGAGATCCTAGGCAGATGTGAACTGGAAACTCAAGAGGATTCAGCACTCTTGAGACCACACAGACTAAGAAATTAAATTCACTTTTTTTTATGTAATAATAATAAACAGTGGTGAGACATCACAGTATTGGGTAGACACCAAATCAGAGAGTCATCAGGGGTGTGATTTTGAGTTAAAATATTGAAAGGCAAAATTTATGTTCCTGGCTGTGGCGGTGGGTGACCAGTTGGTATCCATCTGATCAGGTTGGAGGGAGGACATGTCCAGTGACCTGAAGGACTAGATCTGGATGAATTTAGTGGAGGATCTTAGGACAATGAATCTTGCACGCACATTAGACCATATGGTGGTCACTGAGAATATCAGGGAGGGTACCAGCATAAATGATATGGCGGGGTGGGAGGAGAGAACCCAGTCCAGGAGGGAGTGATTGAGGGATCTGTGATTGTGCTGGGTGGGGTCAGTGATCAGTTGGGAAAGTTGGGGACGCTTTATGTTTTGGCATAATTTATTTGGAGAGGTACAGAGCCAATTGTGGTTGAAATCACTGAGGATGACAAGCTCACCAGAGGAGGCATGAAAGGAGATAGTAGTGAGGAAATTGGTGACTGAGAGTGGGGACATGCCAGGACAACAGTAGGCACCTGCTACGAATATAGGGACAGAGAAGGGGAGGGAGAGCTTAAAGAAGAGTAATTCATAGGCCAAGGGGAGGTGATGGAGAGCACAGGTTTGAACTGGATGCTAGAGGACAGGTAGATTACAGCTTCACCACCCCTCTTAGCATGATCCTGGGAATGGGGACAGCAGTATCAGGAATTTTGTTGCACAACCATGACTCTGAGATCACCAGTACATCAGGTTTGAGATTTGCCATAAGCATCTGCAACTGGTTGACTTTGAGGAAGAGGTTTCAGATGTTAACATGAGTCCCTCTGAGTCCTTGTTTGGGGAGGTGAGAGGGGGGCTAGCTGGGTGGGGTTAGATTTCTGCTCAATATTACCAACTACTATAAGCAACAAGGAGACAAGGTGTTTGAAAGAGAATATGAGTTGCTTGTGGGTACAGGAGGGAAGAGGGGGGTTGAGGAGGATGACAGGGGTAGGAACGTCTTCAAGGGGATGACAAGGAGAAGGGAGGAGACTGCATCCAGGATGCCAAGGGGAATGGGATAGGGTGGGGATGTAGGAGGTAGGAAGGGTGGGGGAGGTGAAGGGAAGGGGCAGGGAGATGGGGGGGGAAGCATGGATAGGCAGTAGGGGCAGGAAGGCAAAGGAAAGTAGGAGGGGGAGGATTATAGGGCTATTAGTAGCAAATCAAAGGGACAGCAAGCAGTTGTCACCCTGAACTTTATCAATTAATGGTGGGAGAGAAGGCTTCTTTGCGGTAAGGAAGAATTTGAATTAATAGGAGGGGGAGGCTTTGCCCAGGAAGGGAGGAAGCCTAAATAATATAATATGGTGGATACAGGGCTTCCACCATATAGGGATAAACCTAGATTAAACAATTTGGGAGGGTGCAAGCTTCAGCCAAAAGGAGGAAGCCAAACTTAAATGATTGGGAGGGGGGATACAGACATCTCCCAGATAGGGAAGAAGCCTAAAAGTAAACAATGGGGGAGGGAATGTGGGTTTCACCAGAGGAAGGAAGCCTAAAATAAGACCATTGGGGGATGCAGTCTTCACCCAGCTAGGAAGGAAGCCTAAAATTAAACAATTGGAGATATATGGGCTTAACCCAAATAGAGAGGAAGTCTAACATTAAACAACTGGGGGGATGTGGGCTTCACCCAGATAGAGAGGAAGTCTAACATGAAACAACTGGTAGGGATGTGGGCTTCACCAAAACAGAGAGGAAGCCTGAATCAAACAATAGGGGGAATGTAGGCTGCACCCAGATAACTAAGTGGGTGAGGGAGGGTGGCAGCACACAATGCAATAGGGCTCTGCTATTAAGTAAGGACTGCATTGACTGGAGGCAGATTACCCTTTAGTGAGAGACCTCCTGTTTAAAACCTGGTGACAATAGAACAAGACAGCAGAAAGGAAGTGCACAACTATAGCTGATACAGATGAATAACAGCTGTACAGTTTAGGTAATAGTCAATAATAGACCAAAGTATATTTACAGTTTGCAGGGTGGAAGCTAGGCAGAGCCCCATGTTGCCCTGGCATCTCCCCTCTGGTATCTCCCCTTGAGGACTCCCACTCCTGCCGGTCCACTCACATGGCACCACAAGGCAGAGTGGAGTTTTGAAAAGATCAAATTCCACCCTGAGTTAGTGTACACAGTGTTGAGTGGAGCAACTGCTCTAAAATTCTTGTAGTCCTGGGCTGTCAAGCTGGTTTAGAGAGCCCTTACACAACAGGTTAATGATCCCCTGACTGGCAAGATGTCGAGTTATGCTGGAGTCCAGAGCCCTGCTGGGCTACTGTTGGTGTGGAGCTGCCATGGTAAAGTGAGGTACAAAGAGTAGCACTGGCTGCTTTGAGGCAAGTTGTGTTTTTTTTTTTAGATTCATGTCCCACCCTGAGTTAGTACATGCAGCGTTCACTGGAGCAAGTACTCCAAAGTTTTTGTAGTTCTGGGCTGGCAAGTTGGCTGGGAGGCCCATATATAACAGACTTACAACTCCTGTGGCTAGCAAGGGTAGTGACTGGTGCTGGATGGGCTACTGTTGATGCAGAGCTGTGATGGTGAAGTGAGGCACAAAGAGCAGTATCAGTTGCATTGAAGCAAGTTGTTGTGTTTCAGATTCAAGTCCCAGTTAGCACATACAGCACTGATTGGAGCAACTGCTCCAAAGTTCTTGTAGTCCTGGGCTGCCGAGCTGTCTGGGGAGCCCTTACACAACATGTTCACACACCCCATGACTCATAAGATGGTGACTGAATCTGGAGCCCTGCTGGATTACTGTTGGTATGGAGCCACAGTGATGAAGAGGCACAAAGTGCAGCATCAGTTGATTGATTGATTGATTTCAAGAGCTTCACCAGGAAAAACATGCTCAGCTGTAATAGCTAATTTCCAGATATGTCCTGGGGGAAGAGAAGAGAGCAGTAATAATTTACATAACTTATGCTACAGTTATAACAAACAATAATAAAAGGTACAATGTAGACAATTTGGAGGAACCACAATAATCAAGTAGTGCAAAATATAGCATTCCAGTGTCATAACAATAACAGCAGTACAGTAAAGTGCAACTGGCAGCATAATGATAGAGGGAAAGGTAGTGTGAACAGTGGGGAGAAGTCTAGGGTAGAGGGGTCAATAAATATGGCAGAGTGGAGAGGGGATGAATGGGGGGAAGGAGAGTGGGGCCAGCATCAGGAAGGTGGCAACAGCAGGAGGGAGCATTACATTTGTGGACGAGGGATTTTAGTGATGAGGACAGAGGGAGCATTGCAATCAGCTACAGGGAGGGTACTCCAGAGCTTGTGGAAGCAGGAGAAAGCAGCTTGACCAGCAGTGGATTTTATAGGGTTGAGAAACAGTGGGTGCCAGAGCTGCAAATGGACTAGGAGGTAGAGGGAGGGAAGGATGGGGGGGCAAGTGTAGGGGAGGCAAGCCAGAATTTGGAAATAAAGGTGGAACAAAGAGCCTGGTGTCTGGTATAAAGGTAGGGCAAAGACAGGGAGGAATACAAGGAACAGTGGTGGGTTCTGGTGGGGCAATCCAGGGCAAAGCATCAGAAGGAGTGAAAAAGGGGATTTAGTCTGGCAAGGGTGGACTTGGGAGTGGCACTGTAAATAAGGTCAGTGTAATCGAAGATAGGAACAATCTCTCAATGGGCAGGAAGCAGGATACTTGCTTTGCTCCTATAAAGAGCCCCAAGTGTATGATGCAGCTTCTAGTGGATAGCATCCATGTGAGTAGAGGCATGAAGAAGACAATCCAGCCAAACCCTGAGATATTTAAAGGAGGAGACATCTATAGTCCCTTCATGATGTGGAGACTGAGAATGTCTTTAAATAGAGTGAGAGAGAGAGAGAGATGGAAATACTGTGACAGAAAGTACCACCACCAAACATGAGTACTGGTAAGGGTGAGCCTACCCAAAAAAGCCAAAATTTGTTCTAAAATGTTTCCACAGTACCAGGAGGGGGCTGATCTTGACTTTTTTTCTAAAATGTTTTAAAAGATTGTCAAAGGTAATGGAGACCATTTTTTTGGCACTGAGGGACAGCTGATTTGCACAAAACCAGTGCTGGATGTTATTGAAGTCTGTCTGGAGTCAAGTCATGATGTCAGAGGCAGAGGAACCAGAAGTGTAGAGAACTGTGCCATCTGCGTGCATGTGAATGGCCTCAGAGGAGCAGGCAAGTGGAAGGTCATTTAAGAAGATGGAAACTAGGATAGGGCCAAGAATGGACACCAGAGTGAATATGATAAAGAGGGAAGTGGAATCACCAGCACGGACAGCATGGGTCCTACCCTCAAGGCATGAGTGAAATCTCTCAACATGAGGAGGAGAAGAGCCCAGACACTTTTAACTTGCCCAGGAGTATAGGGTATGCAACAGTGTTGAAGGCTTTGGTCAGGTCGACAAAGATAGTTGAGGTGACCAGTCCCTGGTCCATGCCTTGGTTTCTGCCTGAGGGATAAAACTGGTGACTTTCTTTGATGCACTGCTTCAGTGTTTGCAGCTTTGATTTTTCTGCAGCAGCAACAGTGTTTTAGTAGGGTGCTCCCACCCTGTATTTTTTTTGTGTGGCTAGGGCTAATCTATGGCCACCTCCCACCCACCCCTGTGGCCTCCCATCTACTACCCCTCCATCCTTCTTCATACAATGTTTTCCATAAGAACATAAGGAGAGTCCCTTTAAGCTGAGTGGCAACCATAACACGAGGGGGCACAGTCTTAAGCTGGAGAGTGAGAGGTTTAGGAGGGAGGTCAGGAAGTACTTCTTCGCAGAGAGGGTGGTGGACACTTGTAATGCACTGCCAGAAAGTAATCTCATTGAAGACAGTGGGCCGCTTTAAGAGAGGCTGGGACAGGCATAGTGGGAGGGTAAGCGTCATGTGTAGGGAGGATGGGAGGAGTGGGGAGGGAAGGCAGGGACATTAGCTCAAGCTATGGACCTTGCAATACAAGCAGACTTGATAGACCAAATGGTCTTCTTCTGCTGGCTTCTTTGTATGTTCGTATATTTGTAAGTATGTAAGAACTTGCTGTGACCCCAAAAGGTGACAGGAAACTATATCTAATTGGCAGTTGTTTTTTTTTTTATTGTTTCTTTTCTCAGTAATGATATTCATACCCTGAATGATTCGCATTTAACAACACCTGCATGAATGTTTATGTGAAAAATGTAATTTTGTATTGTTTTGTTTTAATGGGTAACATTCTGTAGGGTTCTCTTCATGGAACTGTTTTTCTGGAGTTTTGACTGTAGTGCCACCCCCAGGATCAAGCACTCAGTGTGAGATGAAATACTTTGCTCTGTGACAAATTAGAATAATTCCCATTGGATTACATTGATTTTCTGAAGTATCTTGCAAGATATATTAGCAGATAGTGTTATAAGAGTGCCTGATCCTGACAGGTGATGCTGTATTTCACAGTTTGTGTACAGAACTCTAAGAGTTGTATTGATTGGACAATAGCTCGTGCTTAGCATTCTGTACAGAGACCATGCTAGAGTAAAAATTCCAGATTACAGGTGTTATAAAGAGATTTATTTAGAATGTTAGCAATAAAGATAAAACAAAACATAATTCTTCACATCAGTGAGGTAATTTACATGTTAGTGCATGTAATCACAATTCCTACCCCATCAGCAGCTGAACACAATCAGTACAATTAGGTCAGCTGGCAGACAATTGCATCTATTACACTGGTGCTGCCAGCTGATTTACTTGTGTTTGGCTGCCAATGGGGTACGAACAGTGACTACATGTGTTAGCATATAAATTGGACCACTGTCTATTCAGGTACAGGTACTGATGGATAATTTGGAGGTTTACATTTCATATCTGTAAACTGGAACATTATAAGCATCTACTAATTAGCACACATTTCCTGTCCCCTTTAAGTGCCCCCTGAACACTGAGTCATGATAGGGGGAAAATAGTAGGCAGAAATCTGGGATAGTAAGTAGTCCACCACCCTAACTGCAGCTCACTGTTGTATTTTTTGCCTTTTAGCTGACAGCCAGCAGCACTTCCAAGAGGGTGGGATGAGCAGTTTGATGATGTTAGGCAGACTAACCAATCAGACAAAAACTCTACTTACAGTACTACTATGAAGGAATTTTTTTAAAAAGGGGGTTCAACCAGCTCTGTGGGGCTAAGCGATAGGGCATCGCTCTCGCATGCTGCCAACTCGGGATTGTGCCCTAAGCCTGGGACATCAGCAGCAGAGGCTGGTAGGGAGGGACTCAGAGCATCGATCTCACCCTCCCCTCCCATGGGGTGGATGGCCACATTTCTCTTTGAAAGGAATGATTTTGTGGCACAGCTCTTCGTGGCATGAATGACATACTGTACACTGCTGAGCATCCCTACTCCCAGGATGCTGCTGCAGTCACATGCATGTCGGTGGGTGGCAGGACCCCAGAAACAGTAAAGGGTTGTACTGGGCACCTTAGGTGACAGCCTCCCTGACATCCCCTCCCACGCTACCAAACCCCAGTGTGGACTGGCACGTCTACTCTGGCTATCACAGGCTGAATAAAGGTGCTTCCTTCTTGGTGGCAGCAGGAGGGCCCACTGACAGGGATAAGTCAGATCTGCCTAACGAAGAAGGTACCAGAGGCCAGGGGTAAAGGTCCAGCAGTGCAAGATGAGTCCAGCGGGCAGCAGGGGTGTGCTCTGTGGACAGCCTCAAGGAGTGAGTGTCCAGGTAAGAGATGAGGAAAAAAAGGCAGTCCATGCACCACTGTGTAGTAGGGGTTGGCTGCAGTAAGTTTGTTCCCCTGACAACTGGTCAGAGACCAGATTCTGTGCAACCTTGTCTGGGACCAGTTTCCGACCCACCTGGTCTGGAGCCAGTTTCACCATTGTACAGGAGCTTTCTGTGTTGCACTTAGTTTTTTTCCTGCACCAACTCCCTTTAATGTAGATTTACTATTACCAACTCCACACCGTCATGGATAACCGCACCAGTGAAATTTGGGGTCAAAAGAATTTTAGGGGAAGTGAGATTCAAACCCAGACTTTCAGTATTACAGCTTAGTATACCAACTACTTCACTATGCTGACTGCTGCCTAGCAAGCCTGTGGTTAGACACATATGTGACAATAACTGATCCCAGACCAGTTCAGCTGGAAGGAGAAACTGGTCTCAGGCCAGATGGCATGAAAGCTGGTCTAAGACCAGGCAGCTCTGAAACTGATCTCAGACCAGGCTGCTCAGATTCTGATCTCAGACCAGGCTGGTCCTAGACCAGTCGTCAGGGGAACAATCTTCCTACACCTAGGGGTCGCTGATGAATTAATGTCAGTGCTTTTTTTTTGTTTGTTTTCTTGAGCATCTTACTGTAGCTTGCTTTTGACTCTCTTTGAGGAAAACCCCAAACAAATTTGCAAGGAGAATGCCACCCTCAGTCAAGTCATTCCTGTGATCAGTAAACTGAGTAAAAACCTTGAGAGGCTGCAAAGAGCTTTAGACCAAAATGGTGATACATCTAGTGTATCCCTTACAGACAGATTAAAAGCAGCAGTTTCTAAATTTACTGTACATAGGCTCAACAATATGATGATAGATCAGAATTTTCTTCCTGCCACTCTTCTTGGCTCTCATTTCAAGTAGCAACAGCTGACTCCTTCAGAAACCAACTCTCATGAACTCTGTCAAGAAATGTTGATTGCAACGATATGTGCAAGGGAAGAGTCATTGTATGAATGGAGAAAGAATGATGATGATGATAATGATGGTACATGTTCATTTAAAGTGCTGCCTTATTTTTGGCCCTCTGTTTAGTCCTTCAGATCGGTAGCTTCAACAATTTGACATTTAAAAACTACAAGAACCACCAAATATGCATTTGCGGAGTCACTCAATGAGCAAAACTACTTTTGGTCTAAACTGCTGAACACTAAAAGTCCTACTTGTGCACTTCTCATGGCTTCCCCATGCCAGTCACTCATATTTGAAACTTCACCCCCACCCCCAGCATTTTGCAGCCAGTAGCCTGTACTCCAGCAATACAGTATCCCATTGCAACATGCATACTACCCCCACCCCAACAACAAGCAGCACTGTTCCCTTGCTGGACCTGGCTCATGCCAGCTATGGGGTTTAAAAAACAAGTTGCACCTCACTACTCATCAGTTTTTATCCCTCAGGCAGAAACTTGTATTTGAGTGTGTCCCCCTAGCATGATGATCCCTTTCTGGGCTCTGCCCTTCTTATAAATACCATTTGATTTGCTAAGTTGGAAGTCTTGGTTTTGCCTTATACTAGTTCCTAATCAGTAGTTGATGCACCCCTGCAAGCAGGAGCTGAGAACAACAGGGGAACATTGCTTGGTGTGGGTATAGAGTGATAAGGAATGGACAGAGTAACAAGATTTTGCTTTAAAACCTCTTGCTCTTCAGCAGTGCTGTAGAGCAGTGATGTCTTGCAGCAGGACACCACAATTACCTAAATATGTCCCTGGAATCCATTGTGGCTACCAACTGATATATATATATATATATATTTTTTTTTTTTGGTTATTGAAACCCATCTGTTTGACTAGTTGTTATTTATTGTTTTTTCACTTTATCTTTCTGGCCCTCCAACTCGGAACTCTCTCAGACCACTGCTCTCGCTGACTCGCTGTACCGCCCACTGTGTTCCCCCGCCATCTTCAAGTTTGTCTCAGTTCCCCAGGTCAGGGGATGGCAACCTGGAGAGACCACAGGTGGCAGTGGTAGGGAACCAGCATCGGACGTGTGGCGGTCGCACTGGCAGAGCCGTCGCCTATCCGAGCTGGAGGGGTATTTCTCTCCTTCTCCTCCTGAAGGTGCCCGGAGCTCCTCCCCCGCATGCATGATGCACATCTGACACTGTGGTGCACAGCAACCCTGCCTGCATCAGCCATGCTCCCTTACATGCAGCTCAGACACTCTGTGCACCTCTGGCCTCCACCAGAGTGCTGAGCAATCTCATGCCCTCCCCCCGGGAGAGGAGAGCAGCCCTATGGGTGCTTGATCCATCTCTTTCCCTGCCCACCCCGACACCCAAGCTCACTCCCGAACTTGGGTCATCGACATGGCATCCAGCACCTCAACCCTCACCGCCACCGGGCCGGCAATGACTAGATGGTTATTGAAACCCCTCTGTTTGACTAAACTTCATTATCAATGCTGCCCCTCCTTCTACTTGGGATGGAAGAAAATAGAGCATACTAATGTTGTGTTTCAGAAAATGTGATGTGCCTTGCCTTCCTCAAGCCAACAATGAGACACAACCAGGTGTTAGTAGTAATAACATCAGCCCCTGGAAAAGCATTTACATCATTACCACCAACACATGGGAGTGTCTTACTGAACTTGTAGAATGAACTTAGGGGAAAAAATGAACTGACAATTTTTAAAGTAAATAATTGATAGCTATTTTTTGAGACAAGTACGCCAGAAAAAAATTGTCCCATTACTAGGGGAGAAGGCAAATTAAACAATTTACAAGTATATGTAACTAAATTCCAACATACCAGGAGGGAACACACTAAACATTATTGTCTTGAATAAGTTCAAATACTAGACATATACAGACTGACATACTTTTAATCTGTTGTTAATGTGATCTCACTTGGCATTCATTTACAGCAGTTTTTTCATATTTGCTTTGTCAGTTACAATGTACATGCACAGTGTGTGTTCTTAATTATAAAATGGAGTTATAAATTGAAACCTGATTGACTGAGGGCCATCTTCTTTACTTGTGTTGTTAACTCAGCACAGCTGCGCTGGATAAAGATCCAGCAGCCTCTTCACAATAAAATCAATACTTTCTGCACATTCATGACTGCTATCACAAACATGGCTGCCACCTTTACTCAAAATCATCAACTACTCCCTAAAAATAAAACTGCCTTAAATTAATTAGTTAAATGTTATTTCCCCTATAATCCTCTTCTTACACTCACATACATACATGTAAAAATAAAGTGCCATAGTACTTACATTATTAATTTCTGGTGTTTCTTTCCTGACCATGAAAAATCCCCCTTCTGTCCTTACCAGGAAAATCTCTGCTGTTTAGCCTGCAACAAATACAACAGAAGCCCTACTTCCATCTGAGATCTTCTGTTGTGTGAGTGAGGGGTGAACATTCTACCAGTAGAACTGAGATTTGAGTTCTTGTATTCCATCCATAGTAAACATTCCATCTTTTGAATGTAAGAAAGATAGAACAGAAGCAAGGTGGGGCAAGGGAAGAAATGATATAAAGAAGTAAAAGGAAAGATAAGGAAACAGGTATATGGGGGTGAGTTTAGAAAAACAGAGGGCTTGAGGACTAATTTGAAAAAACTATATTTAGCTCTGCATAATATTTGAAACTGAGGTGGCATGCAAATGTTAGGATGTGGTGGGACTATATTGTTGGGGTGGAGAAATGTTTTAAAAAAATCATTAAAATGCCCAACATTGTTTTATTTTTTGGTAGTTTTTCACCCCCCCACGAAAAAAAAAAATCTTGCCCCAATTTCATAATCACAATAAGACATTCCAGGGTTGCTTTGTGGTGGTATAACAGCACTTCTTGGGTGACTGAAGGCCCTCAGCGATGCCTCATACCTCACAACACACCCGTGGTGTGCTGTTATCCCACTGCAGTGCACACCCTGTCATGTCTTATTGCTCAATGATGTTAGGAGACTTTCAGTTTAATAGAGAGCACAACAGCTCTCACAAACATATGCGGCATGTACCTGTTGCACTCATTTAGGAAATATTTTAGACATCTTTGATGTGTATGCATTTTTATGTTTATTGCTCTTGCAAATGGAAACAGTGGACCATAGACACAGAATTTGTCAGCAGAAAAAAGGCCTGCTTGGCCCACCCAGTCTGCCCAGATGGTCCCTACCTAGTCTGTCTCCGCAGAGCCTAATTTGTCTCAAGTGACCCTACCTCCTTCCAGCCTGATTACTAATATTACCATATGTCTATCCCATGCATGCTTGAAACCCTCTACTGTTTTCACCCCTACCACTTCCACTGGCAGTCTGTTCCAAGCATTTAACACTCTTTCAGTGAAGTAGTACTTCCTCACATCCACTTAACCCCCCAGTGTCATTGCATGCCTTCTGGTCCTGGTGAGCTTTTTTTTTTTTGAAAGAGAGACTCTCCTCCTCAACGTTGTTCAGCTCCATGAGGTACTTGTAGGTCTCTATCATGTCCCCTCTCAGTCTCCTGTCTTCTAGTATGTACATTTTGAGATCCCTCAGTCTCTCCTCATAGGGCTTTTGATGTGATCCCTGTACCATTTTATTCACCCTCCTCTAGGCTGCTCCACCCTATCTATGTCCTTTCTGAGGTACGGCTTCCAGAACTGGATGCAATATTCCAATTGGGGTCTGTCCAGCAAGCAATAGAATAGTAACTCCACCTTTTTTCTCCTGCTGCTGCTACTTCTCCCAGTGCATCTCAGTATCCCACTGGCCCTACCCACTGGTTTGTCCCACTACCCTACCACTTTGATGTCATCAGATATCATATTCTGAAGGTCTCTTTCCTGCTTAGTGACTGTCAGTACCTCCCCGAATCCTATACTCAGCTCATGGGTTCCTATGCCTTATGTACATGATTTTGTACTTTTTGGAACTAAACTCCAGATGACATACCCATGATCACTCCCTGAGTTTCCTGAGGTCCCTATTCATTCTCTCTACCCTTTCCTAAGTATCCACCCTATTACAGATGTGGGTGTCATCTGCAAAAGGATGTACCTTCCCTTCTTATTCTTCTGCAATGTAATTTGCTGTATAAACACTCTGAAGAAGACCAATCCCAGTACTGAGCCTTGCAGCACCTCACTGGTCACTCTCCCCTCAGAAGGAGTGCCATTAACTACCATCCTCCCTTGCCTATCTATTACCCAGTTTCTTACTCAGTTTACCACTTCAGATCCCACCCCTAGACTGCTCAATTTCTTTATCATTCTCCTGTATGGCACAGTGTTGAAGGTCTTGCTAAAGTCTAGATATGCCACATCCACTGCCCTTCCCTGATCTTGTTCTCAGGTCACTCAGTTGAAGAAATCCATCACAGTCATCAGGCATGAACCCACCCTCCATGAATCCATGCTGTAGACAGTAAACTGAAATTTCCCAAATACCCAGTCATTCACTGGTTGGGGCAGCAGTAGTGGGAGATCATGGGATTGATCAGCAGGGTGTATCATCAGAATTTGATAGTATGTTTGCAAAAATAGCTGTTTTATTTGATTCTATTCTATTCTATCTACTCTATGGGCCTAAAGTACACCATGTAGATACTGCTCTACATATGATGATATCTCCACTCATTCACCATTTTTACTGATTGGAGAATTAGTATCCGGGATGAAACATAAAAACTTAGAAACATTGAAGCTGATGGCAGATAAGGGCCGCATGGCCCATCCTGTGTGCCCTATTTTGTTGCATTGCTTACACTGTAGACCCCTCCAGGTCTACAGCACTTTCTCTGCAACCCCTTACCTATCCCTTATGAGTCCCCTGTGCTTACTTATCCCAGTCTTTTTTGAATCCCACCACGGTTTTCACCCCACAACCTTCGCTGGAAGACCATTCCTGGCATCCACCACCCTTTCTGTGAAGAAGTATTTCCTCAGATCTCTCCTAAACCTACCCCCCTTCCAGCTTCATATTGTGGCCCCTTGTTCTGCAGTGCCCTTTCCTCTGATAAATACCACCCTCTTGTACCTTATTTACCCCATGAGGTATTTAAAGGTCGGAATCATATCCCCCCCTTCTGTCTTCCAGGGTGTACATATTTAATTTCTTTAGTTTCTCCTCATGGGACATTTGATGTGTCCCCTGGATCATCTTGGCAGCCCTCTTTAGACAGCCTCCATCCTGTCTATGTCCTTCCTGAAATGTGGCCTGCAAAACTGGACACAGTACTCCAGGTGGGGTCTTACTAAAGACCTATATTGTGGCCACACCACTTCCCTCTTTCTGCTGGTAATACCCCTACCTATACATCTGAGCATCCTACTAACTCTCCTGATTGCTTTGTCGCATTGCCTGGCCAGCTTCAGGTCATCCAGTATGATTACCACTAGGTCTCTTTCCTGCTTGGTCGCTGCTATTACCTCTCCCCCCCCATTCTGTACTGCACCCCTGCGTTTCTGGGACCCAAGTGCATTATTTTGCACTGTTATGCATTAAACTTTTGACCACTCCTCCAGTCATTTCAAGTCTCCTTCCATCTTTTGCACCCCCTCCGGAATGTCCACACTGTTTCAGATCTTGGTGTCATCCGCAAAGAGGCAGACCTTCACTTCCAGTTCCTCTGTTATGTCACTAATGAAGACATTAAAGAGAACTGGCTCCAGTATTGACCCCTGCAGTACCCCACTGGTCACTCTCCCCTCCTCAAAGTAAACTCAATTTACCACCACACTCTGCCTACTGTCCCCTAACAAGTTTCTTACTGAGGTTGCCATGTTATTGCCCACCCTCATGCTACCAAACTTGTTTACCAGCCTCCAATGTGGAACGGTGTCAAAGACCTTGCTGATATCCAAGTAGGCCACATCCACCACCCCTCCCCCGATCCAACACCCTGCTTACCCAGTCAAAAAAATCTATCAGATTTGTTTGGCATGACCTCCCCTCCATAAAGCCATGCTGCCTCGGGTTCTGCAGTCCACTGTATTCCAGATATTCCATGATTCTTTCCTTTAATCATGTTTCCATCACTTTTTCTACTATGGATGTTAGGCTGACAGGCCTGTAATTTCATGCGTTCTTCTTGCTGCTACTTGTGTGAAGTGGAACTACGTCTGCAACTCTGCAGTCCTCCGGGACCACGATGGTCTCCAGCGAACTCATAAACAAGTCTGTCAGGGGTACAGTTAGCATCTTCCTGAGTTCCTTTAACATTCTTGGATGCACCCCCTCTGCCCCATGGCTTTGTCCACCCTCAGATTTGTGAGTGCTTTCCTTATCCTCTCCTCAGAAAAGGGACCAGTGTCCATTTCCTTCCCCCTAATCTCTTGGTGCTTATTGGTGGTCCCTCCCCTTCCCTTCAACTGTGAATACTGAGCAGAAATATTTATTTAAGATATTTGCCTTTTCTTAGTCCTCCTCAGTATTGCCCTCTGTCCCCTTTATTAACTGTGCAATCCCTCCCTTGGTCTTCCTTTTCTTGCTGATATACCTTGAAAATGTTTTGTTCCCCCTTTGATACTGTCTTGGCTATTCTTTCCTCAGTTTGCACTTTTGCACTCCTTACTGCCTTGCCTGCCTCCCTCCATTTCCCCAGGCAAATGTATCTGTCCTCTTCTCTCTGGGTCTCCTTATACCTTCTGAATGCCACTGTTTTTGCCCTTACCTTTTCTGCCACTTCTCTCGAGAACCACAATGGTCTCCTCCTTCTTCTCTCCTTCTGTTTTTACTTATTTGCCTGATGTACATGGTTATAGCCTTTACTATGCTCTCTTTTAATTTGGCCTATTTTCCCTCTACCCACCCCCCCAACACTCTACAGGTTCCTAGCTTAAATAGTGGTATTAGGAATCTAAAGCCCAGCCATGGTAGTCAGAGGAGTAACTGACCAGTGTTCTAATGCAGTTAACCACACTCTGCCAGTCTGGTGCTGTTTCCCAGTGTTATATATAAGAAAAAGGAAGTTTGTGCAAAGCAGTGCCATCTGCAGCAGTAGGGAGAGATTAACAGATTCAGAGCAGTGCTGAATAACTGTCATAGATAATGACCTCTCATGGAGGCCAGGAGACTCAGTAGCATGTATGGAAGTCTGTGGTGCACTAGGCTCCTAGCTAAGGGAAATTTTCATTTTCCTGACTGGTTTGAGTTATTGCCTTTCAGTCCCATAGTTCTAGTCTAATTCTGAATATAAAATGGGTTGGGGGCTTTCTGGGTCCTGACTGGCTGAGAGGTACCTTTTGCCATATCCTTATCAGCGCATATTGTGGAAACCAGTACCTCATCAGCCACTCAGGACTTTTTACAACACAGATCATTGTGCCAACCTGTGAACTGCAGAATATGAGCTGGCTAGCCAAGCTGGAGAACACTCCCCCTCAACACATTCACTATATCTTCGTGTATATTAGTAGGCAGCCAAGCCACCAGATCACTTTCAACAGAAAGATTTTTAAAGTGAAGTCTGACCTGTGGTTAAAGCCAACCACTATCAAGCAAGTGACATGTGTGCCACTAGGATGCAGCTTTCAAATCCTGCAGCTCTGTGGTCCCCACTCTGTTCCTTAGTGTCTCCAATCCCTGCTGCATTCCTCTGTGTCTCTGGTCCACGGTATGTTCCTCAGCCCCCACCCCCAACCATCTGAACACTAGCAGTTTCCTGTCTAAAACACAGAATCACTCAAGATGCCCTCAAACTCTTCCCTAACGGCTTCCCTGTGAAAGACAGCTCACTCAGCAAGACACACTGAAAGGAAAAGCCACTCTGCAGTACAGCAGCTGAAGAGGGACATGCTTACTCCCTATGAAACTGCTCTAGTCACATTTAAAAACACAGCCTTACAGATGTGGACAAAGCAAAAACACATAGAGTGTGTGTGTATGGGGGGGGGACCTAACCTGAGCGCTAACCACAGGTGAAGATTCTCCTAACTCTCACCTGTGTTTATGTATGTGGATGTATATGTATATGAGTCTATAAGTATGAGTGTGTGTGTGTATGTATATATATATATATATATGTGTGTGTGTGTGTGTGTGTGTGTGTGTGTGTATATATATATATGTGTGTGTATGTGTATATGAATTAAAGTCGCATGTACATAGACTATACCTGGATTGCTAGCACTGCCTACCTACCTATCCCACAAAATGTCTGGCTTCACTGTAAATGTATTCAATTGCATGAACTGGTTCAGCTGTATATGTAGTTTACTTGGTTCTCATATTTAATTATGCAAAAACTGTTTCTCCTCTTCCCAATTCCCCCAGGACACATCTGGAAATGAGCTATTGTAGCTCAGTATGCCTTTCCTGGTGAAACTTTTTAAAATAAATAAATAACTATAATGAGTGTAGAGATGCAGTGAATTTAAAATCCGCTGGCAAAGCGAATCTTGATAGCCACTTCGCGTTGGCACTTTAACCGATGGAACCCCATAGAAAAGTACTCACTTCGCCTTATTATTATTACTTTGCATTGTCATTCCTTTAGACACGAAGTAAGGTGGAGTGACAACAATAATGGCAGCATCCACCCACCACACAGTCACCAGAATGAATGTGCATCCCCAAAGTGCTACTGTCTTGTGTCCAGAAAACTCCCCAATGCTGATGAAGTGAAATGAGAGTGTAACAAGAATGCAAAGTCTCCTAGAATTAATGGGGCACTCAGTCATGCGCGCAATGGTCAGGTCACACATAGAGTCACCAGAATTAATGTGCATCCCCAAAATGCTACTGTCTTGTGTCCAGAAAATTCCCCAGTGCTGACGAAGTGAAATGAGAGCATAACAGGAAATGCGAAGTCTCCCAGAATTAGAGGTGCACTCTGTCATGTACGCAGTGGTCACACACAGCGACCAGAATTAATTTGCATCCCCAAAATGCTACTGGTCTTGTGTCCAGAAAATTGCCCAGTGCTGCTGAAGTGAAATGAGAGGGTAACAAAAAGTGAAAAGTCTCCCAGAATTAATGGTGCACTCTGTCATGTATGCAGTGGTCACACACAGTCACCAGAATTAATGGGCATCCCAAAAATCTACTGTCTTATATCCAGAAAATTCTCCAGTGCTGACAAAGTGAAATGAGCGCGTAACAAGAAATGCAAAGTCTCCCAGAATTAATGGTGTACTACAAATGCACAGACAGATTAAGATTGTACTGCGCATTCAAGAGATGCAGACGCAAAGGCACAACAACACCTAACCAGTGCTCATAAGTCACCAATCCAAATCTGGAAAAGAATACCTTTTGCCAGTTGTGGGGGGTGCACAGCAGTACCAGTCCACTACCAGTAAAGATACTACAAAGCACTATAAAAAATTTGTGCAGATGTGGTGGATAGCAGGTTCACACTGCTGCAGTTACTCTGTGACACAATAAAAGGTGTCTGATTTAATGGCACGCATCACACACACACTCACACACACTACAAGCAATGCATAGCAAATTGAAAACTTTTAGTACTATAACCAAATGTTTTAAACAAATTGAAATTATACATTGCTGTACCACAACAATCAGAAAACAAAATTTCAAGAATTAATGAAAATATTACTGTGTTTACATTAACATAAAACAGAAAGACTGTCTTTTTCTCCCTGTTAATCTACCTACACTGCAGATACGCCCCTCCCCCAAAGCACACTTCACAGTACACAGACTGACTGTTCTAAATTAACATTCAAAATCCACACACAAACAATAAACACTTGATAATATGAGCATAGGAGGGTTTTCTATACTTGATGTAGTAAATTGTGAGCAAAACAAATAGCAGAAAAATACTTTTTTAACAGCTTTTAGAGGATTTGAATCACAGAGCTCTGAGAGGAAACTGTCTCCATCTTCCACTACACACACTACACAGAACTGAGGCTGTGCAGAACAATCTAGAGCCCATGTGACCTGCAATCCCATAAAGCACTGCAAAATTTGCCTTTGGAGCTCAATAACAAGGTGAAGTGAGGCGAAGTACATTGATTTCAATGTACATCGCCTTAAAATTGGTGGAGAAGTGGTTTGAGGAAGGCAGAATAACGCAAAGTCATTGTTTCCAATGGACTTTGCCTTCCACATTATAACGTGAAGTACTCCGCTTCACGTTGCAGAGCCCTTTGCAGATTCCACGTTACTCTGCGAATCACTTCGTGGAGCGAATTTCCGCCACTTCACCCATAACTATGTGTGTGGGAGGTGGCCCTCTACTGGCGCTGAAGGTCAATACACTATACAATACTGTACATAAATAGGGAAACTATTTTTATTCTTTTAAAGCACCTGCTTTAACTGTAAAACTTATTTTCCCCACATTTTGACACCTTTTTTTCATTTTTAATTAAGTGGAATAAGACACTTTGAGGTGTGGTTTATGGGCTGATAAGAGCACTTCATAGGTGCTAAAGGCACTAGGTGCAAGCACCTCATGCTTCATTAAGTACCTGGGGTGTGCTCTTATCAGTCCATAGACCACACCTTGCCATGTCTTATTCCTTGCATAAAGGCTGGAGTTGCATCTGCCCCAGTACAAGGGATAGAGATAACATTCAGAACAGTTTTAAATTTCATTTGGTGATTAGTCTGTGCCTGAAGATTCATTAAGCAACACCAGTGGGGCTTATTGTTGTGAAGGGGTGGGACATTTACAATTGGCCTGAAGTATAACAAAAATTAATGTTATATTCTAGTATTGATAAACATGTGTCATATTATGTGTCTTACTGTATATAATATGTTTGCTGTCTTGTGCAGGACCCTGCTGTACTTGCCTATGGACATAATATGCTCTCTTTTAAAAATATGCTGAAATATATACATAAATGCAGAACAATCTTGATTATCCAGACTGCTTGGGATACATGAAATTAGTTTAGTTAACAGAGAGTCCATAAAACTGGGATTAAAACATTCAGTGTATTCACTTGGGAGACATGCTACCAGTCCATTAGATAGGGATGTCCATGTTATGGGGGTTCATTAGCTCGAGATTGCACTGCAACCTATAATGCTGTGCTATAACCAGATAACACATGGATATAAGGCAATATGACCTACTATATGCAGTATGTCTTGGTCTCTTAGGTCCCCAGATTATGGTGTAGTCTTTCTCCTACAATTGTCACAGCAGATTGCTAGATCAATTTAAAAAGGCAATGCATAACTATCTTTTGATATCTTCTTTTCTTTTGGCTGGCTTTTATTGTTAGTCTTGAATTATTTAAAACTTTTTGACATACCAAGTATAAAAGCTATCATATAAAACTCAGTGGTTGGTATTGACAAATACTCCATACCCAACAGTAAATGGGAAGACGCAGATCCCCACATAAAACAGGATTTTGCATCTAATCTGAGCAGTCGAGTGTAATTACACTGCCAAAATAGGACCTGTACACATATCCTAAATCTGTTTATTACAGCCCCACATATAGGCAGGCTGATGAAAGAGTTATGCTGTTAACAGCATCTGCACCAAGAAGCACTCTTATGGCTATTATAAATCATGACATTATTCTTAGCTAATCAGGGTTGCTTACTTCCAGATATATAAAGTACTCATATAACTATAAGAGTGCGTCTCATATCTAATGCAAGCAGTTCTAAAATTCTGAAGTTCCTAGTTCATTTGGAATAGTCCATTTTCAATGCAAAGGTATCTCTAATTTTCTACAAAGTAAAACATTTGATTTTAAGTGCAACTCCTTTTGGAAAAAACAAAATCAAAATCTTCAAAATGATTTATAATATATAATATATTATAGTGGTGCTGTAATGCCACTGTAGTTAGGGTTGAGCAGGGATTTCTATGTTAAACTTAAAACTTTCCATTTTAAAAACTTTGCAACCATTCAACAGCTTTGCACAAAATTTTGCATGTGCAGTCTTGTATGGTAGATCTCTTGATGTTTCATTTAGGTCAGATTTACGCACTCTGAGCTGCGCATAGTGTTAAAATATTAAAAATTGCTGTTTTTTGAACTCTTTTGCCATCTCACTGTGCCCAGTGTTTGGAATTTTTGTCTGATATTGTCAGGGTAGAAAGGGCTCTCCTCACAGAAGTGCCTTTCGCTTGTTTGGTGAAAAAGTATTGATCTGTTCCAAAGTTATTTAATTTTAAAGTTTTGAGTTCTGAGCATGCTCAGTTCAATCTTTTGGATAGCTTCCTGGAATGGAAAAAGCATTTGGTCTCATAAAAAATTATTCTTTGTTGGGAGGGGCCAATCCTTTTTTGTGAGAAAAAAATCATTTTTCATGAGTCACCGTCTTTGCACTTTAATATCTTCACTACTGTTCGGTGGATTTGCATGAAATGTTGCATCCATGGTCTCAAAAAGTTGTCCCTTGACTTGCCAAGTTTTCTTTCAGCCCCATGTGTGGATTTTAAGATCTGGATAGTGAAAAAAGTTAATAAATCATCATTTTTTGCTGTTTTTTACCATCATTTAGCACCCAGACAGTTTGGAATTTGGTCTAAAATGTTCAGGGTAGAAATGGCTTGGCCAACAGATGTGTCATTCACTGGTTTAGTGAAAAAATATGAATCTGTTGCCAAGTTATAAGGATTTGAAATTTTGGTTCTGAGCATGCTCAGTAGGGTCTTTTGGATAGATGTTTAATACCCTACTGAGCATGCTCAGAACCAAATTTTCAAATGATTATAACTTGGGAATCCATTCATATTTTTTCACCAAGGCAATGAAAGGCACCATTCTGCAGCACACTCTTTCTACCCTGAAAATGTCAGACCAAAATTCCAAACCATCTGAGCTGTAGGTGATGACAAAAAAAAGGCAAAAAAAAAAAAAATTAATTTTTCCTAACAACACACTATCCAGATGTCAGAATCCTCACATCTGACTGGAACAAATCTTGGTAAATGAAGGCACCTTGCCCTCCAAACTGTACATACAAAAGTTAGTGCAATTCCGTTGAACGGAGGTAAAGTTATTAATATATTTATATACAGTATACATCTATGTACAGTATAATGGGGTGTGGTTGCACCCCATAGTCAGGGTTCAACCTTGATGTCTATGTTAAACTCAAAATTTTGAACTTTAATAACTTTACAACCGTTCAAGCAATTTGCATAAATGTTCGCTATACCGTCAGGTATCTATGATCTCTTGATGTGGCATGTTTTGTTCTGGTCAGATGTGAGGGTGCAGAGATCCGAAGTGTCAAAAAAATTAGAAAATTACCATTTTTTTTGTAAAATTCTTTGTCACACTGCTGCACAAAAATGTGGAATTTTGGTCCAAAGGTCTTGGGCGTAGAAAAGTCTTGGGTCACAGATGTGCCTTTTGAAGATCTGGTGAAAAAATATTAATCCATTCAAAAGTTATTACATTTCCCATCATTTCCTGTGGGACCAGTTAGATGTCCAGCTTGAAAAAGGATTCTTTATCGCAAATGAGAATCCTTTTTCTCAAATGCAGGCTCTTTTGCCGCAAATGCAGAATCTTTTTCCATGCTGCCGCCATATTGTTTTCAGTTAGCGGTGACAACAAAAATTAAATAACTAAAAAAATACATGTTTAGTACACACCAACAGTTGTGTTTACCTAATCAGGACCCCCTAGAATCTGATTCTGGGGTTACTTTTTTAATAGCTTATTTGTAAATGTATTTTTTAACATGCCGAAATCCTTTTCTGCAAATTGTGAAAAAAGAATCATGAAACAGGATCCTTTTTCACAATTTGTGAAAAAGTCATTTTATTTTTCTGCAAATTGTGAAAAAGGAACTATGTAAAAGGATTATTTTTTGCAATTTGGGAAAAAATAATTTTAAGACAGCACTTGTCACTCCACAGTTACCAAACGGTTTGTAAGTTTGGTCTGAAATTTTCAGGGTAGAAAGGGCATTGGTGAAAAGATATTACTTTGCTCTGATGTTCTGCAGGTTTAAATTTTGCTTTTTTCCCATTGGATAACATTGTAATGTGAGGTGTACACAGTTGTTTCTTTGTCACTCCACTGTGAAGAAAGGATTTACAATTTTGCTCTGAAATTTTCAGGGTACAAAGGACTTGCTCCACTGATGTGCCATTTGCTGGTTTCATGAAAATATATTACTTTAGTGTCAGGTTACACAGGTTTCAAATGTTACTGTGTTTTCTATAGGATAACATTGCAATGTGCAGTTTTTCATTTGTGCTCAAACAGGCAAATAAGGATACCACTACACCATCTCAAAAATTATGCATGGATGCCATTATGGACTGATGGGAGTACAGGGCACAGAAGACCATGCACTCCCACAGGGAAATAGCGATATGATTACAATATCTCAAAAATTATGGATGGATGGCTGGCAGTGTGTGCTCCCACATGCAAATGTGAATACCATTATGGAGTGATGGGAGTGCAGACCTTATGGATGGATATTAGCGCAGGGCCTGGAAGGTACTGTGCTCCCAAATACATATATCCAAAGCATTATGGAATGATGGGAGCATGGAAACCAGAGGGTCTTGCACTCCCACAGGGAAATAAGGATGCAATTACAACCTCTCAAAAATTATGGATGAGGCCCTGCACTCCCACAAGCAAATAAGGTTATGATTATACTGTCTCAAAAAGTAAGGAAAGTCATTGCAAAAATCTTTGTTCATGCATCAGTTAGGGTTCCAACAACAAAAGTTGGGAAATGTGGTGTTAGGGTTTCAACCCTAACACCCCACCCCCACCCTGCATGCAGCAACAGGTGTGGGGGTGTGAGCCTAGAGGTTGTCATTCCCAATGCTTATCCCATTCCACAAGTAAATAAGCTGAGAAGGGTACAGTTGAGGAGAATGGGGTGAGCATTAGGGCTGACACCCCTAAGGCACAGCCCCCATTTCTGTTGTTGCATGCAGGATGAGAGTGGTGTGTTAGGGTTGGAAACCCTAGTACCACATTTCCCAACGTTTGTCGATGGAACCTAACTGATGCATACATTTTTTTGCAATGAATATCTTTATATATATATATATATATATATATATATATATATATTTGAGGCAAAAACTCCATTTAATGCATCAGTTGGGGTTGTTCCACAGCGACAAAGTGAGGAAATTCGATGTTAGTTTGAAACCCCGTTGCATCCTCGGCCACCCCCAACTGGAATCAGGGGTGCGTTGGGGTCGTTGGCCCTAACTCTCACCCCATCATATGTGGAAAGAAGCTGAGGAATAGGAGAATAGGGTGAGAGTTAGGACCGATGACTCAACGCACCCTTGATTCCAGTTTGGGGTGGACTGGAGGGGCAAAGGAGTTTCAACGCTAATTTAATTTCCTCACTTTGTTGCTGTGGAACAACCCTAACTGATGCATTAAATGGATTTTTCCTCTAATTTCCTTCTTTTTGAGAATGATAATGAGAAATAGTGAATGTAATGCGGCGGCGGAGCGCGGGGACCCGCCATGTGATGTCTTGTCACATAGTAACATTGTGCCCGCAAACGCAAATCGTAATGCGCATGGTGACGCAAAGCGAAACAGAAAGAAAAACAGTACTGTAGACAGAAATGTTAAAAACAATGCAAACGCAACCACAAATGAAAATGCAAAGGATAACGCACATGGTGGCATAAACGTGAACAGTAAGTGAAACGGGTACGGAACTGTAAGTGGAAATGGTAATGTTAACAGTAATGTAAGCGCGCAGGTTGGTTTTCCCCAAAAGCTGTATAGAGAAAGACAGTGAGTACAAAGAATGTATGCAAAATAATGACTCTCGGAACAGAAAAATGAGGTCTTGGAATAGTAAATTGCTTATATCTCAGGAACCATACGACATAGAAAAAAAATTTCGAAGTAATATCAATTATCACTTTCCTGGCTAGTTTTGTACTTAGCCCCCAGTAATGTGAATTATCACTTTCCTGGCTAGTTTTGTATTTAGCCCCCAGTAATGTGAATTATCACTTTCCTGGCTAGTTTTGTATTTAGCCCCCATTGGGGGGCTAAGCATTTTTTTGATGAAAAGTCTGTATCTTGCACCATTTCCGAGATACGGGCCCTGAAAGGCGCGGCGAACACCGTAATGTTATCCTATGGGAAAAAAAACAGAAGTTCGGAGTGCAATAATTTTGCCTCCCTGTAATATTTTTTTCACCAAACCACTGAAAGGCACATCTGTGGGATGTTGGCTATGTTCCCTGCAAATTTCAGCCCAAAAGACCAAACCGTTATTTTACAGCAGGGTGCCATATGGTTGCTGCAATGCGTTGTACGCCGTAATGTTATCCTATGGGAAAAAGTGTCAGCTTTGGAGTACTATAACTTTGCTGCTGTGTAATATTTTTTCAATGAAACACTGAAAGGCACATCTATGAGATGTCGACTATGTTCCTTCCAAATTTCAGCCCAAAACTCCAAACCGTTCTTTTGCAGCGGGGTGCCAAAGAATTGCTGTCATTTTCCCACAGCCTAGAAAAGTACTGTTGCAATTTGTGAAAGCTTTCGCAAAAATTTGCAACACTTTCGTGAGTGCGACACTACTTTGTGAAAGTACTTTTTCCAGAAATCTGAAAACATATTTCTGGGGTGTTTTACCCCAAAATAAAGACATGGCTAGCATCCTCAGGGTCCGACTAGGTGAATACAAAAATAATTAGGTTGCTAGAGGGTCCCAAATTTAAATGCCAAGCATTTTTCTGATCAGCAACTGAAAACAAAATGGCAGATTTGTGACAGTAAAAGGGCCATTTGCGAAAGTAAAAACTGCATTTGCGACACTGTCGAACTTTTTGTTAAATTTTCCCGTTGACTTATAATGGGAACTTGTTTTTTGAATAACTTTTGAACCATTTAATATTTCTTCACGAAATCTTCAATAGGCACATTGGGGACCCCGGCCGCACATTTCCTGAAGATTTCGGACCGGTCACACAACCCGTACAACCTGTAGGCGCGACCGTAGAATTCCAAAAAAAGCGTAAATGCACGCGCAGATCACACTTAATAACTCCGCAGCCATATATCCGACCAGCACGAAACTTGGCAAATCCCAAGGCATATGGGTCTTGATTCAGTATTCCAAATTTCAGGTAAATCCGTTAAATGGTTGCAAAGTTATTATGGTGCAAAAGTTTGGGTTTAACAAGTAACTGGCTCCTCAGCCCTAACTATGGTAGCACTACCGTGTTACCATAATATATATATATATATATATATATATATATATATATATATATATGTGTACAGCCATTGTGTCTCTTATGTTATAAGAGTGTCTCCTCTTGTGCTTTGTGGGCCAGAACTACTCTGTCTCCATTCACAGTTCTCTTACCCAAAGAAGTTGAGAATGTACTCTTGTAACCATAAGAAACATGGTAAATGTACATACAATATAAACAAACAGTATATTCATTGCAGAAACTTCTGCAATGCAGTGGTTAGGGTTAAAGCGACAAAAGTAGAGAAAAGTGGTGTTAGGGTTTCCAACTCTAACACCCTACCTCCACCCTGCAGGCAGCAACAGGAAAAAACATTACAGTTTCACCTCTCTTGCCTCTTTGCAAATCAGGTGTGGGGTGTGGCTTGGGGTTGTAAACACTAACAAACAAAGTTATGCATCAAAGTTGAAAACCCCATTGAAATGCATTGAACTGCACTTACCTTATTTCTCATATAGCAGTTGCCAGTCCCAGCAGCAAGACGTGTCTTCGATTGGAGAGTGGATTTTCACCCTGGGACCTGTTCAGGTGAGTGAGGGTGTGTGGGGGGTCTGGGTGGATGTGGGGTGGTGGGTGCTCAGTGGTAGGTCAGTGTGGGGGAGGTCGCATTGCCGATGGACTGTTCCCTTTTTTACAGATTTAAAAAGAAGACATTGAGGAACCATTTTCTTATTTTTAGTCTGCAATGGACATCAGAGGGTGGGGGGGTGCCACTAGACACCAGAGAAACCAAAAAGATCAAGGGGGACAGGCAGTGGAGGGTCCATTAGACACCAGGGACACACAAAATATTTATGGAGTGAGCATGGGAGGTTGGGATTGCCAGTGGACACCAGGGATAAGTTAAAGAGCTAGTGTATTATCCCTGTTTTGGCTTTCTGCTGGTGAATCTACAGTCTGTAAGAATGTCACTGCATCAATGGCTGACACATCCAAAGTGCAAAAAAAGAGAAAGGGATATAGACCTGGTGGTTGTTTCTAACATGACCTCTGAAACTCTGAGCCAAATTGGTGGTGTATTTCTTCAGGTGGCAACTTCTGTAGCAGCAGAACTTGTCAAAATTTGCTTCCAGAAAAAAAGAACACTCCGAGTACACAGAATACCCAGCTGATGTCTGCTTTGAAATTGGGGAGCATGCTTCAGAGTTGGGCGTAATGTGAGTAATTTGACTGTATACTTGCAAATATTGCCGGCCCATAAACAAAATAACTATCAGGAAATTTAAGCTGGACTACCAGACACAGCTTTGTTCTACACCAGACCCTACCAAGCTCACACCCTTCCTTCCCACCAAGCTGAGAGGATGGCCTAACCTGCTTGTGGAAGATATTGTGCAGGAGCTGAAACAGATTGTCAAAAGCCTTCACAGTGAAGGAGCAGTTGTCAGTGCTCGAGTTGTGCTGGTGATTGCTACAGGGATTGTTATATCTAGCAGCCCTTACTTTTTGGTGCAATGTGGTGGCAGCTTTAACTTCACAAGACAGTGGGCTTGGCAGTTCTTAAACAGGATGGAGAACTGCAACCAGAAGGGAAATGTATGGCTAGATACAGGACTGCGTGGTGTATCTGTTTTATATGAGGCATACCTGCACTTGCATCAGTTCTAGGGACTGCTGGAAAAGCAAGTCAATCAGATTAAGTTAGTTGTATTAGCTAGTGTTTGAGTGTTGAAAAATTAAGAAAGGGAGTAGACATATTATTTGTCATAGAACCATAGCATGTTATCTCGTAACTGTATATCGAAGCGCGAACCACAACTGTATATCGTACACAAGTCATTTTTCTTATCCTGATTTTTGTAATTTCATTCATGTTTGCAGTTCTACAACAATTCTCATTTTACATGAGAAATTGCATCTGCCAAGTAGTTTAATGATGCAAATATGAATCATAAGTATTGCTGTATAGCTTATGTGTAGTCAGGATAGAAACATCTTTTGTTGTTGTTGTTGTTGTTACTAAAACCAGCTGAAGGCATTGTAAATTGTACATATTATGAATAGTTTTTTTCTCACACCCTTCTCAAGCCTTGCTATGTGTTAGATTACTATTCTGCAAAAGCAGAGGAGAAGGAGTACCAAAACGGGAGGCTGTAGGCACCGCCCACATAGAAGGGAGGAGCAACATAGCTACCACAGTGCAATGTGTGTGTGCCGAACGCTGCAGTTATCCCCCCAATGCTCCTGAGTCAGCAACAGCATAATTTCTCTTAGTCCAAGAGGTGTATAAAAGGGTATGTTGACAAGCCTTGAACCCTTAACTTCAGACAAATAGAGTGACAAGAAACCTACAAAAACCTTTATAACTCTGGAGTTATGATGCCAACGAAGGATTTAAAAAACCTTACCTATGGAGCGAGGCCCAAAACTATCAAAGCGGCATTCCCCTCCATGGCTACTAGAAAATCAAACGCTTTTGCAGCCAAATTAAAAACTGCCAAAGGAGTACAAGAAGATGGCCTATTGTCAGCAAAAGAACAATCGACAGCCTGTCTCTTTCCATGCTTTTTACAAAATAAAACAATAGTTCCAAAAGAGACGCAGCCACTGCTCTTATGTCAAGTCCGAACACCATGGTAGAGGTTTAGCTGGATACACCGTCGGTGTGTCCTGGGATACCTCGGAGAGATGCCGCACTCGACCCAATCCAAGGAGAGCTGCTGGAAGCTGCACCAGGTCAAATAGAAATTCAACTGGATTTTTCTCTTTCCCTGGCCACTCCCACAGAAGGTCCCATAGATAAAGAAGACGTAGATAATCCAATGCAGTCTGAGAAGAATGGAGTAAGCTTGACAAATTCTTTTTCAGCCAATGCTACTATTATCTTACCCCAAACTTTACCAAGAATGCTGCCAGGTGGTTTTCCCCCCAAAAATCTAGAGATCCAAGTTATGAACACTTTTGCTATTGAGAATCGGGGGCAGATGAATGTAAAAACTCTCCAAATCTTCCCTTCAGCAGCAGGATTCAAGTACAGATAATGATAGTGCGGGTGAAAGCTCTGGGTAGAAAAGTAATGAAGAATCACCCGGGCAAATAACCTGTTGCTTAGTTAAAACTCTTAATGCAACAAATGGCCCAAATACTCAGACAACAGGCAACATTTGAATCCTACTTTAACATTACTCAAAAATTGATGAAAGAAAATGCAGAATTAAAACAAAAACTTGATAAGATGAAATCTACCATAACTGCTTTACAGACCGAAACTGCTCCAACAGTGCACAAGATAAAAGAATTGGAACAGTCAAATAATTACATTAAAACAAAGTTATTGTATTTTGAAACACGGGCACGGGGGAGGAACATCCACTTAATAGGTGTCCTTGAAACTTGGGATAATAGTAAATCATTATCTGACAACTTTAACCAAATTGCTGCCACCTATCTGGATACAGGCCCAAATAATATTTATTTTGAAATTGACAGAATTCATAGGGGCTTGTGACAGAGACCCAATGACTCAGCCCCTCCAAGACCAATCATAGTCAGATTTTTAAAATCTAGAGCTAAAGAGGTGTTGATGGCAGTGGTCTATAAAAAAAAGAGACTGGGCCTGATGGGGGCCTCAATTTCGGTATTCATCGATTTACCCCCAGAGATTATTCAGTCCAGAAAGAAATTCAAATGGATTCAGAAAAAAATATGGCTACGTGGTGCCCAAGCCACGGTGATCTTTCCCGCTAAGTTAAGAGTGGTGATTAACGATATGCGATATACCTACGAAACTGTTGAGGAAGCAACAAAAGATTTAAGAACCAAGCTACCTAATATTTTTGAATAAGGAACTTTATACAAATAGTCTCTTTGTCTCATGTTGAACTATTATTATTGGTCGTGGGTTGGGGGCACAGAAGTGAGTCTCACAATCTAACAGCGGTGTCTAATCTTGCTAGAAGAGTCTGTCAAGAATGATTAACAATGCAATCATCCTGATGGTTAGAGGTTGGTGGCTGACATGTTACCCCTGAGGAGATCTCTCCTTTGCCATAATACCAAGGGCTTTATGTTATAAGCACAACAAATATTATTATATTACATGAACATGTTAGTTTGAATATACAGCTGATCTGACAGAGGGAGGGGGGAGGTAACACAGCGGATATCTTGCCTTATGTGTTCTTTATTTTTTGCTTCCTGGAGGGGAATACAGGCCAGTAGTTGCTGCTGTGAAGTTTCCTCATCCAAGTTGGATGCTGGGGATACAGGGGTTATTTGGGGGAAGACTTGGCCAAATTCACAAGATAAATGTTTAGGTCACAACAGAAGGGACAATGGGTTCTTGCATTACAATGTCATGAATTATTATCTGCATGTTAGAGGTCACAAATGGGAAGTTTTTTCCTCCTTAATTGATGAATCCTAACTTCATGATAAAAATGGTTTCTCTCAATATCAGTGGAACTAATTCACCTATTAAAATATCTAGATTATTAACTTATTTCAAAAACACAGTTGCTCAGGTATTTTTTATCCAGGAGACTCATCTCTTAGAACAAGAAATAATACAACTCAAAAAGAAATGGATTTCCCACTTATTTTTCAGTACTGGAACCAAGAAGAGCTGTGGAGTGGCTATTATGATATGGAAAAATGTACCCTTTAAACTAATGGATCAATTCAAAGATATTGAAGGCCATATAATATTAATTAAAGCATTAATTAACAATCAGCAAATAGTTATGGGTTCATTATATGCCCCCTTCGATCACTATTCAGAATTTTTAGCTAACGTTTTTGTTGGTTTACAAACATTACAACCCTCTAATATTATTTTAGCAGGTGACTTTAAAGCATTAAGTAACCCAAATGTGGATAAGTCCTCAATTCTTCTAGAGGTAATATAGCAGTTTCAAAAAATTGTTTGAATTTTATAATATGGAAAATTTAGTGTACAGGACATATGGAGATTAATGAACCCCCAAGAACTTAAGTTCACCCACTTTGACGACAAAAATACAACCTTTTCCAGAATCAATTATTTCCTGACATCAAAAAATCTAGTTCAAAATATTATAATTGCGGACATAGACGCTATTTCTATATCTGACCATGCTTTAATATCCATAGAGATTCTTTTGCAAAATAGAGACCGGTTAGTTACTAATAATTGGTCATTTAACAACAAACTTTTAAAATTACATCAGTTTAGAGAACTAATTAAGAATGCAATACAGGAATACTAGTTCTACCAGTCTAGCATTGCTTGTAAAGCACTTTGGATGTATGAAAAGCGCTATATAAATGCTGATTCTTCTTCTTCTTCTTCTTCTTCTTGTCTACAACTTTTTTGGTCAGACCACCATTCTTAACTTATAGGACGCATTCAAAGCCAATTTAAGAGACATAATTATCTCATATCAAATTAAATTAAACAGGATTAGGAAAAAACCTATACAAAAGTTGACAAGAAACTACAAGAACTGGATGCTTTAATTATCACTGATTTTGAATGATAAAAAAAAGATTGGTATCATTATAAAGCAAAAATGGAGTTAATTCAACATGAAAATAAAAAAAATTATATTATACCCTAAAGAAAGTCAGATGCTACCATACTGACAATCCGGGTAAATTATTATCTAACTTACTAAGAAATGAAAACCAAAAAAATACTGTAACATTTATGGAAGATAAATTTGGAAATCTAAAACATGCTGATGATGAAATTGCTGAGATTATATGTGAATATTATTAAGATATTTACCATAATAATTTTACCCCGGATCCAAATGTATTATCTGACCTTTTCAATGGCGCAAACCCACAGACTACTCTTTTTGAATTTATTTCTATTTTAACAGCAGAAATTATTCAAACTATGAAATCTCTACCCAAGAAAAACTCACCGGGTTTGGACGGCCTGACTAAAGATCTAGTCCCATGGTTTATCAAAATGATTGACGAACTTCTTAAACAAACAAAAAAAATTACCATGCTCAATGAATCTAGCCAAAGTTATACTAATTCATAAAGAAGGTAAAGCTCCTGATTTACCAGAAAGCTGTAGACCCATAACCATTGTGACTACTGATTATAAACTTATTGCCAAGATAATAAACAACATAATACAACCATACATTCCCATGTTAATTCATGAAAACCAAAATGGATTTGTAAAAGGCTGAACCATTTCTGAAGCTAATAAAAAGATTCAAATTGTAATTCATCTTATAAGTTCAAAAGTCAAATATAGGAATGATACATATTATGCTATAGCAGTCGATGCGTGCAAAGCATTTGACTTAATCACAGTTAAATATTCCACACATTAAAAATGTTGAAGTTTCCAGATAAAATAACAACTGTAATAAAACATTTTGTAAAACTACACTTGTTATATTCCAAATTAATAGATATTTAACAAATAATTTCAATATGCTAAATGGAGTCAGACGAGTTGCTCTCTGTCTCCTATTATATTTATTTTAGGATTAGAGCCATTCTTACAGACAATTATAGAAGGTATTGATTTAACGCATGAATAACTAAAATTAAACATATTTGCTGATGATATTATGTTGAGCATTAAAAACCTAAATACTTCCTTGGAAGCCTTTCTTAAAGAAACCAGTCTTCACTCAATTATTTCTGGCTACACATTAAATAAAAATAAATCTATAATAATGAAATTATCCAAACATAAACCACAAGAACTAAATAAACTCACAAAGGATTTCTCTATTCAAAATTCAATTAAATATTTAGGGATTTACCTCTCACCGAATTTGCAAAATAATATCAAAACTAACTACAACAATGCTAAACACAAAATTGTGAACCTGTTAAGTAACTGGAGCAACTTATCATTATCATTGTGGGGACAGATAAATACTATAAAAATGATGGCAATGTCCCATTAAATATATATGTATATATATATATATATATATGTATTACAAAATATTTTAGGTTTTCCATCAATAAAAAGGTTTGAAGATTTAAAAAGATTATTTTCTAAATTCCTTTGGTGAGGAGGTAAACCAAGAATTACATGGAAGTCATTAATAATTCCTCATGACCATGGTGGATTAGGGTGCCCTGATCTGTACACATATGTAGAAGCTCATATTCTCTCAGTGTTATACCAGTGGAGTTTCAACTTAGACCAAAATGTTCCCTTATTTCAAGTCTTATTAAGCACAGATGAAAATAACAAAATTAACTTGCAGAATGTATTCTTAGAAAAAGAGATATATTATATGCAAATCTATTCCTTCTTTACCTGGTATCCAATTATTTACGAACGGATTAAGAATGTGGAGAAATTAGAGATGCCCTGGTTATTTTTACAAATATACCCATGCAAATCAGTATGGGGCCATACAAACTTACAGATTTATAGATTTTTTCAAAAAAATTAATTAAACACATGCTACAATATTTTGACAGATGACAAATTTCCTTCTTAATATGAACTAAATTCTAAATTTAAAGAATTTCCCCTAGACATATTAACATACCATATCCTTAAGAATAAATTTAATAGAATGCTGTTGATGTTTCACAACAGGTATCAAAGCCTTACAAAAATAATAAGGGAACAAAAAATAAGGATAGAGAAGGGCTCAAAAAAATTATTGGCAAAGTGTTACAGTACAGTATGCATAAGGAATAACCATTATAAAATAAAGTTAATAATAAATGGAATGAAGAAGCCTCTCTGAGTTTATACCACCGGCTTTGGGACTCTTTAAGAATTAAAAGCAACAAAGGGTATGTTTTGGCACAAAAAAAAATAATACAAAGGAAAATCATTGATAGAGCATACATAACTCCTTTAAAAATTACAAAAATCAATAATGATTATTCAGATTTATGTTGGCATAATTGTGGCTAAAATGGGAATTTATACCACTGTTTATGGACTTGCCCTCAAATTAATGAATGGTGGTACAAGGTAAAGTTAATCATGGAAGATGTATTGAAAATAAATATTCCCTTTTCTCAAGACATTTTTCTATTTAACAATACCTCTATATTAGCCCAGAATGATATAAATAATAGAATCCTGGCACTGGCCACCATGTCCATCAAGCGGCTCATTCTTTCAAACTAGAAAAAGCTTTCCCTTTCTCAGTTTGACTTACTCAGTTGGTGGCACACATTCAGTAAGACCTTATTATTAGAAGACTTTATATATAGTTTGGATGAATCCTTAGCTGACATTTATGGTACAAAATGGGCACGGCAATATTTATTTAAAAGACGCCCATTCCTGGAGGCTCTGGGCGCCGTACAAGTCAGATTACAAATATACATAAATAAACCACCATTGATAAAAAAAATGGCAAGATATAATGGAAATTATGACTTCCTTAATGAATTTGATTTAGACAAATGCACCTGAGACTATGCGGATGAGTAATCAAAGGAAACTGTATATTATTTATCTGTAGAATACTGACCCTGTCCTGTATTATATAATGTACCCCTAGCATAAGATTGTATGGGGAGGGAGGGTGGGAGGGATTGGCAGAATAATTATAAGATGTCATCTCAGCCTCTGTAATATTGTATGTATATGACTACAGTGTCTATGTCATGAATGAAAATATTCAATAAATATTATTTTTGAAAAAAAAAGATTACTGTTCTGCAAATATCAAAAAAATCTATTTTTTTGTAATAATCCATCATCAAATGTGTGTTAAGTTATAAACAAATCTGAGAAACAATTCCATAAATAGATGGTAAGTATAGCAGAGCTACTGGCAGTCGGCTTTAAAATAGGATCTCACAGTATACTGAATTTAATATCTAAGCTGCCAGAACCACATAACGTGATGTGTATTTCAAATAATATACATTTTTTTGCAGTAAACAAACAAATGTTTTATTGTATTATGTGGGAGTTTTAAATTAGATGTAGATGAATCTCTTCATGTCACTAGATGACAGCGCTACCAGCAATCAACTCTTGAATGACAGGCTGATGACATAGAGACACAGAAAAGTCTATCAGTGTCAAGCACTCACAGTCTTTCTTCCACTGCTGGTATCTACTTAGTCAGCATTTGTACAGCACAGCAGACACACATTTGATGATTGGCACAACACAGGATACTTAGAGCTGTACAAATCCAGTACATTTAAATTGGACATGAATTTCTGACAGATGAGCCATCACCCATATCACACTGCACATGGCTTGTCAATTTTAGACAGCAGTGCAAATGGGGTAGATACGTAGCTCATCACAAGACTACCGATTGGAACTCTACATGGCAAGCGTCAGACGGCAACTGATCATGATCGTGGTGTGAATCATTTGTAACACTAGCTTAAAACATCTAAGATCAAATGCATGAGTATAAACTCTTGCTTTTATCAGAAAGTGGCTCAGATTCACTATTTTGATCAGAACACTGGCATTTAAAGGCACAAATACATGTAATGTTTCACCTACAAGGCAAAATCTGAGCGAGTCACGAAAAAGGATTTAATAAAAAAAAAAAAAAAAATTTTAGGATCACTTTCCCAACATTTAACTGCAGAATCCACCTAACGAAGTCCCAATGGGCAAGATATACAGTATGTCTTGATCTCTCTGCGTGATGTTATTTTTTTGTGGGTTTTGAATTTTTTTTTTTTTTAAGAAAAACAGTAAAAAGATGGCGGCAAATGAAAAAGGAGTCTTTTCAAATGAAAAAGGATTGGTCCCAAACAAAAAAGGATCCTTTTTCGTTCCAGACCTCTATCCAAAAGATTGTAGTGAGCATGCTCAGAATCCAAAATTCTAAAATTTAATAACTTAGGAACGGAGTAATATTTTTTCATCAAACCAGCAAAAGGCACATTTGTGTAGCAAGCCCTTTCCACCCTGAAAATTGCTGACCAAAATTCCAATCCATCTGTGCACAAGGCGATTAGAAAACAACAGCAATTTTTTAAGTTTTTTTACTATCTGCATCTCGAAATCTGCACACCTGACCTGAATGAAACTTATGATGTCAGGAGATCTACCCCACAAGACCACGCTTGCAAAATGTGCAAATCTGTTGAACAGTTGCAAAGTTATTAAAGTGCAAAATTTGAGGTTTTACATGGAAACACCTGCTCAACCCGGCGCTACCATACCCCTGTAATTAGAGTACCTCCACAGGTGTTTTTAGGATGAGGGAACTGCAGATCAATGGTGAGCAGTTTTGACAGCCAGAGGATGCAAAAGTAGGCATGGGAGTGTGACACAGTACTCCTATCAATATATTTGGCTGATGTATAACCTGCTTGGGCAGAATTGCATGTTGGATTTAATTTACGGTAGATGCAGTTGCATCCATTTTCTGATGCAAATTGTGACTTTGGGGATATTTCCAATGACTTGCATCTATTTTCCCACACACAGCTGCATACAAAAAGGTGGTCTAACTGTGTGGCACAAGTACCGCAGTTGCATACAGATAATGAATGCAAGTACCACAGTTGTGTACAAAAGTGCTGTAAACAGCATAAAGTGTCACAAGTGCATCAGAATTATGTAAATAGGATGCACACATCCTTATGCATTTGCACTGATGAAGCATGCATCCAAAATACGGATGCAAGTGCTGCATCCAGTGGTTTGAAACCCCCCTGCCATAAATAAATGCAACTTCTGAAATTAGCAGCAGGGCTACTTAGAAAAAAAGTGGATGGATGCAGATGCAAGCACAAGCATTTTTGTCTGTGTCCAACCCTTTTGAAAATCCCCCCACTGGGTTTAAAAAAGTAAGCTTAAAACCTTTTTTTTTTTTAATTAAAAGTCTGCCTCCCTGATTCTGTAGGTAGAACATTCCAAATCTTGGGCAAGCAGCCCTGTTATGGTGATATGGAGGATTTACATGTAAGGCAACCATCAACATGGATTGCCTGAAACAGTATTGTGGGTTTATAATTAAAAACTAGAGGTATTTGAATAATACCTTGCATCTCTCAGATACCCTACATAATTACAGTTTCTAACCCAGAATCCTGTGTCCAGAGTGGAAAATGTGGCATCTGAGTCATTATCCGGATAAATTATCTACATTCTCTTTATTTAGTTAAGTAAGATTTGGTGACCAGGATAGGCACACTGAGCTGTAGCTCATTTCCAAGTGTGACCCAGGGCAGGGGATCCAGCACGAGTGAAACACCAATAACAAACGTATGGCTGGATTTTCAGGTCAGGGACTACAGTAAGTCACAACCTGCAGCCCCAGCCTCAGGATGCAACCTCCACACCTGCAGAGTTTCATATTTTCAGCTGGCACAGCTGCGGGAGATGTTACTCCTTGTCCCACCAGGTGAAGTTTTTACACATAGCTACAGTGAAAAATTGACCGCAAACAACCAGAAATCATGGAACCAGTCGTAAACCGACCTCCACTTTTGAGGATACCACAGCTGTGAAAAAGTTGCGGCTCCATAAGTGGAGACCTACTTGCACCAGTTTTTTCCCACAGCTGCAGGACTTTCAGGGGCTTTGAAAATCTAGCCTATAGTGACAACAATGGATACATGTACATGAACAATAAAGGTAAGAAACAAATAATAAATTCCAGAAAAAGAAAAAAAACAGTGTAGTCTGGGAAAAGTTGTCTATCTGTGTCTGTTAGTCCAGATACATGTACTTTACCTACCTGTAGATAGTGATCTACCTGTGGCTAGTGATCCAGATAGTGGTTAGTGCACCATTCATGCTATAAAATGGTTGTAAATGCCTGATGAAAACACTAGCCTTACTGCACTGTTCTGGTTCAAGTGACCCTTAACATGGCACATGCCTTTCTGGTTTCTGTCATCACAGTCTCCCCCAGTCAGTGGGTTTCTCTGGCTACTGGAGAGGCTCTCTAGTAACCTGGAAGACATGCTGACTGGAGGAGGTTATGGTGACAGAAAGTAGAAAGGCATGAGCTGTACTAAGGGTCAGTTGGACTGGAGTCCAGTGCTTTTATCTGGTATTTACAGCCAAAAGGGAGACCATCAGAACTGTAGTAAGAGAATGAAAATGATGACCTCCGTTTAGCCTTGAAGATGTAGGGCTGGCCACAAAACGTCGGCAATACTTGCCCAATAAGTTGATACCATAGCAAATTGTTATTTAAAAATTCATTGAATATATTCTTTGGAGATGGGTCCCCTAATTCTTTAAATTTTGCTAGATTCACACATCACAGGGATACTCCTCTGCTATGAAAACTGTTTCATTCCTAGTTAAAAAGATGGCATTCAGGAATTTCTTAAATTACTATCCCTGTTATAAA
Organism: Neoceratodus forsteri; assembly: GCA_016271365.2. Classification (NCBI taxonomy): domain Eukaryota; kingdom Metazoa; phylum Chordata; order Ceratodontiformes; family Ceratodontidae; genus Neoceratodus; species Neoceratodus forsteri. Next base: position 1,129,084,230 of record CM028129.1, on the reverse strand, counting down.
CATACTGGCTAGGATATTGGAAGCATGCTACCATTCATTAACTGGGTTAGTGCCTCACAAACTGCATAGTGCCCACCAAAGCAAGGGCCTCACTAAATGTGTCATATTGGAAGGCACATTTAGTGAGGCACTAACCCATTTGAGAGTGGCACTAACATATGCCAGTGTGCCTATGTAAGGCAGTTAACTGTGTCTTGCATATAGGTGCAGTGGCATATTGGAAGGATTGGAGAGGCAGTAAATAGCATTTAGTGTCTCACTAGTAAGCACCTCCCCAAACCAGGTTTTATGGCATGTGTTTCCTGTAACCCCACCCTCCCATCAACCACCTCAGATATATGTATAATTCACTGGTGATCTAGTGGCAACCTACCCACTTATCACCTAAGATATCTGTGTAATTCCCTGGTGGACTAGTGGTCAATCTGCCCCCTGATTGCCTTCCTGAGATACATGTGTAATTCCCTGGTGGTCTAGTGGTCCCACACCCCTGTGATTGTATCAAGACCCCCCGCCCCATCCCACTCACTCAGGGGCTGCCACTACCACCTCCTCCTCCCCAGCCTCCATCTTCTCAGTAGCCATGCCCCACACCTTGGAGATGGTGGCTGGCAAATCCTCTACCCTAACCATCTCAGCCATCTACCATCTGAATGACTGGAAGTGCATGTCTACTGTAGAAACTGCTGTTTCTATAGTACATGCACACTTCCTCCCTTTCATTCAGATAGCACCCAGTCCAAGTGGTGAGCAGAGGGGCTGTGCCGGTCACTGCCACCAGAGTGGAGGGGAATGGCTACTGAGGTAGATGGGGAGCCAGGAGATAGGTGATGTTGGGCAAGGAATGGCCAGGATGAGATGTGGAGTCTTTGTTACAGTAGGTGGTCGGGAGCCACTAGACCACCAGGGAATTACATATATATCTTGGGCTAGTGATTGGGGGGGAGACGGGTTGCCACTAAACCACCAGGGAATTACACTTATATCTCAGGTGAGCAATCAGAGAGCAGGAGACAGTAGACCACCAGGGAATTACATATATATCTTGGGCTAGTGATTGGGGGGGAGACGGGTTGCCAGTAAACCACCAGGGAATTACACTTATATCTCAGGTGAGCAATCAGAGAGCAGGAGACAGTAGACCACCAGGGAATTACACTTATATCTCAGGTGAACAATCAGAGAGCAGGAGACAGTAGACCACCAGGGAATTACACTTATATCTCAGGTGAGCAATCAGAGAGCAGGAGACAGTAGACCACCAGGGAATTACATATATATCTTGGGCTAGTGATTGGGGGGGAGACAGGTTGGCAGTAAACCACCAGGGAATTACACTTATATCTCAGGTGAGCAATCAGAGAGCAGGAGACAGTAGACCACCAGGGAATTACACTTATATCTCAGGTGAGCAATCAGAGAGCAGGAGACAGTAGACCACCAGGGAATTACACTTATATCTCAGGTGAGCAATCAGAGAGCAGGAGACAGTAGACCACCAGGGAATTACACTTATATCTCAGGTGAGCAATCAGAGAGCAGGAGACAGTAGACCACCAGGGAATTACACATATTGATAGGGTGGGTGATGGGGGGGAGCAAGGGGACTATGAATTGCAAGAATGGACTACAGGCATCCCTGACTGGTGCTGCGGTGGGCTTAAAAACATTTGCTCCAGGCCTATAAAGAGATGCTAATGGTATGCAAATGACCCTGTAGCATCTTGCTACTGTTGTGAGGTCATTTGCATAGGGATGTAAAAATATAGCCACTGTAACCAAGGGTTGTAGTTCTTTTTCAGAACAGCCGCCATTTCTGTCACTGCACTTTTGCCTGCACTCCAGTAATTTTTGATAGCACCAGGAAAGCTCTTGATGATAAGTTATTCTGTGATCCGCTGGCTTATGAGTCTTGAACATGTCACTCTCACTGTATCTTTCCATGTAGAAGATCATTTAAAGGGGCATATCCTGGTGAATAAAGGGGTTAAGTTAACTGTTCCAGCCCTAGCTTGAATTTTATCTTGGACACAGTAGGCCATATGAATAGGACCATTCTGTTCTGTGACCAGAAGGTACATCCACCTAGTGTCCAGAAATGAAGCATGCTCCTTTCACTACACAATGTGCACCATCAAATCTGGTCGTATCATGGTACAGCGCCATTACAAAAACATTATACAAACAATAGAAAATACCTACATGAACAAGACCTGCCATTAAAACTGATCAGGATTTCTCTGGACATGTTGCCCTGAGTACTTGCTGTCTGCTGTAGAGCTCCTTATATTACATAATGTATGGCAAAACATGTTTCCATGTGGTGGATGAAATAAACTGGTGAGATGAAATTTACATATTAGTACCTTAATGCTTATATGAAGTGTGCCGCCTGGGGGGGTGGAACAAATATGTGGCTCTACATGTATTGAGATTTTTATGGACTTCAGTGCCAGGTGTATGCACCTGACTGAAAATGGAAATCAAAACTGAGCAACTGAGAACAGAGGTATAATCTCTGTTATATGGTCAAAATAGTACAGTACTTCCATGGGTTTCCAATTTCTGCACTGAGTAGAAAATATGGTTTCAGTATGGCTTGGGGTAATGGGCTGTTGCAGTGGCACTGACGAAAATCGCAACGTCACCAAACAATAGAAAAGTACTTGCCAAATGACAGCACGGTATCAAACATGTTTTATGCCAAGTACTTCATGACCTGTACTATAAGTTAATAGGTGCTTCAAGATGTGTCTGTTATTATATGAGTGTTATCTTGTGCAGTTTAGGTGAGAGGACAATGAAGATGAGCAATTCTGTCTACCCGGACCATGCACGATGATGCTGTTATACAGTAAAATGACTATCTGTAGCACAATAAACTTATTATATACCACCTGGATTAGCTAGAGTGATTTGTCATGAGTTTTAATTTGTAAAAAGTGAATGGAATTCTCCTTCTCCACCCCTGAAGTGGAAAACTCCTTTAAAGTTGCTGGCTGCACAAGATGACAACTGTACACAAGAGGCCCTGCAATTCTTTTTTTTTTATGCTCCATCACCCAGTCAGCCACACTTCAGGTGGGTACCCTAGCACCATCACCTCCGCTGGGACTTACCACAAGTCATCTTCCCCCAGGGCTTACCCTCTCCAGCGGGGTTGACAGGGGTCTTCAGTCCCCACCAAGGAATGGATCCAGTTTGGGCTGGTGAGCGCAGCTATTCTGGTGCAGGACCTGCGGGTGAGCACCAGCATCCTGCTGCTGGCATTTTTGCATGTTCTGGTCCCCCCTGGGAGGTGTGGCATGCAAGGACATCTAGGCGCATGCCATGCACTCTCACATGATGTGCACCGATGTCTGCCACAATTCTGAATCTTCTGGCCTGGGCAGCCTTTCCCCCAGTTTCCATCAGGGGACAGACAAGCGGTGGGCTCTACCCACCCTCCCTACTACAGCAGCCCTACAGATGCTCAATCCTCCTCTCCCTGGCAGACCCCTGACACCAACACCCTGAGATCACTCCCAACTCTGGGTCATCGGTGTGGTGGTAGATGAGGCTTAGTGCCTCAGCCCTCCATGCCACTGGGCCGACCAAGCCCTGTGATTCTGACCACTGAATGACTGAAATCATGGAAGTGATTTACAGTGTGTCTTGTGAGATTTTCAAGAAGCATGCTGTCTTGCTCAGAGTGAGTACCGTGTCTTCTACACTGCTGATGGTTACAGAATCATAGACAGTGCAAGGCCTGCATGAAAGAGAACCATCATCTTAGTCCTCCACCTCCTCTTGCACCTTAGTTGTCTGTGTCTGTTTATAGGTTTTTTCTCCATGAAAGGGATTTATTCCCAAGCTGCCTACAAATTCCAGTTGCAATATTTTGTTGTAGTTCCAGAAACCTCGGGGCAATTTTTCAAAGTCAGCCGTGTGTGCCTTGGAGTCTAAAGCAATTTTCTAAAGAGCTGCATTTGGCCCATTTTTCACAGACACATTTTCTCAGTGGGCATAGGAGGCCTGGCACTAAGTCCCCACATCCCTTCATGGATGCAGGTGGCCAAGTGTAGACCAATATTTTATGGTCTAGCCTCTCTTAGACTTTGTCAGCAGATGTGCCTATAGCTGATTGTTACAAATAGGATGTGGTTATAGAATTATCACCCCGCTCTATCGATCTGAGTGATTGATGCAGTGGGTGCTGGTGGTACAGATACATATAATGGCTGGGTCTGCATCCAGCATTTTAACAACTGGGTCCATGATTATGTCTATCTAATCATTTATTACGGCTGACTTTCGAAGAAAAGTATGTGACGGGTACCTTTATTTTTAGTGCTTGTGTGTACGATTTGGCTTTGCCCCGTGTAATGTTTTCATAACCCTTGAACTAAAACTGAAAGCCTAAAAATGTGTATGCCCTTTAGTAGCAGCCAGTGACTTTCTACTGAGGTACTTTTCTATAAAGGAACAATGTTTGTGCAAAGACATATGAGATCAGGAATTGCACTTTTAAAGAGCTGGTATTTGTGAAAAGAAAATGTTTCAAACCTATATGTCTAGAGCCTCCCAATTAAATACAATGTTTTCTAAATGTTAGACCACATCCCAGTGTAACCCCTAGGTGGCGCTATCCCAAGGGCTACTACCCCTTCCTGCTTGGCTAGTAGTAGGATAAGGGGCCTGGGTACTGAAACGGGTGCCTCCACCCAGAGGTCAGTTTTGTTAGTGATCAAGCTAACCTGGGAACAGCCCTCCGGGACACTGTAACCCCCCTCTTTCCCTTCTAGTGGCCTGAACAATATACAATAATCACTTTTACAATGGCCCTTATTCACCATGCAATTACCCACAGTGTTTGTACTTACCACCAGGGCTGGTTCCTGTAGCTCGACCCTGGGGACCCCATGTAAAACAAGGTTATGCACAACAAATAGCAACAGTACAGTACTCTTGGCACAAACTGGAACCGCAGTCAGGTTAAATGCAAAAAGAGTTAGATCCAATTTATTCAGGGGACCTGAACAAGGGAGGGGCGTAATCAGGTTGAGTTGCTTAAAGGCTATATCAATCAGACAGTTATGCATGCACTTCAGAGTCCCTACACAGTCAAACAGTCTGGGTACCCAGGTAGGAAGATGATGGGCTAGCAGGAACATTGCCTGGGGTAGGCCGACTCACAGCTGGTTGAGGCCCTGTGATGGAAGAAAGCAACATGCACAACACACACTATTTGTAATCCGGAGACAAGAGGGCTCAGTTCGTAACAGAAAAGACAACAAAGTGATCAGATGAAAACACTTTAGATTCAGCTGTTGTTGCAGGGAGCTACCCTGATGTTTACTCAAAATACTCAATACAGGACACAGGCAGGACAAAATCAAGACAGCAGGTTGTTAAACTGGAGTGCCAGGAGAAGCAGAGCTCACACGAATCACCAAGGCATCATTCCTGTTCAAAGCATGAGCAGGGTCTGATCCCCAGGCAGATTTCTCATCGATGACTTTCTCTCTGCAGTGGGTAGTCTGGCTAGGTCAGTGTGGCAAAGCCCAGGCCCAGTGGAGATGAATAAGTATTCAGTCCGTGAGAGCTGGATGGAGCCTCCAGCAAGCAGAACACAGTTCAGCACACAGTGAGGAACCAAATCATGACCCAATAACAGCACACAGCACATTTATATGTAAGAAATTCTATTGTACCAGGCAGATTGCTATCCGGTCACAATTACAGAGTCTCTGCACAAACCGGGAGTTCAAAGGTGGCTGGAAATCCTGACAGACCGATCGCATTCAGCAAATCTTCAGTCTTCCTCAGGTTAAAGTCTGGTCACAGTTCTGTGGCTTAAATCATCCTCACAATTCGGATTCAGTCCTAATAAACTTCAGTTTCCCTCTCAGGGACAGCAGGCAGACAGGCAGGCCAAAACTCAGCCCTTTCACAGTTCTCCTGTGTGAATCTATGGAGGATTACTGCTCGACTATCTCAAGCTGTTATTCCTTTCACTTCCCAACTCAAACTGAACTGAAACTGCAAGCAGTCTGGAACTTTCCCCAGGATCCAAAAGGTTTGGTTGGCTGATTCCTCTGTCACTCACAACAAGAGCTCCCCCTCCAGGTTCATTTAGGCGCCAAAATCCCCAAACTACAGTTCCTACAGAATTTTGCTCCCACAAAGCCCCTGGGGACAGGCTCCATTTTAGAGTCCCCAAAGGTACTGATTGGTCCATTTCAGCAGTCCAGGACCAAGATTAAGTATGACTGCAATCCAGGCAGCCCTTAAAGAGACAGTACACAGAGGCTATACAGGAGGCACTCTCTGGCAATACATTTAAACTACTAAAACACAGGACACCAGCCTGGCAGTGAGCATTTAGGCAAGCTCAAGGAAGACTTTTTGGGAACCCCCATTTGTAGGGGGGTTACACCAGTATCAGATTTATAAATATTTCATAACAACAAGTATTTATTTTGACTGTTTAAAAAATATCTGATGTACTAAATTGACATGATTATAACTCTATGATTGTGACACATTCTGTTGGGACAAATTGTTTTGTTAGCTTTATTTCCTTTTTGTATTCAAGGATGAGTGTCTACAGGGTGATTGTCTGTAGCAGTAGTAGAGAGTGTGTTGAATGGGTGGTAGGTTTTGAGTTTGTTTAGTTGAAATGACTGTAGGATTATGTGGTATTTCTGCCCATCAAGTGCAGTAGTTTCCCTGGGCTCCATCCTTTGCCCAGTCCTCTTCTCTGTCTTCTTGAATGACATCCCCTCAACCTGTGTCTCTTCTCACATACACAGATATGCAGATGACACAGTTCTATTTGCTTCAAGTGTTTTGGTCCAAAAGCTGGAATATTCACTCTAGTGTGAGTTTGACAATGTCCAGCACTGGTTCCATGCAAACTAGCTCTCACTAAATGCCAGAAAACAATCTCCCTCACATTCAGCACTATACGACGTTTGACTAATCAGTTATATTTCTATGAATTGGTGAGTGAAACACTTGATAGGGGTATGGCAGTGGATGTGGTGTTTTTAGATTATGTGAAAACTTTCAATTCACTAAGTCACAGGATACTGATGAAGCAGATAGTTGCCTTGCAAATTCATCCAAATGCAATATCCTGGTTAGAATCCTGGTTGGCTGGTAGGAGACAAAGGGTGTGTTTTCGTGGATATAGCTCCAGTTGGTGGGCCGTTACGAGTGGGGTGCTGCAGGGCTTGGTCCTGGGGCCCACATTGTTTAATTTGGTGATATCAGCAATGCAAGTCTCAAATCATGTTTGGATGGCTAAATATGCTGACTATAGCGAGGTGGGGTCTATTATTGACAGTAAAAGTGGGGGCCAGAAGCTGCAGGAAGCACTAGGTAGTTTACTTCAATGGGCTCTAGCACACAATTGAGGTTTAACTTAGAGAAATGCAAAGTTATGCATCTGGGTCAACACAACCCAGAGCACAAATATATGATGACTGGGTCACACCTTATGAAAACTACTCAAGAAATGGATCTGGGGGTTACTAAAACAAGGGATCTTTCTTTTAAGGTAGCTGCCAAGTAGAGCGCAACTGCAAGAGCTCTGCGACTGTGGGTGATGCCGAAGGAGCGGCAGCACAAACAGTGAGCACCCAGGAAAACAGAACAACAGTGAAAGAGCTAGAACCACTCAATCCCTGCAAGAGTGCACCCCACACCTGCAACCAGCAGGACCGCAAGCTCCACCTGGCCGTGCACATGGAAGGTGAGATCTGGAAACAGCCTGCACACAGGCTGGCTATGACAGAGATGGCAAAGCCGGGCAGCCGAGGCACTCACAAGCACAGGCGGCGGGCACCAGGGGGAGCCAGGAGAGGTGGCAGCGCTGAAGGGGAGCACAAGTGAGGGGAGGCATGGCCAGCCAATGACCCACCAGACACAGCCAACAGAGTGGCGAGAGAGAGAGACATCCCCACCCTGCAGCCCACATGGAGTACAGTGGGGAGTCCCTCCTTCCCTGCCTATTGCAGTGCCACCCTGCCATTGGTGCCTGCTCCTTCATTGCATCCTCTGCAGTCACCCTTTTTGACCCAGGCATGCCCTGGCCCATCACGGCTGTGGTTGCCTTCACCATCCCTGGGCACCCTGCAGTTGGTGTCTACTGTGGACTGTGCTGTGCCACTGCTGTGGGTGCTGCAGGTGCATAGCCCTCCTGGGGTATGCTGCATGCCCGCCGCCCATGTCCATTCACTGTGTGCGTCCCGGCCCCTGCAATCGCCCTAACCACATCGCCCATCCCTTGGTGCTCTTGCCACCGTACCCAGTGCTTCTTCTGCCCTTCCGTGGTCGCCATGTGTGCATCACCCTTCCAACCCCCTCCTGCTGCCATCACTCACATTGTCTGTAGTCCATATCCCCTGTCGCCCATGTGGCAATTGCCGTTGTTCGGTTGCCATTTCGGGTCACACCCTACAGGAGGCGCTCACATCACATAATTCCATCTTTTACTACCCATACTAAAAATAAGGTAAAACAATGTAATAGATTATTGGGCTGCATAAGGAGGAATATCGCTAGTAGAAGTGCAGATGTCCTAATGCCACTGTATATCTCCATTGTGAGACCACATATAGAGTATTGTGGACCCTTTTGTGTGCCCCAAACATGGGGAGGACAGGCTGTCAGGGAGGGGTGCAGAGGTGGGCAACAAACAAGTTAGCTCCCTTAGATTTAAGATGTATGAGGAAAGGTTGAGTGAATTGGGTCTGTACTCCATGTATTACAGACAATTAAGAGGGGATCTATGCCTTGTTTATGGTGCATCTACAGATGCATATAAATGGGAAATGATTGGTTTAGTTTTACAAGATAATAATAGAAGCACTAGGAGTCATGGATTGAAAATAAAAGGGATGGTTAATAAGACAACTAAACAAACTAGATGGTTTTCCCAGAGAGTGATGACTGTATGAAATGGGTAAATGGGTTGCCAGAGAAAGTGGTGACTAGTGAGAATATGAACACCTTTAAACAAAGATTGGATGTGTATATGGGGAAAAGAAAATATGAGTACCACTAATATGTGGCGAGCTATTAAAGGGTCAATTAGACCTCCTAGTTTGTAGTTATCTATGAATCTATGAACTAATGCTGCCTATTGGCTGTTTATAATAAACCCCATCTCTCCATTCATGCCAAATCATGAGCCTCCCACCTCCCCCACCCTAGCACCATTCCACAACCACTGAGTTAAACAGCCCCCACCCAATGACCCCTCTAGCCCCCAACATTTCTCCTACCCCCAAAAGCACCCAAATTATAAAGCATATTAGGATAAATTACATTATGTATAGGATCATCTGAGTCTAGCCTCATGGTGGAGCAATCAATATACACTCATCTTTTATCCAAGTTATGAATGCTATGATGTTCCTATTGTAATGCCTGATTGACTAATACGAGGCTGTTCAAGTGTTACAATAGAAAGAAATAATCTTTTTTTCTATACATACAGTAATTATCATAATATCCTTTATAATTTGGGGGCTTTAGGGAAGGAGGTTGTACATGGTGTGCTGGAGAGTGTGTTGGTTGGGGGGGGGTGTTTACTGAGTTTTCGGGGTAGAAAATGGCGCCATGGTGCCACTGTGGGGAAGGTGGCATGGGTAGGGGAATGGGGTTTTATCATAAGCTGCAACAGGCAATATTAATTATTTAACTTCTAATGCACTCAAGGTTAGCTTGAAGGGGAGGAGGGAGGTTGGAGGTTAGACAGTAAGTAGCTGGGGGGTATAAACATCATTGGAGTCAGGAGGACTATTTGACAGAGTGGGGAGGTTTTTTTAGCCAGGTTAAGTTGGATTCCACTTCAGACAGGATTTTGTTATCTAAATCCAATACAGAATCCTAATATTTAGGATTTTGGCAAGTACTATATATATGAGAATCCTAAATCCTGAAGTACAGCTGGAATCCAAGATATCTGTTTAGAAAAATGGACATCCAGTTATTTCTGTTGTCAATATTCAAGGCCCTACATGGTTTGGACCTTAGTAACCTGATAAATCTGCCTAAATACTCACCTAAATCTGCCCCTTTTGCTCCACTGAGGTAGGTTTGTCATCTATCCTATGTTTGAGATTAAAGCTGTCTGGAGACAGAGCCATTGGAGTGGCTGCCCATGAAGTTTGGAATGCTCTGCCATTCTTGGTTCATAATGCCCCCTTGGTGGAGGTTTTTAAAAAGGCTCCTAAGACTCATTTGCTTTTAATTGCATTTGGTAATTTACTGCAGTTATTATTGTTTGGATGATTCGTTTGATCTGACTTGGCTATCAACTGTTTTAATGTGCTTTTCTGTGAGATGCTCTGAGCTATCTGGATAGGGCACCTGAAAAATAAAATTGTCTTGCCTTGTATTGCCATACTGAGCCACTATTACTTCATAAATGTGCTATGGGACTGCCTTTGGGATATGAATATGCACACGTGCATGCCCAGTATCAAGGCTCCACTTTCAAAGCACAATTAAAGTACCTTTTAGCCCTCGTTTCACAAAACTAACTAGTTTTCCAAGTTCAGCTTTCTTTCTTGTACCTGGAAACATATATAGCTGAACTTGGGTGCAGTAGTCCCCACACAAGCTTCAGCATCATTTGCAGCTGTAAGCACAGTTTGGCATCATGTGCAGTTAATCAGAGCAGGCTGCAGTGGATTCAGGGGATATGGCCGGATATATGATGGTGGGGGGTGCCACTAGACACCAGGGAAACTTTAAACTTTTATGGGGCCATCAATCTGAGAGTGGAGGGTGCCACTAGACTCCAGGGAAACATTAAACTTTTATGGGGCTGGCGATCAGAGAGTGGGGGTGCCACTAGACACCAGGGAAACTTTAAACTTTTATGAGGTTGGTGATTGGAGGGTGGGGGGTGTCACTAGACATCAGGGAAATTTTCAGTTATTATGGCGCCAGTGACCAGAGGGTGGGGAGGCCACTAGAGACAGCAGGTAAAGGTTTTTTTTTTCTATCTGAACTGTGAAATAATTACATGAATTGTGGATTCGTTCCACAGTTCATGTGTATGATTCCACAGTTCAGCAAGAAAATTCAGCTGAACAGGGTCAAATTTCACCAAACACGTTCGGAAGATTTCTGATCTGCCAAAGGTGGACCCTCAGAAAACTTCTGCAAAAGTTGGAGAACTTTTGTGAATGCTCCACTGAAGTGAAATTTACAGCTTTTGCCCAGCACTATCTGCAGCTCATGTGAATGATCATATACATTTTCATGTTCATGCTAAATTGCATTTTACGTGTGGGTAGTGGCCATTTTCGGTTAGAAAGCACCATGCTGGGAGTCACGTGATGACTGGCTAGGAGAAGCAGCTTGTTTGCCTTGCTCCCACTCTCTTGACCTATATTTCACTTCAATTTTGTGGACACTCAAAGCTTCCTTGCCTAACAATCAGTGTGACAGAGCATTTACACAGCAGCTGTACTGAATTTGACAAGAAAGTCATTTTCTTACCTGCAATGGAGGTCACGATGAAACTAGTAGAGCTCCCACGCCACACACTGCCGCCTTCACCAGACAAGGCCGTGAAAAAATCCCAGCAGCAAAATACAAAGGCTGCCTCATTGGCAACTACCAAAACTGTGGCTACACCGCTCACTGAGGAGCTTTTTTTGTCGGAGATGAAATCACTCCAAGCTGTCATTGCAGGACTTACCTCTGATGTCTCATCAATAAAGAGGGATTTAGGCAAAGTCTCTTGCCATGTGAAAGACACAAAAGCATGCACAGTATCACTGGAGACATGGAGAACTTCCACTGAACCTGAAATGATCTCCGTGAGATGGCAACTGCAGAAAATGGAGCTGAAAATGGAGGACCTTGAGGGTCGGAGCCGTCGCAATAACTTAGTTATTTTAAGGCTCCCGAAGATGAGGAGGGGACTACACCTATACAGTTCGCCCAAAAACTGTTGGGAAAAGTAGCAGGGCCCTCTCCCAATGGGCCTTCCTATATTGTAGAGCGAGCTCACCATTCATTACGGCCCAAACCTGCACCGGGCTCTCCTCCTCGACCATTCCTGTTGAAGCTGCTGAACTACCTGGACAAGCAGCATGTGTTAATGAAGCTTAGGGACATTCAGGCAGTTATGTGGGAGGGCCACATGATTCATATCTCTCAGGACCTGCTAGCATCTGTGAGAAGGAAGAGGGGATCATTTCATCGTACAGTGAATCGTCTTATCCAGGCTGGCATCCATTCCCGAATGGTGTACCCGGCTCAGCTTCAAGTTATTGTCCATGAAATATGGCATTCCTTTGATTCTAATGAGCAAGCTGTGCAAGAACTGGTAGCGTCTTCTCCCCTGAGCTGTTTAAGAAATTATTCTGCTCACTAGATTAGGGAAGCAGGTGAAGATATGGGTAGTTGAAGTTGTTTTTTTGTGTGATCAGACAGCCCTGGCATGAATTTTGCCTCCATGTTTCTGAGGGTTTTTTCTTTATCTGAGACCACTCTCGGATTGTTGTGCCCCGCCTGGCTTCTGGCCCTTATGTGTTTATTTCAATAATTACCCATTAGAAAGGCTAGATCCCTAAAACGGAAGGGTCTGTTGGTTGCAGAAGAGATACAATGCTTCCGGAATTCGCCCTGTTAGAGGACCGCATATCAGCAGGCCTTGCTGTAGCTGCAAGAATTCAACTTGCCTGTTCTGAATAGTGCTTTTTGTACAGCATTGCGAATGTGTGCACCCTCAAATAGAATGGCTGCACCAGGCAGTGTCAGTCTTCATTTCACAGCACGGAGATGCACGGCATTGCAGGACCTCTAGTAACAGAGTATCTCCTTTTTGATTGTGCTCTCCAGACCTCCTTTTTTTTTCTTTCTTTTTTTCCTTCTCCCATGATTTTTCCATTCCCTAGTACAGCCTGGTAGCTAATACTGTGCACTGCAACAATCTAAACGCTGTTTCATGGAATCTACTAGGAATTGTTTCTGGTTTAAGTTTGGTTGGAGGGATCACCAGGCTGTGCACAACAGGGGCTGATTATCATGGTTTTTAGGGGGGTTCCACCTCAATAGACTGCAGATCATGGAAGGAGTCATAATGGGATTTGTTTACCCTGTTTCTCCAATTCTTCTTTAGCATAATCAGATGGCTTTCTTAAATTATCAATACAGACAATATATACTGCTTAAATAAATAGGGTAAACTATGGTTGCTTTTTGTGGAACATTATAACTTACTGCTTAAGAAGAGGGGGGCAGGAGGGATAAGGCACATGCTCTGTTCTATCTGGCAGCATCATGCGCTAAATTGAGTGGGGGGGGGCCTCACCACCTTTCAGATCGTTCTAAGCCTGGAGCAATTACAGTATATGCAGTGGTTTGGTATGGGATTTGTTAAATCACGTAGGTTTCAGAGTTTATTCCTGGGAGTGGGCTGGGGAGGGAGGGGTGTGTGTATTGTGTTATGTGTGTGGAAGGATGGGGAGGGAGGGTGAATGCGTAGGGGGTGTTTTATGTCTTTGTCTTGTGCAAGGAGGGGGAGGAGGGTGGAGATCCATGGTATCAGCATTGTGACTTCTTGTTTATTTCTTGCTAGTTGGATTACAATTTACAACTGTATTAGAGCTCTGTGGTTACCTGTTTTAATGTTACTTCTTGGAATGTTAAAGGGGTGTGCAGTAAAAATAAGTGATACAGAGTACTTAAGCACCTGCAAGTGGTTAACAGTCAAATATCTGTTCTGCAGGAAACACACCTGCTAGAAAAAGAAACAAATCTACTGTGAAAGCTAAATATAAGTCAAGTTTATGTGGCAGGTTCCAGCACAAATAGTAAAGGGGTTGCTATTCTGTTGACAAGGAGCCTGGGTTCTCAATGTAGCCACTGTATCCAGGACCCTTTGGCTAGATATGTCTTTGCTATCGGTACTTTGGAAAGGTCTGATATTGTACTTGGCTGTATCTATGGTCCCGATGCAGATACTCCCTCTTTTTTTATGGAATTGCTCAATCTCCTTTTGCCTTTTCTGTCTGCACCAATTATATTAGGCAGGGATTGGAATTTACCTTTCTCTCCAGCTGCAGATAGAACAGGTAGGATGAGGGCTGGCCTATCCCCATCACAAAGAGCAATCAGGGACATGATAGACAAATTAGGTCTGTGTGATCCTTGGAGAGTATTACATCCAGATCTACGCGAGTACACATTTCGGTCTCGGGTACACGGGACCTCCTCCCATATAGATTATTTTTTAGAAGGCAAACAGTTCCTTCCAGGTATCATAGATAGCCAGATCTCTCTGGAGGTTATATCAGACCATTCCCTAGTAAACTGTACACTGTCTCTATCTCCTAATCAGCAGACTGAGACAGCCTGTAAAATTAACAATCGTTTACTATAAGATAAGTGGGTGGTAGACAAGTTGAAACTCTGCATTAAACAATGCACTGAGGATAATCTAAACACTACAGGTCAGGTGGAGATGGAATGGGGTGGCCTGAAATGCTTTCTAAGGGGAGAGCTCATCAGGATTGCGTCCAGGCGTAAGCGGAGAAGGGATCTTCAACTGGGAAATTTGTTGACTCGTATTAGGGAGTTGGAAAAAAGTACTTCTTCATCCTCCAGTGAGACACAATATCAGGAGCTCATTCGCCTAAGGGCGCATTATAATGACTTGTTGGGAGAGAAGACAGAATACGCTATTCTCAAAACTAGCGCCGCATACTGTATATAGACCATGGGGAAAAGGTGGGAAGGTTGTTAGCCTTGAGGGTTAAACAGCAGGAAGCCTTGAGACTGGTTACTGTTATCCAATTGATTGCAGATGGTTCCCTTAAAACAAGCCGTAAGGCCATTGTGGCTGAGTTCCAGGAGTTCTATAAAAATCTATATAGTGCCAGGCCTGATTCCCCCCTCAGTAGACCAGATCAATGCATATTTAGAGGGATTTCCCCTACTCAATCTTTCCCCAGAACAGCAGACCCTGCTGGTCCCTCCTATCACAGAGGCAGAGATTATGTCAATGATCTGTGCTCTATCACTGGACAAAGCCCCTGGCCTGGACGGATTCTCACCTAAGTTTTATAAGGTGATGGGAGAAGATCTAGTTCCATGGTTACTTCAGCTGTTTCAGTCCATCTTAGCAGGGGAGTGCCACAATCCTTGCATTTTCGAGGTGCTGATAGTAGTTTTGCACAAAGAGGGGAGTGACCCAAAACAAGTGTCGAATTACAGGCCAATATCACTTCTGAATTATGATATTAAAATACTGGCAAAACTTTTGGCAACTAGACTGGGTCAGGTAATGCCTTCTCTGATTTGTGCAGAGCAAGTGGGCTTTATGGCAGGAAGGTCTTCTTCAGACCACTTGAGGAAACTGGATCATATTTTCTCTGCATCCAGAGATGGGGTGTGCACTGCAGTGCTGCTGTCTCTGGATGCAGAAAAAGCATTCAATAGCGTGGACTGGAGTTTCCTTTTCAGAGGACTTCATAAGTTTGGTTTCCTTCCTCTTTTTGTGCAATGGATCCAATCCCTATACACTGTGCCTAGTGCCCATATATACTGCAATAGAACCTTTTCATCAGGCTTCCCTCTCTTTTCTGGCACCAGGCAGGGATGCCCACTGTCCCCACTCTTATTCAGTTTGTACCTGGAACCTCTCCTAGCTCTGCTCAAAGCAGATCCAGATGTAACCCCAGGGGGTGCTATCCTTAGGGCCACTACCCCTGCCTGCCTCCACAGAGACAGGGTGAAGGGCCCAGAAAAAACCTGGTTCCTCTTGGCAAGCCTCTCACTGACCCTTCACTTTCACTCAGTCGGCAGCGGAGAGTCACCAAAGTCAAACAGATCAGGAGCAACTCTATCACCCGTCCGAGAACTCTTTCTATTTGGTAGTACAGCAGTATCCGCACAATGAACGCTAGCCAGGGTACACCCTCTTCTTATCCAAATCTCTTTATCAGACATATTGTGCACTTGAACCATCACCCTCTTAACGTAAGCATGGGCTCTAGCCGGCAGAACGCTGGGTCTGAGCAACAACCCCTCAGGTAATCCTCCCTCCGCAGGCGCATCCAGCATCAACAACTTGTTCTTGACATCTGTTTTTAGTCGTATCTCTCCATGCAGAACACATTGCGCATTTGGGGCAAGTACCACGGGGGCCGGATCCTTTTTCCATACCACCCCCACAGGGCCTTCAGGTTCCTCCAGACTACCCTTCTCCTGAGTGGCCCTGACCTTTTGAATCACAGCTGGTATGCTCAAAGCTCGCCCAGTTTGAAATGCTCGCTTCTCTGAGCACAACTGGGCCAATCATCCAAACATGTGGGCATTTGTTCCAATCAACAAGGGCACTCCAACGTATAGTCCAGTGGGCGGGCAAACTAACACTAAGGTTTCCACTTGCTCATCTATTCCATTTACAGTTGCAGGGAACGATAACCAGACACAGATGTACCCCAAATACGGATAGGCCTTATCGCTCAACCCCCATACATGTAGACCAGTTAGAGGCTGCAGGAGCACCTCAGATAAGTGTGCTTGGTACCAGTCCTGAAACATGATGGTCACCTGGGAGCCACTGTCCAATACAGCTCTAGTGGGAATTCCATTCACCTGCACCCGGGTCTCCATAGACAGCCCGACCACATCAGACCAGTTGGGGGTAGCAACATTGGTAGCCCAGCGGGCATGGTCCCGAGCCACAAAACTTTTCTTGGGGGCCCGAGACTGGGTCTGGCGGTATCGAGCGATCAGTCTGCTGTTAACTTTCCTTAAATTCTCCGGCCTCTGGCAGTCAGGCTGGAAGTGCCCATCTTCCCGACAGTGATAACAAAACTTAGGGTCCCGGGGATCACTATTCTGAGGGGGGCCCTGAGGGAAGGGAGGAAGCTCTCTAGGGCTAGGGTTCAGGGCCTCGGTGACTCAGGGCCCCGGACGAGTAGGGTACACAGTAGATTGCTTAAGTCCCTCACCAATTCCTGTAAATTCCTGATCTCAGCCCTCAACTCACCCTCCATGTAGGGGTCAAAGGAAACAACCCACATCCCCACAGTACCTGGGAAATCTGGGAACCCCTCGGACCCTCCAGGCGAGCCAGCCTCCTCAGGGGTATTAGACTCAGGGGTCCCACTAGGGTTCACTGCCCCCACACAGGGTTCCCACCCCTCTTCATCAGTCTCCACTTCTCAATTTCTCATCAATTGACAATATTCAGGCGGGGTGGCCCGCCGATCATGCAACTTAAGTTTCAGCAGCGTTACACTAGAGAATCTGGCAGACTTTAAAATATGTTCTAACCGAACCTGATTCAGGGCTGCAGCAGTGATTCCCCCTTTTCTACAAGCCTTCTGCAATGCCCGCCCACTCTAGTAACAAAAGCGGACAGTTTTCATTTCTCCACTGCTTAGCAGACCTGAATTTCCATAATAAATCTTCACCAGTCTCTGTACTCCCAAAACCTCTAAAGCAGAGAGATACTCTGCAGCGGTGGCTTCGGACGGGTGGCCCGGAAGAACCGAATGGCTTCTAAGGCAGGACCCCACAAACTCTCCATCAGCCTCTTCCTTTTCTCCCCCTCGGAGCATTGCCACTCCTGAACCAAAGGGGTGGCATAGTCCATCCAGGCCTCCAGGTCATCTTCCCAGAAGGCACTGGTACCGTGCCAGAGAAAAGTTTTAATTTACGGTAGGAATCTAGCTGTATAGAGGGGACTGCCAGGGGCAGAGAAGCCAACACTGAACTCTTGGGCGGGCAAGGGGATGTGCCCGGGGAACCCCGAGGGGTAGTATCACTGGACAGATCCAAGGCTTGTAGCAACTCCTGGGTAGTCCTCCCCTCCACAGCTAACAATTTAAGCAGTTTATCTTTAAAACTGTTCATTTCAGGAGACCCCCCAGGAGTGACTGACCCACTTCGGATATGGATTAACCTCCACCCCTGGGACGCACCCTCCGGGTAAAGTACAGGAGGTACCTTCTCAGGGTCGATGGCCACACTGCATAGGAGTAGCACCTGCAATGTCTGGTCAAGCAAATCAGCCATACGCCCTTTCACTTCAACCTTACCCAAACACTTTACTCGTTCTGCAACAGAGACAATATCAGCAGCTGAAGTACCCAAGGGCACAGCTAACAATAATACAGTCTTCTGGGAATCTAGCTCTTCTGCTTCACCCCAACCCATTAGTTTATGTACCATGGTTTTGATGGGTCCCAGCTTAATTTTTTCCAACATATCCCCTTCCATTTTTCCCATCTTTGGGGTATCTCCTACTGAGCCACTAGGGGACGCTAATCCCAGTGGTGCCTCCAATTTGTAACCCCAGGGGCCGCTACCCTTAGGGCCACTACCCCTGCCTGCCTCCACAGACAGGGTGAAGAGCCAGGTCCATTGGCAGGTGCCTCCACCCAGAGGTCGGGGTTAATACTGTCGAGATTGCCTCGGTCACAGCCCTCTGGGTTACTGCAACCCCCCTTTTGTCCCACTAGTGGCTCACACTGGGTACCAACAATGCTTTTCACCAATTCACTTACCCCACGGGTAGTATCTCTTAGCTCACTCCGGGGACACCCTGTAGAATAAGATACAGTTATATCACAGTCACTATACAGCAATTCAACAGGGATGGACAAACCAGCCAGGGTGTAGTTGCAACACACAAATCTGATTTATTAAAGGGAGATAACAAGGAAGGGGAAATCAGGTTAATTGGCTTATCACTATGCTTAACTACCTAGGGCACTGTGCACAGGCCTATCCCTACAAGTTACTGTCCCTGGGTACCCAAGCCCTAGTGGCTAGTCCAAACCGTGGCAGCTGGTAGGGGCCCTTTCACACAGAGAAGAGAAAAGGTTAATTAAACAGTCAGCAGTACAGTAATTCCATTTGGATCCAATGTTGCAATTCAACAGGGAGCTATCCTGAATTAGTACTCACAACCTCCAGACAAGATAGGGTCCTTCAACGTCAGCAGGGCTACTCCTGAGCTCCCCGAGCCTCCTCACACATTTATATGGCAAACTCTAAGCAAGGCAAAGTCCTTTAATGGCAGCAGGATTGAACTTGAGCTCCACGAGCCTCCTCACATATTTATATGGCAAACAGCAACAGAGGGGTACCACACCAGGCAGCCGATTCCAAAGCTCCCACAAACTCACAGTCACTGAGATACTGCAACGGCAGCTTCCACTTTTCCTTCGGACTGAGCGCAATTCAGCAGTTCTCTCCAGTCCTCCTGCAGGTCGAGCCTGGTGGGTAGCTGTACAGTACACAGCCTCCTCTGAAATCCTGCCACCGGATTTAATCCGCTGGGCAACGCGCGAACAAAAACACAGCGGCCGCTTCAGGCCTTCACATGCTTCCCACGCGAACACTCTCTAGCGCAGAAGCACACAGCACCTTCCTTCTCCTCAGCCACTTTCGCTCTGGCTCTCCACAACTTGGGGCACTCCTCTGCATTCGGGCGCGACCCGATCCAATTGGCTGGTTGAGCCTGCCAGTCACTTCTCTCAGCTCTCAGTGGTGCAGAAAAAGCGCCATAGCCCACAATGCCCTTCTCAAAAACAAACAGCTCCTCCATTGGTCAGTCAACTCTGCAGGGTCCTGAGGTACTGATTGGCCCACTTCAGCAATTCTGGGGCAAAATGGAGGAGGCAATCAAACAGTCCTTGCTGCAACCAAAAACAGATTAGAACAACTACAATATCATTACTACCCTAATAGATAGTCAGTAGACAAGCTCATCTTCTAACGAAGCTCCCTCTGCGCGATTAGCGATGGTAGAAACGGAGCGAATATTCTGCAGCCCGGGAGGGACTCGAGCATAGAAACACTCAGCCCCCCCTTCTACTATCCAATTATAACTGCAACAGGCAGCTTTTTTAAAGGGACAGCATACGGAGGCCCTAAAAGAGCACTCACCAAGTCCCCATTTAGGCGGCTTCATGCCGATCATCAAGCAGGCATAAGGCACATTAGGAACCCCCATTTGCAAGGGGGTTACACAGAGATTCAAGGAATAACAGTTGGTCCTCATGAGTTCAAGTTATCAGTGTATGTTGATGACATACTCCTCCATTTATCAAACCTGAGGGCCTCTGTGAGCAGGGCACTGCATTTGATCCAAGAGTTCGGAGTGCTATCAAATTTCAAGTTGGACTTGGAGAAGACCATAGATTTTTCCTCTTAATATGGTTATTCACAAAAGGGAGGTGAAGGGTCTAGGGCTACAATGGGAGCACAAAAAATTAAAATATCTGGGTATTTTCCTAAAGAGGGATACCAAATCCATTAAGGACTGCAACTTAGATGCCCTGGTGCAGGTAATTAAACAAGATCTGGACAGGTGGACAAGGACGCCACTGTCACTTTGGGGCAGGGTAAGTTTAGTTAAAATGAACATTCTACCTCATATATTTTACCCCCTCAATATGCTGAATTTATGGCTGCCACAGACATGGTTTTCTAAATTACATTCCCTGGTCACCAAGTTTATATGGAAAGGTAAGCAGGCCCGTAGGGTGTATGGTAGACTAACAGCCTCTAAAACCAAGGGCAGTTTGAGACTCTCCCACTTTAAGCTTTATTACTGGGTGAGCCATGCTGCAAAATATCTGAGATGGCTAGGACAGACAGGGGAGCAATATAATCCCTTATGGCTCACATGGGAGAAGGATCTCATTGCAAATTGGGGACTTTCCCTTTCTGCCCTGTTGCACATCTCCCCTAAAATGCTTCCATTACCATTGAAAGGCACTCCAATAGGAACCTCAGTGAAAGTTCATGCCCAGATATGTGCATCTCTGTCCTATAGGCATACTCAGGACCCTAACCAACCCTTAATGGGCAATCCGAACTTTAGGATGGGGGGAACTGTATCAAAGTGTCATAGCTTCCAGGGCTGGCAGGGGTATCCATAGTTGACTTGTGGGAAAATGGACAGATATTGACTTCAAACAATATAATCAGACACCATAATTTACTGTAGAGACTTACTCGAGCTTTAAAACATTTCAGTTGAGGTATTTGATAGTTAATTCACAGTTAAAGTGGGAGGCAGGAGAAGAGGGAAGGTTTCTACAGCCACTCAACTTACTTGCCACAGATTCTCATGCAATCTGGGGTATTTATTCTAGTCTGTAGGAAAAATCCTTTCCACAATTGAATGGGTCTTCCACTTATTGGGATGCCCAGTTTCCTGGGAAAACATTTAACTGGGCTAAAATCTGGAGCGATACTTATAGATTCATTACTCAGGACAGACTGCATTTAATGCAGTTCTGTATTATCAATGACATGTATTATACCCCAGTAAAAATGGCTAAAATATGTAAGACCCCTACCCCAACCTGCAAACATTGCATGCAAAATATAGGCTCCCTACTCCACATCTTTTGGGACTGCCCTAAGGTTGCCCCACTTTGGTCTATTATTAAGCAAAGAGTGGAACCCTTGCTAGGACTAGCTGATCATATAGAGCCGGCTGCCTCATTGTGGGAGATTATTCTCTCATACCCGTCACCGAAAGGAAGTATCAGTTGGCCTTGATGGCAATGTCAGTGAAGAAACTGGTACTTAAGCACTGGCTGGACAATGAAGTCATAACTTACTCTGAGTGGCTGAGGGAACTCTTGTTCAACCTTTCTGTTGAAAGGACAATTGCTGCTGTACACAACTGCTTGCCTAAGTTTGAGAGGCACTGGAGTAAGATACATACATTGCACTCTGTATAGATGTCCAGACTCATTACTGTGAAGTGCATCCATAGTATTTAAAAAGGCTGATACCATGGAGAGGGAGGGGTGGATTTGACTGTTGTTTGGTGTGCAGTGTTCTATTGTATCCTGTCTGGGCCTGTGTAAAAGCCATGTTGGCTGTATGTAAATCAATAAATAAATAAAGTATCTTGAATTAAAAAAAAAAATAAAACACCATGTTGCATGACAATTTTTCCCCTTTTTCCCCAAAATCATCTCAAAACAGCTACTAACCATTGGGTTACATTATGCAGATCCCAAGACCTGTAGTCAGGTCAAGTACTGATGTGCAGGTATTCTTATTTTACTAATATGGAGATAGTTTGATCTGCTTCCTTGATGGCGGGGGTTCCTTATTCTGTTAAATCTTGTTTTATTGAGCATAGACTTCATTTTTGTACCCTCCCTAGTATGGTTCCAATGCTATAGAGATAACAGATATCCTGTATTAACTATACTTTATGGCATGCTTCTGTACAGTTACTAAAATGTATCACACTGTACAAGGAAAAAGTTATGGTATTTTCACTGTAAAATGGCATAAATAAAAAGTTTACAAAAAATCACAATTTTCACAAATAGAAACACATTACAAACATGCACAAGTCAATTTCACCCCCACTCTAATTTCAGCTAATTTGCTCATGTTATTTTAATGTGCTTAACTAGCTAGTGACAGCTACAGTACTTTTTTGTATAGAGATCTTAGCCTGGATTTTAAGACATTTGTGCCACTTTGTTAATGCAGTTGCATTATTTGTGGCAAAGCTGTTAAACCACATAAAAGGTTGTCCAATGTTGCACCACAAGTCGCAAAAAAAAAAGATACACGTACCTTTTTTTTTACCATTAAGTGCAGACATTGTCATAAATACACAAAATGCAACAATGTGGAATGTTGGCCGGCACTCAGCAATACTCTGAAACCACACACATAAGTCTCAGTCTCAAACAGTAGGGATCTTGCCCTTTCAGCTTCTTACTGACTTTAGTGTGCAGTCACCAACTTGCTCTCCCACTGTGTTCTCGCTGCAAAAATTAGTCAGCATCATTCCAATCCCACCGACTCTCAGAAAATACACTCCTGCAACTGCATGGTGTGCCTAAGAAGCTTTAATGCAGAACTGATCAGGCAGATAGAACACCCCTCAATTTGTTTTCAGTTCAGACTTGATCCACATAAATGTCCTGTCTCCATGGGTAATTGAGCAGCTGGTGATATCGGCCAATGAGCATCATACCAACTAACATTTCAGCATAATAACACCTTCCCCAGACAATCTGGAAATTTATTATGGATCAAGTACACATTTAAAAAAACTGTGTCGTTTTGTCCATCAGATCTGTTTAGCGTTAAAGTTTCTTGGGCACACAATGCATCCCTGATGAAGCACACATGCGTGAAATCATAGAAACATAGAAACATAGACTTCGACAGCAGATAACGACGGCTTGGCCTACCTAGTCTGCCCATTTCTCTACCTATTGGATAAGCTGCAGATCCTAGTTAACCAACAGCCGACTTCTTCCTACCCCCCACCAGAATTGCCTTATGTCTGTCCTATGCATTCTTGAATTCCCCCCACTGTCTTTCACTCCATGACCTCCTCAGGCAGGCCGTTCCATGCGTCTACCACCCTCTCTGTGAAAAAAGACTTCCTCACATTGCCCCTAAGCCATCCCCCCCTCTATCTTCAGATTGTATCCCCTTGTTCTTGCACATCTCTTTTTCTGAAAGATGCTACCCTCTTGGACTTTGTTGAGTCCCTTGAGGTGCTTGAAAGTTTCTATCATGTCCCCACCTCCCTCCCTCCTTTCCTCAAGGGTATACATATTAAGCTCCTTTAGTCTCTCTTTGTATGGCTTCTGTTGCAGACCCTGCACCATTTTAGTTGCCCTCCTCTGGACTGCCTCCATTCTATGTCCTTGCAGAGATGGACTCTCCAGAACTACATGCAGTACTCCAGATGGGGTCTCACCAACTGTCGGTACAGAGAGATGACTTCCTGTTTTCTACTGGTGATGCCTCTCCCTATACATCCCAGTATCCCCCCAGCCATCCTTACTGCCATCTCACATTGCTTGCTTACCTTTAGGTCATCTGATATGACTAACCCAGGTCCCTTTCCATTTTTGTTATTGTTAATACCCCCCCCCATTGTGTACTCTTCCCCTGGGCTTTTGTTTCCCAGGTGCATTACTTTGCACATCTTTGCACTGAATCTATACTGCCATAGTTTTGACCATTCCTCCAGCCTTGCCAAGTCCCTTCTCATCCTTTCCACCCCCCCCCCACCGTGTATCAACCCTATTGCAGATCTTTGTGTCGTCTGTAAAGAGGCACTCTTTTCTTTCCAGTCTCTCTGTAATGTCACTTATAAAGACATTAAAAAGGACTGGACCCAGTATTGATCCCTGCGGTACCCCGCTAGTTATCCCCCTTTCTTCTTGGGGTGGACTCTGTGTACTATTACCCTGTGTCCTGTTGTCTAGACAATTATTTACCCAGGCCACCACTCTAGGACCCACTCCCATGCTATGTAATTTGTTTATTAATCTTTTGTGTGGGACTGTGTCAAATACCTTGCTAAAGTCTAGGTAAACCATGTCCACAGCCCCTCCCTGGTCTACTACTTTGGTCACCCAGTTAAAGAAATCTGTTAGATTCATTTGACATGACCTTCCCACTGTGAATCCATGCTGCCTCAGGTCCTGTGCCCCACTGGCCTCTAAGTACTCAACAATTCTTTCTTTCAGAAGTGATTCCATCATTTTCCCTACCACTGAGGTCAAGTTAACAGGTCTGTAGTTTCCTGCCTCTGCTTTGCTCCTACTTTTGTGAAGGGGAATCACATCTGCCCTCCTCCAGTCCTTAGGTACCACACTATTCTCCCATGATTTGTTAAATGGGTAGTCAGTGGTGTCACTAGTTCTCCCCTTAGTTCTTAAAAAATTCTGGGGTGAATCCTGTCAGGCCCCATTGCTTTGTCCACCTTCAGTTTTAGGAGTTCTTTCAGAACCGTTTCTTCTGTGAAAGGACTGGTATCGACCCCCTATCCAGAGTGCTTATATTGATTGGATTAGGTACCTCCCCTTCTCTTCTTTTGTAAAAATGAGCAGAAGTATTCATTCAGTAGCCCTGCTTTTTCATTGTCCCTCTCTGCCCACCCACCCTTCCCTTTATTAAGCCTCACTATCCCTCCCTTGGTCTTTCTTCACTTCCTAATGTACCTATAAAAGCTTTTATCCCCCTTCTTAACTGAGTTGACTGTCTTTTCCTTGGTTTGGGCTTTTGCTATTCTGACTGACTTCCTCGCTTCCTTCTGCTGTAACTGGTATGGTTCTCTATCCTGCTCCTTCTGTAGTTCCTTATACTTCCTGAATGCTGTTTTTTTCTCTCTAACCTTCCCCACCACCCCTTTTGAGAACCATAGTGGTTTATTATTTCATTTTCATTTGTTTATTTGCTTCATACAAAGGCTTGTTGCCTCTGTGATGGCAGTTTTGATGGTTCCCCATTGTTCCTCCACCCCTCCTTCTTGTCTGTTTGCTAGTGCTTTTCTGAGGCACTCTTCCATTTTGGCAAAGTCAGCCCTTCTAAGGTCCAGTGCCCTCACTTTTGTATGGCTTGACTCTGTGGCTGTGTTTATCATCAGCCACACTGTTTGGTGGTCAGTTGTTCCCAGATGGCCACCCACTTCTAGATCTGAGATCCTCAATCCATCCCCATTTGAGAGTGCCAGGTCTAAGATTGCTCTGTCCCAAGTGGGTTCCAACACTAGCTGTCTGAGGCATGCCCTCTGTAGGGCATCAAGAATGACCCTGCTCTTGGATGTGACTGCAGCAAAGGTGCTCCAGTTAACATCTGGCATATTCAGGTCCCCCATCAACAATATCTACCATTTTTCTGCAATCCTAAGGATGCTTTCTATCATTTCCTTGTCCATTTCCTTCCCCTGATACGGGGGTCTGTATACAACCCCTGTGCGGATTGTGGTGCCATTTCCGGTCTCCAGAGTGACCCACAGTGCCTCCTCTTCTCTCTGTTTAGCCTTCAGTTCCATTGCTTTGATTACTTCCCTTACATAAAGAGCTACTTCTCCTCCTCTTCTACCCTCCCTGCCCCTCCTGTAGGTTGTGTACCCTGGTATGCTGACATCCCAGTCATGGTTCTCTGTGTACGATGTTTCAGTGACTGCTACAATATCCAGGCATCCCTCTTCCATCAAGACCACCAGTTCAGGGAGCTTGTTACCTAGACTACGGGCCTTGGTACTCATTACCCTCCATTTTTTGATGGCCTTACCCCTTTTTGCCTCATCCCTGTCCTTACAGCTTTTGCCTTTTACTCTTTTTTCTCATCCCTGTCCTTCTCCCTATCGATTTCTCCAGCTTGGTGTTTACCTCACTAACTACCCTGTTTTTCTGGGGGGCCTTCTGAAGTTTGATGTGAATACCCTGTGTGGCAACTGGATTTTAAAAAGTTTACTGTGAGTAATAAAATCCAGAAGTATTGTTTACTGACTGGTTGATGGTGCCATTCTTTCTTGCTGTTTACGATTTTGCCTTGAATGTGGTATATCCTGTCTCTGGCAGTGCCTTTTTGGTTGCTCACACAATGTAGTAGCCAGAGTGTTTTTTCCCCAAAAGAAAGAATTGGTGGGATCGGATGATGCTGGCTGATTTTTGCAGAGAAAACAGAGTGGGAAAGAAAGTTGGTGATTATGCACAGAAGCCAGTAAGAAGTTAAAAGGGTAAGCCCCCCATTTTCTGTGACTGAGATTTGTCTGCATTTTCGTGGTACTGTGGTGTGCCATCCAACTGTCTTCATTACAGACGTTTTCTACATATTTCCCCTTGGACCAATCACCCAGAGATCCTGTATCTGTGCTGGAGTTTATTGCCTTTAGTTGCCATAAATGTACCAAAACATTTAAAAACCATCCACTAATGCTTGGGCACATTTCAAGTGCTGCAGCTGCAGCAGAAATTCTGCTTCATCACTTGCAGCAGAACCATTAAAATGCAGCCATCTGTATCTAAATGGCAAATAAATAAACTTTCTAGCATGACCAACAACTGTATTCAGCTCAAGCAAATGAATCTAAACTTTTTAGAAAAAAATGATGGAGACTATGGAAACTATTGTGCTTACAGTATACTGTGTAAGTGCTTGTGGCCACTACTGACAATTATTATATCATAAGATTGTTTTCTTTTCTTTTTCAGATTTCATCACTGCAACAGAGCACTCTAGTTCGGAAAGTGAAGCGAACTCTCCCCAGCCCTCCACCAGATGAAGTTCATGCTCTTCTTTCTAGCCAAATTCACACACTGATGTATGCCCCCACCTTGTCCCAGAAAGCATTACCCCAGTCTGCCCCAGTCACAAAAGTTGGCCTGTTGAAAGACATTGACCGTGATCTGAAGATGGTGGAGCAGGAGTCTACTAAGCTCCGCAAGAAGCAGGCTGAACTGGATGAGGAAGAAAAAGAGATTGATGCCAAGCTGCGATATTTAGAGATGGGTATTACTCAAAGGAAGGAGACTTTGCTGAAGGACAGAGAAAGACGAGACTTTTCTTATCTGAGATGTCTTGGCGAAAATAGAGACTATATGTCTGATAGTGAACTTAACAACATACGAATCTCTGCTTATGATAGCAGTGGTCTTTTTGCTAGGCCCAGCACAGCGCCAATTAGTCAGTATCCTGAGTTTTCAGGTGTGCAGTACCCATCTACTTCATCCTATAACTCTTATCAGTACCCACCAGGGCAGGTAGCTCCCCAAGGTACAGCAACATACCAACATACAGGGTTTCAGCAACCCCATTATCCAGTGTCAAGCAATAGCCAAACACAGACTAGCTTCCAGTCTCATCAGCCCTCTACTTATTCTTTGCAAACCACATATCAGCTACATGGATTATCGCAGAGCACTAGTTATCAATCAGATACTAATACACAGAACCATCCTGGTTTCCAGCCCCCTACCTTGTACCAGGCCCCAACCACATACACTAACCAAAGTTCTTTTCAGTCTGTTCAGAATGCTTCCTTCCAGCCACAGGCTGACATTCTTAGTGTCCAGCAAAAACCAAGACAGACATCACTTGCTGATCTAGAACAAAAGATTACTACTAACTATGAAGTCATTGGAAATCCAACTGTAGTAGTTTCTTCAGCACCTCCAGAGGCTACTTATACCACTACAACAGTAACAACCAGCTATAACCAACAGAAGACCACAGAACCAAGAACAGCTGATAGAGGCAATGCTGTAGAAGGTCCCTCTACTAGCTATTCTTCTGAAAATCTGTACACAAACCTAGAACAGAACATTCCTCGCAATTATGTCATGATTGATGACATTAGTGAGCTGACCAAAGAGAATTCCCCACCAGTAGAGAGTCAGAAAGTGGAACAGCAGTCTCAGGCTATCAATGGACGTCATGTGAAAGATAGAAGTGAAGTAACAGAACACAGTAACTCCATTCGGACAAACTCTAACTCCTACTCCAAAGCTGAGGAAGAATCTGAAGAGGATGCCTATGACCACCACAGAGGAAAAAACAACTACCACAGAGGTTCTGATAATGGAAGAATGACAAGTAGCTCAAGTGTATCCTCATATTACTACACAGAGAATGACTATAAACACTCATCTCGCTCAGACAGACATGGCTCTAACACGGGGATTCATAAGCATTCATCCAAAAATTTGGCACCTGCTGTAGTGAGCTCTAAACGCAGTAAACACAGAAAGCAAGGCATGGAGCAAAAGATCTCCAAGTTTTCTCCAATAGAAGAAGCTAAAGATGTGGAGTCAGATCTGGCATCTTATACAGTTACCACATCTGCGAGCAACAGCAATGTTATGTCCAGAGCAAAGAAGCTTCAAGATGATATTACATATGGCCTGAAGAAAAATGTTTATGAACAACAGAAATACTATGGACTATCTAGCAGAGATGTGATAGAGGAAGATGACAGAATATACAGCAGTGGAAGTAGGTCAAGATCTTCTGGGTATGGACTGGAGAAACCAACAAGTCGGGATTTGGTCAACACCAGAAGCAAGTCTTTACGAGAGAGACATCGCAGAAAGGTCCCAGAAGGCGAACTGTAAACCATCAGCCCTTGGAATGGGTCAGAACAGAGGTCGGGCTCCAGTACGATCACAAACCTCAGAAGAGGAAAGTCCCCTTAGTCCTTTAGGTAAGCCAATGGGCATGTCTCGGTCATCAGGTGGACATCCTCCCCCCATCCCTGTTGACAGCCGAGCTCAGTTTGGCTCAAGCCATTCATTGCCTGATGTTCAGGATCATGTAAAAGATGTGCCAAGAAGTCATACTTACAAACAAGATGAAGGTTACAACATGGATGACATGCACTGTGCTGTGTCAGACAGTGAAGGTAAAGACTATCTATGGTGATGTCTCCTAACGCATGCTCAGGATAAGCATCACCATGTTAAAGTGATCAACATTTCTATTTGAGAAGACTGTTTTAAATGTTAATGCCTGATATGCCTTGGCATGTGCCTTTTTCCTTTTCCTTTTCTGCTTGTATTTGAAGCATGCACCAATTTTACTTCTTCTGATATTGATACACATTTGTGTCTGGTGTTGTGACGTGATGTATCTTGTTTGTGTTTTGTGAGGCCGACTTCCATTATCTGTGATTCTTGGTTCCAGTCTGCATGTGGTAAGCTGCCTGCATTATTTTATTTTATTGCATGGCTTTAGTCTCGGCACCAGATACGATGATGGATTTGGAAATTGACTGTAATCTGTTTTTGGTTTCCGAAGCCTATCATTTGGGGCAGGAGGAGACAGACTGGTTTAGTAAGCCAAGAGATGCCCGTGGTGAGCGTTCTCGACATGCCAGCAGCCACTCTTCTTCCTCGCAGAGAAGGAACCACATCAAGCACACTTATCATGACTATGATGAGCCACCTGATGAAGACCTATGGCAGCAAGATGATTACAGTCAGTCACGTCACCCTTCCTCCAAAGAGCACAGACAGCACGGAGAATCAGGAAAGCACTACTCCTCTTCACGCCATGCCTCAGATGAACAGTCACGGAGATCGTCCAAGTCACACTCCAGAGATCAAACACGCCATGAATCTCGCCAGCCTTCACAAAGGAAGACTCAGCAGATGGAGCAGAGGACTCAACAGGCTTATCCTGGTAGTTCCACGGACTATACGCAGTCAACACCACAGCTATCAGGACATCACCATGCTTCAGAACCGCAGAAGTCACAGAAACAACAGGTGCCACAACAGCAGTCATCTTTGAAGAAATCTGAGCCGCCATCACAGCAGCATCAGCAACCACCTCCACGCCTCCAGCAATCAGGACAACAGCAGCAGCAGCCTTCATCGAGGCAGCAACAAGTTGTGCAGCAATCATCAAGGCAACAACAACCACAACAGCCATTGTCAGGGCAACAGGCACCTCCCCAACAACAGCAGCAGCAGCAGCAGCAACAACAAACAAAGCCACCACAGCAACAGCAGCAAGGGCAGCCATCATCATCACGCCAACATCATGTGCAGCAACCTCATCAGCAGCCAGCACAGCAGCAACAACTAGTAGCACAGCAGCAGCAACTAGTATCACAGCAACAGCTGCAGCCAGGATCACAGCAGCAGCAACCGGTATCACAGCAACAGCTGCAGCCAGGATCACAACAGCAGCAACCAGCATCACAGCAGCAGCAATCAGTTGTGCAGCACCAGGCAACACCACAGCAGCAGCAGCAACAACAACAACAACAACAGGCCCGGCAACCACAAGCAGGCACTCAGCAACCAACCGTGGTAAGTCTGAGCTTTATATCAATCTTTTGGATTGTATGTTTCCACTGGGTCTATTTATTACACACTGCTGATATTAACACTTATTATTTCAAACCAGACATTTTTAACATCTGTTCATAGAAGCATAGACAGCTAGGATAGCCTTTCCTTGCCGCAATGCTTGGCTAAGGAGCTGTATACCATACAATACATTCTGCAGCAGTGTTTACAAAACCAGTCTGCAATGGCAAAGCATTACATATCTGCCATCCCATCATGCATGACATGGCAGTTTCTCCTCTGAGAAAACAGTGAAAAAGACATTTAACCCAGGATAGTCCAGCTTGATGTGAGATCTCACTTTCAGTAGTGTCTTGCTTCTATCCAATTTTATACCCAAGAGGTTTGAAACATATTGCAGAAGGTTGCATCATTTAAGTGACATGCTCATAATAAAGTGATTCAGTGGCTGTTGTGAAATTTGAACCCAGGATCTTTTGGTTCACAGGCCTGTTCTCTAAATACTGAGACGAAATGCCTCAAAAGCACCCCCCACCCACCCACCCACCCACCCATCCATTCAAAATTCTGTAGATAAAATGTCAGGGAAAACAAGTATAATGGACTTCTGGTTTTGAACTCCCTTATAAAGCACAGTTAATCAGACTATCCTATTAGTAACCGCAGAAATGCAGTTGCTGACCTAACCTGATTAGTCTGGATGAAAACAAACAGTACTACAACTACAGTATAATGCTTTCAGTGAATGCAGTTAGTCCGTATTCACATGTTGCAGTTCCCTGCAATTAAAGAGGCTGGAGAGAGCAGAGTCTATCTCATTGCTACATTTACAAGACTTAATTCCAAGGGATCCCTGAAGTGCAACATTGAAATTCCTCATTCAGCACATCAGTGCATTGATCCTAAGCATACGACATCTGCTAAGATGTTACAGCTTGAACAGGGGAAGCAGTATGTCAGATTTAAATTAACATTTACAGTTTACAGTTTATTTATTACACAATATGTATAAAACATCAGTTACCACATACAAAAAAATAAAGATAACATTTATCATTTGATCATTTGCTAACAAAGTTATATAAATGATAAATTATCATGAAAAGAGATTATCTTATATAGGGTTTCACTTTATGTAGTATGGGTGCAGAATATTGCTTTTTTATACTAACAGCACAATGAAATGGTTTATCAGCTACGATTACTGATTTTTGCCCCCTAATCACCTCTGAACACCCGAGATGTTATTTTCTAAATCTGTTATATATATATATATATATATATATATATATATATATGTATATCAAAAGGGGGGGGGTAAAAAGGTGGATCCAACTACTATTCTGCATCGAAGCAGCAGTTTATTTTGCACAAAACTGGGACAATCTGCTCAGCAGTAAGAACAAACAAAATCTTACATATACCTACCTCTGGAGGATCCAACCATTTTATGTGTTTCATTCCCAAGGCAGGATAAGTGTTGTTAAAAGGTCCTGTTTCCTTGTCAGGCCACCTTGATAAAGTTAAGTTGGGACAGTACTATGCTGTCAGTCACCATAAAAAGGTACTTGCTCCACCTAGACACATCTGCAGTATGAGTGCAGCTTTTACAGTTGAACAGAGACTCCAGAGAAGAAGATTTTTAAAAACTGATTGGGCTGCAATTTTTATTGTAGATCCACACTAATTAAAAACTAACAATAAATCTATTTTAAAAATGGTTAAGTGAGCACTGTAATTTGTATTGCAGTAGAGGATACTGTATAAGGATGTCAGGGAGGCAGTATGGTGTAATGGTTAGAACACTGGCTTGGGAGCCAGAAGATTGTAGATTCAAACCCAGCTAAACCCCCATACTCACTGTTTGACCTTGGGCAAGTCATTTACCCTACTATCGCGTCAGTCCACCCATCCATAGCAATGTACAGAAGCAGGACCACTCTGGAAGATGTTGCGTCTCAGATAAACTATCCGTGGTAAAAAAAAAAAAAAAGAAAAATTACAAACTAAAAATGTAAATAGCACAACAAATATCCACACTACTCAGGCCACTTCATGAAAAAGGCAGCTTTATTATTAAAATACAATACAAAACATACCCGCCAAGTGATGCATCAAGATCAGGGTCCCTTGATCTTGATGCATCATTTAGCGGGTATGTTTTGTATTGTATTTTAATAATAAAGCTGCTCTTTTCATGAAGCAGCCTGAGTAATGCAGATATTTGTTGTGATATTTGGATTTTTAACATAACCAGCACCCTCGTTGCCCCATTGAGCTGTTTTGTTGCACTACATTTAAACAAAAAATGTAACATCTTTTTCATGGTTCTGCCAAAATAAAGTGAAAAACAAGCCGTGCAATCAAAAAGCCGATGGCAAAAGCCACGCCTCCCAAACATTGTACCTCCCAAAGACAGTTAAAAAACAGTGCAGCATAGGGACGCAAATCGGGGGGGCTGATTTATGATCACAACTCAATGGGACGCAACTCAGGAAGAGGGACTGTCTTACTATTACAACTTGGGAGTGGGGCTGATTTACTGTTACAATTTGGGGGGATGTAGCTCAGGGACAGGAGCTGATTTACGATTACAACTTGGGGGGACACAGCTCAGGGAGGGGCTGATTTACGATTACAACTCAGGGGACACATCTTGGGGGTGGGGCTTATTTACTATTACAACTTGGGGGAGGACGCAACTCAGGGGGCATGATGGCAAAAAAAAACCCCATCAGACTTGAACTCAGGTCGGCTGAGTGCAGCAAGCTCATTGACAGCCTGTCACTCTAACCTCCATGTTACACTGCCAGCATGATTAGGCAGCACATACTCACAGGCTTAAACTATTCGGCATGAGTCAGAACAGCTACATGGACAGTGCTAAAACATCCCTACACTGTTATGTTCTTGCAATTGTTTTCACTCACGCTATATTCTCAGTGCGCATTTTACTGTTCTGTTATTCCCACATGTTCCTGATGGTATACCCTTTTCCATCAATTACAAGTTTCCAAAAGAGAGCATTCCAGCCATCAACAATGAATGGAGCTAGATCACAATGCAGTCCCACTCAGCCTCATTTGTTGCACTGCTGCTTTCTATTTAGATATAATTATTACTTGTCTTTATTTACCAACATTGTTTTTTTGGAAGAAAAGTGCCCCCGCCCCCCAAGCCTCCAGGGAAGCCATTGTAAAGTAAAAAGTGGTTAAACAACTGATGATATCCCTGCAGACTCTGAGATTAACATTTTCTATCAGTGGTCAAGATGGGATGTGACTTACACATGGTTCCATTTCTGAGCTGGGCATCTGTGAATTTGATCCAGAAGATCTGAGCCAGTCAGTGTCAACCTACCTCAGAGGTGGTCAAGATCTAGACCTGTGCCAGGCCACATATTGGGGTATAGCCAACAGATGTGTACTGATTCCAATTCAGTTTTGAATTGGCTTGGATCTCTGAACAGTTTACTCATATGATCCTAGCCAGTGTGAGCTCCCCCCCCCCCCCTTGGGTGGGGCTAGATCTCACTCTGAACTGGTTCACCCATCCCACCCCCCATTTAAGGAGGCAGTGTGGTCTAGTGGTTAGAACACTGGCTTGGGAATCAGGAAATCACAGGTTTAAATCTCAAGGCAGTCAGATACTCACTGACTCACTACAAGACCATGGGCAAGTCACTTGATCTCCCAGGGTTCCAATCTACCCAGCTGCAGTTAGAAGCCGGCCCCCACCAGGAACAAGATGTCGCATCTCAGCTGAGTTTTTCACTGGGTAAATGTATCTTAAAATACAATCGGCAGCATTTGCTGCCAAACTACTTTCAGCAGTTTAGATGACTTGCTTTTCATTGCCTAATTAGGTGTCTAAGCCTAAAAATCCCAGTGTAACCACACTAATGCCACTATCCTATTGTTTCCGTTCTTTGAAGAATGGGTAGGGATAGGGTGGGACAAATCAGTATGAGAGCTGGTTGTCAGTTTGTCCACTAGCAGTTGAAATCTGCTAGCCAGATCAATATCGTTAGTGGGCATTTACTAACATAACATACTAACATACTATTTGCCAGCAGATTAGGCCTTACGGTCTATCGAGTCTGCTCAAACTTTAGATCCTTAGTTGGGTGCCGAGACCCTCCCATCCCTTGTGCTCCAGAAACCCGTATCATCCATCCCCACCCCCCTGGGACAGGACATCATCTGATACATCCACTTTCTGTGTCTGTCCCATCCTCTCTTGAAGCTCTCCACTGTGGATCTCTGAACTAGCTCACCAGGCAGTGCATTCCAAGGGTCCACCACCCGCTCAGTGAAAAACCTCCTCCTCTTTTCCCCCCTTACCCTTCCACCTTCCAACTTCAAACCATGCCCTCTGGTGATGCCTCCTGCTTTAGTCTAAGATCCCTCCATGTTTACCCTATGTATTCCCTTGAGGTACTTGAAGGCCTCAATCATGTCCCCTGTCTCTCTCTCCTCCAATGAAAACAGGCAGAGCTCCTTAAGTCTGTCCTCATACGTCAAATCCCCTAGCCCTCAGATCATCTTTTGTTGCCCTCCTCTGTACCCTCTCTAGGAGCTGTATGTCCCTCTTTAAGTGTGGTCTCCAGTACTGTACACAGTACTCAAGGTGTGGTCTAACCAGTCCATTGTACAGCAGCAGAATCACTTCCTTGCTCCTAGAGGTGATCCCCCTTACGATGCATCCCAACATCCTGTTTGCCTTGCTAGCCGCTCTCCTGCACTGCTCAGAGTTATTCATACATGCATTTGCTCAAATATCTTTTCTTAGTCAGTTAGCCAGTTGGCCAGTAACTTTCACATTCTGCTAGCCAAACCAGTTGTTTTCATGGCCATCAGCCACTTGGCTGTCTGATTTTTCCCACCCTGGGTACAGAAGATAATAAAATGTAAGTATATGGATCCATTTGTAGGGTCTGGTATGGATATGAGTGTTGCCTCACGCATTCTTAGGAGCAGAAGACTGCGAACCGAAGGTGAGCAGTTCTGTGGTCCTAAGGATGAAAGAGGTGACACTGTTGTATCCATAACAGGCCCTCCAAATGGACCTATAAAACTATTATAGAGTGCTAACTACATTAAATTAAAAAAATAAATCCTTTTTTTATATCATACAGTTAATGGCATAAGGGGTCATCAAGACGCCTGTTGCAGTGTCTCAACACGTGAGGTACTCTTATAATAAGAGTACCTCACATGCAACTGAAGAAAGGGCTGTGATTGGTCAGGGACACTCCCGCGATCTATAATATTAGGTACAAAGCTAACTCTTGCCTTCTGAAGAGATGCAGGAATGCTAACATTATTGTGTTGTATTGAATATTCAGTAGCTGTAACAAATTTAGGCTAGCAATGGCCTGACTCAGAATATGCCCTGTATCTTCATAAGTGAGGGGGCAGGGAAATAACAATGGATAACAGAGCCTTGAGTGAGTTATGTTAGTCCTGCTTCCTCACAGATGATGATAAGTGGTAGACATATTCTGAATAAGGCCACTGTGTGTCCAATTTATATAAAGTATTTTAAAATATAACGCTTTTAAATTTCTTTTTTTATGAAGATTCCACTGTTTCTGTTTCATTTCACTGCTCTATTTTGAGTGTGGCCGGGGCTATTACAATGCCATCAAGCATTGTGCAAGCTGCTCTCCCATTCGCTAAGTAAGCAGTAAACCACTGAAGGGTGTGAACTGTTGGGAATCAATACACGCCAGAGTGTGTTGTGAAGCACAAAGCAATACTGAGCGCCTCGAACCAGGCTAGAGAGCATCAGTTCCCTGCCACCCCCACCATAAAGGGACTTAGTGTGCACATAAAATGGATTTTTTTCTGAACCATTATGGAAAAAACAGAGCACTTTTCAAATCCAAAGTGAACTGAAATTTGTTCACATTACCCTGCTATGGTTCTTTTGTTTATTTTAAGGAATGTAAGTAAAATGTTACCAGAGTTCTGTAAAACTCTTTGATTATAACTGTTTTTATTGCTAAGATACAGAAATTTGTTTACACAACTGATAGTAGACATATGGATGATTAATGCACTGTCATGTGATGCTAATTAGCCAATCACAGACCATGAATCCTTAAGTTTGTTTTAAAGGGGCTTCTTATTGACCTAACCTAAGTGGAGATACCTGCTGATTACGCACCCAGTATTGAGATACATTTGGAATTCATCGGTGGCTAAAATAAATCATATACTGATTGGTATGGACTGACTCTCACCTACATTCTGTAAAAATGTACCTGAATCTGCATATGGTAAGCACTGCATGTACTGGATGTAGCAAACTGCTTTTGTAACAGCCAAGACTAATATATTATGTTTGACTCACAGCCAAAGGTGCAGCAGGTGGACCCCTCTACAACTGCTGCCAAACAGCCACAGCAAGCAAAACCACTGCCGACACAGCCCCAGGGAGGGATTGCAGCAGGTGAGCCAGTGTTGAGAACCTTCTTTAGTTTAGGCTGCTGTAGCTCTGCCTCCATCAGGCAGCACAGTTACAGTACTTATCATACTAATCATAAGCAGGCCAGACATTTGAGTTTGGTTACGTTCTCTATATCTTTATACTGCATATGTGTTTGTAGGCTCTGTGTGTGTGTGTGTGTCTGTGTGTGTGTGAACGGATGATTAGGCACTATAGAGAAACCAGAGGTAAAATGATTTAAAAGTGCCAACAACATGATAAGAGACAATAATGTTTTATTTTTTGAGGGAACTGCAAGTCACCAGATTAAACTATCAGTTCTAGATGGAGAAATTCTTAAACATCTTTTTAGCCTGATCAGGCAAGTAGAAAATGAATGTGGATCTCATCCAGCCCATCAGTGCAGCATTGCTTTGATTTAGTTTATTTAAAATCTGGTAAATCCATGAGCAACAATCTGCCCATTTTCACGGGCAACCAGGTATAAACTATAAAGAGATGTAGCAGAATAGCAATACCTACGTCAGTGCATACATAATCACATAGTAACAGATAACTACAAATAAACACACATATTACAAGCAATTACAATTATCAAGAGTTGATAAAAAGTTTGCCAGTTTAGATGTAAAAGCCAATAGGCCCATTGTTATATCAGTAAGATATCGTGGAAGAGAATTATAAAAATTAAGAAGTTGAAACAGCATTGATTTTTCATCGAAGCTAGTTCTTAATACAGGACCTTTGAAATGAACAGACGAAAAAGTTCTAGTATAAACCAGGGAGTCATTTAAATGAAAAAAAAAAAAACGTTACAGAGAATTGGAGCTTTATTTAAGATAATTTTCCTGGCAGTGATACCAAATGGAAGCTTGAATCTAGTGGACATGGAAGGCCTTTGAACCTTTTTTTAAAAGTTCACAGCGATGGGTTCGAACAGATAAGTGAGTAGCAAACCTGCCAGCTAGACTATATAGAGCTTTAATCCTGGAAATCTCAATCTCAGAAGCTACAAAGTAAGTCAGTAAACCATAATTAATTGACTGAAGCAGAAAAATTAACAGAAGCAGAAAAGTTTGAGATAGTAAAATGCATGTAGCAGCGAGCAAAAAAGAGTTGATCCTGTAAAGTGCACCTACAGCAATCTCTGATGTAGCGTTTTTATCAAGTGTGAAATATGGAAACTGTGTGGTAAAGAACTGTCTATATGTAAAGCCCCAAATATCTGAAGACAGCTACTTTTTCAGTACTAGTGCCATTCAATGTAATTACA
The DNA here is from genome assembly GCA_016271365.2 of Neoceratodus forsteri. Classification (NCBI taxonomy): domain Eukaryota; kingdom Metazoa; phylum Chordata; order Ceratodontiformes; family Ceratodontidae; genus Neoceratodus; species Neoceratodus forsteri. The sequence continues at coordinate 1,129,045,920 of CM028129.1, read as the reverse complement.
GAAGTATTTGCTTCGGGGGTATTTTTTTCTTTGGGTTATGACTTGAGAGCTCATGTATTTTATTTTTGAGGCGTTCATAACAAGCCTGTGCTCTAAAAACCGCTGCTGAACAAAATCAAAATCAGAGTGAATATTTTCAGCACTAGGATACTGCTCATGACACCGGTGACCATGGTTTGGGTAAAAGCCTGCGTCATCAGGGGTTGGGCAGGGGGAGAAGGAGTCAGCACCCCACAAGATGCTGTCCTTCTCCGGAGTAAGTAACTATCTGACACTGCTTGCTAAGCATTACCTGGGTAAAGATAGGTGATGCAGCAGGACCTGGCTAGCCTAGCAGGAGGGAGGATTCTAGCTGGTGTCATACTAGTTGCCAGCATGCCGAGGGTGGGTGGGGTGGGTGGGGACCAGAAAATGTGAAACCACACTGACTTGACAATATGAAACTGGCAGCTTGCAAGGCTCACACCACAGACTCATTACCCTCCATCACCAAACTTCAGACCTCAAAGGGTTTGGGGCACTCTGATGACCCTTCCGTGGGGGAGTTAACCATGTAGGAAGGAGGTAAGAAAGCAAACCCTTGGGCAAGTAGATAATGGAGCTGGGGCCACCGGGAAAAGAGGCTTAGATTGGGGAGACAGGGGGCATAAAATCATTTAAAAAAACATGAATCTCTAAAAGGAAAAAAAACAGATAAATAGGAGAGCCATTTAAGAATTCCCCAAGAGTATAATGGTGGAACTATTTTGATCGTAAAAAAAATGAACAACATATACATAATTTTATAGGGATGGGTATGCCTGTTACACTGTAACAATCACCTTAATGGATAAATTTAGAACCTACAAAACATGCAGAAGGATACCTAGGAAGCAAAGATTTTAAATTCTGAAGGTTCAGATTTTTGTTGAATTTCATTTTTGTATCATCTTCTTCTCCCCTGCTCTTCCTCTCTCCTGGGTCATACCTGGACTTAATCTTAGGCTCTGTGTGCCAATTCCACTCACCACTTTTTAAATATGATATAAATATAAAGGTAAATGTTGTCTAAAATATAAAAGGAAGCACCAGGAGAAAACACACAAAACAATCAATTCTTGAGAGGAATTTCAATCAAGTAACAGTTACATTATTCCCACAAATATAACTTGCATTTATTTGTAGGTTTTTTGACAAACTGTCCAGTGACTCTAGTTTTGACAAGCAAAGGCCGACTAAGCTGTGATAGCTTGCTTCCAGGTGCATCCTCAGGGGCAGGCTACATAGACCTGTAGTACTGACAATGGGAATGTTAGCAAGGATACCCGGTAAGAAAATCACCTATTGTGACAGAAGATTTAGCAGGAGGAGCTGTTGACAATTGTTTTTTTTTTTCTGTTTCTGCAGGAACAGATGTGAGCACCTGGGAGAAGCAGCTGTTTGGAACACCCACAGGAATTAAGGGGGGTACACCATCACTTAATGGAGGGACAGCAGGGAACAATGGGGGGGCCAGAGATGGATATAAAAGAATTTAAAACTATAAAGACATTTCTTCACACTTGCAGAAGTAAGAGATAATAATACATGGTTTTATTATGCTGCATCAACATCCCCCACAACACCATGAGCATGCCGACATCCCCAACACCGATACGTCTTGAAACCGACCAGCAACACAGTGACAGCACTGTGGGGGCGCTGTGCCCCCCTGCATCCTCCTACTTTAGATTATTAACTCCATGTCACACAGGCAGTGGCATTAGGTGCCTATCCCCATCGTTGCACAGTCCGTCACCGTGGAATCCCCATTGCTGCAATGTCTGCCACCATTGGGGTTTCGCTGTGGGGGTGTTACTGTCCCATTGGCATATGATAATACGTGAGTGAGAAAGGACAGTCTGAATGTGGGGACTATTGTGAAAACATTGCTATAGCCTATAACAAGATTGTTTCCAGTGCTCCAAGCCATCTTGGAGAGCACAGCGAATTCTGTGTCAGTCTGCAAACTTACATACATTGGAACCAACTTCTGTAAATAGCAAATAAAGAGATTATTTCCATATTCATATAATATCCATGGTGTGTAGCATGAATTCCATGTTAACAATAGTGACTTCCACCAACCGAAGACATGTCTATCAAAGGTAGTCTGGGACATTCAGTGGAGAAAAGTTATGGGAGTGCATTGACAGCCATAAAACAGGTGGGCCTTGCCCAGGAGGGTGTGTGTGTAAGATGGCATATGGTTACCAGGCCAGAGTGGAGATCTAGCAAAACATCCCTTGAGACTGTCCCATAAATCGTGGCAGCATGTCATTGTACAAAAGGCTTGAGAGTAAGTACAACTGTTGCACACCACAGATATTGTGTAAAAATATCACTTCATTTGCTGTTTACAAGGTTGTTAAAGTACATGCAAGTTTGCAGACAGACACAGATTTTGCAGTGCTCTCCCAAATGACTTGGAGCACAGTGTATAATCTTGTTATAGCAATGTTTCCACAGGAGTCCCCAAATTCAGATTGACCTTTCTCACTCATGTAACTAAACTTCTATCCCCTCTTGCTCCAGAGAGGGCATTGAGAAATTTCTCTGAAGATTTCAGTTTTTCTATAACTCTTTCTGCTTCTCCCTGCTGGTTTGTGGCCCCTGCTGTCCCTCCATTAAGTGCTGGTTTTACCACCCTTATTTCCTGTGAGTGTTCAAAACAGCTGCCTTCCCAGGTACTCGTATCTCTTCCTGCAGAAATAGCAAAACATGATGGTCTACAGCCCCTGCTGCTAAACAGTGTGTCACACCTCCTCATGATAAGTGTCATGGGATCTTTCACTTCCATCTTAACAGCACCCAGAGATTGGCAGACAGGACCTTTGTGGAATGCCTCATCTAAAGGATGGCACCTCAGTAGTGCATCAGCCCCCTAGTGCTGCTCTACAATGTCAGTAGCGGGTAGTAGCCTAAGTCCCTGGTGTGGGACCAGAACCCACAACATTCCAGTCAAGCCTAGCCACACCTTGATGGTGGGGGTTTACATGATCTAACCTGTAAAATATGGAAGGCCTGTTATCAAACTCCATTCTCAAATAAAGAAGTTTGCTATTACTGACAAAAACAGAAATATCTGTATTATCAAATGGTTTGCCCCAGCCATTTCTTGTATTTCATTCGTTTAACCAGGAAGGTGGACTGCATTAGTGAAAGCCCATTGCCAGCTACATCTGGGAAAGGGCTAAAGAAAAAACATAATGTAAACAGGACAACCATGCAATTTAATGCAGAGATAGGAAGCACAACTCACTTGGATCTGCTGGAAAGCCCAATGTATAGGAACCCTACAGCCTAGGAACAAGTTGGTTAGCTTCATTTTATTTAATATATTAGGTGCACATGGCATGTCAGAGCCTGAAGGGTAAGTGGAGTTTGAGTATCCAGACCTGAGAAATTTAATATAGAATGGCAGCTCCATGGTGCCAAGCAGCCTGGCATGCTGATGACCTGGGTTCGCACCCTGAGACATTAAGTATCTCTGAACATGGCAGTGCTCATTTGTTTATTTATTTAGATATTTATGTATTTTAATGTACAGTTTTTTCCATTTTTCTTGTTGGTTTTCTCCCCTCTTGACCCTGGCAGACATGAGCATGCGTGCGCGTGAAGGCTCACATGCACGTCGGGTACTGGCTCAACCCATTCTGTTCCACCCCAGGCTATCACCTGCTACCCCCTCCACGTATGCTTCCCATTGGACCTCCACCCAATGGGAGCAGAATTATGGGGGGGGGCAAGCACTCGACCCTCCCCTGGAGAGGAGAGCCACCTCATGGCAGCTCAATCCCGCTTCTTCCCCCCTGCTGACCCCCAACAACCTGGGTACATTCCTAAACCTGGGTCACCAGCATGGAGTGAGGTGTGGCATCCAGCGCCTCAACCCTCAGCACCACCAGGCCAGCATTTATTTATTTATTGAATTTTGGTAACCAGGTAGGTCCACTGAGACAGAATGTCCCTTTTTTCAGGAGCAACCCGGGGAAAAGGGTTACAAAGGGAGGAACAGTGATACAGTAAATAATAGCACATAGTAAGTGTATGCAGACACTTTTATAAAAACATACATACTAAACAAGGCAAAACATCTCACAGGCAGTAAATTAAGTTACATCTTCAAAACTGGTATAGGGATAAAAGTAAGAGAACAATAACTAAGCAAAGAAAATATGTACCATTAGGTATAACTGAATACAGAGCTTGAATAGTGAGGTTAAATCCATCCTCTGCAAAATGCTGGTGTAGCTACCCTGGTAGCAAAACTAGATTCAGCCCTTCAATTTTTAAGCAATAGTACATGACAGAAAGTGGTACAGTGCCATCTACCAGGATCAAGCACTCTGTGTGAGGTTCCAAAGTTCACTGCATGCCAAATTGGAGTAAATTACCACTGGCTACATTGAGTAACTGCAGTATCCTGTAGGATATCCCAGCAAAAACTGTGATACTGGACTTGATCCTGGCAGGTGTCACTGTAAATCATAGATGTATTTATTTATTTGAAATGTGTTAACCAGGTAAGTAGCACTGGGCCACATGGCCCTTTTACAGGCTCACTATCATCACACCGTGGGTGGGTTGTGAAGCATGAGGCAATACTGAATGCCTTCAACCACCTATGATGTGACAATATCCCATGCAATAAAATGTATAGGAAAAATCCTGTATTCTGACTGGTTGGTACCACTGTTTTAGATCTACCTAATGCACTGGTAAAACAATGTTGGTGTCAGGACACAACACATTAACAATATCAAGGACAGGGGAAATATAATAGAAACATTTAAATATCTCAAAGGTATCAACTCAGTACAAACACATGATCTCTTCAGGGAAAACACGAATACATGGAAAAAGGGACACAACTTGTGCCTGAAGGGAGGCAGTTTCAAAACAAACAGCAAGATATTTTTCTTCACGGAAAAGGTGGTGGAGCCCTGGAACAGTCTGCCCCCAGAGATTGTGGCAGTGAAGTCAATGGGGGAGTTCATGCTAGCATGGGATAGGCACTGCGGAAACCTAAGGCAGTAAAGAAACTGGGTGCGGGTAGCTTTCATGGGCAGTCTAGATAGATCACATGGTCCCCTTCTGCCGGCACTTTCTTATGTTCTTATGTAATGCCTTTTAAAAAAAATTCTGATTGCCATTACAAACATTACAGCCTTTACCGACTAAAACATCATCCTGACCCTAAAAATAAAACTCACTTAAACTAAACAGAACAAGCACATTGCTGACATAGTCTCTTCTTTTATACTGTATGCACCTTCTTACATAAATACAGTAATTAAAAAAAAGCAGCCCTACTAACAGCTTTATTTTTCAGAGTGTCTTTTCTGTCCATGGATCTCTTTCCCATCCTTTTTGCCAACCAGGGCATCTTTACTGCTGTTCCTGCTATAGAGAAAACAGAATTCCTGGCTTTAATGAGACCTTCTGTTGTGTGTGTTTGTGTGGGGAGAAATAAACATTCAGCCACTAAAATTCTGCAGAAGTTTAAATTACTGCACTCTATGAAAAAACAAACATTCCATCTATTGTATGTAGAAACACAGAAACATAGAAATTGACGGCAGATAAGGACTGCTTGGCCCACCAAGTCTGCCCATACTCCCTAACTACTGCAATACCACAGATCCTACTTGATCTCTGGCTTTTACCCTCTCTTTCCTATTGCTAGGGTTCCCTTGTGCCTATCTGATACATTCTTGAATTCCCCTACTGTTTTTGCCACCACCACATCTACTGAGAGGCTGTTCCATGCACCCACCACCCTTTCTGTGAAAAAAATTACTTCCTCACATTATTGTCTGAATCTACCACTCTCCAGGCTCATATCATGACCCCTTGATCTTGAACATGGTTTTTTATGTATGTTCTTGAACATCTGTGTGTTGATAGACAGATGCTTGACATAGCCTGGCACAGCCTGCCATTTTCTGATGAAGAATAACTCTGTAAATCTTTTGTTGGTCCAATAAAATGTATAAAATCACCCACTTTGTTCATCTATTACTAAAATATAAATCCATAACAATACAGTAACAAGTAACACCAATTAATCCATCACTATAAGGTGTTTATATTCTAAGTATGTCAAAAACAGGAACTAGAGATACAAACACATGAGTGAATCAGCAGAAAAAGGGCTTACAGTCTGTCAAGTCTGCTCGAGTTTGCAGACCCCTCAGTGTCTAATGAGGGATAAGCCCCCCCTTTCCCATTATCTGCTTCTTCCTCCTAACTGATGTCCTCACTCCCCCCACCCTCCCTGTCCCCTACATGCAACGTTCCTCTTGCTCTATCCCTTCCTCTTTTGAAATTGTCCACTATCTTCAGGGAGACTACTTCCTCTGACAGATCATTCAACTTAACTACCACCTTCTCTGTTTAAAAGCACTGCCTCATTCCTCTCCTGAACTTTCACCTCACCTGCTTGAGGCAGTTCCGCCCCCTCCCCCCCCGTGGTACGGTTCTTACTAAGCCTGAAGAGATCCTCAGAGCTCACCATGTTGAAACTCTTAAGTTACTTCAAGATTTTGTTCATGTCATCCCTCTCCCTTCTGTCCTCCAGGGAGTATATGTTGAGATATCAGATTCTCTCCTCATATGCTGTGCCTTGATGAACCTTAACAATTTTTGTTGCCGTTTTCTGAACAGTTTTGAGTAGGTTGATATCCTTCTTTAGATAAGAACACCAATACTGCACACTGTACTCTAGGTGTGGTGTACCAAGGATCTGTACTGTGTTAGAATGCCCTCTGCCTTCCTATTGGTTATACCTTTGACTAAGCAGCCCAGCATCTGATTTGCTTTGGCTGTTGCTTTCTTGCAGAGCACTGATTGCTCCAGGTCATGCGTGATGATCACTCCCAGGTCCTTCTCCTCCTCTGACCTGGTAACCTGCACACCACTCAGTTAGTATTTGGTTGTCAGGTTCTTTGCTCCCAAGTACATTGCCTTACACTTTTTGGCATTGAATTCCAGTCGCGAAATACTTGAATATTTCTCTAGCTTAGCCAGGTCCTCCTTGAGGTCATGTCTCCCCTCCTCAGTATGTACTCTCCCATAAAACTTTGTGTCATCCCAAAACAGGCATAGTTGACCCTTTAGCCCATCTGCTATATTGCTGATGAAGATGTTAAACAACACAGGAGCAAGCACTGAGCCCTGCAGGACTCCACTAGTGACTGACCTAGCCTCTGAGAACTCCCCTGGCTACCATCCTCTGACTCCTGTCCTGCAGCAACTTTCTAACCAACATAATTAATTTCTGCCCTATCCCCAGAGGAAAAAGGAATGAAAATGAGCTGAATAAGAATATCAATATCCAAAACCCATTGTAAAAAATAACGTAAAGTAAAAAGTCCAAATTCGTAAGTAAAAGTTAGATTCTTGATATGTTGTTATGAAACCATGATCCCTGTGAGGGGAACAGACCCATAGAAATATTCGTTTACTTAACATGAGTGCCAAAATCTATATCAGTAGGCACTGGACTACCTTTCACAAGACAAAAGTTTATATATAGATCCCTATTTGGCTTCAAAATCTTTACCTTTTTCTTTTATGAATAAAGCCAATCTATCCAACTTAAAATTTCCAATAACTCCTTAAACTCTTTCAAACCTGGAGCTCTGTTTCCTAACCATGACTTTAAAACTATATTTTAAGAATGTAACCCGTAATCAAGCTAATGTAAATTTTTGTTCTTTACTCCATCTTATAGCTTCGTAAAAATTCCAATAATACATGTTTTTATACAGATATCCTTTATGAAGGTTAATTCATTTAAGCATACTTTAATGTTATTCCAAAGTTCCTGGACCTGACTGCAATGCCAAAACATATGCCAAGTATCGCCTTCAAGAGAATCACATGTCAAGCAATTTGTTGTATGTTTTAGACCCATCTTGAAAAGATGGTGAGGAGAGTAGTATAAATTATGTAATAATACTGTGCCATTTTCAAATTGTCAGTTAAATGCTTGTATGAAGAAAATCCAAATTTTCTTCCATTCCCACACTTCAGTATTTTTATCTCACTAGCAAGACCATAAACAAATTTTTTTGTGGAACTTCCTCTGTCGCAATTAGCATAGAATAGAACACTGCAGTTTTTGGTTTAGATAGCTGCATAAGGGGAAATATTAGGAAGTTCTTCTTCATAGCAAGGGTGGTGGATGCATGGGATGGTCTGCTACAGGAGGTGGTGGCAGCCAACACCATGGTGGGTTTTAAACATGCATGGAACAGAAACAAAGGAATAATAGAGATAGGAAGAAAAAGCTAAGCCAATGACCAATAAGGGTCACTGGTCGCTTTATGAGCTAGCATAAACAGGCAGACTGGATGGGCCTGGCAGTCCTTATCTGCCAACAGAATCTATGAATTTATAGCATACACCCTATAAAGTTGTTATCTGATTGGAACCTTGTATGTTATCTGCTGCACCATACGTATTACCCATACTTTAAGTAAGAAATTCAAATCATTACGTGGGATGTGGAATCTATCTGTTAAATCAATAAAGGCCACAAGAAATTTTTGTGTGACTGCATCTTTAACTTTTACAAACTCTTTCTTGTTCTAATTTTCTTTGAATAAACCCATATCATTATGAGTCCAATATGGATAATCCTACAAAAGCTGATGTTTTGATTTGAGAGAGACCATTTTTATAGATTTGACCACTGTAATATTTGTTTCTGGAAATCTACTATGTTCTTATTTTTTGGTAGCTTCTTAGTTCCTGAAAACACTAGCAAAGTTAAGTTCATTCCCTGATTTTTCAGAATGTCAGACTCTTCTGAGACCCACTCTGGGATGTTTAGACTGTTGGTGTTGCATAATAGCCATTTTGAGAATTGTTGCACTCAACAAGCTGGTATAGGTATAAATCTGGCAACTTTACAACTCCACATTCTTTTGTTTTTGTTACCTATTAAAAGCATTATTTGCCCACAGAAATATATTTTCTGTACTTAGAATAGATAAAAAATATTTTTTTAGTATACTGACTGGCAGCATTGAAAACAAGAATACAGCATTTAGTAGTATATTCAGTCTTATAGCTTCATTTTTAATAGCTTCATTTTGATCACTAGCAATTACTTTTTATTACTTTTAACAAAAGAATATACCTGATTTTAATAAGAAAAGTTGCCATGTTTTTGCTTTTTAAAATGTTCTCAGTTTACTCATTTTATAAGTGCAATAATACATTTTGAGGCTGTGCATTATGCAGCTCTAACCGCACTTCCAAGGGCTGAAAGCACTCAGCCAATGGCATCATACCTCACTATGCCCCTGGGCGTGTGGTTAGGTTAGTATAATACACATTGGGCCCAATATTCAAAAGTTTGCTTGGGCACTAACCAAGTTAAACCAAGTTTTGCACTGGAGCCCAATATTCTCCTGACATTCACCAAAGATTCAGTTTTCACCAGTATCCAACTTGTGACAGTTCTTGCTATCGCTGTCCCCTTTTCCTATGAACTGCTCCTACTCAAACTCTCTCTTCCTTTTTTTGTCCCCATCCTTCTTGCTGGTGTTCATTGATGCCGTGGTATTTCCTCTGCTTCACTTACTGAACTCTTTTCTACTATCTGTACTAACTGTTCCAAAGGTGAACTTTATGTTCACGATGACTTTAATATAAATTGGCTCTCTCCCAGTACTAATAAAATTGTTAAAAATGTTAAGTCACTACATTTAACTCATTTGATCTCTGAACCCACTCGCCTAAACTTTAAATCACTCATTCTTAGACTGGGTCCTCTATTCTCATTCATATCACATTGTAGAAGCTGGAATCCTTCTGTATGCCCTAAGTGACCACCATATGGTTTACTGTGTATGCAAGATACATCATCCTAAGGCCCACCCCCTAAATTTATTCATCTCAGATCATTTAAATCATTAGACTTGCACTCTCTCCTTGCTGACTTAAGGGCAACTGATTGGTCCCTGCTCTACACAGCCAATAATATAAATTTGGCCCTGGAATACTTTCAATCCAAATTTATGGCTGTATGGGATTATTATGCACCCTTGAAAAAAAAATTAGTTTGGGGCTGCCAACTTCCCTGGATTACAGTGGAGGTTATGGCGTGCCTCCATACTAGAATTCATACCTGGTGTTCTTTTAAGATCACAGGCTCTCTGGCTGCTTTGGCTAGCTATTGTTGGCTTCATAATGCCTGTACCAAAGCCACAAGACTTGCAAAGTCAGAGTATTTTGCATCCACACTCCAGAACAATATCGATCATCCTTCTAAATTCTGGATGGTTATTCACTCCCTGTTCTCCCCTCTGATCCAGTCTTCCTCTCCTCTTCTCAGGACTGATCACTCCCTCATCTCTGACCACTCTATTGTTGCCTATTCCTTTAATTCCTCCTTTACTGTTGTGTCCTCTCTCTCTCATCACTTCTTCCTCCTCCCCCTTCCTTCTCTCCTTCTACCTTCTTCTTCTGTTAACCTCTCTTTTCCCTTCTTTACTACCACTGCCACAGCTACCTTTAAGTCATTGCTTGCTCTTAATTCTCACAAATGTGGTAGCCCTGATGGCCTTGATCCCAAGCTTCGACTTCTCTTAGCCCCTGTCATTGTGCTACCAGTTACCCTATTTCTTAATCTTTCTTTTTCCACTGCAAATGTTTCTGATGCCTGGAAGCAGGCTACTGTTATTCCTATCCCTAAAGATGGTGATCTCTCCACTCCTTGTAACTATCATCCCATCTCTGTCCTTTCTGCCCTAGCAAAGTTATAGGAACACCTTGCACTATCACAACACTCTACTTTCCATGATGATACTTCTTCAACTCCATTTCAGTCTGATTTTAGAAAATCGCTCTCCCCCTCCACTTCCCTCCTATGGCTCACCAATTCCATCCTCACTGGTATGGATCAGGGTCTGCATTTGTTGTTGATCTTGCTAATGCTTCTTTTTTAAGTTCTGTTTGTTAAAAATTTTGCAAAATTACTCAAGACTAAACACAGACCGATGGAAGGAATAAACATCGGGCTTCATATAACATTACAACAAATCACTGCACCACTTACATACATCTTACAATTAGCTTTAGTAATTATAAAACAGTTTTACATGTTCAGGGTACAGAGTCTTGTCTATGATTTAGCATATAATGGACCCACAGGGCCCAAACTGTGTCCAGTTTAGGAAAGTGGTTTAGTTGCACTGCGATCTTTATGACATGGTGACACATCCCCTCCGCCTTGACAAGGTAAAAGTAGTGGGTCTTTCTGACTGCAATCAGCTGGTTTGACTCTTACCTGGGGGGGGTGGTGGTCTCAAGCTGTCCAGATAGGTTGCTTCACTTCATCACCACTCCCTACCTGCTCAGGTGTCCCTCAAGGGTCTGTCCTGGGTCCTATTCTTTTTCTTCCATATTCTTGAATGACCTTCCTTCTGTCCGTTCCTCTGTATCCATTCATATGTATACTGATGATACACTTATTTTTGCATCTAGCTCCTCTTCTCATGATCATACCTCACAGCTTCAGCTGGACTTTGACAATATTCAGTGGTAGTTTAAGCCTAATCAACTATCTCTTAATGCCAAAAAAACAGTCTTCATGACTTTTGGTACCCATCAGAGACTTCTAGGCTTGCTATCTCCCTTCTTTTCACACCCTAGATGGTATTATTATTGAGGATGTTTCCTTTTTTAAATACCTTGGGGAGCTTGGTGCACTCTACAGGAGCACAGTAAGTATCCCACTTCCTGTCTGCCATGAGATTGTTTTAAAGATGATCCTCCCTATTTTTGACTATGGTGACATAGTCTACAGTTGAGCTCCCAATTCCTGTCTTTCCAGACTGGCCCCCCTTTACAACTCTTGTTGTTGTTTTGCTTTAGATTGTTCCTGACATACTCACCACTGTTCACTCTCCTCTGCTCTTTCATTTCCCTCTCTTGGTGCCTGCCACCTCTTCCACTGTGCCTCCTTTATATCTAAATTCTGGTTTGGTTCCCTTCCTTCCTACCCTACTTCCGTTTTATTCTCGCCCTCAGATTCCTGCTATCCTCTACATGATATTGCTTCTCATTCCCTCACTATTCCTTCTGGGAAATCTACAGCTGGTCAGTTTGCTTTCTCATATCGCTTTCCTAAACTTTAGTCTTCCCTTCCCTTGTCTATTTGCTCTGCCTCATCAGTTTTCTCCTTAAAGTCTCTCCTTCATGACTTTTTTCCTCCCTCCGGCAACAGTCCATGATCCTACCCCCCAACTAGTTTTGCCCTGAGAATCTGTTTCCTTCATGAACTGTGGATATGTTATTCTGATTTATATTTAAAGTTTGATAATTTCTCTATTTAAATTGTATGCTGTATTTCTCCGTATACTGTATATTGTATTGCTGTATATGATGTTACTCATCCCCTACCCTAGGAAAACCAGTTTTAGGAAAATGGAATGCCTCAGAGATGCCCTGACAGGGATAGAAGACTGTGAGGATCAAGAACCAGTGGGCGAAAATAAAAGAGAGCATTGAAAAAGCTACAAATCTCTGTGCCAGGCAGGTTAGCAAGGGCAAGAGAAAAAATAAACCACTATGGTTCTCTAGTGAGCTAGCAGAAAAAGTAATAGCAAAAAAAATGGCTTTTAGAAAGTATGAAATAAAACACAGAAAGAGGAGGATAGGGAGACTTATCAGGAGAAACAAAGGGAGGCAGGGAAGACAGCTAGGAGTGCAAAAGTGCAAGCAGAGAAGAATATTGCCAAATCAGTTAAAAAGGGGCAAGACGTTTTTTAGATACATAAGCAAAAAGAGAAAAACCAAAGGAAGGATAGTAGGGCTGATAGGGGGAGGAGGGGTGTGTATGAAGAGGAAAAGAACAGACATATTGAACAAGTACTTCTGTTCAGTATTTATGGGGGGGGGTAGGTAGTGGGCCAATGATAAAAGACAAGGGCATTAAGAGAAGGGAGGTAGACACTAGCCCTTTTACAGTGGAAAGAGTCCTAAGGAAATTTTTAAGGTTAAAAGTGGACAAGGCAGTGGACCAGATGGGGTACACCCCAAGTTACTAAGGGAACTCAAGGAGGAGTTGACTGCACCTCTAACAGTCCTGTTCAACCTGTCACTAGAAATAAGAGAGGTTCTGGGAGACTGGAGGAGGGCTGATATAGTCCCATTCCACAAAAATGGAAACAGAGAGGAGGCTGGAAATTACAGGCCCGTCAGTATGACTTCAGTGGTGGGCAAAGTAATGGGATCACTACTGAAGGAAAACATTGGGAAATACCTTGTTTCTAATGGTCTTCAAGATCTGAGGCAACATGACGATGATATGGTCCAGAGGCAGGCAAGTCCCAGATCTCTGTTTTTTTTTTTTTTAAACCAGTCTCCTGAGTCTGACTTTTTGTAGAAGGGGACAATGTGTTTGTAATGTATGTCACCAATTATGTTCAGCAATGGCTCTCAGTATGGAACACAACAGTTAGGGCATCCTGCAGAACATGAACACTAACAGAAGCATCATACTGGACCAAGGCTCGTGAGTGACATGACATGATAACTGGGTATCCTGGTTCATGATGAAACCAAAGATTGAAAAAAAAAAAACAGGGTTGCACCAAAAAAAGCTAAAGTTGTGTGATTCATGATGACTGTGAACGTGATTAGTCATGATGTGATTCATGATGACCATGAACGTGATTCGTCGTGATGTGACAATGTTCACTCTGAGATTATATCTACTGGATTAACTATAGCTGGCTTGTGAGGACAAAGATTCAACTTCATCTGCTAGTAGGGCATCCTGCAGAACATGAACACTAACAGAAGCATCGTACTGGACCAAGGCTCGTGAGTGATGTGATATGATAACTGGGTGTCCTGATTTGTGATGAAACCAAAGATTAAAAAACCAAAAACAGGGTTGTACAAAAAAAGTTGAAGCAGTGTGATTTGTGATGACTGTGAAGAACGTAATTTGTTGTGATGTGATGTGAGTCATGAACTTAGCGCTGGCAGCACTTCTCAGAGCACCAGAAACTGGATGGAACTGAGCTTCCACAAACAATTGCCATTGAAAATTGGAAATACCTATGGCTGTACTTCTCTGGTGACAGATAACTAACTTCTTGCGGGGGGGGGGGGGGGGAGGTCACACAGACAGTATGCAAAAAGTAGCACTGGTGCACTGATGACTTGCTGGCAGATTTTATTTCACACACACACACACGCAGAATGTATATTTCACACACCACCTACACTAAGGGCGATGCTGTAGGCACTGCTGCTACCCACACAAATTCAGGAACCCTGCATGGCCTAACCCTCTCTGACACAGTACTTTTTCCCTTCAGGGATTTTTTTTTATTTATTCTATGTGATGGAATGCCCTTCCCACTGAGCCAAAGCTTATACCCTACTGAACAAGCTCAGGGAGGAAGATGACAGATCACTGACTTCTTGGGGGGGGGGGTCCACACAGTATGCAAGAAGTGGCACTAGTGCACTGATGACTGGCTGGCAGATTTTATTACACACACAGAATTTATTTCACACACCGTCTACGCTAGGGGTGATGCTGCAGGCAGTGCTGCTAGTATACTCACAGAGATTCTGGGGGACCCTGCCTGGCCTAACCCTCTCTGACACAGTACTTTTCCCCCTTCAAGGATTTTATTTATGTTATTCCACGTAATGTGATGGAATGCCCTGCCCACTGAGCCAAAGCTTATACCCCGCTGAGCAATCACAGTGAGGAAGATGACAGATGAGTGACTTCTTGGGAGGGGGGTCACACAGACAATATGCAAGAAGTGGCACAGGTGCACTGACAACTGGCTGGCAGATTTTATTTCACACACAGAGTTTATTTCACACACTGCCCATGCTGGCACTGCTGCTAGTATACCCACAGAGATTCTTGGGAACCTTGCCTGGCCTAACCCTCTCTGACACAGTACTTCAGCTGTCTGGAGGCAGATCTCCTAGCCATTCATGTGGCAGGAGCCTCAAACCATCTGGCGGATGCTCTTAGCCACTTAGGTGGTTTAAAGCTCTGAGCTGCAAATCTGGTGACATCCAGCAGACCAGACCCTAGGTTTGAATCCCACAGTTTCAAATTGCATACTGTGTGACCCTGAGCAAGTCACTTAACTTCCCTGTGCTCCCAGGTCGCACCTGTAAAAAAGCTTTCAGCTTAGTGTGCTACTCCTGGTTAAACAACTAAATAAAAAAAAATACAAAAATCCCACGAGTGGTCTCTCCATCCAGAGGTAGCTTACAGCCTGTTCTCCCACTGGGGCAAACCGATGGTGGACCTGTTTGCCTCCATGGACAACACCAAGCTGAAGCTGTTTCACGCCCACCCCACTCAGTAGGGCTCACTGCAGGGGGGGATGCTTTCTCGAGGCCGTGGACGTCTTTCCCTCCATTTGCCTTGATCCACAGGTTGCTCCTCAAGATGAAGAGGGATGAGGCAAAGGTGATTCTAGTAGCCCTAGACTGGCCGCACCGGTTCTGGTATCCAGATCTCCTCAGCCTCAGCTTCAGGGCCCTGCTGAGGCTGTTTCATGCCCGTCCCTCTCAGCAGGGCTCAGTGCAGGGGGATGCCTTCTTGAAGCTGTGGACCCCAGGCCTCTTCTGCACCTTTCCTCCATTTCCCTTGATCCACAGGGTGCTCCTCAAGGTGAGGAGGGACAAGGTGAAGGTGATTCTGGTAGCCCCAGACTGGCCACGCCAATTCTGGTATCCAGATATGATTGGGCAAAGGAGGAGAGAACCTCCACCCTGTCTGCCAGGAGCCGAGCTCTGGCTTGACAAGAGTCGAGCTCTGCCCCAATGAAGCACATCGCCTGGGAAGGTACGAATTCTGACTTGGCCTCATTTATCAGGTGGCCAAGTTGGGAGCAGGTCTGGAAGGCCAGGTCCCTGGATTGCTCCACCTCCTGCTGGGTTGGACCTGCTAAGAGCCAATCATTGAGGCAGGTGTAAATTCTGACCTGGCAAAGCCTGAGATGGGCTGCCACCACTGTGATGCATTTGGTGAAGACGCGTGGGGCTGATGACAGCCTGAACGGCATGGCTCAGAACTTGTATAGGGTCCCTTCAGCTCTGAAGTGGAGGAACCGCCAATGAGACAGATGGATTGGGACATGAAAGAACATGTCCTGCAGATCCAGTGAACAGAACCACATGTTTCGCTCCAAGGATGGTATGATCTGGGGCAGAGTGACCATCCGAAAGGTGCATGACCTGAGATACTGATTCAGGTCCTGCAGATCTAGAATGGGACGCCAGCCCCCTGTCCGGTTGGGCACCAGGAAGTACCTGGAGACAAAGCCTGGGTCTGCTGGAGAATCCACCACTGGAGCTACTGCCTCCTTGAGGAGGAGTTGAGTGATGTCATCTTGGAGAGCCAACTGAATATGGGCAGATACTCTTTCCTCCCATGGGGCACGGCTCAGCTTAGAGGGTACTGCTCGAATTCTAGAGGCTGTCCCTGACCAACCGCCTCCAAGACCCACCTGTCCATAGTGATAGTGGACCAGGCGGAAAGGTAGTGGTGGAGCTGGGCCCCTACAGGAGGATCCATAGTTGGTGTGATGGGAGAGGGGGTGGCAGCCCCTACCCCATCACTGAGCAGGCTTGGAGGAGGAGGATCCAGGACCTGAACCTCTGCCTTCTTTATGAACCTGGAAGGGCCTGGGCTTGGGCCAGAGGTGCCAAGCTTGAGCCTGCTGCTGCTGCCCTCCTTGAAAGGAGGGTTGCTGGGCTACAGGGGAAGAGTGCTGAAAAGGCTTCTTCTTCTTTTGCTTCTTCTTTATTTGAAGAACCTTTAGCAGAAGTGTCCAAGGTGGCACTGGACTGCTCAATACGCTGAAGGTGACTAGCCACACCTGGGCCAAAAAGATCGGTGCCCAGGAAAGACGCATCAGCTAGTTTGTGCTGAGTATCTGCCAGGAAAGAGGAGAGTCTCAGCCAAGTTCTGTGGTGAGAGGCAACTGCGGCTGCAAATGAGCAGGCACAAGAGTCCCCAGTGTCCAGGGCTGTCTGAAGCTGCTGTTTGGCAACAGCTCAGCCCTGGTCCCGGACTTGCTTGACCATGGTCTGCAGGTCCACGGGGAGATGTGGGAAGACTTCATCCAAAGACCCCAAAAGGGCATGGGAGAAGTGTGCCATGATGACGGCCGAACTTGCCTAATGGAGGCCTAAAGATGAGGCTGCATAGACCTTCCGAGCAGAATGATCCAAGTTTTTGGATTCCTTCTCAGGAGGTCGACCAGTGTCAACAGAACTGCTAGTATGCCTGAACACAGAGGTGGTCACCAGGCTCTCGGCCAAAGGGTGCTCTGTGAACCCTGCAAGGGACCCCATGGGCGCCACATACTTACTGGCCATGCAGGCAGGTGGAGCTGGACAAGAGTCAGGGCACTGCCAAAGTTCTAAGGCCAGGTCAACTGTGGCCTCGGCCACAGGAAAGGCCTCCATTGGAGTATCACCTCTCTTGAGGATGTTCGTGAGAGGGTACTCTGCCTTTTTCTGGATTGGCTCCAGGGGCATCCCTGTAGACTCAGAGATGAGGCAAAGAATGCCCTGAAAGGACGAAGGACCTTCCTCCATCTCTATCCCACCAGCCGATTCATCATCCCTGGGATGAGAATGTAGGCCGGTTTCATCCAAATCTGAGGAATCTGGATACAACGGTCGACCACCTAGGTCACCTTCAACTCGCCAAGGGCAGTCCAGGGTGATGGTGACCGAAAGATGCGGGGGAAGCCCGGTGTCTGGTATAGCTTCCTTACAAGGAGTCCCTCCCACAGGCTGCTTGGGCGGTGGTTCCACCACTTCCGGTGGAGAGACCAGTTTAGGCCAAACCGGAGGTTTCACTGGCTCTGCAGGTGGGGCAACCAACTTAATTGGCTCCAAAGGAGTTGGTTTTTGCCTGGGAGGTGAAAGCCAAGTAATGGTGAGGGTAGTAGCCATGGTCGGCTTGTGGCCGGTCAAAATCAGCTGTTGCTACATGAAATCCCCGTAGCGCCTACGGAGTTTCCACCGGAGCCTCTCCTCATTTGAGGAGGATGAGGATGACCTATGGTATTGATTCTTTTTAGAGTGCTTGGGGCTCTTCCTCGGCCTATCAGTCAAGGGGGTCCTGGACCTTGATTGAGATTGGGCAGGCCGATTTGGTCGCCCGGGAGACACCGGCGGGGCCGGTGATTTCCCAGGGTTGGGAACCACTTCTTCAACAGGATTCCCAGTGTCCTGGGTCTCCTCATCAGGGAAAGAAAGGACCAGGGTCCGATTGAGAGAGTCATCGATAATGGGTCGATCGGATCGATGATTATTTCAACTTTGTCTAGCGACACTTTGGTTGACTGGCCATATGGAAAAGCCGAGAAACCAGTGGTTGAAGAAGCAATTTTGACTGAAGTCGAGACTGCCAGTTCCTGGGACAAAGATCTTTCCTGATCCCAAGAACGTCTTTGCCGAGACAAAGACGATCCTAGGTCCTTTTCTCGCTTATGGGACTGAGAGGAGTGCGTGCCCACAGGACCCTCTCCCTTAGTTGGGAGAGACTGGCACAACTCTTGGAAGAACCTGAGAAAGTTGAGCCCAGGTTGAGTGGAACGAAGAAGCTCCGAGAGGAAGATTTCTGTGGCACGAGCCACTTCCTCCTTGAAGTGTTGCATGTGTTCCAATTGCCCACCTGATCCTGCGGCCGCAGAAACCGCCCACCAAGCTTCCTTTGATTTCACCGGAGAATTCCATTTTTCCGGCCTCCCCAACTTAAGGCATGCAAGATGGTTGGACTTGTCAAGGATGTTAGGGTGAAATGGAAGACAAAAATCGCACTTCGAAGTGTCATGGTCGACACCCAAGCAATAGAAGCACGTGGTGTGGGGATCAATGCATGACATCTTCTGGCCGTACGAACACCGGTGAAATCTGGGGGAACACTTGTCTTCCATAATTGAGAGAAACAGTCATGATCACTAATGTGAACTAGATGAAATTTCGGAATAACTGAATGTTTTGAAGTCAGGGCCTACAAAATGCGGGAAGGAGGCAACCTGAATCTTCCATCAGAAAGGAAGATCTGGCATCATGGGGCAGAGCTGAGGGATATACCACCCAGGTGGGTGGGAGGAGCAAGCTTGAAGACCTTCAGGTGATCCTTAAAGGGAAAGGGGCATGTCAAGAAGTGTGGATGAACAACATATACCACTCCTAGAACTACTGTTACAGGTGAGTAACCTGTTTTTTTCCCCTTCAAGGATTTCTTTAATTTTTTTTTTTCTTTACTCCACATGATGTGATGGAATGCCTTGCCTACTGTGCCAAAGCTTATACCCCACTGAGCGAGCACAGGGAGGAAGATGACAGATGAGTGACTTCTTGGGGGGTGGTCACACAGTCAGTGTGCAAGAAGTGGCACTGGTGCACTGATGACTGTCTGGCAGATCTTATTTCACACACCACCTATGCTAAGGACAATGCTGCAGACACTGCTGCTAGTATACCCACAGAGATTATGGGGGACCCTGCCTGGCCTAACCCTCTCTGACATGAGGGTGGGGGAGTGACACAGACAGATTGCAAGAAGTGGCATTAATGCACTGATGACTGCCTGGCAGATTGTATTCACACACCCAGCACTCTAGTCCTCCTCTGTCTCCAAGTTCCACCCTGGCTCATATCATCATTCATGCTCCCTGTCCAAGTCTCCTCTCCTATAACATAGTACTCCCCAGTCCCTGACTCCCGGGTCCCACACCCAGTCCTTTGCTGGCTCAGTCCCCTCATGAGTCTGCTCTCCTGGGCCCTGTGTATTCTATCAGCCAAGCTGCCTGCACGTGCTCACACTGCACCATGTTGGCAACAGGATTCGATGCCCACAATTAAGTCACAACTAAATGGGTTCCATGCTATTAATAAGCACAGCACTCTGTGTCCAGTGAACGATCTGGTGTCCATACCCTCACCTTAACAGGGTTCTGTGCCCTATGGAATTCAAAAGCCTCTTCAGCCAAAACAAGCAGCCATCGCTGCCACCTGTTATTAGGATCTTAGTACACTAATTGAAGGGATACACACTCAAATGAATTCATAGGTCTTCCATCCAGAATAAGACTGAGGCTCAATATCCCTCAGAACAAGTCAGGCTCAACACCCACTTCTCAGAAGAGTTTCATCCCCTAAGAGACTCAAAGGGCTCCACACCCTTATCAAGTGCTCAGTGTTGCCTACCACAGCTAAGCTCTGTGTCTGCTCGACAAGAAGGGTTCAGTGACTCATCAAACAGATGCAGGCTCCATGCCAAGAACACATATTCATGTTCACTCCTTGTTAGGACTACAATAAGTACAAGGTTACATACCCTTATGAACAATCTGGACTTTATACCTATATCTTAACAGGGTTCTGAGCATGAATGGATAAAAAAGGATCTGCGCCAAACCGAGTGAGCTATGTCTCCAGCCAGTATCAGGCTTCATGTAGCAGATGCCAGCAGCGGCTATGGGGCTCCAGACCCACTCTTTTATAAAAGGGAATCCCACTCCACAACTCTTGGATAAAAGCAATGCCCACCCTAATGATCACAAGTGGCCCAAACTACTGTAAACTCATCAGTTACTACAGGCTGCCAAGATCACCATCTTGATGAAGATGCCGCACTCATCATCTTTAACAGACAAAATCACCAATGTAATCAACCATTACACATCAATGGTTAACAGCAGCCAAGACTGCTGTTTAGTTCAGGGTCTCCAAGCTCGACTACTAATATTAACCACTTCTGTAAACAGGGCTCCATGCCTCATCAGTTACAGTAGCCAAGACTGCTATCATAGGCAAGGGCTCTACACCTAAACATCTAATAATGAAGAAGATCACTATTTTTCATGAACCCTAAAAGCTAAATGTGGCCAAGACCACAATTATATGCAAGGGCTGCATACCACAACAACTAACGATGGTGAAATCACTCCTCTATTTGGAAATCTCAAAGCAGGCTTAGCTTTTCACTACAGAAGCATACAATATAACCAACTCTAGAAATCATGAAATGATCATATTCCTGAAACAAAGAAGAATTGCATTCAGCCTTACTCTTCTGTTGTGTCATGTCTATTCCAGCATATCCAGATAAGCAACAAAGATGTTCATTCCATATTTTTTCACTCGGATTCTGCAAACCTGTCTACTTCTGCAAAGCATAAGAGATCATCTAGAATTTCATCAAACTTGGATTTAATCAAGATCTTTATTTCTGTGAATTTAACAAACACTGAATGACATTAGTCATCTCATACTGAAAGCAATTTGTAGTACCTCTTCATATCTTAAAGTAACATAAATACCTGTCAATAAATATTCTAATAATGGCTTTCAACTGTGTCTGTCTTTTCATACATTCTGAGGCCATGTTTATGCCTAGATTAATAATTGTAAAGACCACAACTTCTCAGCCTTACCTGCTGCTTTCACTATATTACTTTTCTGAGAAATCCACTCATGGTTCCAATTCATGAAAGACAGCTCAGAGTCTAACTAGTACACAGCAGATCAAGATTAAAACTTTAATATTATTAAATAAACCTTTATGGATTTTGTAGTCATATTTGGTGGCTGTGACCACATCAAATCAGACCAGTAGCTTTAACCAACTCAGTTTTACTTGATGGCCATGTCTGCTCTTAAATTTATGTGGTCAATAACAAATTACATGGCATATGTTTGTTGTGAGATATAGGCACTCTTTCACTGTGTACTGAGGCATGAGGTCAAAGGACATGTGCTCCTCAGCATACAATGGAGGGCCTACTGTATATCTTAATGAAAGCAACACTCTAGAGTGTGTTGTTGCACTTATAAAATGACATGGTATTAAAGTTCTTAGCTTAGAAAATGCAGCCATATGTTCACGAGTACATATTGGCATGGTAGGGGACCTAGTTCAGCCAATCGGAGAGCAGTATTTGTGGTGGCCATCTTGACCCATTTTATAAGCACCTTTTTGTATGATTGCTGATAATGGAATATCACCTACTAGGGATTAAAGCAGTGAGGAATAACTTAGCTTGTGCTTTGGTAGTCAGATGACCACTAGCTTTCAAAATGTCATAGCCAAACTAAATGTTTTAGTGGCCATCATTTTTAAGGGTTCTATACAGGATTACTCCCACTGTGGTGAAATCACTTTTTGGGCAGTTGACCAGCTGGCTGTTAACTTTCAAAATCTGGTGGGCAAACTAATATCTTTAGTAGCCATTGGCCACCTGCCTACCTGATTTGTCACACCCAAAGATAAAGACCTTCAAATAACAGTTCATTCCCTATTTCAACTTGTTTTCTAGCACAATTTTAATACTTCAGAATACAAAATGTATTAGCCTAGAGAGAAAGTGACTGAAGTCTTTGGATCCCAGAAGTTTCCTCCACTGAGTTTTTTTCCCTACTTGGAACCAAAGGTTTTCAATATGCTGGTGGCAGGATGGGCATGAATCCACTGTTCAATAAACTGCTCAGTCACGATCTCTCTCTCTCTCTCTCACTCACTCTGTTTGGGGTGGTAGCCCTTCACATCCCATGTAGTTTTGTTTAGCCTGACAGGCTGAGTCCCCGGGCATTTCTTCATGAGGTGAGTCCCCCAGCATAGCTCCATCAGGTTGAAAATAGTCTCAGTCGTGAGAGTCATTTTATGGCCAAACAATTCACATTATGTGCAAAGACTTGCAACAAACTCACTGTGCCTTCTGGCTTAGTAAATTTAAAGACTTCAGTGTGTGGGTCAAGGGTCAAAGAACACCCCCCACACACATATTGGCAGCAAAGATGCCCAAAACAAAGTGTGCAGTGCTTGTGTATTACTGTGCTGCCTCTCAACTCCAATGGCTTTCTCTCCATGAAGGGTTGTGGCACACAGTATCCCTTCTTTCTTTCTTTCTTTCTTTCTTTCTTTCTTTCTTTCTTTCTTTCTTTCTTTCTTTCTTTCTTTCTCTCTTTCTTTCTTATCTGCTCTTGGATTTCTTTTTTTTTCCCTAACTCTGTTCCATGGTACACAGTAAAAAAGAAAGTTTTCTGTTTTTGTTCTTTCTTATATTTATTTTCCCCTTTCTCTTAATAGAATCCGCTGTGTACACTAATGTTTGAATGGCCCAATGAAATTTCAGAATGGAATTACAAAATCATATTATTTTCAAAAATCTGTGTTAATGCACCACTTAGGGTTCAAGTTAAAGAGCTAGTGAAACCAAAACAGGCAGACAGGAAAGAAATACACACAATAACACCATAAAGGTATGGAAATGTAGCTTTAGGTTTTCAACCCTAACTCCCAACCCCCACCTCCTGATCAGCAAAACTCCCCAACCCCTCCTCCCAAGCAGCAAAAGGAAAAATAGAAATTAGGGTTTGGATCTCTGGAGTCTTGGTGAATCAGTGGTGGGATCTTCCTTGGGGTTGTCAACCCTAATGCTCCCCCTTCCCCAATCCATAGCCTCCTGTCTGAAGCATAAGATACACCTCCAAGCCAATGCCTCATACTGATACACTCTTCAAAAGTAGAAAAGTATGTCTTGCCACATGTTGTCAATATAATGTGTTGTAGCTTTCTAATGTAGAATTAGTAGTTTGTTACCAAGGAAAGCACATCTGACCTTGTTTGCTCAGGAAACAGGGTGGGCATTAGGGTTGACAACCCCAAGGAAGGCCCCACCTCTGATTTACCAAGACTCGAGAGACCCAACCCCTGTTTTTTCCTTTTGCTACATGGGGGTGGGAGTCAGGAGTTAGAGTTGGAAACCCTAATGCCACATTCCCATACTTTTGTGGTGTTAACTTGAACCCTAACTGGTGCATTAACATAGTTTTTTGCAAATAATTTCCTTTCTTTTGAGATAGTGGAATCATATACTCATTCATGCAGGTCTCTTCAGGATCTCATGAATGATGATATGAGACATGCAGATGCACAGGGCCCAAGGGAAGAAAGGGAAGACTCCATCCATCTATAGAAGTGCAGGGTCCTTTTGAGCCCTGCAGTTCTGTGCAGCAACAGATGCCAAGAATTCATGGAGCTGTCAGGAGGGCTGCAGAAGCGCAAGGCTCTGTGTTCTCTGAACTTCCATGAAGCTGCAGTTGCACAGAGGAAAGAGTCCATCCATCAGCCAATGCACAGAGCCCTATGCCACTCACTGATGGAGACATGCAGGGCCCTATGCCAAGAGATGAGTTGTCTTCACTATAAGTACAATCAATTTTCATGGCAAGAAACCAAGTGAAAATTCATGGTGTGCAATCAGATTTCATGCTGAGAAACCACTTTTCTGCTATGAATGAAAAATTATGCAGGGCAATCAAATTTCATGTCATGCAATCAATTCAAGTCATGCAATGCAAAATTTTATTTGCAATGCAATTTCATGTTGAAGTACCAATTCAAATCCCAGAACAAAAAAATTACGATCTGCACTGAAAATTGAATGTTGCAAACCAATTATAGTCATGCAATGGAACATTATGATCTACAATCAAATTTCATCTCAAGTAACCAATTTCCATTTTTGCAAGTGCAAATTATACTCCAGAACCAAAATGTTCTTCAGACTTTTTTGAATTGCAATTAAAAATAGTTTCTAAAGTCAAATTTAGTTTTGCATTTCTCACCATAAGAGACTAAAAATTATAGACCACGATACAATTTCATGTCCAGTACCTAATTTGTCACGTGCACTGATAAATTATGATCTACATTGAAATTTCATATTAATCAAACACTTAACTTGCCATGAAACTGAAAATTAAGATGTGTAATCAAATTTCATGGCAAGAGACTAATTTAAGTTGTGAAACCAAAAACTCTGATGCACATTCATTTGCAAGTTGGGAAACTAATTTTTGTCACAAAAACAAAAATCTTGGTGAGCAATCACATTTCGTGTTGAGAAACCATTTTTTTCTGTGAAACAAAAAATGATGTTGTGCAATCAAATTTTATGTTGTGCAGCAAATTTCTGTTTCACAGGTGCAAATTATAATCCATAAGCAAAGTGTGTTTCCAGCAGACTTTTTTGAATCGCAATTAAGAAATAGTTTTACAAGTCAAAAATGTTGTTTTGCATCACCTTAACAGTGTGACACAGAAAAGCATATTATGATTCAAAAAATGTGAAAGTTGTTAACATGTCCAGGAGAATATGTAGAACATATTTCTAACCATGATTGACTGAAACAAACCTCAGAATCTGAACCAGTGTGTTCTAATGAGGTAGATTAATATTTTTTATTATGGCTGCTGTAATAAAAGTTTGAATTAGTAGCTTGTTACCAAGGTGAGAAACAAGATATCGCAGCTGTCGCAAAATGAAAAACATGTTTGGTGTTGTTAGCACAGCATCTCATAAAAAAAAAAAAAACAGTCGTGTGACATGAAATGTTTGGTGTCATATCAGAATGTTATCCCAAAAGCCCTACTGAGTATGTTCAGAACAGAAAAAAACAATCTTGAAATCCTTATGACTCTGGAACCATTTAATATTTTTTTCACAAAACTTTCCAAAGGCACTACCATGGCACATAATTCTTCTACCCTGAAAGTTAAAAAAAAAAAATCCATTCCATGTAGGCTGTATGTGTGAGTAAACACAAATCCTAGACGTCTACAGAAAAATGACATACATGGATCTCGGAAACCACACTAGCTGCCATCATGAAACTTTCCACAGAATTAGACCTTGCCTCCTAGACAACGCATGCAAAATGTCAGCTGATTTTGTCAAATGTTACCAAAGCTATTGAAGTACAAAGTTAAGGGTTTAACGTAGAATCTCTCATTTAACACTAACTATAGGGCACTACCTTGCCATTAAATATAATCAAAGCCCCAATGGTACTGAGCAGTGCGAAGGTATGGATGTGTCTTTTTTTTATAGTAAAAAACACATGCTAAACAGTGTACACATAGATTCTACACAACACAGACACATACATGCACTAGGGGTGTGCACTCAATGAATATTATTTCGAATACCACAGATAATGCACTATTCATTATTGAAATTACAATTTGGGAAATACTGCCTAAAAAAACAAAAGGGAAAGCCAACAGCCCCCCACCTTCCTCCCTAGCCTAAATCCTTTTAGTATGGAAGCCCCATTCCCCCACCCTCAGTTACTACCCCAATCCTCCTCCTCCTCCCTCCCATGTTTTGATAAAATTTAACTCCAGCGATGGGCTGCTAGCACAGCCTGACTGCCTCCATCACTGGATGCTGACTTTCATTAGTGCTTTGTATTTATTCTTTGTTTGTCCCCGATCCCTCAGCGAGCAGCACCCTTGTGATAGGAAATGCATACCAGATACAGTCAGGAACCCTGTTGTACCCGCACTGCACTCAGAGCAAAGGGAAGAAGGTGACCGACATAGCCTGCCCTCCTCAGTCCACAGCCGGTTGTCTTCTTCTGAATGAAGATACTCCTGCACTTGCTTGCATAGTAAAACTAGCTGATCATGTGGTCATCTGGTTTTACTGTGCAAGCAAGCATGTAAGTGTCTTAATTCAGAAGAAGGCAGCCGGCCATGGACTGAGAAAGATGGGCTATATCAGTCACCTTCTTCCCTTCTTGCATGTGAGTGCAGTGGGGGTGGGTTCTACGGGGGTCTTTACTGTGCCTAGTATGGGTTTTGTACTACAAGGGTGCTGCTACCAAGGTGGGGGGATCAGGGACAATCAATAAATATAAAGTGCTCATGAATGTCGATGGCCACTGTGGGGCTGGTGGGTTGTGCTGGCTGTCCAGCGCTGGAGTTTAATTTTATCAAAACGTGGGTGCTGGGGGAGGAGAGAGATTTGGGTGCTAACTAAGGGGGGAGATGGGGCTTCTATATTTAAAGGATGTAGGGTAGGGAAGAGGGTGGGGGCTGTTTCTTTTCCTTTTTTTAAACCTGAATATTCAGTCACATAATGAATACCTGGTGTCTGAATACTGAATATTGGGCCAAATATTCAGCTGAATATTTGGAAAAAGGTAGTTGCACAACCTAACATGTACACACATACACGTCACAGAACAAACAAGCAAACTCCACACAGTAAACAAACTCTGATCAGTTCCTGCACTAGGGCCTCAGGAGTCAGCATTATCTTTTGCAAGAAAAAGTCTTATGAGCTGTGACTGATGAGCCTCCACCACACCATCTTGTGATTGATTGATCTTGATGAAGTGGGACAATTACATTTTCCATGTTCTTTGTTCCTGTGTCACTAACAGTTTTATGGTCTGAACATACTCCAACCCCTGAAAGCATTGTCATTAACATCTGCAATGACAAATAAACATTTCTTTTGTACAACATAAACTGTAGTGAGAAAGAAAACATGTGTCTCACTGGGGATTGAACCCAGGCCCTCCAAATACTGTTGTGGTGCTCTGCCACAGTGCTTTCATTCCCTATGGTTGGACATAGGGAGCAGGATTCTCAAAGAACAGTAAAAATCCCGCAGCTGTGGGAGAAAGGCTTGCAGCATTACGGAAATGCAGTTGCATGATATTCTTAAAGAAAATCCCGCAGCTGAGGGAATTTTGCAAAACATCCCACAGCTGCGGAATGGCTGAGGAGGCACAGCAATAGTACAACAAGTAGCTGAAGCAGTAGACATTAACATTGCTGCCATAGTATGAGTCTGACAGCACCCACAAAGGTACCAGCAACCAGTCACTCATCTGGGACCACTGCAGCACCACAGGTACCAGCAATGCCATGGCACCACAGTGGGGAACTGTCCCTGCTGGTCATCCTTCCCTGGGAAGTTCCTGTTGCCTGCAGGGGTAGCACTCGCTGCAGGCTGGTCAGGCATTACTTCCTGTGGGTGTCCGTCATGGGCTGCACTGGGTCTGGTGGTTGTTGGCTGTTGCCATAGCATGGCAGTGTGTGCGTTTGTTGCTGTAACATCAGCCACTGCTATACTATCTGGGATGCTATTACCTGTACTTCACCTCCACCTTAACTGATTCCAATTGTTGGAGCACTACTGAGTTTGCTGAGGGAGAGTTACACCTCATTCCACTGTATGTAACATTTTTTCAGCAACTGTGGAAAGAACCTGGCTGAGAATAGCCCTTCAGGGGATGTGCCTTACTTATCTCATACCTTTTTTTCCTCAGGGACTTCCGCAGCTGCACTTTTTTCCACAGTCTGTAGTGTTTTTTCCCACAGCTGCGGAGGTTTTCTGTGAATAGCACTTGGAGCAATCTCCCTTTTTTTTCCATAGCTACGGCAGTTTTGGGGACTTAGGGAAGGTTTTGCACCTTCTGAAAGCTTTGTGAATCCAGCCCTGGGTTTCTTGACAGAGAGGCATGCTGTGGGTATGCAGATGCTGCACAGGGTGCAGATCTCTCCTTCCACAGCTGCAGTGGAGTTTTGTAATCAGTTCTCTGCCAACTTAAAGAAGGAATCCTTCCCACCAAGCTTTATTCAAACTTTCACAAGCTTTAAAGCCTCAGCTGGAACTAATTAAGTTAGCTACAACATAGAACTAACAGCTCCATGGCCTGAATTCTTGCTTCAAGCCCCACCAAAACTCTGTCACTGACATCAGCAATGACATCTAGCATTTTCTCTCATACAACATAAATTGTAGTGAGTAGAGTTGTTCTAGATCAATTAAATGGAATCAGATTCTTTGGATTCTGAGCTATTTTCCAGAATTTTGGTATTTAAGAGTCTAAATCCAAATTCTGAAAAACACAATTGGTAGCAGAATTGGAATGCAATTACGAGTTCTGAATCATCTGCATGTGTGCACACCAAAATGATAGAAGACTCCCCTTGTGTCACTGTCTCCTCCCTGGCTGAGTCCACACAAACCATCTACCCTAGACCCCATCCCCCACCTTATTTATTCTGCAGGTTCTAGGTGATCATCCAGGTCCTTCATGTGGCCCTGTCTGCTGAGGTCCTCTCGCCAGTCTAGGCAACTGCGTTCACCCCCATGTATCCATCCTTCTTCTTGCCCACCAGTCCACCAAACACCAATACAATACCCCTGTAGTCCCTCCTTTTGATCCTCACTGGGTCTTAATGCACCAGTCTGCCCACACCCATGATGACCCTACCAAGATCCTCCTATCCTGACTCCCAACACACTGATCCAGTGCACAAAAAACAAATCCAAATGCCCAGATGACCATCCTTCTCAAGCTTCTCCATTGACCTCACCCAGTGATCTTTGGGATCTACAGCTTATCCAGTAGGTAGGGAAATGGGCAGACTGGGTGGGCCAAGTGGTCCTTATCTGCCGTCAAATTCTATGTTTCTATGTTTCTATAATTGAGAAGTGAGGACGTGGCCTACCTGCACCTAATGCTGTGTTTTCCCCAGACACAAGAGAGTCTGTCCATTGTCTCTGGGTGGCAACAACTGCAGGGTCAGGTGCAGGTAGGCCACCTCCTCACCTCTCAGTTTTCTGGAGATCACTCATGTAGGTCAGTGCAGCAGTGTGAGGGGATGACCGGGTGGGCATTCATATTTTTTCCAATTATGTCAAGGTCAGGATTCTGAACAGGAAGGACTTGATTGGGTCATCATGGTTGTGGCCAGATCAGGTGGTTGAACTTGGGTTGGAGAGCAGGGGGTGCGTAACAGTCAAGTTGGGAATGAGTACATCTGTGGCATGACCCCTTAAAGGCAGCAGCAGCCAGCCAGAATGGACTACTTCACTGGAGGACAAAGACTACTACTACATGGCACCATCTTTTCATCAAACAAGGTATGGGAGGGGAGACACGTAGATGGGGAAGGGGTGGGGAGTCTGAAAAAGGTGGGATTTTTTTAAGCTTCCTCCACTCTTTGTTTCACATTGAACTGAAGTGGGAAGGCATAGAGCTGCTATGATTTAGGATGCAAAATCAGAAATTGCAATTCTGTTTCTGATTCTGTTCCGCTGGTTTAATTAGAGTTGGAGCAGAATCGGAATTGGAATTGCTGAAATTCCAATTTACTCAAATGGGACAGAATTCAGACAATCCATGCACCTCTAGAAATGAGACAGAAAAAGTATTCCCTACTGGAGTTACAACCTGGGCTTGTTTAGGTCTGAAACCCTACACCAAGACCTAAAAGCCATGTCACTGACATTAGCAATGACACCATGCAGCCAAATGACTCAGAGTGAATGTAACCTTAAATTTTACCAAATGCATAAAAAAAAATATGCATGACAACAAGGGGCACATACAAACTATGCTTGCTGGTGCCTAAAAAGTTAATAAAATAAGAAAAATGTCCTAGGCCCATGGTTTGCACTGGTATGTGTGAGATGAAAGTTTGGGAAGGACCTTGGATTTCTCAATCAGTGCGTCAATAAGAAGTAAATGGCTTGTAGAGGTGACACAGTCAGTCACTAGGTAGGAATGGCAAACACATTGCTTTGTTTTGTGGCATCCCTGCAACAATGGGAGGGCTTTAAACCCGAGGTTTGATGGGTGGAGCAACAACGTCACTCCCCCATCAAGCTTAAAAGGTCACAACATCCTGGGCCTCGCCAGGATTATTTTTCGTTGTGACCAGAGGCGTCGCCCCTTTCCCTTGGCTGTCATCTTGCTTTGGGGTGCCTCTGGCCACCAGATCTCTCTTATCTTCCCAGTCGTTTGTGCCCACCCCGTTCTGTCCCCTGGTTCATTGCCCCCCCGCATGCCTGCTTCTTTGGCTTCTGTCAGCAGCGAGTCCATGCCCTGTCTCTTCGCTGTGACCTGGTTCATCATTCTGCCTACCCAACAGCCTGCAGACCATGCTTTGGTATGTTTTTCTGCGGTGTCCGTAGCTGACGCAGCTGTTTCAAATTCGCTATTTTACCCTGATGTGCTGGTGATATGGACTTTAGCTCTCCCTGCAGCTCTTGCAATTCTGCCCTGACTTCCCTACATCACTGGGACTCATCATAGTGGCAGTTGCAGAGGCTTCGGAAGTGGCAGGCTGCTCTGATGGTGCTTGCACTGTACCTAATTCGGGGATCTGAGCATCTAGCGGCTTTGGTCTTTTCAGAGTCTGCACGCTGCCTGGGTTCTCATCGATTTCACTCATTGCTTTCTCCTGCCCATGCACCCAAAAGGTAAAGGGGTTTAGTGGTGTTCTGCATCTCTAATCTGGGGGAAGTTACCTACCTGCAGAGCAGACCGGATTCAGAGCTGAGGTGTTCATCTTTTTGACATGCCTCTTACTGTGCACCTCTGTTCCGTAGGCTTGGCAGCCTTCTTTGTTTTTATCGGAGGTGTTTCTGTTCCCCTCTTATGGATGCTACTGGGTCTGGTGTTCTGTCTCTCATGTTTACCTCATTCCCTTGTGTTGATTAACTGGTGCACAGTATCATCAATGAATTCATCATGGATCCCTGCTTATTCTATACCTGCACTTCATGCCTAGCTGTACCTTTCCCCGATCAGTGGGATAATTATTGCTTGCAGCCTTAATTGGGTTGTGCTTCCCATTCACCTTCAGTGCTATTCCCCTCAGTCCTGATTGTTGCCCAGCTCATTCCCACTATTGTCTTCTGATGCCTTATTACTGCATCCAGACTGTGCCACTTGGCTCACTTCCCAAGCCGGCGTTCTCCATTTTAGGCTGCCGTACTTCTGCTTGCCTTGCTCAGGGATTGCTGCTTGTATGTTTAATCCCATCGTTTCCTCTTTCTTTTTCAGTCCGGGAATCTTCCTACCATTGCCACTTCATTGCTGTGTTTTGGTGCTGGTTTCTTTTGGGCATACCTATCGTGACTCATATGCCACCTCATCAACCCGTGGCCCTCCTGCCACGTGTATTCCGGTTCATGACTGTTTAGTATTCCCTCATCTATACCATCCCTGCTCGGCCATCAGGATTCATTCCACTCATGGCATCACTCCTCATCATCCATCGTCCATTTGCTCAGCGACCCGTGGCCCTCCTGCCACATGTGTCTGGTTCCTGACTCCTTATCTCGTGCCAGCTGCCTTTTCTCATACTGGCCATCAGGCTTCAATCCACTCATAGCGTCACCCCTCTTTGTCCATCGTCTATTGCTTCCCTGCTATCTCATTTCAATTCTATCTCCACTCAGGGCCATGCCTTCCCGTCCGTTGCCCTTTGATATGGGCTAGCTGGCTGTTCTCCACAATTATCCAAAGTTCCTTTTTCAGTTCATTTCCTATCTCTTCTTCCTTACACTTACATCAATCACTCAAGCGTACCTCTTATGGGGTCTTATGCTACCTCATCGACCTGCCGCGCCCCTGCAGCACCCATCATCATCAGTTTTCCTCATCCTCAGTCTTCTCCAGTTGGACTGCCACACTCTTGCAGTGATCATCAGTCTTCTTCCTCCTCAATCTTCTCATGAGCATATATGGCTGTGCTTTGCTCCACTCCACTCGAGGCCTGCATTCAATATTTATTTTGGGCCCTATCTATTATGCGTCTGATGCCACCTCCTCGAACCATGGCACTCATGCCATATTCATCAAGTTCCTGACTTTGGTCATCATTTGGGCTTACTTCTCATGAATCGTATGCCACTTCATCGAACTTCGCCATCTTCAACTATTTCACTATGACTTGTACTGGCTGGGTCCTATGCTACCCAGTTGGCCTTCCTATCGTCCTTCACAGTCTTACCTCAGGGTTCATCTATTTACATCGCTTACTCAGACATTCCTATCATTGAATCCTATGCTACCTCATTGACTACAAGGCACGCCTAGTCATGTCATTATCGCTGGGCACTCCATCACAAGTGCCGGTTTGCTGTCCATACCCTCAGGGTCTAATCGTTCAAAGTCCAATCGTTCACATCGTATAATCAAGCATGCTAATCTGCATTGTCCTCGATCTTCTCATCTGCACATCTGGAATCTACTTGTGTGCACATCTGGATACCCCTTGCTCCTCTGACTTCTACATGG
The DNA here is from genome assembly GCA_016271365.2 of Neoceratodus forsteri. NCBI lineage: Eukaryota > Metazoa > Chordata > Ceratodontiformes > Ceratodontidae > Neoceratodus > Neoceratodus forsteri. The sequence goes on along the minus strand of CM028129.1, from coordinate 1,129,012,971 downwards.
ATTTACTCCCTCCCATCGACAAAGAGAGTATTCATTGTTGCCTCATGTTCCTTTTTCAATTTGCGTGCAGCTTCATGTTCCCTCTTTGATCTGTGCTCTCTTTTGGGGATTTTCCCTATTCCATCATCATCCTCCCTACTCGTATTCCTCTCATTACTGAACCCTCCTTTTAACAACATACAGTACATCCTCAAATCAAATGTCATCAGCCTGGAGGGAAGGCAACTTAGGCCTTGGATCCCCAGAGATTTCCTCCTTAAAGGGGGTTTTTCCTCTCCTCCATGCCAATGGTCATAATATTAGTTAGAGTTAGTGCTATCTTCAGTTAATTAGTTAGGTTTGTTGGTGCTTTCTTCAGTTAGATAGTTAGTTAGTTAGTTAGTTAGTTAGGTTCCACTGTTGGATGGAGGCGGATGGTGGCCCCGGCTTTCCCCCCCTCTCTCCTTGGGAAGTCAGCCCTTCTCTTTTCAGAATTCATTCATCATCCTTGCCTATTCAAAGCTCTACATCTTTGGGTATTCTTTTTGGGCTTCTTTCTAACCTACCTTTAGCTGACACTTTCATTCCCGGTACCTGTGGTGGGGGAACCCTCTTCTAGGGTTCCTTGAGACGTACCCCTACAGGGTGGTATATCCCACGGATAGAGAGGGAGAAAGCCAAAAAGCAAATCAAGTTACACAAGCATCATCGCATATTATCTCATCCAGTTGCGTAAGCACATCGAATGGGAGGGCTTTAAGCCCGAGGTTCGATGGGTGGAGCAACAACGTCACTCCCCCATTGACCTTAAAAGGCCTTGCCAGGATTATTTTTCATTGCCCACCATCCACCCCTCCTCCTCCAGTGGCTCGTCTCTTTTACCCGTGGGCTTCTTCCTAACCTACCTTTAGCCGACGCATTCATTCCCGGCACCTGTAGGGGGGAACCCTCCTCTAGGGTTCCTTGCATCATACCCCTACAGGCTGGTATATCCAATGGATAGTGAGGCAGAAAGCAACAAAGCAAATCAAGTTACACAAGCATCATCTCATATTTTCTCATCCAGTTGTGTAAGCACATTGAACACAATGACAAGGACTTTGTGGGGCATTACAACTGCACACCATTTGTTTTCCCCCATCAGATACCGTGATGTACTCTAAAAGAAAATGTGGGAAAACATTTAAGACAGCAGGATCATGACCTACTGAGATCACGAAGCCATCTGGCCCTATTTGTTGCCACATATTGTTTATTTTTGTTATAGCTGATAGTCAATGTTATAGAAATTAAATGCAGTTTTTAAACACATTCCATTGTTTGTGATAAAGATGGGGCTGGCCTTTGACCTCGCAACATCATGCCCATTTGTGCAGGTGCCTAGCAGAAAGGGATTTTGGAGTGTGCATATGCAAGCTTAAGGTGGCAAGGTCAAAGGTCAGCATCAGCATCATTGTTAGGTTAGCATACGTGCTCAATCCCAATAGGGCCCAATTTGGCCACACTCATTGCACAGCTTCATGAAATAGTTGCATTAAAAATTGACAGCACACAAACCATTTATTAGGAAACTCACATTTTTGTTGTTCAACTGATACAACAAAAATACTATTGAAGATGCATGTGCTTGTGAGTCCATGAAAATGGAACATCAAGTCATCTGCAAGAGCATTCAGTTTGTGCAGAAAGTATTTCTTTGTGCTGTGGATTGCAGCACTTGATCAAAATACTATCTGCTGGCAGCATGGTTTGGTCTGTGAAGAGGTACACAGAACTGTTTTGGGCTCAGTTGTTTTCTAGTTTGCTTTGATGTTCTTTCATTCTTTCATGATCATGTTACTGCTGCTTTTTACATTGATTTCTACCAGTGAATAAAATAAAATCAGGTTTTTGCTCTAAACTAGGATGTATAGCGCACTATGTCAGTCTTCTTGGGTGCCTGACTCCTTTCATGTGTCATTTCATTATCTCTCTCTTTATCCTCTCTCATAGCAGGTGCTAAAGCCAGTCCAAAGCCGACAGGGACAGCAGGAGCACCAGCAGGGGGACAGGCACCCGCAGAGGGAGAGAGCATGTTCTCCAAAATCCTCCCAGGAGGTGCAGCAGAACAGGCTGGCAAACTGACAGACGGTAAGAATCAGCAGATACTGCTAAGTCAGATGGTTCTCTTTGCTGATAGCAGGTTGCCATGCAAAGACAAAAACAGAGACAGTACAGCCATTTGCTAACAGACTGTCACATGTTAGAAATAGCTCCAAACTAGTACCGCAGAACTGTACATTTCTTTCCAGAGAATTCTTTAACCTGCTGGTTTAGTTTTAAAGATGTCATTGCTGTCCAGTATTATTTCAGTATTTTGTCTTTAATCCACCCAAAACTGTGTGGAGGTACCATGTTAGATGGTAAAGAATGGAGAACAAATAAATTAATGTGTTTTTTGTTGTTCAGCAACAATTATATCTTTATTAGGCTAATTAATAGTTCGGCATGCAAGCTTTCTAGATTCATAAGAGCTGATGAAGAGATCTTGAAAGATAACTGCATTGAACCTACAAGCCATTTCTCCCATAAAATATGTTTTTAAGTAGCTTGACAGGGCCAGCAGGATTATTGAGGTCACAAGAAACACTAGTCTGACAGGACACAAGTGGAAAATGTACCCTTCCCTTATGGACCTCTGCCACAGAAGTAATAAAAGTCATGGATACTTTGATTTTTTTTACATTTTTAAGAAAACTCCCTGATTGTCATCTTCCATGACAATGCCATGCTTTTTAGCATTTTCCAGGAAAATGCTGTAGTTGCTGGTGTTTACAAAATGTAGTGAGAAAGAAATATTGTGACCTACTGGGAATTGAACCCAGAGCCCCAGAATACCATCCTGGTGTTCTAACCATTGAGCTACAGACTCACGTGGCTGGACCTGCAGTTCCCAGACAGACTTCCTTTCTCTGGTATTGCATATTCTGCAACTAAGAACAACATGTAATTATCATCTTGATTGTTCCTAGTTGCAGGATTTGCAATATCAGATGAAGGAAATGTGTCTCGGAACTCCAGGTCCAACCATGCAAGGCAGTAGGTTAGTGGTTAGAGCACTGGGACAGTACGGGGGGGCAATTCCCAGTAGATCACATTATTTCTTTCTCATTATATCTTGTGATTTAATTGCTAAGCAGTGACTCATAATGTACCAGAAACATACAGTATAATTGTCATATAAATTGTTCCCAGTGAGCCTGTAGCTCAGTGGTTAGAGCACAGGGAGGGTATTTCTGGGGCCTGGGTTCAATTCCCAGTGGGTCACATCATTTATTTCTTACTACAATTATTTACTTGCTAAGCAGTGGCTAATACTGTACCCAAAACATATAATTTGCAATAGTGGGTGGCACTGTTCATGGGCACATGGGGTTTCTTTTACTGACTCTCACCAAAACTGCCATACACAAATGGGTGCTACAGGAGGTATTCTGTCCTGTGAAAGTGGTGCAGCATACATTTACGTAAACTGCTTTTCAGATTTAAGTGGTTGCACATACAGTAAGCTGTGTGACCACTAATTTGATGGACTGTGACAGCCGCAAGGGTTGGCTCATGGCATAGTCTTTGTCCGGGAAATATATTTCTAACACCTTTTCCTTATGGACAAAATGTGTGTGCCTCTGCCTAACCCTGCTCTGCCTAATGCTGTCCATACTGAGACTGTACAGAAGAACTTGTACAGTATACTAAATTACAAATGCCCACTAACACAAATCATCACGGAAGTATACAGTATGTGAATCCAGTGTTGGAATTACGGGGCTTGCCAGGGCTCATCTCCCTAGCTCTGAAGTGAGCCTCGGTAGCTCACGCATCACTGCCACTGCATTATAATGGGAAGGGGAGCTCAATTTAAAGATAGGGTCATATGGACCCCCTAGCTCCCAAAGCTCATAAAGTGTAATTCAAATAGTCTGTAATCCTCTTACAAAGATTTCCCAGAATGTTTTGTGTTTGGTAGTTGTAAATTTGGTATTTCTTTGAAACTTGGCTTTGTTGCCAATGCCCATCCTGGGAAATCTTCAAAGAATCACAGAATGTATGGACAAAAGAAGACAGATTAGCCATCAAGAATGTTTGCTTTACCTCTGTGGCAGGACCTTGTTATACCCTTGTTTTTCATAAAAGTGTCAGAATTCTTTTTTGAAAAGATTCTGCATGTTACTCTGTACTATGCAATTAGGTAAACTATTCCAGAAAGATACCACTCTCCAAGAAAATCTAGTCCTTTTTTCTGACATAAAATGTTCTCACTTTAACTGCTTATAGTACCCCCTTGTGTTAAAACTGATATCCTTAAAATCAAGTTTTAAACAGTCTCGTGGATTCTGGTCTTATAGTGTATGGTGGAACATGACTGTGTATGGAGATCCATATACCGTAGAAAGTCATTCTGCTGCAGTAGTGATGTCCATACTACTGCAGAATGACTTTTCATTCTGTATTAGTATGGATGCCACAATACAAGTGACCCCATTAGCACTTTTTTATTTTATTTTTGTTTATTTATTTATTGATAAGAATCAGAATTACTACCCTTTGAGTCATAGACTCCTTTACAAAGGCTCTACGTCAGGACATTATGACATTGCACAGGAAAACATATTGAGGTATGACAGAAAACAAATACATAGCGTAGGGTGGAAACCCTGGATCAGAGTTACAGTGACCGAGGGGTGTAGACCCTTTGCCAGTGGATTAAACATAGCTGGCCAAAGGAGCAACAAGAAGCTATACAAATATATACATAATCATAAGCAAAGTAAAACAGTAATATACAATGGATTAAACATAGCTGGCCAAAGGAGCAACGAGAAGCTATACAAGTTTGTACATTATCTGTGGTTCAGAGCTCAGTGCTTGTGTTACATATTGTAGCTAGATGATGTAGGTTGTACTTGGATACAGAGGCTAGACCAGTAAGTAGAACAATGCTTGCAAGGTACTAGTAGTAGTATGAAATGATTAGTGCTTAGGTACTTCAGCATAGAACTGAGCAGTCAGTGATTATAGTACATGTAAGCTGGATAGTATGCAAGGACTTAGGTGCTTGAACTGATGAGTAGTTTATTATGATTTGATGTTTTGGCCTTTCTCTGTATCCCACCGTAGGAAGGATGCTTAGTCCAGTAGTATGAGACCTCCCAAAAAATAACTATATCATACGACTGTTCAGTATCCGACCGTTAGAAGGAGTCGAATAGGATGACAGCCCCCAAAGAATGAATAGCAGTATGATTACCTCCTCCAACTCCAGAGAGTGTGACCAGTAGCATGGAGGAGAGGAAAAACCCCCTTGGGGGGAACCTCTGAGGACCCATGGCTACTGACCTGCTCATCCTTCTGGGCATACTATGGGAGAATGATCCTAAGTAACAATATTGAGCAAATTCGAATTCCAAAGTTAGAGATCCTGATCCAGTGAAGCGAAAGCTGAAGAAGTACTGAATATTCCGGTTGGTGAACATAGCAGCATCCTTTTGACAACTCCTAGTCTGAGAATGTATGTACAGAGCAGAATGATAGGAGACTGGAATCCATGGTCAATAATAATTAGAAGCATCGAAGTTACAGTGGTGAAATGTTCTGGCAGTCGGGGACAGCTTCTGCAAGGAGAACTAATAACCAAAAGGATAAGTGTCCATGTCCAGAGTAGGTGGACAGTATTTTGTGTTCGGCTTGGCAAGCTTTGTAAATGAAGGACTTGGTGAAGAAGCACAAGAACTGGACGCATGCTATGTGATCTACAGAGGGCGGAGCAGTAGGAATCTCCGATCCGGAGTGGGAAGCATGTAAGTGACTTAGGTATAGGTCTTAGTGCAAATAGGTAGACATGAGTTAAATCACCTCCAGGCCACGCTGGGCAAAGTAGGTTGTAAAATAGGTGAGAGTCTGTGATATACCTCCAGGTCTTGTACGGAGAAGTAGGTAAATGAGCAGATGAAGTATCCAAGTGGACCTGCACAGAAGTGAGCATGTAGTATCTCGATCTGCATGATGCAGAAGTAGCACAAGGATGTAAGATGGAGTAGATTATATAAGGTACGCAGCAGAGAGCATTAAGGGAATGAAGAGCTTCTTGTATGCTGGCCATAGCTCAATAGGGCAATGTAAATATATACGGTTAGGGAAGCCAGGATGGTACATCGATTGAGAGCTTAAAACTAGTAAGCAAAATGAGCATGGTGTGCTGAGATCTCAGTGAGCATTGCATGCTGAGACTTATGCAATGACAACACAGACTTGAGTGCAGAAGAATTCCAGAGGCTGAAGCCAAGGGATGGCCATAGGCAGTAAGTGATGGTTTGCATAGCCAGAAGCAATGATTACATAAGCGAGAGTGAGCAAGCATCCGAGGATCGATAGCAAATGTCCAACTAATTCAGATGTAGGTGCATAGGGGCGAGGAGCTCCGGGAAGGCTAGCAGATGGCGGACAGGCAGGCATAGAGTAGAATATGCGTACTTCCGGGTCCCGATGCAGGTGAGGCAGGTATGCAGGAGACATAGTCGAGCCTCCAGGCTCTGATGTTGGGAGACAGAAATTGGAGTGGAGTAGATCTCAATGAATTGAAGTATCTTGGTAGGAAGCGTCCAAGGAAATGAAAGGGAGTGAAGCCCAGGCGAAGTGTTGGATATGTGGCTGGACCACACGTAGGTCAGCCAGTAAGTTGAGTAGAGAGTGGCAGCTAATTCCCACGAAGGCTAGTATGCACAGCTGGACCACATGTAGGTCAGCTGATAAGGTAGTAGAGAGTGGCAGATAGCCCCTTGTAGGCTAGCATGTGCAGCTGGACCTCACGTAGGTCACCTGGAGGTAGTAGAGAGCGCTGGATCGAAGCAAGGTAGTGAAAATTCTGAAGCAACATGGGAAGCATCCAAACAGTGATATAAGGTCTTGTCATAGTCTGTCAGCAATCTATGATGGAGCGGATGGATGGAGGTGGAAAAGGGCTGTCAAGGTGACAGATAGCCATGCTGAGCTAAATTGCAGTTAGTTGCATATGAGAGTAGAGGAACCTAGTATGGTACCCTGCTGAGATTGAATACCAAGGAAAGATTGCAGTTTGTTGAACATAGTATGCATACCCCCATGTCATGACAATAGTATAGCTGACAGAAACCACAGGAGAGTAGAGAGTTTGCAGATGGATTGGCATACAAAGACTCCGAACAGCATGGGGAGGAAAGAACAATGGAGAAGCTGCTGAGCAATAAGGAAGAAAACAGGAGATGAGTGCATAAAGTTAATATTATAATCATGTAGGGAGGTAACCTAAGCATAAAAACATTTTAGAGGTGCTAGATCTGTCGTAAAGCACATAAGGAAGGCACATGGAACTGCACCATGCATGGTAGGTCGCCCACGGATTAATGCTTCTGTGCCATGAGTGTGGCTATAGCTGACTAAGCCAGCGAGGTCTGGCCAAGCAGAGTAGAGAGGCATGAAAGGTATAGATTGTTAGTGCCTGTCCAACCGGAGGGCTAAAGGTACCTGGTCCCAAAGCTGGTATAGTATTAGCTGACATCCCATGGAGGTCGGTGTGTGCCATAACAGGAAAACAACCCATAGGAGTCTATGGGAGTTGCAATGCGAGACGGCAACAGCTGCACCGGAAAAACAAATGAGGAGGCTCCGGCAATGAAGAATCTGTCCAGAGTACGAGCGAACTTCCTGGTAGCAACAAGTGGCGGCATGAGCAGCGGTTGCTAGAAAAACCAAAGGACAACAGCAAGGTATGAGGACGACAGCCTGAAGCAGGAGTAGGGAGCAGAGAGAGACGGCAGCCGAAGCGGCTGCCAGGGAGAGAGTGGAGGAGGCTATGGAGCGCAAGGCATGATGGCAGAAACTCCCAAAAAGAATAAGGAGAAAAAACAAACAACCAGACAAAGAACAAAGAGGAGAGGACAACAAAGAGATAAAAACGAGCAAGACAGAAAGAACAGGCGGGGGGGGGGGGGTTCACAGGCAGAAGACAAGCAAGAAGCAACTACAACCCAGCCAGCAGCATGCCAGCGAGTACTACTCACTCTAAGCAGAGCGGTAGTCTGCTGCTGGTTGAAATAGGATGTGGGGGAGGAGCTCTTCCCTCACATAACCACGGGCATGTGCCCTTCAATAATCATAAGCAGAGTGAAGCAGTAATATACAGGGGACACATCACAGATACATGAGAGAACATAGTCCGGAAGCTCTGGGAGGGGGCAGGTGATAGGGGCTAAAGACAGTCACAGAGGCTAGAGGGAACGGTGGCCTCCCTTAACTTGATTTTCAAAGGGCCTAACTTGTCAATAGTGAAAATGTTGTCCGGGAGGGCATTTAGCCAGAGGGGGGCTCTGTAATGAAAGGACCATTGCCCCAGGGAGATCCGACAGTGAGGGATATTGAATAAGGTTTTTAAAGAGCTACGTGTGACCTGAGCAAGCAGAGCAGTTTGAAGCAGGTTGTGAATGCCCAGGGGGGCATTGCCTAATGTGATCTTTTTGGTGAAAAGGCAGGTGTGATATTTTGGCCCACCCTGAAGGTTGAGCCAAGAGGAGCATTAGTAAAGGTCGCAGGAGTGGTTCATCTGGTCACACCCAGTGACCAAACGGCAAGCCTTGTTTAGGGCAACTAAGATCCTGTGGAGGGCAGTAGAGCTGGCAGCACCATATATAACAAGCCCATAGTCTATCAGCGAGAGGACGAAGGAGTTTACAGCTAGATGGAGAGTCTCTGGAGGTAAGCACCTTTTATGCCTGTATAGGAGGCCCAGCCTGGAGTTAATAGTGGAGGAGACATTATGGATATGCTTGGAGTAGGTGAGGGAAGAGTCCAGTGTAATACCTAGGTATTTAAAGCAAGAGACTTCTTCAAGTGGAGCATTGTGAGCAGTGAGGATACTAAGTGTGGTGGTGGCATGAGTATTTTGCTGATGGGTGAACAACATTACCTTAGTTTTTTTATAATTTAGCACCAGCTTATGTGCAGCAAACCAGTTTTCAGCTTCACTGAAGGAGTTCTGGAGTGTGAGTTGGCGGGAGATAGGGTCAGGATGGCTACTAAAGAGAACAGCATCATCTGCACAGATGAGTATTTGTCTGGGGCAGGATGAAGGGAGAGGGTTTAAGAAGATGCTGAAGAGGAGTGGACCCAGGATGGAGCCCTGGGGAACCCCAGAGTGTACAGGGAGAGTGTCTGAGAGGGTGCAGTTTATTTTGACTCTTTGGGATCGGCCACTGAGGTAGTTCTGAAACCAGAATGTAGCTTCGGAGGTCAGGCCAGTAGTGTATAGGGTATTGACGAGCAGGGTATGATTTATGGTGTCAAATGCCTTAGTCAGATCAATGTATTCTGATCCAACTAAGTGACCCCTGTCAAGCACTTTATGTATGAAGCTGGAATATTCTAGCAAGGTGGATGTCATACTGTGACCTTTTCTGAATCTGTGTTGTTCCCGGCAAAGGAGGTCGTATTTGGATAGGTGGTCTGTGAGCTGATCTAAGACAATTTTCTCAAGGGCCTTGGAGAGAGGGGGGAGGATAGAGATAGGGCAGTAATTATTTGGAGAGGTTGGGGACCTGGCCTTCAGGATAGGAGTGATGACTGCCTGCTTGCAGATGGTGGGGAATTGGCCCAGACCTAAGGAGAGGTTTAGAATTTTTGTTAGGGGGGGCAATGACAGTTTCAAGTGCTAGACTGAGCAGTTTTAGGTCTAGTGAGTCACCACTGTGCCAAGTTTTGCCCAGGGCTTTGATTAGGTAGGGTTTGGCCTCACAAGCAGAGATAGCCCTTAGGCAGAAAGGGGGGGCACGAGGGTGTGGGGAGGAGGTGGGATGAGGGGACTGTGGATCAAAGAAGTTTGGGGGGAGGACACTTCTGAGGTCCAAGAAGAAGGAATTGAGGGAGTTGGTGATATGATTCGGGTCCTGGGTGGGGGAGCCGTTAATGTTTAGTTCAGATGGGGGAGTGGATACAACCTTGCCACTAAGCTCTTTAATGTTGCTCCCAAATTTTCAGCCTGAGCCCCAAAAGGCAGAGAGCGCATCCTGGAAGTGAGCTGCCTTAGCCTTCCAGATCTCCCAGGAGCATTTTTTTCTAGCAGCTCTATATTGCTGTCTAACAGCAGAATTTTCTGATTCCAGTGTCTTATGCCAGAGAGCATCCCTGTGGTTCATGAGATTCCAGAGAGCCTGAGTAATCCGGGGGGTATTAGGACCTTTGATAATCCTTTTAGAGTAGGGGCGAACTGGTCACAGGCCAAGTTAAATGAGGTAATGAAGTATGAAAGGGCAACACTGACCAACTGTGCCGAAAAAACTGGCGTCCAGTCACTGTGACAAAGGAAGTGTTTGAGGTTGCTGAGGGCACCCTTTTTTAGGCAACGCTGATAAATGACTTTAGGAGGGGATCTATTGGATTTGTAGGACCAGTCACATAGGATGGGTGAATGGTTGCTTAGTGCATCAGGGAGAACATAAACATTGGGGAGCATGTCAGGGCAATTAGTGAGCACTTGGTCAATTAGGGTGGCGCTGCCAGTGGAGGGGTTCTGTCAGGTCGAGATTGTGACTACTTGGGACAGATTTAGGGATGCAGTGGCGTCCTTATAGTGTGCAGTAGTGGGGGACTGCCAGGTAATGCTGTAGTCACCTGTGGCGATGATTTCTGAATTATTTGCCAGTTGGGAGATGCGCTTGACAACTGAATCAAATGCTGGCTTCTGGTTTTGAGGAGGGATGTAAACAGCCGTGGTAAGGAGGGGTTTTCTGGAATTGCCAATCTGGATTTGACTGTTAATTCCTGGGCTCCATGGCTTGGAGCCATGACTGGGACAACATGTCCTTGAATGGAGTCATGTGTGTAGACTGCATAGCCACCACCTTTTTTAGCTAGCCTATCTACTCTGAAGATTTGGTACCCACTTAGGGCCACAGCAGAGTCCTTCACATTGGGGGATAGCAAAGTTTCAACCACGGCCAGGATATCAGAGTTATGTTGAACAACCTAGCCTTGTAGGGCATCAAACTTTTTGCAAACTGCAAATGTTAATAGAGGCAATGTGGAGTCCTTCAGCAAGGCCAGTTGCGGGGGAGGCCTGGGTTGGGGGTACATTGCCAGATAAGAGGAGAAGGAGGAGAGTGAGCCTGAGAGTGGCTGCTTTGTGACATTTCATTCTAAGGTGAGGGTTACTGGGTGGGTGGGCAGGATTTCTGCTAGTAACTGGCAGCCAGGGAGCATGGATATGGGGCCAGAAGTACTAGGCAGGTAAAATGGGAGATGAGAGTATTGCAGACATATTGGTTCAGGTGGTGGGGAGCTGTATGGTGGGTGCTAGCAGTCCCTTTAATGTATGTGAGTAGGGGGGGGGCAAACTTGTTAGGTACAGCCCAGGTGAGGACCTCCCATATGAGACAAGGGGCAGGATTAGTAGCAAGGGCTATATCGAGACCTAGACATAGTGTGCCAAGTGGCATGTGTGGAGGACCTATGGAGTCAATTGAAATAATGTTATGCTCCGAGAGGGAGGGGCCACATGTCAGAGGATAAGAATAAGGTAAATGGGGGGGATGGGTTTAGCAGAATCAGAAACAAGGTTGTTGTGTTGCAGGTAGTAGAAAATGTGGGATAAGGTAAAGTTATGGCTGAGTAAGATCTAGGAGGGCTAAGTGGTGCAGCGGTAGAGCTGCTGCCTTTGGTAGAGCTGCTGCCTTCGGTCTATAAGGTGCAGGGTTCAAATCCCAGATAGGGAAAAAGGTGAGAGGACATGGAAGGAGGCTGAGGGGTGGGGTATGTGTAGGGGGAGAGCAGGGAGATAGAGAGTAGTGGTCAGATTGAGGAAAGGGTGCTAAGGGGGAGTAGAACTAGGATGGAGGGCTCAGGCTGACCCCTAGTGGAGGGAGAGAATAATCTGCTAATGGGAATGTGGGGCTCTTAGCAACTAGAGGAGACAGGAAGTCATGTGACCATGAAATGGTAATATAAGGAGTGCTGGCCCTGGGTAGTAGGGTGGATGGGGCGGACAGGTAAACACCCAAGCAAGAGTGCAGGGATAAGGGGAGAGCCTCTACCTTTACAGGCTTTCCCCACTGTCCACTCCTGGCTGAGGTGTCCTTGTTGGTGGCCAGAGTTGCTGGTGGGGGTTCCAGTGAGGGAGCCTACAGAAGGAGAGAGACAAAGAGAGGGGATAAGGTTACAGGGCTCTGGCAGGGAATGGGAGACAACAGGACTGCCAGCCCCAACTGCACATTTGCGACAATCGGGAGAGGCAGCAGGGAGCCAGTGTCAGGAACCGAGCTGGAAACCGCAGGTACAATGCAGCCCTTACTCATTCAAACAGTAGAAAAATAGAGCGACTGTGACTTCCTACTTGTACTAAATGAATTAAAGTAACACAAACAACAGCAGCAATATGGAGCAAATGCAACTTGCGACTTGTGATACAAAATCAGTCCTGGTCGGCCCAATTAAGGCACCAACAGTGTCCCATGTAGAAGTAGCATGTAGCACCCAAGCAAGAGTGCAGGGAAAAGGGGAGATCCTTTACTTTTACAGGCTTTCCCCGCTGTCCGCTCCTGAGTGAGGCATCCTGATTGGTCACTGGTGGGTGAAGAGTCGTACACGTGAGCTGGAGGTGAATTGTTGGTGAAGAGCAGGTGGTGGAGGGGAGAGACCGGGTGCCAAAAACAGAAAAAGGTGAGTGATTCTGGGCTTCTGTCCACCATGCACTATATAGAATGGTGTACAGTAGCCCTGTCACACAACTACGCTTTTCTAACACCTTGTTGTTACTATGACATCAAAGGGACCTCTTGGGCTTCGGTTTCAAGGTCAGTGACGTCATAATAACAACTTAGTGTAAGAATAGCATTGTTGTGCATTGGCTACCATACTCTAGCTTATATATGTTATAGGATTCGTAGGAACACTACGAGTCAGAAGCACTAGTCATGTATGACTCGCCATTTTACAATGGGTACTACCTTTATCAAAAGCTGTTTTGAATAGCTTCATAGCGTCACTTGTCACCACCTCCTCTGGCAAGCTGTTCCAGTTTGCCCATCTCTCTCCGACTTATCCAGGAACCTCTTCTAGAACTTCTATAAAAATTTGTTGCTCCTTAAAATTCATCTTAATACAGGCTTGGGTTAACCACATGGAACCTGATGTACTTGTGATCTCAGAATCCTGGCTTTGTCCATCCACGCTGGACAAAGAGGTCAACATTCCCAACTACCTGTTATTCAGAGAAAATAGATATACTAGAGGTGGCGGCGTAGCCATTTATGTTAAGGATAAGTTCATGGTCACTACCATCGATTTCACCTCAGTCGCCAATGGTTTTGAATGTCTGTCTATTAAAATTGAAATAGCTCCATCATTGGCTCTCCATGTCATAGGATGCTACAGACCCCCATCCTCAAGGTCGCAGCTCCTGTCTCACCTTTCATTTACTATGGTAACTAACACCTTGGAAACTATTATAATAGGGGACCTTAACTATGACTGGCTGTCCAGTGCCTCACTTCCACTCAAATCCTTCTGCGACTCCCATGGGCTTACCTTACTTGTTAGTGAGCCAACACGCATCAATAAGAAAAACCCTATGAAAAGCATGTTACTAGACATTCTTCTAGTAAGTAAACCTCATTCCTTCTCCCATGCTGGAATTTTCTCGGCTGATGTTAGCGACCATTGTATTATCGCTGCCATAAGGGCAGCCCCTAAACTGCCATCTTCAGCCAGGTTCTCCACCAAAAGATCAAAATGGAACTTCGACCCACTTGCATATATCAGTGAACTGAAAGCCTCCCTGCTTTGGCAGGGCTTCTATTTAGCCAACTCAGTAGAATCAGCGTATGCCATTGTAACTCCCCTGCAAATGGGGGTTCCCAAAAGACTTCCAGGAGCTTGCTTGAATGCTCCAAGCCTGAATGGTGTTTGGCATTTAAGCCATTTATCAGTGAGTGTTTTAGAACCTCTGGTACTGTCTCTTTAAGAGCTGTCTGCTTGCAGACATAATTAGTTTGTATGGGGGACTGTGTGTTTCTTTGATTGAGTACCACTCAAGCTGCTGCCAATTCACTTCATTTTGCAGTCACTAGGAGTGCAAAGGGAACCTATCTGAAAGATGTAACTGTTTGCCAGAAATTATTTAGAGTAATAATGAAATTACAGTTTGTCTAACCTGCTTTCTTTGCAGTCAGAACTGTGTCTGCTAGTTCCCATTCTAGTTTTGAAACTGCTGAACTGGACCAATCAGTGTGGAAAAGCTACTTTAAATGGTGCCTTGGACGAATCAGAACTTGGACTCATAATCTGAGCCAGCCACAAGAGGATTGTATGGGCAGTGACTCTGGGAGATGTAGTTTAGACTTCAGTGCCTTTGGACCAACAGCAACAGTCTATTGTGAGTGACAGCCAATCCAGTCAAGAACTGGGAGGAACTCAAAGGAAGTGCCGGTTTTGTCGGTTGGAGTTTCAGTTGAGCTTTGGCAGTGAAGAAGGAAGGAGCCCTGCTTTTCAGTGTGCAGTTTTAGTCAAAAACGTGTAAGGCCCAGAGTTCCGTCTGCAGCTTGTGTAACAGCTTGTTAGGACTGAATCTGCCCTGTGAAAAGAATCAAAGGATCTCTGAAGAGTAGAAACCAGGCTCACCCTGTAGAAGACTGGAGGAATTGCTGAAATTTGCCCTCGGTCTGTCAGGAACTGAATCTGCTGTGTGTTCTCCTGGGTATTGTGCAGTATTGCGATCGGGATACAGATGCAGCCTGCCTGGTATAGTGCTTTCTTTATATGGATGTGTGAAGAGGTTCGTGTACCCTAAGTGAGCCCTGCTGACATTGAAGGACCCTATCTTATTTGGAGGTCGTGAGTACTAATTCAGGGTCGCTCCCTGTTGAATTGCCACATTAAATCCAAATAGAATTACTGTACTGCTGACTGTTTAATTCTCCTTTTCTCTGTGTGAAGGGCCCCTACCAGCTGCCACGGTTTGGACTAGCCACTAGGGCTTGGGTACCAGGGACAGTAACTGATAGGATAGGCCTGTGCACAGAGCCATAGGTAGATTATTAGAGTGATAAGCTAATTAACCTGATTTCCCTGTCCTTGTTATATCCCCTAAATAAATCAGAGCTGCTTGTTTCAGCAAAGTTATACTGCCTGAGGTATTTGTCTATGTTAAAGTACTGTACTGTGATTGTTGCACTGTATCTTCATTTCACAGGAGGTCCCAGTGTCGGAACCAGACCTGGGGGTAAGTGTATACTGTGAAGGTAATTCTGATATATTGTGTGGGCCACTAGTGGGAAGAAAGGGGGGTTGCAGTGTCCCAGAGGGCTGTGACCAAGTTAGTTTAACTATTGCAAACCCTGACCTCTGGGTGGAGGCACCCGCCATTGGATCCAGGCCCCTCA
Source organism: Neoceratodus forsteri (assembly GCA_016271365.2). Classification (NCBI taxonomy): domain Eukaryota; kingdom Metazoa; phylum Chordata; order Ceratodontiformes; family Ceratodontidae; genus Neoceratodus; species Neoceratodus forsteri. Next base: position 1,128,997,552 of record CM028129.1, on the reverse strand, counting down.
ACCTGTTAGTGGCAAATCAGGCAAGGGTAGTAGCCCCTGGGATAGCGCCATCTAGGGGTTACACCATTTTCCATGAAATTGTATCCTGTGCCCTCAACACCCATGCACCCCTGTTAAAAACCTGTGTCAAGGCCAGGAAGTGCCGCTGGTTCACTGCTGAGCTCAAGACAGCACTATTAAAAAGGGACAAGCTCTGGAAAATAGCTCGCAAACCCAATAAAACAGAAGACTGATGTCTCTTCAGATCAACCAGAAACTTCTGCACTAAGCTGATCAGAGAGGCTAAGGCCAATTTCTATCGTGCTGAACTCGACTCTGCCTCTAATTGCCCTACCAAGTTTTGGTCCACAATAAAAGAATTATCTGGTCATACTACAGGTAACATGCTCCCCACAAAAATGATCTTGGATAATGTAACTATCAACAACAACAAAGAGATATTACGAGCCTTCAACAATCATTTTGCCACTGCCGGTCTAGCATTTGATAATTTGCTTGCATGTAGCCTACGTTCTCAGCCTACTATGCAACCTCCGGTATCTAATTCCACTGAAGCAGTCTTTTCCTTCTCCCCTGCCTCCCTAAAAGAGGTTGAAGATCTTCTACTCCAGCTGGATTCCCGAAAAAGTGCAGGCGCTGACACCTTTGATCCGTACTACCTAAAGATAGCCTACCATGTCTTGGCTGTACCTATTACGCATCTTTTCAATCTATCTCTTTCACAAGGGACCATCCCTCACATGATGAAAACCACACATGTTATTCCATTATTCAAATCTGGGGACCCCTCTGATCTAAATAATTATAGACCGATCTCCCTCCTCCCTATTTCATCAAAACTATTGGAAAAGATTGTGAATGCCCAATTGAGATCTTTTATAGATAATACAAATCTGCTAAACCCCATGCAGTCTAGCTTCAGATCTAAACATAGTACGATCATGGCCCTGGCCAAGGTGATAAATGACTGGCAACATGATCCAGAGAACAAAAAATTTGTCTGCGCCATTTTTTCAGACCTAAACAAGGCATTCGAGACTGTTGATCACAGCCTACTGCTATCCTCACTAAAAGAAATTGGCCTCGACCCTACCTCCCTGCATTGGTTTGACGACTGTCTCACGAACAGACACCAGCAGGTCAAGGCTGAAGGTGAACTTTCTATTTCCAATCCGTTAAAACGAGGTGTCAAGCAGGGCTCCATTCTGGGGCCACTTCTATTTACTATCTACATAAACAATATAGACACTACCACCAAAGAGGCAAAAATCCATCTGTTCGCAGATGACACAGTGATTTACCTGAGCCGCACATTGCCTGTACTGCCTGCAGAGACCTACAGGCTGACTTCAACCTACTGCAACACCAGCTAATAGAAAAAAAGCTATTGCTTAATGCCAAAAAAATGAAAGCGATGCTTTTTTCTCCTGTTAATAATGTGTCATACCCTGCTGTTGTTGGTACTATCCTTCCCATCTCCACTCTTTTAGGGGAAAATTTGGAATTTGTACTGAAATTCAAATATCTGGGGGTCTGGCTAGATCACAAACTTTCCTTTGTGGATCATCTGGAGGATCTGTTAAAGAAACTGAGGCAGAGACTTGGTCTTTTTTTCAGGATTAACCGCCTACTAACTACAGAGGCTAAGAAGCAGCTTGTCCAGTCCACGTTCCTCTCCTTAATCGACTATGCTGACTTTATCTACAGTCAATGTGCTTCCTCTTAGCTTAGTAAACTGGACATACTATATCACAGAGCCCTGCGCTTCGTTACTGGTCTCCCCTTCTCCACCAACCACTGCCTCTTATATGCAGCTGTGGGATGGACCTCCTTACAGTATAGACGCAACAGGAATATGGCCTATTGGACATACAGTACTATTATTGGTAAACTTCCGCAGTATATTGCTGATTGTCTGCCTCCCAGTGTGCCTGGAACTTATGCTCTAAGAAGTTGTTTCCTGCTCTTTTTAAAAGTGCCCGGGACTGCAACACGCTTTGGGAGAACCGCCATAGGTTTTGTACTGCCATCATTATGGAATGAGCTTCATGAATCTCTGAAATTAAAGTCTCCTGTCAGTCTTGCTGTATTCAAGACTTTGTACGCAAAATATATTACAGAAGCCTGTAATTGCTTCAAATGACCATAGTTCACTTATGCCTACTCCTCTCATACCCCCTATTCCACTCTTCACTTCACGCAACTTGCTCATGCTTCTCTTACCAACCTAACATCCTCTGACCTCCCTTAAACACCTGCATACCTGCTTATCCCCCAGCCTGTCAACCTAAACCTCCCGGTCGCAGTGTCCAAACCTCAAACCCCTTCCCCTCGTCAGACACCTCCTTACACCGCCTGCCTTTGTCGTAATATATGTGTTTTGGAAACTGCCAATGTATTATCTTTCTTCTGTAGCACTCCCCCTAGCCTCTTCTACTTTTGTCTAAAATATGCCTTTTCCTCTTCATACATACTACCCATGTATATATTACCTGAATTTAGTGTTATTCATTATGTGATAGATATGTGATGCAGGTTCTCCTGCACTGTTGTGTACTTTTATTTTCTGTTATATTAATTGTATATAATTTGTATAGTTATTTGACCTTGTGTAATGGAGGTCCACCTTGCAAATGAGCTTGCTCAATGGTGTCTGCCTGGATAAAGATTTTGTTTGATTGACTGATTGATTGAAAATCATGTCTCCCTAATTCTTCTTCATTCTAAACTATAACAATCTTGATCCACCATTCTCTGTTCGTATGATTTATCTTTCAAAGCTTTAATCATTGTGGTAACCCTTTTCTTTACCCCTTCCCATCTTGATATATCTGCACTGTGCTGTGGAGACCAGAACTGAACCCATGACTCCATGTGCAGCCTTATGAGTGACCTGTACAATAGCGTAATCACCTCTTTAATCCTGCTAGTTATATTCCTCTTGCTACATCCCAAAATCCAGTTAAATTTTTCGATAATTTGTCCACACATTTCTCTCTGTTTGAAATCACCTGAAATAATTATACCCAAATCTCCATCCACGTTGGACACCCTGAGTTCAACCCCATTCATAGTGTAATTGACTTCTATATTACTAGTGCCAAAATGCACAACTGTGCATTTATCTAGGCTAAGTCACCTTTTAGCAGAATAAAAAAGCAAGTACTCCAAACAGGCATTTGTTCATAGCTTTATTGTACTCAAATATCAAAACCCCAATATGCAAAAAGGAGTGCAAGAGCAGCGCAAAGGCTTGCGCCTGTGCCCAACCTACTGGCTGCTATATTCAGTCAGATGGTGGACCAGCACTATCCAACTAAATATCAGTCCATGGTGGTGCAGCACTAAGTCAAACTGTGCTGCCCTGACATGGATCTCAGCTGTATCTAGCCCACAGTAAATAGCACTCCTGGATCAGATAGTACTGGGACCCATGTGGCTATATTCAGTCACACCATGCAAATGAATTCATGGGACATGCAAGGTGCTAAGGGGCCACTTGCATGCCCATTATGGGCTCATTTGTATGATGAGTGATGACCCTTTCAAACAACATGAAGTTTTGCTATATTATAGACCTTAGCAGTTTGTTCCAGCTCTAGAACTGCCCCGGAGTGAAATGGTTAAAACCATTCCAAAATAGAATTTTGGCACGAGAGCGGCTCTATCTGTGTCATTTCAAACTTGAACTGTCAGATTCTTTACTCCGCCTCAGTGAACAGTCGCTCCGGAGATTTCTCCTTCTGCTTGGTTCATTTCTCGGTTTAAAAAGTGTTTTCTCGGTTGGATTTAACGAGAATAGTTTTATTTTAACCATAAAACCGTTCAGTTCAAGCTCTATCTGTAGTAACAATGAAGTAAATGAAGTTTTGTCTGTGTGGAACTTGTAAGTTATCGGTTGTTCTGAACCGATCAGTGGGTTTAAAACTCATTTAAAACTAAAAGTTACTATTTTAGAGTGCGGTTCCCGGTTCTTACGGTTCTAAAAAAGCGGATTTATTACGTTTTCCAATACCCGTGACATGGTTAGGAACCGATAAGGGTGTCTTGCCTGGCACTGCCGTTAAATGGGCAAGTTTTTGGTTAGGCTGGCATTATGTCTGAGAAACCCAAAAGAAAAACCGGGCCCACTGGGTTTCAACACTGTGATGTTTGTGGGGAAGTCTTTGCCAAGGCTGACCCACACACCACATGTGTTTATTGTCTGGGGTTTGACCACCTCCAGTCAGACTGCCAGGTATGTAAGAATTTCCTGCAGCCACCCTGGAAAAAGATTGGGCAGGCTCAGGGACGAGAGGCCAAAAAGTCCGCTGACCCGGATGGCCAGCCCGTTCGGTGCCAACCGAACCAGAGAGAGTCCCTCTGACCAGAGCCAGACTTCCTCGGGCAAAGAAAAGCTGGTCCTGAGGAACCAATTCCAGTAAAGAAACAAGAAAATCAGCAGGTCTGAGTCCAAAATTCCTTCTCCAACTGCTGCAGAGATAACAAAGCCATACAAATTGTCCAGTCACTGTCTCAGGGTCCGTCCGAACCACCACTATCTGGTAAAGGTCGGTTCGTCCAGTCCAGTGGTTCAGGATTATGATATTGAGGAATTTTATGAACCAGAGGAGGGGGAGGAGGATTATGAACAGTATGAATGTGGCTGGGAAGGTCTGGGTGTGCCCATTGAATCGGACATCTCCCCAGACAGACCTTTAGAATCTCCCCCTATGCTGTCTGAGTCCCCATCTCATTTTATGTTTTATAAAAAAGTTGCTGAAACCCTCCAGCTTCCCTTAGAAGAGGCTGTGGATGAGCAAGAGGAGCCTGATTTTGTAGAAATGATGGATATTCCAGAGTCTAGGTGATTGTCTGTCTGTTCCTTTACATAAGTCTTTTAGGAAACAAACAATTAAAATTTTAAAAGCTCCTAATTCTGTGCCTCCTGTAGATAAAAAGATGGACAGAAGGTATACATTGTCAGGCCCTGATATAGAATTCCTTTCTCAGCAGTGCAGTCATGTTGGGGTAGTTCAGGCTGCCGCCTGTGATAAAGCTAATATTTCCTTGGCTTCACATCCTCCTGACAAGGATTCCAGGAAGATTGATGCCATGGCAAAAACAGTATATGGCAGCCTCTCTGGGACTCAGGCAAGCAAATTATATGGCTTATGTAGCTAGGTATCAGAAATCTAGATGGGATACTGTTATGCAATTGGCCAAGCAGGCCCATGGCCAGCTGGCTAGTGAACTAGAACAGGTGGCTGCTGATGGCATTGAAGCCTCTAAGGTTCAGTTTCATGCTGCTGTGGATGTTAATGATGTTTCCTCTAGGTCATGGCCACATCTGTAGCTTTTCGTAGGTTGGCCTGGCTCAGGTGTACTAGTTTGTCACAGGATACCCAGACTAAGGCTATGGATTTTCCTGTAGGGGAAATTCTCTGTTTGGAGAGCATACAGAGAATTACATGAAGAAAGATGGATGAATATAGGACTACTTACAAGGTGCCCAGGCTAAGGACGGCAAGCCACTCCTCAAGGCATGCCCCAGGGGTAGGGGTAGGCCTTTTCACAGGCCTTTCTAACAGACTCAGGCCTCCTCTGCCTATGCTCAGAGGGGCTTCTTCAGAGGCAGGGGCAGACGAGGGGTGGGCAGACCTGCTCCCACCCCCCAGCCTAAAGCTCCTGCGAAACAGGTACCCTGATGGGGTGCCCAGGGCCGATTCTCCTGTACCAGTGGGGGGCAGGCTGGCTTACTTCAGTCAGAATTGGGCTTCTTTAACCCCAGACAAGTGGGTCCTGGAAGTAGTAAGCCAGGGTCTGGTTCTCAGCTTCAAAAAGTTTCCCAAGTTGAGAAGCAGACTTTTTCTACCTGCAAGTGCTTCAGAGACCCTCGCTCTGGAAACAGAGGTCTCATCCTGTTAGCTCTCAGAGCAGTAGAAAGGGTTCCTCCCTGCATCAGGGCAGGGGTCTGTATTCAGATACTTCCTTACCCCAAAAGACAGGAGAATGGCGGCCCATTTTAGATCTCAGATATCTGAACAAGCATCTTTTGAAACCAAAGTTCAAAATGGTAACTCTGGCAATGATTTTACCTTCCCTAAGGCCAGGGGACTGGCTAGCCTCCCTGGACCTCAAGGATGCCTATTTCCATGTCCTAATCAGAAGATCCCATCGAAAGTACCTCAGATTCGAACTGCTCTCAGGTCATTACCAGTTCAGAGCAATGCCTTTGGCCTTACCTCTGCTCCAAGGGTATTCACAAAGTGTCTAGCAGTGGCAGTGGCCCACTTAAGGAGGCAGAGGATTGCTGTTTTCCCTATCTAGACGACTGGCTCATTGTAGGCCAGTCCCCAGAACAGGTAAAATCTCACCTGCAGGTCACCCAGCAGCTTCTCACCTCCCTGGTTTTCTGCTAAACCTACCAAAGTCGGTTCTGGAACCAGTCCAGGTACTCACCTTTATAGGGGCAGAATTGGACACAAAGCTAGCCAGAGCCTTTCTTCCCCAGAAAGGGTAAGGAATTTAGTGGCTCTGGCCTCTTCCTTCACTCTGCAGGTCTCTCGACCAGCAAGACACTTTCTGCAGCTCCTGGGGCACATGGCTGCATCCACAGCTGTTGTGCAGGAGCCAGATTTCAGATGAGAGACATTCAGTTTCACTTGAGAACCTTTTGGTCTCAGAGAAGAGACCCCTTTCCAAGTTGGTCCCAGTGACTCTAACCTTGATCCTAGCTCTCCAGTGGTGGCAGGATCAGAGCAATTAAGAGCGGGGTCCCTTCATTTCCCTTCTCACGACTTGACTCTCACTACAGATGCTTCCCTTCTGGGTTGGGAGCCCACATGGGCGACCTTTCCACTCAGGGAGTTTGGTCCCCAGGAATCTGCTCTCACATCAATTTGCTGGAACTCAGAGCTGTCTTTTTAGCTCTTCAAGCTTTTTCTGCATCTGTCCACGACAAGGTGATACAAGTCAGAACAGACAACACCACAACAATGTGGTACATCAACAAGCAGGGGGGCACTCGGTCTTCGACCTTGTGCACCGAGGCAATGAAGTTGTGGTCTCTGGCCTATTCCTGAACACTTCCTCATAGCAGTTCATCTTCCAGGGAAGGACAATGTCCTAGCGGATGCCCTCAGCAGGATTTCCCAGGGCCATCACGAATGGTCCCTGGATCCTCAAGTGCTGGGGATAGTTTTTGCCAGGTGGGGCATCTCTCAGATAGATCTTTTTGTAGCCCCAGACGATCACAAACTTCCTCTGTTCTGTTGCAGGCCTCCAGTGCTGGGCTCAGTTCCCCTGGATGCCCTTCTTCTGGATTGGGAGGGGAAGTTCCTCTATGCTTTCCCCCCTTTCCTCTCCTATTCAAAGTACTAGTCAAAATCAGATCTCAGCCTTGCAGGGTGATTCTGATTACCCCGGATTGGGCCAGGCAGCCTGGTACCCACTCCTTCTGTCTCTGACAGTCCATCTTCCCCTGTGCCTCCCCAGGAATCACAATCTGTTGACTTGCCCAGGGAAGGGTTTGGTATCCGGACCTCAATCCCTCAACCTCAAGGCCTGGCTCTTGAGGAGTTAAGAGTTGCTGATTTACCTCTCTCAGGGTGTTCTTGAGATCTAAAGGCTTCAGAAAGCCTTCCACTAGGGCTACTTTATAGTTCTAAATGGAAAAGGTTTTCCATTTGGTGTGCTGGGAAAAATATTTCCCCAGAATCTGCTGAATTGCCCATTTTGTTAGATTACATGGTACATCTTAATTCCTTGGTCTCAGACCAGCTACCCTGAGAGTTCATTTGGCAGCTGTGTCTGCTTTTCTGTCAGCAGGAAAGTCATCCCTCTTTCCTCTCATCCTGTGTTTTCCAAGTTTTTAAGGATTACTCCATACTAATCCTCCTTTGGAACCGGCCCCTGCTTGGGACCTTAATGTTTGCATTGCCCAGTTAATGCAACCCTCTTTTGAACCGCTGTCTTCTGCAGAGCTTAAGTACCTAACTTGGAAAACTGTTTTTCTAGTGGCTATCACTTCTGCCAGACGCATAAGTGAATTGCAAGCCTTGTCAGTGGAGACTGACTTTATTTCTTTCCACAGGGATAAGGTAGTCCTTAGGACTAATAGGAGTTTTTGCCTAAGGTGGTTTCAGATTTCCATCTTAATCAATCTATCTCCCTTCCAGTATTTTTCACTGATCACTCCTGTTCGGGTGAGAGGAGGTTGCACAGCCTGGATGTTAAGAGATCTCTTAGTTATTATATAGAGCGTACCAAAGGTCACAGGTTCGAATCCTCCAACTTTTCCTTACCTATGGTGAAGTTGGGAAAGACAAACTGCCACTAAGAGATCAATAGCCAGGTGGATTGTCTCTGTATCCAATTTTGTTATCAGAGTGGGCAGAGCCCCCGGGTTTGAGGGCTCATTCTACCAGGGGTACAGCTGTCTCTAGCTGCTGCCAGAGATATCCCTTTATTAGAGATTTGCCAGGCTGCTACTTGGAAAAGCGGTACACACTTTTACCAAGCATTACTCCCTGGATGTCCAGGCCAGGAGAGATGCTCGGTTGCACAGCTGTTCTTCAGAGCCTATTCCCTAAGTAGGTTCTGCCCTCCTCCATGGAGGTACTGCTGTGTATTCTGCTAATGTCTATAATATAGCAAGACTTTATGTTGTTTGAAGAAAAATTACTCACCTTAGTAATGTTGTTTCTTCCAATGGAGTCTTGCTATATTATAGACCTCCCCAACCTGCCCCTCTCAGAACCTCTACTTGGTGGGTGCGGCAACTTAGTGTGGGCACTACTTATGTCCTGTTAGCATTTTGTCCCCTTTGGGACTTTGGGGTGTGTATGTATGCTGCGTGTGTGTGTTTTATTATACTTATGTTCCATTTTCATATTATTAGAATGGTGTTAGTATTTCTGGTCCCCTGACTTGAGTCTTGGGTGTTGGGACCATCAATGGTTATTATTTAGGTAGCCATTTGGCTAGTGTAGGTTACAGCTTCCACACAGACATTAGTGAGTTTGGCTCGTAAAGATCTGACAGTTCAAGTTTGAAATGACACAGATAGAGCTGCTCTCGTGCCAAAATTCTATTTTGGAATGGTTTTAACCATTTCACTCCGGGGCAGTTCTAGAGCTGGAACAACCTGCTAAGGTCTATAATATAGCAAGACTCCATTAGAAGAAACAACATTACTAAGGTGAGTAATTTTTTCTTAGTGCCCATCCTATATGTGCTTGACACGTCATCCCTGGAGTCTAGCAGCATCCCCCCACCCTGATCACCCATCCCGCGTTTCACTGACATTTCCCTGGTGTCCAGTGGCATCCCACACCTCCTGATCACCTGTCTCAAGTTCTGTTGACATTTCCCTGGTGCCTAGTGGCATCCCCCACCTCCTAATCACCTTTCTCGAGTTCTGTTGACATCTCTTTGGTGTCTAGTAGTACACCTCCACAACTGAACACTTATCTGATGACACCAATACTGATCCCTGGTGTCTAGTGTCACCCTCCACCCTTGATCACCTGTCCTGAATTCCATTGACATTATCCTGGTGTCTAGTGGCACCCCCTATGCCCCTATCACCTGTCCCAAGTTCTGTTGACTTTTCCCTGGTGTCCTGTGGCACTTCCACCCCCAATCCACCTGTCCTGAGTTCCATTAACTTCTCCCTGATGTTTAGCGGCACCCCAACCCCCCCACTCACTGAGCTCTGTTGACCTTTCCCTGTTGTCCAGTGGCACCCTCAGCCCCCAGATCACCTGTGCCGAGTTCCATTGAAATTTCCCTAATATCCATTCGCAACCCTCAGCCCCCAGTAACACATCCTGAGTTCCACTGACATCTGCCTGGTGTCTAGTGGTACCCCTACCCCCAAAACTCCCATCCTGTGACTCTGACACCCCCACCCCTGATCTCATCACTACCATTCTAGAGAGGGGAGTGACAACAGGTGCAGAAAAACTACAGAAATTGGTCAGCGTACACTGCACTGAAGGGTTGCTTCCCCCCAACTCTCTCCAGATATGGCTAGCAAAGATCAAAGCAGCACATCAGGAAGTATGGATGCTATTTCTGGCCATGGTGTCCAGTGGTAGCCCAGCCCCCGAAAGCCCATCAATATCAACACTGGTAAGCATTGGAGGTCCAGTAGCCCCCCACCAGTCCTGCCCACTCCCAGTACACCACCCCTCCAACCCCCCAGGGTCTCGGGGAATGTTTGTGGAATCCCAGTAGGGTGACGAGCACAGCCCTTCTCTCACCTCCTCAGCTAGCTACTGTACGAGATGACAGTGTGTGCGTGTACAGTACACTGTACATGTGCACACTTGTCAGCTCATACTGTGGCCAGCTGAGGAAATGAGAGGAGGGATGTGTCACTGACTGTGTCAGTATTCCATGAACATCCCAGGAAATTCTGGTAAGGGGGCAAAGATGGGTAGTGTACTGGAAGCGGGGGCAGGGGGCACTGGACCACCAGACCTTACCGGAGCGGATGTCGACAGGCTTTTGGGGGTTGGGGGCACCACTGGACACCGCAGTAGGAAATAGCATCCATACTTCATGATGTGCTGTTTTGCTCTTTGCTAGCCCTATCTGGACAGAGTTGGGGAGGAGCAACCCTTCAGGGAGGGTATGTAGTGTACGTTGGTCAATTTCTGTTGTTCTTCTGCACTTTGTTGTCACTCCACTTCATAGAATGGTGGTGATAAGCAAGGGATCTGGGAGTCCCAAGTCATGGGGGCAACATTTGTAGGAGGCTGTGATTTCATACCCCTGCTGTTGGTCTGACACACGTTTTATGGACTATCACTTAAAATGTATTGCAGCATACACATATACATAAAACCCATCTAAATGGGTTGCTGTGGTGTGCTGCCATGAGGAAGAATGCAATTCTGGAGTGACTGCAGAAATCTAATGTTAGCTGGGCCTGGCAGAGAGAGATCATGCCACTAGTGTCACAGAGGTGATGCTCTAGCCTTCCACAGAGGGAGGCCCAGAATGCATCCCTCCTGATCCCCTGTGTCCAAGTTAACAGTGGGACTTGGAAATGCTCACTCCTCATGGCTGTTGGGCACAACTATGTAGGACTCTCAGGTTATAATTTGGCTCAGGTTTGCTTCCTTGGAATGGACAGAAACAGACTGTTATTGAGAAGGTGAGGCACTCAGTTCTAAGGGGGGTAATGCAGACTTATAAGAACTCCCAACCCCCAAACTAGCATAGTACTGGCACTGAATCCACACCATTGTACACAGGTGCTCGGGGAGATGAGGGTGCCACTAGACACCAGGGATAGGTATTGGTGTCACAGGGTGAATGTTCAGAGGGTGGGGTGTGCCACTATACACTAGGGCAGCGGTGCCCAATACGTGGATCTTGATCCACTGCTGGACCTCAAGAGATTTTTGGTAGATATTGGGGAAGAGTTTGCATTTTTGAATCAATGAAGATCCTTACAGCTGCTGAGTGTAATTATTGTACTTTTTGTTCACCTTATTGTTGGTGGCTCTCGGATCTTCTTGAGATCTACCAAAATGGGTCAGAATACGAGGTCTATTGGTAACCACTGTGCTAGGGAAAAGTCAACGGAACTCGGGATGGATAATCAGGAGGTTGTGGGTGCCACTGAACACCAGGGAGATGTCAACAGAACTCAAAACGGGTGGTCGGGGAGTGAGGGATGTCACTAGACACCAGGGATGGGTATTGGTGTTACGGGATAGGTGATCAGAGGGTGGGGGGTGATATTAATCACAAGGGATAGGTAGTGGTGTGACAGGACAGGTGTTTGGGGGGTGAAGGGTGCCACTAAACACCCAGGATATGTCAATGGAACTTGGGACAAGTGATCAGTGGTGGTGCCACTGGACACCAGGGAAATGTCAGTGGAACTCAGGACAGGCAATCAGGGGTGGGAGGTGCCACTAGACACCAGGAAAAGATATCAGTGTCATGGGACCAGTGTTTGAAGGTGGGGGTGATACTAGGTACCATGGAGTAGTCAACGGAACTTGGGAGGGGTGTTCAGGGGTGGAGGGCAGTAGACAACTACCAGATGTCAACATAATTCGGGATGGGTGGTCATGGGGAATGAGGGGCCACTGGACACTAGGAATAGGTATCGGCATCACAGGACACATATTTGGGGGTGGGGGGTGCCACTAGACACCGGTTATATGTTTCAGTAATATGGGCTGGGTGTTGGAGGAGTGGGGGTGCATTGAACACCAGGGCCTGCAACCTCACTGGCATGATGGCGATCAGATGTGGGCGACTGCAGTACAGCTGTACTGCCATTGGTGGGGTGGGGACATGGGCTTAGTACCTGGTTAACACAGAAACACAGAAATATAGAATTTGATGGCAGATAAGGGCCGCTTGACCGACCTAGTCTGCCCATTTCCCTACCTAACAGATAAGCTGCAGATCCTAGTTAACCAACAGCCTACTTTCTCCTACCCCCCACTAGAATTGCCTTATGTCTGTCCCATGCATTCTTGAATTCCCCCACTGTTTTTGACTCTACGACCTCCTCAGGAAGGCCCTTCCATGCATCTACAATCATCTCTGTGAAGAAATACTTCCTTACATTACCTCTGTGCCGGCCCCCCTCTATCTTCAAATTGTGCCCCCTTGTTCTTGCTTTTTTTTTTTAGTTAATTTGTTTTTTATTTTTGAGTTTAAATAATAATAAGCTTTATTTATGAGTGCAGTTCTCCAAACCAAAGTGCTGTACATATTAAAATATCGATATTAAAAAAAATATACTCACTAAAAGCTTGTTGAAATAGGTGAGTTTTTAACGCTGCCTTAAAGCTCTCCACAGCCCTGCACTCTTGAGTCTGATGAGGTAGAGAGTTCGACAGGGTAGGGGCACCATGCATAAAAGCACAGGCTCCCAGACAGATGTTTTCAGCCGAACCCTGGGAACCTCTAACAACTCCATATCAGTTGAGAGGAGGGGATGGCCAGGGCTTTAGGGAATCAGGAGACCTTACAGATAGCTCAGACCCCGTCCATGAAGGACCTTACAGGTAAGAGTCCAACCCTAAAGGTGATCCACCACTGTACAGGCAGCCAGTGCAGTTCGCACAGCACGGGAGTGATGTGACTCGAACAAGGAGTCCCAGTCAACAACCATGCTGCCGTGTTCTGCACCAGCTGTAAGCAATGGATATCAACCCCCGGAAGCTCCAGGAAGAGGGAGTTACAGTAGTCTAGGTGCGAAGTTACAAAGCCGTGGATCAATATCGGCAAGTCACCAGATGGAACAAAGTGCTTAATCCTGGCGATATTCCTAAAATGTTAAAAGGAAGACTTGACGACTGCTGACACCTGTGAATGCAGTGTCAGCCCATCATCAAGAACCACCCCCAGGTCATGCACCTGTTCAGAGGAAGACAGCTGAGCACCTCCAAGCCAAAGACTGGAAGGTAGCCCCACTACTGACCTCTCCATCTGGTGACCCGGATCCACACCAACACCTCAGTCTTCTCGGAATTCAGTTTCAGCCAGCTGGATCTCATTCAGTCATGGATTTCTGCCAGGCAGCTGCTAAAGACTGAGACCACACTATCCTGGTCAGGCGCAAAACACAGACAGAACTGGGCATCATCTGCATAGCAGTGAAACCTCAGTCCATATCATCTTACAATGTCTCTGAGGGGCAGCATATAGACTGTGAACAACATAGGGGACAGCTTAAACAAACATATAAGCTGACCCAGTGGTGCTAAAGGTTGAGGTGATGGAAACCACACCTCACACTATGTCAACGACCCATGTTCAGGGACGAGCATGGACCATTGAGGGTCGGCAGGGGAAGAGAAGGTACGAGCATCTGCCGACAGCTCACCTTCTTCTGGGGAGGGAGGTAGGGATGCAGGACTCAGCACTCAGGTTCCTCTAGGTGGCAAATGGGGGGTACAGTGTCGTACCCTGCATGCAAGAGGGAAGGTGGTGCATGGCAGATGTTAGCAGAAACATGCTTGAGAGCAAGCCTGTCTCCTGCACTGGGTGTCATTGCACGATCATACGCGCCTAATGGGGAGGGATGGAACCACCAGAACAAAGGGAATGCCCCACAGTGCTGGTAGGTGATGGCGCGCCCCAACCCCATGCACACTACCCGACTCTGCCCACCTGGATCCCGATCCTCTGCATGCCACCAATGCCTTGATGATACTAGATGTCTGGGGCACCTGTAGGAGTGGCAGCCCCGCCCTGGGGTTAAGCTAGGGGGTCTCTCACCAGGCAGAGGTAAGGCACCTGTGGAGCTCTGGAAGGGGACCTAGGAGTGATGGGGTTTCAGGCTGGGTGGGAGACAACTGGGATGCTGCCTGAGGGAGGCCACCACTCCAGTGATGGGAGGAAAAAAGTGTAAAAAAACAAGGAAAAAAAACAAGAATACAAACAGGGAGCATCACTTTGTACATTACCAGAAAAGAGCTTTTCACATTAAGTACACAACCCAAATTAATTCTGTACATACCGTACATCAGAAATTTGTTACGTGGCTAAGGTCTTGCTTTATGTTTCTCTTGAATTTAAATCAGACAAAATATCATTTCACTCTACTTCGTGAAAGAGATACAGATTGGAGCCATACATCCCACTAATTTCCCTGTGCATTAATGACCTGTGTATAAGACTGCCTCTTTGATACCGGTTGCTGCCACTTTTGGTATTTTTTAGGCCTACTGTGGTACTCGGGGGAAGGAGGGAAGGGAGTATTTTGTCTAGGTTTGGGGTCCATCCATCACCTTGGGTTTAGAGTCATGGAGGCCTCAAGAGATCCTTACGTCTGGGGCTTTTTCTCAAGAGGGAGGGTCCCCAGGTGTATTTGAAGTATAGGTCCCAAATTTTTTATAATGCAATTATCCAGGCTGTGTGTGGGTGATGATGTGCGATATGGTCGTCACCACACATTCAGTTACTTCACTACCAGTCTAGCATTGCTTGTAAAGCGCTTTGAATGTATGAAAAGCACAATATAAATGCTGATTCTTCTTCTTATTCTTCTTCTTCTTTTGAAACTTGGCTACCTGATGCATGTGAAAGTGTGCCATTTTGGATTATAATGTAGCCAAGGCCTCTTCCCATTCCCTGAGGGTTGGAATTTCGGTGGTTCTCTGTCACCCGAGCAATAATCGTTTGGCTTCAATGGTTGCTAGGAGCAACCATGTACTTTTAGGGAGAGGTAACTTTGTGGATGCTTCTGTAATTCCCGGTAACATCAGTGTGGCTGTGCGAGGAATGGGTTCCTGGAGGATTTTGGAACATTGGTCTAGAATGTTGTTCCAGTAGCTTTGTATCAGGGAAATCCAAAATTAGCATACTCAAACCTTTTATGTTGCTTCACACACTAGAATTTATATTTCTTCTAAGGGGTGCTGCTGGGTTTTGGCATACAACAAACAATCCAAAAGAACCAGGGCACACCCCCACCCCCCACATACAACATAGCACATTTAAACTTTCCACTGCCAAAATTGGCTATATTTACTTTAAGCTCCATGTCAGGAGTGGGTCCTCTTAGTTTCAGACTGAAATTCCTGTGTGAGTAAGCTAAATCACCAATGTCAAGGTGGGACCCTTGATTTAGTCCCTAACTTTCCAATGCCTCAATGGCTAATGTGTCTAATTGGCTTCTTTTATGCACTGTGCTCTCATCAAGGATTTTACACAGGTGTTCAAAGGGTGCATGCTAAGAAGGGGCACCACAGACTCCTAAAACTCAAACAAATCCAAAATTAGCATGCTCAAACCTTTTATGTTGCTTCACACACTAGAATTTATATTTCTTCTAAGGGGTGCCGCTGGGTTGTGGCATACAACAAGCAATCCAAAAGAACCAGCGCACACCCCCCCCCCACATACAACATAGTATATTTAAACTTTCTACTGCCAAAATTGGCTATATTTACTTTAAACTCCATGTGAGGAGTGGGTCCTCTTAGTTTCAGACTGGAATTCCAATGTGAGCAAGCTAAATCGCCGATGCTGGTTCTTTTGGATTGCTTTGTATCGGGGGACAGGCCCACAGAATATGCAGCAGATCTGCCCCCTATGCCTTACATCTCCAGCAGTGATCATTGGTCAGCAAGCCCATCTTTTTCAGTTGTGTTGGGGTCTTGTACCAATGATGCATGATTTTATTTTGGATAAGCAGGTTGCTCTGATTCAAACAGGTATGGTGGGTCATTTTCCAAGCCTGGGTCCAGGCTTGTTCTGATAGGGGTATCTTTAGCACTTTCTCCCATTTTTGTTTGGGGAACAGGGATGGCTCCCTGAGGCATCCTTCAGCATTTTATAGATTGCACCTGATAGGCCTTTTCGTATGTTGATCCAGAATTGTATGGGTAACTTCAGCAGTCTTTCCCTTGAGTACTTGCCGCAGGTGGAACAGTCACATTGTTGCCTCTTTCTGGAGATATATTAGCTTCATATTTGCAGGTATCTCCAGAAATCCTCTTTAGGGAGCCCATATCTTGCTTGAAAGGCCAGATAGCTATCAAGTGTGTGTTAGGGATGGTCAGGTTATCCCAACAACATATTTGTTTGGTCTGTCATGTGTTCCACTTAAGAGGTTTTGATCCTATCATGATGTGCGGACTATTCTAATTAGGTATGTAGATGCCCAGTCTGTTGCAGTACTTAGCCCATTTTGCCACCTTTTTCCAGACTGTATGGCTTGCATCTAATTGCACCCATTTTCTAAATTCTTTCAGGAGTGTATAACCTAGGTATGTTAAGGGGGAAGCTCCGCTCAGTATTATGGTTTCCAATTTTATCCAAGTTGGTGGTTCTAGCCCTGTGTGGGAGAATGCTTTGCATGTTTCTGTAGTCAGAAAAGCATAATGGTAATGCATATAGGGCCTTACGCACTATGCCAATGTGCTTTGTAAACCGGGCACGTTGGCATTGCTAAGTCGGAATGCTGTGGAGCAGTGGTCATGCGGCATTCACGACTGGCAGGCGCAGCTGGTGCGCGCTTGATCTCCTGAGTGTGTGAACAGCAACACGCTGGGGGCAGGTGAGGGTGCATGCCAGCTGTATGCATCATTCATCATGGTGAGTATGGCTGCACACCAGGGTGCATAGGGACAAGCATGTACCTCAGGGACAGCCCTGCCGTAAGAGCCCCAACGCGCCCAGCCCCCGCGCACACCAGACTAGAGAAGGGGCTCATGAGCAGGGTAGAAGTCCCACTCACACACAGTTGTGGTTGGCCTGACCCTGAACCCCGCCCCCCCCCGGCAGACAACTCCACACTCTACAGGATGATCCTCACCACTGCCCCCCCCCATGACTGCACTCCCACGCCCATGCAGCCCAGCGTCGGGTAGTGCCAGCAAAACCAACAGCGGGACACGGCCATTCCCCTCCCCACCAGCATTGACATCATCCTAACCATACCTGCAGGTGGGGTGCCAGGTGCCCTACGGCCAGCGGCACAGCCCTCTGCACACCCCCACGTTCGCCGTCCATCTGACCTACACAGCGGCACGCAGCCAATGCACACCCACAGAGGTCAGACAGTTGGCAGCCGTAGAAGTGTGTGAAGGGCTGTGCCACTGGCTGTCAGGGACCCGGTACGCCACCCCCAGGTACGGGTAGGGTGTTGTGGGGGGGCACCATGACATATGTGTTGGGTCAGGGGTACAGGGTTTGGGAGTCACCTGTGTAGGACAGCAGGCGCACCAGTGTGATGTGTGTGCATTTAGGGGGGGTGCATCGCTCCGTAGGAGCCGGGGTGACCTGGGCTGGGGAATGTGGCTAAGATGCCCCCGTGCTCTGGGGATGTTGGTTATGACACAGCATGCAAAGGGGCAGTGCTCTGCAGGTTCGGGTGTCCGCAGGTGCAGTTCACGTTCCCAGATCCGCACCCAGCTACGTAAGTGATCCGCTGCGGACCCAGGGCAGGCATCTGACTGGATGCCTGGCTGGGTCCATCACCTCCCGGCCGCCCTGCACAGACCTGCACACTGGGGGCGCGGGCCTCAGACAGGTGGTGGCTGGTGGTGAATTCTGGCTGGTGCGCACATGTCTGCAGGTGCAGAGCTACATGGGCGGTTTACGCACCTCCGATGCGTATTACCCACCCATTTATGCATAGGGTCCATTGTGTGGTAGACTCCACCTGCCTCTAGACCAGTGTACTCCAATTGTGGCTGTACTGTACCTGGGTGGGGAGCATTCCCAAAGGAAGCTTCCAATGATGTTGTCTATCTTTTGAAACCATTCCTTTCCCACCAACATATGCAAGTGGGACAGGATGTGAAATACTCAAGGGGCGACTATCATTTTAATTGCATTTACTTTCCCAACCAGAGATATGTTCAGCAATTTCCATCTGATCATGTCAGCCTTTAACTTATCCACTAAGGGCTGGATGTTAGCAACTGCTAACTTTGAAAGGTTTGGTGTTATGTGGATACCCAGGCATTTAATGGATTTTGGGGCCCATGCTATTCCCAAGTGTGACACCCTGTTTGGAGTGGTATGGTGGTTTAATGGGAGTATTTCAGTTTTGGAAAGGTTTATTCAGAGCCCAGGGATGGATGCAGATGCTTGGAGGGGGCTCAGCAGTATGGGGTTGTTTTCATAACATCCTCTCAGAGAACAAGGTAGTCATCTACGTGTAATTGCAGCCTGAGCTCGGTATCCCCTATTGTGATGACTTTTATATCGGGGTGCTGCCGTATTGCAGCCACCAAGGGTTCTAATGCTATAACAGGGTAAGGGAGATAGTTGATATCCTTAACGGGTTCCTCTAAATAGGGGAAATGGTTTTAATAGGGTATCATAAGTTAGGACCCTGGCTAGGGGGTCCGAATACATTGTCTGGATCCCGTTTATAAGGGTAGACATCAGGACCTCCATAAGGTAGTCCCATTCAACCAAGTCGAAAGCCTTTCTGAAATTGATCGCTATTGCTGCTGTGTGGAATTTGCATCTGTAGCTGCCTGGATAAGAGAGATTAGCACCCTAAGTGGTCTGCACTCGCCCTGGCCTTGATAAATCCCACCTATGAGGGGTGGATAATATCAGGGAGGACTTGTTCTAGGAGTGACGCTAGCACCTTAGCAATAATCTTTGTGTCAGCATTAAAAGGAAACTCCTATCGAGTCCCTCAGTGCAGCAGCAGCTGCAGAAATGCCTGATTAGGGTTTTTAACATAAAAGAAACATTCTTCACTACCTGGTGCCCTGGAATTTTAATGAAAAAGATTCACTTGCTCCATAATGGTGACAGACCCCCAGGCGGACATCTCGCGCACCTCGGGTGACTTCCACCGCGAAGGTTATGCTAATGAGGGCAACCAACATCTGCCATTTGTTGGTAGCCCTCATTAGCATAACCTTCACGGTGGAAGTCACCCGAGGTGTGCAAGATGTCCGCCTGGGGGTCTGTCGCCATTGTGGGGCGAGCAGATCTTTTTCATTAAAATTCCGGGGCACCAAGTAGCAAAAAAATGTTCTTTTATGTTGAAAACCCTAATCGAGTGTTTCTACAGCTGCTGCTGCACTGAGGGACTCGATAGGAGTTTCACTTTAATTAATGAGATGGGGCAGTAGCTTGTCAGTTGGGAGAGGTCTTTTTCTTTTGGTAGGACCGTGATTACCACCTCCTTGAGCATGTGAGGGAGGGATGTGTTGTGGTGCGATTCTTGCAGCATGTATATTAGTGGGTGGGTCTCTTTCTCGCTTACCAATTGGTAAAGCTTAATAGGTGTCCCAGCACTACCCAGAGCTATATTGGATGTCATTCCTTTAATTGCTTGGGTTATTTCTGCTTCGGTAATGGGTGCTTCCGTAGTCTGTCTCTGCGACCTTTGGGTAGAGTTAGGTTAGCCATAAAGCCATTAAAGGCAGTGGTGTCAAATTTAGTTTGGAAGCTATAAAGGGTCTGATAAAACTGTTTCATAATTGTATTTATGGCTTCAGGAGAGGTTTGCATTTGGCCTTGCTTATCTTTTAGATATGGGATAGACCTTTTTGTCCTCTGCTTATGAAGTCTGTTCAACAGTAGCTTCCCCGCTTTCTCTCCTTCCACCCAGTACTTACATTTTGTTCCCATAATTTGGAGTTCTGCCGTCCTTATCACTAGGGAGTTAAGCTGGATTTGTATTCCTGCTAGCTCTCTTATAAAATTATTGTTTTCTAACAAATGGAGATCCGATTTGTAAAGTTCCTTTTTTGATTTTAGCAATGATTCTAATCTTTTATACTCTTTATCCCTCTCTCACTGCCTGTTGGAGGCGAAGCTTATTATTTTCCTCCTCGGCGTGGCCTTGTAAGCCTCCCATGTCATGGAGGGAGGGGCAGAGTGTTGGGGGTTGTCTAGAAAGTAAACTTTTGTTTTGTTTCTAAGCCACACTTTAAAGTCATTGTTTTGTAGAAGCAATGGGTCCAGTCTCCATGTACGAGAGCTACCAGGGGTGGCGGTGGGGATATATAGCAGGGTTACTGGGGCATGGTCAGAGATATATAACGGATGGATAGTAATATTTAATGTTGCCGCAGTGAGGCTTGGTGAGGATAACCAGAAAACTTGCCTGCTAGCTATATGGTGTTGGCCTGAGAAGTAGGTATAGTCCCTGGTGGAAGGGTTCAACAACCGTCATGTGTCAGAGAGTTGGTGCAGAGATATTAAATCATTTAGTGTGTGTGGGGGCCTTTGCATGAGGTTCTGGCCTACTATTCAGGCGGTCTAGACCTAGACCTAGTGTTAGATTGAAATCACCACCCCCCAGTATTACTTCAGGATTGTCACAGGCCAGATCTAAAAGGGTCTGCGATATTTTTTCATAAAAGACCGGCATGTCCTGATTCAGGGTGTGTATGTTCCACCCCACAATAGGGCCCATAGTAGCTGCAAACTTTACAATGATTCATCTGCCCTCTGAGTCACAGACTTGGGCTATTGAGGTCCATCTTACTTTTTTATGTAATAATATTGGCATCCCCCTTTTAGCTGTCCCGGACGTACTATGTGCTTCCCATCCCACACACTCCCTTCTTAGTTTAAGTGCCTTTTTGGGTCCTAATTTTGTTTCTTGAAGTAAGGCTAATTGTGTCTTTAATTTCTGTAGCCTGGCTTGCACCTTCTTCTTTTTATGGGGGAATTGAGTCCCCTCATATTCCATGATGTAAGTGCTCTGTGGCTATCCATAACTATGCAGTCATAAATACTGGTTTTCAGTCCTAGAGGTATGCCAGGAAGCTAGGGGGTCAGGTCGAGGTTGGCTGTGAGTGTTCCACCTGTTATTCCCAGGAGGGTACTGCTGTCTATCTATCAATACTACTACATTTGCACCTGTACTCTGTAAACTGGGAGGGCTACCTGAGTGAGCCCCTGTGTACTGACTTGCAATTCAGCATAGTATAGATGCACCACTTGTAGGCATCGCTTCTTCCAACCAAAGCTTATGCCTGGGGCTAACAGTAGTGCAGTATTCTTTATAGTAACCAACATTCAAGAAACAAAATATATATGCAGTAAAGCTTTGTACCTACTGAATAAGGGAGGGTTTCTAGATCCTCTAAGTAATCCTATGGATCTGCACCCTACTCTAACCCGAGTTCAAAGACTATGGTCACCCTATGGTTCAGGATGGGATAGTCTGTGGGTATCCTTCCAATGGACCAGGTGCCCTGTCCTGGGGAAGGGAAATAGTTTTGGTAGGATTAGTATGGTATTCTAGGCCAGCCCGGTGGTGCTGAGGGTTGAGACGCTGGATGCCACACCTCACACCACGCCAGTGACCCAAATTTGGGAGTGAGCTCGGTCTGCTGAGGGTTGGTGGGAGAGGAGAGGATTGAGCATCTGATGGACTGGTCTCCTCTCCTCTCCTGGGATGGGTTCCTGGGGATTTCCTTACCTGGTAGTAGCTCCTAGTGGAGGCTGGGGCACCTCATGCCAGGATAGAGATAGCCAATGGGGTAATGGTATCGGCAGGCGTCTGTGGAAGGGGGTCTGGAGTGCACCCTCCATGCGCTGATGCTCTTGGATGTCTGCACCATGGGGGTGTAACTAAGGAAAACACTGGCTCCCGGTAGGCAAAGGCGGGTCCAGTGGTCAGCCTCCATGCCCAATGCTGGGTCTTCCAATCCTGCTCCCAGTACTCCCTCCAAATCCCTGGTCACTCCTTTAGATTTCAGATAGAGTGCCAGGAGGAGTTGGCGGTTCCGACCCAAAAGGGCTCAGAGCCAGGGGGTTGGGCGACTAGGTGAGGCAGAGTAGGAGATGGGTCCATACTGGAGAGTGGGTGCTGGACGCTTCAGGCAGGTGGGAACAGGCCGCACTGAGAGTCCATGCTGGAGAGAGTCTGGGGTAAGCCAGCGAATAAAGAAAGCGTACAAAAAAAAAGTATGGTATTCCATCTCAGGCAGTGCTCACCAGCGGGAAATATCCATGGGGTTTTTACTTTTCTATGCCTGATAACAGGAGGGAGTGCTATACTATAGGGGATCCATTTCTAGCTTTACCACCTCTGAGTTTACTATAGGGGATCCATCTCTAGCTTTACCACCTCTGAATTGTGGCACAGTCATCTGTGTAGCTCACTTTGCCCTGCCTATCTTGGTGTCATCCAGTCCTTTTATTTGTGGAGCTGCTACTAGAGTGAAAGAAGCATTGTTACTGCTATATCCCCCATTCCCAGGCATTGTACATGAATTTTCGGGGGGGAGGGCAAGGGTGTCTGGCATTTATATGCTCTTTCATTTCCTTAACACAAAATTTTGTTTTCCATGCAGTTTGTCTGACCCACTCCTGAAGCGGTACATTGAGAGTCTGACAGCCTTCAGGCTCCTTCATCTATCGCTGTGGGCCCCTCACTCTTTGGTACCTATTCTTCATCAGCAGCCAGACTGGAAAGGGGGAAGGTAAGGAGGGGAGTGAGAGAGGGGTCTCTTTGCGCTTGGCAGCTGCATGTGGACTAATCATGCTTGTCACTGCTCTCCTCCTTCTTTAGGCTTCTAATCCTAGCAGGGATCTAGTGGGGTTAGGGAGCATTTGTGCCATACAGTTGCCTGACCATAGAAATCATAAGGGCTGGTTTTCCATATTTACATTCATACGGCATGCATTCCCTTGCTCCTCGATTTACTTTACCCTTTGGGCTTTGTCTGATACACCACCTTCTTAGTGTGGGAAAGGTACTTGTAATGGGAGGGAAGTTGCACTCACCCGTTATAGCTCTATTGACACCGTAGCTGTGCAATGAAGGATATGATCTTTTTGCGGGGCACAGCTGTAGGTTCAAAGCTCTGCTTTTCTACATTCTTCTATGTTAAACTATATACACGGAAAGTAACTGAATGCCCTACCTGAAACATCTTCTAATATTTACTCTCACTACCATAAGGTGGAAGGGGGTTCCCCTCTGCTGCATCTCTGCAGGGAGCTATTTTAAAACTCAACTAACCACAGCTTACCTGCAGATCAGCCATCTCTGCTAGCCAGGAAGACAGCCTTCTAAGACAAAAGTCCTGAACTTGTGTTTTAATCTTCATGGTGGTGACTGCATGTTCTGACTGTGCCTAACACCTCTTTGATCTCCCAGTTCAAAAGCATCTTGGCCTTCGGTCTTCTTGGCTACTCAGTCTGCCCACTCGGTACATAGTGGAGACCAGTCTGGTACTGTGTCCTGGGGCAACTTCAGGTCATCACTGGGGGGCTGGATCATCTTCTGGTAGGGGCAGTTATGTCAAGATCAACTCCGCAGTGCTGAGTATCTATTTGATGTTTTGACTGGGGTGTTATATGTAGATCCACTGCTAGCCTCAGATGTATTTAACCTCTGTCTGCTGCGAGATTGGTTTCTCCTTGGAGAGAGTGCTTTGGGTGTCATGGGCTACCTGTGTTTCTTCTTTTGTTGCCTGCCCCTTGTAGTCTGTTGCCAGCTTCCATTCAGTAGCGGCTCTAGCCACAAATGGTTACCAGGGCACAGCTGGGGCACAATAGATAACAGCCAGGGCACTGATATTTTGTTACTATGGGAGAAGCTCTGCAGCATATGGGGCACCAACTGGGGCACAGCATTTTTTTACCAGGGCACGTGCCCTGGCGGGCCCTGGTGTAGAGCCGCCACTGCTTCCATTAGGGTTTTGGATGTCCTCAGATTGTGCCTTTTCCCATTCAGTTAACTCAGTTGGAGTAGGTTGTGAGAGCTCCATTGGCAAGGGTCCCTGGCCATGCAGTTTTGATGGTATCATATTGGGCACCGTGTTTTCAGAGCCCGCTGCAAACAGATATCTTTCTGCGTTGTTCGGGGTTTCAAAAGTTTTGTACATCCCTTTGACCAGGATGCAGATCATTGCTGGGTACCTTAGTGAGGTAGAGATGTTCAGATGGTAAAACCTTTGGCGTACCCCAGCAAATGCTGTTCTCCTGCATGACAGATCCATTGAATAATCCTGGAAGATTTGCACTAGGTAGCTATCCCAGTGCAGTGGCCCCCTTTCCCTTGCCATCCTGAGTAACCCTTCTTTTACTGGGTAGCATAAAATCTTGCAGAGTATTGTGCATGGTTTCTCCCCAGGTTTCAGATTGGGGGCAAGTGAGCAATGGGCATGCTCAGTGTCTGGTGGAGGACAGTCCTGCACTTTTAAAATGGCTGGAAGTGCTGCCCATAGAAAGGCCATCATGTCTCAGCCCTCTGCACGCTCCAGTATGCCCACGATCCTCAGATTGTTCCCTCGGGCTCTATTTTCGAGGTCATCCACTTTCTCCCTCAAAGAGTGAAACTGCTCTTCATAGGCTTGCAAAATTGCTTGGTGCTGGTCCATGGTTGCTTTCTGGAAATGAATCACCTGTTCCATTACGGTAACTTGGGATGCCAAGGCTGATAACTCTTCTTTGGTTTGGTGGGTCGTCCGTGTCTTGAAGGATCCAGGAAAGCACGTTGGCAATGTAAGCCATGTCCATAGTTTCTGCGGGCACCAGGGCACCCATTTTAGATCCGTCCATTAGTTGTTAAGAGAGACTGCTTTGCTTGGTTGGCAAAATTTAGGACCCAGATTCAGAAGGGCTGTTCCAATTACCCTCATGGTGCAGTTACTAGCTTGGTTTTTACTGCGGTCCATTATCTATTTTGCCCAAAAATGGTATAGATCGGCAACTGTTACTTTCAGCTTGTTAATTCTTTGCTGCTTGATGCAGTTCCCAGTGATGTGTATTCGGATGGACAACATGTCTCCCTTGCCTATTTCAACCCTCTAATCTAAGCTGCCATCCTGCTTGGCAATGGCAGCTAGTTCCGCCCACCCCACTGGTTAAGACTTGGTTTACGGTAGTAGTAAATAGTGTCACTTTGGGTGTTGTTTATGGCCATCGTAAACCTTTGAACATGCCACTGCACCCATATGGTGCAGCATTAATTAGTGCCTGGGTGCTAACAGGTGTAGCACACAGTACAGGGGCCTCTGAATGTAGCCACCTCACACCAACTGCCACAAACCCAGATAGCACCTGTGCTAACCTTTGAATATCTGACCCCAGATGTGCAAAACTACAGTGCACAAATTGTGCTGGTGTGGGCTTCTAGCCCCTAGCCCTTAAACACAGAGCTCCCCTATGTATCGGTGTCCTGGTAGGCATTCCTCAGGGGGTCAAATCAAGTTATATTTTAGCTTGCTTCACCCAGTTTACAATACCATCTTGATTTTAAAGTTCCTGTTTTTTTTTTTATCCAATTGCTTTGGGCTCACCATGACCCAAATAAATGAGATCATGGAGCAGGCTCCCTCCTAACCTGGGCTAAGATAACAAGGGCCCTACAGTATATGCCATCACAGTGGTAACAGGTGCACGTTTTGGGGTTCTTACAGTTCCCCATACCAGCAACCAACAAAACTTCCCTACAGAAGTGGCTGCTGCTGTCTGCAGGAGGTAGATCCACCCCCCCAGAGCCTGCAGTGCAACAGAAACACATGCAAACCGCCCATCCATACAGTTTGTTAATGGTCACACATAGGTTGTGCAACCACTAACACACACTGGACTATGACAGGCACAAGGTTTGCCTACAGCATTGCACCAAGCATGCTGTCACTGAAGTTGCCTCCCCCACCCCGTGCTTGTAACTTTATGGCCATGTCAGTATGTATGTATACACTACTCCTTTCCTGTTTTCCATGGTGGTCAAGTACCCATGGAATTCTGTGACTTGGTTGTCCACATCCCTGGTGTACAGTGGACCCTTCTCCCTAGCTCTGTTACCTTCAAATACTGTTGGTGGAGCTGAGAACTATCAACCATGTCCCCTGCTGAAACAAAGGATTCAGGTTACAAGTCTGTGACCCCTTGCAAGCAGAGTCACTGTGTCTTTCATCTGAGGGGTAAGGGTACCAGGAAGCCACTGTATATAATTTAGTGGCTCAGCAGGTAGCATACTCATCTCTGGTGCTGGAAGATCAGAAGGCTGTGGGTTCTAGCCCCACACCTGTCACTTGAGGTAATACTCATAACTAACACTGTAGTGCAGTATGTGGGTAGGTGCTGCACTGGTGAGGTATCATCCTTTAGATGAGACAGCAAACCAATGTCCCTTCTGCCCATCTCTGGTCACAGTTCAGGTGGCAGTAAGATTCCATGACACATATTGAAGAAGAGGAAGAAGTTTCACCAGTGTTATGGCCAACATTCCCAAAACAGGTCCATGCAACACCTACTGGGTCATAATGTCGTACGCTGAATAGCATACGACATTACAGCTAACCAGAATAGCACTGTACAAGACAGCAAGTGGTGCAATACCATGAATACTGCTGTACGTGGTATTGTACCCTCACACTATTCTAGGCAGAGGATAAGACCTCTGCTGGGACAGGGTTCCACCAAGCAGCTGCCATGGCTCAATGGACTAAGCCATTGCAGCAAGGAACCCAGGCACTGCATCTGGGACGGGTTTGATTCCGGTCCCAGAATATTTTTTTTCATACTTTTAGTGTGATGTCACTTACCCCGCCTCGGAGTTGAGAATCCTTAGTGGGGAGGTTCGGGGTGTTATGCTGCATGTAAAGAATCGCACTGTATTGGCAGTGTGATTTTTTGCATGCGGCATAATGTCGTGTGACATTATGACCCTGTGCCCATGCAACAGCCCCCCAGACACACCTGGAAACAAGTTATAATAACTGGGTCTCCCCTTTTTCCTGGGTATGCCTTCTCTACAGCGGCACCGGCACAGCAAACCCCGACTGCACCTATATTGGCAGCGATGAGGTTTTTAATATCGATGGACTTTTAGCGACAATGGGTGGTATAAACCTAACTCCACTGCCTGAGCAACATGGAGTTAGATATCTAAAGTGTGGGGGGTGTGGGGGGCACAGCCCCCCCTCTGCATTGGGTGTTGCAGTGTTGCCGGTCATTGTGGGGATGAGTCATTGTCAGGGTGACAACAGGTTTCCGATGCTGTCGAGGACATCGCCAGTAGGGGATGCTACGCCAGTCAGAGATCCTTTCCATAGGGAAATCCAGCCAGGCACTCTGCCATAATGAGGGAGTGTTTATTAAGGTAAACACATGCATGGTTTCCCTCACTCTGCACATGCCTGCCTCAGCTCTTTCTTTGGACCGCTGGCTGCCTCGTCTTTTCCCCGGACACAGAACTGCCTTTGGGACTTGGCGGTAAGTGAGATTCATTTTAGAGCTACAAAACTCACTACCACGGGGAGGGGGACTTTACTATGGCTGCCGACCTGCCCAAATAAACAAATATTTAAAAACAAGGGCATGAGCGGACTGCGCTGAAACCGGACAGCGACCACAATGCAATGACTCTATATTTTATATAATTACTGAGGCGAAAAAGGGAAAACCCAGCAATTATATAAAATAAAATATGGGGTGGTGTGTGTAAACTCAAAGTTTACACGCCCCCGAGGTGTTACATGCTTTAATAAACCCTCGAGCTTCGCCCTCGGGGTTTATGTAGCATCTAAAACCTCGGGGTGTAAACTTTTCATTACACACACCACCCCATACTTTGTTCTATATTTTACTTACTGATTGATTGATGTAAAGGAGATGGCAGGAAGGCACATGCTCATTTCTAGGTGTACCCTGACAGAGGCGGACAATGGAATAATACAAATACACAAGATAATACAGCAAATATAACAGCACCAAAACCATAAGGTGTGTAAACCATAGCAAGTCAAGCAGTTATTACAGAATAAAAAGAAAAAGACCTCTGTGACTCAAGCAAACGCTATAAAGGGGACTATTGCAGGCACAGAAACAAACACCCTAAAGATAACAATTGCAGCAAGTATTGGAATCAGACACAAGCAGGTGGACAGCTGCTAGTCAGTGGATGCCAGCCTAGTAGGCCACAGAGGAGAAGACACAAGACTTAGGGAGCAGCTTCCTTAACTGCATAAGGCATACCAGCACCCTCATTATATTACATTCCTCCTGCCCTTTCCCTGTGCTAACACAATAACCGGTACATAGTGAAAAGACTTGTAACCTCTTGGTGTATAGTACCAAAGGGTGCAGTGCAGCAATGTACCACAAAGTGGTGGCAAACTGACCCTTCCTACTATGAACTATAACTGTGTGCCTCTACCTAACCCAGGCTGCCCAAGGATGTCACCACCGATACTGCATTTTAGCACTTATATAGTATACCTGATTCCACATACCCCACTAATGCTAACCATCACAGAGAATATATGTAACTCATCATGCATATGCTTCCCATGATGCTTTGCATTAGTGAGGCATGTGGAATTAGGTGTTTCTTAAAAACTTGGCTTTGTTACCAAAGCCAAAGCCAAAGCCATTCCATGGTAAATGTTGCTTCTTTGCTTTTCTACAAATGTTCTTTACTTTTAAATTGCTTTTCTCTTGGATGTTCCCCATGATACCTATAAATGAGATCGTGAGGCTGGTTCAGTCTCCTCCCTGGGCTCAGATAACAGGAAATCTATACACAGTCACAATGGTGGGTAACAATATTTTGGAAAAGACAGAGCTTCCTTTAGCACCCCATCAAAAATGCCATATACAACTAAGTGTTGCTGTCTGTAAGAGGCATATTATCCTGTGCAACAACAGTGCAGCATTTACCCATGTAAATTGCCAGTCCAGATGCTAGGCTGTGTGACCATTCACATGCTGGACAGTGGCAGTGCTTGGGTAAGCCCATGGCATGACACTGGGTATGCGGTGCATCTGCCAAAGTTTTCACCCTATCCCCCTTGCCTCATACCTTGATGGTCATGCCAGTATGCCTACTGTATGTATATACCTCATCAGTGTGACCCCAGAATTCAGTGAATTGGTTGTCTATGTCCCTGGCATCCAGTGGACCCCCCCAACCCAGTTCTCTTTAGTTACTGTGCAACTCTTGCCCCTGTCAGAACAAACATTCCAGACCACAAGCCTATGACACATGCAAGAATTTCTTTCAGTAGTTCTACCATGGCAGGGGTCTCTGTGCCTTGTAACCAAGGGATGAGGGCACCAAGGAGCCAGTTTGCAGCCACTAACATGCTGAAATTGCAACAGCTGTAGGTGTTCACGCATAGAATGACACCCGATGCATGATGTCATGCCATTGTCTGTGTCCCAGGCACATGCCACTACTGCTAAAATTGTCCCCTGACTTACTTTCCCTGTGCTAAGGTGACTGCTTTATGGCCATGTCAATATGTTGATATACTGTTCCTCACCAGTCTTCTCGGGTGGTCCCGTGGCCCTAAAATCCCATGAACTTGTTGTCCAGATCCTTGACATTACATTTTGTTATTACATACGAACAGACAAAGAAACCAGCAGCAGAAAAAGGTTATTTGGTCTATTAGTCTGCTCATACTGTAGGGTACACAGCTTGAACTACTGTCCCTGCCCCCCTTCCCACTCCTCCCATCCTTTCTACCCATGATCCTTACCTTCCCCCATGCCCAGATTCTCTTGAATCTGCCCACTGTCTTAAGCGAGACCACCTCTTCTGGCAGTGCATTCCAAGTGTACACCACCCTGTCCTTGAAAAGTGCTTCCTGACCTCCTTCCTAAACCTCACCCCTTCCTGCTTAAGACAGTGACCCCTCATGTTATGGTTGCCACTCAGTTTAAAGAGATCCCCCTTACCCTCCGTATTTATCCCTTTGAAGTACTTGAAGGTCCCAATCATGTCCCCTCTCTCTCTCTCATGTCCTCCAGGGGGTACATGTTCAGTCCCCTCAACCTCTCCTCATATGCCTTACCCTGCTGGCCCGCTACCATCTTTGTAGCCCTCCTCTGGATGATCTCCAGCAGGTTAATGTCCTTTTTGAGGTGTGGGTGTCAGTACTGAACTCAATACCCTAGATGTAGCCTCACTAGTGACCTGTACAAGAGCAGTATAACCTCCTCTCTCCTACTACTGATCCCCCTAGCTAAGCATCCCAGCGTCTTGTTTGCCCTTGCTGCTTATTTTTTGCACTGCATGGAGTGCTTCCGGTTACTAGTGATCATCACTCCCAGGTCCTTCTCCTTTTCTGATGCAGATACCGGGACTCCACCCAGGTAGTACTTCATCCTGAGGTTCTTGGCTCCAGTGTGCATAACTTTGCATTTCTTGGTATTGAAGTCAAGCTACTAGATCACAGCCCACCTCCCCAGCTTTTCCAGATCATCCTGTAGGTCCTGTATCCCTTCAGCTGTGTCCACTCTCCCGCAAAGCTTGGTGCTGTCAATGAATAGGTACATTTTGCCCTTAATGCCATCCCCAGTGTCACTGATGAAAACATTGAACAACACTGGCCCTAACACCGAACCCTGCAGGACCCCACTGGTGACCCCCATAATCATCCTCTGGATTCTGTCACTCAGCCAATTTTCTACCCATCTGGCCATCTTATTCCTAACTGCAAGATCCACCAACTTCCTGGTCAGTCTTTTGTGGGGCACAGAATAAAAGGCCTTGGTGAAATCCAGATAGAGGATGTCTACTGCTTGACCTGTCTACTGTCTTAGTGACCCAGTCAAAGAAGTCAGATTAATTTGACACAATCCCCAATGAACCGTACTGCCTCACATTCTGGAGACCATGATCCTCTAGATATTCTACCAACCTTTCCTTAAATATGGTCTCCATGAGCTTGCACATGATTCAGGTCAGACTGACCGGTCTGTAATTCCTTGGGTTATCCTTGGGACCGCTTTTCTGGAGAGGCACCATATGTGCTGTTCTTCAGTCCTGTGGTACCATACCTGACTCCAGTAAACTATTAAATAGGTCTGCCAGTGGTCCTGCCAGCTCCTCGGCTAGTTCCCTTGGTACCCTTGGATAAACTCTGTCCAGGCCTGGTGATTTGTCCACCTTCAATGCTAGCAGCCCCTCCCTCACTCCATCCTCCTCTATCACTGCATCTATGTTCCCTCCCCCCCCCCACTCCTCTTCTCCCTCCTGAAGACACTGGTCCATCCTTCTCCCTGGTGAAGATGGAACAGAAGTATTCATTTTAGTGTCTGTGCTTTGCCCCCATTATCCTCCACCCACTCCTCCCATTTCTTAAGCCTAACAATCCTGTCCTTCTTGTCCCTTTTCTCACTTACATAGTGAAAGAAGGCCTTCTCCTTCTTCTTAATTCCTTCAGCTATCTGCAGCTCCTTCTGTGCCTTAGCTCACCAGACTTCCTTACTTGTCTCACTAACCAACCTTAGATAATTTTCCCTATCCACCTGTCTCTCTCTCTCTCTCTCTCTCTCTCTCTCTCTCTCTGTGTCTTCCTGAATTTTCTACAGGCTAACTTATTTTTCCTTACTGCCTGGGTGACCCCAGAACTGAACCAGCTGGCTGCTTTGGCCCTTGTGTTCTTCACCCAGAGTCTAACGCACTCCTCTGTGGCAACCAGTATTCCTTCCTTAATGATGAACCACCTTTGGTCCACCCCCAAATCTGCTCTGATGTCCACCAGGTGGCTCCTTAGCACTACGCTCATCTTCCTGAAGTCTGCCCTCTTAAAATCCAAGATTTTGGTCTTAGTCGGGAGGCTTTCTCTACCTATATCCAACTGGAACCACACTGCAATGGTCACTCCCACCCAGGAGCTCCCTGATCATTATTTCATGTACATACTCCAGCTGTACAGCTGTTGCTGGTGTTGCTGTGCCTTGTGACCAGTGGGTGAGGGTACTGGGGAGCTGCTGTGCACTATACAGCACCACCATGCATACCAGTGCCCTTATAAAGTCAGACTCACCCCTGACCCATTCCCTGTGCCGGCACACTGACCTGTGTGCTATTGCAGGAAAAGACTTATGACCCCTTTGTATAAAACACAAAGGGGCTCAACACAAAAATGTATTGCAAAGTGCTCAAAAATTGTTTTTTCCCTCATGGACTTTATTTGTGTGCGTCTCTGCACAATCCTACCAGCCAGACACATCCCCATAGAGACTGCATATAAGAACTTGTAGTGTACAGTATACTAAATTACACATATCCTACTAATACAAAACCTCATGGGAAGGATGTGCAAATCATCATGCATATAATCATGATGCTTTATACTAGTCAGGTATGTGGAATTTGGTGTTTCTTTTAAACTAACCTCTGTGATCAGTGCCCTTATGCAGTAAATCTGGCCTCAGTGCCTTTGTACCACAGTTCTTATCTTTTAAAATTATTTTCTATTTTGGGTTTACCATGACCACAATAAACACAATCATGAGGCTGGTTCTTCATCCTTGGCAAAGATAACAGGGGCTCTGCAGCTTGTACAATTGCAGTGGTGAGGGCTCCCTAGGCTACCACCAACTAAAACTGGCATTTACAAATTGTACTGCTGTCTGTAGGGGGTGGATTCATCCCTGCAACAGTGGTATGCCATACACTCATGCATATTTCTTGTCCATATGTTAGTGGTCACATGTAGGCAGTGTGATAACTAATATACTGAACTGTGACAGCTGCAGAAGCCAGCCTATGGCTCTACCACCAGAGATATTCCCCAACAGCTTTATGACTGCACCAAACCTACCAAGTAAACAAAAACTAAATAAATAAATATATACATATACCATTCCTTGGCAGTCCTTCCTGGTAGTTCCGTGGCCCTCTAATCCTGTAACTTGGTTGTCCATGTCCTTGGTGTACAGCAGATCCTGCTTTCATAGCCCTGTTCCATTATGTTACTGTTATTGTGGATGCCTAACCCTTCCCACTGCCATAACAAACATTCTTCCTCACGCTGGGGCCTATTCACAAATGGCTGCGGTGGCTACACGCCACGTAAGTTGGGCGTATAGCCACCACGCAGCTGCCCATACCCACTGCGCCCCTCCACCCCATTCCCAAAAATGATCTGCCCCACCTATGCACCCGATCCCCCAGTCGATCGTGGAGCTCCACGATGGGGTGGTGGAGGGGGCAAGCCAGCACTCCATGGCATGCACGACCTCATGGTATGCTATGCATGGGGGCTTCCAGCTCCATGTCTGTGAGGCAGCAGTAAACCACCAGGGTCAGGTAAGTGCCCCCCAGGGAGGCTGCCTCCAGATGTGTCTGACATGGCAGGGAGCAACAGCCCCTTCCAATGATGGTGCCCCTGCCATCTGGGCACATCAGGAGTCTGGGGTCGGGTGGATGGGGTTAACTCTGACTTGGCATGGTCAGCGCACTGTGTGCCAGCGGCAACATGACACCCATAGCGCACAAGGGATCCACTGCGGGTCCCTGCCTGGGCAGCCGATTGGCTGCCTGCCAGAATCTGTACTCTGCGCCCACCTGCTCCCCCCCTCACAGACCTGCACCCCAGCGGGGCAGGGCCACATAAGGGAGCTGGGCAGGGGCCAGTGTTCATGAATGCAGCCCCCTCGGAAATCCCTCAGGTGCGGAGCTGCACGCCCTGATACACACCTCTTGTGCACTGTTCAGTGAATAGGCCCCATTGTATACTTCACAAGAAAATGCAAAAGCAGTCATTGTTGGCTGCAGTCAACTCTTGTTTATATACTGTATCTTTTCTGTCCTCACCCCTCCTCCTCCACCTCACTGGGGGAAACATCTTCTATACTTCTATACACATAAATACCGGTCTGAAGAGTAAATCCCAGACACTGGAAACAAACCAGGCTTCTTTCAGATGCAGCATCCCTAACCATACAGCAAAAGGGAAATCCCCATTAGCATGGCTGTTAGTCAAACTGAGCTCCGATACCTTGCAGATGCAATCTCAGCTTTCACCACTAGATGGCACAAATCTGCTTTTTCTGATTACTGGCTCTGTATACATTTCAGGATATCATTCGTTAATAGTATGGGATATTTGAAAAAACTGCCACAAAGCTTCTGAAGAAGGACCTGGTTGGTTCGAAAGCCAAAGCACTTTGTTTTTTTCTGTAACATCCATGTTGGTCCAATAAAAGGTATCAAATCATTTGTTTCAGGATATCATTCTGTCATTCTTCCATCTTTACTGGGCTGTTAGTAAACTCAGTGGGTGTTTCAGGCTGATACACAGGCTGTACATGCCATTTTCAAACTGTGTGATGTAGTTTAGGGGTGAGATTTTTAGAGAAAAGCATCTGTTTTTAAGATGTGAGTGCAAATTCTGCCCGAAATGTTAGACCACAAAAAGTTCGGTCTAACTTTTCAGACTGAGTTCCACAGTTGCATCTGACAAATGGATGCATGTTCCGCATTTGCAGCAGAAATTGCAGAAACTGTGGGAATTGTCACAGATGTGTCCAGATGTACGTGAATAGGATGCATACATCTGGACACATTTGTATGGATACAGCACACATCGAAAATATGGGCACACGTGTAACATCTACCCTTCTGAAAATCCCACCCTACATCTCTTTCAACCATAGAATTCTACTGTAAAACACAGGTGCATTATGACAATATTGTAAGACATCATCAAGGACACAGACTACATTACATCAGTTCTGATATGGTCCTCCTGACCACCAATGTG
The DNA here is from genome assembly GCA_016271365.2 of Neoceratodus forsteri. Classification (NCBI taxonomy): domain Eukaryota; kingdom Metazoa; phylum Chordata; order Ceratodontiformes; family Ceratodontidae; genus Neoceratodus; species Neoceratodus forsteri. Next base: position 1,128,962,630 of record CM028129.1, on the reverse strand, counting down.
TCAATCAGAAATGCACCTGAGATTTCTAAATGGCCAAGAAGTCAGAACAATCTAGAACATACTGGCTTGCAAGTTATGTAGATCCATATTCTTGTATGATCAATAAATGTTATAAAGCAGATATTCAAAATAATGGAGTATCCTGGGGTAAGAAGAGTTTTAACTTTTTGGGTATTCAAGTTTTTAAAACTAGAAGTAAAACCATAACAAACTGATATCATTTAAAAATAAGCTGCAGGAGGATTTAACAAAATTAATTACCTCTGGGGATGTAGACTAGACTTGAAACAGTCAAAATTAATATATTGCTAAGAACCATATACCTTTTTACAATGCTCCCCTGGTCTGTTACTAAAGGGTGGCTTAACAGGATTAATAGCCAGCTGGCCAAATTCATCTGGAACTATAAAAGAAATAGGCTGTCATACAATAGCTGGTGCACTTGAATAGAAATGGTGCATTGAAAGCACCCATGTACTTATATAATTTAGCTAGTAAGGCTGCTCATTTCACTATATGGCTCACAGCTGATACCAGTGATAAATATATATATACTGAAGTGGTTAGAAACAGAAAATGAAATGCTTCAGACTCAGAAAATGAGTATTAAATCTTTTTTTTTTAATTTACTAAACCCATCAAATTCACTAATAACAAGGTTATAACAAAAAGCTGACAACAAATAAGACAGTGGGAAAACTCATGAAAATTAAATCTAAATAGGTCTAAACTTCAGCCAAGTTAGCAGAATCTGAACTTCACAATTAATAATCAAACAATAATAAATGAAAATTGGGAAAGGAATGGACTTAAAAAATTGAGACATATTTTATATCAGTATAACTTTTTATAAATCACAGAATTATCAAAGAAATATACACAGGTGCAATTGGGTTCACCACAACATAACCCAGATAGACCATCTTAGGGTAGCTGATTCATTCCACTGGGGTGTCAAACAGACGAGGCACACTGATGAATCCTGGTAGGATGAAACACGTGTCTGTGTCTTCTGTTGGCACTCTTTGCAAACTGTGTGAGAGGCCTTTCGGCACCTTGCATTTCTGCTTAAAGACGAACCAGCATAATATTCTGTGGTAATTTGCATATGCATCCCATGATGCTTTGCATTATGGGGACATGTCTGATTTTTAATTTCTTTGAAACTTGACTTTCTGGCCAATGCCCTTTGGGGTACCCATTGCCTCAGTTCTTGCACGCTGAGGTTCTTTGTCTTTTAACTTGTTTTTTGTTTTAATTGGGTTCACCACAAAATAACCCAGATAGACCATCTTAGGGTAGCTGGTTCATTCCACTGGCGTGTCAAACAGACGAGGCACACTGATGAGTCCTAGTAGGATGAAACATGTGTCAGTGTCTTCTGTTGGCACCCTTTGCAAACTGTGTGAGAGGCCTTTCAGCACCATGCATTTCTGCTTAAAGTTGAACCAGCATAATATTCTGTGAGGATTTGCATTATGGGGGCATGTGTGATTTTGTATTTCAAAGAAATATAATATCCCAACAGAGGAAGGAGATCTGTATTCTCAGTTAAAAATTCAGTTCTTATAGTATATACTCCTTCATAACCATAGTAATATGCTTGGCTGTATCAAAATATCTCCCAGGAGTTCTACATTTTATAATCTATTCTTCGAAGAAATTAGAGGTAGAGATAAGGAAACATCTGGTTGGTGGTCTAATTTACTGGATGCAGACACTTCCAGTGGGGACTGGAACAATATATGGTTACTCTCTGCATTTAATGCAGGTAATTTAAAATGAATATGATTTAAAACATTGCACAATTTTTTTTCCCCCTTCTTTTTCCCTCCGGTAACCGACATCTAAGACTCGCTCGGACAACCGGCTTGTCCCGCCTAGTCTGAAACCCTCCAACCTTAGTCCCCCTGGTACTCTGAACCCACAGGACCTACCTGCAGCTCTTCAGCCCCCTGGATCACCACCACCGCTACACTAGTGCTCCTCTCATCTAGCAGGCCTCAGGCAGTCCATGGGTCGGAGGATATTGAGGGACTAAGTGGGCAGGATCCATTGGTGAGCGTGGGGCCGGTGTCATCATCTACTCGGCCAATGGGATTTTTCCCTTGTTCATGTGCATGACCCTGGAAGCGCTGACATTCAGTGATGTCCAGCATGAGCTGAGTGTACATCTTCCATCGCCTCCACCCCTCCATGCGTGACCCCCCAGCTGTTGCACCCCCAGTCTCCACTGGGAATCACTGCTACCGGGGAGTCCAGAACCCTCTCTCCCCAGGAGAGGAGAACTGTCCTCCAGACACTCGATTCTCTCCTCCTCGGCCAATCCCAGCAACCTGAGCTAGTTCCTGACCCCGGGACACCGGCGTGGCACAAGGTATGGTGTCCAGCACCTCAACCTTCAGTGCCACCGGGCCAGCTAAACATTACACAATTTATATTATACTCCACATCAACTGCATAAAATGAGTATAAGAGCTACTTCTAACTGCTTAAAATGCTATAGTGAGCAAGGTACTTTCGTGCACATGTTTTGGAATTGTCCATTAATTAGAGTCCTGCTGGATGAAGTCAAGGATTTACTGAAAGATATTCCAATCACATCTAACAGTCTCAGCCTAGAAACATGCATTATAGGTCACTTTGATAATTCAAGGTTATGGCTGTCAGAACAAAACTATTCTAATCTATGACTGGTGTATCTGTGAAGAATGTGATCTTAAAATCATGGACAGAATAAAACACTTACAAACAAGAGCGGAGAAACAACCTGATGGAAATTGTAAGATTAAAAAAATTAGCCCTACAAATGAGAAGGCAGGGTGAAATGTTTTACAAAAAATGAGGCTTGCTATGCAAATTTTTTATTAAACAAGAGACACAAAACAAAGAACAAGGCATGCAAGTAAACAATGACACACTCTACTACCTTAAGGTTAAACAAATGGTTTTAATGAATCACCAGCAGAAGAAGGAGGGAGATGGTGATGCAACTATACAAAACACTGGTGAAGCCTCATCTGGAGTACTGTGTGCAGTTCTGGAGGCCACATCTTCGTAAGGATGTAGACAGGGTGGAGGCGGTTCAGAGAAGGGCCACTAAGATGGTGCAGGGCTTGTAACAGAAGACTTATAAGGAAAGATTAATATACCTCAATATGTATACACTGGAAGAGAGGAGGGAACAGGGACACATGTTAGAAACCTTCAAGTATCTTAAGGGCATAAACAAGGTACAAGTGGAAGACATATTTCGGTACAGGAGAGGTACATACGAACATACGAAATTGCTAGCAGATACAGGCCATAATGGTCTATCAAGTATGCTCAAGTGCACAGCTAGTTATACCAAGTAGCACCCCCCCGCTCCTCCTGAAGTTGTTCTCCCACCCCCTCTATCACCTCGCTGTACCCCATCCCTGTCTGTGTTCCCTGCTGATGGCAACCCCTCTTAAAACTGATCACCGTCCTTGCTGCCACCACCTCCTCTGGCAGCTCGTTCTACCCTTTCACCACCCTTTCTGTGAAGAAATGCCTTTTCATTTCCCTCTTGAATCTGCCCCCCACCAATTTTGGGCCATGACACTTACTGTATCCCTTCTTCCACAGATTAAAGATTCCCTCAGTGCTGGTCTTATTTATGCCTTTTAGGTACATGAAGGTCTGAATCATATCTCCTTTCTCTCTGTCTCTCCTGTCCTCCAGAGAGTAAATGTTCAGTACCCTCAGTCTCTCCTCATATGTTCTGTTCCCCCATGCTCTGTATCAATTTGGTTGCTCTCCGCTGTACCACCTCCAGTAGTTTGATATCTTTCTTAAGGTATGGGCACCAGAACTGGACACAACACTCCAGGTATGGTCTCATCAGTGACCTGTACAGTGGCAGAGTAACCTCCTCCCTCCTAGAGGTACAAGAAAAAGGGGGACACAATATGAGATTGGGGGGGCAGGATAAGGGGTAATGTGAGGAAGTTATTTTTCACAGAAAGGGTGGTGGATGTGTGGAATAGCCTGCCCCAGGGGGTGGTAAGAGCAAGCACAGTGGCAGGATTCAAACATGCACAGGATAGGTATAAGGGAACTGTAGAGGTACAGTAGGAAAGAGAAGCTAAAGCCGATGATCAAGTAGGATCAGCGGCCGCTGATACAGGTAGAGTATACGGGCAGACTGAATCGGCCTAGCAGTCCTTCTCTGCCATCAACTTCTGTGTTTCTGTGTTTCTATGAATGTGTTAATCACACATTCTATAAGGTCTGGATTTCTTCTCCTTATGAATTTAAAGATTGTTACAAAAAAAATTTACTTCTGCATTCTTTTTCTTTTTCAATCTCTCTTCCTTTACTCTCACTCTGTAAACTCTTTAATCTGTAAGAGAAAGTATTCAATAAGAAAAGGGGACCATGATCTGTCAAATAAATCTAAGCCTTAGTAGCTTTAATTATTGTACTTGGTTGATAGAGATATTTGAATATTGAATGTGAAATATTTATTTAAGTTTTATATATAGATATGTTGATGCATGTTTACTTTTTACTTTTTTTGAATGGCTAGTGACTATGGTTAACAAAGTATGTTACAGATGTTTGTTACTATATATTTATTCTTCAGTAAAAGTTAATTGATAAAAAAACATGCAAAGCGTCATGGGTATGCAAATCCTGGTATGAAGCAGGCTGACAAGGCTATACCAAAACAAAGGTTACCTTTTAAACACACTTTTACATTGCTTTCAGCCTAAAAACAGCAAACCGCTGCTGCCACATGAGCTAAAACTTTGACTGGTGCAAGGTCACATCTGCCATCCATCACTACCTTTTATGACAAGATCCCACTGACAGCCAGGTAGTCAGCAGTTGACATTCCTGTGGCAGTATCCTGACCCCTTCAAATATGCTCAGGCTAAGGGGACAGAACAGAAATGACAGTTCTGACAACCTGTCAACATGAATTCTGTAGTGATGCCATACAAAAACTACATCATCTCCACTCTGAGATGTTGCCTTAGAGTTTAGAATGGCGATGTGTAATCAGAACTCCTTTCAGATGTTGCTGTGTGGTGATGCTCCCTCTAGTGTTGTAAAGTCAGATTTGTTTTCTCCGCTAAATAGAGAACAGCTGCCTCAGTGCCCTCACCAAGTCCATTTGTGAAATCCTTCATTTTATTTTATAAAAACTATTGTTTTTTCCTATTTAGTCCTCGATATTTGTGTTAGACAGGTTATTTCATCTAACTTTTGGTATTTTAGCAGTATTCTCCAGTTCCCGATCGATTCCGTTGAACCAGCGAAAAGAGTGTTTTGTGGATCCTACTTTAATGCAACAGCAGTTATTTTCTTTAAAAACATAAAAAAGAACCACTTATTTTACAATCTTTATTTAGCGGTCTACTAATTCTGTTATTGAAGGAACCTGCAATAATTTTGTGGCTATACTTAGTCGATTGGTATGAATGAAAAACCTAAGAAAATTACAGGGCCTACCAGATTTAAAAATTGTGAATTCTGCCATAAGATCTTGGCAAAGGCAGACCATCACGATCTGTGTTTTAACTGCTTGGGCCCTGACCGTGACTATTTAAATTGTGATTTGTGTCAACTAGTTCAAAACTCAAAAAGTCACAATCTACCTTTGAATCATCTAACAGCCCCCCCCCAAAAAAAAAATGGAAGGAAATGCCTCAAATGGTGAAAAGGATGCATCTTCAAGTATCTCTCCTCAAACAAAATCTATGGTAACTGACAAGCCGCAGTCTCTGATCAAAGAGACAGATAAAGCTGTCAAGCCATCATCTAGTTCAGAAAAAGAGCACAGGGTGTCCAATAGTGGGAATCCTGATGCTAAGTATGCCAAAAAGAAGATAAAACTGCTACACGTGCTCTGGTGCCATCAGCACCAGCCAAAAAAAACAAACAAAAGAAAAGCATCTGACTGCATCCCCCAAAGTGATCAAGGCCCTGCAACAGAACAGAGAGCTATGCCCTCAGCAGAGGACATTACAAAAATGTGGCAGTTTTCCAGGCCTTCAAACAACATGAAGTCTTGCTATATTATAGACATTAGCAGTTTGATCCCACTCTAGAACTGCCCTGGAGTGAAATGGTTAAAACCATTCCAAAATAGAATTTTGGCACGAGAGCAGCTCTATCTGTATCATTTCAAACTTGAACTGTCAGATTCTTTACTCCGCCTCAGTGAACAGTCGCTCCGAGATTTCTCCTTCTGCTCGGTTCATTTCTCGTTTAAAAGTGTTTTCTCGTTGGATTTAACGAGAATAGTTTTATTTTAACCGCAAAACCGTTCGGTTCAAGCTCTATCTGTGGTAACCGTAAGTAAATGAAGGTTTTGTCTGTGTGGAACTTGTAAGTTATCGGTTCAGTTTTGAACCGATCAGTGGAATTTAAACTCATTTAAAACTAAAAGTTACTATTTTAGAGTCGCGGTTCCGGTTCTTATCGGTTCAAGCGGTTTATTACGTTTTTTCCAATACCAATATTGATTGGAACCGATAAGGTGTCTTGCCTGGCACTGCCGTTAAAAGGGCAGAAGTTTTGGTTAGGCTGGCATTATGTCTGAGAAACCCAAAAGAAAAACTGGCCCACTGGGTTTCAACACTGTGATGTTTGTGGGAAGTCTTTGCCAAGGCTGACCCACACACACATGTTTATTGTCTGGGTTTGACCACCTCCAGTCAGACTGCCAGGTATGTAAGAATTTCCTGCAGCCACCCTGGAAAAAGATTGGGCAGGCTCAGGGAAGGAGGCCAAAAAGTCCGCTGACCCGGATGGCCAGCCCGGTTCGGTGCCAACCGAACCAGAGGGAGTGCCCTCTGACCAGGGCCAGACTTCCTCAGGCAAAAGAAAAGCTGGTTCTGAGGAACCAATTCCAGTAAAGAAAACAAGAAAATCAGCAGGTCTGGAGTCCAAAATTCCTTCTCCAACTGCTGCAGAGATAGCAAAAGCCATACAAATTGTCCAGTCACTGTCTCAGGGTCCGTCCGAACTACCACTATCTGGTAAAAGGCGGTTCGTCCGGTCCCAGTGGTTCAGGATTATGATATTGAGGAATTTATGAACCAGAGGAGGAGGAGGATTATGAACAGTATGAATGTGGCTGGGAAGGTCTGGGTGTGCCCATTGAACTGGACATCTCCCCAGACAGACCTTTAGAATCTCCCCCATGCTGTCTGAGTCCCCATCTCATTTTATGTTTTATAAAAGTTGCTGAAACCTCCAGCTTCCTTTAGAAGAGGCTGTGGATGAGCAAGAGGAGCCTGATTTTGTAGAAATGATGGATATTCCAGAGTCTAGGAGATTGTCTATTCCTTTACATAAGTCTTTTAGGAAACAAACAATTAAAATTTTAAAAGCTCCTAATTCTGTGCCTCCTGTAGATAAAAGATGGACAGAAGGTATACATTGTCAGGCCCTGATACAGAATTCCTTTCTCAAGCAATGCAGTCATGTTGGGGTAGTTCAGGCTGCTGCCTGTGATAAAGCTAATATTCCCTTGGCTTCACATCCTCCTGACAAGGATTCCAGGAAGATTGATGCCATGGCAAAAAAAACAGTATATGGCAGCCTCTCTGGGACTCAGGCAAGCAAATTATATGGCTTATGTAGCTAGGTATCAGAAATCTAGATGGGATACTGTTATGCAATTGGCCAAGCAGGCCCATGGCCAGCTGGCTAGTGAACTAGAACAGGTGGCTGCTGATGGCATTGAAGCCTCTAAGGTTCAGTTTCATGCTGCTGTGGATATTAATGATGTTTTCCTCTAGGGTCATGGCCACATCTGTAGCTTTTTGTAGGTTGGCCTGGCTCCAGGTGTACTAGTTTGTCTCAGGATACCCAGACTAAGGCTATGGATTTTCCTGTGGTGGGAAATTCTCTGTTTGGAGAGCAGACAGAGAACTACATGAAGAAGATGGATGAATATAGGACTACTTACAAAGAGTGCCCAGGCTAAGGAGCGGCAAGCCACTCCTCAAAGGCATGCCCCCAGGGGTGAGGGTAGGCCTTTTCACAGGCCTTTCTACCAGACTCAGGCCTCCTCTGCCTATGCTCAGAGGGCTTCTTCAGAGGCAGGGGCAGGCGAGGGGTGGGCAGACCTGCCCCACCCCCAGCCTAAAGCTCCTTGAAACAGGCACCCTGATGGGGTGCCCAGGCATTCTCCTGTACCAGTGGGGGGCAGGCTGGCTTACTTCAGTCAGAATTGGGCTTCTTTAACCTCAGACAAGTGGGTTCTGGAAGTAGTAAGCCAGGGTCTGGTTCTCAGCTTCAAAAGTTTCCCAAGTTGAGAAGCAGACTTTTCTACAAAGTGCTTCAGAGACCATCACTCTGGAAACAGAGGTTTCATCCCTGTTAGCTCTCAGAGCAGTAGAAAGGGTTCCTCCCCTGCATCAGGGCAGGGGTCTGTATTCCAGATACTTCCTTACCCCAAGAAAGACAGGAGAGTGGTGGCCCATTTTAGATCTCAGATATCTGAACAAGCATCTTTTGAAACCAAAGTTCAAAATGGTAACTCTGGCAATGATTTTACCTTCCCTAAGGCCAGGGACTGGCTAGCCTCCCTGGACCTCAAGGATGCCTATTTCTATGTCCTAATCAGAAGATCCCATCAGAAAGTACCTCAGATTCGAACTGCCCTCAGGTCATTACCAGTTCAGAGCAATGCCCTTGACCTTACCTCTGCTCCAAGGGTATTCACAAAGTGTCTAGCAGTGGCAGTGGCCCACTTAAGGAGGCAGAGGATTGCTGTTTTTCCCTATCTAGACGACTGGCTCATTGTAGGCCAGTCCCCAGAACAGGTAAAATCTCACCTGCAGGTCACCCAGCAGCTTCTCACCTCCCTGGGTTTTCTGCTAAACCTACCAAAGTCGGTTCTGGAACCAGTCCAGGTACTCACCTTTATAGGGGCAGAATTGGACACAAAGCTAGCCAGAGCCTTTCTTCCCCTGGAAAGGTAAGGAATTTAGTGGCTCTGGCCTCTTCCTTCACTCTGCAGGTCTCTCGACCAGCAAGACACTTCTGCAGCTCCTGGGGCACATGGCTGCATCCACAGCTGTTGTGCAGGGAGCCAGATTTCAGGCAGAGACATTCAGTTTCACTTTGAACCTTTTGGTCTCAGAGAAGAGACCCCTTTCCAAGTTGGTCCCAGTGACTCAACCTTGATCCTAGCTCTCCAGTGGTGGCAGGATCAGAGCAATTTAAGAGCGGGGGTCCCCTTCATTTCCCCTTCTCACAACTTGACTCTCACTACAGATGCTTCCCTTCTGGGTTGGGGAGCCCACATGGGCGACCTTTCCACTCAGGGAGTTTGGTCCCCCCAGGAATCTCTGCTCCACATCAATTTGCTGGAACTCAGAGCTGTCTTTTTAGCTCTTCAAGCTTTTTCTGCATCTGTCCACGACAAGGTGATACAAGTCAGAACAGACAACACCACAACAATGTGGTACATCAACAAACAGGGGGCACTCGGTCTTGACCTTGTGCACCGAGGGCAATGAAGTTGTGGTCTCTGGCCTACTCCTGAACACTTCCCTCATAGCAGTTCATCTTCCAGGGAAGGACAATGTCCCTAGCGGATGCCCTCAGCAGGATTCCAGGGCCATCACGAATGGTCCCTGGATCCTCAAGTGCTGGGGATAGTTTTTGCCAGGTGGGGCATCCCTCAGATAGATCTTTTGCAGCCCCAGACAATCACAAACTTCCTCTGTTCTGTTGCAGGCCTCCAGTGCTGGGCTCAGTTCCCCTGGATACCCTTCTTCTGGATTGGGAGGGAAGTTCTTCATGCTTCCCTTCCTCTCCTATTCAAGTACTAGTCAAAATCAGATCTCAGCCTTGCAGGGTGATTCTGATTGCCCCGGATTGGGCCAGGCAGCCCTGGTACCCACTCCTTCTGTCTCTGACAGTCCATCTTCCCCTGTGCCTCCCAGGAATCACAATCTGTTGACTTGTGCCCAGGGAAGGGTTTGGTATCGGACCTGAAATCCCTCAACCTCAAGGCCTGGCTCTTGAGGAGTTAGGATTTGCGGATTTACACCTCTCAGGGTGTTCTTGAGATCTAAAGGCTTCCAGAAAGCCTTCCACTAGGGCTACTTATAGTTCTAAATGGAAAAGGTTTTCCATTTGGTGTGCTGGGAAAAATATTTCCCCAGAATCTGCTAATTGGTCATTTTGTTAGATTACATGGTACATCTTAATTCCTTGGGTCTCAGACCAGCTACCCTGAGAGTTCATTTGGCAGCTGTGTCTGCTTTTGTGTCAACAGGAAAGTCATCCCCTCTTTCCTCTCATCCTGTGTTTTCCAAGTTTTTAAGGGATTACTCCATACTAATCCTCCTTTCGGGAACCGCCCTGCTTGGGACCTTAATGTTTGCATTGCCCAGTTAATGCAACCCCTTTGAACCTCTGTCTTCTGCAGAGCTTAAGTACCTAACTTGGAAAACTGTTTTTCTAGTGGCTATCACTGCACAGACGCATAAGTGAATTGCAAGCCTTGTCAGTGGAGACTGACTTTATTTCTTTTCCACAGGATAAGGTAGTCCTTAGGACTAATAGGAAGTTTTGCCTAAGGTGGTTTCAGATTTCCATCTTAATCAATCTATCTCCCTTCCAGTATTTTTCACTGATCACTCCTCTTCCGGTGAGAGGAGGTTGCACAGCCTGGATGTTAGAGAGCTCTTAGTTATTATATAGAGCGTACCAAAGGTCACAGGTTCGAATCCTCCAACTTTTCCTTACCTATGGTGAAGTTGGGAAAAGCAAACTGCCACTAAGAGATCAATAGCCAGGTGGATTGTCTCTTGTATCCAATTTGTTATCAGAAAGTGGGCAGAGCCCCCGGTTTGAGGGCTCATTCTACCAGGGGTACAGCTGCGTCTCCAGCTGCTGCCAGAGATATCCCTTTATTAGAGATTTGCCAGGCTGCTACTTGGAAAACGGTACACACTTTTACCAAGCATTACTCCCTGGATGTCAAGGCCAGGAGAGATGCTCGGTTTGGCACAGCTGTTCTTCAGAGCCTATTCCCTAAGTAGGTTCTGCCCCTCCTCCATGGAGGTACTGCTGTGTATTCTGCTAATGTCTACAATATAGCAAGACTTCATGTTGTTTGAAGAAAAAATTACTCACCTTAGTAATGTTGTTTCTTCTAATGGAGTCTTGCTATATTATAGACCTCTCCCCCAACCTGCCCCTCTCAGAACCTCTACTTGGTGGGGTTCGGGCAACTTAGTGTGGGCACTACTTATGTCCTGTTAGCATTTTGTCCCCTTTGGGACTTTGGGGGTGTGTGTAATGGTGTGTGTGTTTTATTATACTTATGTTCCATTTTCATATTATTAGAATGGTGTTAGTATTTCTGGTTCCTGACTTGAGTCTTGGGTGTTGGGACCATCAATAGTTGTTATTATTTAGGTAGCCATTTGGCTAGTGTAGGTTACAGCTTCCACACAGACCTTAGTGAGTTTGGCTCGTAAAGATCTGACAGTTCAAGTTTGAAATGACACAGATAGAGCTGCTCTCGTGCCAAAATTCTATTTTGGAATGGTTTTAACCATTTCACTCCAGGGCAGTTCTAGAGCGGGATCAAACTGCTAATGTCTATAATATAGCAAGACTCCATTAGAAGAAACAACATTACTAAGGTGAGTAATTTTTTCTTTCAAGCCATGTGCAACTTGCCACTATTTCTACCCCTGCAGCCTCAAGCATATTGTGTACACTTGTGCTGGAGGAGGAGGAAGTGGAGAAGGAAGAGGATGAAGGGGAACCAGTAGAACCAGAGACAACCTCTGAACATGACTTTGGTTCACCATCCATAGTCAATGAGGATTTAACTTCATATTGTGAGGCATATGGGTGAGACTCTGGATATATCCTCTGCTAATACTGAGGAGGATATAGAAGTGGCAGAATTTATGAGTATGCTGGGACTGACCTCATCTAAAAGGCTCACAGTACCTGTTCACAAATCCCACAATAATACCACTAGCAAGATTTTGAAGCATCAAAATTAAGCAGTAAGACATGATGGGTGTGCATTGCGGAAGGATAATGGCACACCTTGGGTGGGTTGTGAGGCATGAGGAATTGCTTAATATATACATTAATATTATACAGTTTCCATTTTCTTCCCAAATAGTTTATGGGTGTTTTCCTTAATTCACATAGCTTTTTGTCAGACTACTAGATCTGACACATCCTTCTTCTTCCATAAAATTGCCTTACTCATTTAACATTCTGTAAAAAACACATTTTACCAAATACTCTCACTTACAGATTTTCATATGTCAGGCTTAACAGCATTTGCATAATAAAGTTTTAGGATTGCTTCAAAAGTTTTTTAAAAGATCGAATGCTGACCAGCCAGCTCCCTGAGTGTGTGAGAGCAACTGGTGTGCTCAGGTTCATGATTTTTATACCACAATGTAAAGGGTAATAATATAATTTCCTCAATGAATTGTATGTCAAAACTCCGCCTATTTTAGATTTCAAAGAGACAAAACACTGCCTTCTCCAAAATTCCTTAGAGCTCAGTGTGCCAAGCAGACTGCTGTGAGTCTGTGACATTGTGTTATTTTTGGCATTTATAATCCCTCCAAGGGTTATAATCCATAAACTATTTGGAGAGAAATCAGAAACGGTATAATATAAATAGAATAATAGATAGGTTGCAGTGAATTACAAGGCTGTAATTCCATCAAGAGGTTCTGGGGACATAGATAACCTTGAGAGCCTCGAGATGGAATTTTAGCTGAGTAATTCACTGTAACCTGTTTTTTATTTTTTGTAATATATGGATGCGAGAAGGTGGTGAGGTCTTACTTGTTGGAGTGTTGTGTAGGCTGAGGCGTGGCTTGAATGAGGAATCTAGAAGCTGTTTGAAGAGGTCATTAAGAAAGTGAAGGAAACAGTTCTAGTAAGAGTAACAGCTAAAGGCTGTTTTGGTTTTTTTTTTTAAGGTATTTTGATTTTCTTGGTCAGAGATGAACTGTAGCCTGTTTTCGGTAACTGTTTGTGGCTTTCAAAGAGATATTATTGTTGCCGACGGAAAGTTTTGTGGTGTTTGTTTCCCGTGGAGCAGATTTTTAAATTCTTACGTACTGACTGCTGAAAGAAGCTGACCCATGTTAATGTGTGAGGTGGCAGGGTGTGCTTAGCGGCTTTTGTGCAGCAGTGATAATACTCGTTCTAAAGCCTGAACAATAGTATTATTGGGAATGGTTTATTGGGAGTGAATTATTGGGAGTGAAGTGTGCTATCATGGGGAAATGGTATCCATTACAAGCATTTTTTTTGCACCATTTTCGATAGTATTATTTTCATGATCCATATATTACTAATGTATATATGAAGTCTCATATAATGGCATAGAAAATAGAAAAAAATATTTTTTATTAAGAATATTTTTATGCAGAGATTTATATTTTGGTATTTATAACAGAAAGGAATATACAGTTTATGAAGAAGGATTGGTACATAACATATGACTTATGCTTTACATGATAACTGTTGAATGATGTATACAGAATAAGAAATAGCACCAAGTGGGAATTTTAGCTATATAATATACTTCTGTGATCAATAATTTAGAATTATGTGGTCAGGTATATGGTATGAGTTTGTTCATTGCTTTATTTGAACAGATTTGGGAAGTTGTATAACTTGTGGAAAAATATAAAACACGGGGGAAAGTGCTTTTAGAACTGTATTGGTGTGGGGGAGCACAGTGGTGCTGTGTATTAAACCAATCGTAGAGAAATATGTTCTCAAAGGAATGTGTTTACATTTTTAACAGAGATTAAACACAGAGGGCCTGAAGAAGTGGTGATGTTAGCCATTAAAAGTTGCCCAAGTTGTGTTGAGTGAAAATAAATCTTGGAAAAGATAAAGAACTGTTTTGTATGTGGGGTTGTTGGATTTCAAAACAGTATAAATTTTGGGTTCTGCACAGATTTCAAAAGAAAGCTGAACTGGAGATGCTCAAGTTTACCCAAAATAAGGTTTTAGTTATCTCTAAGAACACAAAAAAATAATAACAGCATCTAACTTGAGAGGCCAGGTGTGGCCAACTCACCTTTGCTTTCAGGAGACCAAGTCAGTCAGGTTGCAAATCTTTAGTATTCTTCTCTTTTTGGTTCTCCCCCACTCAACAGAATGCTTCACCTTTTATACCTTACAGTAGCTGGCCTCACACATTGAGTGGCCACTAGGTCCTTGGACCAACCATAATGTCAGGATAAGGTTTTTACCAAATTTGGTATATGTCCCAAATTTTTAAGGATTATTAACTAATGCCATGCACGTATAGAGGACCATGCACTTCTGTCTCAGCATGCATGGTATGTAGGCAACTGTTTGTATTATTTTAAACCATTTGAATGCCACTTACCTGTATACATTGTAGCTCTGTTAATTGGCTACACATGCAAGTCTAAAGTGTGAGCTGTTATTTTCGTACCGAGTGCCGGCATGCAGCTGTGATATGGACTTTGACCAGTAACACAATGCTTACTGGTATGCCTGTAAGACAATGAGACATGTGGGTGAGATTTCCATTTTAACTTTTTTATACACACAAATAAAGCTTCTTTCATTTTAATGACTAGATCTGAGAAATTTTGGTGCTGCCCTCCAGCCCACATATGTGGGAACTCTTGTGCCTTTTAAAATATTTAGCCACCTGAGCTCAATGTTTCCCAAGGCTCTGTGCTGCTTTCAGGTAGACCTGCTGCAAGTTTTCTTGTTACTATTCCATATCCTTGTCTACCTGAACTGATTCTTTCATAGGTGTGCTCAGGCCATATATCAGATGTTCAGGAAGCCTCATCTACCTCCCAGTCATGACTTCAAATGGAGTCAGTGATGTGCTTTTAGCAGGAGTGGTTCTAATGGCCATCAGAAGCAGTGGCATCAGGGTGTCCCAATTCTTGCCGTTTTAAGCAACACATTTCCTCAGCATTGTTTTAATAGTTCTGTTAGCTCTTTTTACCTGGCCTGATGATTCTGGGTTAAAGGTAATGTGGAATTTTTGTTTAACTCCAGCAAATACACTGTCTGCTGCATCACAGCTCCTAAAAAGGATGGTCCCTTGTCTGAGTCTATGTTCAAGGGTAGTGCCCGCCTGGGAAACAGCTTTTCTACCAGTACCCATGCTGTAACCTTGGCTGTCTCATTTATTGCTGGAAAAGCCTCAACCCATTTTGAAAATAAATTGGTCACTACCAAGAGGTATTTATGGCCTCTTGCAGTGATGATGAGGGGTCTTATGTAATCGATTTGGAGTTAGGTTAATGGCCCTCGAATTCTCTGGCCCCTAAGTAGGGCTTGCTTTTGTTTGGGCACTGGGTTGTCCTGTGCACAGACTAGACAATTTTGACTTTTACAATATGCAGTATCTCTACATCTTGTTTCATTAAAGGCCACTGGGCAACACCCTGCAAATGTGCTAGTGTGTTTTAGGAGCTTTGATGCCTCCTGTGGCCATGTCATGCACCATATAAAGAAATTCTGACCTAAGATCACATGGTGCAACCCATACTGGATGTTCAAAGCCTGTGTACAGAAGGACAATGTTGTCAGTGGAAAGCTGAAGTATTGCATGGTGTTTTGCATAGTCAGGAAGTGACAAGGCCTGACTATTTTGCAGCTCAGACATGACCATTTTAGCTCAGGATCCTGATGTTACAGGGCCTGTAAATCAATGGGGCCCTGCCGTGGCAAGTTGTCAGTTACTACAACCTCTGCACCGCACCTACAGGCAGGCTCCAGAGATTTCCCTCTATGGTGCCTCACTTTGCCAGCTTGTCAGCTGTGGTGTTCTAAGAAGCATACGGGTTTTGGGAGAAATGTGCTTACACCCTTTTAACAAATAGAGACTCTGCATGCTGTTTTGACTTAATATTAAAATAGTACATCAGCTTGTGATGTACCAGTGGCTTACCATCAGATGATCTGAAGTCACTTTGTTCCCACAGTGGAAGAAATTTAGTTAGAGCATTACAAACCCAGACAGAATCAGAAAACAAAATTAACCTTTGAGGCACATTTCTGTACTGCTGCAAGACCCATGCAGTGGCAGAAATTTCCACACACTGAGCTGAATGAGGGGTGTACCAGAAGAAAAATTCATTCTCTTCACTACCTTGTATGAGATGCATCCCAAAGCCTGTGTAGGCCTTTCCATCCAGATAGTAACTGGAGCCATCTACAAAGGCTTGAAGCTCCTCAATGATGGAGTATCCCTCTGGTAATACCTTAAACAGGGATGAGACCTCTGGTCTGTAGTCCACTCCTGGACATTCAAAGGGTTCTCCCTCATACGAGATAGAATGGGTTAGCATAGATAGAGTAATCTGATGCTTGACAACTGTGTCCCTGTCCTGCAATAACAATGCCCAATGCATTAACCTTGCATTTGAAACAGCACCATCTTTTACTCTGCCTGATAGACAGTAGATACTGTATGGGGGTATAGCATGCAGGCAGAATGATTGGTTACAAACCCACAATATAGGTGAAATGCTTTAGCAGCCCAATGGGTGGTGAAAAATTATTTCCACACTGGGTGTAACTTCTTTACACTCCTGTTAACAGGCCAGAGGCATATACAATTGGTAGCAGCTTACCATGATGCTCCTGGGCAAGGAGAGCTAAGATGGAATTCTCTGAGGCTGCCACCTCTAGGTGGAGGGGCAAAGCCTGGTCCGGGTAGGGCCAGGGCTGGAGCCTTTATGAGGGCATCTTTTAAAATTTGTGCTGCCTCAGTATGTGCCGGGGTCCACTACCATTGTGCTCCCTCCTTTAAAAGGTCATACATGGGTTTGGCAATATCTGCAAAGTATGGAATAAAATCTCTAGAGTACCCCACAATGCCTAAAAATTGCCTGAGCGCTGTCTCTGAGGTTGGCAGATGCAATTGCCTAACAACCTCCACCTTATGATGATCAGGGGTGTGACACTCTTTCCCAGTTGTAAGGCCCAAAAGATCACTTGCTGTTTCATCACCTGCACCTTCCTAGGATTCGCCTTTAAACCCTTGTCTTTCAGCAAGTGCAAGACTTCTTTCAACAAAGTAATGTGTTCTGTTTCTGTAGCAGTGGCCAGCAACAAATCATCTACATATTGTAATAGACACTCGGGCTTGGAGAAGCCCTTCAGTGCCTCCTTCATATGCAGGTGAAAAATGGATGGTGCGTTATGAAGGCTTTCAGGCTGCCAGGTCCAAGTGTACTGTTGACCCTGAAAACTGAAGGCAAATTTGTGCTGACACTCAGGATGCAATGATATAGACCAAAAACCATTGGCTATATCTAATACAGAAAACCATTTAGCTGTGGGGGGCAACTGAGCCAAGATGTCAAGGGCGGATGCCACCATGGGTGCACATGTGGGTGTGGTCTGATTTAGTCAGCGGTAATCAGTAGTCAGCCTCCATGAATTTTCAGGCTTTTGAACTGGCCACACAGGTAAATTATTTTTGGTAGCACATTTTCGCAACACCTCCTGTTGCAACAAGGACTCAATGGTTTACTGTATGAATGGCTCTGCCTCCTTTGGAATATTGTACTGCCTCTGAAAGGGTGGTCATCCCCATTAATAATCACACAAGCTTGCATTTTTCTGCAGTCATGCTTGCTCTTGGCAGACACCTCCAAATACTCATTCACAATGGCAAAATCTTCTGAATCTTTGTCTAATCCCTGTTTTAACAACACCTCCATGGCATCAAACTCTTCTGGCTTCTTGATTGCAAAAATTGCATGGGCATTCGAGATCATCAAAACTGCAATTTCAGAGTTACCTTCTAATTTCTGCCAACTGGGGTTAGCCAGATCAACAATGCACCTACACTTGTTCAAAAAATCTATACCAAAATATGCTGTTGATGTGGCAGTGACGTAATAGCCATTTTGTGCTTTACAATAACATGCCCAATTTGTACTAGTATAGGAACTGATTCCACTGCTCCTGTTTCATCCCCTGCAAATGACTGCAAAGAAAATGTTACTCTTGATGAAAACTCAGATTGACTAGGCTGTCTCGTGTGGTAGACAGATACAGATGCTCCCATTTCTCTATTAAAATTTTGCTCTGGTGGCCTCCAACCATAGCATTGATGACAGGAAACCCCTACGTGCCTGTCTCCACAGCAGCAACAAAAACAACAGAGGCCCTTAATTCCTATATACAGTGGCGTGAAAAAGTATTTGCCCCCTTCCTGATTTTCTCTATTATTGCATATTTGTCACACTGGATGTTTTCAGGTCTTTAGACAAAATATAATATTAGATAAAGGGAACCTGAGTGAACAAATAACACTTTTTTTTTTTACTTATTTCATTTATTTAATGAAAAAAGTTAACCAACACCAACTGGCACTGTGTGAAAAAGTAATTGCCCCCTAGTTAAATCAACCCAATTAAAGGGATAATTAGAGTCAGCTGATTGAACACAGCCAGGCTTGATTACAGCCAGCCCTGCTCAATATAAACCTCACTTATTTTGGCCCTTACCATCAGAGTCACGTTGCCAGCACAAAGATTCAACAAGCACATTATGCCACGATCAAAGGAAGTTCCTGAAAAGATCAGAAAAAATTTGTTGCCCTCTATCAGTCTGGAAAGGGTTACAAAGCTATTTCTAAGGCTCTGGGACTCCATTGAACCACAGTGAGCATAATCTCCAAATGGAGAACACTTGGAACAGTAGTGAACCTTCCCAGGAGTGGGCAGCCTGCCAAAATTACTCCAAGGGCGCAGTGTAAAATCATCCAAGAAGTCTCAAAGGATCCTAAAACAACATCCAAAGAACTGCAGGCTTCTCTTGCCTCAGCTAAGGTCAGTGTTCATGACTCCACAATCAGAAAGAGACTGGGCAAAATGGGCTTCATGTGAGAGTAGCAAAGCGAAACCACTGCTAACCAAGAAGAACATAAATGCTCTCTCTCATTTGCCAAGAAGCACCTGGATGATCCACAAGCCTTTTGGGACAATGTTCTATGGACAGATGAGTCCAAAGTGGAACTTTTTGGGCAACATGGATCCCATAATGTCTCGCATAAAGCAAACACAGCATTCCACAGTAAGAACACCATACCAACAGTCAAACATGGTGGTGGTAGTGTGATGGTGTGGGGATGCTTTGCTGCCTAAGGACCTGGATGACTTGCCATAATTAAAGGAACCATGAATTCTGCTCTGTACCAGAAAATTCTTAAGGAGAATGTCCAGTCATCCTTCCATCAGCTGAAGTTGAAGCGTAGTTGGGTCATGCAGCAAGACAATGATCCAAAACACAAAAGCAAGTCCACATCAGAATGGCTAAAAAGAAGTAAAATTAAAGTTTTGGAGTGGCCTAGTCAAAGTCCAGACTTGAATCCAATAGAGATGCTGTGGCAGGACCTGAAACGAGCAGTTCATGCTCGAAAACCTACCAAATGTTACTGAATTAAAGCAGTTCTGTGAGGAAGAGTGGGTTAAAATTCCTCCACAGCTATGTGAAAGACTGATATTGAATTATAGGAAGTGTTTGGTTGCAGTCATTGCAGCTAAATGTGGCATAACCAGTTATTAAGTGTAAGGGGGCAATTACTTTTTCACACAGTGCCAGTTGGTGTTGGTTAACTTTTTTCATTAAATAAGTGAAATAAAAAAAAAAAAACAAGTGTTATTTGTTCACTCAGGTTCCCTTTATCTAATATTACATTTTCTCTAAAGACCTGAAAACATCCAGTGTGACAAATATGCAATAATAGAGAAAATCAGGAAGGGGGCAAATACTTTTTCACGCCACTGTAGACCCTGGTGGGTCTGGCTGGCACTTTCCCTAGCCTTCGGCCTAGCTTGCAGTTCTTCAATCTTTTTCCAGTAGATCTACACAGTTGGACTTGTTGGGTACCTTTACCACCCTCCATCTTGTCCACGACCTCACCCCTTCCCTCTCCAGGAGGAGTTGTTCTGGGGTTGGTACTGATGTAGATCTTCATTGGTGAAGGCTACGGGTAACCCCTTTTCCTCTGCCTCTACGGGCTGAGTTACTGCCATAACCTTTTTTGTTAACTTGCCCTCTGGACCTACCAAGGCTTCCCAGGCTGTTCTCATTTTGTCTATGATGTCATCATAATCATCTGTTTGAGCAACATGCATTTTAATCATAGCCCTCAACTGTGGTAATGAATTATTTATTAACTCTTAAATTGCTGATGGTTGGTGTCTGCATTCGCCACAAAGAATGCATGAGCTGAAAACAGTCTGTTTGGAAAAGCCTCTGAGGGCTCTCCCTGCTTTTGCCTATAATAAGCCATTACTTCGTGCTGATCCTTGTATCTCCAACCATTAAGGTTCAGGAACTGCTGCAAGGCAGCAGTCCAAGATCTTCTCTTGTTCACTATATCTCCTCGGAAAGCCCTCAATTGTTCAGCTGGCAGTGTGGCAAAGAGAACCTTGGTCCAATCTGCCTCTGTAAAAACATATATATCTCCCACCTTCTCAACCTGTGTAACATGAAGTAGTGGGTTACAGTTCCCTGCCTTGTAATCTCCTACCTTCTCACCACAGGAATACTCCAATATTCCTAACTCTTATGCAGTATGCCTTTAAGCCAGATCTGCCCGGAGGTGGGACGTTATGCTAATGATGGAATCATTGGCTCGTTCCACTTTTTCAAATGCTGCCACCTGTCAACTGCCTACCTTCTAACCCTCAGATTTCTCTCTCTGCCTGTCAAGACTAGATGCTTGGCGATTCTCTCCTCATCATCTCTCTGTGAAGCTTATAAAATAACATGTAAGTATTATTTTATTTTCATTTGCTGCCCTTATCTCTTGTTTGTAGTTAACCATTAGCTTTATTTTAGTTTGCTTATTTTTCTTGGTTTCTTCTGATTTGGGGTAACCGGAGGGGAACCTGGGATTTTTTAGTCTTTAGCAGAGTTTCCTTACTGAAACTCTTTCATTTTAAGTAAATTGTCTATTTAAAATTGTTTTTTTGTAACCGCTAATATTGGTTACTGAAATGCTAATCCCGGTTCCTTTTCCTTTGGTTCCCGGTTCCGATCGGTTCCCCGATCGATTCCTGAACCGACCGCAACCAACAGTTTTACTTTAAAAAGTTTACATTTATTCGCGGTTGTGGTTTGTAGGTTCTTTTTGCAAGAATGTCTGAAAAATCTAAGAAAAAGACCAGTGAACCCAGTTTTGAAAATTGTACAGAGTGTGGAGAAGTTTTTGCCAAGGCAGATAAACACACTTCTTGTGTTGTCTGTCTTGGCTATGATCATTTGAAAACTGATTATGAAATCTGTAAGACCTTTCCAGAAAAAAAACATGAAAAATGTTTAGAAAGGCTTAAAAAAATTGCTTCCACCTAAGGGTCCCTCAGGCTCCGACCAGCAGACACCCTCAGTGGTTGTGGGTGAAACCACAGAAACCACAATTTCTACCCCTGATACGGGTACAAAGGCCAACACAAAAAGGCCTGCTGAACCGGCTAGCTCTCTGGTTCCTGTGAAAAAGACAAAGAAAACAAAGCACACAGAACCCCCTGCTGATCTGCCTCTGGGGACTTCTGGTGTGGCTGTAAACATGCCTACTCTACTGGAGATTGCACAGGCATTTAAGGTCTTGCAGGCCTTGCAGGGTCTTCTGCCTGCTGGACAGCAGTCTACAGTTCAGACCCCTGCTGAGTCAACCCAGTCCTCCCTGCATGAGGCCAGGGAAGATTATGGGGAGTATGAAGAAGAGGGGGAGTCTATAGAGCTTGAAGTCTCTCCTGGGCATGAGTTTGGCTCACCTCCCAGTTCATCAAAGGACTATTCATCTCATTTTTCCTTTGTTCGAAAAATAGTGGATGATCTGGACATCTCTACTACTGAGGTGATAGAAGATGAGGAGGAGGAGGAGGAGGCAGAGTACTTGGAAATGATGGAGTTAACACCCACCAAAAAGTTACTGCTACCCATTAATACGTTTTCTAAAAGGGATGCGATAAAGCTCCTCCAGACACCTGGGTCCCTCCCTCCTTTGGATAAAAGGTTGGACAACAAGTACCAGCTAGACAGGGAAGGGGCTGAATTTGTATTCTTCCACCCAGACCACCAGGGGGTGGTACAAGCTACAGCCTGTGACAAGGCAAAAGTACCTCTTGCTTCTCATCCACCACAGAAGGATTCTAGAAAAATAGACATTTGGCCAAAAAGGGCTACTTATCAGCTTTTTTGGCCATAAGACAGGCTAATTTCAAAGCTTATGCAGCCAAGTACCAAAAATCCATCTGGCAGTCTGTCATGGCTATGGCAGATAAGGTTCCTTCCAGTCTTTCAGCAGACGTTGCTGAGACTGCCAGATTTGGCTTAGAAGCTGCCAAATATCAATTTCAAATGGAAACAGACACCAATGATACTACTGCTGCCAGGTGGATGGCCAATACAATTGCCAATGAGAAGGTTTGCCTGATTAAGAGCCGCAAACCTTACTCAAGATACTCAGAATAAGGCTTTAGATTTTCCATTTGGGGATAACTCTCTCTTTGGAACTCACACAGAAGCCTATATGAAGAAAGTGGATGAGTACAAGGCCACTTTTAGAAGTAACTTGGTCAAGGAAAAGGCTTCCCCATCTACTAGACCTTATGGAAGGGAAGGGAGGGGCAGACTATTCCATTCCAGGCTTTTTTATCAGGCCATGGCTGTACCCCAAGTGCAACTGTATCCTCAGCAAGGGTACTTCAGGGTCAGGGGCAGAAGGGGTTCCAGATGTGGTTCCCACTCTCGGCCTCAAGCAAAGCAGGACCCCTGACTTGTCCTCCCAGGCTGCCTCCCCACTTCCAGTAGGGGGCAGACTGACTCACTATTTCCAGGCTTGGAAACAGATCACCACAGACAAGTGGGTCCTAGAAGTAGTGAGTCAGGGCTTATCCCTAAGCTTCAAATCCCTTCCCTCTCTAGAACCAGAGTGTTCAAACCAGCTTCCAATGCAGAAAGAAAGCTGTTGGAAAAGGATATACAAAACCTATTGTTGGCAAAAGCAGTGGAACCTGTGTCTCCACAGCAAAAGGGAAAGGGGTTTTACTCAAGATACTTCCTCACAACAAAGAATAACAGAGAATGGCAGCCTATCCTAGACCTAAGAGTACTAAAGCTAAGGTTCAAAATGTAACCTTGTCTCTATCCTGCCAGCTCTCCAAAAAGTAGATTGGTTGGCATCCCTGGACCTAAAAGTTGCTTATTTCCACATCCCCATAAGGAAGTCTCACAGAAAGTACCTCAGGTTCAGATTCCCTTCAGGTCATTAGCAGTTTTCAACCCTGCCTTTTGGTCTCACTTTAGCTCCAAGGGTGTTCACAAAATGCCTGGCAGTGGTTGTGGCACACCTGCGAAGGCAAGATGTCACAATGTTCCCCTATCTGGACAACTGGTTGGTAGTGGGAAAATCCCCTCAGCAGGTAGAGGAACCTCTCTGGTTAACCCAAGGACTCTTGGAGTCCCTGGGATTCCCGGTAAATCTCAAAAAGTCAGTTCTTCTCCCTGTGCAAGTACTGCAGTTCATAGGAGCAGAACTAAATACCCAGGAGGGCAAGGCTTACCTACCTCTGGACAGGGTAAAACGTATCCTGCAGATAGCAGGCTCCTTCAGCTTAAACAAGCCAAAAACTGCAAGACAGTTCCTACAGTTACTGGGCCACATGGCAGCCACCACTGGCACAGTCCTAGGTTCCAGGTTCCAGATGAGAGACATCCGATTCCACCTAAGAGCGCATTGGTGTCAAAGAAAATATTCTTTCTCAAAACTCTTTCCAGTAACAAAAATGGTACTCCTGGCCCTTCAGTGGTGGAAAGAGGAAGCCAGACTCCAAGCCTTCATACCACTAGTTCGGGGAAAGGTGGTACAGGTCAGAACAGACAATACCACCACCATGTAGTAATACCATCACAATGTACTACATAAACAAGCAGGGAGGAAGAAGGTTGGATCCTCTCTGCACAGACTGTATGAGAATGTGGACTCTGGACTACTCTCAGGGAGTTTCTCTTCAGGCCACTCATCTGCCAGGCAAGGACAATAACCTAGCAGATGCCCTGAGTCAAATAAACCAGGCCCATCATGAATAGACCTTGAACAGACAGGTGATGGAAGCAATTTTCAAGAGGCAGGGCATGCCAGAGATAGATCTCTTTGCATCCCATAAAAGCCACCACTTGCCACAGTACTGTTGCAGACCCCCAGCTCGGTGGACAGTACCCCTGGATGCTCTGATTCTGGACTGGTCAGGGAAGTACCTGTATGCATTCCCTGTGTTCCTTCTGGTGTACAGGGTGCTACTCAAGCTCAGGGCCCAGTCAGCCTCAATGATCTTATAGCCCCAGACTGGGCCAGACAGCCATGGTACTCTCTGTTGCTCTCCATGTCTGTGGCCGAACCAATACACCTTCCTCAGAGGCACAATTTGCTAACCTCCAGTCAGGGGAGACTCCTGTATCTGAATCTCAAATCACTCAGACTCAAAGCGTGGCTCTTGAGAACCTAGAGCATGCAGGCCTGCATCTCTCTGAAAGTGTTCTGGATATTTTAAGGGGGTACAAGAAACCCTCCACCAAGAAAACCTACGCCTCTAAATGGAAATGGTTTTCTATCTGGTGCTCCACCAGAGATATGGTGCCAGCTCTTGCATGGGTTCCAGCTGTGCTGGACTACCTTACTCATTGCATTTACTGGGCCTGCAGCCCACTGCTTTAAAAGTTCACTTAGCTTCAGTGTCTGCTTAAACTTCAGCTGGGAAGAATGCCTCTATGGCATCAAATTCTATCTTCAAAAGGTTCTTTAAAGGTCTCCCCCTCACAGGGAACTGGTGCCAGCCTGGGATCTAAATGTCTGTATCGCCAAGCTCTTGGGTCCCCCTTTCAAACCCATGTCTTCAGCTCCTTTGTAATATGTCATATGGAAAATGATTCTCCTAGTGACAATCACTTCTGCTAGGAGGATAAGTGAGCTCCAGGCTCTCTGCATTGAGCAGGACTACATTTCATTCCACAGGGACAAAGTGGTCCTGTGAACAAACAGAACATTTCTTCCAAAGGTGGTTTCGGACTTTGATTTGAACCAGACCATCACTTTGCGTGTCTTCACTACTGAGCATAGACTGCACAGTGTTGATGTCAAGAGAGCTCTTAGCTACTACATGACAGTCACCAAGGCCCATAGATAGGACAGGAAACAACTGTTCCTGATGTGGAAAAGGGAAATCCAGCATCTAAGAGGTCAATTTCTTGCTGTATAGTTCTGTGTATTCAGTTTTGCTATTCAAAAGCTGGGAAGGAGGCATCAGCAGAGCTGAGAGCCCATTCCATAAGGGGGTACAGATGGTACTATAGCAGCTTCCAAGGATGTTCCTTTGGTTGACATCTGTAAATCAGCTACCTTGAAAACAATGCACACCTTTACTAAGCATTGCAGCCTGGACACACAGGCTGGGGGTGATGCCAGGTTTGGCACAGCTGTCCTGCCGAGTCTATTTCCAAAGTAGGTTCTGTGCCCACCTCCAAAGGTACTGCTTCTTAGTCTGCATAAGAGTTAGGAATATTGAAGTATTCCTGGGGTGAGAAGAAAAAAATTACTTACCATAATAATCGTGTTTCTTCCAGGGGATACTCCAATATTCATAACTCTCCCACCTTGCCTCCCTCCTAGAACTAGTGGCCTCTGCACTCCATGTTGTATTACCAGGGATATGTGTGTCACACACTGGCTTTTGTATTTGGAATTGTGTTCTCATTGGTTTTACCCTCTTCTGGTAATTCTGACATTGGGGGTTGTTTTGTTAATTTTTTTCCCTCCTGTTGGAGGCTTCTGGGTGTTTCATTATTATTATTATAGATAATTATTAAATTCCTCTTGGGCCCTGCCTTGTCAGGTGTCCATGAAATCTGAGGGTTAGAAGATAGGCAGTTGATAGGTGGCAGCATTTGAAAAAGTGGCACGAGCTAATGATTCCATCATTAGCATAACATTCTATCTCCGGGCAGATCTGGCTTAAAGGCATACTGCATAAGAGTTATGAATATTGGAGTATCCCCTGGAAGAAACAAGATTGCTATGGTAAGTCATTTTTTTCTTCCATGCTACCTTAACAATTGTCTCGGGGCTTGCTTCTGCCTCCTCCCTTACATGCATAACCTGCTGATTCTGCCCCTGACCCCTAGTTTCAACTTTCACAACCACTAGAGCCATTGGAGGAGTTTTCTTTTCCATCCCTAACATTTTCACTTTACTCTCTCCACCTTCCTGCACATACTCAAGCCTATCTTCTGCCTGATTAAATGCAGGGTACAAACCTTGAGGTTTCACCATCTCGTAAGGTGGAGAAGTGGTCGGGGCAATGGAAGTTGCCTTGGGTGCCACAGCTGCTACAATTCCCCTGTGTATCTTCATTTCATTCTTTAGTTGTTCAGTTTGCCTATAGCAGTGCACATGATCTACATCTGTTCCCTTCTTAGCTTCTACTAACAGTACTATCTGCTTTCTCAAGGCTGTTTCTAAATCAGCTTTTTCCCTCTGGAGTTTTCCTTTTTTACCTTTGCCTGTTCCAGCTGGTGACGCAAGGTGTCACTGGTACACCGTGTATTGTCGAGTTGGATTGTGAAGTTATACTGCATCAAGATAGACTGTAACTCTTTCTATTTAGTGCCTTCTAACTGTTTAGACAATTCTTGATTATTAGATTTTAAATCAGCAGCATTCTTTCTGATCTTTTTTTTACCTTTTCTTCTAAGACTAACACATAAACACACAGACCTTGCAAACAACAACCCTTTTTCTGTCTATCTTTAGTTTTTTCTCAAGTTCTGTCTGAACCTGTTCTTTAACATATCCCAAAGGATCACTCTGGTGCATAATATCTTTACAAAAGTCTTGCACTCCATGAGCAGTCACGAACGGTACAAAGTATTGCTCCATAACATAAAAAAATACCTAACTCTTGTTAGACCAGGAGTCATAAAAGAAAACCTTCCATGCTTAGTCCCCAAACAACCAAAGTACTTCCACTGTCCATATTATTAGGTTGCAGTCCTTTATTTAATCTGATTCCCCCTTTTTGGGATAATTTGAGTCTATCTCCAGTCCCGTCTGGGGTGCCAAAATTGTTAGATTTCAAAACAGTATAAATATTGGGTTCTGTGCAGATTTCAAAAGAAAGCTGAACTGGAGAGTCTCATGTTTCCCGAAAATAAGGTTTTATTTATTACCTCTAAGAACGCAAAAAAATGGGACTTCCAGAGATGTCACTGACGCAAATGGTGGCTTGATTCGGAGCTCCAACCCTAACAGCAATCTAACATGAGAGATCAGATGTGGCCAACTTACCCTTGCTTTCGGAGACCAAGTCAGCCAGGTTGCAAATCTTTAGTATTCTTGTCTTTTTGGTTCTCCCTCACCCAACAGAATGCTTCACCTTTTATACCATAGCTGACCTCACACCTTGAGTGACCACTAGGTCCTTGGACCAATCATGATGTCAAGTTAAGGTTTTTACGAAATTGGTATATGTCCCTAACTTTTAAGAATTATTACCTAATTCTGATTGGTTGCCCTTGCCAGCCTCATGAAAGGTGGAGTGGTAGCTGGTTTCAGCACGATCATACAATTACAGAGCCATAATTAATTCGGCCACTAGATTGTAGTAGTGTTCCGACTTCACAAAGTGTCTTTTTTTCCCCAATATGTAACAAAACACACTCTTATCTTTGCATTGGTATTCACTTAAGTAAACACACCATGAATAATTGATATTGCAGTGTAAAAACATAAACCTTATTCTAAATATACAATTCTAGTATAAGTTCTGTGTCTCTAAATCTCAGGCTAGACATACAGGGTTATATTTACAAACAGGCAGTTTGGAATGTCCTTGCAACTGCAGTTTCTGATAGCTATCTGATCAAGAATTCTGCAGTAACTAGAGTTTCCCCCAGAGAACCAGCTTTAACCTGTAAATTAACTTTTTTTTTCAAGGAGAGAAACAGCTTCAACCTATAGATGAACTTTGTAAGCAGTTTACTTAAGATAAACAGCTCACCACACTTTATGTTACTATATAGCATTTGATATTTGGGACACACTTATACAGCAGAAAACAAGGAAGTAAGTGCATGTGAACCATGCCTGGACAGACCGTGCTTAAACCTATTTTTGTGGCCGGCCAGCTAGCACAGCAATAGAGCTGCTGCTTGCCATCCAGTTGACCCAGGTTCACGCCTGAGCCCGGGATATCTGGTGCTGACCGGTGAGGCAGGGTTGGGCATCCTTCAGACACCTCCTTCCTCATGGAGAGAAGGCACCTCCTTCCATTGCATGACCACCCCCTGGTGACCCAGGAGGAGCGGGGTCATTCGGAGAGGAATAAGTGGTCTCTCTGGGGTGATCTCATGTCAGCACACACCCATTTGCCTGGCTGGCGATGTGGAGGTGTCTCCTGCCCAGAGTGTGGCTGGCAGAGGAGTTCTGAAGGTAGGGAGTGGCTTACACATCCTTCCAGCGGCCCTAATAGTCAGATGCCGGGTTGCCTCTCAGGACCATGCCCTGGGATGGGATAAGAGGAGGGCATAGCAGGGAATAAAATAATAATAATAATAACTTTATTTGATTAAGCGCCTTTCAAAATTGTTGAAGCGCTTTACAAAAGATTAATAAAAACGATAGCATAAAACAATAGTATAAAAGATAGTTGGTAAAATCTATTATTAAATATAATTAGCTAATAAAAGCTTGGCCCCATAAATAAGTTTTAAGAGTCTGTTTAAAGCCCCCCAGGGTCACGCAGTCCCAAAGCTGACAGGGTAGAGAATTCCAAAGGGCTGGGGCTGTGTATATGAATGCATGGACCCCTGAAGATTTTAAGGATACCCTTGGAATCTCTAGCAACCCCTCGTCAGCCAAGTGGAGCCGTCGCTCGGGGCAGTAAGGGGACAGATGCTCTTTCAGGTACTCTGAACCAAGTCCATGTAGGGCTTTATACGTCAAGTAATCTGACTTTGAAGATGATCTGCCACAGAATCAGCAGCCAGTGCAGTTTGCGCAGCACTGGCGTGATGTGACATGACCTGGAAGTCCCTGTCAACAACCGGGCTGTAGCGTTCTGCGCCAGCTGCTGGCGGCGGATATCAACCCACGGCAGCCCTAAGTAAAGGGAGTTGCAGTAATCAAGGCGCGAGGTCACAAAGGTGTGGATCAGTCCATACTGTCTTACAATGTCTCCAAGGGGCACCATGTACACTACAAACAACATGGGAAACAGCACTGAGCCCTAAGGGACCCCACATGACAGTGAGAGAGGGTCGGAGGAATAAATCCCTGAGACCACCTTCTGGGTTCTGCCAGTGAGGAAAGATTTAAACCACCTGTGGTCCATACTAGTCAGGCCACAGATGAGCCTCAGGTACTCAAGCAGCATCCCATGGTCCACGGTCACGCTGAGGAGAGATCAAGGAGCACCAGATTGGAATGGCTTTTCTGATCTCTTGTCATCAGGAGATCACTGAGCACCCAAACCAGAACAGCCTTAGTACTATGCCTCTTTCAAAAACCAGATTGGAGAGGTTCATAGATGTTATGGATGGTCATGTGGTTCTCCAGTTGTACAGCCACTACTTTCTCAATTACCTTCCCCACAAAGGGGAAGTTTGAGATCGGTCTGTAGTTAGCAAGAGAGTCTGGGTCCAGTGAAGCTTTCTTCAGGAGGGGTGTCACCACTGCCTCCTTCAGGGAGCTAGGAAACTCACCCGAATCAAGGGAGCACCAGACTATCTGTGCCAGGATCGGGTCAATTATATCACAACAACCCATAATCAGGGAAATTGGACCCGGATCCAAACTACAAAACATAGGGTGCATACCCTGGACAATCTGCATGACATCCACGAACTCTGGATGGTCAAAGGTAGTCCAGGAAAAATGAGGGACAATGACTAAGCACCAATCAACAGCATCCCCCATAGCAATACCCCCAGCAGCACTGGGCAGATAAGTCCACCCCACATCACAGCAGGGTCACTTTGACTCCTCCCATGCCTCATTGGCTCCTCCTCATGGGCCCTGACTGTTGAGTGAAGTATCGCCTCCTGGCTTGGTGGAACCAGGGGGTCCCGTCTGCAGGGGATAAGCCCCTGGGTTATAGTCAGGGTATCTGGGGAAGGTTGTTGAGTAAAGACTGGTGGTGGGTAGGACCACCTAAGGACTCCTGTCATGGGTATAAGGGCTTGGGTAGGTAGAAGGAGGTCCCAGCAGCTGGTGGGGAAAATGGGGGACAAAAATAGAAAGTAAAAAAAAAATGTTTTTTGTAACATCTGCCTCTACTGTGGACCACTCAGGGGTAGGATGGTCTAATCCTAAAGGGACAGGTCCACTGCTCACTCAGTAATGATTATTAATTATATGTTTGCGATAAAGGACCGTTTACCTGAAGGACCAGGCCCCACACTCTATAATCAACATCAAAAAGCATTTGTTTACTATAGCCACATAGAAGAATTGGACAAAATGCAACTTTTCTTTATATAAAACTGTTTACAAAACACACTGAAGGGTTTGGCAGTATACCAAGCATACCAAATATTAGTTAGACTCAGAAAAAGGTGAATAATTCCTATTATATTATAGGGGTTGACTGATAACTCATTTGATAAAAACAGCTATCATTACCACTAAACAGATTCTTTCTAATGATGTGTAGACAGGCAACAAGAACTGCAGGTTATCAGCACTGTTATTACATAGGTGCTGCTATCAGCCCTGTCTACACATCATTGATAACATCAATGCCGAACTACATTCAGTAGTAATGCTGCCAGTAATGTTTCAGCTGCAGTAAAACACAAATTAAAGTACGAACTTGTAGCGCAGCAACACAGAAGCACAAATGAAACCCCCAAACACAGCAGAAAACTAGCAAAATAACCACAGAAATAGAGAACAAAATGACACAATGAAGTCAACCCCTATAATATAAAATGAATACGTGATGCTGCAGCCTCTGATAGCGGTTTATATCAACACTTGTGCCAAGTGAGCTTGAGGATTAAGCACTCATGGCTCTGCTTTGTGGAGCCACTCGTGATAACCCCCGAGCTCACTTGCCACTTGTATTGATAAAACTGCTATCAGATGCTGCAGCATCACATATCCCCTTAATATCATAAAAAAATGGGAGCAATAACAGACTGCGGTTACAAAACCTGTCCTTGTTGCCAAGGCAACATGATGGTCAGTAAGTTTTCCCATGCTCCAGAGGTCTTGGCAGTTGGGATGCAGTTCGTCATCCATCTTGGATTATGAAAAACATGGCAGAACAGTTCTTGGTCAGCTTTAGATATAAAAAGGTGTATAGCCAAAAACATAGCAGGTCAGTTCTAGCCCTTTTATCAATTTAAATTGTTGCTTGATCCTACAGGGTTCATCCAAATTGCTACAGCGCTGTATCACAGAGCTACAAAGGCACCTTATTTATTAAGAAAAGTATAACAATTAAGAAAGAGTACATCTCATGGCTTCAAGACAGAACTGATAGACTTAGGATCATCTCCTGTTCTTATTCGTCTATGTTTTTGTATAACAGTATACCTCACCTTTTGTTCACTATTGTTCACTAATGTGTAAGGAGCTGCTGAGGCTTGTAGCCCATAATTTGCTCCCATAGATCAAATTTAGTTTTTTAGTGCACATTCATTTCTGATATATTTGTCCAGTTTATTTTTAATTTCTCTTTAATATCACTTATTATAGCTTCAGGTAGGCCATTCAATAAATTAATTACTCTTTCCGTATAGAAAAATTTCTTTCCATCATTTCTGAATTTTTGTCCGCTTAACCTGAAGGTGATGTCCTCTAGTGTTTGAACTGATGTCTTTTAATGTAAGATTAAGTTCATTCAGAAGATATAGGTAATGGAATATACTGTAAAATAGCAATATATCTGTCCTTTTTCTGTGTTCCTCCAATGAAAATAGGTGTAACCTTCCAAGTCTTTCAGTATACATCATATCCTTATTGTCAATGTTGTTTTGGTCGTGCTGCACTGGACTTTCTCTACTCTATGTTTTTCTTCCTAAATGGGTACTATAGTTGGGTGCAGTAATCTAGAAGGGGTCTTATATAAAAGTAATATGGGCATTATTTTTTTATTTATTCATTTGTTAACCGGGTAAGTACACTGATCCCAGAGACCATTGTCAGGCTTTACCCAGCCCATAAAGATGGAGCTTACAGTGAACAAAACGGTGCATGACATGGGTAGCTAGAATATACAGTACATCAGGGTGCACCAAATGAGGATACAAATTCAAGGTCCTGGAGTACATGCAGTGCTTCAGAGGGTTCCACCAAGCTGGTTGGACAGAAAACCTGTTGATCGACTTTACAGCGACGTGCACAATGTCAACTGCAATCGCAGTCCGCACTGTGTGGTCAGGAAGACAAGTGTGTTTTCTGCAGGGGACTTTTCTCCCTGTACCCCTGGACGTTATTATAATCACCTCCATGGTGGAGGTGTTTCAGGGAAGGGGTGCAAGACATGGAGAAGCTGTGCTGGGATTCCTGTCTCACTGTAGCACGACCATTACAGTGATCCACAGCGACCGGTTGTTTTGTCACTGTAAATGACTGGTCGCTGTAATATTTTTGAGGGAGTTATGTGCTATGGCTTCAGAGTGCTAATACACTGGATACAATACAAAGGTCTAGAAACTATACAGTGCATCAGAGGGCTAATAGGTGAGATGCTATATGAGTGACCTGGAGAGCATAAGTGGTACACTCTAACGGTAACTTGGCATGAGATATCTAGCAGTCCAGCAAAGCCAAGAGATAGGAGCAACATTGAGCATATAACAGTCAACATAAAGGTGCAGCAGGCAGTAGCAAAACCACAAAACTATATATGATGGAAACTTGATATAGTATGGAATAGATTCCGACCGGAGCCAGGGTATCCTGACATATAAGCTCAAGAAGTCAGAGTACTAAGGTTGGGGGGCACCTGCAGGCAAATGCTGAGAGCACAAAGCTTATCAGGTTTGTTCTAAAGGCAGATGGGACATCAGTGGACAGGAGCAAGGCAGGAAAGCTATTCCAGAGTTTTGGGGCAATGACAGAGAGGGCTGTCTGTCCCATATCAGTGGACGATCGGGGGAGGTTAAGTAGTTGTTGAAATGATGACTTTAATTCCCTTGTGCTGTGTTTAATTGTAAGAAATTTGGCTAGAGGGGTCCAAGGGTGTAGCTACTGATACTCCAAGTAAGCCACGGCATACCAAGTTTAGTAGCAGGGGGTAGCAAACAAATGGGACAGCATTGATCTGTTCTCTCTAGTCCATCACATTTAAATTCCTTTGTTTGACTTTGCAGTCTTTTTCTTTTCTTTTTCAGCTTTGTTTTTTTGGTGGGGTGGCAGAGTGAACCGCGGATGTTGATGCTGAAGGTCTCAATTAGGTCTGCATGGTTTGCCTGCATAGTGATTGGCGGTGGCATCTGGTACAGGGTGTGGCAAGTCTTGGGTGGCAAGTTTAAATGCCCCAGCAAAGTTAGAATCCATACTATTAGTTCAAATGTACTGGGAGCAAGAGAAGCAGTAAAAGAACTGAGGTGCAGCAGATGGAAGAACAGACTCAGAGCCAGCTAAAAGAATGAAGACTTCGGGTGGAGCAAATCTGCCTACTTGCTGGGGGGAGAGAGAAGACATTTCTGCTGTGGTCTTGAACTCATGGTGCAGTCAGTGGTGTTTACCAGCAGGCAGTGGGCAGCAAGCACCACACTAGCAGCACAGACAGACAGCAGGTCTAATGTGGGAATCATCTGATTGGAGCCAGAAACCTTGGACTCGAGTCGGGGGGGTGGGTAGCAGTGTGGCAGGTTGGTGTACAAATCTGAAATGCCTGGCTACACCCCTGAGAGGGGATGCAACTCCTGTGCTATGGCATTTGTGGACAAGAGTGCCCAAGCTAAGATCACGGCAGGCCTGAGGGGAGAGCCACCCTAGCAAGGCATATAGGGGCAGTAGTGAGTAGTAAGTGGAGCAAGTAGGATGAAATGACAGATACTGTTGTAAGCAGTATTGAGACGGGCAATTAGATGACACTAGGTTTGAGATATAATGGGGGAGCCATAGTCTAGAAGAGGTAGAAGCCTACCCCACCCTATTGCTAGGTGCACTTCCGGGGTCAGGAAGTGTCTTAGGCGATAGCAGACGCTGATATGTTGATTTATCCTTCTTACTGTCATCCTGATGTCGTCATGGAAAGTAAGGGAGGGTCACAGATGACTCCAAGGTACTTGTAGCTGGTTACCTGTTCAAGGATGGTTCCGTCTGGGGCATGGATGGGAAAGGAGTTGGGCTGGCCCCATTATGACTTCTGCCTTATGACTTTTAATTTTTCGCTTGATGGCACCCAATATTTTTTTTGCTTTTGACACAGCAATGATACAGTGGTCTTTAAAGTCTGTTGTGTTATTTGAAAGTATTCTGACTAATACACGTCTTGATTAGAGTTCAGCACAGACTGCCCCATATGAGTCTTCCCTGGGCTGATATCTCATTACACTGGCAATGATTAACATGCCATTGTACCAAAACATTCACCTAATGTGGATTATTATAGGGGGGCTGACTACTTCTGCAGTAAAGATGTAAAAGTTGTGAAATGTTATGGCTTTTTAACTTGATAAATCAGCTATATCTGTAATAACTGTCATCAGCTTCAATGAACCAAGTTCAGAAGTCATTTCTAGAGTCTTTGGCCCTGTGGATTCCAGCTCCACCTGTTGAGGCTGTGCACCTTACCCAGTCCTTTCTTACATAGTGGGGAGGTCACATCTGTGGAAGAACTTGGTTTGCACTAGGGAAGTAGTGCATGGCATTTGAACTTGGTAGCTGTTGAGCCCATTAAAGTCTATGGTTGGCACTACTCTAATCCCTAGTTAAGTAACAGTAAAAGTACTGTATGGCAGTTATAATCATTATGCTGTACACGATTTGGGTAATCACTGCAGTTGGTTATCAGTGTACAACTTTGAGATTTAGTATGGACTAATGTGCAAGGTAGAAATTTAGCACTGTACGTATTGCTGGAACATGGATGGTTTCCAGGCACTGGTTATGCTGGGAGCCTGTGAAGTGTTCAGCTGTTGAATTACTATTATTAGTGTCAGAGCAGGAGGGAGAACAGATTGAAAACTCAGACCAGTCATAAAAAAAGATTAGTGGTGGCGGTACTTCTCACTGGGCATAGAAAAACAGAAATAAGGCATGGAAGAATACAAGCTGGGAATTCTTCAGAAAGGGGCATGTCACCTTCTCTGACAAGGTCAACTAAAAAATTCAGATCTAACTGTAATCTAGATCTAGCTTCAGGCACCTGAAATACCAGTGGCTCTTGCGAGAGCCTTCTCCAACCCAGGGGGCACCCAGGCAGAGTAAGCATGCGTTGTCAGATTTTATTTCACTTTTACTTTGCTCCATTGAACCCACTCTTAATGGATATCACAGAGATGGTACACACTGTTTTTCATGTAAACTGTTTCTTCGATGCGCTGCCTCTGAATATGCAAAACTGAAGTCTTGAGGCATGACTAAGGGTTGGGTTACCATCAATTAATCCAACCTCGGTGGGTGGGGCATGACTGCCACGAGATGCGTAATTACTTGCTTTTATACTCATGAATAGTCCATGATAGACACAGTTTGCATAATAATGACATAACCCCACAGCTAAAACAGATTCCCTTACATAAACAGTGCCAGTCATAGATTGATAGCCCATGAAAATCTTTTATTATGAAATGGTTTGAATCAAACACGCAACCTGATTGGTCAAACCTAGTAACATGACTGTGTGGTAGTTTCAATTGCTGCACAGCTCAAATTTTACTTTCTTTTTTCCTGCTTTTTTGACTCTTAAAACCATTATATAAGTACAATAAAACACTCCAGGGTGTGCAGTAATGCCATAAATTACCAGACTTCCCAGGTGGATGAAAGCACCCGACTGTGCCTTGTGCCTCACAACCCACATGGGGTGTGCAGTAATTAAGCATCACCACACACCCAGTCATGTGCTATTGCTTACTTAAACAGTGGTACTGTACTAGGCTCCTCTGTAGCTGGCTAGAGCCCAGAGATATCAATGATTGTCTGCCCCATATTGATACTACATTGCAGCCATTTATAGAACCTTGTTATGTCAGTGACACTCAAGATGTGCTTAACTATGGTGTGGTTAGCCACAGACTGATTGTCAGTGACACCACGAGCTTTGAAACTATGATGGGCATGGTTCATAAATGCTTAACATTTACTGACAAAAATCTTTTATCCCACATACTTTTGAACTAATAGCATGATATTTTAAAGAGCTGCTGACACCTCTGGTGAAACTTTGGAAAACATAATAGTTAGATACAAGCCAACTTGTATGCCATATACAGTATATTGTACTGTATATATTTATTACTGAGGAAAATTTCACAAAAACAGGATCCTTACCTTTTAGTGCCTGATCCACAACATGCTCCCAACCCTTCAGCACATGCAGAGGACTGGGAAAAGCCATAGATTGATACCTACATGCATGATGCACACCTGCAGGGCACTCCATGGCATCCTCTAAACTGGATGTGCACCCCATCCACACCCCATCCTGGTTGCATGTGTATCTGTGCATGAGGGTGTGATGAGACTGGTGGTCCAGGAGGCAGGTGTGGGCTTGTGCTGCATCCTCAGCATCAGTTCTGCGGTACAGAGTGTGTGGTCATTATGCAGCCCTAAAGACTGCATTTTCGACTGTGTGCCTCTACCACCTGACCACAATTTTGGTCCTGGTGATGGATCAGCCCCCTCCCCTATCAGCCCCAGACCTAAGAGCCTCCATAGTGAACTGGGCCAGTACTGGCACCAGACAGCAACATTTGCTTTACATTTGTATTTTGTCAGCACTCCAACAGGGATAAGGTAGTCCAGGTGGACTGCCATATCCTGTTGTTCTCTATACCATGTATAAGCAGGGATCCACCAGGTTGATGCCGGTAGTCCAGACTAGCTCTGTCCACCTCTGCCACCCCTTGCCCCAGTGCACAGGTCTGTGCCACTCGAAAGCAACTGACAGGGGCTGCAGATTCTATCTGGTGTGGACCAGCATCAGGGTGGGCAGAGCTGAGGCCAGCATAAACTTAATTTGAGCAATTGCTAGCCACCTGTATAGACAGGGCCTCTAGAGTTCAGCTGTCCTGGCAGCTTATCCTCACCTGAAGTCATAAGCCTCTGTTGTGATGTGTCAGATTGTTGCCATGGGAATAACTGTGATTTTACAAAAAATACTATAATGTAAGGTGGAGAATAAGCAACAGGTGCTGATAAAGTCTCAAGGAACAAAAATCCTATTTTCATACATATTACCACAGTACTAAACAATAGGGAGAAGAAACAGAACTAATGTGAAATATAAGTGAAACTGCTTCTAAATGTTATGTTTTTCAAAGTGCGCTTAGAGGTGTTGGCTGCTCTTTAAATGCCCACTGACGTGGTACTTAACGTAGATCACATCGCGAACATGAGACTTGATGTCTGTGGTTTGCAGTAGTTCTGTGTAATCACAACAGTGATCATCAGGACCCCAATTCTTCTACAGCACTATAGCCCTATGTTCTGTGGCAGGGCTTCTGTCATGCACTTGTTTTATTACTGTGTGGGACTTTTTATTCCTGTTGGGGTGTCTGTACAGCCATATGCTAACATACAGTGTGGTGCCATAGAAAACATCAAGAACTGAGCAGAGGGAGGGATCTCAGGACACATGAAATGGGAAAAGGAGCCAGGAATTATGTGAAACTATTGTTTTTAAATAAAAATGATAATGTTTATCCAAACCAAGGGAGACACAAACTTCTTTTTACTTAGGTATTAGAGAAGAGAAAGAACAGAAAGTATAGCCTTTTTGTGGGGAGAAACTAGTCTGTTAGGGTCTGAATGGACTTGACAATACAGAGATAAGCTACTCAACTAATTGCTGTTGTAAACTGATATATATTTAAGGTGCAGATGATAACGGGCCACCTTCACAGCCAGTGTTTTGCTCCAAAAAGCTTTGTCAAGGCAAGGGGTCCCATGGGGTTTCTTCATGAACTCCTGACTAGAGAGCTGCACAGAAAGACTGTTGCAAGCACCTGACCAGCACTGAATGAACAATAGGTGCATGAAACCCTGGAGAACATACCTAAGAATTAATACAAATGAATTAATGAGGAAACCACTTGGTCCATGGGTAAGCTGCACTGAGCAGCATATTTCTCCATTCTCCAGTATATAAAAATTAAACAAAATGAGACAACACGTAGGTTCTGTGCACATGATACAGGTTTATTGGCCAGTTCTGCAGAATTCCAGGTTTCTTGCCAATGATATCGAAATAGTCAAATATCCATGTGTAGTGCATCCTGGGATCACCAAATGGTGCAGGCTATGTTGGCTAAATCCGGTATGGTGGGTAAAAAACAGCATAAGCCTGCATTGTGGGATTACTTTCAAAATAATGTGCTCTGACATAAAGTCCGCTGCAAAAATTATTTAGTTTAATAACTGAAATGTGACAAAGAGCAAAAACATGAAAAATGAGGCAACAAAATCCCAGCACTTTGACCATAAGTGGTCTTCATCAAGGGGTGTAATCAAGAGACAAGCAAGCCCTCTTAAATATGGTAGCCTTAGAGGTAAAGTACATAATTTGATCCACCTTAATAATAAAAGGCAAACCATCTTCCACACATATTACAGAGGCAAACCAACATACTGTAAACAATTAAAACTCTGTGGAAATTTAAATTGTTGCAGCACCTGTAATATCCACACTCCTAACTTATATTTTTTACAGTACAAATTTGGCTTCTGTATTTTTCTGGCATTGCACTGACCATTCCTATTGTCTCTCTTTTCTGTCACAGCTGTGTCTGCTTTTGGCAAGAAATTTACTTCATTCTGGTGATGAGCTGCCGTAAGGTAAGTGTTACTGTATGTCTGGCAAAGCCAGTGGAGGGACCACCCAGTTAATATTGTTGTAGTGACACTGGAGAGAACCTGTAGAAGGGAATCAAACCAACAATCCTAGGACCCAAAGTCATCATCTCTTGCCATTCAGTTAAGGATAAGTCCTCCTTCCATATGTGGGTGGGTAGCAGATAGTACAAGGAAGTCACATTCCAATTACTACTAGAGCCTCTCATTCAACGGTACTACGATTGCCACTTTAGCTTGAGGCTTCAGTAGTTTCTCCAACCAAAATTGTAATCACAACACCAACAATGTGTCTTTGAACTAACACTTTTCTCCAATTCATTTACAATTCTGACCCAATGCTGCCATCACCACTCAAGTGAAAAGAGTAAGTGAAGGCTGAAGAATTTCAAAATTGTTTGAGTTTCTGCTAAGATTCAAACCCCCTATGGAAACATGAGTAAGGATAGTGTACAGTGTGCCACAAAACTGGTAAACAAGTAGTGCGTTTGCAAGGTTCTGTGTTAACAAGTGTGTGGCACGTTAATGTCGCATGTAGTTGGAGAAACAGTCCTCTATGGCCACTTTAACCCACTAAAGGACACCCTTGGATGATTGTTTTTCTCAGATACATTTATTGTAGGAGCATCCCATGCCAGTTGCCAATTATATGGCAGGTCAGAACACGATAACTTAGGGTTAGTTTCCTTCATATGTCTTTACTGAGCATTTTAATGGTCTGGAAAGGCACACCACAGATGCAAGTTTAACAAGAACTTAAATGGTGTCAGACTGCTTAAATACATGCAGAACTGGCTGGTGCCATGGTAGCCAGTAGCAAGATGCACTCTATACAGTTAAGCTCCTTGGCACCTTGTTTTCTACCACTGGGCTGATCAGCAGATTGTGTCACATGTGAAGTGGTAATTGCCGTATTTCAATGAATAGAAACTGTGGCTTTTATTAGAATTTTTAATTTTGACCTGTAGCTTATATTTGAGGACAGACTGTGTTTCAAAATCCTTTTTTAAGTGTGAAAAAGAAGATATTACACATCCGGAATATGATCAAATATATTGCTACTGGTCTGCTTCATAGCAAAATAAGCACAATGAACATGAAGTAAGATCAAAAATTTTAAAAAGAAATATAACAATCATTTACAGAGATGAAAATCATAAACAGTCCCACCTACAGAGCTTTATCTGACATGACTTCAACGCTGATTAGAACCCGTGGCTTCTATTTGAGGGCGACTTTTATTAGAAGTATTCATTATGACTGGTGACGTGTATTTGAGGGTGGCTTCTATTCGGTGAAATATGTTAACTTAAAGCTCAAAAGGTCATTTTGTTCTTTTTGATTGCACGACACCATGCTGTGAACTGCTAAGATGGTCATGCCTCAAAAAGCAACATGCCATTGGCCTTAACTGTATTTGGATATATATCGGGAAATATCACAGAATATCTAAATGATATAAAGGGGCATTTCATGTGATACATAAGATATAGCTGGATATTCTGCATCGTGTCATTGGCTACATTTAATTCATCTTAGCTCTTATTACACATACACACACACACACACACACACACACACTTGCATGCTGTGGTTTCCTAAGTCTCAGCCCCCACTCTGTTTCTCCGTTAAAGGGGAAGGTTCATTAAAAACATCCCTAATAGCATGACGGAACATGAAAACCTCATTTAATAATCTTTTCACTGAAACTTGAAACAGCAGGTGGTGTTGTCTGGGATGTGTCATGCCCAACTACACAAATTCCCCAACCCTGACATCACTTGCTGTCTCATGATTCAATGGAATGACTGCTGCCGTAAATCAGTATAACACAATTTTAGCAGTGAATATCTTAGACTGTTGCCACCTACAGGTAAGCTCAGTAACTTATTTATTTTTTTCATACTTTCTTTATTGAGAAGCATAAATATTAAGATATGCAGGTCCTGGTAAAATTACAATAGCATTTGTTACAAACTGTTTGCTTGGAAATACTATGTAAGTATAACAGGTCAGTGCACTTTTTTAAACATTTTTAAATGTCACTTTTAATAAAACATAAAAACCTGGAGGTAATGTTTATAGCCAAAGCAACTTCTGTTTATGAGCTGTAGGTGTCTCTGGCTGTCCATGGGGTCGAGTGGAGTCCCTGGGTAAGATTTTCAAATGGCGTAGATCGCTGCAAGACCCAGGTGCGCTGATGATGTGGTGCATGGGGCTTGTGGCGATCTAATGGGATTTTATATCCCATGTAGCAACTGCCACAAATTAGACCAACTTTTTCTGTTCTAACGTGGGCATCTTGGGGGACTTTTTTACAATGCTTGTGCCAGATATTTGGTGCAGGCTGCTGTAAATTATCAAAACTGTTACAACTGCACCCGTGATTGTAACATCGGGCACAGTTGCAGCAATGGGGTTTGGCGCACTGCCAGAAACTTAGTGTCAAGGTGCAGGGC
This sequence comes from Neoceratodus forsteri, assembly GCA_016271365.2. Taxonomy (NCBI): domain Eukaryota; kingdom Metazoa; phylum Chordata; order Ceratodontiformes; family Ceratodontidae; genus Neoceratodus; species Neoceratodus forsteri. The sequence continues at coordinate 1,128,921,125 of CM028129.1, read as the reverse complement.
TTGATGCAAGCACTGTGCTACACTTTTAAAATCCAGCCACCTGTGTTAAGATTGTCTCTGTCCAGCAAAATTTCAAATGTGCCCACAGCTACTGATGTTTTCTCATGACTCTTTTTGTGGGAAACCTGGTCAGAAATTCTGCTGCTTTTTTGTACAGTTTGCACTTGTCAATCAATCAATCAATCAATCAAAATCTTTATTTATTCAGGCGAACATCATTGAGCATAGCTCATTTACAAGATGGACCTGAGTGGTCATAACAATATAAGGTTACAAATTTTACACAAAAAACATGGTACTGAATAAACACAGATACAATGATTTATGAATGAGACAGATATACAAATATTTACATATATACAAGGCAAAATGACAGTAAACCTAAATCATATTAAAAGGAAAGAAACAAACAGTATAGTAGGGATAAAGCTCGGATAGTTGGACTTGGGTGGGCATTTTTGTATGAAGTTGGTTGGAGAACAAGCTAGAAGAACGATAGAGAAATAGGGGGTAGCATAAAAAAGGGGGGTGGGGGAAGGAGGGGGTGTGGGAGGACTAGGCCTTATGGAAGCAGTTGCATGATTCTGGGAATAGACTAATGTACAGTTTTTTGAAGGATGTTAAAGGAATGAGGGTATCCAATTTCAAGGTCTTTTGAAGAGAATTCCAGATAAGTGCTAGGGGAATAGCTGATTGCAGCCCTTCCATACCGGGTGCAGGTGATAGGAATCTTCAGCATGATGAGTTTATTGATCCTTAGGGTGTAAGGCCTGGATGTGATCCGGTTGAAACAGTCTGAGATGTAGGAAGGGAGTTTGTTTGTCAGAGCTTTGTAGATCCAGACAGAAGCATTTTGTTTCTTCTGTGTTGCAGGGATGTCCAACTGACTGCATTGTAGAAGAGCAATGATGGGTGCTGGAGGAAGATCTGTAATGAATCTAATAGCTCTATGATACAAGGTGTCTAATTTATTTAAATGGGAGAGAGCAGTGGCCATAGAGGAAGTCAGCATAGTCAATGAGGGATAGGAATGATGCCAGGATTAGCCTTTGTTTGGAATCTCTGGTCAGGTAGTGTTTGATGCTATAAAATAGGCCAAGTCTTTGTCTAAGCTTTTTCAGGAGCTCTTCAATGTGGCTAGTGTAATCAAGTTTATTGTCAATCCAGACGCCAAGATATTTGAATTTGTCCACATATTCCAGGTTTTCACCAAGGATGGTAGATAATTGTGGGAGGGTGAGTGATTGTAATTTGCACAATTAAAAAAATATTTTTTCTTAAGCTGAAACCTGGTGCCAATGTTGTGTTTTTGATTATGCTATAAATTGTCACTGGGCATAGGCTTTTAGAGAGTGGAGCTGTGAGTTTTGGTTTTTGTCTCCATCCTAGTTTGCACTTGAAACGTTAGTCTTTCCATTTTGGAAATATCTCCCATTAACACATCCCACTCTTGCAGCGTTGGAGCATCTCTTTGCAACCATTTACTCATTATAGTTTTTGCAGCTGCTACCATACAGATATATACCACGCATAAATGTCTTCCTTTCCCTTAATCATGGGAGACTTTGAGTCCCAACACTAACTGGAAAAACTAGTGTGTCTAGGAGCACAAATAGATCCTTAAGCCTCTTTGAAACTACATTCCAGTAGGTTCATAGTTCTTTGCAAAACCAAAAGATGTGGCTGTGTGTCTTCTTCACTTCTCCACACCATTTCAGACATGCAGCTGTAGTGGTTCTCTTCCACTTAGAGTTAAGTGTAGGTGTAACAAAATATCTTGTTTTTATTTTCCATGATAACTCATGCCATCGTGGAGAAGAGGAGTTGCAAAAAGAACCCCTCCATGTCATTTCCCGTTCTTTTTCAGTCAGCTGCATCTGGGCTTCTGCCTGCCATCTCACAATTAGGTGGATCATACTAAGGAGGCTAAGGAGCTAGAAGGCTGATATAGTCCATAAATGCTGCTATTCTATTACAATGGATAATAGTTTAAAGTTTGCCCAGATGGCAAAAAGATATCTAGTAATTTCTTGAATTCAGTCTTGGTTTTATGGATAATTATATAGTATCTAAAGGTAACTTATTCTAAGGATTTACAACTGTAAGGTTAAAGAAGGACTTTCTGCTTATATAGTTAAAATGTTTGTCTACAAGTTGAAGAAGGTGACCTCTAGTGTCATACGCATTGTTTTTAAACTCAAGCCCAAGTTCAGTCATTAGGTAAGGGTCATGAACAATGTCAAACAGGAAAAGCTGATTGGCCCTTAGACGGCATGTCTCCAGTGTCATTAAATTCAAGGAAGCTAGTTTATTTTCATATGTCAGATAGTATAAACCATGTATGTATTTAGTATAATTCCACTGGACTTTCTCTACTAGACTACAGTTAGATTTTCTAAAAGGGCACCACAACTGGGAAGCATACTTGAGATGAGGTCTAACATATGCTCTGAATATGGGCATCATAACCTTAGGATCCTGGGATTTAATGTTACATCTAATAGACCAAATCACCGTGTTAGTTTTATTAATTGCTTCATTGATTTGTTTCGAAGGTTCCAAGTCATTTGAGACAGCAATCCCTAAATCCCTTTCATCACAGGTTGTATCCAGAGTGGTACCCCCCCAAAACATATGAAACATTGGGATTGCATATGCCCAAATGCATAACTTTACACCTCCTTGTGTTTAACTTCATGCCCCATTTGATAACCCATGCAGAGATTTTATCCAGAACTCATTGAATACTTACTGCTTGGTTTATATTGGCACAAGGACCAAAGATTTTAACATCATCCACATATTTAATAGATGCAGAAATATAGTTCCTAATCATGTCAGATATAAAGGCTTGAAAAAGGCAGGGACCCAAAACAGAGCCCTGTGGGACCCTGCTAGTAACATGACCCAGTTCAGAAAGATGACCATTAATCAGTACTCTCTGTGCTCTACTAGAGAGACAGTTACATATCCAATTAATAATATTTTTGTTCATTTGAAAGTTATATAATTTATCTATCAAGGCCCAATGAGGCATTACATCAAAAGCCTTACTGAAATCAATGAATATCACATCACAAGGAATCCTTTTGTCTAACTGGGAGCTAATAAGGTCATAAAAACAACCTCTACCCTGTTTTAATCCATGCTGCTCAGGGTCATGTGTATCAAGAACCGGTGCAATCATATCTTTAATAAGGCTTTCCAGTATCTTACAAATGGAAGATGTGAGACTAATAGGTCTATAATTCTCCCAGACAGTTTTGGGGCCTTTTTTATTAATTTAAATTACATATGCATTTTCCATTAATCTGGAACAAAATTATTAGATAGACAACCCTCAAATATTAATTTCAATAGACAGACAAGACAATCAGCCAGTAAACAGAGTAAGAGGCCGGCAATGTTATCCAGGCCAAGAGAGATTTTGCCCTTTTGAGATAACAGTTTTGTATATAATAGATCCACAGACAGGGTAATATGGCTAGCCTCTTCCTCTTCCTCATCCCAACTGGTAGATTGGACAATTTTTTTTGTTGAGTACTGAAGACTTCACATAATTTTTTATTGAAAATATTTGCCATGTCCTTATGATCATGAGTTAATGTGTCATCAAGATGTAAAGACCCCCATCTGACAGATCATTTTTTTAAGAGTTGACATATGAAAATAAATATTTACCATTAGTTTTGTTTGCTGACTTCGCTAGATTACACTCCCACTTAATTTTTGCCTTCTTGATATTTGCCTTACATTGCTTTTGTATTTTGAGAAAGGTAGCCCAGCTGTCATTCATTCTAGATTTAAGATAGGTGCAGTATTTTTTATTTGTGTGTTTTAGTAGTTTTTTAATCGATTTGTCAAGCCATTTTGGGCAATGGTTTGTGTTTGTATATTTTTGTTTAGTTGGAATATAGTTATCCTTAAGGTCAGTTATAGTTTTTCTCAAAAAAAAACAGCATTCTAAGATAGAGTGATTATTAAAAGCCATATCCCAGTTAATGTTATTTAATGCATTTTTCATTTCTGTTACATTGGCTTTATCATAAACATAAATTGGCCCTCTTTGCCTTGTCTTGTAGTAACAATTGGTAAAACAATAAAATGTATAGCACTAGACTGATCAAGGACTCCTCCCCTCAGTTATCTGTTCTGTATATGATTGTTCTAGTCTAAATTGCTGGTTAAGGTAGTCTCTGGTCTGAAAGTATCTGACCCTATTCTGATTTCTGCATCCAAACTCCACTTTGGAGTCCTTAAATGTCTTCACCACATTCCCTATCATCATCCATTGTGGGTATTTTAGTCCTGTTTTTGCCAGTCTCCTGTATCAAGGATCTATCTGACTTGGGGAAAATTCCACATTCCAGGCAAACCATCAGAATACATGTGGCCGGCCCCCCGGCGCAGCGGTTGGATTTCCGCTTTCGACGCCAGCGACCCGGTTCGGGAACGAGCCCGGAGCTGAGGGGTCAGCCGGAGGAGGACTTGAGCGCCCCAAGGACTGCCTGCCTCTCCGGGGGGGGTTACCTGAGCTCGGTGCTTGTCTGACCCCAGGTGGAGACCTGAGGTACAGCAAGCCCGATGCTCCAACAGAGGGAAGCGGCGTTGCCAGGCGTCGGCGCTCGGCGCCTGGCGTCATCGGACCTGTCACGAGAAACACCAGGAAAAAACCTTGCAGCCTCCTGGTAGGCGGGCACCAGGGGCCCGACCTTCAATGCCCCTACCTGCCCGGAGACAGCATGCCGACAAAGATTAGCGGGCATCGGGGTGGAAGGGTGTCCGCCCCGTGTGCCATGGGGAAGTATAGCCGGCTCCATGGGCGTGGACTGCACCGGCTCCAGGTAGGTGGCGACGATAAGCCCATAGGTGTCTCCCAAGAGGAGGGGCTGCAAGTAGGAGGAGGATAAAGAGAAAATTAAAAAAAAAAAAAAAAAAAAGAATACATGTGAACCTCTTTTTTAAAGAAATTGGTTCCAGGCACCAACTGTGACATTTAGGGCCTCATATATTACAGGTCCCCAGGCCTTTCTACTAGTATTGTTATAAAGTAAGCTCCTTTGATGCCTTCCCCTCTGTTACCTTTCAGTGTAAGTGATAGCTGTGGTTACCCCACAGAAATGCCTGCTTAATCTGTGCTGCCAGCCAGTAATCCACCAGGGATGGCAGTGCCCATTCTCCCCATTCCTTGTTAGCAAGTAGGTAACCACTTTGCACTTTGGGTCTGGCATTTAGTCCAGACAAAAATATAAAGTTGCTTTTGTGTCATGGAGAGCCATGCTTTGGATAATTTCATGGTAGAACACTGAAACAAGTATAACTAGTGAGGCAGTATATTCATTTTAACTGCCTGTATCATAGAATAGGAGTGGAAGGGGAAGAAGTGACCATATACTGTATCTATGTCATCTTTTAGGCTCTTTAAAATTGAGCCATACTTACCTTGATATGGGAAGATATTAGTGGACCGCAGGTATATTCCTAGGTATTGTAATTTTGAAAGTCATGATTTCATCTGATATTTATTTTGTATCTCTTCTGATGGATTAAAATTCACTGCGAGTACCTCCATTTTAGATTCATTTAATGTGTATCTGGAGTATATGGAGAATTCCCCCTCACCACCTCCATCACCGTAGCCAGGGATTGCTGAGGATCAGTTAGGTAAAGGAGCACATCATCTGCATAAAGTGCTAGTCTGTGTTCCATCTGTCATACTGTAATTCCTTTTATCTCCTGGTTTCTATGAATTCTCTGTGTCAGGTGTTCTATGTACAGGGCAAAGAGGATAGGGGATAGGGAACACCCCTGCCTGGTTCCTCAATCTAATTGGAACCCCTGGGAAAGGTTTCTATTCACCCTGAAATTAGCTTTGCGTGCACTGTATAGGGTTTGTATATTTCTTATTAAGGTGGAGAGAACCTGAACCCAGCAAAGACCCTATAAAGAAAGTTCCAATTAAGTTGGTCAAATGCTTTTTCTGTCTCCATATTCATGACTAATGTGGGCTGCTTGGTGTGTCTTATGTGGTCAATAATGTGTAAAGTTTTATGTACATTTTCCGGGGCCTGTCAGCTCATGACAAAACCTGTCTGGTCGACGTTTACCAGACCAGGGATCAAGCCTTCATCCTTCTGGTTAGGATTGCTGTGAGGTACCTATAGTTAACATTGAATATGGAGATTGGGCTATATGATGGACATAGTGCAGGATCCTTGCCAGGTTTGGTGATCAATTATATGACTGCATTGTGCCAGGCTCCCCATTCTGACTGAGCCGTTAAATTAATCTTTGTAGCAGGGGGAGCTGTCTCGTCTTTAAATCTCATATAAACTTTGAAGGGGCATCCATCCAAGTCCAGACATTTACCTGTTTTACTATTTACTCTGATTGCCAACATTTCCTCCACCCCTGATGGAATAGTCTTTCATTTTGTTCCTGCATGAGTTGCAAGAGTTCTGTCACAGATGGGCATCTGTGTCAGCCTGTGTTTTTCCAGGCCTGGCTTTATAGAGAGTATCATTGAAATGTTTAACAGCTTCAGAGAAATCTTCTAGTTTAGTAACTTTTTGTCCTGTACCCTGGTGGAGCACCCTGTTTAAATGTACTCTGGCTCTCTGTGCCCTTAATCTAACGGTTAAGAGTTACAAAGCTCATGGGCTCCCTTCATGGTACCACCATCATAAAAATGTTATGTTTTGTTCAAATTTATAATCTAGTATCGGACTGAGTTATTTTTTCAGTTTTTGGAGATCCTTCCTCCTTTGTCTCTATAATTTTATTCGCTGTTGGCCTTCTAACTCCTGAATCTGGTGTCAGTGGCACGCTGTTTTTTCTGTTCTTTTCCTTTTTCTATCACTATGGCTATCAGTTTGCCCCCAATATCACTTTAAAAAGCATGTTTTATGGTACTCATCTCCCACCCCAGCAGGATTCTTAGGGCCCCTGACTTGCAGGCTGCATAAAAAAAAAATTCTAACATCAGGCTTTAGAAAGGGAAGGGATCACATTTTGGCTCTGTGGAGCCAAGAACGTGATCCCTTCTACTTTCCTATTCAGAGCTCCACCCCATGCTAGCACATTTTGTGATGTAATAGGGAGAGCATGGGGCTTGCTCCATTGACTTTAATAAGGCTTCTCCTTTAAAAACTAATTTCAGTATTTTAGTGCCCAGTTGGAATGAATCAAGGTCATCACTCAACTAAGAAAGGCCTTCTTAGTTGAATGGTGGCCTTGATTAGTTCCAATCGGGCCACTAAAAATATTGAAATTAGTGTTCAAAAGAGAAGCACTATTGAAGTCAATGGAGCATGTACCCATGCTCTCCCAACTTTTACATCACAAAATGTGCTAGTGCAGGGGTGGGGCTCTAAATAGGGAAGTGAAAGTGATTGGGCTCTTGGTTCCATGAAGCCAAAATATGATCATTTCCCTATCTAAAGTCTGTTAGAATTTTTTTTTTAATGCAGCTTGCAAGTCGGGGAGCCCTAAAGATTCTTCTGGGGTTCAGGGGGAAATTTCAGAAAGGGCACGAAAGGTGCTCTTTAATTGTATCCCATGGTTTGCCCGGTGGCACATCAGAGGGCACATTGTCTTGCATAGCCTGTTGCATGATCTGTTTAATTTGTTCTTAAAACTCCCTATCCTGAAGCAGAGAGAGAGGTTCAGTCTTCAGAAATAGCTCTTCTCTGCTGGTGCAGATAAACTTGTAGCATTAAGGGGCATTATCTGATATGACAATGGTAGCTGTAAAGCCTGGCTGTGGCCTATTTGGATATCAAAACAGATCTAGTCTGAATGGAATAAATACTTAACTGCTAACTATAGACTTATGTCTTTGGCACAATGGCGGGATTTTTCCTGAAAATACAGAATGAGATTTTTTAGGACCCTAGCAGTATGGGCCACGTGTATAGGTCCTCAAATGGGGATATGTTGGAGAGGGTGAGGGGAGGAGAATGCCAATCATGTGCATATTCTGTGGGCTTGCCCTGTACTCCTCACCTACTGGCAATATATACATAATTCTCTCAATTGGGTATTTGCGAACTAGGACCTATTACCAACCGTTATTGGTCCTTATGGCTATCACTTCAAGTGGCATAAGGGGCAAGACATTGAAATTGGTACTTACACTAATACTAGCAGCCAAGAAAGTTATAACCAGATTGTGGTTATTAAAAACACCACCAGCAAAGACAAAACGAGTTTCAACAGTTAATGCCATACGTAGAATGGAAACCATGACGGCCTCACTTCGGGGCAGTCAGGCAGGGTGTGAAGAGTTTTGGCACAGATGGAGTAATACATCTGTTGGAAGTTAATGTGGAATTTATTCCGTGAAGGCAGTCATGTGACTTCATGGAAGGTTTTGATAATCCATGCCAAGTAATAATTGTATGTCACTAAATATTCATTTTATCACTCCAGCCCTGGAACTACTGCAGAGGGACAACATGGGTCTTCACTGTATGGTTTTGAAGTGTCCTTAAGCAAATGTTCAGCCCATATGTGAACTTGTCTGTAAGAAAGAAATTACCTGATCATCCTGAAACTATCTGCACTTGTTCTGTTTTCTGTTAAGAATTGAATTTATCTCCTGAATAAAGCATTGAATATTAAAAAAAACAGCTGTAATCTGGAGTACATTTGATTTGCAACCAAACAGAATGTATAACCCTTATCACATCACTAAATCCCAGGTCAGTATTGTCACCCTGGCCACCTGGCCACCACAAGCTCCTTACGTGGTATTCCTGAAGTGCGTCTATATGGGGTACAATTGTCAAATTCAAGTCCCCCCCCACACACACACATACACACAAATGAGTAAACCTTCTGTCTTTTCTGCAATGAGTGTCAACATTTTTCAAAAAAAGGCAAAGTCATATGCCAGAGAGTCATAGATCGATACCAAAGTTAACAACTGCCCATATTGTAGTCCCTTTTGGAGTACTTATCTACCTTCTTTATTAATGACTTCTTGTGTTTGGAATGTGGCCCCTTTCAGCACCAAAATCCCCACACCCCTCCTCCGCCCAGCTTTATATGAGGAGGACTGGATGTCTCCGAAGCTGAACTTGGTCAGTTTCTGATGCTCTGCCTCTGAGAAGTGAGTTTCCTGCAAAAAGATAAAGTCAGCTTTAGACTGCCTAAAATAAGTCATGACTTTTATTTGTTTTAAGGGTCGGGTCAACCCATTAACATTATAAATGAGAATCTTTACTTGTGTGTCTATCATTGTGTGCTGTTTTAAGGTCAGTGAATCCTGTACCACTCTGTGGGGAGCTGCCCTCTCCCCTAGGTCATCAGAGACACCCCCTCCAATGCAATAATTTAACTCTGGTAAAAAGTACAAACTGAAATCGTGGCCAACTGGGCCAGCTGGACATGTAACTAACACTTCCAACAGTGGGGATTACATATATATAATCCCTATGCTCCACTGGTGTAACTCTCTGTCACTTGTCTGATCCCAGGGGAGTTATGGTACTGGGCATGAGTCCCCTCTGACAGGGAGCCACTACCTATACCGCTCAAAAACAGAAATGCCACAGCTCTCTATAGTCATATATCCCCCTCTACTGTGATATGGCAGGGGTGCCTCCCAAGCCCAGGGCTCATAAATGGCTTCTTACCCAGTCAACTGATTTAAGTGAGTCTCCAGGAGGGCGGCACCCTATATATACTACTGTTCCAAGTCTGTAGTTGAAGGTCCATTGGTGGGAACACCCCATTTGGGTTATGTAGACACAATGGCCTGCTTGTTAGAATGTTAAACACTTTCTGCATGGTGGCAGATAATCCCCTACACCATTTAAACCTGGGTCTACAATCACTTAGTGGGGAAGTGTAGCAGTCGGCACCCATGGATGGCAGCAGAAATTAGGTGCAGCAGCTCAAATCCCCCCACACCATTGCTGGAGGCTCAGGTCAAGTGCCCCCCCCCCACCCTACACCCCAAGTGGCCTCCACTCCTCATTCTTTCAAATCGTACGAGTGGCACATCACTATAGTTTTTCAGATCAGTGTCCCTCCTTCAATACTGTTTGCATTTCTGAGCTCTCTATGATAAGACAAAAGTGTAAGACTTTTATATCTGCCCCCTTTTGCTGTGTTTGTAACATTTGGTGGTTACCCTTCCCATGTCCCCCCCCGCCCCTGCACTTGCATTAGTACCTTGTTTAAAAGAACATTGCATTATGGTTGTATGAATATCACAGCATTTGATCTATCAGAGAATTCAGTTTGTTCATATAGGGTCTTATGCATAAAAGGGTTAAGGACGTGTGATTCGCATGTACCCTGGCCCAGCTATGCACCCTTGGACGAACACAAGGTGTGCAAAATGCAGTACCTCGCACTTCTGCTGGGTGCCTGTCTGTGGCCCCACTCCCAGTGCAGAGCAGTTTGAGGGACACAGGTAGGCATCCAGTTGGATGCCTATCAGAGGTCCTGAAGTGGATCCCTTGCTTCACATGTGCAGGGGATTCTGGGAATACACGGGACTGCTAGTTTTTAAAGTATGAGTTAGTACCTGAATTGTTGCCTCAAGCCCTCCCTCCTAATCCCGATGGGCTGGGGCAGCATGGTGCAGGTGTCCCTGTCCTGCCAGAGTTGGCAGGCGACATTGGGGGGGGATGCAAAAGATACAGTAGGGTCTCTGCTGCCATATCCTACATTCTCTGCCTGGCACTCCTTGCCTTAGTAAATGGTGCAGAGTGAAGGCATGCCTCCAGATACACCCCAGACTGGCTGCACACATAAGTGTGTGACTGGCCAGGAGATCCAGTGCAGAAGGTCTCCCCATGTGCATCATTGACACTTACTATTGCTTACGTACTGCTGATTTGCAGTGCACAGGCAATGCTCACCTTACTGCATAGGCTCCATAGTGCATTATCCGAATGTTTTTGACCTGTTTAGTATAACACACAAAAGTGTAGGGCTGGTCCTACCTTGCACTTTGCAAAATACCATTCTATAACAACGACAACAGTTCAGGGCCTAATAAACAGTTAAAGCAACAAAACAGAATAACCCCATAAAGAACATCTTCTTTCCCTTTCCTACAAGTCAAGTACGGCAGCAACAATGTCCCACAAATGCTGAGGTCTATGACAGGTCTTGTGTGAGAGAACTTGGGGAGATACATATGATGTTTGGGAAGGGAAGGTGTTCCAAGCTCTTGGAGACAGAACTAGATCCAACACAGGAGTCACAGCAGTACACTCCCCAGGCAGTTGTGGATTCATCCTCACTAGGCTAATAGCATGCTGATGAGAACCATCATGTAAAATGTATTTATTTAAAATATTTGGCCAAGAAAAACACACAGCCAAGAATTGTTGCCTGCTGTGGTGGTGGTGGTGGGGGCAAGGGATAAAACTCACAATTTCATCAGATAATATTACATTGGCACTGAACAGGTGAAGTAAATAAAATACAGCTAGTAGAGTGCAGATACAGTACCATAACAATAATGCATCGATGACTGATGTACTCATTTTATAGTGAAGGGTTACATGGAAATATAACACAGAACCAAGTCCCAGACCAGGGGGCATACAGAGTTGTTGATGGCAGATAAAACAATCTAATGATTTGCAGTGGTTGTAAACAGACTGCCTCCATAACTTCCAGCCTTGACAGGTAGGTTCTTTTGAACCCAGTTTCTCACTGTAAGTGGTGGAGAATGAAGTTTGCCAGTGTTTGGAACGTGGTCTTTTATTTTCAATTGATGTAAGTTGTGTTGTCTCACATGACAGTGTAGAAATAACTTCTCACCTACTGCTGCCACTGGTGACATCTATCCCAATTACTTAACTAAGCAATTACTGTAGGACACTTGGCGGTAGAATACCAAAGAGGCAGACTGGAAAAAGAGCAGGATGGGGGAATTCAAAATGGCTATAAAGAGACAGCAAATGTATAAATTGTTTAGTTTATCTGTATCTCTCTAAGCCACACACATACATTCCAAAACCTCTAACTCAATGCACAGTATCATAAGTGTGTAAACAATCCATGTGCAGGGGTAGGTTAACAAGGCACTGCAAAAACTATCTTGTATCAGTAGCGGAGCCAGGTTTGGGATCATTTGAGAGCCAGGGAGGGCCATTCAGCCAATGACAGGCTCCACAATGGGCACTAAACAGTGAATAAAGATGGTGGCAGGGTGCCACTACTCACACTAGGGCAGCCAGGAGGGGCGACTGCACCCCCAACCCCCCCCCATATTACTTTCTGTACAGGCTTGAACATCACTTTCAGCCAAAGCCAAGCAACAAACTGCCGATGAGTCTTATCCTGCACAGTCACTATCACAGCAAAATACCAAGGCACACTAGAGCATTTCAGGCTTTTAGTACTTGTGAGCAAGCTCATTGGGAGAGGCAAACTGGAAAAGGAATGTGGGATCCGTAGAGGGTACAAGGAGAGAACCAATCCCCAAACTGTTTGTTTTTTGTATCTCTCTCCAAACCACACACATGCACTCAGAAGCCTCGAACCCGATACACACCATCATGGGTATGAAAAAATCAGGTGTAAGGAGTAGGCTGACAGGGCTCTGCTAGAACAAAAGTCACCTTCTATAAATTTAGGCTTTTACATTGACTGTTTCTTTTATAAATGTCTCCTACACCAGCTCCTTCCTTCTTACAGTTGCCCCTCAGCCTCATCACCTGCCTTCTCTGAGACTTATAGATAGTGGGGCTTCTGGTCATCAGGACCAACCCCAGACCCATCACAACATCTATAGCCAGCCTTCCAAGGACAGGCACTGCAGTCGAACATGTGGGGCCTGGAGAGAGAGACTGGCATCATCCTGCTGTGGTCAGGGGGGTGTTTTCCTTAGATTTCCTCCATGCCCCTGAATATCTGCTCGCTAGGGGCTCACAAAGATGGCAGCACACAGAATGACATGTCATCCTCAAGCCTGGCCATGGTTCACACTGTGTCTCTGCATCCGCAATACTTCTACTTGTGCTCCTCAGGTGCTGACACTGCAGTGAATGCAGTGACGCTCCCTCTCCACAGGAAGAGAGCAAACTCTAGGATGTTCAGTCCTTTTCCTGTGCCCAGCCCTCTGATGGCCTGGGCTTGTTCCCAAACCTGAGTTGCCAGAATCATGAGTGGAAGCCCTACCACTGTGCTGATTGGCCAGATTTACATCTGAGAATTTGCATATAGATGATGCGTTGTGTTAGGTTTGAGGCTTCAGTATGCACGTGTGTGGTTTAGTTACTATTTACTATAATATTATGTTTCAGAGATTTGAACTAATTATAGATTATTTTAAAAAAGTGACAAGTAACAGTTTTTGGACCTGGGTAGGTCCTCAGGAAGATGACCATTACCCAGAACTATTAGGTCCTCAAAGTGGCGGGCACCTGGGGATGCCACGTGAGGCAACGCCTGGGCAATCCTAGCTGCACTGGGCTAGCACAACTCTCACATTTACCACCATCCAGCTGGTGTGGGGTCGTAACCGCAGCAGAAGCTAGAGTCCCAATAGCACTGATGAAATCCAGGACTCCAGGATATACCCATCAGATCAGGATGCAGCAGTCCTTCTCTGCCATCGTAAATATCTTAAGGGCATTAACAAGGTGAAAGAATCTAACATGTTTCAATATAAGAAAAATAGCAGGACAAGAGGACACAGCATGAGATTAGAGGGAGGCCTATTAAGGGGTAATGTGAGGAAGTTCTTTGTCACAGAAAGGGTGGTGGATGCATGGAACAGCCTACCTCAGGAAGTGGTGGATATGAATACAGTGCAGGGCTTCAAACAGGCATGGGATAGGCATAAGGGAGCAATACAGATGAGTATGAATAAATAGGCTGTTGACAGAGTAAAAGCCTATGGCACATTCATAAGGTAGAAAATTGGGCAGGCTGGATGAGCCTTGTGGTCCTTATCTGCCGTCAACTTCTATGTTTCTATAATTGGACACCCTATCATAATTGGAAACCCCACCTCATGAGTCAGTAGTTGGATTTGCAACAGTCCTCAGTAGACACAGACTGAGGGGTGGCACCTGCTTCTCACTGCATTCATCGCTCCTACACAGATCTTAACAGTTACATCACCACTTCTCTCTGTATTCTTCCTCCAGTCCTACTCATCAAAATGAATGCCAACTCATCCTTTTGTAGCCTGGGCAGTCAGATGCAGTGGCACCACTTACCCTACTGCACATTAACCTCTTGATGTCCAAAGTCTAAGCTTTCTCATAGGACCCTAACTGCATGGGGGCTATATGTAGAAATCATGAAGAACTAGATAGGAGGAGAAAGAGATGCTGGGGGTAGAAAAGGTACAGATAAAGGTTCCACTAAGCCAGTTACAGCTCTGAGTACGATTTCCGCAATTAGTGTTGAGGTCTTGGTGGGACTTGAAGTTGTGAGGACTAGAAGCTGTGAGGAATAAAGCAGGGCACATGATAGTATGGCCAAAGAAACCTTGGTACACTACATAGAAGTCCACTGATTCCACTCCCTCTCTGCATCCTAGCAGCCTTCTTAGGTCTTGCAATATAGCTGATGACGGCACCCAATCCAGAAGCAGCCAGTGTTCTTTTTTGATTGTTATGTTTACTGTTTTCTTCATAAGAAAGTACAGTGAAAAAAATAAAGTGGACAGCTGCTACAATAAATAAAATCTGTGAAATAATGTGAAACTCCATTCCTCCAGATATTCAACACTGCCTCTCTGTACATGATTTCCATCTAAAATATCATTAGCATCTCCTTAGCCTGGCACACTGCTCCTGCCGCAGTACTGTACTTGGCACTCTTTTTGATGTGGCAATTGCTGATTTGTCAGCATGATTCCATAGTGCCCCACTGATGTAATCTCTGTGTTTATGAGTACTACTTGTAATCTGTTTCCCTTTCTATGATGTGTCTTGTCTAAAATTACTCAGTGTTCATGTTCTTCAATGTATCATACTCAGTACACTGCAAATTATAGATTTTCTGTTACAGCTGCAGTGCTATGTTCAAGTTTTTGCTTTCTCTCCACAGTATACTTAATTCACTGCAAATGATGTATTTCCTTTATAGATGCATTGCTTTGTTTAATCTTTTGTTTTCTTTCCACTGTATTTTTGTAATGCAATGTATTTCTATTGTCTGTACTTTTGGTTATAACCTCCTGGGTTGCACTTGAAAATAGGCATTCAGTTGCTTCGCGTGCCTACCTGGTTAATAAAAGTTAAATAAATAAACAATAAAACATCTGCACAGAGGGAAAAAAACAGATATAAAGCATTTCTATGATCATTGTACAGAAAATTATAGATTGCACGAGCATCTCTGATCAATCACAGCACTTCTGTCAGTTGTGCATGAGATACTCTTATTACCAAAAGAGTATATCATGTGCTGAGCCACTATAATGTTTGATTTATTTTATTAATTTATTTGTGTCTAGGATTACAAAGTACCTTTGAGCCAAGGCTCTTTTACAAAGGTTCCACGTCATGCTGGTTACAGGGTAACAGACATTAAAACATAAAACAGTTACAGGTACATGGTTTTAGACAGTAACTTTGCTTGACAAAATCAGACTGAGCAATGAGTAACTCAAGAAACAATAGGAGGAAGAGGGCAAGAAGGGGAGAGGGCTGAGGGTAGGGGAAGGCATAGGTGTAGAGGGTCAGGGTGAGGCAGCCGAGGGGTCTTGTCAGGACAGACACAGGGCAAGTGCATTAGAAGTTGCATTGAACAAGTAAGTGCAAGAAGAGATGGCAGAAACTGAAACCTATAAGGTCAGAAGCAGCGTAGGGAATGAAGATGTTATGGGGTGCAAGCACAGGTGGAGGTGCCAGTTATGGAGTGGCAGAGCTTTTTTTTGAACGCTCCAAGCGTTGCTGTGGATGAGGTGTCACTAGAGAGCTCATTCAGCCAATTCGGAACCCTGTATGCAAACGACCTTTGGCCTTGGGACGTGTGGCAGTGGGGAATTTGAAGGGCTTGGGATTTAGAGCTCCTGGTGTTGCGGTTGGTGATTTTGGGTTTGAGGAAGGTGCTGACTCCTGGTGGTGCCTTTCCCATCATGATTTTCTTAGCAGTGATGCAGGTTTGGTATTTGATTCAGTTGTTCAGTTGCAGCCAGCCTGTTTTGGAGTAGAGGTCGCAGGTGTGGGTGAGACAGGGGGAACCAGTAACGAGTCGGCAGGCTTGATTGAGGGTAGTCAAAATATGCCTGAGAGATGAGGTTGTGGCAGATCCATAGATAATGAGACCATAGTCAATGATGCTGATGATGGAGCTGTGGACAGCTATGGACAGAGCTTCTGGGGTTAGATGTTTACTATGTCGGAATAGTAGGCCCATCCTGGTGTTGGCTACTTTTGCCACATTATTGATGTGTGGGACATAGGAGAGATTATAGTCGAGGGTGAGGCAGAGGTATTTGAAGGTATGAACTTGTTCGAGGGCGATTCCTTGCTTGGTTTTAATGGAGAGCTGATATTGATTGTGTTTGTTTTGGGAGCTGCAGGAGATCATGGTCTTTGTTTTTTTCTAGTGAAGTATAAGTCTGTGTTTTATGAACCAGTTTTTGACTGCAGAGAAGGCCTGTTGGAGGTTACCTTGTAGATGGACTGGATCATGGTGGGATGCCAGGATGACAGCATCATCCGCGTAGAGTAGGATCTGTTTAGGGCAGGATTCTGGCAGTGAGTTCAGAAAAAGGCTGAAAAGGAGGGGGCCCAAGATTGGCCTGTGGGACACCGGACCGGACTGGTCTTTGGTCTGAGAGTGTCCAGCAATTCTCACTCTTTGGGAGCGGTTGTCTAAGTAGCTTTTGAACCAGTTCACCGAGTTAGGTGAGAGCCCTGTTAGTCAAAGCTGGGCAAGTAGGAGATTGTGGTTGACGGTATCAAAGGCTTTTGTTAAGTCGATGAAGGTGGACCCAGTAAGATACTGTTATCGAGTGAGTGATGGATTGCACCAGTGAATTCAAGTAGCGCCGTGGAGGTGCTATGACCTTTTTCTAAAGCCATGTTGCTCCTTGCACAGGATGCTGTGATTGCTTCAATGGGCTTCTGGCTGACCGCTCGTGCCATCAGCATTTTGAATAAAAAAATATTTTTTTATTTTAGAAAGTTAGCAATCTCTAATTGCAGGAGTAGCCGGGATTATGTAGGGGAAGAGCTCCTCCCCCTCAGCCTACTTAATGGAAGCAGCTGACTCCCGCTCTGCTTAGAGCGAGTCGCACTCGCTTGTTGTGGGCACGTTTGGTTCCCCCCCTCCTCCTCATCTGTCTCCTGCTCCCTGTCTTGCCTTGCTCACTCCCCTCTCCATTTCTGCTTCCTCCCGCCCCGCTTCATCCTCTTTCTGTCTGCTTTTTTTTTTATTTCGGGGGGGGGGACCTTCTGCCTGAGTTCGACCGCCGCCGCTGCTCATGCCTTACCGGTTGTTTGTTTCATCCACAACTGACGTCCTTGTTCTCCGATGCTCCTTCTCCTCCTGCATTGTTCCAGTCGCATACTCGACCCGCAGCATGGCCGTGGAACAGCCGCTCGTACCTCGCTGCCGTTTGCTGCCTGACTCCTCCGCTTCTTCATATTTTGACATTTGTTTTCAGTTCTGCACTGCTGTGGTAGTTATGGCCAGGATCTTCTCCGTACATTTGGGGACCTGTCCGGAATGCAACTGCCATTTACCTTTCAACTCTTTGTGCATTCAGGATTCACTTCCTTACTCTCGAGTCATCGGATTTCTTCTGCTTCATTACTGCCAGGTCTTTATCAATCACATCCATTTATTTAGCAATTCCACAGAGGACAGCACCACTGCACCGTATAATCTTGAACCTACTTCTACGATAAATCTAAGGGCAGCAACCTGCTATGCTATTTCTATCTACTCTATAGCGGGTATTCTATGCCATTGTGGAGCTGTTTGACTGACGCCCTGCTGCACTGCCACTACTTGCAATTGATTAAATTAATTTAATTAGTTTCTTTTATTGCCTCCCGTACTACAGGTACTCCCTGACTTGTTTTCTGGATTTGAATTTAGATTTCTGGCCATCCACTCTGTGCTGCTTCAGTACTCGATCCTAATTAGTTGACCTGCATTCATGGCTGACACCTTCATTCAGCATTTGCCATTGCTGCGCTGCACCCTCATACAATCAGTGCTGCTGCTGCCTTGGGAATCTTCCTTGCCCGGTTATTTCTGCATACTTCTCCACTACACCGTTGCCTATGTGCTGCAATTCTGGATCCTGATGCTCTAACCTATGTTTCCCATTTCCCAGTTTTTGCAGTGGTACCATATTTCCTGCCATGACACTTCGTATAGCTAGGATTCCAGACTTACCACTTGTCCATACCTGCAGAGGACTACAGCTTGGTCTCATTCCTGTTGGAGCCCTTTCTGGGCATATGCACACTATCATTATTATATTACTGTAATAGGGCCTTCCTTTCCCTAATATTGTGAGGCCTCTCTATCCGTAGCTATGTCATTTCGACAATGTGCTCGGTGACAGCTGGTGTCCTTTACTTGCTACATATTCTTCATGCTCAACTACTGCCATTCAGCTTCTACCCTGGCTCTTCCAGCTTGGCAGCCCTCCGTGGTGGCACCCGTCCTGCTAGCCTATGTGGGGGTCTAGCTTCACTTGCCCCTTTCTGCCAACCTACATGGTCTGAATGCACCGCTGGACACATGGGGGCCTGTATGTGGTCCAGCCGAGCATGCTGGCCTTGTGGGTCTTTGCTGACACTCTTTTTAATCTGTGGCTGACCTACATGTGGTCCACCGCACGTCCTCCATTTCATAATTTCCATCGGCTGGCCTTCGTGTGGTCCAGCCGCACATCCTACACTTCATCTGGGCTTGGCTCCCTTTCACTCCCTTGGATGCTTCTACCGGGATGCTTCAATTTATGTGACTCTACTTCCACTCCGCTCCTCATTGGATTCTCAACCAAGCTCTGCTCTTTCTGTTGTCCTGTCATGGCTTAAGCATTTCACCTAACTACTTCAGTGCTATCTGACTATTGACTGTGCTTGTATGCCCACTTAGCTCCTCATAGGGGCATTGGAGGATCCACTAATACTATCTACACCTGCCTTCCCAATATTGGAGCTTGGAAGTTCGACTACATTTACTTTACACCTGTCTTGGCCACCACCAGGCTTATCACTATTAGTTCTGCATTGCATAACCGCTAGATATTCTAGCACTGTACCTATCACCGCTGCAACTTGTATTCGCCCATCTGGCCAGGAGATCTACCTGCTAATTGCCTGCTTCTAGGACCTGCCTTCGCCCTTCGGACTGGGAAGTTTACCTACTAATCACCTTCTTCTCTGACCTGCCTTTGCCCATCGGGATGGGAGGCTTACCTACTAATTACCTGCGTCTACGACCTGCCTTCGCCCATCGGGCTGGGGGGTTTCCTCCTTCTGCTGTCCTTCTGCTTCGCCCTGCTCAGAGCCTGGAGATTCACACATTCTACTATATGCCTACCTGATGCCATGTCGGCCAGCTGGAAGCTCCTTTCCTGGATTGCATCTGGACGTTTCTTCATTCATTGTCTATTCTTGGTCAATTTGCCCTGCTGCCTCAACCAAGGATTTACTGTTGCTTCACCTTTCCAGGACACCTAGTTAGCATCTCCTGCAGACCTTCAATATCCTGATTATGCTCTACCGCTTTCGGACCCTGTGACAATGTTACTTCATTTGATTCAGCTCTTCAGTTATCTACATCTAGGATTCTTCGGGTCTCGTCTGGTTTTCCTGCCTCGAACTTTGCATACCTGCAGTTTCGGATGTTATTCCTCATCCAGTTGCCATCTCTGCCTCAGTCTCTTCAATGCAATCCCTGCCATTCTTGATCTGGATACATCAGTCATCAGCTCCATGCCTTTCTCTGGGTCTGCCTTCCAAATGCAGTGCTCCTCTGCTCCAAATTGATTTAAGGTACGTCTCCTGAAGGCTGTCTGCCACACTTATTCCTATTCGCTGACCTCCATAGGTCTGACTGTGTTTCCTGTTACCTGGAGTTAATTGCCTCTCTATTTACCTCATCAGCTGATGGATTTGCTGTGCATCTCGTCAAAGGCCTACCTGACATGCTCTATTTCTCCAGCAGACCTCCATAGGTCTGGCTGCACTTCCCATACCTGGAATCAGTCACCTCTCTCCTACCTCAGCAGCTGTCAGTTAAGCTGCGCTTTCGCCAGGGGCTCGTTGCCATGTCTCGTTCCTTCTCATCTGCCTACGTTGGTGCATTCCTTACTTCCTATTTCTCTCTTCGGATTCGCTGTCCACCCACCTTGCTTACTTTTTGGGCTCACCATATTCTACTACTTGGATGTTTTGTAACCTCGCACCAGTGTCTCCAATTATCCTCTACAGCCTGCCATATTCCAGCTCAGATTTTCAGCCGTTGCTTTCATATCAGTTCATAAGACTATACTTTACTTATCAGAACTGGATTCATCTGTCGGTAGCCTGGCTTCAAGCCTTCTCTCATTCACGTACTGTACAAGCCCTCTATTATTATAAACCTGGAAGCCGTACTACTTCTGTTCATCCTGCCTTGTTGACATCAAAGCTTGGATGCAACTATCTGCGTCTGGTCTTCTGTATTGAATTCATCAGTCATCAACTTCATCTCCACCATCATACAATTCCTGGATTACGCCCTCTATCAACTGAAGTCCAGAAGAAAGTTCTTCATATCCTCTCTCCATCATTCCGAATTGTACATGGATTCTCAAACTCTGACTTTATTAAAGAGGAAATTACTTCACTGGATATTTACAATTCAGTTCTTAAACTCCATTTATCTGGATTAATTCTACAAATTAAAATTCAGATTTAGCTGATTAATTTAATTTAATTAGGATCTCTCTCCTTTAGTATGCCGAGAAGGACGGGCAGGTTAGTAGCCATGGGTCCTCAGAGGTTTCCCCCCAAGGGGGGTTTTCCTCTCCTGAGTGCTACTGGTCACACTCTCCAGAGTTGGAGGAGGTGATTGTCTATTTCTATCATTATTAAGTGTTGTCATGCACGACTCTTCAGCATTCAGTTAAAGAACAATTGTTGATATATGTATTCATTTTTGGGCTTTCATAATTCTAAACCAAACTTCCTTCCTACAGGTGGGATACAGAGAAAGGCCAAAACAATCAAATATTATCAAACAACTCAATTCAAGCATCCAAGTACCTAAGCACAAATATTCTATACTACTACCTAATAAACATTGTCCTCTTAATGCTGGCCTCTGTATCCAACAACCATCTACATATTACATAAGCACTGAGCTATGAACCACACATAATTGCAGGAGTAGCCGGGATTATGTGGGGTAAGAGCTCCTCCCCCTCAGCCTACTTAATGGAAGCAGCTGACTCCCGCTCTGCTTAGAGCGAGTCGCACTCACCCACCATCCTCCCTGTCACCTCCTCCTTCTGCGGCACTCTTATCCCACCGGGGGGCTTTCATAATTATAAACCAAGCTTCCTTCCTACAGGTGGGATACAGAGAAAGGTCCAAACCATCAAATATTATCAAACAACTCAATTCAAGCATCCAAGTACCTAAGCACAAACATTCTATACTACTACCTAATAAACACTGTCCTCTTAATGCTGGCCTCTGTATCCAACAACTATCTACATGTTACATAAGCACTGAGCTATGAACCACACATAATAATTTTATGGGTCCATTTCGTGGGCGTCTTATGGATCTAAGAGTGTTGTCTCACCTTTGGTTCACAGTCCTCTGGTTCTAAGAACGCATGAGGCAACACTTTTAGATCCATAAGAGGCCCTCCAACTGAACCCATAAAAATATATAAAAATGAGTACAACAGTTCAGCTATACCGTAAAGGAACCTAGACCCTGGAGTACTGGGATCACAGACACTGGTGGTGTCAATTATGCTACAAATGGAAAATCCGGAATGAACTGCATCTTATACTCATCTGTGGACAGAAATCAGTATTGTGCTCTAGTCAACGAAGCACACATCTCCTCCATATTGCCTCAAAAATCTGCATTTTGTTTTGTAATTGCTGGGTTAGCTTTTCAAGTCTATTAATTGAGGTCATCATATCCATCTGCTGAGTGACAGTGAGATACATGTGTATGCCATAATCTTAAGTCTTTTTTAACTGCTAAAATCATCACTAATAACAACTGCAGCATACGCCCTCATACTTGATGCTCAGATGGTGGTATAGAAAGGAGGACAAGGGAAGGAGACATAATCCCTGTGAGTATAAATATATCATCAGTTTGTTTAGTGACCTCCTGCCAGTAAATAGCCAATCTCAAACACATCCAAACAATATGGATTTGGCGTGCCAAATGAGTCTGACATCCCCTCCAACGCTGCCCCACAGCAGGGCCAATAAACGTTGCCACTACAGCCAAGATATGAAAACACCTGTTCTGACGTTTCCAGGATAATTCCCTACAACATGTGGCCAATGTAACTCTGTAGGCTGGGCCAGCATATTTCAGCAGTAAGAAAAGCAAACGGTCAGTTCCCAGCTTGACAGAGTGGAAACTGGGACTTTCAGTCAAAGCTAGCAGAGCCCTGTGTAATTGTCCAGTTAAATGAGCCCAAATCTCCCCCTTCACATGGCTCATAAGAATACAAGTTAGGGAATCTAATGTCTCAGGGAGACATACCACCTCCCTCCCCAGGCCCTAAACATACGACTGAACCTGAAGACAGTGAAAATGATCCACCTTAGCCAGATGGTATGTGGCCTGCAGACTACTGTATGGTACCACCCCCTTTATGTCTAATAATTGGAATATGCATACCAGTCCTAATCTGTGCCACTTGGTCACAGCACTGTCTAGTCTATTAGGAGATGACCCAGAATCACATGAAACAGCTTGAATCTGAACCATCACAGTAGTGGACAAGAAGTTGTATCGATCTTACACCCATTGTTTTATAGTGATTGCTGTAAAATGAGTAAATTTTATTAGCTGGAAAACAGCCTACTGACACTAGTAGTAATCCAGATCAAAGAGGTCATTTGATACAAACTCAATGTTCTTCCTGTCAGTCTGATACTTAGAAATCATCCACATGCAACTAACCCAAAGATGGGCTGCCTAGACATAGATTTTTTTTTTTTAAATAGTAAACTTTGTTGAACATTTTTATAACACAAACACGACAGCATTAAACATATGGAACATTCTACCTTGATCCTCCCATCAACATTCAGGGAGGTCGGGTTTGTATTTGATGGTACAGTATTTAATACGTGAAGCAGGAAAAGTAAGCATGAAAATACATTTTCAGAATAAGAACAAGCAGGAGAATATTAAAATAAAAATCTTAACTAATGAGCAGAATGGCTTCCAGGGGGGCTCACCTTTGTTGGTAGTTCCTGAGGCAATTAGTCATAGAACTAATCATTTTCTCTATTCTGAGGGCATCTAACATTGCGTTGTGCCATTCCTGATAGGTGGGGTGATCTCGTCTAGCCAGTGTTTTAATATATTTTTTTTTTGCAATGGCTAAAATAAGAGAAATATGAAACTTCTGGATTCCTAAGACCTGGATTAGGATGAGGCCCAATAAACAAATTTGTGGTGTAAAGGCTGTATCCAGCCTCAGAAGAGGGTCTAAGCTTTTTTGAATAGATTCCCAAAGCGGTTTGCATTTGAGCAATCCCAAAGCGTGTGCTTTAGATTACCAAGATCTTATTTTTATCTGGAGCAAACAGCAGACTGCAGGTGACCCATTTTATGTAATTTAGTGAGCATTAACCCATCAAATTTAATATATTTATATATGTTGCTCCACATAACAGACCTGGTTTTAGGATTATTTACAGTAGTTCTGGAAATTCAGTTTGTCAAAAGGAACAGATATCTTGCTGTTTGGGGGTGAACACTAGAAGTAGTTTCTTATACAAGAGTGATGTGGAATGTCATTGACTGGCTAGGTTCAAGAGTTCATCCCAAGTGTTCAGGTACGAGAAAGACCAGGGTCTGGGACCAAAAGTTGTTGCCAGCATATGTTGACTTTGTAAGAAGGTAAAGGGGGGGTATCTTTGTGTTAGGGTATGTAAGTTAAAAAATGTTAAGGGAACAAGAGAGTCATTCTCTAGAAACTGACCAAGGTGTGTCATTTGTATGGTTACTAGGAAATTATGAGGATTGGATCTGTTTTGGATTTTGAAGTTAGGTTTGCATACAGTGGGTTGGTCTAAGGCAAATAAAGGCTCATTTTTAGGAGCCTGTGGAGTTGTTTACTCACCCCTCTAACTGGGACAGCAGGGGAGAATCCCAACGAAATGTCAGATTAAATCACCAATGGGTCATCTGACTGATTTTACCAAAGCTGAATGTGGCCCATACCATAGTATGATCAGAACATTGAATTGAACCATGGGAAGTGTCCCATAGTGTGTCCAAATGTTTAGCAATAGTGAAGAGGTAACCCAGACTCACATAGGTGCTGGTTCAGGGGAAAAAGTGAGCATACTCCCTGTTAGATGGGAAGGTATGACAACAAGGATCTACAACCCTCAAATGGGGCAGGATAACCCTCAAATATTTCTGGAGAGTGGAAGAGCGGTGAACTTAAAATACTGAGGCACCTTGTGCAAGGTTCATTTGGGACATTTAAATCCCCTCCTATTATAACCTGGCCCTGCATAATATAGAGAAGTTTATTAAAGAACCTTTGGGCCTCTACCTTGTCAGAGCGTGAGGGGAAATAAAGGCTAACTATGGTAACCAGGGCTTCATAAAGAGTACCAACCAGAATATCAAAAGAAACATCACTCAGAGTCTAGCACTTGGACCAATGCTTGAAAGAGGATCGCATGCAGTGTCAAAATCATGGTTCCCCCCTGCCTACCTGAAATATGTGTGGAGGCCACTGCCACATCATAACCAAAATTCAAAAAACCTGTGAAGTTCTGAGAGGAAAAGTAAGTTTCCTGAAGGAAGATCACCTCAGGTCACTCCCTTTTAAACATTTGCAACACCCCGTAATGTTCTACTGGGCTATGTGTATCATTTATATTACGAGAGAATACTTTCACGGTGTTCACCATTCTCTTAGTATAATAGTGGATACATAACCTTAATCTCCTCCCACCAATCTGTCCCACCCACCTCACCCCCAGACAAGGACCCTGTTAAAGATTTTACAGTACTGATTTTTAGCTGAAGCTATCAGTACCCAACATAAGGTAGACCACTGTTCTGTCCTATAAGAAATGTAGCAGCACTGCCAACCAGGCATGTGCAAAGTATCAGAAAAGTAGCACACCAGAAAGCCAGACCAAGAAACGAAAAACATAGAAAGTGAGAACTGTAGTACCAACAGGTCAACAAATAAAAGATCCAAGGGGTTGGCGTGCCAAACTGGGCCTTGCCTAACACAATTGTACTCCCAAGATGGGGGGAAGAAAATACCCTACCTTAATGGAGTTGGTGAAGAACTCCAGGTGAGAGAAGGTACAGCAGCTGCTGTGGGTCACCATAACAGGAAAACTGGTTTGACTGGGAACTAGAAGGGAGAGCAAAATCTCAGTTCACTCCTACCAGTCCGTAGAAGGAAAGATTGACATCAACCCAGTAAGGTGAGGTGCACTATACCTGCCAAACTCCTCTAATGTGGAGTGCAATCCAAAGTAGCAGGGTACAATAATATATGGGAGGCATATCGTAATTAAAAGCCCTAAAAAGAGGAAAAAAGGGGATGTACAAACAATACACAGTTGCTCCCATAATTTAGTGTAGTGTCAAAACTTAAATCAGTTCAACTCCATCATAGCCTTGTATGGTCCACTTATGCACAGCAAGGTATTAAAGACACCAGTGCAAAACAAAGACCTGAGAAGTCCATATTGCCACTTTATGTTACAGTGATGAGACTGTAAGTCCTCCGTGAAATAACAGAAAGTCCTTCCTAGCAAGGTTGATAAACCTAACACCAGGGTAATGGGGGGAAGGTCAGGCCAATGATTAGGAGACCTTAATATCTTCTTTAAAAAAATAAATAAACAATGTCGTATTGATGTTGTATTGTGTAGCCAGACAGCAAGGGCGAGGCAGGGTCATGCGACCCTCTAAAATGCACTCTGCGAACCAGATATACTGCGAAGCAAAAACAATTCTGTGGTGACTATGATAGAGATAAACAAATAAATAAGGAAACAGCCAGCCTGCTGGCCCCTCCAGGGTAGCGTTCAAAGACAGAGCCCATCATGTGAACCACATCCAATGCTCCTATCACCAAACTGATCCAACTGTATTATGCTTGGGGAAACCTTTGACCCCAGAGCTGTAGCTAGCAGGACTGGTGGTTGGGGTGTCCGTGAACCCCCCCCTCCCGTAAAGTGAGGAGTACTTCGTGGTGTCTCACCCATAACCTACAGCCACCGCCACAAATGTCAAGGCACATAGAACATTCCACCATAGCCAGGCACTGATACTGCAGATCACTGACACCTGTCCATCTGTGGGCTATGGCTGCCAGTCCATCTCCAGGGCCTCTCGTTACAGTGCCAGTTGGAGGGGAGGGGGCATAATTTACTTGCACATGTCTAGGGCCATTTGAGCTCTTTTAGAAAGGAAAGACATCTTGTGTAAGAGGACACCCAGGGCAGAACCTCTGAAATATCTATGAAAGAATGGCCCCACAAGCCTCCCCACTTCATCGCCCATCTGGGTCCCCTCTAACACTGGCTTCCCAATCCCCATCTAGTCATACCTTCAGTCAAGAAGGGAGTTTGAGTTTATAGCAATCAGAGCAGAATAAGTTGTGACACAAATCAAAATGAGCCATAAAAATGTCTAGCTCTGACACAGGGCCTATTTGGAGAAGTTACAATTTATTTAGAGACAGGCTAAAAGTATTGCAGGAGATCCTTGATCACCAAAATCATGTCCAGTGTGTGCTGTCTGGTCACCATGGGCACCATTGACCTCTCCCTTTATCTTGCTGTCCATCATGGAGGGGGGAATGGACTTGAGGTGGTTGATTCCCATGTTGAGATGGCTGGGTACATGGAGGTTGTGGCACATCTGTTCTCCAGCATTTAAAGAGACACTGTCAACCCCTTTTGCATCATATTATTTCTAGTTGAAAACCAACATTTTATGACTGCTTACCTTCTCCAAAATTAATTTACGTTGCTGTTTGTTTTATCTGTTTCCTTTCTTGGTAGAATTTTTAGAACTGAAATACATGCCAATGGTGTGGTTTTATCCTACCTTGTTTTGTTTCCAGACCTTGATCAGCTCTTATTGCATACTTCCTGAACGTTACAAACACCCCCAAACAGTGCAGCCATTTATCTTGAAATGGTCTCTTCTTGTCCCGCTGCATCGTTAGTGACTAGACTGTGTAGGGGGTATTCCCAAGTCCAGGAAAGAGGCAATGGACGTTGATCAAGGAATGTAAATAAACATGTTTTTATGTGGTAACACCAGTATGATGGTCAGTCTGTTTTTCACTTATAAAAAGCAAAAAGGAATCAGAATCATAATCAAACAGCCAGCTACATCAGCAGTCTCTACAGAATGCGAGCAATCATAAAATGTGTTTTTCAAACTAGGGATGATTTATTCTCCAGAGCTTCATTGGCATTGTGGTAAACTATTGCTCAATCCTGGTAGTGAGCCCAGAACTTCACAGGGAAGGAGCTTCAGATCATAGGCCTGCTTGCCAGAGGGCTTTCAAACATTAAAGCATATGCAATACGTTGTGACTGTATGGCAATGGCATAGTTCTGATCAGAGAAGAGATGGTGTATGCCACAAAATAATTCCTTTTTCACTAGTCCACTGCCAAGACAATTACAGCTTAAATTCATGCACATCGAAGAATGGTTCAAGTCACACAAACTGGTCATGAACTACAGCAAAACAAAGGTTATGACCTTCTACAATACCAGGAGCAAGTACAAATCCTGTGACCTTACCATCCTAAACCAAACAGGGACCTTACTTGAACACGTTCCTGATTTTAAATACCTAGGTATCACATTGGACAGCTCACTCTCCTACCATCGGCACATAGATTCTGTTGCCAAAGCCACCAACATCCGTATAGGCCTGCTCTACAGGCACAAACACTGCATGACTCCTGACACTCTCCGGTTGGCTATCAACAGCTCTGTCACCTCCACCATCGATTACGGGCTAGCAGTTTATGGCTCTGCCTCCGCCTCTGCCCTCCGCAGAATTACAGTTGCACTCAACAAAGCATGCATGCTGCTAACTGGGGCTGACTGACTTACACACACTTGTGACCTGTACACTCGAGCAGGATGGCTTCCTCTCATCAGCCAGATACAGTATCAAACCTGCCTCTTAGCCAAAAAAGTCCTCCTCAGGGTCATGGCCCCGGGCATTGAAAAGCTCCTCATTGACCACCACAGCACCCAGCGAACTAGAAGTTCACAACAACTAACCTTTCTTATCCCCAGATACCGGCCTACCTTGGGCCAAAGGGCCTTTGCCCACAGAGCACCACAGTGGTACAATACTCTCAACAAAGAAACTCTTACTGCTGCTGCTCTTGGCCCTTTTAAGAGACAACTCCGACTTCATCTCATTTCAGCTAGTCGTTGTGACTGCCTCGCCTCATCAGGGGCCCACCGCTCACTGCCCTCCACTTCAGTCTTTCAGCTACCTCTCCCCGCCTTGCCCCCTTCTACCTGCCCACCCCTTGCCCTTCTCCCTTCCTCCTCCCTGGCATTTCCTGACTTTTATTCCTCCCTCCTCCCTTTAGAGCTCTTACCTCACCTCTACCTCCGACAATGGCCTTCCTGCCTGCTTACCCCCTTCCCTCTCACCTGCAGTGCTTATTTCTAAGATTGCCCTTGGCTGGTACGTCATGCTACCTAACATTTGGCACATTTTGAATTACTGGAATTTCATAAGCCTCAGTCTCTTGCTTCTTTTTATTATGTAACTATGTATTATTATGTTGACCTTTGTATGTATGTATGTATACCCCCATTCCTTCGACTTGGAACCTTTGTAAACGAGCAGTTCCTGCTCAAAGGTATTTGTAATCCTAGATTTCAAAAAATTAAAAAATAAAGACAAATTCCTTAACCTGGTAGCTTAGATAGTGCAGTATTATTGATCTGGGGCACTCACCAGGTCCCAGTTTAGGGCCAAGTGCCCAATGAGTATGTTCAAGATTCAAAGGCAGTTCAGTGCTATGGGAGCTGCAAAGTAGTTTATCAATAAAATATGTTATTTGTGGTCCTCCCAACCCCCCCTCTGGCAAACCAAATAGATATTTTTTTGAGGCTGCTAATAGTCTTTAATTTTTCTGAAAATCCCTTGCATGTCCCATGAATCTGTTTTCAGGGTATCGACCTTGGGGCGCAGGGTATGAAGAGAGCCTGTTATTTATGTTTGAAAAACTTTCAGCTCAGCCAGAATCTGAGCATTTGTAGTATATTGGGGGCATGTAGTACTGTTATTGAAGAAGAAGCTATGCTGCTGGGCGGAATGGAAACATCAGAATCTGTGGAGTGTTGGGCAGCTGCCATGCTTAGAAAAACTTCTTGCTGCTGTTTTTTTTTTGGAACCTTCCATTGCTGTCTGTCACCTTGCAAGACTAGTAAGATGACAAAATAGTAAAGCGAGCTTTAGTTTTCAAGGTGTTTTGGTACTGGGTATAGCGGAGCTCCAGAGTTTCACTCCATAGCTGCAAGTGACATCAAAGGTCAGTCATTGGGCCGGCCCTGTGGTGCTGAGGGTTGAGGCACTGGATGCCACACTTCACACTATGCCAGCGACCTGGGTTTGGGAACAGACCCGGGTCACTGGGGGTCCATTGGCAGAGGTAGGATTGAGCAGCCCAACGGATGCTCTCCTCCCCAAGGGAGGGTGGGATACTGGGCAGTGATGCCCACAGTGTTGCTGCCTGTGGAAGCATGAGCAGCAAGGTGCAATGGCTCCTCAAGGGAGTCAGCATGGGAAGGGTGCTGTGGACACTTGACGGCACATGCACAAGCACGCCATATGTCTGGACATAAGTCCTTCGCTTTGGCACCCTCAGGAGGGTAGGGATGAACTGGGAGAAAAACCAAAGGCAAAAAATCTCCCAGTATTGTTCATTGTGATGCTGGGTTCCTGACACATCGGGGCCTAGCCGACAAGACAAGAGGAAAGGATTCCTCCGGACTGAGACAAGGAGGAAGTAAAAAAAAAAAAGTCAGCCATTGTTCTTTCTTCTTCTTCGACTACTGCCAAAGCCAAGTCCATTTCCACTTCCTCTACATAAGACAGAAATTACCCATTTATAAGTGTAAAATTAAGACCTCCCCTGCTTAATACAAACAATAGGGCAACAGTTGCCATATTCACCAGTCGGTGCGGGGGGGGAGACAGTGAAAACTGCTGGTCCGCTTTGAGCCAAATTTTAACCCCCCCACTATGTCATGCTGCAGTACCACACAGCCCTGTGCTGGGCTCTAATCCACTATATATGGGAAAGTGTTGAGTCTGGCTCTGGCACAGACACTATAGTAATCCGGCCAGCAGAGGAAAAACTAATGGCTCACGGGAGGAGGGTGATGTATATCAATCCACAATTCTAAAAAATGAAGCAAGCAGCACCAAAGCAGCTTTTCCAGCCCTGTACACACTAGGGTTTTTAAACTGTTTTAAGTCTGTTAAAATGGTTTAAGAGTTTTGCACCCACACTGTAGCATGGTACAATAGTGTTCAAAAACTGTGCTAAGACCTGTTAGGGATAGAATCTTTAGCCTGGTTTTAGGTAAACATGGTGCTGTAACATGGGTTAAAGCAACCTGACAGAAATGAGAACTCTTTTTGTGAGGATGTTTAAAAAGGAAAAAAATACATGAAGCACATGCCTGAGCTTGCAATGAACTCGTGATTCTGGACATGTGTTTTTGCCATGATCAGCACCAACCATCGATCGGGAGTATCTCAGCATGCACGGCAGCGCCCATAATGCTTTGCACAGGTGCTGCAATTATGCCTGGAAACTCACTCGGGCAGGCATAGTGTGGATGTTCTGACAACCATTCTAGAATCCAGCTTCTAAAATGTTTTTTAAAACATTGTTTCAAACTCTGACCAGTGTGTACAGGGCCTATGAGAAAGTGCCAGAGATGGAAGGAGGTGGTAGTGGAGCTATCAGAAGGGCAGGGGACAAAAAGCAGATGAAGAGAAGGAAGAGATGGGGAAATCACGAGAGAAGAAGGGGAAGGAGGAAGAACATCTGCAATAGGAAAAGGAGGAGGAGCAGGAGAAGAAGCACAAGAGGAGGAGTGGCAAGGGAAAGTACATGCACGAGAGGAGGATGAAGAACAAAAAGAGCTTGAAAGAGTGAATTTGGTTATACCAAGAATAGTGGTGATGTGTGTGACACTGAGGAGTAGAAGTCATCTAACTAGGAGATGCAAAATTAAAAATAGCTATTGAAAAAGAGTAAAGAAAGAAAGGAAGTTCCTCAGGCTGGGAAATTGAAAGTCAAGCCCTAGCCCCTGCATCAGCCCAACAGTACTGTACCACTTGCTGCTGCTGCATATCTCTAGCAACATCATTCCATAGTGCCCCCAAAAACATCTTGCAGTTGTAGCACAATTCCTCCAGAAGTACCACGGAGATTAATGTTCCAAAGAAGCCCAAATAACGCCTCTGCAATGTGGGATTATTTTACAGATGCCACCACAAATTCAGTGAAAGAATGTTGCAATTTGTGTGGGAAAATGATCAGTCAGGTCCATCTACTCAAACTGTGCAAACAAATGTTCTGGCCTATCATTTAAAATGTGAACATGGCATTTTCTTAACAGCCAGTCCCATTCCCCTCTCAGATGAGATTCAGACTGATGGCCATGGATAGTCAGGTACAGGAACTGGGATAAAATGGTGTATACAAGGAATCTAGTTATAACAGCATCACCCAACCGATCCCCAGATACAGGTGCTGCTTCAGGAGTCCTCTCACTACCTGCCAGAGCCAGGACCAGTGGGACCAGCAGTGGTCTGAATTTGTAACAAAAAGAACTACACTGCTAGAGCCACTGCATGCCCAGACTAAACTGCCACACACTCACCCAAGTTTCGTATGAAGGACAAAACTCATTGGTGGGATTGATGCCTCTTGATCTTCTACATGTTGAAAGACACTGGCTTTCAAGACTTTTAGAGAATGTCAAGCCCAAATACATCAGTCCATCATGAGACACATTTTCTCGGCATGTTATCACCACTACTGTATGTACAATACAAGGCAGCACGCATAAAGATGATGACTGTTCTGAGGAAGGCAAAAGGAGGAGGGTCATGTTCATTTCATAAGTGATATCTGGAGCAGTTGAGGAAATTAAAGCTTCCTGAGCCCCTGCCCATTGGGTTGTATCCAGATCAAGCACCACCACTACTATTCCCATAGTGTACCCCACTATGCCAATGAAGAGAGAGAGAGAGAGGCACACAGCATGGCATCCACTTTCAAATCACCTCAAAATGGAGACAAGTAGTACCGCAATATAAATCCTCCATTTATTCGAAAAAAGCAGCATCATTCAAAATCTGCAAACAGTGTGATAATGTACAAAACAAACAAGAAGACGTGCCTGGGTCCAGAAATAGCCAAACTGAAGGAGCCCTGCTATTAGAAACCTCAATACCCTTGGTGCTTCATCCTCCACAAGGACTTCATCAAGGGGTGGTAATCACCACCACCACCACCACCTGAATTAAAGCAACCTGCCTCACAGAGGCACAGCAACAGTGCAACTGCCTTGCTTAATGTGGCAGTAATGGAGGGGAAGCATAGTGGGGAAAGAAAACATTTTGTAGTTCATTCAATCACTGCTACTGTAGATGACTGGATATACCCTCACGGTCTGAATGTGGACATGTTTGTGATGTTCAGTGGCAGTACCATGCTGAAGGTGATGGAGGATTGGGATTTCAGTCATGTACCTTGTTTTACACATGCACTAAATCTGGCGGTGTCATGTGCTTAACAAACATGCTTAGTTAAAAGAAACATGTGATACTGCATATATTTCCACTGTTCCCCCAAATGGGCTGAGGTCCTCTGTCACTATTTGTGGAAGCCAAATGCTCCTAAACATTGCACGATGTAAGATGTTTCCACACTGTGGAACTCAATCTTTTACATGGCAGAGAGACCCAGAGAACAGAAAGCTGTGTTCTGGGCCATGGAAGTTGAGGAAGTAGGACTATGGTGAGTATCTATTACAGGTGCAGTTACATGTTCTACAACCATATGAACAGGCAACCAAAGATTTCAGTGCAGAATTAACAACACTTAGAACAATCATTCTTACAGTGGGTCTGGTTGAAAGTCACACATGCTGGTATTTCAAATCTTCTAGTGCAACCCAACAAAGCAGTGCGGGTGGTGTGGTAGTCATGGCAGCAGTCATGGTAGTGGTGAAAATGATGATGACTGTGATGATGATGGTTGTGCAGAAAGTGACACTACTAGTTTGGCTGAGTCCTATCAGCAGCAGCAGCAGTAGCAGCAGCAACACAATGCAATACTCGTGAAAGAAGTTGAAGTTTATTGTTCTAGGAATTAATATCTTTGAGCCAAGGCTCTTTTACAAAGGTTCCACGTCATTAAGTACAAAAACATAGTAGACAGTGTTACAAACAATCAGTAAGCCGTTTAACAAGGCCACAACTTAAACAGTAACATTTATGTACAGAAAAGAAAAAGGAACTCAGAGGCAGTGTCAAGGGCAAGGAATAAGGATTGGAGAGCTTGAGAGGGAAGAGAGGGAGAAATAAGAAGTTTAGGAGCAGACAGAACCAGGTTAGTGGAAGTAGCGCAGATGTTTCTTACACAACTTGAAAACAGGATTGACAGCATTAACTTGAACATATCATTTGCCCTAGCAACATTGCTCATCCTCCTCTTCCTCCTCCCCTATGACAATCTATTGTGTTTAATATAAAAATATACTATATAGTTATATATATATATGATATACATTCATTGCAAAAAAAATATGTTAGTGCATGCATTAAGGTTGCAAAGCCACAAAATCAGGGAATGGTGATATTAGGGTTTTTGCAGCTCTAATGCCCCCCATCTCCTAGCCTGATGAACCAAGGCTAAGCTACATATCTGGGTGATGCCCAGTGAGTCTGCTGCTTTACAATACAGGTCTGGAACCATGCCCAATCAACTGCTTCATGAAGGATCCACAGCATCAGTCGTAATCGCTTTGTGCAAAGCATAACATGCTTTTAAGAAGATAGAGTTGTAATTACTTTGCACAGAGTCCTTTGGGCCCTGCGTAAAAGAGGAGGTGAGTACTAACTCACTTTGTTGGGTTGTATGCAAAGCAGAAGATAAAGCCTATGTTTCTTAGTCTTTTGTTTATGTATGACTAATTGTAGTACAACATACATGTATTTGTTGTTTATTTTTCTATGTATTTTTGACAATTTTTCATGTTTTGTACCTTTAAGCATTTTGTTTGTGTAGGACTTATTTATTTATTTGTTTGAAAACTGCTGACCAGGAAAGGCACACTGACCTGGGGCTCATTTCCAGGTGTAACCCAGGGGAGGGGAGCAAAGGATAAAAAAACAGTACATAACTTAGATAAGTACAATGTCACAAGAAGATTGCAGAATTATACCACACAATAGCCATATAAAGTGCAAAATGATCAAATGAAATGGGCAGTTAATCATTACACCAAGGGTAAGGGGACTGAGGAAGGAAAACAGGACAGGAGCATTGGGGAAGGAGAATGAGTCTCTGTTGGTGTCTGAGGTAGGCAGGAGAGACAGTGAAATGAAGGGAAGAGGGAAGTTGGTTCCTGAGTGAGAGAAGATAGTAGGTGAAGGCTGATTAGCCAGCTGAGGTACAGGAACATGACAAAGCAAAGGTGTGATGGTCCCTGGAATGGAGGTAGCAAGAAGCAGAGGGGGCAATGGAGAGGCGTGATGAGAGGTAGGAGGGAAAGGAACCCAAACCAGTATTTAAATATAAAGGAGAGACAGTGCATCTAGCGATGGGATGGAAAGGGAAGAATAAATAGAGATGAGCAAAGTGAGCAGTGATAGAGTTTGAGAGGGAGAGTTGGCTGCAAAGCAACAGAAGGAGTTACAGAGGGAATCCAGCCTGGCCAGGGAAGTGGAGTGGGCAGACCATAGACCATGTCCGCATAGTGAAGGACAGGGAGCACCATTTTGGTGAAAAGCTCTCGGCAAACCTGTAGGGAAAGGCAATCTTTATTTCTGTACAAGGTACTAAATTTACAATGGAGCTTGGCATGGATAGCATCTATGTGGACAGAGAAGTCAAGCTTACTGTCAAGGTACTTGAAGGACGGCACCACTTCAAGTAGGGAACCATCAAAAACAGAAAAAGTGGACACTAAGGTAAGTTGGGCCAATTTTTGGCTGGTGCCAGTGGTCATGGATACTGTTTTCTTAGTATTAACCAGAAGCTAGTTAGACAAGAACCATTGTAAGACATTGTAGAAGTCTTGCTGTAGCAGACCTTCCACGTCAGTGGAATGGCCAGAAGTGAAGATAAGTGTGTCATCTGCGTACATGTGAATATGTGAACTGGCACAGGCTTACAACTTACAGATGTAGGAAAAATGTTATGACCATTTTTACAATTCCCATAGAAACACACAAGCTGAAAAACAAACCGAAATATTTCTCTGTTTTTGGACAAGTTTTCAATTGCTTTTATCTTGGTGTTTTTTTTTTTTTTTTCTTGTCTTACAAAGCACATATGCTATCTGTTGTGCACAAACTGAGTTTGCTAAAATCCATTGTAATTGTTGTTTCGGGCAATCACAAAGGCCTAACTAACTCAGAAAAAAGCTTTGTGTTTTTTCAGTTATTTTTTTTGTGGTCTGCACCTACATGAAATGTTAAAACTTTAAAACCTTGTAACTTAAAAACAAGTAAATATTTGTTTTTCCATTTATGAAAAGGCCCTATTCTGAGAAAATGCCTAACAAACATGTATGTTTCAAAATTTAAATCAGTATATTTTTTCACTATGGGATAGCAAATAAAGCAACCAGATTTGGGGATTTTTATATAGATTTACTAATTAATAACTTTTTGTATGTCCATGCTGATTCGAAATTTCGACAGCGAACAACATTACAGTGACAGTTCGCTGTTGCCACTGTAAAGTTGCTGCGAGACCCCGGCATTGCTTTCTGTGGGGTTTGCACTCTCTCCCCGAATCAACTCTGACTTGGAGTTGATAATCCTAAATATGGGGGTGTGTGGGGGTCAGAATCCTCCACATAGGGGATTTAGGGGGTGAATCCCTCTGAAAAAACAAACTCCTTACTGGCCGACTTTATGTCAGCCTTAGTTGCAGTTGACATAAAGCCATCGCTGTAACATCAGTTGACAACTTTGTTGTGGAACCAGTATCATGGATCCATAACTTTTGAGCTGCCAGGCCAATTTGTACCAAACGTTCCAAATAATTAACCCCCAAAACTGAGACTAGGCACATTACATTTTGTAGTCTTAGGATCTAAGCTTGCCCAAAAAAAAAAATTTTTAACACAAACACTAACTCAGACCTAACATGCAGGTGCACCCATGCCTGTAAAAAGTATATATATATATATCTTTGTTTTAATTGCTGTTGATGGATGTTAAAATACTGTTAAATACATGAGCAGCAGTAGAGGATAATTTGTTTTTTTTTCTTTTATACATGTCTTTTTTTGGCTGGGTTATGTTATACAATTTGTAAATCTGCAGGCAAAATCTAGTAATTGTCATGAAGATAATGTGTGTGTATGGGGTCAATGGGTATAAGCCATGAAGCAATAAATAGTTATTACTCTAGCTCATTAGACTGTGCTGCGATGGTCTTAGTGGACACAGACGTGTCAAACTACCACCAACATAGCAATCCCTAGCAGTAGCATGCCAACACCACCTGTCATAAGGAAGTTACAATAATAAATATTCATTGCTGATATAAAGTCTTTTATTACTTCACTACTTGTAGTATTTTACTTCATATGAATTACTGCATTGGGATCCAAAGTGCCTTGGCCAAATTAATGAAGCTCTCAGGGCTCGAATCAAACCCCAACTGAGTTTGCGAATGTCCAACTTGTCTCCCCCTTTAGAAAGATGGATATACAGATAATGGATGAATAGATAGATAGATAGATAGATAGAGAGACAGACAGAGAGAGACAGACAGAGACAGACGGGCAGACCGATGGACAGGCAGACAGAATGTGAATAGGTCAAACTGGCTGCAACAAATACTACACTCTCATTGTAGGAACCAAGTCATATGCTATGCCTATACATACTCACGTATGCATGACACTGTATTTATCTAAGACAAAATATTTAATACCAAGTCATTTTATAAATGCAATAACACATTGCTGGGTGCTGCACTGATTGGGAGACATAAGTAGTCCTCCGTTGTGTGCTGAGGAGCACTTGCTTGCAGCCATGTGCCTCAGCACACACAAATGGATTGTGTATATCTCCTTATGAACACATACACTGTCTTGTGATATTGCCCGCATATGTACTGTTTACTGTTCCAAGAAACAGGCTTAGGAGCAGTCATTTGAGCTTGGTAGGAAATCCAGCAGCAGCTGTAGCTCTCAGCTCAACATTAGCAGAGAAATAGACAAGCCTATGGTAGCTAGCACACTGAGCAGCAGACCAATCTGTCTGTCCTATTGCAGTTCACTTTGCCTAGGTTTAAGTTTCTATCATTTACTCTGTACCTCAGTGTAAACATCCCGTATGTAATAGCTCCACCTTGTGGCCATTGATGTTCAAATGCTGCAAAGAAAAAATCCTCAATGGGCAATCTGTTAGGAAACCTGTGGCAGAGTATTTGCTCCTGAATGCTTATGGTAGGCTGTGACCCCTCTGGTGTCTGGGATTCTGGTTCTTTTCTACAACTCATAAAAAACTTCTAAAGCTCTTAATATATTTTTTATGCTTAAAGGGAAACATTGAAAAGGCACAGCTTTAACTAGGTGCTACAAAAATGCCTGATTAGTGCTTTCAGACAGTAAAATTGTTTTAAAAAATTACCTCTGATTGCTTTTTCTAGTGATTCAAACAGTGGCTTTCAACTTTCACTTTCTATTACTGGCAGCCACCATTTCATGAGCAGCAGAGAGCTTCCTGAGCTCGGTTTATGCTAATATGTCCTGCCAACCAATAGCAGAGGTCAAACAGACATATTAGCACACCGTGAGCTCAGGAATCTCACTGCTGCTCATGAGATGGTGGCTGCCAGCAACAGAAAGTGGAAGTTGTGGGTACCTATTTTAAATCATTAAGAAAAGTTGTTGCTGTCTGAAAGCACTAATTGAGAGTTTATGTCGTGTCTGAGGAAATCTGTGTCTTTTCCAGTGTTTTCCTTTAAATCTTTGTATGTAGGGGCCCACAAAGAGAGTAAAAGTGAAATATAAGGAGAGACAAATGTAGACCTGACCTACATTGAAGGTAGACAAAACAGGGTGAGACAGTTGTGAACATTAGACTTCCGACGGGGGAAGACTACTTTGGTTTGTGACTGTTTCACTTTGAATCTGAAGCCAACAGGTTGGAAAAATGAAAAAAAAAAGGGGTGTTGTGCCCTCATGCATAGCCACCATTCCTCCATTGTTTCAGTGCAGGGTGAATTTCTAGCCCCAGCAAGCACTAACCATCACCATCATGGTTTGTCTCCCTGAGGGAAACCTAATCTGGTACAATAGTGGAGTGACACAGAACCCGAGAATGCAGTAGCTATAATTCAACAGCCAGTGTTTGCCCATGTTTTCTCCCACACCACTCTGGGGATACTGATGCTAGGGACTTGTAAGTACATGAATGCAGTGGTATGCTGATGCAGAGTCAACTGAAGTCCTCCTCCACCCTGCAATGATATGCCATGCTCAATTGGGTGCCCTGGACCACCAGAAAACAAACAGGTAGTGGGATAATTTGCTACCCCACAACCCTCCCAATGGCTGGAAATGCCCAGGCAGATGCTGTAGCAGCCTTTTGCCAGCCCAAAGCAGTGATCTGATTTTTGGGGAAGAACTAGTGCCTCCAGCACTGGATGCAGCTCTCCAGCCACTTAAGTGGTAATCAACATAAATGAAATAAATATAAAAAGAGATGTGTAATAGCTTAATACAAATAGATAATTCACAAAATAAGAGTATAGTAACAAAGCAGTTGTGGTGCAGAAATAAACATGAAACTAGTGTCCAAAAAGAGAAAGGGAGCAATCTGCTTTTCATAGCACCTTTAATACAAATCATATCTGAAAATGCTTTTCAATGCAGGAGAGGGAAGGACAAGATTGTTACTACCCTTCACTTTGATTAGAAATTTAAAAGGTACAGGGATAGATCAGAGAGTGACCACAGGGAGATTAGGAAAAGTGAGGTTAAGTGATTAGCTGAGGGTCACACAGTGAGTTCAAGGTAGTTGTGAGATTCAGATGCAGACTTTCAGGTTCACAGATCTGTATACTCTAACAATTAGACCAACCTATCTCCAAAAATGTACAGCAGAGTGCAGTAAATCACATCTGACAGTGTAGTCTGTCGGTGACACTAACTGCTCTGCCCTTCCCCCACCCATGACAGTGCACCCAAGCACTTTGATAGTTTGTTGACTGTTATGTTTATCAGAATTAGGCGCTTTGTGGAAGGGTTGAGTGAGTTATCCAATAAAATAATGAGAATTGCTCAATATCAAAATCATGGATCAGGATTGTGAGAAGCACCTGTTAAATATAACTATTTGGAGGACTGCAACAGTTGGGATAGGGAGTGGGGGTTACCTCTAAATGTCAGCAGCTCCAGGGAAATACCATCCAGGAGTTAACATTTTTTTGTAAATAAAATCTGTGTGTGAGGATGAAGAATAGGGATGGAGAGCAGGGAATAACTGAAGCCGGGATGTGGTGGTCCAGGGACTCACCCTGCCTGCCTGGGGAGGGTTAGAAGGTTTTGTTATTGTACTGGATATCTCCGCCCCAAGACAAATAGTCAAAAATACCCTGTAGTTATTCCCGAGTATCAAGTATTCCATTCTTTGTAGTATTTGGGAATTAGTAATTGTGCCTTGCATACCCCTAGTGCACTTAAAAGGGAACTGTCAGCTTTCTCCACTCGTTTGTGGTCTTATCCAAGCAGTGTACATTCTGACGCAGACCCATCCTACATAAGTTATAAAATGCACCCAGTGATATAAAAAGGTTTTTTACCTGTTTTGCTACATTTTCACAAAACTCAAGTCTGATTTGAAATCCCCAACACATAGTGATTCTTATCTGCTTTATGAGTGAATGACCTCCACTGTTACCATAAACTTTCTTGTATGGCTACAAAAACTTATATTTGTATAGAGGAACTAGCATGTGTGTATAATATTGTACTACATTACAAACAAAAACATTTTTTCTACCCTGGTTTCCAAAGGACCCCGGCAAAATGGAAGTTTGTGTATCTGATAAGACCATCCTGCCATCTATGTAATGCAAATTTCAAATAAATAAGTAAATCAATTAATTTTGTTGTTACTTTCTCATTTGTGTTACCTGTTTTCCCTCAAGTCCAACCACCCTAAAGCTCTCAGGGCCTGAAGGACCATCCGGCTTGCAAGGCTGTCCGTGCATCGAATGACTTACCCACAAAGACTGGCTCCCTGACCAATAGTGCTGCCTTCCAAGCCACTGAGCAATGACTGGTCCTTTCTCTCTGCATGCATTTCTACTGTTCACGTTGAGTCATGGTAGACCAGGGAGGGGGGACTGCTCCCTCTTGTCAGTCAAGAGGCAGCGCACTTGTAACAACATCCAGTGTCGGGCAAGAGCCTGGTGCTGGTGCCTTCACCCTCCCACCAACTGGACCCCTTATGGACTGATCTTGAAAGGCTGGGGGTGGAACTGAGAGCCTTGTTCCTCACAGAACAGCTCATGTGCCCTGTGCCATGAAGGGGTAGTTATTCTACAAGAAACTCAGGCAAACCAAACTGCAAAGAAGAGATCATCTGTAAGACTGTTGTTTTTGCTTCTGCTGCCCCTGACAATGTTCTAGTGAGCAAAGTGCTGGGGCACTCTTACCAGCAACTCCAAGCTGTCTTGGGGGTTATGCTAATTGAACTTTGAATGCACAGCTTACACTTATTTTTGGCTATTTTGCTATTAATATGCTATGTGCTGGACGGGTTATATTCTGATGCTGCTTAAAACAACTTTGACAATGAAAATGTGGCAGACTGTGAATGCCTGGTCACATTGGTTGTTTGTTTGTGTACAGTGAGGCTGCCTGAGACCACGCACTTACTCCATTTGACAGCACAATCTACTTTTTTCTTATCCCTACTGGGATTGCTGACTCAGAGTTAAATCCATGATCCTTCTAACAGATAGTGTATGCCTTACCATTTTAGCCAATGGATAGAAAAAATTACTTTGGGGAGCACATAAATTGGTTAGGTAAAGTGTAATTATTAACCCACTA
Organism: Neoceratodus forsteri; assembly: GCA_016271365.2. Lineage (NCBI taxonomy): Eukaryota > Metazoa > Chordata > Ceratodontiformes > Ceratodontidae > Neoceratodus > Neoceratodus forsteri. The sequence goes on along the minus strand of CM028129.1, from coordinate 1,128,879,598 downwards.
ACTCAGTTAGCTACCAACATTATCACTCTGTTGGGGCAGATAACTCAAGAAAGACTGGCAAATTGAAATTGATTTATCTTTCTCTCTGTCTCTGACTCTCTTTCCTGCTGAGCAAGATTTTAGGACAGGAAGTGGAGAAGATGTCACTGCACTAGAAAAACCTATGAAGAAACACAATCTTATTTCAACATGAATCAAGAGAGCACAAGACTCTGGGTATACCAGTAAGTATTTAAAGAGCTCTAAACAAACTGCTGTTGAAAGGCATTACTTCTTTTTTACATTTCAAGTTTTTAAACATGATGAAGTGTAAAAGATTCACATAGCCCATGTACTGAGAGTGAATATACAGTCAACGTTGCTTGAGATCATGATACAGGGAGCAGCTGCCCCCTCCTGGCTGGGGGAACAATGAGATCTTGAAGCCATAGCAAGTACACAGAGTAAAATGACAAGCTGTAGACCTATCTATATCTGTATGTGGTAGGCTATCGGTGGATGATAACATTAGTCATTCTCATATCTAAAGAAAATACACAGAAATAATTTGTGATGAAGCCATGATTGTATTATAAAACAAGCATTTATCAATGCCGAATGTTTGCTTACTAGCATTGGCATTGGTAGTGTAGGAGTTAGAGAACTGCATAATAGGAATGGCAGTGAAGTATTGAACTGAAGCCAACCCCACCACCACCTTGCAGAGACTGACAGGCATTGGGGTGTGCCTTTGGGTCGTCAGGCATAACGGCCACACCATTTCACCACACCCTACCCTGCAGACACCGACAAGTGTCACGATGTGCCTTGGGGTCTTTGGCGCTGATGCGCACCCCATTCCATCAGGAAATACGGTGAGATGGGTGCGGTATAGGAGAATGGGGTGAATTTTGGAGCCGAAGAGTCCAAAGCACACCTCGATGCCTCTCACTGGCTGCAGGGTGTGGAATGGTATGAGCATTACAAGCGAGAATCCCAAGTCACACCCCTGATGCCTGTCATTCTCTACAGGGTGGGGCGTTATGGTCGGAAACCCTAATGCCTCAGGCATTCGTTGGTATTTTCTCTCCAAATTTTCAACATGGTTTTTTTGTGATCCCCACCTCATGAACTGTGGCAATATCAGTTAGCCGAAAGCTGCTTTTGCACAGTGACTATGGCATTTAGCACCACAGGTGCAAAAGCACATTCTGAACAGGATGTGAAAAATGATAGCTGTACTCTTCATGGGGAGGTGTAAAAAATGGCAATGTTGAAAATCTGCAGTGAAAATATTAAAAAAACTGGTGAAGTCACACACGTGCATAGAAACTGTGCAACACACACCAGTAATGTAATTAGTTTGAGGATTTTTTACAGCAGATTGTCAACACAGGCATTTTGGGACCTGCGATCATGAACAATGTCACTGTGATTTTCTTTATCTGTCCCGAACAATGATTTCCCACAGCGACCACGCATTTCTGTGCTGAAAGTGTGAAAACACATTTCGGCCATGGTGTGAAAAATGACAGCTGTACTGTTCATAAGGAAGTGTGGAAAAATGCCGCTGGTGAAAATCTGGACTGAAAACATTGCAAATTCATGAACTTACGAGGGTGCGTGGAAACTACGCAATGCTCACTCATAATACAGTCATTTTATGGACTTTTGTCACCAAATTTACAACATAGCCATTTTAAGACCTCTGCTCATGAACAGTGTCACTGTGATTTTCTTAATCTGTACCAAACATTGCTTTGGCACACCGACTGCACCATTGTGCGCTACATGTGCAGAAACGCATTTTGGGCGAGATGTGAAAAATGGCAGCTGTACTGCTCATAAGGAAGTGTAATAAAATGGCAATGTTGAAAATCTAGCGTGCAAATATTAAAAATTTGCAAACTTGCGAGCGTGCTTAGGAACTGCACAACATGCACTCCTAAAACAGTCATTTTTGGGAATTTGTTTCACTAAATTTTCAACATAGCCGTGGTCACTGCGATTTTCTTAATCTGTCCCAAACATTGATTGCACACACCAACTGCGCCATTGTGTGCTACATGCAGGAAAACACATTTTGGGCAACATGTGGAAAATGACAGCTATACTGCTCATAAGGAGATGTGGTAAAAATGACAGTGTTGAAAATCTGGAGTGCAAATATTAAAAATTCGCGAACTTACGAGCGTGCGTAGGAACTGCGCAACACACGCTCGTAAAACAGTCATTTTTAGGAATTTTTTCACCAAATTTTCCACATGGCCATTTTAAGACCTCTGCTCATGAGCAGTGTCACTGTGATTTTTTCAATGTGTCCCATACTTTGATTTCGCACACCGACTGTGCCATTGTGCACTACATGCGCAGAAACACATTTTGGGCGAGATGTGAAAAATGACAGCTATACTGCATATAAGTAGGTGTGTGGTAAAATGGCAATGTTGAAAATCCAGAGTGCAAATCTTAAAAATTTGTGAACTTACGAACGTGCGTAGGAACTGCACAATGCATGCTCGTAAAACAGTTATTTTTAGGAATTTTTTCACCAAATTTGCAACATAAGCTTTTTGAGAGCCCACCTTATGAACACTGGCACGTCGTTTCATTAATCAGTCCTGAAAGGTGATTTTGCGCAGTGACTGCAAAATCACCCTTCAGGCCCGATTAACAGTTCAAGAATTCATGAGGAGGGGTCCCAAAAACTCCATGTTGAAAATTTGGTGCCACAATTCCAAAAAATGCCTGAGACATGCATTAAAGTTGAAAAAACCCTATTTATTGCATTATACAGCTTACCGGCATTTCCTCAGTTTGCAGTCGGCTTTGAAGAGTGCAGACATGTTCCTGGTCCACCGAAGATCGTCGACCAAGCTCCAGTGGTAAGTATGGGGTGAGGGGTATGGGAGGCAGGGTGCGCGTGGGTGGGCGCGGGTGGGCTGGGAGAGCACCGAGGGTACATTTTATTTAAGGTTTTTCACTTAGGCGGCGTGGGGCGTTTGCCACGCTGAGGTGGGCTCAGCATGGCAACTGAAAGGAAAGGCTGTTTGGGGCCTGGGCCCCAGCTGAGGGAATTGGGCACTCCCGTCGGCCCGCCGACTTGTGCCACGCTGGGGTGGGCTCCCAGCGTGGCAGCTGTAAGGCTGTTTGGGGGGACTGGAACCAACGGGGATTGGGCACCCTCGTCGGCCATAACAGCTTTTTGCCACGCTGGGGTGGGCTCCAGCGAGGCACCTGGAATGCTTTTTGGGAGGGGCGGAGCCGATGGGGATTGGGCACCCCATCGGCCATATAGTGTGCGTGGGGCGATGAGCATGCAATATGCATGTGAGTGTGGGAGGGGAGCGCTGCTCACTGAAGCGGAACTCTCCCTTTCAACTGTATGGCACTGCATTTTCAACTGCTGTCATAGACAGCTGCAGCATTTATTGGAGAACTGCGCCTGCGCCTGCAAACACACTGACTAAATTGGAAGACGGGTGACACACCTCTGAAAACTCGGATGATAGCACTATGTTTCTTGCACATGCGTACAAGCAAACATAAAAAGGAGTATGCTGTGGCATTTATTTCCATGAATGTGAGGTAGGACAGTAACTCATAAGTGGCAGAATCAAGTACAAGTTACGTACTGCACATCCTGTCCCCTGACAAGTTAAGTGAGCCAGTCCAAATGAATTGATGAGCATTTGCATATGCTTCCAATGATGCTTTGCATTATTGGGGTATGTGCAATTTGTGTTTTCTTTAAAATTTGGCTGTATGACAAGTATCCTCCAGGATAACCCATGCCCCAGTGCATTTGCTCTGTGGTTCTTTTCTAGTTCTCTTCTCTCTCTGCTTTGGGTTGCCCATGACCTAAACACATAAGATCTCCTGTAGGGTGGCTGGCTCCCTCTCCCTGGACTGAGATACAGATATGGCACACTGAAGAGTCAAAATGATGACAAAACGTATGTCTGTGTCTGCTGTTCTCAGCCTTTGCTGATTGTATTGGGAGGCTTTCTGGCACCATGCAGTTCTACTTAAAGTTGAGCCAGTCCAAATTAATTCATGGGCATTTGCATAGGCTTGATTTGAGTTATTTAAAATCTGGAAGAGTACATGGGCCAAAGACTCATTTACATGGACGACCAGAGCACTTAACAACAAGAGCACGTAACAACAACAGTAACAATAAATATCAAAAAATATCAACAATAAAGACATCATACAGATGAGCAATCACAAACTTTTGTAGCAGCAAGACGTTTCCTTAATACAGATTTAAAAACAGGTAACATAGTATTTACCCCAGCTATATCCAGCGGTAGAGCATTGTAGGCAAGTAGCAAAGTATATAAGAATGATCTTTGTCCAAGTGATGTTTTCATTGTAGGAACTGTAAACCATGTACAAAGTGATAATCTTGTTTGTGCTTATGCTGTTGCAGTATGTTTTTTGAAAAGGACATGAAAAATAGTAGGAACCCTCTTGACTATAATCTTATGAGCCAAAACCCCAATTTGCAGCTAATACCTATGTTCAAGTTGTAGCCAACCAAGACATTCATAAAGACTACAGTGATGAGTTGAAGCTGGCAATTGAGTGGCTTCCCATGATGCTCTGCATTATTGGGGTATGTGCAATTTGTGTTTTCCTGAGGTGAAGTAATGGCAAATATCCATATTCTGAGTTAGGCCATTGTCAGTCAATTTATACAATGTATCTTAAATTGTACAACTTTTAAAAGAGTTCTTTTTATGAACATTTAACAGTTTCTGTTTGCTTTTGCTGATCTGTTTTGAGGGCAACAGAGGCCATTGCGAGGTCATCAAGCATTTTATTTGTTGCACTGCCATAGTTTAAGGGTTCCTTTGTGATCTGTCTAAAGTATAGCTAAATGCTGATGATACATTGGACAGTAATATGAAGATCTACAAAACAGGACTAGTAAATCCAGCCTCCTGATCAAATGTGACCCATGTTAATGTCATACACTTTTCACATGGGTTCCGTGCAGTCTGTTACTGCTTGAAGCAGGGTGTGTGCTCAGGAACAACATTAAGAGTTTTTTTTTTTGTTTTCTTTTTTAAGTCACATTATTGGGTTTCATAATAGCAGTGAGGTGACTCTGGGGGTAGGTTACCAACCAGGGGCCCGATTCTAAAATGCATGGCGTAACTCACAGGCATATGTGAGTTGCACCATGCGATGCTACAATGGGGACCCTGCGCTGTATTCCAGGACAAGCAGGGTCCCTGGCACCTCTACCTGCAACTTGCAGCAGCTACAGGCTAGTGCCAAAGGTATGGCGCACTGGACCTGGGTGCCACAAGTCACGGCACACAATCTACTGCCCCGAGCCCCCACCTCAAAATACAATGGCATGTACCTGAGGAAGTGGGGCTAAATACTCTGGTACATGTGCTTGGGGGTAGAGACCAAAACGGGACCCCAGGGTCCTTGACTTGGGGGCTGAGGCATGACAGTGCAGGGAGAGGATGGGGAGCACATCCATGGCAATTCCGTGGTGCTGTGGGGGGGCATCCATTGCTGTGCCAGGATGGATGCCCCTTAGACCTCCTCCTCCTAGCAGGACTAACCCCGCTACGCCATTCCCTGTTCTGGAATGGTGTAAGTGTGGGTTATGGCAGCCGCCCTTCTGGAATATCCCATAACCCACCCTTGCACCATGCTGCAGCGGGTTGTGGGCATAGTGGGTGGCATAACCCACCTTTAATGCAACCTGCATATGGCATGGCACAAGGCACCTTTTGGAACTGCAACTTGCGTTATGCCTGGCGTAAAGTGCGATTTGTGCAATGGAGTTTGGCGTAAATTGCCCTGTGCCAGGCATAATGTGTCTTGGAATCGGGCCCCAGTAGTCCTGCCTCCACAGTGCACAGGGGCAGTATTACATCATGTTAACAAAGCACTCATTATGCCTTACCACTTCAGTAATATAGGGATGATCATTTTTTTCCCGTAGGTCATCAAGGACATCAGAAACTCATAATACCATCGTTCAGACATCTGATAAATATCATGAGAAGGAATATTTAGACAGTACCATATATTGCAAACAATAACTGAAAACTAACAGTAACTAGGCTTGTTATTCTTACCCAGTCTTCAAAGACTGAAATAAGAAAAGAAAAAAGAAATTCCATCTGGGGCATCTTGGCTCTCATGGTTTATGATGTCACCAGAATCCCTTGATGACATTACAGCCTGGTTACTGATGATTTCCCATTCGTTATTATATTCCTCTTCTTTTAGGATTCATCAGTGGCTAAAATAAATCATGCATCTGTAACCCCCTTGCAAATGAGGGTTCCTAAAAAAGCTTCCCCAGAGCTCGTTTAAATGCTCCATGCCTGGCTGGTGTTCTGCGTTTAAGCTATTTAAATGGGTAGCAAGGAGCACTTTTAAAGCCTCCATATGCTGTCTCTTTAAGGGCTGCCTGTTGCAGTCGTAATCAGCTGAAATGGGGGGGTGGAGCTGTGTGGTTGTATGCCCGAGTCCTGCCCGGGACACTGAAAAATAGCTCCCTTCTGCCATCGCTAGTGGTGCAGAGGGAGCTCTGCTGGAGGATGTGATTGTTTACTGGAAATAACGTAAAATAATAATGATAGTGTGGTTGTTCTAACCTGCCTTCCTTTGCAGTTAGGACTGTTTTGATTGTCTCCTCCATTTTGGTCCAGAACTGCTGAATTGGACCAATCAGTACCCCGGGACTCTGGAGAGCTGTCTGATCAATAGAGGAACTGCTTGTAAGTTGGAGAAGGCATTATGGGCTATGGCGCTTTTTCGCACCACTGAGGGGCAGAAAATTGATTGACTGACAGGTATGCCAGCCAATAGAATTGGGTAGAGCCCGAATTATAAGGAGAGCCCCAATGCTAAGAAGGGGCAGATGCGTATTGGCTGAGGAGAAGGAAGGAGCTGTGTGCTTCTGCGCTGGTGGAGTGTTCACTCGGGAAGCGCGTGAAGGCCTGAGGCGGCCGTTTGTTGCCGTTGAGTGAGTCGGATTAAATCCGCTGCATGCAGTCAGAGGAGGCTGGTGCCAGCCCAGCTACCCACCAGGCTCAACCTGTTTGGAGGATTGGAGAATCTGCTGAATCGCGCTCGGTCCTCGGGAAAGTTGAAACTGCCGTTGCAGCACCTTAGCTTGACTGAGAGTTTGTGTATTTCCTGAGGCTGCGGCCTGGTGTGGTACCCCTCTGGAGTTGCCATATAAATGTGTGAGGAGGCTGGTGAAACTCAGGCTTAGCCTTGTCAGTGGTGCAGAAACCATTGCTTGCTGGAGTCGTGAGTACTGAACCAGGGTAGCTCCCTGCTAATTTGCAACAGTGGTCCCAAGTTGTTTTATTATACTGCTGGCCGCCTAGCTGAATTACCTTTCCATCCTGACTTTCTCAGTATTGCAAAGGCTATCTGTTTCAGGGCCCCAACCAGCTGCCATGGTGGACTAGCCATTAGGGCTTGGGTACCCAGGGACAGTAAATATTGGGGTCAGGCCTGTGCACAGAGCCCTAGGTAGATAGGAATAGTGATAAGCCAATTAACTTGATTCCCCCCCTGTTCTGGTTACTTCCCCTTGAATAAATCAGATTGTTTGTTCTGCAACTATACCCTGGCTATTGTGTGCATTCCTAGTGAACTGCTATATAGTAATTGTGATAAAACTGTACCTTCCTTTACAGGGGGGCCCCCGGAGCGAGTTGAGAGATACTAGCTGGGGGGTGATTGAACTGGGGAGAAGCATTGTGGGTACCCTGGGTGAGCCACTAGCGAGACGAAAGGGGGGTTGCAGTAACCCAGAGGGCTGTGACCGAGGAAATCTCGACAGTACTAACCCTGACCTCTGGGTGGAGGCACCAGTCAACGGATCTGGGCCCCTTACCCTGTCTCAGGGGAGGCAGGCAGGGGTAGTGACCCTAAGGATAGCGCCCTCTGGGGGTTACAAATTGGAGGCACCACTGGGATTCAGCGTCCCCTAGTGGCCAAGTGGGGAAGTACACAAGAAGTGGAAAAACTGGAAGGGGATATGTTGGGGAAAATTAAGTTGGGCCCTATTAAGACAATGGTACACAGACTGATGGGGTGGGGTGAAGCCGAAGAGCTGGATTCCCAGAAAATTGTGTTACTGTTAGATATGCCTTTGGGAACCCCAACTGCTGACATCATTTCCGCAGCAGAGCGAGTAAAATGTTTAGGCAAAGTGGAGGTAAAAGGGCGTATGGCTGACCTGCTCGACCAGACGTTGCAGGTGTTACTCCTGTGCAGTGTGGCCATCGACCCCGAGAAGGTACCTCCAGTGATTTACCCAGAGGGTGCCTCACAGGGATGGAGGCTAATTCATATTTGAAGTGGGTCAGTCACTCCTGGGGTGTCCCCCCAGATGAATAGTTTTAAAGACAAACTGCTTAAATTGCTGGCTGTGGAGGGGAGAACTACCCAGGAACTGCTGCAAGCATTGGATTTGTCTAGTGATGCTACCCTCAGGGCTCCCCCGGCACCTCCCCCTGTCCCCCCAAGAGTTCTGTTCTGACTTCACTGCCCCTAGTAGTCCCACCTATACAGCTCAACTCCTACCGTAAGCTAAAACTTTTTTCTGGCACAGTGCCAGTGCCTCCAGGGGAGGATGACCTGGAGGCTTGGATGGACTATGCCACCCCCTTAGTCCAGGAATGGCAATGCTCTGAAGGGGAGAAAAGGAAGAGGCTGATGGAGAGCTTGCGGGGTCCCGCTTTAGAAGCCATTAGGTTTTTCCGGGCCACCAGTCCGGAAGCCACCACTGCAGAGTATCTCTCTGCTTTAGAAGGGGTTTTTAGGAGTACAGAGACTGGTGAAGACTTATTATGGAAATTCAGGTCTGCTAAGCAGTGGAGGAATGAGAAACTGTCCACCTTCGTCACTAGGGTGGAGTGTGCCTTGCAGAAGGCCTATAGAAAGGGGAGAATCACTGCCACAGCCCTGAATCAGGTCAGGTTAGAACATGTTTTAAAATCTGCCAGATTTTCTAGTGTAATACTGTTGAAACTTAAGTTACATGATCGATGGGCCACCCCGCCTGAATATTGTCAATTAATGAGGGAAATTAGAGAGGTGGAGACTGATGAAGAGGGGTGGGAGCCATGTGTGGGGGTGGTAAATCCTAGTGGGACCCCTGAGCCTAGCACCCCTGAGGAGGTCAGCCTGTCCAGAGGGTCTGAGGGATCCCCAGATTTTCCTGGTGTTGTGGGAATGCAAGTTGTCTCCTCTGACCCCCATGTAGAGGGTGAGTTGAGGGCCGAGGTCAGGAATTTACGGGAACTGGTGAGGGACTTAAAGCAATCTGCGATGTACCCTGTTAGGTCCGGGGCCCCTGAGATAAACCGAAACCAGACCCCCGGCCCAAGGGAGCCCCCCACCCCTCTCAGGGCCCCCCACAAATACGGGGCCCACCGCCAAACAGTGATCTCCAGGACCCCAAGTTCTGTTACCATTGTGGAGAAGATGGGCATTTTCAACCTGAGTGTCAGAGGCCGGAGAACTTAAGGAAAGTTAACAGTAGACTGATCACTTGGCATCGCTGGACCCAGTCTCGACCCCCTAGGAAAAGTTTTGTGACTCGGGCCCAGGCTCAGTCGACTCTCAATGCTGTGGCCCCCGATTGGTCTGATGTGGTCGGGCCTTCCATGGAGACCCCGGTGCGAGTAAATGGGATTCCCACTCGTGCTGTATTAGACAGTGGCTCTCAGGTAACCATCATGTTTCAGGACTGGTATCAGGCACATTTACCTGAGGTGCCCCTGCAACCCTTGAATGGTCTACATGTGTGGGGGTTGAGTGACAAGGCATATCCGTATTTGGGGTATATCCAAGTTTGGTTATCATTCTCAACATCTGTGGCCGGAATGGATGAGCAGGTGGAAACTTTAGTTTTAGTTTTCCCACCCACTGGACTGTGTGATGGGGTGCCTTTGTTGATTGGGACAAATGCTCATATGTTTGGACAATTGGCCCAGTTGTGCTCAGAAAAACAAGCATTCAAAACTGGGTGAGCTCTGAAAATACCTGCTGTGCTCCAAAAAGCAGTTGCCACCCAGAGGAAGGTTGGTCAGGAGGAATCTGAGGGCCCCGGTGGGGGTGGTGTGGAAAAAGGATCTGGCTCCAGTGATACTCGCCCCAAATGCCCAGTGTGTCTTGCATAGAGAAGTACGATTAAGGACAGGTGTCAAGAATAAGCTGTTGATGTTGGATGCGCCTGGGGAGGGGAGATTGCCTGAGGGACTGTTGATAAAGCCCAGTATCTTGCCGGCTAGAGCTCATGCTTATGTCAAGAGAGTGATGGTTCAAGTGCATAACGTGTCCGACAAAGAGATTCGAATAAGGAGAGGGTGCACCCCCTGGCAAGTGTCCATTGTGCGGATACCGCAGTACTGCCAAGTAGCAAGGGTCCTGAGGCAGACGACCGAGTTACTCCTGATTTGTTTGATTTCGGTGACTCTCCATTGCCAGCTGAATGGAAAAAGAGGATCAGTGAGAGGCTTGCCCAAAGGGACCAGGAATTCTACCTAAAGGAATGGGATGTGGGATGTGTACAAGGGGCTAAGCATCACATTCGGCTGCATGACGAAAGGCCTTTCCGAGAGAGATCCCGGCACCTGGCCCCGGCTGACATTGATGATGTACAGTGGCATCTGCAAGAGCTGATGGCTGCTGGTGTGATACAAGAGTCCAGGAGCCCCTATGCTTCCCCCATTGTGGTGGTAAGGAAGAAGAATGGGACGGTTCGGGTGTGTGTAGATTATCGCACTTTGAATCGGCGGACCATCCCCGACCAGTACACCATGCCCTGAATACAGGATGCCTTGGACTGTTAAAATGGCAGCAAGTGGTTTTCTGTGTTGGATCTCCGCAGTTGGTACTACCAGATCCTGATGGCCCCAGGGGACCGAGAGAAGACTGCATTCATTTGCCCCCTAGGTTTCTATGAGTTCATTCGGATGCCTCAAGGGATTTCAGGCGCCCCAGCCACCTTTCAGCACCTGATGGAGAGAGCCATGGGGGATATGAATTTGCTCGAGTGTCTGGTCTATTTAGATGACATCATAGTGTCTGGACGCTCGTTGGAAGAACATGAACAGCGACTATTTAAGGTCTTGGATCGGCTGGAGGAGTTCGGCCTCAAGCTGCCTATAGATAAGTGTCAATTTTTCCAGACTTCCATAAAATATGTGGGCCACATAGTGTCTACTGAGGGCATAGAGACTGACCCTAGCAAAGTGGAGGCGTTGACTGCTTGGCCCCAGCCCAGGAACTTGAAAGAGTTGCAACGGTTTCTGGGGTTTTGTGGATATTATAGGCGATTTGTCAAGGACTATTCTCAAGTGATTCATCCCCTCCTCAACCTCACTCAGGGGTACCCTCCTACACACAAAAAGTATAAGAAAGTTGTGCGGTCCGAGGCCGAGAAGAGGTATTTCCAGCCGAATGAACTGTTTGGGGATCGTTGGACTGTTGAGTGTGAGGACGCTTTCTATGACATCATATATCAACTCACCCATGCCCCCATGTTGGCTTATGCTGACCCGGCCAAGCCCTACGTTCTCCATACCGATGCTAGTCTTCAAGGATTGTGGGCTGTGTTGTATCAGGAGCACTCAAATGGCCTGAGACCTGTAGCTTTTGCCAGCAGAAGCCTGGCTTCGTCAGAGAAAAACTATCCCGTGCATAAGCTAGAGTTCCTGGCTCTGAAGTGGGCCATTGTTGATAAGTTCCATGACTATTTGTACGGTGCCAAGATATTAGTAAAAACTGATAACAATCCTCTGACTTATGTACAAACCTCAGCCAAGTTGGACGCCACTGGCCACAGGTGGCTCTCTGCCTTGGCCACCTATGACTATGCTGTTGAATACAGAGCCGGTTTAAACCATATAGATGCGGATGCCCTCTTTCGGAGGCCCATGCCCCAAACTGATTGGACCAGGTTGTCTGAGCCTGACATAAGAGCCCTTTGCCAGAAATTTGACAAGGAAGATCAGGTGTCCCCGGATGCTGTGAACTGTATGGTGGATTGCTTGGGGCCATCTGAGAGCTGTATACCTGCTGCCTACTGTCATTTTTATGCCCTGGACACTAGTTCTCTGCCTCAGTTTGACAATACTAGTCTTCAACAGGCTCAATCCCGAGATTCTCTGATAAAGCTGGTGGTGAAAGCCCTGCAGGTCAGTAGATGTCTCAAATTGCACTTCACCGACTTAAGAGCCACCTTGTTATATAAAGAAGGGCCCAAATTAAGGCTGATTAACCAACTACTATACCGAGAGACTGTACATAAAGAGGACCAGATCGTCAAACAACAGCTGGTGCTGCCTTCAGAGTTAAAGGAACTGGTTTTAAGGTCTTTGCATAATCAGATGGGGCATCTTGGCATCGACTGAACTCTCGATTTGGTACGAGCCCGGTTTTACTGGCCAAAAATGAGCGCAGATGTGGAGCGGTATGTCAAGACCTGTAGTCGGTGTTTGCAGAGGAAAGCCTTGCCCCAGAGAGCTGCGCCTATGGTCAACATTGCTACTAGCGCCCCTATAGAACTAGTCTGCATTGATTTCTTGAGTCTGGAACCTGATCTGAAAAATATCAGTAATGTATTAGTGGTTACCGATTATTTCCACTCGGTACGCATAGGCGTTCCATACTAAGGATCAGAAAGCAACCACGGTGGCTAAGATACTTGTTGAAAACTTTTTTGTCCACTACGGGGCCCCCCAGCGGATCCATTCTGACCAGGGAAGGGACTTCGAGAGCCGCTTGATTAAAGAGATGCTGTCTTTGTGGTGGGTGCGAAAGTCAAGAACCACGTCTTACCATCCTCAGGGAGATCCCCAGCCTGAAAGGTTTAACTGCACATTACTTGACAAGTTGGGCACATTGCAACCCAAAGACAAACCGAGATGGAGCCAGCAGATTAGTACCCTGGTTCACGCTTATAACTGCACCAAGAGTGACGCCATGGGATTTTCCCCGTACCGACTGATGTTTGGGAGAGAGGCTAGATTGCCCGTGGATGTGTGCTTTGGGGTTTCCCCTGATGGGGTGCAAGCAGAAAATCATCTACAATATGTACAGAAGCTGAAGGCTCAGTTAAACCATGCTTATCAGTTGGCCCAGACCATGGCTGCTAAAAGAAACTTGGCTAATAAGGAGAGGTATGACAAGAAAGTGAAGACCTTGGAGCTAAGAGAAGGGGATAGAGTGTTGCTGCGAAATGTGGGGCTGCATGGAAAACATAAGATTGCTGACTGATGGCATCACCTCCTGCACATTGTTGTGGGACAACTGGCCGATTTGCCTGTATATAAAGTGCGACCTGAAAACAATTCCAAAGATATGAAAACTATTCACCGAAATCATCTGCTGCCAGTCAAGCAAATCCTGATTTAAGCCGAACCTTCAACTGCCGCCCCCTCCCGGCCTGTGACTAGATCTGCTGCCAAGAGAAGAACCAAACCCGTGGATTCTTCAGCAAGCCCACCAACAGAGCCTTGTCCAAACCCTGCAGGAGGAGATGATCAACAATTGGTGTCGGAAGACAATGAAGATGATATTGAATACTATCCCTCTTACGAACTGAGCCAGTTGTTTCGGGGCAATCCCCTTGTTAACTCTGGAAATGAGATTGGCCCGTCTGGACTGTTTGAGCCCTCTACTTTGTCTCCAGAGCCGATACCTCCAGAAGATGAGCTGGGTAGCAGACAAGCCCAAGGGGTGGGTTCCTTAAGCCTGGCTGAACTGTCTGGCCTGGCTGAGTTATCTGACTTCTCGGACGAAGAGAGTGAGGTGGGGGGACAAGCCAGTGATATGCCCGAACCGGAAGAATATTTTGAATGCCCTGATGGTTCCTCACTAGTAGCTACCCAGCCTTCAGCTGAGCCCAGTGGAGTGGGTCCCGGGGTAGAGGGTCAGGCCACCAATAATACTATGAGCACTGGGCCCTATTCCCCTGTGGAGGTTCCCGTCCCTAATGTTAGTGGGGCTGAGTTGGAATCAGGGCCTGTTTCAGGGTTCCCTGAGATGCCTAGAAGCTCCAACTGAGAAGTACGGCCTGTAATAAAGTTGAGTTATGAGTCTCTGGGTCAGCCAGTGGACCTGCCCTTAAATGTGGTCCACAAAGGGGTATATGTGTCCCTGAGCTCCTTGCCTAAGTTAGCTTTGGGGGATAACTCTAGTTTGTTAGTATTACCCTTTGGGTGTAGTGCTCCTACTTTAGGTGACCCACCAGTAACTGAAATGGAGGGGTTTCCCCAGTCATGGGGCCCTGAGCGGGAAATATTGACCTGATTGGGAAAAAGAGGAACAAAGGGTTATGTGTGTACAATGTTGTATAACCCATAGTGCATTGTGAATATTCATGTATATAATGCAAAGTGTGATGTAGTGTCAATTAGGCTGTGTGCCTTCAAGTGAATTAAGGGTAATTACTTGGCGCGGACGCCAAGTTTTTCCAGGCCAGGGAGGGTGTAATCCCCTTGCAAATGGGGGTTCCTAAAAAAGCTTCCCCGGAGCTTGTTTAAATGCTCCATGCCTGGCTGTTGTTCGGCGTTTAAGCCGTTTAAATGGGTAGCAAGGAGCTCTTTTAAAGCCTCCATATGCTGTCTCTTTAAGGGCTGCCTGTTGCAGTCATAATCAACTGAAATGGGGGGGGGGCTGTGTGGTTGTATGCCCGATTACTGCCCGGGACGCTGAAAAATAGCTCCCTTCTGCCATCGCTAGTGGTGCAGAGGGAGCTCTGCTGGAGGATGTGATTGTTTACTGGAAATAACGTAAAATAATAATGATAAAGTGGTTGTTCTAACCTGCCTTCCTTTGCAGTGAGGACTGTTTCGATTGTCTCCTCCATTTTGGTCCAGAACTGCTGAATTGGACCAATCAGTACTCCGGGACTCTGGAGAGCTGTCTGACCAATAGAGGAACTGCTTGTAAGTTGGAGAAGGCATTATGGGCTTTGGCGCTTTTTCGCACCACTGAGGGGCAGAAAATTGATTGACTGACAGGTATGCCAGCCAATAGAATCGGGTAGCACCCGAATTGTAAGGAGAGCCCCATGCTGAGAAGGGGCAGATGCGTAGTGGCTGAGGAGAAGGAAGGAGCTGTGTGCTTCTGCACTGGTGGAGTGTTCGCTCGGGAAGCGTGGGAAGGCCTGAGGCGGCCGTTTGTTGCCGTTGAGTGAGTCGGATTAAATCCGCTGCATGCAGTCAGAGGAGGCTGGTGCCAGCCCAGCTACCTACCAGGCTCAACCTGTTTGGAGGATTGGAGAATCTGCTGAATCGTGCTCGGTCCTCGGGAAAGTTGAAACTGCCGTTGCAGCACCTTAGCCGGCTGAGAGTTTGTGTAAGCCTTGGAGGCTGCGGCCTGGTGTGGTACCCCTCTGGAGTTGCCATATAAATTTGTGAGGAGGCTGGTGAAACTCAGGCTTAGCCCTGACAGTGGTGCAGAAACCGTTGCTTGCTGGAGTCATGAGTACTGAACCAGGGTAGCTCCCTGCTAAGTTGCAACAGTGGTCTCAAGTTGTTTTATTATACTGCTGGCCGCCTAGCTGAATTACCTTTCCATCCTGACTTTCTCAGTATTGCAAAGGCTATCTGTTTCAGGGCCCCAACCAGCTGCCATGGTGGACTAGCCATTAGGGCTTGGGTACCAAGGGACAGTAAATATTGGGGTCAGGCCTGTGCACAGAGCCCTAGGTAGATAGGAATAGTGATAAGCCAATTAACTTGATTTCCCCCCCTGTTCTGGTTACTTCTCCTTGAATAAATCAGATTGTTTGTTCTGCAACTATACCCTGGCTATTGTGTGCATTGCTAGTGAACTGCTATATAGTAATTGTGATAAAACTGTACCTTCCTTTACAGGGGGGCCCCCCGGAGTGAGTTGAGAGATACTAGCTGGGGAGTGATTGAACTGGGGAGAAGCATTGTGGGTATCCCGGGTGAGCCACTAGCAGGACGAAAGGGGGGTTGCAGTAACCCAGAGGGCTGTGACCGAGGAAATCTCGACAGTACTAACCCTGACCTCTGGGTGGAGGCACCCGTCAACGGATCTGGGCCCCTTACCCTGTCTCAGGGGAGGCAGGCAGGGGTAGTGACCCTAAGGATAGTGCCCCTTGGGGGTTACACATCTGTAAGGTTTGACTGTCACCTACAGTATGTAACCCAGGCACCATGTAACAACTGGCTACTACCCCTGCCTGGTGGGCTCAAACCAGGTTGAGGGGCATGGGCTCTGTTCTGATGGTAATGGGGGGTTGTTTCCCAAATAGAAATTAAATAGCATGGTGCCTTCTATAGTGGGCCACATGTTTGTGTAGTACAACCCCCTGGGATGCTGTATCTACCCACCTCCCTTTCCAGTCACCCCACACATGGAATACCATAAACCGTTGCAATACTTTACTTTGCATGCAGTTAATGATTATAGCTAATAATATGTTGACAGACAGTATTAAACAACAACAATAAATGTTTATTAACAGGGAAGTGAAGGAAAAAGAGATGCAATGATGAATAACGATTTGATGGCAAGAGACAGCAAGGCAACAGTAACAACAGTGCCCAACCCGAACAACAACACATGAGCCTGCCTCCCCATTGATACAAGTGTCCCCTAAACTTTGTCTGGGTACCCAGGAAAAGGTGCAGGCCTGTAGTCTGCTGCTGGTTGGCCGGCGTTGGTGCAGTTTTTAGTTAACTCAAACTTTAATAGGCAAACAATTCAAGGAATCCCCCAGGTTAGGGCAGGCCCCACCTTTACTCATGGTTCTGTGGCACAGTACTAAATTAGTTAATACTTTATTACTTAATATTGCAAACAGGCACAAAAGTACAGGTTGAAGTTCTATACAGCATAAAAAGATAAACTGTTACATAAAGCAGATCCAAAACATAAAATTATACAATTTTAAAACTAGAAAAGAATTTAAAAAATAACATTCATTTCGCCACATTCAAATATTGCACAAAGATTTACTGTAAGTTTTGAGTTCTTACCATAGGTTTTTCCCACATCTCCCTACTTCTCAAATTATACCCAGACATATTCCTCGATACAAGTAAACAATGCAATTTATGGTCAGGCTCACAAATTTTTTTTAAAACCTCTTTAGTCATTTTTTTCTCTTCTAGTACCTAACCTTTTTGGGGTCCAGACAGCAGCAAATTACTTAGACAGGTGAGCTAAGGCATCAGGCAGGGAAAACAGGCTGGATCAGTCACTGGAACAGACTAGTACTGGAGGCCAGGGCCACACGCCTCCAGGGGAGATGATGGGTAGCGCCTAGCATTTACATTACCTAGCTGACTCTCCAGACTATCCTTGCTGGCAGGGGCTTCCATTTTGGAGTTTAGAGTCCATACACTCTTCTTCTCTGCAGCTAGCAGGCGAAAGTACCTCAGGGCACAAGTCTGGCTCACCTCCCAGGACTAGGGGTGGTGAACAGTCTCTCAGGCAGCTCCTAAACTGCAGGTTCACATCACAAAGCCACTTTCTCACTTCAAACTGGCTTTCCCCAGACAAAGGGAATTTTCTGCAGCTGCCTCTTGTCTCTGGCTGTTTGAACCCAGGAAACTTTCAGACTGTCAACAAGAACACAGTCCAACCTTCTTCACAGGCTGAGGGCCTGTCTCAAGATACTGCAGAGTTTCAGTTGCAAACACTTTGGCTTTCCAGATAGTAGAAAGCTTTTTGTCAAGTCTCCTGGAGTTTGGCTGAGGAAGCCTTAGGCCAACTTCCAAATTTTCCTCAGACACAGTCTAAGCCCTCCTGTCTGGCAGAGAGCTTTGGCCAGATGGCCCCAAGCTGAATCTGTCCCCCTAGGTTGAGCTGGTCAGCTGCAACATTCATTTAGTCCACACAGCTGTCAGTCAGGTGACATTAATGTGCATCAGGTCCAAACAACACCTGATTGGTTGCCAGTTTGAGTACCAAGCACATTATCTATACCCCTTCCCAAGACTCATAGCTGCAGTCCTTCAGGCACTTTGTTTGCTGATTGCCTGCTTCAGGGGTCAGGGGTGACAGATATGGATGCTACATAACAGATTAATCAAGTCCCAATTTTCTGTCTCTGCTGCAGCCAAACTGAATAGTTTTATTATTTATTGCCTCTAGGGTTTAATAAGTGCCCCTTTGCCCTGTCATCCAGTGGCAGAGTGGTCACAAATTAGGTCTTCCCCTGCCAGTTGCTAGCACCATAGAGCTGTCACCCCAGGTGACAGGCAGAGCTAATGAATATTCATATTTATAGCAGCCAGGCTGTTCATTTAAAGTTATAGTGCTTAAGAAATGCTTTTTACAGAGTTTATTTCTTTGATTTTTTCCTGTGTCTTCAGTGTGCCTCCAGACCCCCACATATATTACTGGAGTCCTGGATACTGGAGCACACTAACGAAACCTTCAAAGAGCCCCAGAGTAGCTTTCAACCTTCAAGCACCATAGCGCTCCACAGTCTGCGAGCTAACCATTACAGTTAGCACACTGGAGCAAGATCCAGCTCAAATGTGCACAGGCTGAGCTGCACGGCAATTGACAAACTGCCAAGTGGGAGATTTTAATTTGCTCACACTCCTTCAGTCCCTCACAGAATAGAAACACACTGGGGTCGGCAGGACCACACTAAGGGGGCATATACATGAACTGAGGACTTGCGGGAGGGCAGAATAGCACCTGGGGAGAACGGACAAGATAAGCCCCAACCACGGAAGGGGTTTATACTTTCCCTCGCCTAAATACTTGGCATCTATGCCAAGTCCATCCATGGGACCTGGTGCAAATAAACATTAAACATGGCACATTAAAAATGCAGTCTATCTAGACAATTGATTCCTATCTAGCATAGGCAATCAGATACATTCTAGACTAGACATTGGCAAAACCCCACCATTTATCCCTATACCTTATCGCCCTTCTTCCCCCACCCTTCATCTCCTGTCTTTTTTTGTTGGTTCAGTTCCTTGTGACTACGGCTTCAGCAGCCAGCTTGTAGGCTGATTTTAACTGTTCTTTTAACTTCTGCACATATTGGTGGTAAGTCTCTGTCCTGGCCCCATCAGCAGAGACACCGAAAATAATATCTACTGGTAGACTTGCTTCCTCAGCAATCAGTCTGCGTCATGCTCCTTCGGCACATGCCACCCCACCCTCTCCCCTCCCCCAACTCACAGTCTCATGAGTTTCCCTAACAGTCACTACTAATGCAGGCTGCCTGACCATGCCCCCTCACACCCCACCATTTACTTTAGCATGTCTTCTCCACTCAGCCTCCCTCCATCATTTATCCCAATACCTTATTTCCCTTCTTCCCCCACCCTTCACCTCCACCGCATTACATACCTCTCTCCCATACCTCCTTTCTTCACCCAACTACCAGCTATCCCCGTCCCTCTGAACTACTGACAAGGCACTCTGTGGCTGCTTATCCCCCCCACCCTCATAAAGTGTTTTTCTTGTTATTTTAAATTGTATCTATGTTTTGAGTTATTCTGTAAGTTCTGAATCCAAGCTGTATTGTTTATTGTAATGTACCTTTGCTTTCTCCTATTGTTCTTTGTTTTGCAATCTACGACGTGGAACCTTTGTAAAAGAGCTTGCGCTCAAAGGTCTTTTCTGAATCACTAAATAAATAAATAAACTATCTAAACAGTAACAAGAACAAGAATACTAAAGGTCTTTAGATTTGGTAGACAGCTGTCATAACATTAGATGCATTAACTGGCATTAAATGGTATACCGTAAGATCAACTAGTGGATTAAAGCCCTATATTCTGGCCATTTTGAAACAATACCATAAATACATATTTCAAACACAAGTACATATTTCAGCCTCCCCTTTTACTCTTTTTAACTTTACCCACTCTGGGTGGTTTGGTGTTGGGTGGGCACACAACAGTTCTGGGTAGAGACCTTGGGGTGGCATAGATACCCTTGTGCACTACGTGCATAGGCAAGTCAGTGGAAGCCCCTAGAGAGTCATAGGTGAGTTTTATCAAATGATTTATGATTCTTTTGGAGAGGCATAATGACACAGGCACCTCTTCTTTGGCATTCGGGGTCATGACTCCCGGTTCATTGTCCACTAATGAA
Organism: Neoceratodus forsteri; assembly: GCA_016271365.2. Lineage (NCBI taxonomy): Eukaryota > Metazoa > Chordata > Ceratodontiformes > Ceratodontidae > Neoceratodus > Neoceratodus forsteri. The sequence goes on along the minus strand of CM028129.1, from coordinate 1,128,859,504 downwards.
GCATCCTCAGGCAGAGTGGGTGCCCAAACTTCCTCTGGAATTTGAGCTGTGTCCTCAGGTATTTCTAATATGTCTTAAGACTCTGTAGGTTCTCATCTTTCTTACTCTGTAACTTCCTCAGATGTAGGCCTTTCATCCAAGGAGGCAGTCTCTACATTTGGTTCAAAGTTTGTAGTTGGAGCTAGGGGCTCTGTAACAGTCATATTTGTCACTTCACCTCTTACTTCAGGTGTCCCTTCAAGCAGTCAAGCAAGTTTGGGTGTGGGATAATAATAGGCTGGGTAATAAATTATCTCTCCCTCTGACTCTGTATCTGACTTGTTTTGTTCTGCTTGCTCATCAGAAGGTGCTGGGACTGTTGCAGATTGTTGGGCCCGCAGCCTGCTTTTTCATCTGCACGTAGCAGATCCAGTGGTGAGAGGTGTAGGAGGTTCGGCTTATCTCGTCCTTCTGGACAGATTCTGTAAACAAGCAAGTCTTGTAGTTTTTCAATGACAACATAAGGGGTACTGCCCCATCGGTCAGCAATCTTATGCTTTCCAAGCTTCCCAAGTTCCTCATTAACACCTGGTAGCAATTCATATGTTTTCACTCGTTTATCGTGTCTTTTTTTGTTGGTTCGGTTCCTTTTGGCTATGGCTTCAGCAGCCAGCTTGTAGGCTGAATTTAACTGTTCTTTTAACTTCTGCACATATGGGTGGTAAGTCTCTGTCCTGGCCCCATCAGCAGAGACGCTGAAAATAATATCTACTGGTAGACTTGCTTCTCAGCCAAATCTTAAGCTGTATGGGGAATTCTTGGTGCAATTATATGCATGAACCAAAGCACTCACTTGCTGGCTCCATCTACTTTATCTTTTGGGTTCAGGGTGCCCAGCATGTTCAAAAGGGTTCTGTTAAACCTCTCAGGCTGTGGATCACCTTGGGGGTGGTATGAGGTTGTTAGAGATTTGGCGATACCCCACAGAGACAGCAATTCTTTTATCAAGTCGCTCTCAAATTCCCTTCACTGATAGGAGTGGATTCTTTGGGGAGCTCCATAGTGAACGAAAAACCTTTCTACAAGGATCTTGGTCACCGTGGAGGCTTTTTGACCTTTTTTGCAGATAAGCTTGGGAGTACCTTGAGAAATGGTCCATGACTGCAAGAATACTTGCTACGTTCTTAGAGTCTGGTTCCAGGCTTAGGAAATCAATGTATTGGAGCTCTTTAGGCACACTGGTCACAATGTTAACAAGAAGGGTGGCGCTCTGTGGCAGTGCCTTTCTTTGAACACATCAGCTGCAGCTTTTGCAATAGTTCTCAATATCACTTTCCATACTAGGCCAGAAGAACTGGGTGTGCACCAAATCTAGCATGTGTTCACTCCCAAAATTATCCACATCATGTAGAGCTTGAAGTACGACTCTTTTGAATTTTGAGGGTAACACCAGCTGCACATGAGGGGTCCCTTGTGGGTCTTGAACCTCCCGGTACAATAAATTGTCTTTCAGCTTAACTTTTGACCACTCTCTTAGTAACAGCTTTGCATTTGGATCATTGGTAGCTACCTGGGTAGCATCACCCACTTTCTGCAGGGTGCTAAATACATCACACATTCCTGAATCTAACCTTTGCTCTTTCTGTAAGTCTTGGTTGGTCAATTGGGGCAATGATTTTAAGTCCAAGGCAGCCAAATTGCAGTAGGCAGTCAGGATATAGTTTCCAGAAGCACCCAGGCTGTACACTAGCTCAGCAGCAGTTTTGTTAGCAGGCTGCTCATCTTTGTTAAATTTCTTGAACAATGCCTTCACTGCCTGTTCTGGGATTCATACTCAGGCTTGTTTGTCAGCAGAAAATGCCACTGGGCATCAGGACAGTGCATCTGCAGTAATATGGTTGAGACCAGGCCTGTACTCAACATAGTAGTCATAGGTGGATAAGGCTGACAGTCACCTATATCTGGCTGTGTCAAGCTTTGCAGTGGTTTGCAAATGCATCAGGGGGTTGTTGTCTCTTCTTACAGTAATGTGCACCCCGTAAAGATTTTCGTGGAACTGGTCCACTATAGCCCACTTCAGAGCAAGAAACTCCAATTTGTGCACAGGATATTTCTTAAGGCATTATTTAGACTTCACCTGGCAAACACAGCCGGGCACAGTCCCTTTGGGTAGCTCTGATAGAGGATTGCCCCAAGACCACTGAAGCTGGCGGCCGTATACAGGACATAGGGTTTCTGAGAATCTGCATACACTAGAACTGGTGCATGAATTAAGCAGTAAATTATTTAATCGAAATCTTTATCACAGTCCTTGGTCCACCTCTGGCCAAAAGGTTCAGATGGCTGGAAATACTGCTTAAGCTCTGTGGGGTAACATCAGGTATCTTTGCCGTCTTGCTTTTATTGGTGAGAGGGTAGCCTTGCATTAGATTCAGCAGTGGTCTCATTATCTGAGTGTTGCCTTTGACAAATCTTCTGTAGTAGCCACAGAACCCCAAAAATCATTGTAAGTCCTTCAGGTCTAGCAGTCTTTTATTAGTGTCAGTGGCTCAGCAAGTTGCACTCTCACCTCTGAGGCTGGAAGATCAGAAGGCTGTGGGTCCTGTCCCCACAGCAGGCACTTGGGTTAAATCTCAGTACTGACACTGTAGTGCAGCATGACGGGGTGCTGCACTCCTGAGGTGCCGTCTTTCAGATGTGATGTTAAACCAAGGTCCCATCTGCCTGTTCTTGTGGTAGTTCATGTGGATGTTAAAAATCCCATGGCACTTCTCAAAATCAGTAGGGGAAGATTTTAACAAACAAAAAGCAACAAACAATAGTACATTCATTCTTCATGACCATAAAAAAAAAAAAAAACAACATCCCCAAGACAAATCTCATAGAAAAACCCCACAGCCCCATACAAAGTTATTATCACTAAGAGGGTAAGCCAGGGCATGTCATACAGGAAACATAAAGAAAAGAGATGGAGAAAACCCAGGGGATGGGCATGTAAACCAGGTCCAAACCCCACAAAAAATAAAGGGAGATCTGGCATGACCTCAACCGGTCGGGGAACTGCCCAGGAAACCCCAAAAATAAAACAAAATCCTCAGAACAAAAGGAAAAGAAAGGGGGAAATCATAAGCCAACCCATCCCACACCAGGGCAGAAGGCAGCTCCAGGAACAGGTATGTGTCCTGGAGGCAAATGCGGAAGGACAGGAGGGTCGGGGAAACCCACATCTGTAAAACGGTGTCTCATCACTGGACTGACCCCACGCCTCTCCAACGAGATCTGAGTAGTGGGGGAGGCAAAACAGCCTTGTCTCGCCAGTACAATGAATACAATTCCATCTCCACCATATGTAAAAGGACCTGGAGAGAGAGAACTTGTTGCTGAAAAAGGAGAGCACATCTAGAGTGCCAAAGATAATATTTCAAACAGGTAAACATAAGACAAAGTGTACTTGGGTCGTACCCCATAAGGGAGGTAGATGAACTCAGTATGACTTCGGAATAAGTCAGGGAGGACCAGGCCCCATCTCCCCCTGCTGTGGCTACATGGGACTAAAACCTCCGTGCACATAGGCAAGGAGCTAAAAACTGGGACATGGACTCCAGGAGCACTTCGCAACCCGGCCTCGGATAATTCCATTCTGGTAAACTCTTGTGCTTGGCATTCCCCTTAACACTGAGTAGGCCATGAAAACTAAGCCAAAGGACATCTCACATTTTGGGAGGGGTCCGAGAGTCTACCAGGGCCCTTTGGATGTGGGGATGTGTAGTCGCAAGGACATCAGGGAACTCAGGAGAGTACGAAAAAGTATTCATCACAACAGCATACAGTTGTTTGGAGGTAGACGTACTCACACTACGAGAAGTGAGGAACCAACGACTAATCTTCTCGGCAATAACACAAACATAAGGCACAGCATGTCTAGAAAGGCACCATGGAATAGGTCAGGGACCCAAAAAATTCTGAGTCAGAATCATCCATGGGGATACTCACGGTGACCATGGCTTTACACAATGCTGAAAAAAAGACCACAAATTCCACTGCAAAAATTGGCAAAAGGAAAAAAACAGGCCCCCCTGAACAACCAGTAAATAAAGAAGGCTACATCAAAGGGGATCCAGTTTACTACCCCACACAAGGTGAAAAAATAACCCACAAAATCTAGACTCTAATACTCTTGGCAATGGATATACCATACTCAAATAAGTAAACGGGAGCAATACGAAACGCTTCAAAATGGCCACTTTCTTTTTCTTGGTTTATACCCAAGTCTGCCAACGATGAATCTTCCCCAAACAGGCTGTAGTATGCACATCCCAGTTAAACAAGGCCATATCCCTAGCCTAATAAACAATTCCCAGGATTTTAGCCTGGAGAAGTGTAATATCAATTCCTCCAATCTGTGTCACCAAGGAAAGCAGGTTCCCCAAAGTCAAACCCATACGCTTACGGAGGTTGAGAGAAGCCCCCAAAATGGGAGTGAAGGAAGCAAACAAACAACTCCAAAGCAAACCTACCTAAAATGTCATCCTGAGCAAAAAGGGTAATGTCATTAACATACACTGAGACAGTAACAGTGGGTGAACCCTCCGGATCGACAACGCCCTGGATCTGTGGGTGCTGCTGGAATTTCCGCAGAATGGGGTCTATACAAAAAGAGTAAAGTAGTGGGCTCAATGGGCACCCCTGCCGAACTCCCTGGTGAAGTGGAATGGCCTGGCCAACATGGCTGTTAATCAGGGATATCACAGTCCCTCCCATACAAGGTACGGAGCCACATCACAAAACCCACTGGAACATGATAATGAACCAAGACCTGAAACAAGAAGTCATGCAACACCCTGTCAAAGGCCTTTTCTTGGTCCAGTATAAGCAGATATCCCGAGGTTGATCCCTCCTCTGTGGAGCTAAGTACCTCATGAAGGATGATTAGGTTACCCGCGATATGTCTACAGGGGACTGCACAAGTCTCTATGGGGGAAATTACCTCAGAGGCCAACGAGGCCAGTTGTCTTGTCAACACAGTCATTAAAATTTTCAAGTCCGAATTCAAAAGACAGAGGGGGCTCCAGTTGGCCAAAGCAGTTCCCAGACCCTTCTTATAAAGGAGGATCTGGGAGGCTTCCAAAAAGGAAGTAGAGGGATCACCCATTTCCAAAAGCTCATTAAAAAGTACAGTCAAAATCTCTGTCAAGGGAGTCTGAAGTGATTTATAAAATTTGGAAGTCAGTCCATCCGAACATGGAGCAGTGTTGCAAGATAACTTATGAATAGCAGCCAACACCTCATCACAAGTAATAGGACACACCATATCCAAGGATCAATCCACCTCTGGGCAAGGCACATCTACCGAAGTGAGAAAAGCATCAATGGACATGACCGGACCCTCTGCGCCGAACATATCTAGTAGATAGGACTGAGCCTCTGCCAAAATACCCTGGGTATCCATCACAACAGCTCCTCTCCTCAAGTCAAGGGTGGTAAGAAGCTGCTTCTTGACCCTCATTCTGCGCTCTCAAAGGGGTCCCCAAGGCACTGAGCACCCTGGGTACTGGCCTGGTGCTCCATACACAAAGAAGAGCTGCAGTCATACTGCAAAAGCTTCATCCTAGATTTTAAGTTGGAAATAATAGAACCATAATCCCCACCGGACTCATTCTGCAAGGAAACGGCGAGACCTCAAGGATAGATATTCCTTAAAATCCATTGATTTAGAACAACATGAAATGAAATGGAGAAACACTGCCTGAGAAAGCTTAGTAGCCTCCCACCAGGCACTAAGGGACTCAAGAATTAGGTTACCTCAAGAATACATTGTAGATTAGGTTCTTTGTACAGAATCCATTCATTTCTTATTCCTGAGTCTAGGCTGGTTATTTCAAAATGCTGCTTACTTCCTATTGTGAACTATGCAGCTGTAATTACTGATACTGCTTCTGTGACAGTGATTTCAAAGAAATCCACTTTACTTCATTTGATAGCTAGGTTTGCTTTAAATTGTTCTAAGTCATCTCATCATTGTGTGATTCTGAAAGAAATGGGCTGGTTACCGGTTTCATTAAATTTCCAGTACTGTGTGGCCAAGTTCATATATAAAGTTATGGACTCTGGAATTCCACATAGTATTTCAAAATTTTTGAGACCGTATAACGATGGTCATTATTCTAGACATAGGTCAGACAGTAGGTTTCTTGAGATTCCTTTTATGAAATCTAAAAGTGGACAAAGATCTTTTGCTTATATTGCTCCATTTATTTGGAATGAAATTCCTCAAGATATTAGGTGGTTGTGTTCTGTCAAAAAGTTTGCCGATGCATTAAGGATGTATTTCGAATGCCAATTTAACTGTAACTGTTTTTTATGAATTTTTATGAATTTCATATGTAACAAAGACATTTTTTGTCTGCAATTTGCTGTATTGTATATGTATGTTTGATTATGTATTGTTTGTATGTAATATATGTGGGTCGCACCTGTAAAAGGAACTTGTTTCCAGTGTGCTAACCCGTTAAGCGAATAAACAAACAAGCAAACAAACAAACTAAGGGACTCCTCCATGCAAGTCACTGTCTGACAAGCCAGTAGGAAGTCCACAATCCTATGGTAGTCCGTGACCATAGTGACCGAGATTGAGTGCTTAGAAAAATGGGCGACTCAACATCGGCGACTGTGATCATGGCTACCCAGGAGGAGGGTGACCGGATACTGTGGTTGGCGAAAACTGCGACAGGAACTAGTGGGTATATGTGCGAGGACTTGTGGGGTTGGGGGGAGAGGCAGGGGAGGGATGGCATATGGGAGGGGTTGTGGCGAGCAGCTGCCGAGTTGAATTGCTGGTGTCGTGGGGAGGGTGCTCAGCTGGGAGGCATGGGGTGCTGGGTTCTGATCCAGTGTGGTGCGAGGTTTTCTTTGGCCACCTGGCGGCATGTATTTTAATCCAGTTTTGCCCCCCGAACACCCCGGAGTTGAGAATCCATAAATCGGAGGGTGTGGGGGTGATGCCCTCATGGGGGTAGGGGTTACAGCCCCACATTGAAAATGAGACCTGTAGGTCCTGGCGCCTTTTTCTGTGCTGCGAGTGTGCATCACCGAAATTGATTTTCAGCTATGTACACTTGCCATAATAGTGATTGCTGTTTCTTGATCGCTATTATGACATGGAACCAATCCTATCACAGGTCCAGTCCTCCAAAAGCATTGTATTATTTAACCACCAAAACCCTCAGCCTGTACGTGGCACCCGAGCCATGGAAAAGGTACCTTGCAACAAAAGAAGGTCCGGTGTTTCCAAGGGTAGGAGACCTATTGTCCCAACAAAAATCTGCTCCGAGTAAAAACGATAATCAATGCGTGTGGCAAGATGTGCCCTATGGTATGTGTGGTGCCTCCCACTGGGGAATAGGATCAGAAGGCGTCTATAAGGGATGCATCCTAAATCAGTTTCTGCAGAATATGGGCATCACAATAAGTCTTTGACCCAGGCTTAATAGGCTCCAATCCCACATTAGAATCCCCCCCCAAAAAAAAATTACTGAGTGGGACGTGTGGAGGTAGGGCCAAAGCTCCTGAAATAGCTCCACCTGGGACTTCTTAGTCATGGGGCATATACATTTAGTAAGCATAGGAGAGTCCCCTGGAACAGCACATCCACCAACAAGGCTCATCCCGGGATAATATCAACCAGGGACTGAAGTACAAAATCACAACTTTGAAGCAAAATTCCCACACCATCACTAGTATAGGATGGTCCCCAGCACTAATGATTCTTGACCAGTTGCAGTTCCCCGTAGGAGGACAATCTGGTCTCCTGCAAAAAAATAATATCCCAGTTAAAATCAGCAAGCAGTGAATACAAATATGTGCGCCTAGAGGGCGCCTTCATACTGTTAACATTAACAGTCGCAAAGTTGAAATTAAGTGCAGCCATAATGAAATGCAAATAGAGGGCCTGCGACATGAAAGGGTCATGCCCATTGCTACAGTCTGAGCAGCAGGCAGCTTCTTCACAGCTGTCCTTCACTTCTTATTGGTTTTCACAGGTGGAGGAGTTATTACAGTGTCCATTTCTCCCTCCATATCCATGGAAACCATGTGTCTAGAGGATGGGCAAGAGGAATAGTCCGATTCTGCTCCGGTTTCTCCCGCTTGGGACAGGGCATCAAATCTGTTGATCAAGGGTATAGGTGAACCTCCACTGGAAGTAGCAGGCATCTCTTTCAGCAATTTATGGGATTGTGAGGATCATGTCCAATTGTGAATCAGTGGTTTCGAAGGGGGCATAGAACAAAGAGTCAAAGCCAGTGGGGTCAATGCAGACTGTACTCCCTCAATGGGTAAAACTTGAGTAACGTCCACCGGTAATCCAGTATAAAGCGGGACTGGACCCGAGTCAACATAAGAGGATTCAGAAAGAACCGGCATCAAAGAAGGAACATCACCCCCCACAGATCCTTGTTCATTGAAACTTGATGAGCCAATTGTAGAGCCAAGGATTTCAGCAGGCATTGTTGTGCCTGCTGCCATGCCTGATCCAAAAGGGTGTTGATTGTAAAATCCTCAACCTGATTATGAATCGCCCACTGACACTGATGGTAGGTATGGCCAGTGTCCTCACACAACTTGCACTGAAGATCATTTGAACATTGAGCACTGGCATGGCCAGATGTCAGACAAAGATAACATCGAAGAGTATCACAGGCTGAAGCCAAATGGGAGTCCAATCCACAACGGAAACAGGTCTTTGGTTGTCTGGGATAAAAACACTGGGCCTGGTCTTGGCCAATGTAAAAGACACTCGCGATATGTAGAAATCTGGAGGCTGCATGCCAGAGCTTCACCTTGAACTTCCAATGTCCAGTCTAGAATTCCTCCAGGTCCAGAATGGGGACAGGATCCCCCAATACCTCGCAACAACCAGTAGCGGATGTCCTGCACTTTCACCCCTTCATTCTTCAGCATCACAGGAAGAAACTGGATAACCAGCTTTGTCAGGGGGACAGCCTGGAAGGGGGGCCAAAGTGAGGAGTCCTTCAAGAGATTGTACTGTGCCCAGAAATGATCCAAAAAGACCAGGGTCCAGAAGCTAAGGTCAAAATAACCATTGGCATGGGCATGGAGCAAAGCGTACAATTCATTGGGGATAACATGCAGTGACTCCTTTAATAAGATTCAACCCACATATGACCGGTCCGGCAGATCCACCAACCCAACCTTGTATAGAAGCCAGACCACGTTTCAACTTTGCACTGGGGGAGGGGGTGCCAAAGGGAACGCATCTGTCTTCCGAAACTGTACCCACCGCTGCACCAAAGAGGGAGGGGGGGGCTGAGGTCGCATCAGTGGCCCGCACAACAAGGGTCTCCTCTGCAAGTTCCACTTGCTCTGCCCACAGGAGTGGTACCAAAGTTGAATGGGGGCATCTGGACCTGGGGAGGGGGCCCCTGATGTACATCTGACTGTAAAGGGGGGGTTTATCCCCTGGGCAGGTGCCAGTGTATCAGCAGGAACTACAGGAAACACCATGTCCACCCCAACCAAGGTCCCATGGGCAGCAAGTCCAACCAAACAAGGCAGGACAGAGGAATCACCCTCAGATGGAGATATAGGGGGCTCTGCCATACCAAGAACAGAAGGTTGTGGGCCAGATGGAAGGACAGGGCTAGACAGGGGGGCCACCTCCCATGAAAGTGCATCCCCTGGTAAAACATCTGGGATTAACATCAGAGCCAAGGAAAGAGGGGGTAGAGTGCCACTGTCCCACACCATCCCAGGTCCAACCTGCTTCTTGTAATGCATGCACAGGAGACCACAATGCAGGAGGGAAGGGTCAACCCATCACCCCCATCTGGGGCTCCAAACCTCTTGCGCCATTTGATACAAGAAACACCCCCCATCTCCACCAAGTGCACAACTAGCCCTGAAACACCGTGGTACACCTCAATATCCATCCAGTCCAGCCCGGATGCGGCCATGTGTCTTGACCCCATAGGTCTCTGTGCGGGGGGTGGAGTCATCGCAGACAAAAGAAAAGGCCTGCCTCCCAGTGTATTATCCCCTGCTGAGTTTCAGGTCAATAACCCTAACCCTAACTGAAGAGCTGGCATCTGTACATCTCGGGTTGGCAGTGAGGTACCAGTAGCTGGCACCGGCCCACACACATCTACGTTCCATCCCCCCATGACAAAGAAAGCACATTACCTGTGATGATCTCCACCCCGGCAGCATGCAGCCTCCGCAGTCTGTCCCCCTCCTGAAGTGTCACCCATTCTTCCTCCTCAAGCAGGGACAGTAAAAAATCTCACTTCTGTTTTAAAGCATCCTGCAAACGTCTTTCTGCCTCCTGAAAAATGGAGGCTTCCGTCGACAAAACCGCTTCCACTGCGGTGTCAGGAACATCAGTCTGGGCAGCAGCAGCTGCCCCCAACTGAACGCTCAAAGTCAGGCTCTCGATGAGTAATCCACCAGAAGGAGTCAGAGCTTCCCAAATCACATCCTCCTCCTGGAGCAGCATTACTCCCGATGACCAGGAAGCCAGGCAGCAGCTCCCCTGACCATTGAGTAGGGAAATTTCCCCAGTGTCCTGGCAAAATTTCCCCCATTCACTAAAAATACCACCAACAGCTTAATCTGATTCAATGTCAGTTGGCATTCATCTGTATCCCCCTCCCCCAGCACGAGGCTGAAAATAGGCAGAATTGTCTAGTCCTTTTTTCCCGGTCAACAAAAAATAAATAAATAAGTTCCTTGGTTTGGGCCAGGTAGTTAATGCCTTCATTTTACTGGAGTCAGTCTGTATGCCCTGGGCCAATACTACACGTCCCACATATTTAACTGAGTTCTGAAACAATTGACACTTGTCGATAGAAAGCTTAAGTCCGAATTCTTCCAATCAATCTAAAACTTTCTGTAATCTGGCCTCATGCTTCTCCAAGGTCTTCCAAATGCAATGATATTATCAAGGTATATTAAACACTCTAACAGATTCATGTCTCCAGTAGCTCTCTCCATTAGGCACTGGAAGGTGGCTGGGGCACCAGAGATACCTTGAGGTATTCTTAGGAATTCGTAGAATCCAAGAGGGGATATAAATGCTGTTTTTTTCTCTATCTTGAGGTGCCATGGGTATTAAATAATATCCTCTTCTTAGACAAAGCACAGTATGCCATTTGCTTCCATTAAGACAATCAAGGGCATCTTGAATTCTGGACATGGTATATTGGTCAGGAATTATCGGTTTATTAAGTGTTCTGTAATCCACACACATGCGCACCACTGCATTTTCCTTGCGCACTACCACAATCACTGATGCATAGTGATATCTTGAATCTTGGATGACAACTGCCACCAGCAATTCCTGTAGATGTCTTCTGACATCATCAGTATCTGTGTACGCCAGTCTGTGGGATTTTTTCTGTAAATGATGTTCATCATTAAGCCTAATGTATTGTTGTTCTCTGATTGCATATCCTACATCTCATTCATGAAGGGAAAACACTTTTGTTCTTTCAGCTAGTTTTCAGAGTCACCAAAATCAGACAACTCTGGATCAATACCAGCCTGGGCAAGAGTAGGTTTCATTGTGGTATCTGCACAGTACACACGAGCCAAAGTGCGCTGTTTCCTAATAACAATGTCTCGATCTGTCACATTTTTTACCTGGACAGTAACTCGCTTGATGTAAGCATGAGCTCTTACTGGAAACACATTGGGTTTCACTAATAGTCCTGCTGGCAGATCATGTTTTTCTGGAGCATCAACCATCAGAATTTGTTTTTTTTACATCTTTCTTCATGTGCCACCACTTGCTGGCATGTCCTTGCAAGGCACCCTCCCAGTGCTGTAGCCAGTTCTGTTCAGGGATATTAGCTTGCCTGAGTACTCACTCAAACCCTCTCAAAAAGTCTCTGGGATCCTCTTTTGAGTCACCGCCAAAATTAGGTAGATTATTTCCCATCCATGGTGTGATAATAGGGACAATGGGTAGTGCAGTATTGTCTCGCCATTGTCTATATATACATTGAATGGGGTCAGCATACTCTTGTTCTGCATCTCTTTGTCTTCCTGGAGTAGTCGTGGGATATGAGTCCCATGTCCTCTGTACTTGTGGTTCTCTCCTTCTTCCTTTGTTCACTATTGCCACACTGAGATGTTCCACACTGGAGACAAGCTTGGTGATTATGCTTTCCAGCCTATCCATTCTCTCTCCAACTTGTCTGTCCTCTTCTCGGCTCTTTGTTACACTTGGTTTTGCCCATCCATGACCTCTTCCGACTGGTGTAGCCTGCATCTGCAGGGGACCTCTACTGGCATCCAGCCCAAACATGTTCCTTCATGGTCCAAAGGAGTTGTTGGAGCCCACCTGGTCCATAGTACACCATGCCACTGAACTCCGGCTGTGTTCTCCCTCTAACTGCTTAAAACCCTCACGCTGCTCATACATGTCTGAGGAATCCTGGGTCATTGAGTTCTGAACATGACAGAAACAATGTATGTAGTATTTTTCCAAATGAGATTTCTAGCTTACCCTTTTTTCGCACTTTTTTTTTAGTTTAAAATGCCCAGACTTTTTACTTAAATGGCCTGCCCCATGTTGTGGCAACAATTATAAAATCAGCCTGCACACTGCTTTCACCTACCTGGGTGATGGAATCCAGCTAGCTGCAAGGAAGGCTAGTTACAGGGCTAGCAGATATTACTTTGGGATATGACCCGCTAACCATAACAACAGTGCTACAGGAATTATCACAGAGGCAGAAAATCTCATTAAATTAGAGCCAATTTAATTAGCAGACTGTGAATAACTATTACTTTTTTACTTCAGCGATGGCTCTATCAGTAACTAGAAAAATGGCTGCGCAGCATAAACAGTAAAATAGCATTTGCACAAAAATGAATATCGGTATTTTCTTCCCCTGACAAAAAATCTATAATTGGTTGCAACACACATTTTTCATCCCACCCCCAAGATAAACAGTCAAATGTCTCAAAATCATTTCAACTCTCTATTATAAGTTACAGTTTCAGATACCTCAACCCCAAAATGGGTGTAGTCCTTGAAGATAATGAATTCCTTTCTTGTGCTGCACTGGCCAGGGACTGATGAGAAGTCCTCTGCTGATGTCCAGTGATAGCTCTGCTGCTTCTCAGTCCTCCCAGGTGTTGGTTTCACTCAGCTGCACCTCTGGTCCTCTTTGGTCCTCTGTCAAACAAGTGAACCCTCCCTACAAACTTTAACTAGAAAATAACAAACTCTTTGCAGGTCTTGTCTGTTATCTTGCAAACTTGTCTTCTGCCCCTCCTTCTTGCTTGGTCTGTCAGGGCCCAAAACTTCTGGAACTCAGTTACTCTAGCTGACTTTCCTAGCTAAAAAAACTTTTCTTTTACCTTGGCAATAGTAGCCCCTTAGCTAACTAGCCTACACTTTAAAACTTAATTTCCATTTTTTCTTGCTTTTTTTTTGAAGTGAGTGGCTAAGCCCTGCCACTACACTGCCACTATCGCCAGCTCAGGAAATAGAGAGAGAGAACAAAAGGTTGAGCTACAATACTGAACACTCCAGCTCACCCTTCTTGTACCTGATTGGAGTATTTGGTGCTGAGGTCACTGGCAGCCAATCAGGAAAGAGCTTTAGCCCCTTTCAAAGTTAGGAACTTTTCTGAACGAGCTGCTTCCCACTGCTGTTGTGCCCTTCCCCTGAACACCAATCCCTTTACTCTGATTAAATCTTTTATCAGGCTGGTTCCACCTCCTACTGCCATAGTGACATTAGATCCAGCCAACAGACATTTCACAACATGGACTGCTAGTAGTTTGCTATGGGGGACTGCCCCTCCCCCCCCGGTAGCCATTTTATTTTATAAATATATTTTATTTATATACTATATTTATGCCCCTCTGGGCTTTTGCTGCTGTCTGCTTACATCCTCTCTTTGCTTGTTTCTGTCTCCCCTCCCCGCCAGTTCACATAACACTAGAGCACTAGCCACCCACTAGCCCTCACTAGCCACTTGCCTACTAAATAATATACTGGCCACTCAGCCACCATTGTGGTCAAAACGGTTTTAGCTGAATCCCCTCCCCAAACCACTTCCTTTTCTTTACATGTGTGCAAACGACCTCTCCCCAGGACTACACCTTGGCACCCTTCATTCTGGTAAGTCCCTTTATTTTGCATTTATTTGGTGGGTTGACTGTAATGGGGTGGTCATGCTCATTACATTCCCCTCCCCCAAGCATCAACGAAGTTGACAAGACTGCCAACTGGAAGTAGCATCTCATTACTATACTCAGTTAACATTTCACTATTTACAATTAATATTCAGTTTTCATGGCATGACCGTTTATGCACAATGATTAGAATTGCTACTTCTCCCCCATGGTTCCCCAGTTGTGCAGAGCTCTATAGTCCACTGGTACTCTTGGTCTAAGCCTAGTCTTCCCTGAGTCCCTACTGTTTTGGTTTTTCTCCTCAACAGATGAAGGAGCATGAGACAAACTGGTCTCTCCCCCCAATCCAATGTTAGGGTGCATGTGTCCTATCCAATCTCTGAACTTCCTAAGGTTTGAGATGTGGTGTACCCCCCTGCTTTGTCCAGTGGCAGGTTCCACCAGTCTATACGTAATGTCTGAACATCTCTTGGAAATAATGTAGGGCCCTTCCCATGGTCGAGCTAGCTTTGCACAGAAGCCATCTTCCTTGCTGGATTGCATGTGTTGTTTCAAGAGCACCATTTCCCCCACTTCAAAAGTGACACACCTTCTTTTCTGATTATAGTACTTTTCCAGGTGAATATGGCTCAGCTTTCAAGTATGCCCCATCTGTTCTGTCATTACCTCAGGGAACTGTAGAACTTCCTGGAGTTGAGACTTTGCCATGGTCTCAGCATCTCCTACCTCCTTGGTAGTACTGCAGATTAGCGAAGCTGCATCATGTAAGATTTACACTGATTCTAGCTATAAGATGGTGGTAACCTGTTCAGTGGTTCCTTCTTCTAGTAACTACCATAAGACTGGCTCAAGAACCAGGATTTTGTCAGAAGTTAGGGCTGCTGAACCCTATGGTGTGGACAAACTCCTGCCACAGACATCAATTGTTAGTACTAAGTCTCTGATAATGTCTATACCCAGTATCACATCTGCCATGGAATGATCAAAGATGAGGGCATGGCCCTGCCATTTTTTTCCAACTGCTCCAATTTCTACCTCACTATGTCCCCACAGATGATAGGCTTCTTCTGAAGGGAACCTGACTTCCACCTCTGTTCCTTTTTGGTACCAGATCTACACCTCCAGGTAATTTTTTCATGCTTTACATGAGACAATGGTATGGGTTGCTCCTGTGTCGATCAGCCCTTGCACTGGAGTCCCTCCCAGCGTAATTGTAAGATTGCCATTTTATTTTTATAGATATATTTTATTTATTTATTAGTGTATATATATATATATATATATATATATATTATATACTATTATTTATGCCCCTCTGGGCTTTTGCTGCTGTCTGCTTACATCCTCTCTTTGCTTGTTTCTGTCTCCCCTCCCCCCAGTTCACATAACACTAGAGCACTAGCCACCCACTAGCCCTCACTAGCCACTTGCCTACTAAGTAAGATACTGGCCACTCGGCCACCATTGTGGGCAAAGGGGTATTAGCTGAGTCCCCTCCCCAAACCACTTCCTTTTCTTTACATGTGTGCAAATTACCTCTCCCTAGGACTACACCTTGGCACCCTGCATTCAGATAAGTCCCTTTATTTTACATTTATTTGGTGGCTTGACTGTAATGGGGTGGTCATTCTCGTTACAACGGGTAAGACTTATCACTCAGTCACCATACATTCAATTCTTCCAAGGGCAGTAGCTTGTGGTGAGACAATTTTTGAAAATAATGGTCACTTGGGAACCACTGTCCAAAATGGCTTGGACAGGCATGCCTTCAGTAGTGACTGTAATTTCTCTTTTTTTTGTTCTTACTTTTACCCCCGGGCCACCAGTCTGCTTACCTCTCACATGTCAGGCATCCTCCAGAGGTCTCCAGCCGCTATCCCCAAGGACTCCTCCGCTCCATTGTTCGGGTCCCGCAACTACCCCCACAGCTTGCCCCCCACGGCAGGGAGGTGGAGAGCCCCCTTACGCTCTACCCCCAGGTCCAGATCCAGTACTGCTGCATACCCTCGGCACCGAGCAAGTCCCTCCACAGAGACGGCCATCATGCCGCCACGACTTGTGCCCTTTTTCCCTGTTCTCTCCTGGCGTTTGTGGCATGCAATGGCGCCAGTGGTCAGGCGTGTTGCCACGTGACGACTCATTTCCCGTGTTGGCCCCACGCCCCCAAGTCTTGTCAGTGTCCCGCACCGCCCCCAGCCACCACTAGAGGCCACCAGCACACCAATGGCAACTCACCCCTCTTCCCGGGGAAGGAGAGCAGTCCTACAGATGCTCAATCCTTCTCCTCCCTGCCAACCCCCGACGACCCAGACTCATTCCTGAACCCGGGTCACTGGCATGGTGCGAGGTGTGGCATCCAGTGCTTCAGCCCTCAGTGCCACCATGCCGGTGGTGACTGTAATTTCAGTGGAAGGTCCAACAAGTTTGTCAAGGTCGGGTAGTGCAGGTTCAGATGCTTTGGCTACAAAATGGGTTGAGCTGGCTAAGCCAGGGCCCCAGTGCACTCCTTTACTGGGCCCTGCTGAAGTTTCCCTGCTCCCAAAACCTTTCAAGCAGTTTGTCTTTGACTCATACTGGGTCCTCCTGTGACTGGCACT
The DNA here is from genome assembly GCA_016271365.2 of Neoceratodus forsteri. Lineage (NCBI taxonomy): Eukaryota > Metazoa > Chordata > Ceratodontiformes > Ceratodontidae > Neoceratodus > Neoceratodus forsteri. The sequence goes on along the minus strand of CM028129.1, from coordinate 1,128,842,762 downwards.
CCCTCTTTACCCATCTTTTCCACAACTGTAACAGAAGATGTCCTCTCTATATGGTTGGGAGCCCTGAGGGGTATCAGAGGAAGGCCTCCCTCTGCCTTACTCTGCTTGGCCAGGCCAAAATTCTTGGCTCTGATGGGGGCATATGTTGCTGCGGGCTTCCATTCAGGGGTCCTTTCTCTTGACCAAACTGCAACTGGAGATTGGCACCCCTCTAGCCCAGTTACCCATTTCACCAACTCATCTACCCTGACTTTAAGATCAGGGCCCACAGAGGGTGTCTGGGTTTGCACTCCCACATCCATAACACAGAGATTCAGAGTGGCTGGAAGAACAGACTGGTTCTGGTGAACATCTTGACCTTTACTAATAGCTGCAGTGGCCTTGTCAAATACCTCCTTGTACACCTTGAGTAACTCCCTCCACTCTTGAGTCTCTCCTGCAGGTGTACCTCTGGTAACTTATGCAACAGCCACAGCAGTAGAGTAAGGTCCTCATCACTTTTTTTCCTCCTCAGCCTTACAAATATCCCACATAAGTTCACTGTAAATTGGAGGGTTGTCCCTCCTCTCAGCCAGGTGCAATCTGAGAATCAGCACTATGGAGTGACGGGCAGCTTTAAGTACAGGTTCCAACCACACTCAGTTCACATCCTGAGAGGTCACACCTCCCTTTTGAAACACTCCCTGCAAAATCCTTTCAATGTGGCTTAGAAAGACAGACGGGCTGTCCTTTCCATTGCTGGGTCGATCATAGTCTCCACATCGAATCATCGCTTGACTCAGTACTCCCCAAAACATCCTCTAAAGCAGTCTAATACTCTTGGTCAATAACGTCAGGTTTTGCAGACCTCAGTGCACAGATAGTATCTAGTGCAGGGCCCCGGAGGCTTTCTCCAAGTCATTTCCTCTTTTTGGCCTCTACACTGCTCATATGGCACTAAAGGAGCAGCATAGTCCATTCATGTCTCTAGGTCATCCTCACCTGCGGGGGTGGGCTTAACCCCAGAAAACATTCTTAATCTGCAATAGGAGTCTGAGGGAAGTGGTCCATAACTAGATCTGGCCCCTCCACCCTGCGGAGTGCCACCCCCTGGGACATCAAGTGCTTTTCTGGCTTTCTCAACCATCTTTCCTTCGGCATGCAGCCACTTGTTGAGTCTCTCCGTGAAGCCCTCAGACTTGGTTGAGGCTTTCTTTTGGGGAGTCTTACTAGCCTGAGTCACTACAATCCATGCCACACTAGAAACTACTGGGTCAGTACATCAAGCACTCTAGTGGGGTCAACTACTTCTTGGCACTCAGTTAACACCATTAGCATCTCTGTGGCAGGGTCCATTAGCCACCATTGGACAACAACTTGGCCCAGACACTTGACTACTGATAGGGCCTCTTCCAGTTTCTCTCTGTCTGTCCCGGGGGGATCTCCCAGGTGCAGGATGGCTTTTTGAAGGTCCAAGCCTTCACCCTTAAATCAGTCAATTAGTCTGGAAGCACCCATGGTATCACCAAAAATTCTAGGTTTGGGGGTCACAACACTGTCCTCGTGAGTGGAAACCTCCATGTGGGGAATGACTGGTAAACAGGAGATCCCAGCAGTGCCTCCAAAGATGTAACCTGGGTGCCATGTAACAATGGGCTACTACTTCTGCCTGGTGGGCTCAAGCCAGGTTGAGGGGCATGGGCTCTGTTCTGATGGTAATCGGGGGAGTTCTTTCCCAAATAGAAATTAAATAGTGTGGTGCCTCCTTGTATAGCAAAATATAGTGGGCCAGATGTTTGCATAGTACAACCCCCTGGGATGCTGTACCTACCCACCTCCCCTTCCAGTCACCCCACACATGAAATACCACAAATGGTTGCAAAACTTTACTTTGCATGCAGTTAATGACTGTAGCTGATAATATGCTTACAGACAATATTAAACAACAGTAAATGTTTATTAACAGGGAAGGGGAGAAAAAGGGATGCAATGCTAATATTAATTGTATATCACAAGAGGCAGTAGGCAACAGTAATGGCAGTGCCAACCCCCAACAACAAAAACATAAGCCCACCTCCCTACTAGTATCAGTGCCCCCTAAAGTCTGTCTAGGTACCCAGGAAAAAGTGCAGGCCTGTTTCAACTGGTTGACCGGCATTGGTGCACTTTTTAGTTAACTCAGACTTTAACTGTCAAACAATTCAAGGAATGCCCCAGGTCAGGTCCTGCCTTTACTCATGGTTCTGTGGCACAGTACTTTTTGGGGTTCGGACAGCAGCAAATGATTTTGATGGCTGAGTTGAAGCCTCAGACAGGGCAAACAGGTGAGCAGCTAAATTGACTGTGGAGGGATTCTTGCAGCTTGTCACTTTCTGTGCAGCTTGTCACCTTCTGTGCAGGGTGGTTCAGTCACCAGAACAGGTCAGTACTGGGGACCAGGGCCACACACACCCAGGGGAGATGATGGGTAGTGTCTAGCAGTAGCACTACCTGGTTGTCTCCCCAGACCGACCTTGCTGGCAGTGGCTTCTGTTTTGGAGTTCAGGGTTTATACTCTCTTCTTCTCTGCAGCTAGCAGACATGAGTACCTCAGGGCACAAGTCTGGCTCGCCTCACAGGACTAGGAGTGATGAACAGTCTCTCAGGCAGCTCCTAAACTGCAGGTTCATGCCACAAAGCCGCTTTCTCACTTCAAACTGGCTTTCCCAAGACAATGCAAATTTTCTGCAGCTGCCTCCTATCTCTAGCTGTTGGAACCCAGGAAACTTTCAGGCTTTCAGCAAAAACACAGTCCAACCTTCCTCACAGGCTGAAGACTTGTCTCAGGATACTGCAAAGTTTCAGTTGCAAACATTCTGGCTTTCCAGATAATAGAAAACTTTTTGGCAAGTCTCCTGGAGTTTGGCTGTGAAAACCTTTGGCAAACTTCCAGACTTTCTCAGACACAGTCTAAACCCTCCTGTCTCACAGAGAGCTTTAGCCAGATGGCCCCGAGCTGAGTCTGCCCCCCTAGGTTGAGCAGGTCAGCTGCAACATTCAGCTTGTCCATACAGCTGTCAGTCAGGTGACATTAATATGCATCTAGTCCAGATGATGCCTGATTGGTTTCCTGTTTTGGCGCCAAGAACATTATCCATACCCCCTTCTCAGGACCTATAGCTGCAGTCCTTCGGGCTCCTTGATTGCTGATTGGCTGCTTCAGGGGTCAAGGTTGACAAATATGGATGCTGCATATCAGTTTAAACAAGTCCCAACTTTCAGCCTCTGCAGCAGGCAAACAGAATAGTTTTAGTATTTATTGCCCCCAGCATTTAATAGGTACCCCTCTTCTTTGTCATCTGATAGCAGAGTGGACACAAACTAGGGCTTCCTCTGCCAGTCACTAGTGCTGTAGTGCTATCCCCCCAGGTGACAGGCAGAGCTAATGAATATTCATATTGGAAATCAACAAAGTCCAGGAGGGTAGCATGTTTCAGAAAAAGAGATGTGCAAGAACAAGGGGGCACAATTTGAAGACAGAGGGCAGATGACTCAGGGGCAACGTGAGGAAGTATTTTTTCATGGAGAGGGTAGTGGATACCTGGAACAGCCTTCCTGAGGAGGTCATGGGGTCAAAAACAGTGGGGGAATTCAAGAATGCATGGGACAGACATAAGGCAATTGTGGTGGGGGGTAGGAAGAAGTAGGCTGTTGGTTAACTAGGATCTGCAGCTTATCCAGTAGGTAGGGAAATGGCCAGACTGGGTGGATCAAGTGGTCCTTATCTGCTGTCAAAGTCTATGTTTCTGTGTTTCATATTTATAGCATCCAGGCTGCTCATTGAAAGTTATAGTGCATAAAAAGTGCTTTTTGCAGAGTTTATTTTCTTAATTCTTTTTGTCCCGCCAGTGTGCCTCTGGACCACCAAATATATTACTGGAGTCCTGGGGGTCGGAGCACACTAAAGGAATCTTCAAAAAGCCCCAGAGAGGCTTTCAACCTTCAAGCTCTGTAGCGCTCCACAGTCTGCAAGCTGACCGCTGCAGCTTGCACATTCAAGCAGGATCCAGCTTGAAAGTGTGCAGGCTGAGCTGCGTGGCAACCGGCAAACCGTCAAGCATGAGGTTTTAGTTTTCTTACACTCCTCCGGTCCCTCTCAGAATGGAAACACACTGGGACTGTCAGGAGCACATGAAGGGGGCACAGAAATGAATCAAGGATCGGCGGGAGGGCAAAATAGTGCCCAGAGAGAATGAACAAGGTAAGTCCCACCCATGAGGGTTACACCTACATTGAATAAATACAGTTACTTCACTGCTGTACAATCTGCAGTCCATTTATAATGTATCACAATGAAAGGAATATTAAGCTCTCTGTTCATGTCTGAGTCACACTGCTTTAGCTGGAGTGTAGTATAGAGCTTTTGTAAACAACATTGTGTATACTACTCTTCCATGTTGTTGGCACATACAGAACCTTCTGTGGAAATGATATGCTAATGATATAGCTACTGTGTTACTTTTACTATACATATGTCTTGCAGTAATTCTAAATAACACTTTTTTGCTGGTGTGAGATATGAGTAAGAAATACCCTATAGAAGGGTGGTCAGTATTACTAATCTTAGTGTACGCCTGGGCATATTGTGAAGAGCAAGGTGAAGTGTGCAAAAAAATACTTAAAAAACACTTTCAAAGAAAACAAGATCCTTACTTTGCAGTAAGATATCTCTCTCTGGACAGCCATGTAATTTCATTTAATCAATTAGAATGTCCCATTTAACTATGCCATTTAAAATATAGACCTATGTACACAATTTATAAATTGCTTTACAAAATGGGAAGAACAAATCTAGAAATATCATGTGCCAAGAGACATCGCCTAACCATGCATTAACTCTCTATAAATGCATGAACATGTGCCGAATCTCATTTTCCTCCCCAGAGAACCTACTTAGAGCCATTTTATAAGTGTAATAAGCACCTCCTGGGCATGCATCATAGGATTTTAATGCACTTCCCAGGGATGTAAGGATACTTGGCCTTTAGCCTCATGCCTTACTACATCCCTTGGGCATGCATTATATAGAGAATGATGCCTGTGCAAGTGTGTGTTATGAGGATTCTTCGCTGTTGGGGTTTATGAGATTGTCACACACCGAGAGTGTGAAAAATCCTCATAACAAAAACCTTGCACAGGCGTTATTTTTTATTATTACTGGTGCAAGGGAGTGAATGTGAATGTCACATACACACACACACACACACACACACACGTAAACTATGAAACACACACACACACACACACTGGGTAGGATTCACAAAAGAGATGCGCTGAGCACAACTGAGATGCACCGGTGTAAATCGGATGCACCCACCACAGACACAGCGATTCACAGAGGCATGCACCATGGGACTTGCCCTGCGCATGGTAGCCATGTGTGTGATGAGTGTGACACATGCATGTGGCCCATGTGGGTATTAGCACGAACATCCCACCTGTGCCCATGAGGTATGTTGAACCACAACACCTACCTGGCCATAGTAGTGCACCCCTGTGTGCATATCTCTGCAGCAGCAGCAGCAGTCTTTCTCTGTCCCACCTCTGGAGGTCACTATAGCAAGGCCTACACTGTTCCCCAGTGCACGGCATCCCTGTTCACCTCACCAGCCGACTGGCAATGGAGGCCCACACATCTACCCTGGGCACATGCAGATCCTCCTGCCCAAAGAGCTGGCCCTCCACAGAGAGCACCAGCTCCACCAGGTGCAGCAGCTCAACCTGGGACTAATTCATGGCCCGCGCTCCAACCCACCCTGCCCTAGGCATCCTGTAGGTGTACAGTACAAATGTGGCAGACTGTGATGCGCAACGTGAAACTGGCAGTATGCGCCATGTGCAACAGTGTAGGGCACATGCTGCGGACCGCACTCGGATGTATGAAGCGTGATTGGTTGAGCGACACACGTCCATGCATGCGCATGTGCAAGGCAGAACACTAAGGCGTGGTGGGGCCACGTCTGGGTCACGCATGCATGATGTGCATGCGGCCACCATGTTATGCATGGCATGCACTACACAATATGTGGCATCCCTGAAATGTGCAGCAACCACTGATCATGCGTAGCATGGGAATGCGCGATCATGGGCCTGTGACACTCACCAATCGCACGTGCATCGCACATTCCCATGCTATGCACGATCGCTGGTTGCTGTGCATTACAGGGGCACCACAAATTGTGTAGCACATGCTGTGCATAACATGGCAGTCACATGCACATCATACATGTGCGGCCCGAACCTGGATTATGCATCAACAACACAGTGCATGCCCCGTGGATGCACCATGCAGGGATGGGCACAAATCAATAGATGCGCTGTGAGAAGTGAGATAAGCTGGGAGCGATTATGCAATTCACAAACAATGCACCTAAAACAGCCTCATTCCACATGCATGAGCATCTCAGCCGATTATCATCTCATTAACAGAGGCCCAGGCCTCATTTTCATGCCCTGAGCCATAAATGCTCCCAATTTGGCAGGCTGAGATTAGGTGACGGAGAGGATACAGAGCCTTTCAGGTGAGTACACAGATATTTTCAGTTGTTCTACAGCAGGTATTGTGGGGATTTCACATATGTATGGGTGTCAGTGGCCACACAAATGACTGCAAGGAGTGCTGCTGGAGCAGAAGGCTGCCATGTGCAACAGAACAGTCCGAGGCATGCAGCAGCTGCTGTGCAGAAGGTATGCCATTGTTGTCAGGCCATTGATAGTGGCATGTAGGTCCATTCACATTGGCTGAATGCCCTGTGCCCGAACACCTGATGGATACTATGACAAGGGCCCCATCATGGACGGGAGGTGGTGGGTGAGCTTGGGGGGGGGTGCCATGGTAGTGGGGGGGAAATGCAGTTGCACCCACACTGCTGTGCTACTACCGCATGCGTATGGTGCACAGCAAGCAAGTGTCCCATTGAGGACTGCAGCGGTGCATCATTGGTGGTACAGTACCCATAATGGGCAATTGCACTGCACACAACAGACTCAGTCACAAGGGGTGCTGGCCACTGCTCATGTACATGCACAGGCATGCCCAGCCAATGTACGATGGAGGCATGTGTGGCACACACATATCACATATGGCCTGTTGCACAGAGGGACAGGGGTACCCTACCTCCGTGGCTAACAGACGTATGCTTACCCCCACAGAAACCATTATGACTGAAGGCAGCAACACCACCACTAGGCGGAGGCCGAACTTCACAAAGGATGAGGAGAGGGCACTGATAGAGGCATGCAGCCTGCACCTGGAAGCCATCACCGGCAGGGGTGGCAGCTGGACCGCACGGGCAGACACGTGGGAAGAGGTTGCCTGGCATGTGAACACCGTTGCATCCTACAACAGGATGGTACAGGAGTGCAGAAAGCATTGGAATGATGGGTGCAGGAGGGCAAAGGAGAAGGTAGCCCACATACAGACCTCCCTCAGGCAAATCGGGGATGGGCCCAGCACGGGGGCCACACTCAGCCACAATGAGGAGCTGCTGGCTGCCACAATTGCATGGACCTCCATGCAGGGTGTCCCAGGTGGGGGATTCCAGACCAGCAGTAGCCCATCGCAGCACTGTAAGCAGCTGTGTGTCCTTTGCCTGCCCAGTTCCACATGTGCCACGGCTGCCATGCTTGTGCCTGTGTGCTATGCACTGTCACTGTATTTCCGAGTTCCCACAGCTGTACAAAATGTGCCCAGTGGTGTTCTGACACCCATACCATCATGCCATTGTGGGGGGGGTACACTGCATATGTGTGCGTCACATGCCACACAGTGTGCAGCATGCCATAGTGACAGTCGCACAGAGCGCATGGCCTGTGTGTTGTTGAGGTTGTGGCATGGCACTGTGGTGGACAGGCATGCGCAACCATTTAACAGATGAACCCTCCCTTTGGGATGGAGGGACCTTGCCTCTGGGTAGATTACCCTTATCCTCACACCTTGTAGAGGGTCAGGGAGGAAGGGGGAGAGAGAGAGAGAGAGAGAAAGAGAGGCAGGAAGAGAAAGAGAGGAAATTGATCCCCTCTTCAGGGATTGAGAAATCTGTCTTTTCTATTCTAGAGGGCATCTTTTTTCTCCACTCTTGTAGGCTCTCATGTCCAATCCTTTGACCCCTTAAGGTTTTTGTAAGAAGAGAACACATGAGGTGATCTCCTTCCTTTAGGCATCAAGCAGTGGAAGAATCCCTGCAGTGTTATCCATGGGGGGGGGGTTCTTTCCTCTCTGTTTTGTCTCTCATGTTTAGGTTATGCTCTCTGTCTCTCTCTCTCACCTTCCATCTTTTTCACTCTCCCTCCCTCCTGCCTCCTTCTTTTCTCACTGTCTCTTTCTCTCAACCCCTTCTGGCCTGCCCAGTGGTTGAGATCCCCTTCCCACAAACTTAGGGACAATACTCTTCCTCTGGTCAGCTTATACCTCCTTTAAGTTTGCATTCTTTGCTTTTTTCTGTCCCTTGAGCTCCATAGCCCCACCCTCTACCCTTTCTCTGTCTCTATTATCCTCTCTGGTGAGCAGAACTGAGGTAGTGGAGGGACCGACATCTGTTACTGTCCAACACGTGAACACCACATAGTACATCAGCCTTGAGGGTGGCACCATCCCTAACGTCAGCCCTTCCTTCAGCTAGGAAGAAAGCTTTTACCTAAAAGGTTTCCCACGGGGTCCTAGCACCTCCAGGTGGTACCCACCAGTGATGAATGTTGAAGATATAAAGGAAGATCAGAATTATGGTAGGTATGTAATTTTCATTTTTGTCTCCTGCTCATATTTCAAACAGAAAACTATTTTCTTATTAACCGTAAAAAAAATTGCTTTAAACATTTTAAATAGAACCCATGTTATAAGTGCAGTATGACACTTCAAGGATAAGTAATTATGGTAAAAAATCACATTTTCCAGTGTTAAAGGGCACTCGGTACAAGTGCCTCATGTCTAAGAACACACACCCATAATTATTCACCATGGAGCATGGCCGAGCTACAGAGCATGGTAGACACATGTTAGCTGGACTTTCCTAGGCACCTGCATCTTAACAATAAAATAAGATTCTTAACTGGAATGCTTTTGAGTGGAAATGGCACCGAGGATCCACAATGCCTAATACTACATATAAACTGATAAAGAAACAAAACTCCAATTTGAAGGTACCAGGAAGTCCTCTTCTGCACCAACTGATGGTCGTACCAGATCGCAGAAAATACCAACTGAAACAGGACTGGATAAAGGCCCTAAAGATCCTACAAGAGCTATGAAACCAGGCTTAATTACCAATTTGCAAACTGAGGTTAAAGCTGACTGCCAACATGTCAGCCCATATTGCCCACATACAGTCTGTTGTAACTAGGCTAGCTGAAACCTCAGCAACTAACACCACCTGGCTGGATGAGGCCAAAACAAGAATAAGCAAACTTGAAGAAATGGTGATTGACCTAGCAAAGGAAAAAACTATACTGATGAAACCAATGGAAAAAATAGCTTTCAGTCTCAATGACCAGGAAAATAGAGCCAGAAGTTTAAGTATCTGAATAACTGGTCTCCTGGAGGGTCTCAAGGGAAAGGAAGGTGGCAAGGCTGTGCAGAGATGGCTCACGAAGAATCGGGGGCTGGAACCTGCAGCTGCACAATATGAAGTTCAACGGGCCCATCGTACCATCCTCAAACCTAAACCAGGTGAAAAAACAAGACATTATCTTATTAAATATATCTGCTTCCCAGACAAAGAAACTGTACTACGAGCAGCATAATCACATGGACCAATCGTTATAGACAGGGGTAAGGTTTCCATTTATTAAGTCAATTGCCATGAGCGTCAAATGCAAAGGCAAAAGTCTGCAGGTATAAAAACAAATCTGCACCAGTGAAGATGGGAATTTGCATTATTATACCCTACACAAATGTGAATTACCAAGCCTGGATGCCCACGTCATACTCTTTTAAAGCTCTATGATACAGAACGCTTTATGAATAGAGAGGAATTGGCAAATGAGGGCAGATCCTGACCCCAGTCAGCAGCACTGGCATGTTGATAAGCAGAATAAAATTTTCTATCTTTAGCACTACAGAGACCATAACCTGACTAATGTTAAAGTCACTGGAACCACACAGAAAAGGAGAGTTATGAGATTCTGTTATTACTGTGCACTTGGGCACTTGATTGAACCATAACCATGGTAAGATCCCTCATCTCTGTTCTACAGTTAAAACACAGTGGATCATCTCCCTTGGATTGGACTTAAGGGGTTCAATAGTCTATTATTTTCTCAGCAAGATTGGGCATGCTTAAATTTATATGGATCCAAGGCAGCCTTTCCAACATATTCAGCCACAGGTGCAGTGCAGTGGGAATTCATTGCATAGAAAAGGGAGCAACTAAGCATTTGCAAAGAAAAAAAGGGGAAATGTGGAAAATGGTCAATTAAATGTTAAAATGGTCACTAAATTAGTGTACAGCCTTGTCAATTTCTCCTTATTTATTTATTTAGTTTTTGTTTACCGGGTATGGTGCACTAGGCAAACATTTTCCTATTTTCAGGCATGATTTGGGAGATCATAGTACAATTTAGGGTTGGAATACAGAGTCACTATAGTAACACAGAGAGCATTATACAGAACACAATGATGATGAAACAGACAGTTAACAGGCAGTAAAGGAATACATTATTAAAGTTAATCTGAAACACATTTTTGAGGTAAAATTACATCTACAAGAATATACATTAAAAGTGGAGGACTCTGGTAGATGAGACACGAGGACAACAACTCGGGGAGGGTCAGTTCAAACAGGGACAGTATGACTTGACTAGAGAATGAAGTGCTGTGGAGCAGTGGGGTGAGCAGAATTGGATAAGTTAGTTAGGGAGAGGGACAAGTAGAGTGGACGTGAAGTAAAAGGATAAGTGCGAAATGTTGTATAGTTAGGGACAGGAACAAGAGCAGCTTTGCAGTAGGAAGGAGCAGAATCATTTTTTAAAGGTATTAGTTACTTGGCATTTACGTACTGGAGGCAGGATGCAGTTCCATTGTTTAGGAGCTAAAGAAAAGAAGGCCATTGTACCATATTTAGTGTGGGACCTTGGTATAGATAGTTGCTCAGTTTCAGATGACCTGAATGATTAGGGATTTGAACAAAGTACCAGTAGTGAAGCTAGGGAGAGCAGTTTCTAGGTAGATAGCATACTGTGATGGCTTTACCAAGTGAGAGTTCGAATAGAGCAGTAGGGGAGGGCCATCCTAGCTTACTGTGAAGAAGACAGTGGGTGAGTAAGGCAGTTGCAGGCTAGGGCAAAGCAGAAGATGTTGTTGTAGCTTGTTGTTCATTTGCACAGCAAATTGTTGGAAGAGTGAGCGAAGCCTGGTACGCCATAGGATAGTGTAGGGAGAAGTAGGCTGCAAGCGATCATAATTCGTGTAGATGGGGAGAGGTTACATCTGGCAGTATATAGTGCCTAAGCTGGAGCGGACAGCCTTGCATACTAAGTGAATATGGGTGGAGAAATCCAGGGAGGGGTCAAGTGTAATCCCTAGGTATTTGAAGGAGGTGACAATGTCTAAAGAAGTACCATTTTCACAGGAGAGTTGGTGTGTTTTTCAGGCAGCGGGGGTTCCAAAGAGCAATGCTTGGGATTTTGTGTAATTCATTAGGAGTTTATTGACGTTGAATCAGGATAGCATGGCTCTAAGGTCTAAGGCTAGGTCATGACTGATGTTGGTTACCACTGGGGCATGACTAAAGAAAACCAGGTCATCCACATATAGTAGAGGAGTGGAGTTTTTAAAGCAATGATTAATAGAATTGCTGTGCAGAGAGAACAGCAGGGGACCAATGATTGCGCTTTGGGGACACCAAGGGAAGTGGGGAGGTACTTAGAGAGCGAAGAACCAATTCTGACATGCTGGTGCCTCTCAGAGGGGTAGCTAGCAAACCAGGATAAGTTGTGCTCTGAGCTCCTGAGAGCACTTAATTTATTTAGAATAATGGGGTGGCTGACCATGTCGAAGGCTTTCGTGAGGTTGATAAATACCGCACCAGTGTAGTCACCTCTATTAAAAGATGAGTAAATTTCATTTGATAATGTGAGCAAAGCTGTGGTGGTACTGTGGTTCCTGCAGAAAACGTGCTGGTCAGGGCCTAGAAGGTAGTATTTTTCCAGGTATGAATTATGTTGGGTAGCAACTATTCTCTCAAGCACTTTGCTAAGAGCAGGCAGTATGGCTATGGATCTATAGCTAGATGTTAATTTCTGGTTCCCTTTTTTGAAGACAGGCACAATATTTGCCTTTTTTCAGTTAAGCGGATGAGTGCCAGAGGAGAGGGAGAGGTTAAAGATGCTGGTTAGGGGAGATGCTTGCTCACTGGCTGAGAGTTTTAAAAGTTTTGGTTCAATGCCATTGGGGCCAGCTGATTTGGCCTCGGTGATCAACTGAAGTAGTTTGCAGACCTCGTCAGTGTCACCTTGTTTACAGAGGAAGTGGGGGTGTGGCTCTGCAGGAGGGGTTAAGGAGTGAGTCAAGGTGTCCGAGTGTGGGTTTAAGGTCTTAGTGAGTGGGGAAAGATCAGAGAATTGTCTGTTGAAGGCATTTGATATGGTTATGGGGTTATTACAATTGACACTGTGTATTTTGAAGTCTGACGGAGTCGCAGGATTGGAGTACCCAATGGATTACTTGATGTTGTTCCAGTAATGGAGGAGATTATTATGTGAGGAGGCAAGCATTGTTTGAAAGTAGTTGCTTTTGCTTTGCTGAATGACTTGCTTACATTTTTTCCTTAAATACCTATAGTTAGCCTAGTCAGAGCAGGAGCTGGTAGCTTTAAAGGAGGCCCAGCATTTGTCTCTCTCTTTTAGGAGAGATAAGATAGGATGTATAAGCCATTTTGTTTTCTGACCCCAGACTCTCCTGGAGGTGAGAGGAGCATGCATATCCTGGAGTTTGAGCAGGATTGTATTGAAATGGCAGATAGCGAGGTCAATGTCGGAGGTGGTCCATAGGTATGTCCAGTCTTGACTGGTCAGTTCTGAGTTGAATAGGGCAGGGTCAAGAAGTGAGTAGTTATGAAAGTGGATTATTCGAGGTTGGGCACTGGGTATTTTAGAGTGCCAGGTGCAGTAGTCTGGAGAGTTATGGAACTGGGGAGCATACCGGCAGAACAGAATTTGACAATATTAGGAAAAAGGATTCAGGCAATGAGGGTGGCAGTGAGGGCATTGTTAGAAAGTCTTGTAGGCTGTGTGATTACTTGAGTGAGCAACAGGTTGTTGAGCAAGAGTTCAGCAGTATAGTTGGTGCAATCAAGCCAGTTGATGTTGAAGTCCCCTAAAATGACATAGTCGTTATTACTTACCATAGGGCCTAATATGTAATGAGGAAAGAAAGCTCGCTTTGTCTGGTGGCTGGAGGCAGATGAAGACAGAAGATGTACAGCTTTTTGGAGTTACGTTCCTGGACATAATTCTAGGGATGAGGTCTGTGAGTGTGTGTGGGGGGGATAATGGAAGTGAAGTTTAGTTGAGATTTAAAGTATATCATGGTGCCACCTCAACATGTGGGGGAGGGCCCATCACATCTAATAAAGCTATAACCAGCTATGTCGCAGAGTGTATTGGATACTGAGGGTTTGAGCCAGGATTCTGTTAGGCATAAAATATCAGGTTGGTAGTGGGAGATCCAGATTGACAATTCACTTAAATTGCATGGCAGGTTTCTAATGTTGATATGGACTATTTTTAGGTCTTTCACCCCATGCCGGGGTTGGAGGGGGGGAAGAGGTGTTAGTTGGAGTAGGACCTTGGTCGGGTTCAATATCACCAGCAATTAGGAGTAGTAGGCACAACCAGAGGAATAGCACCATAAGTTTGAGGTATTTAACCTGTTTAAAATCAAATGAGAGGGTGTTTTCTTGAAATAGCGTAACATTGAGAGCCACATTCTAGGAGTGTCGAAAGCAGGAGTGGACTGAGGTCACTGGGAGTGCCAAGGTTATTAGACATGGTGAAATCAGTGGTGGTGGGTGGGGCACATAAATATAGTGGGGAGACAGGAATAGTGCCAGTGATATACAGTAGAGTCAGGAGGATAGTGGTGGAGACCAGAGCAGTCAGGGAGAGACGATGTTGTTGCTGGGAGGCCATTGGACGAGGCAAAGGTGTAAGAGAAGAGACCAAACAAAGGTTGCTTTGGGATAGGTATCACATGCAGTGCTAGTGCTTGATAGCTTAGTTTATGTGTCATTAAATGTCCTGGTGTGAACCAGCAACCTGTCAGCCTAATGTGTTGATGTCGACTTTATGCATTCTCCGTCACAGAAATAAATGTTAAAAAAAAATCCTCTTAGAGACATGTTACAAGATTCACACTAAAACATAATTCATACTCAGCAGCGGGAGTATGGAATTTTTCTTGTTAAGAGATCTATCCCTGACTTTGTCTTGGTCTGTGAGTGGCCCCTCCCCATGCCTAGCAGTGGACTTACAGCAGCACAGAGTCTGCTGGCATGGGATGTCACTGAATTGGTGCCTGACTTTGATAGTGTATTTACAAGTAATGGATGTCTTGTTGTTGGCACAGTGCAGTTTGCCAGGTCATCCATTTGTTGGCCTTATATGTTGAACCCACCACTGATTTCCTTCTCGACCATGGCATGGGTCACGGGTAACAGTGGGGAGGCTGAGATTATTTCACTCATTGCTGTATTATACCTGGAAACACTGATGTTAGTCAGTTACTGATTAGGTTGCGGACCTCACCATTCTCAAAGTGTGCTCATCATGAAGCTTGGATGAGAAAGATGTAATGTGGTTGTGTTTCCTCCTATTTGTGCAGATCTGGTTCAGACCCCAATGCAGCCCCTTGGATCACCTGCAGGCCCTATTCATAGGCACTGTTTAAGGGCACATATGCTAGCTGAATGGGAATGGATTGCTGGTACATGAATGCTATGTGATGTACATGCTGGGCCATTGGAGATCTTAGGGCTCAGCTCCGGGCAGCATGAGCAGAGATTGCGCGCCTCAAATTTCATATTCAAGAGGAAATACATTATAAGAACCACCCGCCATTTCCCCAACATCCAACAGAAGAACCTCAACCGCAGAGGGTAGTTGGTCCAGGAGGTTGGCAGGTGGTTAGGAGGGGCAAATCGGATACCCCATCACTCTGTGCTTCCAACATGTTGCCTCCAAAACCATATAAACACTACAAACAGGTATCTGCCTCTGTCTCTGAAATCAAACAAAGGGCAGAGGACACTGCAGAGCAGGATACTGCAGCACAGGAGCTAGCACAACAAAACTCACCCAAATCAGAAACCAAAACAAAAAAGCAAAAGGAAATCCAAAAACTTGATCATAGGAGACTCTATGATTCGAGGAGTTGATACCCATCTCCAGCCAGTGGTAATGGTCAGATGTCTCCCAGGTACATCAGCGTGGAGAGACACTGACCGCATTGCTAAAACTGTTCACAAAGCAGGAGAAAACATTGACGCTCTTGGTACACATAGGGACTATTGATCTCAGCTCTGCTGCCATTGGGGAGACTGAAGAACACCTGACCAGGCTGGGTGACAAACTATCATCCATTTCATCCAGCATCTCCTTCTGAGATCCTGCCAGTCTGGGATGGGGGGCAGATGGACGGAAAGTCATTGAAGGGGAGATAGGGGAGCTAAACATGTGGCTCAAGGGCTGGTGCCAGGAAAAAGGACACAGATTTGTAGGGAACTGGCAACAGTTCTGGGAGCGAAAGTTCTTTAAATTTGATGGACTGCATCTGACTAAGGAGGGAGTCAGTGCATTGGGACAGAAGTTTGACGTTTTTGCAGAATGTTTAAACTAGCAAATGGGGAGAGGGGTGCAGCACCCCATACGTCAAATGGGAAGAACACCCCTCCCCCCCCTCAGCTAGTGGTCAAACAGGGATTCAGCATGTTTGCAGTTCATTTGCTTTACCAGGTAAGAAAAAAGGTCCGTCTCCCCATACGACGCACAGGGGAAATGCCAAACCTCACCCAACAACTAACACACCAAAATCTGGCCAATGGAAAATCATGTACACAATGCTCACAGCCTGGGAAATAAGATCCCAGACCTGCAGGCATAATGTCAGAGGCTAAACTGGACATAGTAGCAATAGTGAGACGTGGGTTTACCAGTAACCACACTTGGGAGACTTCAGTACCTGGCTATGTACTGTTCAGAAGAGACTGAGGTGCAAAAAGGGGAGGTGGAGTGGCCCTGTATGTCAATGAAAATATCAAAGCTACAGAAATTCAGAATACACATAAGGAGCCAGAAGAACTGTGGGTCACCCTGAAAACAGGAAATGGGATAGCCATAAGAACTGAGGTTGTCTACAGGCCCCCAGACCAGGGGGAGGACATAGACACATTACTGTTAGAAGATATACAAAACATGACAGCTAAAGGGGAGGTTCTGATAATGGGAGACTTCAACATGCCGGATACAGATTGGTCAATACCAGCAGGAACATCTGCCAGAACTAGACACAGGGTGGATTCTCTGCAGGGGGAGGGCCTCAAACAACTGGTACATCAACCCACAAGAGACAGGGCTATCCTAGATCTAGTACTGACTAACAGGGAAGGGATCACAGATCTCCAGGTAAAAGGTCACCTGGGGGCCAGTGACCATCACATGGTGTGGTTCAATTTGGCCACTACATCTAAATCATCCCATTCCAAGGCAAAAATATGGGACTTCAGAGGAGCTGACTTTGATAAGATGGCCAACAGAGTTAAGCTAGCCCTGGCAAAAAGAAACACAGGTGAGGGGGTACAGGCAAAGTGGGCAAGGATTAAGGATGCAATACCTGAAGCAATATCCCATTGTGTTAGACAGAAAAGGAAGTGCAAAAGAAGAAGGAAACAACTTTGGTTCTCAAATACAGTAGCAGAAAAGGTCAGAGCCAAAAGGCTGGCCTTCAGAAAATATAAGAGAACACAGCGGGATGATGATAGGGAGGCATACCAAACTGCCCTAAGGGAAGCTGGGAAGGCAGTAAGACAGGCAAAGTCCCAAACTGAGGAAACACTAGCACGAACAGTAAAAGAAGGTGACAAGACTTTCTATAGATACATTAGTGAAAGGAGAAAGTCCAGAGGGGTTATTGCTAAGCTCAAAGGAGAAAAGGGGGACATGTGAGGAGGAGGATCCTGTAAAAGCATCTATCCTAAATAGATACTTTTGCTCAGTATTTACTGAAGAGAAGGTAGCGCAGGGCCCCAGCTCAGCACCATGGACACGGGGGAGGGAGGTGAGCACTACTCCCTTCACAAAAGAAAGGGTCCTACAAGACCTCGCTAAGCTCAGGGTGGACAAGGCAATGGGACCTGATGGCATACATCCCAGGGTACTTAAGGAGCTAAGGGTGGAACTGGCAGAGCCATTAGCAAAACTGTTTAGTGAGTCTCTGAGCACAGGAGAGGCCCCAGAAGGCTGGAGAAGGGCTCATGTGATCCCGCTCCACAAGAGTGGTAGCAGGGAGGAGGCAGAGAACTACAGACCAGTCAGTCTTACCTCAGTAGTGGGCAAGATTATGGAGGCACTCCTTAAGGAAAGTATAGTGCAACACCTGGAATCCATAGGGGCACAGGATCCAAGACAGCATGGGTTTACAAAAGGAAGGTCCTGTCAAACTAATCTCATAGATTTCTTTGACTGGGTAACCAGAGTGGTGGACCAAGGGGGAGCAGTTGATGTCGCTATCTTGACTTCAGCAAAGCTTGACACTGTTCCGCATAGAAGATTGATAAATAAGCTGGGTAGGCTCGGGTGGGTCAGAAGTTAGTCAACTGGGCGGCAAACTGGTTGACGGACAGAAACAGAGAGTGGTGGTAAATGGTATACAGTCAGAAGAGATGCAAGTCACAAGTGGGGTCACTCAGGGATCAGTCCTGGGGCCAGTCCTCTTCAATATCTTCATTAGTGACATTGCAGATGGACTAGAGGGTAAGGTTTGTCTGTTTGCAGATGACACCAAGATCTGCAACAGAGTAGATGATCCAGATGGGGTGGGCAGAATGAGAAGAGATCTGGAAAAAACTAGCAAAATGGTCAGAAAAGTGGCAACTGGGTTTTAATGCAAAGAAGTGCAAGATCATGCACATAGGGAAGAGAAACCCTGAAGCCACCTATAGGCTGGGAGGGTTGTTGCTGGCAGTCACAAAGGAAGAAAGAGACTTGGGCATCATCATCACCGATGACCTGAAATCATCCAAGCAGACCTCTAAAGCAGTAGGTAAGGCTAGGGGGATGTTCGAGTGTATTAATAGGGGTATCACAAGTTGTAAGAGGGAGGTAATAATCCCCTCTTTACAAGACACTGGTTAGGCCCCATCTGGAGTACTACGTGCAGTACTGGAGGCCACACTTTCACAAGGACATTAACCAAATTGAGGCAGTCCAGAGAAGGGCAACCAAAATGGTGCAGGGACTGCATCAGAAGACATATGAGGACAGATTAACGGAGCTCAATATGTATACCTTTGAGCAAAGGAGGGAGAGAGGTGATATGATCGAGACATTCAAACACCTTAAGGGCATTAACAAGGTGAAAGAGTCTATCATGTTTAAATATAAGAAAAATAGCAGGACAAGAGAACACGGCATGAGATTAGAGGGAGGCCGATTAAGGGGGAATGTGAGGAAATTCTTTTTCACAGAAAGGGTGGTGGATGCATGGAACAGCCTACCTCAGGAAGTGGTGGCTATGAATACAGTGCAGGGCTTCAAACAGGCATGGGATAGGCATAAGGGAGCAATACAGATGAGTATGAATAGATAGGCCACTGACAGAGCAAAGGCCGATGGCGCATTTATAAGGTAGAAAAGGAAACGGGCAGACTTGATGGGCCTTGCAGTCCTTATCTGCCGTCAACTTCTATGATTTAGGGGGGTGTATGCCCTAATACCGGGTTGAACCACATCATGGGCTGATCAGCTGCTTCTGACTGACACAGGCACATACACATTGAAGTGAGAGTCAATAATTAAGAAGAAGGGGCATTCAAAGCATTGGTAGGGAATAAGGGAGAAAATGTTACTGATGGTTAATAAAATGTTAAAATGGCCGCTCAGTGACTACGCAGCTCTGTCTTTTCCTTTGACAGTTTTGTGGGCATACTACTAAACAACTTGGCAGGAATCAACTACCTGCCAATCTTGTATGTTAATGTTGATGTACCCCACCAATAACGAGATAGCACTACAACACACCTAAAATTTCCCTTTCTTCCCTCACAACTGTGCACACTGAAACATCTTGGCTACTGAGCTAAGATAAAGTAACCACAAAATGCAACTCCCTGCACAGAGGCTAATGTCATATTTGTCCTCTTCGTGTTACTTACAAGATATACATGTAAAAACCACCTGTGCTCCAAATTATGGGAGAATGGTACTTTACTTACAACAGTCTTGTCCCTGTTTATTTACAGTTCAGTTCATAAGTTTTCTCTTCCATCGCAACTGTCCAGAGTTTTCTGATAGCACAGAGTTTCTCAGTAGTTTCTTTCACTGCACTGTTGCCTGCTCTCCATTGCTATGCACTCAAGTAACTAATATCTGAATATGTACATCTTGCTGCTATCTAACCATCCATTGGTCGTTTATATCTTAAACCCACATTCAACTGTCTCCTTGACCATGACATGGGTCACAGGTAGCAGTGAAGAGATGGATTTTGTTTTGTATTCTGATGTATTACCCCCAGACTCATACTAAATTGTTGGAGTCGCACTTTACTGAATTAGCACTACAGAGCAAGTAAACAGGTACTGTTGGTACAGACTTTACTGGGGTCTTTCTCAGACTCTGTGTCTGATTTACAAGGGGCTTACATGAAGAAAACAGAATGAGTTGGAATAAATCATATGTATACTGGACTGGTTGACGCTAAAGCTCCTAGACTTACCAGACTTATAGATCCTACCTGCAAGCTTAAACAGCACAAATACCTACTACTCTCATATACATTTACTTGTAAACTCTTTCCCAAAAATTCATTGGAGAAACACCAATGGATGGTTTTTTTTTCCCTCTTGTCTTCGTGTGTTGGCTCTGAATGACATACTGGCAAATCTCTGTATGGATATGGTTGTACCCCTCTCTGATATTAAACGTGTCTATAAAATGAATCACATCTCTCTAAGTGGGAAGTGTCTTAATTTGTTTACTGATTAAAATTGTCTTTTATGTCCAGTTATGTTTGACACATCTATCCAAGTTTGTTACCTACCCATGTGGGGGTCCCAGCCCCTTGAAATATTCTCATACTATCGTTAATAATCATTCTTTGTTTTCCTTTTTGAATTGTTGAAAGGTGCAAGCCTCAAAGTATAAAGTTCTTCTACCGATAACAACTAGAGGGGAATAACACCTGCAGTGTACAAGGGTAGAGGGAAGGGGAGGGGGCAAGAAGGGAATTCTCTATAACATGTTATGTTTTGTTGTAATGTTGAAGTTCCTACAAATGGAGAAAGGGTCATCACCAAGTTTCTTAATACATGGTGATGCTAGTGTGTTTAATGTTAGTAAAGTTTTGACAAAGTTATTAACACTAGCCAATGTGAGCGGGGGAGGGGGCAACGTTTTTAAGGGATATGTTAGTTTTTTACAATGGTGTTTTCATGCTTATAAAAAAACAGCTTCTGCATACAAACTTCAAGATTCTTATGTGCAATAGTTATCCTGATGCAAATCTAGATATTTCAATCATTATTGATAATGGATAATACACGTAAGGTTTGCTCATGGAACGTTAATGGATTATATTTACTATGTCTCATTTTTTCCCTATCAGAAACCTGGTTATAAATCACCATTATAACCCACGGGTTATAACAGCAAACATGCACCAGATTTCCCTAGCTCTGCGCTGGCACCAGCTATGGCTGTTCTCTTCTTTAGCACCAGCTGCCAATGGATGGAGACTTTACCGCTACTCGGACTTGGCAATGAGTTCTTAAAAAAAAAAAAAACATTGTGTTAATGTCCTGTAAACTGTCCTGTTTTAAAACAAATAAAAAAAAAGAAAAAAGGCTAATCTTGCTGCTGCTTTGGACTGTAGACCAAGCTGAAATCCAACAGGTCTGCAGTCACATAGGAACATCTTTTATTTTATATAATTGAGCTGAAAAAAATGATACCTAGCAATTCTATAAAATAAAACATGGGGCTGTGTGTAAAACTCAGATTTTACACTCACCCTCTGTGTTGGAAGTTGAAATAACCCCCTTGAGCTTCACTCTCAGGGTTTATGTAAAATCCAACATCTTGGGTGTGTATAAAATTATCATTAAAGGGGAACTGTCATCAACATTTATTGTTTATTGTTTACTTGTTTGGACACAATTGTAAATAAGAATACTTTTCTTAACTTGCTATCCAATAAATGAATGATGAATGAATGGAAACATACATGAACAGGGGTTCTTAATGTCTGAAAGACCATAAACAGTTAATTTGAGTGAGCCATTGTGTTTATCTGTGAGTCTTTGCAGTCCAGTGTTATTCATATGTAAATCAGCCTGTAATTAAGGGCTGGGGCAGCCATGTGTTTTAGGCTGCTGACAGGAAATGATGTCACCGAGGATCTTGGCCCTCCATTGACTGTAGGTTAAATAGGAAATTGTCTTTTTTATTAAGGGTGTTTTAAGGTGTTAATTACAACATTTTCTACATTTATAATACTTGTTTTGTATGTGCATTGAACCTAGCGAGTTATCACTTTTACATTTCAATCTGTTAGTAAAAATAATCCATCTTTAGGGTTGCTTTAACCTCTAGGCTATACTGCCAGCTGATTATCAAAAAATACACATCTCAAGTCTGGCTCTGTGGTGCCAACAGGTATTGGGGCCCCATGTCAGGATTTCTAAACCCTGTCTGTGTTCATGTCAATACAGATTTCTGGGGTTGCTACAGCACTAACCTCCGTCTTTTTCCATTCCCTCTCTTACAGCCTTTTCTCTTACAATTTCGGGTGTGAACTCAGGTCTATAAGATTCAAATGTGGCTACATACCTACTGGCCTGGCATCATGGGGGCAGCCTTGAAATGTGACGTTTTTGATTGTTAGCTGACAGCGCAGCCTAGAGGTCAAAGCAAAGAGCTGTGAACACGCTTCATTCATCCATCAGAATGGGTTTTGATTCCATTGTGCTCTACTTGTATATTGTGTGACCAGAGCAAGTCACTTAACCTCCCTGTGCTCCCAAAACACACACAGGAACAAGCTGTAGCGTTGTGTTTTTCCTGAACAAAGACAGTAGAAACACTCTGAGCATGTGTTATGATTCTGAAAATATTATGCTCTTTCTATCCAAATTTGACTTGAAAAGAAAAAATAGGACACCATTACTTGTTTATTAATTGCAAAAACATACAGATGGACAACACAGTTCAAACATGCATTACCTGAAATGCATTATTAAAAGAGTATTTTACTTCTTTTGATGAAGTTAAAAGTATAACAGTTTCTTACTGAAATACTTTGGATAGAATGAGATTTTCTACCTTAAAGGAAAAAAATCAGTCTGGTTGAACCTGCTGCCCATACCCTTCAAGCGTGTCTTACACTCTGTAGCTATGCCGATGGACCACGACTTTCCAGAATGCCATTCCCACTGCAATGTAAAAAAAGAAAGAAAACCAAAACAAACAAAAAAACAAAGTGAGAGACGTGTGTGTGTGTGTGTGTGTGTGTATAATGTGTGTGTGGTGTGTGTTTGTGAAGGGTGTGTGTGTGCATCTCTGACAGAAGTGCTACACTAACTGAACTGTGCTGAAAGGGAAAAAAAATTAGCACCATTAGTTAAATAAAATAATATATGGGTGGGTGGGCAGGAGTAAAAACAGAATTTTGCTCACACTCTCAGGTGTGGGATGCTTTTATAAACCACTTGAACTTTGCCATCAGGGTTAATGTAGCATCCCACACCTCGGGTGTATGTAAAACTTTGGTTACACACACAAACACACATATATTACTCTATATATCAATAATGCAGTTCAGATTATGCTTTTTTCAGCAATGTTTTCCATCCATGTGCTTTTGCAATTAATAAACAATTAATGGTGTCCTATTTTTTTTCTTTTCAAGTCAAATCTGGATAGAAAGAGCATAATATTTTCAGAATCATAACACATATTCAGATTGTTTCTACTGTCTTTGTTAAGGAAAAAACACACAGCTACATCAGATACTTCCTCACACTACCTCTGAGCCGTCCCCCCTCTCTCTTTGGATTGTACCCCCTTGTTCTTCCACACCTCTTTTTCTGAAAGATGCTACCCTCTTGGACTTTGTTCATTCCCTTGAGGTATTTGAAAGTTTCTATCATGTCCCCCCTCTACGTCCTTTCCTCGAGGCTATACATCTTAAGCTCTTTTAGTCTTTCTTCATATGTCTTCTGGTGCAGACCCCGCACCATTTTGGTTGCCCTCCTCTGGACAGCCTCCACCCTGTCTATGTCTTTGCGGAGATGGGGTCTCCAGAACTGTACACAGTACTCCAGATATAGTCTTACCAGCTGTCTGTACAGAGGGCCAACAACTTCTGTTTTCTACTGGTGATGCCTCACCCTATGCATCCCAGTATCCCCCAGCCTTCCTTACTGCCTTCTCACATTGCTGGCCCTCTGCAATGTCACTTATAAAGACATTAAAAAGGACCGGCCCCAGTACTGAACCCTGCGGTACCCCACTAGTAACCCTCCTGTCTTCACTATGGACTCCATTTACTACTACCCGCTGTGTCCTGTTGTCCAGTCAGTGTTTTACCCAGGTTACCACCCTGGGACCCACTCCCAGGCTGGCTAATTTGTTTATTAATCTTTTGTGCGGGACTGTGTCAAATGCCTTGCTAAAGTCTAGGTAGGCCATGTCCATAGCCCCTCCCTGGTGTACTACTTTGGTCACCCAGCCAAAGAAATCAATTAGATTTGTTTGACATGACCTTCCTGCTGTGAATCCATGCTGCCTTGAGTCCTGTGCCCCACTGGCCTCTAGGTGCTCAACAGTTCTTTCCTTCAGAAGTGATTCCATCATTTTACCTACCACTGAGGTCAAACTGACAGGTCTGTACTTACCTGCCTCTGCCTTGCTCCCACTTTTGTGAAAGGGAATCACATCTGCCCATCTCCAGTCCTCAGGTACCACACCATCCTCCCATGATTTATTAAAAGAGGGTAGTCAGTGGTGTTACTAGTTCTTCCCTTAGTTCTTTTAGAATTCTGGGGTAAATTCCATCAGGCCCCATTGCTTTATCCACCTTCAATTTTAAGAGTTCTTTCAGAACCCTTTCTTCTGTGAAAGGACTAATATCAACCCCCCTATCCAGAGTGCTTCTATTGACTGGATTAGGTATCTCCCCCTGCTTTTCCATTGTGAAATCGGAGCAGAAATATTCATTCAGTATCCCTGCTTTTTCACTGTCGCTCTCTGCCCAACCACCATCCTCTTTATTCAGCCTCAGTATCCCTGTCTTCGTCTTTCTTTGCTCCCTAATGTACCTATAAATGGTTTTATCCCCCTTCTTAACTGAGTTGGCTATCCTTTCCTCGGTTTGGGCCTTTGCTATTCTGACTGCCTCCCCCACTTCCTTCTGCTTTAACTGGTACAGTGCTCTGTCCTGCTCCTTCTGTATTTCCTTACACTTTCTGAATGCTATTTTTTTCTCCCTTACCTTCCCCGCCACTTCTTTTGAGAACCATAGTGTTTTTTTCTTTCATTTTGATTTGTTTATTTGCTTCACACAAAGGCTTGTTGCCTCTGTGATGGCAATTTTGATGTTTTCCCATTGTTACTGCACCCCACCTTCTTGCCTGTTTGCTAGTGCTTTTCTGAGGTACTCTCCCATTTTGGCAAAATCAGCCCTCCTGAAGTCCAGTACCTTCACTTTTGTGTGGCTTGACTCTACAGCTAAGTTTATCGTGAGCCACACTGTTTGGTGATTGCATGTTCCAGATGGCTACCCACTTCAAGATCAGAGATCCTCTCTCCATTCCTATTTGAGAGTATCAGACAGGTAGAGAGTGCACTCGTTACTCCCACTCAGCAAAGGCGGACGCACATCTTGACCTTGCCGTTGTCTCACAGTCTTTGATACCTACCACAAAGTCAGTTACTCATGTCCCTCTAGTTATTTCAGACCACTCACCTATTTGTATAGTATTTATATAGTATTCTCGGGAATGGGTCACCAGACACGAACAAGGCATGGAGACTCGAACCCACCTAGCTTAAAAAAAAAAAACTGACTTCCAGTGCTTTGGAAAAGATCAGATCACACAGTACTTAATTAATAATTCCAAGAGTCAGACTACCGCAGTGGTAAGATGGGATATCCTAAAGGCTATAATACAAGGGGCCATTATATCTTACACTTCATACAAGTGTATTGAAGATAAAAAAATTATGCGATCTAGAGAATAAAATATAAACAGCTGAAAAAGTCCATTCTGAGCTACCTACAGTATTTCTGAAAGATACTGCTACTACCTGCAAGGCCTAAAGTGGGAGTACAACACAGCACATAGTACAGAAATAGAGAGAGCCCTACTGTTAATACAGACAGGAAATTACTTTTCTTTTTAAACTTTATTTTTTATTGGTTTAGATAACTAAGCCAGCCAGTAAGCAATACAATTAATGACATTCATAATATTGTATACACACCAAGAGTAATCTAAGGTGTCACATATATGTTAGCTTCAGGATTGAAAAAAAAAAAAAAAAGTAATTAATTTATGGTTCCATGCCATAACAGCGATCGGGCAAGTGTATGTCACCGAAAATAAAAACGTCGATGTACACTCACGGTGAACACAACTGCACTGACTCACATCTCTATGTATGCAGGGGGCTGCACCCCCTGCACCCTCCTAACCACAGATTCTCAACTCGGGGGGGGCTACATGTTGGGAAGGGGGTAAAACTTGCAAAAAAAATGAAATTCCCACTGACCACAAAATTACTCTCGCTCCCCAGACCCAAAACCCTGTACCCTCCCAACCACAGCCAGCTACCCTCTCCACCATGCCACACAGCAGCTTGGCAGCCTTCCACTGCACTGCCTCCCACATACCTTCCCTCTTCTTCCATTCCCTGTAGTTGTTCCAGTTGCCTTCCCTTTCGCCCATCGCTACCATTTCAGGGCAGCCCAAAACACAGGCACTGAGTCTAAGTCGCTCTTATTTGAGTCCCTCAATCTCAGTTGCCCATATGATGGTATACCTTAATTTATTCTACATCATATGGGGTACCAGCAGAATGAAGTAAGTTTCAGATGAAACTATCCAAATAATTATAGAAGCTTGGCCATGCCACAACCGTGGGCTACCTAAAAGAGAATACATGA
This sequence comes from Neoceratodus forsteri, assembly GCA_016271365.2. NCBI lineage: Eukaryota > Metazoa > Chordata > Ceratodontiformes > Ceratodontidae > Neoceratodus > Neoceratodus forsteri. Next base: position 1,128,816,373 of record CM028129.1, on the reverse strand, counting down.
GATGGGGATGCAGGGGGAAAATGGTTAGCTTGGCAACTGCAAAGTAGAGAAGGAGCCAAGAACATAGCTAAGATAATATCTACTGAGGGTAAAATCACTCACAATGATGAAGAAATAGGACAGTGCTTTCGATCCTTCTACAATACCCATTACACTTCAGAAGCTAACCCCACTTTTGCTCAAGTAAAGGATTTCTTCAAGGAAGCCACACTGCCTACCATAGACATAAAAAGTCAAAAGCAAATGGAGATGCCCCTAAATTGGGAAGAAATAAAATGTGTAATTTCACATCTCGAAGGAGGGAACGCTCATGGGCCAGATGGATTCTCTATTGACTTCTTTAAAATATTCATTGAAAGAGCCTCTGGCAGAAATGATTGAAGAATGCTTAAAACAAATGGCACACTCCCCCCCCCCTTCCATGTGGTCAGCCTTTATTACTGTCCACCCTAAGGTGAGCAAAGATCCTCAACAATGTCCCTCATACTGGCCTACATCTCCTCCAACAGCTGATTATAAACTAGCAGCATGACTAATAGTTGGCAGACTTAAGAAAGTCCTGCCTGATATAATTCATGAGGATTAAACGGGTTTTGTAAAAAGGAGACAAGGCAAATGAATTTTTAGGAGAACCCTCAATATTGTATGGAGTTGGGCTAGAAAAACTACCAAAGAGAGAGCAGCGGTATGGGCCTAGATGCAGAAAAGGCATTTGACCATGTGGAGTGGGGGTATATGTTTGAGGTTCTTAGGTCCTTTGGAATAGGGGAAAACTTGCTCAGATGGATCTGTACTCTTTACAGCCAACAATCTGCCCAAATACTAGTTAGTGATATTCTAAGCAAACCTTTCTGACTGTCTAAGGGTATGAGGAAGGGGTGCCCACTTTCTGCCCTATTATATGTAATATCATTAGAACCCTTAGCAGCTATTTTTTGACAGGATAATAGAGTAGAGTGCTTGCAGGTAGGAGATAAACACCACAATGTAGCTGTCTTGCAGATGACCTGCTAGTATATTTAAAAGACCCACAAAAAGACCTCCCTGCTCTCCAAGATATTTTAATGGAATATGGAAATATTCCCAGCCATAAGACAAACTGGACAAAAACTGAACTACTCATCCTAGGAGGCATCAACTCAGACCTAGTAGCCAATACCCCACTCCAGCCAAAAGCTGTTAACTCTCTGTAATATCTGGGTATGTACATATCTAATAAGGCATCTGAATTATACAAATAAAACTATACAGGTTTGTTGGATGGTGTCAGAAGGGACTGTGAAAGATGGGAAGGACTCCCCATCAGCCTTATAAGAAGGGTAAAACACTATTACAATGAACATTCTCCCTAATTGTTTGTATTTATTTCAGAAAAAAAATGACTATATGTATTTAAGCTCTAGCACTTTTACTAGATTAGCACATGAGTTTAATGATGTGTGATTAGCTTGTTATTTAAGGGTATCCACACCAGAGGGCATTATCTTTGACAAAGGGTATCCCATAATGCTGGCAATCATCGATGGGCGATCTCTGAAAGAGCGACACAGTCGTGGCACCTGTGGATGTGGCGATTGGAGGAGCTGGGCGACTGGATGGTGGGGTGGGCGAAATAGCGACCAGATGTTGCTGTACGTCAATGTGCGTGGGGGGGGGGAGCGAGCATGCTGAACATGGGCTGGGAGGGGACAGAGGAGCTGTAGGGGGTGGCACTACAGTGGCCTGCCAAGCTGCATCATGGTGTCGGGGGTTGTTCCTTGGCTGCAGCAGGTATGGTACTGGGTTCGGGTCTGGGCATGGGTGCCTTTTGCAGTGCCCAGCCCCAATTTTTTTTTCTCTGACTTGCCCCCCAACATGCCCCCCCGGAGTTGAGAATCCTTAAGTGGGGGGGTGGAGAGCACAGCCCTCTGCATAAACAATAAAAATCTATGTCCCCAGCGCCATGTTGCTATGCGCCAGGGAGTCCATCACCGAAAAAAACTTTCAGTGATGTGACTTCACTGTGGTCGATCGCCATTATCACAAAAACCTTGACAAAGCCCACGATTGGGTGAAACGTGAGACGTATTTTTCTGATCTCTGTAACTTGCACCCGAAAGGGTTGTAACTCTTTGCGTGTACCAAGTAAAATTTAAAAAATGCAAACTGCATACTGGACTTATGATATTTCTTCATGTGGTGAGTGCCGAGACTGGTTGTGAAACTTCATATAAGGAGTATTCAAGATTTCAAATAACCTGTCTATTTTTCTGCAGTCCTGATGGAGTGAAGGAAAAAAATAACCAAATTGTCTTTGTATGCTATTGTTGGTATAGGTTTCTTATTAATTTTAGGAGCATCAAATGCTCCATTAGTGACAGATAACAAAACTTAATCGATATATAAACTGAACAAGAGTGGAGCAATTAAGCAACCTTGCTTCTCTCCCTTATTGGAGGAGAATGGTTAGGCAGGTTCCCGTTTCTAGAATAATGAATATAAGTTTTAGTATTTGAGTATAGGGCAATTATTATTCACAGTAATGAATTGTCTATCCCTTTTCTTTTCAGAAAATCACTTGATAAGTGGAGTGATGTACATAAGAGGAGGTATTATACCTTGGAACTTGCCTTGGGGTGATTTATAGCCCTCGCCTGTACCATAAATCCACCCTTCAGCAAGTTACTGTGATAAAATACCAGCTCTTGAGCACCTTATTCCTTACATGATCACCAGGGGAGTTCCCCATTGCACATCATTTTTATACAAACATGTTGCTATCATTGAGAATGAAGAACTGATTAAACCAAATTGTGCTTCTTACAGCGACAGAGGGACAGACTACATTCCCTCGCCCCGCCAGCACTAGGATCCCAGACATGATCCATTATGATGGAGGATGAGAAACTGTTATTAAAACCTTCGGCATGAGGTAAGTAAATCTGCATCTTTGGTTTCTGTAGAAAGGCCAGTCTAGGCTTAACATTTTGAAATTATATATATTACTTCCTATAAAAAAACAAGTAAATATTTTCCCTTCTCAGCTATCCCTCACTGAGTTGAACTTTCTTCTCTCAGCCACCCAGAACTCTTTGACTGTACAGAGAGAGGAGAGTGCTTTCCACATGTCAATGAGATTCATACCTCTCAACTGACCTTTATTAAAAGCTAGTGAACTGCTTGAAATTAATAACATTCAAAAGCAGTGAACCATTACTTCAGGTATCTGAAGTGCCTTTTTTGTTTACCCTTTTCCTAATTAGAGGATTTTCTACCTGAAAATACCTTGTGTGATGTGTGGAACAGTACTCTACCTGGAGGCTGACATGGCTAGTTAAGTTCCTCCTCGTACATCATCTGCCCTGCGATCTCACTCTCTGGTACGTCACAGCTGATTAAGAAGAGCCATTCCCTTCTGCAAGCCCCACCCCTTGTGATGCCACAATAAGTAAGTCACAGTGCTGATGAGGTAAGAGGAAGATAACTACTGTAGGCAAGTCAGTCTCCAGGTAAAGTGCTGCTCATCACATCACATCTAACACTGTCAGGTAGAAATCCTTCTAATGAGCAAATGGAAAAAGAAAATATTTCTGAAATACTGACTACATTTAAGAATTAGTAACATTTTCTGCCTTCTGTTTTTTGCACTACTAGTCCTTTAAGTGTGGTGTACTTGCTATTTAACATTACAGTTCTCTTGTCCCTGTTAGATAGCCACAGTGAAAATACTTGGGACAGCATCTTCTTAGCCTTTGTGCTGCATGAACAGGGTTTGTGCTGCCTACAGTGAGGTTTGTGCCCGTGTACACTGAACTGCCTATATTGCAAGCCTCACTGTGCATAACGCAAAGTTGTTTATGCAAGAGCACCAAGGCACCACAGACACACATGTAAATTAGACAAAGCGCCAACCACCCTCACCCAAGCTCCCCCATCAGGTGTTGGTGGAAGGTGCTTTGTACTCAGTGAAACTCCTTTCTCAATTTTTCAGTGCCAGTAGAGTTTAAAATAGTATCCCTGACATCTAGTGGTCCCCCCCTCTTCCCCAGTCCCAGTGATGGTATATTTAAACATATTATCCCTGACATCTATTGGTTACCCCTCCCACTGAGTCCCAGTGCTAGTATATTTAAACATAGTATCCCTGACATCCAGTGGCTCTCCCACCCCTCTCATGGGACCACTGTCCACCCCAGGTTAGCAGCCAGCACAACTCTGTGGTCGCCTCCACAGCCAACCACCATCTGCCCTGCAAGTTCCTTACCAATGGACTACCTAATATGTAAGTACAGTCTATTGATACAGGACATTTATGCCAATAATTATTTATATATTATTACATCCCCCAGAGCCACTCATTGTGGGACAAGAGTGGTTTCATGTGCGTTTTGCTTGAATGAGAACAGCAAAGCGAAGCTGAGCTGTTCTGGCTCGAGCAGAACTTAAGCTAACTCCTCTTACCACAATGAATGAGTGGTGATGGGGACATTACTATTATAGATTGAGGGAGTGCTCAATGTTATTTTTTTTTTTTCAAAACTGTCCCAGAATGCGCCTGTTTCCAGGGCATCTGCATGTGAGATGCTCTTCATAGAATAAGAGTGTCTCACACTCAGGGGAAAGGAGCACTCCAGTTGGTTGGGAGTGCTCCTGTGATCTATACTACATGTTAGGCAGTCTGTCAATAATTGACTTATGGGGCAGATGGCAGCTTGCCAAGGAGGAGAAGGGAGGATTCTGCCAGTCACTCACCTGCGGTGGGGAGCTGGTGGGTCCTTGGAAGGGGGGTGATGCTGCTAGATGCCAGGGATACTATGTTTAAATATATTGGCACTGGGACTCAATAGGGGAGGTGGAACACTGGATGGCATGAATGCTATGTTTAAATATACCAGCACTGGGACTCTTTGGGGAAGGTGGACCACTGGACACCAGGGATACTATGTTTAAACATATTAGCACTGAGACTTGATAGGGGAAGGTGGACCACTGGACAACAGGGATGCTCTGTTTAAATATACTGGCACTGAGACTCAGTGGGGGGAGGTGGACCACTAACACCAGGAATACTACTGCAAATCCTGAAATTTTGACTCAAATCGTTTTCACTATTTTTGCGGCAGTACTAATTAGCGTTAAAATAAAGTTGCAATAATTAAAGCTATTAACACTTCTTCCATTATAGCAAATGTGGCACAAATGACTTCATGCAAAATTAAATTTGCCCAATCATGGTTCCATTTGTGTATTCACTAAAATTACTTTGTGTGAAAATAACTATACAGTATGTTTAAATATATTGCCACTGGGACTCAGGGAAGGGATGACCAATGGACACCAGGAATACTATGTTTAAATATACTAGCACTGGGACTCAATAAGGGGAAGTGGACCACTGGGTGCCAGCCATACTATGATTAAATATACTGGCTCTGGGACTCAGAGAGGGGACCATTGGACACCTGGGATACTATGTTTAAATATACCTGTACTGGGAGTCAGTAAGAGGATGTAAACCACTAGACGCCAGGAATACTAAATTGAGATATACTGGCACTGGGACTCAGGGAAAGGTGGACCACAGAATACCAGGGATACTATTTTAAAGTCTTCTAGTACTAGAAAATGGGGGTTATCAGACTACATAAGAGTGATACCCATCCATGCAGTCCAGTGGGCAAATACTTGCACCTCACTAGGAAATGAGGCCATAATGAAATGCAAATTACCTCTTGGTGCCTTGTCAGGGCAGATAGATCATTTGCATGGTAAGATTCCAATATGAGAGGCAAACAGTTGTGCCCTGTGCAAATAGCTTATTGGCTTATATGCATATGAGAAATACCTATTCTTTGATCCCAGCTGTATCCCTTTCATAGGCCTGCAGGGGGCTTTGCCTGCAGTTTGTACCTTCATTGCACTGGATGTGTATTCAAACATCAAATGCACTGGCAAATTTTGCCCTGCACACGTTCAGATATACAGCTCAGGGCACAATGGGCTACTTTGCACACAGGTAAGGGACTTTGCATGGCACTTTTCTCAAGCTTTGAAAATACTGCCCTCCAATTTGCATGTTGTATGAACAACCAGCAGAACCGGTAAAATATCTGGAGCTCTCCATTCCCTTGACTCAGTAAATGGAGCCTTTTAAAATTTTAGAGGAACCTCCACTACTTTCCTTATGCTAGGTGAAAACGTTTTTTGTGTTATGTGTTGATTTAGAATTTACCGTTGGAACCTCAGCAATATGGAAAGTTTCATGGTCTGAGTGTGTAACAATTGAAAACTATTTTGTTCCTTGACACCCAGACCACCAATCTGCTCTCTTTTTATTATGGCAAATAAAGCTTAGAGTTGCCTATTTACACATGCAGGTTTTGACCTGGAACAATACAATGTTTATGTCGGTGCATATCTTGTAAATGACTGGACATTTTACTTAAGGAGCTATCATGCCATTTGTTTTTTGTTTGTTTTTTTAACTAAAGAGGCGTGGTATAATGACTATTCGATGTTTATTCTTTGATAGCTTATTACTAAGACTTCTTGATATAAAGTACAGCACGGTTGATTTTACTTGGACAAATAACCTTGTGAGTTCCTTTGTATCAGAGAAATGTACAAATGAAAATCCCACCATTACCTCAGATTTACTGGTGTGTTACAAAACTACACAAAAAAAACTCACCTTTGTGTATAGACTGTATATACTAGTACAGTTTAAGGGGATAAGTGAAAATGTTTTGTTTTTTTATCAACGTTTTATTCTTCTTCCCATATATTAATATGTATTTGATATATCTATAAACTAATCAAACTGTAAATGGGGATGTTATTAACTGAAATTTTCTTATGACCTCATGTCTCAGGCAATTGTTAGTCACTATTAAGAATACTAATTTAGTGTATAATTTAATAATAGTATAGTGCTGGGAGCTGATAGCTAAGTATTATTTATTAACAGACACATGCACTCATATCTTATGAAGCCTGTTTAATAGGGGCCTTTGATTAAATACAATTAGGGTGACAAAATATGAAATTATTAAAGAAATATTGCAAGGAAAAGCCTGAGTGCATGCAGGATAAAGACAATTAAAGTGCCTATACCACAATCAGATTATTAGGCATTTGTTCCTGAAGCAGGCTAACTGAATAACATAAAAGTGGTTAGCAATTTAATGATTTTATAAAGAAAATCTAACTAGCATTTAATTCATGTGGTACTAAATGGACTACTACATAATACTAAGTATGCAATATGAACTAGCTGACCAGGGGAGACTTTATATTTAGCAGCTACTGATTAATGTGACCCTTGTGTATTGCTTTTACTGTAAAAGTTAGATCTAATGTGCATTTTAGAAGTTTATTTTTATTTCTCTTTTTGTAAAAATTGTAATGACCTAAGACTTGCCTACCAGACCTGCCTACTGGCTAAGAAAATTTGTCTTAACCTCACACCCTCTGCAACTCATTCCTTAATGTTGCCTGCAGTCACTGCACATTTTACGTGCAGTTCCCTCAAATCAACATTTATCGTTCCATTCTGCCATACCAACCAGGCTCAACGTGCTTTCCACACCAGGGCCCCCCCTGCTGCTAAACAACCTTCCCCCTGAAATTGCAGCTGATAACAAGCTTGGCCCATTCAAATGTAAACTCTGCCAGTACCTCACAGACCTCAGCAGTTGTGACTACTGTGCTTAGGCTTGCGGCTATGTTTCACCTCTCCCTCCTGTGCTCTCCTCCCTTGCTACCCTCCCCACTTCTCTCCACCCCTCCATCCCCTGCACTCTCTGTCTCTCTCCCATCCCCACCTACCATTCTGCCCCCTCTCACCTCCCACCTACCATTCCACCCCTTCCCACTCCTCTCCTCCTGTCTTCCCCTCCCTATCACCCTATCTCTTGTTGCTCCACCCCCAGACTACCTAGCACTTATCTTTCTGTTCTTGCACTTATGACAGTGTCAAATCCTTGACTGCCCGACCCCATTTTCCTCCCTCCCCTCTTATCCCCCACCCCTTGCTCCACTTATGTCACCCCAGGATGGTTTTCATTTGTATCTGTGTCTTGCTATATATCCACCCGTATTGTTAATTGTGCATTGTTATTTGCCACTGACTGTTTGCTACTGTGCTAGTCTATACACATGTACTGTCTTTTGTTACTAAGTTAACCTCCTGACCTGTATTGTATCTTACCTCCACTTACTTCTATGTTAACCTCCTGACCTTGTATTGTTGTATCTTACCACTGTTTTGCTTGCACCCATTGCTGATGCAGAACCTTTGTAAAAGAACCCTTGTTTCAAAGGTACTGTATTTGTAATCCTAGCAATAAATAAATAAAAAACACAATAAACGTTGGAACATTGAACTTTGAACAACCAGCAGGCAGGGGGCAACACTGTGGACAATGGCAGTTTTTTGCACAATTAATATTTTGCAAACATACGTGATTTTTGTGGTTTGGGATTTTCATGGAATAACTCCATGAAAATATGCAAGGCAATTTTGCCTAGTCCTAAAAGCGATACAAAAGTAAATTTGTAACATCAACTTCCATTCAGGTAAAATAAAATATGGACAATTTCTGTAAAAAGAAACATTACAAGCAGTTGCCAGTTAACAAAAGTGTTCTGTCCCTTTTTGAGACTGTTATTATAGTTTATGATTAGCCCTTGTTGTGTGTGGATGTCAATACTCTTCCCAAAAGTTAGTGTAGCACAGTTAGATGGTCAGAACGATGCTTACCATAGTAATTATGTCATTACTATGATACTATAACTTTTCTCATTATAGTAACTTACACCAAATGTGTCCCCTCATGCCAGCCCCTTTCAATTTTCACTTCAAATGTCCTTAACATTTTTCCATGCTGTTTCTCCCCCATCCAACCACCTGCTTGCCTACCACACAAAGATGTATGTTAATTTTTTACAGTTTAAAAAACCCACCCCATACCCAGCTGATAAATGCCCACCCAATTGCCACTTTGCTGTGTCTGATAAGTAGAAACTGTTCATGTTTTTTTTTTAAATCACATTTATTGAACAACGTGGGTACATAATTCATGTCATTTAGTGAACCTTGTTTGAATCAGCAGACATTGCAGTTTACAAATATTTAGTTCATTTACAAATCATGCAGCATTTAATTATGGCGAAACAACCCAGTAATTATCAGGTACTTGTTCTGAGGTCTAGAATGGATGTTTAATTAAGAACCCTCTTTTGTCCTTCTGCCTCCTGACCAACTTTCAGTAGTTCTCCCCCTTGCCCACCCATCTCATTCTGAAGCTAGGGATTAGGTACTTGTAGGTAATATCTATACATTATCCAGTGTACCCATCTTCTCATGAAACTGGGGATTCTCTGATTTATCTTGTCAGATAATTCTTCCATATTTTGTATTTTTTCTATTATGTCTAGCCACTGTCGGTATGTTGAGGGCTCTTCCTTTAGCCATTTTCAAGCTGTGGCCTTATGTGCTGAAGTCAACAGAATGTTCCACAAGTATATATTACCAGGACCTCTTCCACTCCAGTTGGATGAAGACCTAGTATGGTATGTGGGAGACTGAGTGGGCTATCAATCGTGAATGAGTCTTTCAACATGGCAGTGACCTGTTGCCAGAAATCTGCCAGGATCGGGTATGACCAGAGTATGTGTGAGTGGTGAGCTTGCATCTCTGTGCACTTTCTCCAGCAGGCCTGAGAGGATTGTGTGTTCAATTTCCCTTAGGTGACTGGTATGTAAAGGAAACAGGTCCTGATCGTTCAGGAAAATTCCTGCCATAAGGGGGAGCTGGTAGCTTTCAGTCCTGACTGGAAGACCGTGGTCCAGTTCTTGTCCATGAGGTCTAAGTCATTTTCTTGTGACCATTTTTGTTGTATTTGTGTAGCATGGTCACCGTGTAACGCTCTAAGGGCTTTATAGAGGGCTGAAATATACCCCTTTGTAATTTCTTGCTTCAAGATCACTTCCATGGTATCTAGTAAAGGCTTAGCTAATGGATGTTCTGGTGTTGTGCTGCTTTTTTCCAATATGTGTGTGTCTGAATCTGGAGATATCAGAAGTGATCAGAGTTGGACAGGCTGAATAACTTTTCTATTGCTTGAAAATCTAGAACAGACCACCCTCGTATGATTTGTTTTGAGAAGCAGAGTCCATTACGAACCCACCATCAAAAGGTTAGATCTACTTGAGATGGTTGAAAGGAGTCATCCTAACCAAACCAGTTAAAGGGCCAGATAAGGTGCCAATGTTGAATTTGCCCCATGTTGTGTACGCCACATTCAGGGTGGTGCTCACAGTCAAAAGGGTTAAGTCCCCATTCCTCCTTGAAAGTCTGGTCCATTGCCTTTGTGGCCTAGGGTGGTCCCTCCTGCTCTCTCTGCTCTATCATCTTCCAGTTGGCTGTGTGTTTGGGAATGGTCCACAGGAGTAGGGTTTTAAGATATGTCACTAGGTCAGGGTTTCTGAAATGGTGAGGCCAGCCTCCCAGGGGAGGCCCCAACCTGTTCCAGGGGAGGCTCAAGCAAGCCTTAAAATGTACTGTATTTTAATGTCAAGTTTTGGATGCTTCATGTGAAAGGATGCAGAAAAGTGAAAGCGAATAATGGAATGCGAATTTATGTACAAAATGGTTACCAGGAAAGACACGCTCAACAAACATTTGTTTCCTGGTATGAGATGGGGAAAATAGAATTCTAGGAAACTGTGCAAAACAAAATTCAAAATGATGTAAATGAATAAGAACAAGGTAACAACTGACCCATTATACTGGCTGCAGAAAAGCACAAATACAAAGGCTAAGCAGAGAGCTACTAGGAGCAAGAGCAGGAGGGAGCAAAATGGTCCCGGAGAAGGTGTTTAAGAGCAGGGTAAAACTGACAGAGAAAGCAATCTGACTTATGGAGGTATTTCAATGAGGGGTAAATAGAGTCCAAAAGTCAGAAGTGTGGAGCGAGTAGGCTGACCTGGGGAGGGGGGTTATACAGAGGGAGAATAATAAGTTCAATAAAATGAGAATAAACTCAACTACTCACATGCACTTCATTATATTCTTCCTGTTATGTGCAAAGCATACCTCTCAACTGTCCCTGATTTTCAGGGATGTCACTGATTTTACCTCAAATAATTACTCTGTCCCTCCTAAAAATTGTGTTTTTGTGTCCAAACAGTGGGAGTTGTAAGCACAAAATAATGTAAAACCTTAAAGTTACAGGCTTGTTCTGCCTTAGAAAATGCATTTTACACTAAGCCCCTTATTCTACCAGCTTCCTGAATTGATATCTCCAATTTTGAAGATATGTCCCTGATTTTGGTCCTTTGTCCCTGATTTATGAGGTGGGAGGTTGAGAGGTATGGTGCAAAGTATGATAGTTGTTCTAACTGTGGGGAGGCCCAAAATTATTTCTATATCAGGGGGAGGCTCAAGATCTTTTCCAAGGCTTGGGGGAGGCTCACTATGACAAAGTGTGAGAACTCCTGCACTAGGTAATAGCCTTCTAGCTCAGGTACCACTCTCCCCCGGATGTTTTGCTGGCTTGTAGGAGTTTATATCTATTTCTGGAGTGCTTCACAGCCCAGATGTATCTGGGGAGAGTCTGCTGCTATTTTTGAAAATATTTTTTGTGTGTTATGATTGGGACACATTAAAACAGGTACAAGTACCTGGGGAGAGCATTCATAATTATTTATTAGATTCTGGAGTACATTGGAAAGTTAAGCAGTGCCCAGCAGTTTAAATCCACTTGTACCTTCTTGATAAGTGACATAAAATTTTCGTCTAATAATGTGGACAAGATTTTGGTGATTTGTACCCCCAGATACTTGATCTAAGTAGCAGTCCAATACAGGGGAAGAAGTTTGGTGATGCGGTCCAAGGGTTTATAGAACAATTTGAGGACTTCTGTTTTTGTTTTGTTAAGAGAATACCCTGTGTGTTGACCAGATGCTTTGAGGACTGACCAGACTTCTGGTATGGAAGTCTCAGGATGGGCCAGGTATAATAATACCTCGTCTGCGTATAGGGATATTTTTTGCTTGTGGCCTCCTACCTCTATTCCCTCAATACTGTGATTGTCTCTAATACTTTTCACAAGGAGTTCAGTGTATAGAGCACATTTTTATTTTTTTATTTATTGAAGAGTTTCACCAGGAAAGGCACACTGAGCTGTACAATTGCTTGTTTCCAGGTGCATCCTGGGGGAAAAGGGAGCAGGAGCAACATCATACACTTGTATACATACAAATCGTAGAAACTTCAAGGTAGCACACATTAAAGTTATAACATATAGTAAGAGTTAACAGTTAAAGTGCTTACATTTTTAAGGTGCTTACGATTTAAGGTGGCTAAGCAGACATTGCTTACGGCCTGCAGAATGATAGACAGAATAGAGGTAGAGACTAGGAGGAAAGAATTCAAATTATTAAGGGAGAGATGAGGGTGGGACTTATGACAATTCCAAGTAGGGGAGAAAAAGTTATGTAAGAGTGAGGAGATAGTACGAAGGGATGAAGCATGTCGAATGTTAAGGGGGAGTTTACACAGTTTGGAGAACAGGTGCGAGAAAACAGCCTGACCAACTGAAGCTGATCTTCATGGTACTGTCAAAGTCTGTGTGTCATAGGATCTGAGTAAGTGGGAGGGAGGGGAGAAAGAGAGGAGAGGCAAGAGGGGAGACAGCCAAACCAGAATTTTGACAGGAATTTTTAACAGTTTGAGAGACGCCTGTCATCAAGTAAAGGACGATAGAGAGAGAATGGTAAAGATTGCAGTGGTGAGTGCGAGGGGGGAGTCCAGGGCAAAATGGCAGAAGGTGTGGAAGAGGATGTCCAATCTGCTTAAGGAAGTCTTGGGAGCAGCACTATAGACTACATCACCATAGTTGAAAAATAGGAACTACCATTTTCTGGATCAGTTCACACCTGGCCAGTATAGGTATGCAATTCCGGTTCCTGTACAGTGCACCTAAATTGGGGTGCAGTTTTTTCATGAGAGCGTCTACATGTCCAGAGAAATTGAGGTGTTGATCAAGCCAGACACCAAGATACCTGAAGGAGGAAGTGGCTTCCAGCATTGTCCCACCTAGGGTATGGAAGGAGGGCAAGGATGGGAGCCGAACGAGTTTCTGCCTAGTGCCAAAGGTCATTGAGACAGTCTTCTTGGCATTTAGAAAGAGTTGATGTGATCATAGCCAGTGTTGAACCTTCTTAAAGTCAAGCTGGAGTCTGACTGCTACATCAGTAGGAGATTGACCAGAGGTATACAGTACGGTGTCATCAGCATACATATGGATGGAGGTGGAGGAGCAGATTGAGGGCAGATGATTTAGGAAAAGGCCAAGCACTGAGCCCTATGGGACCCCAGTGTTTATAGGAAGAGGAATGGATATATGATCAGCAACATGATCTGATTGTGACCTGCCTACGAGGTAGGTCCTGAACAAGTTAGTGGCATTTTCAGATAACCCGGCTGAAGAGAGAATGCATTTAGGAGGAGGGGGTGGGAGACAGTGTCGAAAGCCTTAGCGAGGTTGACAAAGATAGCAGACGTGCTCTGGCCTCAATTGGTTAGCCTGAGCAGGGAAGTTGTAATGGAGTGATACTTCCAGAGACCAGATTGAAAAGGAGTGAAGAAATTAGAGTCTGTGAGGTAGGCAGAGAGCTGGGAGAGTACCATATGTTCCTGGAGCTTGGCAAGGGTAGGGAAAAGTGATATGGGGTGGTCATTTCCTGGAGTGGAGGGGTTGCCACCCTTTGGGAGTGGAAGAACAGTAGCATGCTTTTATGCAGTAGGGACAGAAGCTGAGGCAAAAGAAAGGTTTAGGAGTGAGGATATGGGTACGGAGATAGCAGGAGCAGCTAGGTAGAGGAGCTTAGGATTTAGTCCATCAGGGAAGTTGCCTTTGGATGGATTTAAGGCTAGGAGAGCTTTGAGAGTAGCAGATGGGGTTATGTTGGAGAAGGAGAACTGTTCAAAGGATGAATTTCTAGGGTTGACATGTGAAGAGTGGGGAGGAACAGAGGGAGAGGAAGGGAGTGCAAAGAGAAGGGTAAAGGCACAGGAGGTGAACTTTGAGTTAAATTTAGAGGCAACTGCTAAGGGGTCAAATGGTACTGTGTCATTTGATTTTAGGACAGGGGTTGGGAGTCTGGGGGGGTGGGGAACAGGTCATGTACTACCTTCCAGAACTTGGATGGATGATTTTTATTAGCCTGGAACGTTGTCTGAAAGTATTCTGCTTTTGCAAGCCTGATTGCATAGGTATATGTGTTACGAAGCATGTGGTAGTTCTAGAAATCAGCAGGTGAATTTGAGTTTTTATGTGCCTTCCATGCCTGGTCTCAAGCACGTTGGCAAGGCAGAAGTTCTGGAGTGATCCAGGGAAGGTGGTTTCCGCACACTGTGGAATGCCTAAATGGGGCGTGTTTGTTCCAGATGTGAAGGGATGTTTATTTGAAGAAGTCCAGAGCGATGTCTACTGAGGCGGCAGCAGGGATTTGTGACCAATCAGAAGGGGGGTGAGGGCCAAGGATTTATAAGATCTGGTTTGTATTATTCTTGGTGGAGCTTTGGGCCAATGGATCTTGCAAGCCATGTAAATCATATGATGGTCACTCAAGGCATTAGGGAGGAGGCTGGCTGAGATGATATGATTGGGTTGGAAGGTGAGGGCCCAATCAATAAGAGAGTGATTTTGAGTCTTATGGCTTAGGTGGGTGGGTTCACAAATCATCTGTGATAGGTTGAGTGTGGTAATGTAATTTCTAGTTTTATTTTGGGTAGTAGACAGCCAATTTAGATTGAAATCTCCCATAAGGTAGAGCTCACCTGAGAAAGTCAGGGATACTATGTTAGTGATAAGATCAGTGATTGTAGGGGTGGGGAGGTTGGGGTGAAAATACACCCCTCTAACAAGGATGGGTACTGAGAACAGAAGAGACAACTTTACTACAAGTGCCTCATAAGCCGCTGGGAGAGAAGAGGATTGGGTAGTAGAAAACTTGATAGTTGAGGAGATATACATGGTTACACCATCTCCTCTTGCTAAATGGTCCTGTCACATGAGGGAGTATCCAGGAATGGTAATACTGTTGTCTGGTGTTTTAGCAGTGAGCCATGATTCAGTAATAGTAGGGGCAAGGGGTGTAGCCCTGCCATGTGCCTCGGTGTAAACAGAATCTAGGTGAGATGCCCCTGTTGGTGCGGAAGTACACCTGGGGAGAGGCATAGAAGGTCTTTATTCCTTCTATGAATTCTCTTGGAAAGCCAAAAGATTCCAGAGCAAGCAACAGGAAGCTCCATACTACTTTATCAAAGGCTTTTTCAGCGTTGAGACTCATGATGCATGCCGGGATCTGGTTGGTCTAATTGTCTCAGTTACATGTATTGTTCATCTGACATTATCTGATGTCTGTCTGCCCATGATAAAGCCTGTCTGATCTAGATTAATGATGGCAGGAAGCAGGGGATTGAGACTCTTTACTACTATGAAGGTAAATATTTTGTAATCTGTATTAAGAAGAGATATAGACCAGAAAGAACTGCACAAGGTTGGATACTTTCCATCTTTTGGTATTACTGTTACAGTAGCATAGTTCCAGGTGGGTGGCAGGGCCCCCTTACCTCATTGAACACCCAAACCAATAATGGAGTTATATCTTTCTTAAGTGCTTTGTAAAATTCCCCACCAAAGCCATCCAGGTTCAGGCACTTGCCAGTTTTAAAGTCTCTAATTGTTGTTACTGTTTCTGCATGGGTAATAGGGGCAGTCAGTTTATTGCCATCTTTGGTTGTTAGTTTGGGAAGATCTAAAGCTTAGAGAGCATTTAGTTGATAATGTAGTATCCTGGTGTGGACTGTATTTGTTCATATTTTAACCTGAGAACAGGTCCATTTCTGAGCATAGAGCCTCACTGCTTTCATGTTTTTTAATGTATGTTACCAATTTCAAGTAGGATGCCAGCAATGCACAAAAAAAATCATAGACATGGTGAGGTTTTGTTACCTATTTATCTAGTAAAAAATTAACAGATTTCTATTTTTGGGAAATTGGTTATTTTGAGATCATCGTGTGATGCTCCCCGACCAATCACGGTGCTTCCTTCAGTTGCACGTGAGGTACTCATTGCCGTAAGAGTACCTCACCACACTAACAGGCTTCTTGAAAACTGCCGCACAAATGGACTGCAAATAAAGTTTTTTTTTTACTTGTGCCTGGATCTAGAATAATTTTATATGGGTGCTGGAATGGTCTCTTATGGCTAAAGGAGTGTCACCTTTTGTGTCCTTAGGACAACTGAACTGCTCACCTTCGGTTCACAGTTCTGTTGCCCTAAGAACGCATGAGGCGACACTCATACCCATAAGAGGCCCTCCTACTGCCCCTGTAAACTTACTGTATATAATAAAGTGGCAAATGGCTGAATATTTATCAGCTAGGTTCGGAAATTATTTTTTTTAATTATAAAAAAAATTACCCTGATCAGGCTCCTGCCCACAACATTGCTTGCCCAAGTCTCCCCAGAACTGCCTGTTCCCTCAAAAAGATCGTGACAGGAGAATACACATATGGAGGCACACTCATACCCTTTCACTTCCCAAGCTTAACCATGCCCAGTCCCCTAGAACCTAGCCATTTCCCTGCAACAGCCTGTCTCGAGGATTGAACTTTTACACAATATCCACTACCACTCATGGATTCTAAAATCCTATTTTGAGCTCCCTTGCATTGAGTCACTACACTTTTTAGGTTGCATGCTTTTACATACCAGTTCATAAGCCAGTTTGCTCACCTGTTAAATACAAGCTGTTATGTAGTTTACTATTTATTAAAGTTGTATCTCCAAGGGGCTAACCCTGACCAGGATAAATGTAAATTAATTTTACCTTGTTTGTTACCTTATATGAGAAAACCTCAATAAACTATTAATCACAAAAAAATGTAAAAAACTGAACAGACATCATTGTGTGGCAGGCTGTCAGACAGGCAAATGGATGGAACAGTGTGTGTCTTAAAACCATATGCCATATAAAATAATATATGGGAAAATCATACACAACCAATGCTATGTTTCCATTTTGGGGTTATGACATTATTAGATCTCTCAAGCTTCGCTCTCCAGATCACTACGATGCCATTATAACCCCTCAATGAAAACACTGCATTGTTGTGTATGTTTTCCCATACCTTATTCTATTTGTGTTACTACCCCACACAGGGCCAGAGTTGCATTTCTGTGGGCCCTATGCACAGCAGAAACCATAGTCTCCCACCCCTCATGTTGTCCCCTCGTCAAAGGTTGAGCTGCGGCGTGCCTGAACCATTTTTCTATCTGACTGTGAGAATGGGAAAGGCAAGGGAACTGAACTGGCAGCAGGCACATTGTAGCGGCACTAAGGTTTGAGATAAATGTGCTGCACAGCAGTTTGCACCAGAAATGATGCCAGTGGGCAGCAGAAGCCTACACCAGAGCAGGCCCACAGTGTGCAACAGTCAATCAATGCACCATTAAACACCATACCAGGTTCTGCATTAAACTAATCATATTTGCATTTATAGTAAAACATTAAATCCACAGGACCACACCCTAAGTTCAAGAAACTTCAAATAATAGCCAGTTGTCAAATAATTCACCAACAATACGACAAAACCAAATACTGTACCATTGCCGACTGTGTGCATTTGATTTACTTTAGTCAGTCAGTGCTGTTGAGTTTCTTTACTTTTTGTTATTTATACATGCAATTTAATTATTTATTTTCATTTTAATCTTTTTTGTTTCTGTTCTATATTTCAATGAGTATCCTCTTTTTTTTGGTTCTGTTCTATATTTCTATGATTATCCTCACACCCTGACCGCAAGTCTTTGGCTACTCCCTTATTTTTTTTTTTTTTTTTAATCAAACCTTAAACAGTCATCTGTGATCTGTCACCTGGTCAGCACGGGGACTGCAATTAAGCTTGTAAGTTGTTTTGGATTCAGTGATGGCCATTATATATAGATATGGTAATGGTATTCTGATAACCATAAAAAAAATACCTTGCAATTCAAAAAATCATTCATTTGAGCTCTTCAGGCTGCTACTGAATTCATTCTCCACCTGCTGCACTGTCACAAGCAGTCATCTATCCATCTGACTGCAGTCCTGAGTCCTCCTGCTCCATGTTGTCTTCCAGCTCCAAGACCTCACTAGTTGGTCCATTCTCTCAAATCAAAGGAATCCTCTTCCAGACTCCTGCTCCACACATGGCCTCTGCTCTGCCCAAGTTCTACTGCTCGCTTGCCCACTGGCTTCTGCCTTGACCTTAATAGTCTCAGTCCTGACTCTCACATGGTGCCCACTGTTCCCTAGATTCAGCCAGTCCATGCCATATTTTGTGGATGGTGGCCTGGAGCAAAAAAATGGACTGAGCAACTGGGGGGAAAACTGAACTAAAAAGGGGGGGGGACATGAGTCATCCTAAGCAGTTTATCCCTGCTAGCGTCTATACCACCTCACCAACACTACTGCACTGAATGAACCTAAGAGGTAAAAAAAAAAAAAAACTGTTCTAGTCTGTCCAGTCTGACTGACACGGAAACATGATTTTTACCCTTTTGGCACCCAGACACTGCAGTCTGCTCTGGCTTGGACTTTTGAGTCTCACCCTCGTGAGCTGACTAGGTGCCAAAAATGAAGAGCTGCCTACCACACAATACAGAACAAGACCAGCACAATTTCTAAAGACATTGGTAGCTGGAGGAGGGATAAACTGTTGTGGTTGTGGACAGGCAGTGCTCAACAGTTGGAGAAAATTGCTGAAGTGTGCCGTAGTTGTGGTCAGACAGACTCGTTTGTTAACCCTCCCCACCACGAATGACTTCAGTGAAGACCTAGTTCTGAGTCTGACACTGAATGAGACAAAAAGATCAATGCATTTAATTTACACAGACATAGAACAGCTGACAAGGGACCAACAGAACCCAGTGCTCTGTGCACATGCGTACTTTGTATTAATGTAAATTTGGCCCTGATCCCACCAGAACCACTTACTCACAATTGACTACTAACTATGGACTCACATATTGAAAGAAGTTGTTTCCTGCAAAACAATAAGAATTCGCAGTGACAGGATTCAAATTTCTTCATAGTCCAAACCATTTAATTTCAGTAATTCCATTATTACCAAAGGCACATGCAAGAAAAAGAACTCTGCCCCTTAGAAGGCATAGGCTCCAGCAGTTTTTCCTTTCCTGAATTCATAATTCTTTGCTTGTGACATCAGAATCATGATATGACTTCATAGCAGGAATAAACAACGTGAAAAGATCCTGTTTTATAACATCTTAGGGATGTTAGGAGCATCCCTTCTGGATATGACCATCTCTCTGCGTGTTCTTAAGGTGATCAAACTGCAGACCGAAAGTGAGCAATTCTGGCACCCTAAGGACACAAGAGAAGATGCTCTTAAATCCATAAGGGACACCCCTACTATTTCTATAATGCTATTATTAATCACGTTCTTCTTTGTTGAGCTTTGCTTTTACAATATAAAAGAGATATCTTACTTTTATGTTGATTTTTTCAACTGGTGTGTGCAAGCATTGAAAGCTGCAAGCGGTGCAAGTGTGGAGCATAATCTTTCTGGCAGTGGATGTGTCGACTATGTTAGGGAGCACACATTGGATATTGTTAGATGGACTGCATGTTTCAGTGGTCTTGCACCTGTTCGGAGTACATTACAAGTTTTATTTACACTACCATCAAAACATAGCATGTCAGTGGTTTCAGGAGAGCAGGAATATGAACACAGTGCATGTCAACTCTAATTGCTATAGAAACTATGGTCGGGAATGCAAAGGACATTATGGAGTTAATGAGTACACAGTACCCTCCTGTTGTTGTTGCAGCTCTGGTGCCTTTTGCCACTGCTGTTTCAGTGAATGCATCAGTAAATGAACATGAGCTGGCACAAGGTACAGATCTGAGGGACAGCACCACAAGTGTGCTCATGGACACGAGTGCTTCTCGTGACTGTCTTACGATGGTGATTCTGGTTGGTTAATATCCCTCAAGTAAGTTATAATAATGAAAATGCCTTCAGAAAAAAGAAATACAGTAGACTCTCGATTATCCGAAATCCATTCATCTGAACTCCCTATCTAACGGACGCTGGATTGTCCCCCCCACAAATATCACACTTAGACATCAGACCCTAAAAATTATGTGCTAAAGGTGCTGCAACCACAAGTATCCTGTACACAGACCTCTTCAGGCAAGAGAAGGGGGGATAGTAAGCAGCGCAATGAAAACAATTTCTTGTATTGTACAACTTTATTTTAATAATCGCAGTAAGGTCCTCCTGTTGCAACACTTGTTTTTGCCTCTACACTGAAAAGTGTCAGAAAGGGGCTATACATGGGGCCGATGTGTGCTGGTGACCAAGCTCCAGGAGTGGACTCTGGGACACTGGCAATCAGGAGTAGGAGTGGTTGGAGTAGCGCTGCATGCGTGTGAGCTGGCACAACACTGGCTGGAGGGAATATCATAATAAAAAAACCTCCATGCTGTTTACGTGGCAGCTGCTAACACTCTTGGGGTCCTGGCTTCAGGAGTGTACCCTGGGACACTGGCAATCAGGTGGCCAGGTTGGGAGAGGGTTGGCAGCATGTTTCACAACCACCACAGTGACCTCGGACAGGGAGTTTGCTCTGCTGGAGTAATGCTGCATGCATGTGAGCTGGCTTAACGCTGGGTGGAGGGAGTATCAGAATAAAAAAAAACATCCATGCTGTTTACATGGCAGCTGCTAGCACTCTTGGGGTCCCCCTTCCCCACACCATATGGTCCTCAGTTGGCATGATCCACTGGGATAGCAATAATCGGACTGACTTCTCATTTATCCGACCTCCCGATTATCTGACCATTTCGGATGTCTCCGAAGGTGGTCAGATAAACTAGAGTGCACTGTACAAGATTCTAAAATTCTAACTTCGGGGAATTTTCTAACAATGCCAAATATGAAGTTTTTTGCTGGAAACCTGAAAACTTCTTTAAATGTTACTGTATGTTCCGTGTTTTTTCACCCAGAATTCCCTCTGTACCACATGGACAGGATAATATCTCAGTCTGCTAAAAAATGAGTGATTTTATTTTTCATAAAACTGCAATTTTGCTTGAAAACTGTTGAATTTTGTGCAGCTTGACTAACGTGCGTGCAGTGTACACAGTGGCCCCTCGCTATAACAAACCCTGCTATAGCTAATTTGCACATAGAAGAAATGTGGTTCCTAGCTTCTAACAGTCAGACTGAAATTGACACAGACAGCAGATCTCAGTGCATGCTTGTCATTTTCAGTCTGACAGCCATCACTCCTTCTGTCACCCATTTTTCAGTCAGTACAGTAATTAGGTTAATTAGGTAATGGAAGCTGATAAATACTCATCCTCCCCCACCTGCTTTCTGTTATGTTTACTCACTGCTGTCACAGCTGCCAAAATAAAGCTCTCCAGGTATACTGTGGCAACCAAACTTGCTATCCTCCACTGTCTGAAAGGAGAAGAGAGCAAAGCAAAACTTTCTTTTGAAACAGGCTTTTCCAAATCTACAATATTCACCTGGAAAAAAACAGAAAGATGCTTTAAGAGTTTGCGGACAAGTGTGCCAGACCCAGCGGTTTGGCAAGGAAGAAACTCAGGAGGCCAGATGAAAGTAAGATTGACCAGACTACTCAGCTATGGTTCTCCCAGCAATGGGCAACAAAAAAAGTAAAGCAGTCACAGATTACAGCTTCCTTCAAACTGTGAGAGAGCAGCAGTGAGTAAAGCATGCTGCATCTAAATCCGCGTTCAAGTTTAGAACTCGTTTTAAAAGCAATACCTCATGAAATACCTGATAAATTAATATACTGTGAGCAGCAAAAGTTATAGTTTGTTTCAGTTTGATATTTTTGATGAAAATTGCACACATCGCTCATAAGCCTGACACAAATAGTTATGCTCGATATTTACAGTGTCCCTTGATAAAACAGATACAGCACTATAAAAAACATTGCAGCAAGTTCATAGAAATTTTGTTTTGGTGAGGAACCACTGTATAGGGGTACTGGGACCCTGGAGACATTGTTAGTCTGGAGTTCTTTATCCATATTTAATACAGTATTATGGATTGTGTAGACATGTTGGCTATGAAAAAGAAACGTGGAGCAAAACACTGCATGCTGAATTTTATGTCTCCTGGGTATAGACGTTACAAAATGGAAATTGCCAAATGCAATATTTGCAATAAGATCTACTGTAGCACATACGTTTTTGCACATGAAGCCCAAATTCACCCAAGCCTCCAACAGTCCTATCAGTCTGACATGAAGAAGGTGCTCTCCATGGGCTGCACAGTGAGATTCGGCATTGACTTGTAAAGCAGCAGATTCAGGTTCATGACCCATCAGTGCATGGTTTCTGTATGTATTTATTTATTTTATTGATAATTATATTCAGCACGTGCCTGCATTTCAGGAGATTAAACTCTGTATATCACCAGTGACACTTACTCACTGTGAAACATTGAGCAGGTCATTTAACCTGTCTGTGCATCTGTCCACTTTGTTGTAAAAGTGTGTTGAATTAGGACTCCACTGAAAATGAGATATTGCATCTAAATGAGGCTATTCTGGGAAAATGAATTGTAAAACAACATATAAATTAATCTCTCAAGTGCCATTTCATTAAATGGGAAGTTCATTTCTTGACCATCCCAGGGGTCCTGCAGTCCCACATGGGGG
The DNA here is from genome assembly GCA_016271365.2 of Neoceratodus forsteri. Taxonomy (NCBI): domain Eukaryota; kingdom Metazoa; phylum Chordata; order Ceratodontiformes; family Ceratodontidae; genus Neoceratodus; species Neoceratodus forsteri. The sequence goes on along the minus strand of CM028129.1, from coordinate 1,128,793,612 downwards.
GTGGTGCTGTCCCACTCAGTACACTAAGACCAAAACTGCAAGTGGATATATATGCAAGACATAATACACAGAAATGGACAGAAATTGATAAGAAAAAATTGACAGCAGTGATACAGACAAGGTGATTTCCCACAAACATTCATTCATACTATTTCAGTTCAGAACTGAAACTCAAATGAACAACTTTTTATCAGAACAGAATGATATATTGTAAGCTAATTTATCTAAACACAAACCAGATGGGTTAGTAACAAACTTGGAGTGAAAACAATTACCTCTACAGACTGCTCTGACTGGGGAAGCGCAACAGCTTCTTCAGTCAATCAGGGACTTAATTGCTGAAGCAGCAGGCTAGACCAAAATGATGTCATCACTTTGCAGGCCTCACTGATACAGACAGAAAAATCTTCACTGTTTTCAGTTACTGCAGAGCACATTAACAGATGCTAATCTAAAGAAAACCACGAAACCAAACAGCATGATATTTTCAGGAAACAATAATCATGACACAGGGACTTGACTTCATGTGAATTCAAGCTTTTATTAAAAATATGGAAAAACTGGTTCATTTGATCTTTAACATAGACTTTAGGGTACCTTGGTTCAGAGCCCACTATCTGGGAGGCTTCAATACCTGGTTCCCTGCAGGGGGTCTGGGCAGGCTCAGTGGGGATGATGGAAATGAAGTCAGTACAAGCTGTGTTGAAGTAACTGGCAATTTCAGTGGGACCAATGACCTCTCAACCCTGCACCATAAGCTTTTGAGGAGTGGTTTTAACTCCCGTGCCGAGGAGCTCTAAGACATTGTCCCAGAATCTTTTGCCATTGCTCCAGTTCTGGGTTTGCTGGTCCTTACAGAAATCAGATTTGGCCTTTCTAATCACACTGGCGCACGTACTGTGGACTTCCTTGTACCTTTGCCAGTGGGCAGTGGACCCAGTTTCCCTAGCCAGCACCCACAGATTGTCCCTGTCCCTCATTCAGACAAGGAGTGATGTAGTTAGTGCTGGTGAAATGTTTATTTATTTAATTATTGAAATGTTTCACCAGGAAGGTTACACTGAGCAACTTAATGCTCATCTCATGGCATGTCCTAGGGGAAGGGGGAGTGGAATATACAACATATTTAAATGATACAAAAACAAAGCATTGTACAGTACAGAGACAGGAGCATAAAATACATGATAATCAATGCACACATAGTGATACAGAGCAGTCGTACTGGGGATTCGTGATGACTCAATACAGCAAGGGAGGGAAGCATGAGTAACAAGACACATATAGTAAGTGCTAGGTAATTAAGAGCAATAGGTGGAGGGAGAGAGAGGAGGGGGTGGGAGGGGAGAGCAGTATACAAGGAGGGGGTCAAGATCAAGAACAATTAGGGACCAGATAGTTGAGTAGAGCTGAAGTGAGGGAGTTCAGTGATGAGGCGTGTCGGATTTGTGGGGGGGGAGAGCATTCCACAGTTTTGGAAGATGGTGCGAAAAAGCTTTTTGGCCAGAGGATGTAGATCTGTTGGGGATAGAGACGGTGCATAGGTTGTCAGATGTCAGTGAGTAATGGCTGGGAGGAGGGTACTAAGTGAGGAGGAGAGGTAGGAGGGGAGAGAACCAAGCCAGTATTTCGAGATGAATTTGGCACTGTGTAGCATACAACGATTTTGGAGCATGAGGAAGTTTAGGGACCGGTAGAGGTCACAGTGATGGGTGAGGTGGGGGGCATCTAGAGCAAAGCAGCAGAAGGAGTTATAGAGAGAATCCAGTTTGGCTAGGGAGGACTGCGGGGCAGCACCATAGACTATGTCGCAGTAGTCGATTATAGGCAAGATCATCTTCAGTACTAGCTCACGCCTGGCCGTGAGTGGGATACAGCTGCTATTTCTGTATAGGGCACCAAGCTTAGTCTTAAGTTTTTTCTGAATGGCCTCAATATGTGCTGAGAAGCTTAGCTGTCTATCAAGCCAGACACTGAGATACCTGAATGAGGGGGAGTCATCAAGTATAGTTCCATCCAGGGTGTGGAATGTGGGTATGGAACTTAGCCTAGCGAGTCTCTGCCTAGTTCCAAAAGTCATAGAGACAGTGTTCTTGGCATTTAAAAATAGTTGATGTGAGTTAAACCAGTGTTGGACTCTAGAGAAGTCAGACTGAAGCCTGGTAGTGACATCAGCGACCGATGTTCCAGATGTATATAGAACCGTGTCATCAGCATACATGTGGATACGGGAAGTAGTGCAGGCCAGGGGGAGATCATTTAAAAAAATGGAAAACAGAATGGGGCCAAGCACCGAACCCTGGGGTACACCAGTAGTTATGGGCAAAGGGGAAGAGGTGACATTGGCAATTTTAACTGATTGGGACCTGCCAGACAGATAGGCATTGAACCAGCCTGTGGCAGAAGGAGAAAGACCAGCGGCTGACAGACAGTTCAGGAGGAGGGGGTGAGAGACAGTGTCAAAGGCTTTTGTCAGATCAACAAAGATGGCTGAGGTAATATGACCTTTGTCAAAGCCAGAGAAGATGGTCTCAGTTAGTCTTAGCAGAGAAGTGGTAGTAGAATGTGACTTCGGAAATCCAGATTGGAATGGGGTGAACAACCCAGAGTCAGATAGGAAAGAGGAGAGCTGATTGAGGACTATGTGTTCTTTTTAGTTTAGCTAGGGTAGGTAGAAGAGAGATAGGTCGATAGTTGCCAGGTGTGGAGGAGTCGTCTTCTTAGGGAGTGGGAGCACAACTGCATGTTTCCATACTGAGGGAACAGAAGCTGACCTGAAAGAGAGGTTTAATGTGAGAGAGAGTGGGTAGGTAATAGCAGGAGCAGAGAGGGAGAGAAGTCTAAAATCCAGACCATCAGGAGAGGAGCCTTTAGTGGGATTGAGGTCAAGGAGTGCCTGGACGGTGGTGGCAGGGGAGACAGGAGAAAAGGAGAACTGGAAGGGGGCTGGAAGAGGTAGGGAGAGGGAGTAGGGTGGAGTGCAGCAAAGGGGGGAAGGAAGAGAGGGCTGAGAGGAGGTGTGCGGGGCAATTGAGAGGAGAGGGGTTGGGGGGAGGGGAGAGGACACCAGACCATTGGAGGAGCCTGGTAGGGAACCCAGCAGAGAAGAGGCACAGGTAGAAAAGTGAGAGTTAAAGCATTCCGCAATAGCCATAGCATCAGAAAAGATAGATTGGTTGAGCTTGAGGGTAGGGGCAGAGTGTTAGTGGATGGAGAGAAGAGGGAGTGAACGACCTTCCAGAATTTGGCCAGATTATTTGTATTAGAAAGGAAGTTTGATTTGAAGTGATCAGTTTTAGCTAAGCAGATTGCATTAGTGCAGCCATTCCGAACTTCACGGTAGTGTTGGAGATCTTGTTGGCCGCAGGTGGCTTTAGCCTGATGCCACGCAATGTCACATGCACGTTGGCAAGCCAGGAGTTCAGGTGTGACCCGGGGGAGATTCTGACCTCGGACCCTTGTTTTGCGGAGCGGGGCACGGGAGTTCCAAACGTGGAGGAACTTGGTGTTGAAAGAGTAAAAGGGCTATGTCAGCTGAGACAGCTGAGGTGAGGGGGACCAGTAGGTGGAAGTGAGGTCATAGAGCAGAGCTTGAAGGTCATGAGATGCATAGGGTCTAGTGAAAATTATTTTAGGTGGGTGTTTAGTCCTATGGCTCTTTCACACCATGATGGTCATGTGATGGTCGCTGATAGAATCTGGTAGGAGACCAGAGGATATTATTCTATGTGGGTGGGTAGTGATGACAAGGTCGAGCAGGGAGTGGTTTAATGTTTTGTTGTTTAGGCGAGTGGTTTCTTGGATGAGTTGACTAAGATTCAAGGCTTCAATAGAGGTATGTGTAGGGGCCAGTGAAGGGGCCAGCCAGTTTAGGTTAAGGTCACCCAGGATATAAAGTTCACCCCCAATGGCCAGGGTAGTGAGCTTCGTAAGGAGGGCAGTGACATTAGCATGAGGCTGCCCTGGACGGCAGTAGACACCAGCAACCAGAACAGGAGCAGTGTAGGGAAAGGAGATTTTAATAAGAAGGGCCTCATGAGAAGCATGGGTAGAAGCGGTAAAGGTAGGGGTAAACTGGAGAGAAGAGGAGGTGTAACTAGCCACTCCACTACCTCTCCCATTCCGATCCTGTCTAGTGATAGTAAAGTCTGGGATAGAGACAGCATGGTCAGGGATGTTATGTGACAGCCAGATTTCAGAGATCACAGTGATGTCAGGAATATATAAATGCACCATGGATTGTAGTGGGGAGATTCAAACACCTTGAAGTCTTGCTTATATTAGGACTTATGCAGTATGCCCATGGCTTTGAACTGCCCCGGAGATGAAATAGTTAACTCCAGAGTAATCTGGAGTTCCACAGCGCGAGAGCGCTATTCAAAGCTCTATCTGGGTTGTTTGAACCCAAACTGTCAGATTCTTTACTCCGCTTTCACTGAACAGACGCTCTGGAGACCAGCTCCTTCAGTTTGGTTCGCTTTGGCGGTTTAAAAGTAAGATCGGTTCATTGAACCGGAAAGTGTTTAAATTTCACCGCGGTTTTCGTTTGAAGCTCTATCTGGTAACTCGTCAGGGAAAAGAAAATTAGTCTGTGTGGAAACTCATTATCGGTTCACTCTGAACCGATCGGTTTGCTTTAAAACTCATTTTCTTTGCATTTAGAGTGAGTACCGGTTCTTATCGGTCCTAAAAACCTAGTATTTTAAATTGGTTTTTCCTATACCCGTGACACGGTTAGGGACCGATAAGGTGTCTTGTCCTGGCAAGGCAGGAAAAAGGACAAGTTTGGTTAGGCTGGCATTATGTCTGAGAAACCCAAAAGAAAAACCGGCCCACTGGGTTTCAACACTGTGATGTCTGTGGGGAAGCCTTTGCCAAGGCTGACCCACACACCACTTGTGTCTATTGTCTGGGGTCTGACCACCTCCTGTCAGACTGCCAGGTGTGTAAGAATTTCCCTGCAGCCACCCTGGAAAAGAGATTGGGCAGGCTCAGGGAACGAGAGGCCAAAAAGTCCGCTGACCCGGACGGCCAGCCCGGTCCAGCTCCGGCTGGACCAGAGGGAGTGCCCTCTGACCAGGGCGTGACTTCCTCGGGCAAAAGAAAGGCTGGTCCTGAGGAACCAGTCAAAGTAAAAAAGACAAAGAAATCAGCTAGTGTGGAGTCCAGTTTTGTCTCTCCTTCTGCTGTAGAAATAGCTAAAGCCATACAAATTGTCCAGTCTTTGTCTCAGGGACTTGTTGAACCCTCTCTGGTTGGAAAAAGGGGGTCTCGTTCAGGTCCAGTGGTTCAGGATTATGATGTTGAGGATTTTTATGAACCACAGGAGGGGGAGGAGGATTTTGATGATTGTAATTGTGATTGGGAAGGTCTGGAAGTGCCAATAGAACCGCACATTTCTCCAGACAGACCCTTTGAGTCTCCCCTTTGTTGTCTGAGTCCCCTCTCATTTCAGATTTTATAAGAAAGTAGCAGAAACTCTCCAGCTCCCTTAGAAGAGGCTGTGGATGAGCAAGAGGAGCCTGACTATGTGGAAATGATGGATATTCCAGAGGCTAGAAGGTTGTCTATTCCTTTGCATAAGTCATTTAGGAGGCAAACCACTAAGATTTTAAAAATTCCTTTTTCTGTCCTTCCTGTAGATAAAAAAATGGACAGAAGGTATACTTTGTCAGGCCCTAATACAGACTTCCTTACTGAGCAGTATAGTCATGTAGGTGTTGTTCAAGATGCAGCCTGTGACAAGGCTAATATTCCCCTGGCTTCACATCCTCCTGATAAAGATTCCAGGAAGATTGATGCCATGGCGAAAAAACAGTATGTAGCAGCTTCTTTGGGACTCAGACAAGCTAATTATATGGTTTATGTGGCTAGATATCAGAAATCTAGATGGGACACTATATTGCAGTTGGCCAAGCAGGCTCAGGGCCCGCTGGCTAGTGAGTTGGAACAGGTGGCTGCTGATGGCATTGAAGCCTCTAAAGTTCAAGTTCATGCTGCTGTTGATGTTAATGATGTTTCCTCTAGGGTCATGGCCACTTGTAGCTCTCGAGGTTGGCATGGCTCAGATGCACTAATCTGTCCCAAGATACCCAGTCAAAGGCTATAGATTTTCCTGTCATAGGAAATTCTCTGTTTGGAGAACAAACAGAAAATTACATGAAAAAGATGGATGAATACAGAACTACTTACAAAAGTGCCCAAGCTAAGGAGAGGCATGCCACTCCACAAAGGCATGCCTCCAGGGGTAGGGGCAGGCCTTACCATAGGCCCTTTTACCAATTCCAGGCATCCTCTGCTTTTGCGCAGAGAGGATTTTTCAGAGGCAGAGGCAGACGGGGCACAGGCAGGCCCCTCCTCTCCCCAACCTAAAGCTGCTCCTGCTAGGCAGGCACCCTGACGGGGTGTCTGGGGCCGACTCTCCTGTAATCGTGTGGGGGCTGACTGGCTTATTTCGCCAGAACTGGTTGTCCCTAACCTCGGACAAATGGGTTCTGAGGTGGTAAGCCAAGGCCTGGTTCTCCGCTCAAACAGTTTCCCAAGATGAGAGCCAGACACTTTCCCCTTCAAGTCTTTTAGAAACCCTTGCACTAGAAGCGGAGGTTTCTTCTCTTTGGACTGCAAAGCAGTGAGTGGGTCCCCTTGCCACCAGGGCAAGGGTCTTTACTCAAGGTACTTCCTGACCCCAAAAAGACAGGAGACTCGGCCCATCTTGGATTTAAGATTTCTGAACAAGCATCTTGTAAAACCAAAGTTCAAAATGCTAACTTTGGCAATGATTTTACCATCCTTGAGACCAGGGGACTGGTTAGCTTCCCTGGACCTCAAGGACGCCTATTTCCATATCCTAATCAGGGCCTCTCACCGAAAGCACCTCAGGTTCGAACCACCTCTGCCACTACCAGTTCAGGGCAATGCCCTTCGACTCACTTCTGCTCCAAGAGTTTTCACAAAATGTCTAGCTGTAGTAGTGCCCACCTAAGAAGACAAGGAGTAGCTGTGTTTCCCTACTTGGACGACTGGCTCATTGTGGGTCAGTCACCAGAGCAGGTAAAATCCCACTTGCAAATCACTCAGGAACTCCTCACCTTTCTGGGGTTCCTGTTGAATGTTCAAAGTCAGTTCTCGAACCAGTTCAGGTACTAACTTTATAGGTGCAGAGCTGAACACAAAGTTAGCCATGGCATTCCTCCTCCGAAAGAGTGGACAAAATTATTGCCCTGGCATCTTCTTTTCACCCTGCAGGTCTCTCGACCAGCAAGGCACTTTCTACTAACTCCTAGGGCACATGGCTGCTTCTACAGCTGTTGTGCCAGGACGAGATTTCAGATGAGGGACATTCAGTTCCACTTGAGGTCCTATTGGTCTCAAAGGAGGGACCCTCTATTAAATTGGTCCCAGTGACAAGACCTTGATCCTAGCTCTTCAATGGTGGCTGGATCAAAGCAACCTGTCCACAGGGTCCCATTCCTACCTGTTCTTCATTCCCTCACCCTCACCACGGACGCGTCCTTGCTGGGTTGGGGGGCTCACCTGGGCGACCTTTCAACTCAGGGAGTTTGGTCCCCTCAGGAATCTCTGCTTCACATCAATCTACTGGAGCTCAGAGCTGTCCTCCTAGCTCTCCAGGTTTTTTCGGAAACTGTCCAGAACAAGGTTGTTCAAGTCAGGACAGACAATACCACAACAATGTGGTACATCAACAAGCAAGGGGGCACTCACTCTTCAGCCTTGTGCACCGAAGCAATGAAGTTGTGGTCTCTGGCCTACTCCTGAACACCTCTCTCTTAGCGGTTCACCTCCCAGGGAAGGACAATGTCTAGCGGACGCCTCAGCAGGATTTCTCAGGGCCATCACACGAATGGGCTCTGAACCTCAAGTGCTGGGGTCGGTCTTGCCAGTTGGGGCACCCTCAGATAGATCTCTCGCAGCCCCCAGACAACCACCAACTTCCCCTGTTTTGCTGCAGGCCCCCAGTTCTGGGATCAGTCCCTCTGGATGCCTTTCAACTGAATTGGGAGGGAAAGTTCCTCTATGCTTTCCCTCCGTTCCCTCCTCTTCAGGGTACTGGTGAAAATCAGAACTCAGCCTTGCAGAGTGATTCTGATTGCTCCAGACTGGGCCAGGCAGCCTTGGTACCCTCTTCTTCTGTCCCTCTCATTCCGCCCTCCCCTGACCTTGCCCAGGACCCATGACCTACTGACCTGTGCACAGGGGAGAGTGTGGTATCCGGACCTCAATTCCCTCCACCTCAAGGCCTGGTTCTTGAGGAGTTAGAATTTGCTGATTTACACCTTTCTCAAGGTGTCCTGGATATTTTGAAGGCTTCTAGGAAGCCTTCCACTAGAGCCACTTATAATTCTAAATGGAAGAGATTCTCATTTTGAGGTTTGAGAGGCAGATCACCCCAGAATCTGCTGACCTGCCTATTTTGTTGGACTATTTGGTCCACTTAAATTCCTTAGGCCTCAAACCAGCTACCTTGAAGGTTCATTTGGCAGCTGTTTCTGTTTTTATTTCTGCAGGGAAACCAGTTTCCCTTTCCTCTCACCCTGTGTTTTCCAAGTTTTTCAAAGGGTTACTTCATACTAACCCTCCCTTTCGGGAACCTACTCCTGCATGGGACCTGAATGTTTGCATTGCCCAGCTAATGCAACCCCCCTTTGAGCCTCTGGTTTCGGCAGACCTCAAGTTTTTAACTTGGAAAACTGTTTTTCTAGTGGCTATCACTTCTGCTAGGCGATAAGTGAATTATAGGCCTTGTCAGTGGAAAAGGATTTCATTTCTTTCCACAGAGATAAAGTGGTCCTCAGGACTAACAGAAAGTTTTACCTAAAGTGGTTTCAGATTTTCATCTTAACCAATCCATCTCTTCCAGTATTTTTTACTGAGCACTCTTCTTCTGGTGAGAGAAGGCTGCACAGTTTGGACGTTAAAAGAGCTCTTAGCTACTATTTGGAACGTACCAAGGGTCACAGGTTCGAATCCCTCCAGCTCTTCCTTACCTATGGAGATGTGGGTAAGGGGAGACCTGCTACTAGGAGGACAATTGCTAGGTGGATTGTCTCTTGTATCCAGTTCTGCTACCAAAAACTGGGTAAGGAGCCTCCCTCAGGCCTGAGGGCTCATTCCACCAGGGGTACAGCTGCATCTCTAGCGGCTGCTAGAGACATTCCCATTTTGGAAATCTGTCAAGCTGCCACCTGGAAGACAGTCCACACTTTCACTAAGCATTATTCTCTGGACGTCCAGTCCAGGAGAGATGCTCGTTTTGGCACAGCTGTGCTTCAGAGCCTATTCCCTAAGTAGGTTCTGACCCTCCATGGAGGTACTGCTGTATATTCTGCATAAGTCCTAATATAAGCAAGACTTCATGGTGTTTGAAGAAAAATTACTCACCTTAGTAATTGCTTTTCTCTCATGGAGTCTTGCTATATTAGGACAACCTCCCTCCTACCCCTCTCAGAATCCCTACTTGGGTATGGGTTGACATTTGGTGCAAGCACTGTGTCATGCTTTTAGCTTCTAGTCCCCCCTTTTCTTCTCTTGGGTTAGGAACTAGATAATTTTTTCTGTTTTTTGTTATAGTAGTAGCTGGGCCTCTCTCTGACTTGAGTCTTTTCGGCAGAGGGGGCCTAGTAGTGATGGTCAAGGGTTATCCTAACAATAATAGGTAATATTGTTTTCATTATTGTTTGTTGTTGTGTTTTGTGGTTCTACTGTTAGTAGATAGCCAATGGTTAGTGTAGGGCTTTTCCACACAGACTTGCTATATTAGTTTAGCCTCGTAAAGAACCTAACAGTTTGGGTTCAAACAACCCAGATAGAGCTTTGAATAGCGCCCTCGCGCTGTGGAACTCCAGATTACTCTGGAGTTAACTATTTCATCTCCGGGGCAGTTCAAAGCCATGGGCATACTGCATAAGTCCTAATATAGCAAGACTCCATGAGAAGAAAAGCAATTACTAAGGTGAGTAATTTTTTCTTTTGGGAGCAAGACTTCCTATGTTTAGGTGGATTATTTTAAGGCCATGAGGGAGTGTAAGCAGAGTGGTGGCTGGTTGGGCGCGGGATGGCTGCATAGCATTATGAGGTCCAGGATTAGGGTGGATATCACTAGAAGCTAAGAGTTGCAGCAGTAGGAGAAGATTATGGTGTTTGTTTGTTTTGTGTGGGCTATAGGAAAGTCTTTTGGAGCTTAAAGGGGAGGCCGAGAGGAACATGAGAGAAGCTGCCAACTTTAGGAGGGTAGGGAGCTGTTTGTGTGAGGAGCTGACAACACTGCAACCTGAATCAATCTGTTTATCCACAGGATCTGGGGCTGTGCGGGGCATGCATAGTCAGGTTTGCCCAGACTGATGTATTTGGCGTTGGTGAAAGGTGAAGGACTGACAACAATAAAGACTGAACCCCTCTGTTTATCCACATGATCAGGTACTTTGTGGGTTTGTTCTGTCCAGCAGAACCCCCCTGTCTGTATTGGTGCTACCTGCTGTCCAGAAATACCCTTACTTCTCATTTCCAGTATCCCACAGGCACAGGAGGCAGTATAGTGCAGTGGTTTAAGGATCTGAGCTGCAAACCTGCAGACCTGGGTTGGAATCCCACAGCCCCTACTTGCATACTGTGTGACCCTGAGCAAGTCACTTAACTTCCTTGTGCTCCCAGGTCACCCCTGAAAACAAGCTTTCAGCTTAGTGTGTCTCTCCTGGTAAAAAAACAAACAAACAAAAAAAACCATCCTGGTGTCCAAAACAATAGTTGCTTGTTTGGTGGTACTGCCCCTTTTTTATTTTTGTTCCTCTCAGCTTGACCATATCTGTGAATGAAATAGTTTATTGGGTGGCTCTACAATTCAGACTGGATTTCAGATTCATTACTCTTGAAATGTTTACGTCTTAGCATTACATTTTATAAATAACTGATGTGTTCATATGTTGGGTCTCTTTCTTAAACCTTTATATTGACTGGGAACAGTTTTCCAAAATGTCCAGAAATTAATATTTTCCCCAGTGTCTTTGATTAAGTACTGCTTTAAATTGTGTTCATGTGTACCTTAATTCCTGTCTAAATATGCTACATTATTTTAAATCTTTTGTCACTGAAATGTGGGACAGGGATACTTAAAATGTGACAGAATCTTGAAAAATGTGGGATACATATAGAATAATTAACTCCAATGTGGTAAGAGCAGGCCAAACTTTAATGCCACATGGGTTCTGTATATCACGTCAGCTTGAGTGCACCCAATGTCACAGAATGCACAACATGTTTGGAGTGAGCCTGTTTTTAATACTTTGGGGTTTGTTATTTTATATAATGTGATGGTTACCTTATTTACTCACAAACCACTGTAGAATTTTATGTTGAAATGGTAGAGGGAGTGAGAGATTTTGCAAATGAGAAGGCAGGTGGATGCACATTGGACAGTGAGTAGGGAGAGCAGGCAAACGGGAGAGAGACCCAGCCATTAGTCCCAAAAGTTAAAATGTTGTAAAAAGTTATAAAAAAGAGTGGAGGAGAATCTGTTCTGAATTCCTGTTCATCACAAAGAGAGAGAGAGACCAAGCGAGTGAGCAGTCAGGCAGGCAGGTGGCAAATCATGTAGGGAAAAAAACGCATTTTTCTGTGACAAAAAAGCCTTTGCTGTTAAAATGTTGCACACAGCAGAGCACACGCACTGTGATTACTAATGTGAGTGACTGCTTCAGCTGTGAAATCTCATATTTCACATTATGATAGTCATTTTTTATGACTTTGTGTAAAGAATGACTTTTAGAAACCACCAACAAAATGAAATAACTGTATATTATACTTTAAATTATAGAGCTACAAGCTCCGAACACCATGGCAGCTAATTCTTATGTAAGCCCCACCCCCATGGGTGGGTCTTAACCTTGCTAGTCTCCCAGCTGCTGGTCCCGCTAATCCCGGTCTTTAGTCTGCCTCCTTTATGCTCCTGCCAGACCCTGGTTTCAGAAATCTAAGTGGGGGACTGGAGAAGCACAGTGAAAGTGAAACTGCCCACTCAGCAGTTCACCGATTGCTGCGCAGCTCAGTCTGTAACACATTCAAGCTGGATCTTGCTTGACTGTGTGAACTGGAGGATTGGCTCACAGACTGCAACAGCACTACATCATTCATGGTTAATGCTGCTGCGGCGGCTCTCTCAAGTGCCTTCTGTGTGTGTGCTGGCCCCTGGGACACCAGTAACATATTTGGGGGTATAGAGGCACACAGTGGGGGGAGAAGGCATGAACCTGGTAAAAGCACTATTAAGCACTGTATCTTTAAGAAAGCAGATGAGGCTGCTATGCGATTTATAGCCCTGCTTGCAGCATGGGAGAAGAGTGTTACAGCACTTGTGTCAGACAGGGGGAGTCTCTGTAAAGCCCCATTCTGCCACAAGACAACAGGGCAGAGGGGCAGCTACAAGTGTGGGGGCCATTTAAACTTAAAGCTATAAAGAAGCCCTTGCAAAAGACTTTTAAAGTTGGAACTACCCCTGAACTGTATAACAGCAGTCATCTTTGTCACCCCTGCCCCCTGTCTCCACCAATCAATAATCAGGGATCCCGAGAGACTGCAGCTGTGGTACCTGGGTAGGTGATATGGACAATGTCCTTGGCGCCTAAACAACCATGCAATCAAGTGTCAAATGGGCATTATACATATTACTTTTGCCTGAATGCCAACTGAATGCTGCAGCTGTTCCTCTCAACCCCAGGGAGCAGGTTCAGCTTGGGGTACTCTGCCTTGAGCTTTCCATGAGTGAGGAGTGCCTAGACTGTGTCTAGTAAATAGTCTGAAAGTCGGCCTAGGGCTTCCACAGTCGAACTCCAGGAGACTTGCCTAAATCTTTCTATCATCTGGAAAGCCAGAGTGTATGTGTGATGAGCTGTCTGCGGTATCTGAGAAAAGCCCCTCCGCCTATGAAGAGAGTAGTACCGTATCCTGCCAAATGCCTGAAGTTTTGCCTTGGTTAAACAACCAGATCCCAGAGATGAAATCATTACGTTCCCATTGTCTAGGAAATCCAGTGTGAGACAAGTGTAACCCCCCTGCAAATGGGGGTTCCCAAAAGACTTCCAGGAGCTTGCTTGAATGCTCCAAGCCTGAATGGTGTTTGGCGTTTAAGCCATTTATCAGTGAGTGTTTTTAGAACCTCTGGTACTGTCTCTTTAAGAGCTGTCTGCTTGCAGACATAATTAGTTTGTATGGGGGACTGTGTGTTTCTTTGATTGAGTACCACCTCAAGCTGCTGCCAATTCACCCCATTTTTGCAGTCACTAGAGTGCAAAGGAACCTGTCTGAAAGATGTAACTGATTGCCAGAAATCATTTACAGTAATAATAAATTACAGTTTGTCTAACCTGCTTTCTGCAGTCAGAACTGTCTGCCTAGTTCCCATTCTGGTTTTGAACTGCTGAACTGGACCAATCAGTGGGGTAAACTAGCTCTAAAATGATGCCTTGACGAATCAGAACTTGGGACTCATAATCTGAGCCAGCCACAAGAGGATTGTATGGGCAGTGACTCTGGGAGATGTAGTTTAGACTTCGGTGCCTTTTTGGACCAACAGCAGCAGTCTATTGTGAGTGACAGCCAATCCAGTCAAGAACTGGGAGGAACTCAAAGGAAGTGCCCGGTTTTTGTCTGTTGGGTTTTTCAGTTTGAGATCTGAAAGTGAAGGGGAAAGAAACCCTGTGCTCCTTCAGTGCACAGTTTCAGTCAAAAAACGTGTGCAAGGCCCAGAGTTCCGGTCTACAACTTGTGTAACTGCTTGTTAGGACTGAATCGTCCTGTGAAAAGAATCAAAGGATCTCTGAAGAGTAGAAACCAGGCTCACCCTGTAGAAGACTGAAGAAATTGTTGAATTACACTCGGTCTGTCAGGAACTGAATCTGCTGTGTGTTCTCCTGGTTATTGTGCAGTAATTGCGATTGGGATACAGATGCAGCCTGCCTGGTATAGTGCTTTTTTTACCATATAAATGTGTGAGGAGTCTCTTGGAGATCAAAAGTAGCCCTGCTGACATTGAAGGACCATATCTTCTTTGGAGGTCGTGAGTACTAATTGGGGTCGCTCCTGTTGAATTGCCACATTAAATCCAAATGGAATTACTGTACTGCTGACTGTTTAATTTTCCTTTTCTCTGTGTGAAAGGGCCCTACCAGCTGCCACGGTTTGGACTAGCCACTAGGGCCTGGGTACCCAGGGACAGTAACTGGTAGGGATAGGCCTGTGCACAGAGCCATAGGTAGATAGTAAAGTGATAAGCTAATTAACCTGATTTCCCCTGTCCTTGTTATATCCCTAAATAAATCAGAGCTGTTTGTTTCAACAAAGTTATACTGCCTGAGGTATTTGTCTATGTTAAAGTACTGTACTGTGATTGTTGCACTGTATCTTATTTTACAGGATGTCCCGTGCCTGAACCAGCCTTGGGGTAAGTGTATACTGTGAAGGTAATTCTGCTATATTGTGTGGGCCACTAGTGGGAAGAAAGGGGTTGCAGTGTCCCAGAGGGCTGTGACCAAGTAAGTTTAACTATTGCAAACCCTGACCTCTGGGTGGAGGCACCCGCCATTGGATCCAGGCCCCTCAACCTGTTAGTGGCAAATCAGGCAGGGGTAGTAGCCCCTGGGATAGCGCCATCTAGGGTTACATTTGAGGCTCACCGCTGGGATTGTGTGTCCTCTAGTGGCCATATTTACAAACCACTGTTAAGGGAAAAATAAATAAATAAATAAATGGGTACCCGACAGAAGTGGCTGTGCACCGCTGGTGGAGTGGTGTACTGGGGAGGAGATCGACCCCAAAATGCTATGCTTATCCTGACATCCCCTGGGTATCAATACGGACACTGTGCAGGGAGTACTTTCCAAGGTGGAAGGTTTACAAAATCCTGTGGTGGTGGGTCAGCACCTAATCTGCTCACCCACACTTTCCTGGCCCTAGTAGAGTTTAAGGATCCCTATAGATAGCTCCAAAGTACCACAGACCATTACCCCAGAGGAGCCCTCACTGCTTGGAGAGTGATAACTAAGGACAGTAAAGACCGGGGAATGAGCCCCCACCACTATCTGAAACTTTGAGGAGAAATTTCTAAATGGTTGCTGGGAGAAGGAAAACTGTGGAGGACTTGAAGAAACTATTCTTGCCACCTGGGGTGTTCCTCCCCAACACCCCTCCTGCTCCAGTACCCGTAATGGTGGCTGAACCAATGCAGACCCTATTTCTGCACCTGCCATTAGTCACGACTCTCACCAAGGTTGAGGATCTTCTCTCACACCTCCCCACCCCCAAGGGAGGATGACTGGGAGACCTGGATAGACTATGTTGCCCCTCAAGTGCTAGAATGGCAATGCTCGAAGCTCTAAAAGCTTAAAGAGGGTTAGTGAGAGCCCGAGGTCCTGCCCTGGCTACCATCCGTAAGCAAAACGGGCCAGTAACCCTGAAGCGACTGCACAAGCCTATCTTGAGGCCTTGGAGAATGTGTGTGGGAGCCCAGATTCTGATGAGGACCTATGGTGGAGAGTAAGAATGCACAACAGTACCAAGGGGAGGAGTTGTCTGTGTATGTCTCTCGGCTGGAAAAATTGTTGCAAGAATGCCTCAGAAAGGGTAGTTTGCCAGCGATTGAACTGGACCGAACCAGACTGGACAGAATCTCTTAAGTCTGCCCCTTCTCAGAACTGCTGCTGCTTCCAGTTACGCCTGGCAAATCGACTGAATCCCCACCCTCCTATGATGAGTTAATGAGAGAAATTGAGGAGTTGAGAAAAGGCGACTCGGGAGGGACCTGCACCAATAGCTGTGGCTATGACCCGAGTGACTGAGGGTGGCCCATCAAGTGAAGTTCAGGGCAGAGGTTGGCAGTCAATGAGTGCTCTGATAAGGAAAAGATATGCCACAATGGGGCGAACTGTTGAGAGAGATCCGGGAATTCAAAACAGTCCTTTATGAAGGCCACGCCTGCAAAGCAGGGCCCGACCTATATCCGACTCAGTATCTGCTATGGGGTGGGATACCCACCATGTATCTCCTGCTGATAACAGCTCCGAACTCGATTCCTTGACCATGGAAGTGGAGAAACTGACAGATGTCTCCAAATGCTTATCACGCCAAGAGACAGAGATGGCACCAAGGTTTCCAGTTAGTAATACCCTGCCCTGGCTCCGGTGTGGCACCTCGGCCAGCTCAAACTCCAAAAAGTATGTTTTGCTATAATTGTGGGAAGGATGGGCACATGAAAAGGGAATGCCAATCCCCAAAAGACACTGACAAAGTTGCATATAGGCTACAAGGAGAGCTTCGAGAACAAATCAGTGGTTAAGAGGTGCACGAAATGATCCCAGTGAGGGCACCAAAATGCTAATTCACGTCCTTTGTGGCAAGGTCAGTTGCCCAGGCCCCACTACCGCCTCTCCAGACTGGTCCAGAATAGTGGGTCCCTCCATGGAGACCACTGTAAAGGTAAATGGAGTGTCTACAAGAGCTGTATTAGACAGTGGCTCCTAAGTGACAATTATGTTTCAAGATTGGTATCAGAAGCATTTGTCAGACGTACCCTACAACCATTAGAAGGACTGCATGTATGGGGGTTAAGTGAGAAGGCCTACCCCTATTCTGGGTATATCCGAATTTGGCTGTCTTTCCCCACCTCCGTGGCTGGAGTGGCCGAACAAGTAGAGACCCTAGCCTTAGTGTGTCCCCCACTGGACTGTATGATGGTGTCCTTTGTTGATTGGAACAAATGCTCATATGTTCAGAAGGCTGGCACATTTGTGTTATGAAAACAGGGGTCAAAGACTAGTAGAGCTTTAAGAGTTCCGCTTTAATTAAGAAGGCCTATGAGGCACAGAGAGATGCTGGAAAATATAGAACCAGAGGAACCGGTCGGAATTGTATGGAAGAAGGATCCTGAGTCTCTGATCCTGGCACCAAATGCCCAGTGTACCTTACAGGAGAGGTCCGATATCAGAAAGGATGTTAAGAATAAAATATTAATGTTGGATGCACCAGGCGATGGAAAATTGCCAGAGGGACTGCTGGTCGCTTAGTATTTTGCCCGCTAGAGCCCATGCTTATGCCAGAAGGGTAATGGTCCAAGTTCATAATGTGTCTGAAAGAGACATTCGAGTAAATAGAGGTTGCATCCTGGCTAATGTGCATTGTGCAGACACTGCAGTGCTACCCAGCAGCAAGAGTTCAAGGAAGAATGACAGAGTAACGCCTGACTTGTTTGATTTCGCAACCCCCGCTGCCAGCTGAATGGAAAGTGAGGATCAGTGAGAAGCTTGCCCAGAGAGACAGGTGTTTTCTTTAAAGGAATGGGACGAGGATGCGTAAGGAGCTGAGCACAATATCCGCTGCATGACGAAGACCATTTCGTGAGAGGTCTCGACGCTCGGCACCTGCTGATATAGATGATGTGAGACGGCATCTGCAAGAGATGTTAGCGGCTGGTGTAATACAAGAATCCAGAAGCCCTTATGCTTCCCCATTGTGGTAGTGAGGAAAAGAATGGGACAGTAAGGATGTGCGTGGATTATCGCACCTTAAACCGGCGGACTATCCCTGATCAGTACACAATGCCCGCATTCAGGATGCTTTGACTGCCTAAACGGGAGCAGTGGTTCTCTGTGCTGGATCTCCGCAGTGGGTACTACCAGATCCCGATGGCCCCAGAGGACCGTGAGAAGACAGCCTTTATCTGTCCGCTGGCTTCTATGAATTCATGAGGATGCCTCAATGATTTCAGGTGCCCCAGCCTTTTCAACGATTGATGGAGCGGCAGTGGGGACATGAACTTACTAGAGTGCCTGGTATACCTAGATGATGTTATTGTGTTTGGCAGCTCACTGGAGGAACATGAGAGCAGATTATTTAAGGTATTGATCGACTGGAGGACTTTGGCCTTAAACTGTCCATTGATAAGTGTCAATTCTTCAAACATCAGTAAAGTATGTGGGACACATAGATCCACCGAGGAATAGAGACCCACCCAAGTAAAGTTGAGGCCTTGACCACCTGGCCACAGCCCAAAATCTAAAAGAACTGCAAAGATTCCTGGATTCTGTGGTTATTATCGGGCTTCATCAAGGACTATTCAAGAGTGATCCGCCTTTACTTAACCTTACTCAAGGGTATCCCCAACCCACAAAAATACCAAAAGTCAGGTCCTCAAGACTGAAAGAGTGTATTTTCATCCGAGTGAAGTATTTGGGGCCCGCTGGACTCCTGATTGTGAGACTGCTTTTCATGAGATCATATATCAACTTACCCATGCTCCAGTGCTGGCCTATGCCGATCCAAGAAAACCTCACGCCCTGCACACTGATGCTAGCTTGCAAGGGTTGGGGCTGTGTTGTACCAAGAGCACGAGAATGGCCTGAGACCAGTGGCCTTGCCAGTAGAAGCCTGACCCCATCCGAAAAGAACTATCCTGTACATAAGTTAGAGTTCCTAGCTTTGAAGTGGGCTATTGTTGACCAATTCCATGAGTACTTGTATGGGGCTAAAATACTAGTAAAACTGACAATAATCCTTTGACCTATGTGCAGACCTCAGCTGTTGATGCCACTGGCACAGGTGGCTTTCTGCATTATCTACATATGACTATGCTCTCGATCACCGAGCAGGTCTGAACCACATAGATGCTGATGCTCTCTCCGGAGGCCTGTTCCCTAGAATGATTGGGTCCGATTGGCAGAACCTGACATTCGGCACTCTGCCGGAAGTTTGACAGGGAGGAACAAATGTCCACGGACGAGTGGACTGCATGGTGGATTGCTTGGGACCCTCTGAGAATTGCATACCTGCTGCTTATTGCCACTTTTCTGCAATAGACATTGGTGCACTGCCTCAGCTGGACAATGACAGTATTCGCGGGCTCAATCCTCAGCGATCCTATGATCAAATCAGCTTTGAAGCCCTCTATGCAGGAAAAGATGTGTCCAAATTACGCCCACTGATTTGAGAACTGCACTGTTATACAAAGAAGGTCCTAAGTTGAAACTGATCAATAAACTGTTATATAGAGAAACAGTAGACAGAGGGGGACAAGTAGACAAACAACAACTGGTGCTGCCCACTGCCTCGAGACTCAGTATGTGAGGTCCTTGCACAACCACATGGGGCACCTTGGTATAGACAGAACACTTGACTTGGTGAGATCCAGATTCTATTGGCCTAAGATGGGGCTGATGTGGAGCAAACATACGAACTTGTAGTCGCTATTACAGAGGAAAGCTTTGCCCCAGAGGGCTGCCCCCTTGTTAACATAACCACCAGTGCACCCATGGAGCTGGTCTGTATTGATTTTCTGAGTTTGAGTCAGATCAAAGAAATATCAGTAATGTGCTGGTGGTCACTGACCATTTCACGAGATATGCCCAAGCTTTCCCACCAAAGACCAGAAAGCATCCACTGTAGCCAAAGTACTCTGAGAAAACTTTTTGTTCACTATGGGCTCCACAAAGAATCCATTCTGATCAAGGGAGAGACTTTGAGAGTCGTCTGATCAAAGAGATGCTTTCTGTGGGAGTGAGAAAGTCCAGAACCACTCCTTACCACCCCCAGGGGACCCACAGCCTGAACGTTTCAACCGACTTTGCTAGATATGCTAGGCACCCTGCACCCAAAGGACAAGCCTAGATGGAGCCAACAAATTAGCACCCTGGTACATGCTTATAACTGCACCAAAAGTGATGCCACTGTTCTCCCCTACCGCCTGATGTTTGGAAGAGAAGCTCGACTCACCGTAGATGTGTGTTTTGGGGTCTCTCCTGATGGGGTTCAAGCTGACAACTATTTACAGTATGTGCAAAAGTTAAAGGCCCAGCTAACTCATGCGTACCAACTGGCTCAAACCATGGCTGCCAAAAGAAATCTGGCCAACAAAGAAAGGTATGATAAAAGGTGAAAGCACAGGAACTCCAGGAGGGAGATCGGGTATTGCTAAGAAATCTGGGACTGCATGGCAAACACAAGATTGCTGACAGATGGCACCATCTCCTCACATTGTAGTGGGCAAACTAGATGATCTGCCAGTGTACAAAGTAAGGCCTGAGAACAATTCAAAAGATGTAAAACAATGCATAGAAATCATTTACTACCCATTGGACAAATCCTGATTGAGTCTGAGCCCCAGAAGATGCCCCTCTGGACCAGTGACTAGAGCTGCTGCTAAGAAAAGATCAAGGAAGTCTGCACCTACAGAAGCAGAGTTAAAGTGTTCCCCTGCACAAGTCCCAGTTGAGCATGACTGTCAGTCCATATCAGAAGAAAGTGAGAGTGACTTTGAATACTATCCTTCTTACGAACTGAGTCAATTGTTTCTGGGCAATCCCCTAGTCAATACTGGAGACAAAGCTGGGCCTTCTGACTGTCTATGCCCCCAGCTTCATCCCTGGAGCCAATGCTCCCAGAAAGTGAAGTGCAAAGCATCAGATCAGATGAAATGGAATCATTGTGCATGGTTGAACTGTTTGAGCTTAGGAGGAAAATGATAGATTGGGGCAGACTGTGATACACCAGAACAAGAAGAGTATTTTGAGTGCCCTGACAGTCCACTGCCAGTGTCCGAAAGCTCTCCATGCGAGCCAAATGTTGTGGACTCAGAAACTGTAACTCCTGGAGCTGAAAGTGCCCCAAGTTCTAGCTCTCTACCCCATGGAGACCCCTGACAAGTGAGGACAATGCTGAAAATGAGGCTCAGAGTGCAGAGACTATAACAGTTCCCCTAGAAAGACTGGTCGAGCTGTAAAGCCTGTGGTGCACCTCAGTTATGATTCACTTGGGAGGCCTGTGGACTTGCCTCTCAATGTTGTCCATAAAGGAGTGTATGTGTCCCCGAGCTCATTGCCCAAACTGAGCATCATGCTAACTCCAAGTTACTTGTGTTGCCTCTAGTATGGTGCCCTTGCCCCATCCAGCCCCAAGGTAACTGATAGGAAGGGCCCTCTCTTCAGGTTTCATGTACAAGAGGTAATAACTTGAGTTATGGTACAATGTGTATGTAATACCGTGTAAAGAGTGACGACTGCAATGTTTCAGAAATGGTTCTTGGTAAATGATGTATTGACTGATGATTACATGTGTGAGCCTAATGCAAATGTATATGGTTGCAGTTGAAACTTATGGGTACTTGCTTGACGCGGACGCCAAGCTTTTCCCAGGCCAGGAAGGGTGTAACCCCTGCAAATGGGGGTTCCCAAAAGACTTCCAGGAGCTTGCTTGAATGCTCCAAGCCTGAATGGTGTTTGCTTAAGCCATTTATCAGTGAGTGTTTTTAGAACCTCTGGTACTGTCTCTTTAAGAGCTGTCTGCTTGCAGACATAATTAGTTTGTATGGGGACTGTGTGTTTCTTTGATTGAGTACCACTCAAGCTGCTGCCAATTCACCCCATTTTGCAGTCACTAGGAGTGCAAAGGGAACCTGTCTGAAAGATGTAACTGATTGCCAGAAATCATTTACAGTAATAATAAAATTACAGTTTGTCTAACCTGCTTTTGCAGTCAGAACTGTCTGCCTAGTTCCCCATTCTGGTTTTGAACTGCTGAACTGGACCAATCAGTGTGGGTAAACTAGCTCTAAAATGATGCCTTGGACGAATCAGAACTTGGGACTCATAATCTGAGCCAGCCACAAGAGGATTGTATGGGCAGTGACTCTGGGAGATGTAGTTTAGACTTCGTGCCTTTTGGACCAACAGCAGCAGTCTATTGTGAGTGACAGCCAATCCAGTCAAGAACTGGGAGGAACTCAAAGGAAGTGCCCGGTTTTGTCTGTTGGGTTTTTCAGTTTGAGATCTGAAAGTGAAGGGGAAAGAAACCCTGTGTCCTTCAGTGCACAGTTTCAGTCAAAAACGTGCAAGGCCCAGAGTTCCGGCTCACAACTTGTGTAACTGCTTGTTAGGACTGAATCCGTCCTGTGAAAAGAATCAAAGGATCTCTGAAGAGTAGAAACCAGGCTCACCCTGTAGAAGACTGAAGAAATTGTTGAATTACACTCGGTCTGTCAGGAACTGAATCTGCTGTGTGTTCTCCTGGTTATTGTGCAGTAATTGCGATTGGGATACAGATGCAGCCTGCCTGGTATAGTGCTTTCTTTTTACCATATAAATGTGTGAGGAGTCTCTTGAGATCAAAAGTAGCCCTGCTGACATTGAAGGACCATATCTTCTTTGGAGGTCGTGAGTACTAATTGGTCGCTCCCTGTTGAATTGCCACATTAAATCCAAATGGAATTACTGTACTGCTGACTGTTTAATTTTCCTTTCTCAGGTGAAAGGGCCCCTACCAGCTGCCACGGTTTGGACTAGCCACTAGGCCTGGGTACCCAGGGACAGTAACTGGTAGGGATAGGCCTGTGCACAGAGCCATAGGTAGATAGTAAAGTGATAAGCTAATTAACCTGATTTCCTGTCCTTGTTATATCCCCTAAATAAATCAGAGCTGTTTGTTTCAACAAAGTTATACTGCCTGAGGTATTTGTCTATGTTAAAGTACTGTACTGTGATTGTTGCACTGTATCTTATTTTACAGGATGTCCCGGTGCCTGAACCAGCCTTGGGGTAAGTGTATACTGTGAAGGTAATTCTGCTATATTGTGTGGGCCACTAGTGGGAAGAAAGGGGGGTTGCAGTGTCCCAGAGGGCTGTGACCAAGTAAGTTTAACTATTGCAAACCCTGACCTCTGGGTGGAGGCACCCGCCATTGGATCCAGGCCCCTCAACCTGTTAGTGGCAAATCAGGCAGGGGTAGTAGCCCCTGGGATAGCGCCATCTAGGGGTTACACAAGAAAAACTGCTTTGTGGTTTGAACCTGCAGTTTGGAAATTGCCTGAGAGACTGTTTGACACCTCTAGCCCTGAGGGGTGAGCCAGACTTTTTTTCAGAGGCCTTAATGTCTGTTAGTTGCAGAGAGAAAAGACTGTATGATCCCTGAGCTCTGGGAGGTGAATCTTTGCCAGCTAGGATGGTCTGGGCCAGGAATCGGCCAGGTAGTGTCACAGCTAGGCATTACCCATCATTTCCCCCTGAGCGATGGATGCGTGGACATGTAGGGTGTGACATGTGGCCCTGGTCCTCAGCACTGGTCTGTTCCAGTACCTGCGATGCTGTGTAAAAGAAGGTGACAAGCTGCAAGAGACTGCCATCCTGATAAGGTGTCCAACTGTTAAAAGCCTGCTACAGCCAAATAAGCTGCAAACTCGATACACACTTCATGGCCCCAGTGCTGCAGACTGAACACTGCTGTTGCCCAGACCCTGTACAAACTGATTCTGCAAAACCTTGAGTAAACATAGGGTCTGCCCTGCCTCTGGGGGAGTTGTTTTCTCGTTTCAAAGTTACAGTTTGGCCATCTGGCCAGAAGTTCTTAGTTCTTCTGAAAGTTAATTGCTGCATCAATTTAAGAGATTTATGTTGCAATCAAGTATTTTTAAAGTGCACCAACGCTGGCCAATCAGCTGCACCATTATCAGGCCTGCAACTGCTCCCAACTGGATACCCAGACTGACTTTGGGGGCTCCCAACATAAGTATCTGGAGAAAATCTGGTACCAAATGGGAGTGGGCGAGCTAGGTGCATATTGTGTATGCTGGTGGAAGGTGGGCACTATTACTACTGGTGTAACTGGGGTTATATAACTGTTTGCCTATCAAATGTTTGCATCTTTGCTCTCCCAACATCCCATGTTCCCTGCCGTATTCCTACCCCTTTTATGAATAAATTATTGGTTTTACCTTTTCACAACTGTCTCGTGAGCACCTTATTAGTGAGCATATTCTAGGGACATGGATATGTTGTTCATCCACACTCATTGGCAGGTATCCTTGCCGCTTTAAATCTTGCCGGAAGGTCTTCAAGCTTGCTCCTCCCACCCACCCGGGTGGTATAACTCTCGGCTCGGCCCCATGACGCCAGATCTTCCTTACCGCTTGGAAGCTCAGGTTCCCTCCTTAACGCTCTGCGTTTGAGACTGGTTCCTATTTCTCCGTTTGCGGATTTAAAAATAAATTTTGCGAAAAGACTTCAGTCTTCATCCCCCGCGGCCATGGGGACAAATCGATCCCTGGATTGAGATGCCCATGCGGGCAGAAGATGTCTCGGACGGATCCACACTCCGTGTGTCTACTGCTTGGGCCTTGAGCACGACCCGCGGGCTTGCGACCTGTGCTCATCTTTCTCGGCCCTCGTCCTCGAAGACCGTGCTGCCCGATTGCAACTGGGCCGTCCCGAGCGCTTCCCTCGGTGTGAAGTCCAAGGCCGGTCTGCGGCGTCCGCGCGGCGGGCTCGGCGTGATCAGCTCGAGCGGATGGTCGCCTCGAAGAGGAGGCGGCGGCCGCATCTTCCTCGGCCGCGCATTTATCCCGCCTTCTGGGTTCTTCCTACACGGCTTCTTTTAAGAGCTTTGTCTGTCCCTCTCCACTAAGGGAGAAGGGCTCGATGCCTGCTGGACCTTATTCTCGGTCCAAAAGAGGGACAGGGTAAGTCCCTCCGTTGACGCCTTGGGAGCGGAAAGGTCCCTCCCCGGCCGCCGACCGCCGGCTTCCGGTCGCTCGCGCTTGGCCACTGGCCTCACGGTGTCCCCGCCAGGTCAGTTGACCGAGACTCCTCACCGATGAAGTCGAGATTTTCTCGACCCATTGGACGGGCTGTCGCCTTTAGCAGCCGAGATTCCCCTCCCGGTTCCCCGGGAGGAGTTGAGGATCCGTGGCTCGCCTGTGCCTCCGTTCGGAGCCCCGGATGGACCATCCGAGCCGGGGGAGTGCCGGTTCGCCGACACCTCCCGCACCCGACCTCGGAAATTCGGGACCTCGGTCTCGTCTCGGACTCTTCACGGTCCAGCCGATCCCACCGCTGAGCAGGCGGTCTCGCCCCGGCACCGCTGGTAAGCGGCGTCGCCGCTTGTCCTCGCCCTCCTCCTCGATGAGGGAGGCTCCGGCGAATTACGCCGGACGTACGAGGACCTTATGTTGCAACAGCCCTGGCCGGGAGTAGCCGACTTCGCCGCCTTCCCCGCCATTATGGCTGTCACCGAGCGGGCCGACACAACCCTCGACTTATCCGAGGAGCTCATACCCAGGCCGTTGTTCGCCAAACCAGCTGCTCCACCGATTCCGTGGAACCTCCGCCTCCACAGCCACCACTGGGGCTCCACCATGATTCTCGGTCCCAAGGGTCTACCCATCGTTGTCAGTTACCCTCACTCCCCTAACGACCTCGCAGGTGAAGGTGGCTCAGGCCAGAGGGCTCTTCGAGGACTCTTCCGAGTCCGAAGATGATTCCTCCTTTTCTCCAAGCGACTGGACTTGGAGTCTTCAGGAGGTCAGTCAATGGACGATAGCCGTCGTCCTTCCTAGGACTGCTTCGCTCATCTCGGAGGCCACCGGGATGGAGCTCGAACCCGCTTCAAACGGGCCAGGTATCCTCACGGAGATTCTGGACCGAGGGATTCTCGACGGAGGCTCTTCCGTGGCCGAGGCCATAGTGGGTCCGCACTGGAGCTTTGGCAGCGCCTGCTTCCTGCTCCTGCGCCTTGCCAGGATGGCCAGGAAGTATGCGGTCCCACCGGTTCCTTGTCCGGTTTTGAACACCCCTCTGCTGAGGGTTGGTTACCGACAGCGCTTTCAGCGTGCCGGCAGCGCCAGGGATGTGGACAAACCTCCTGACAAGGAGTCCAAGAAATTGGACTCTGTCGGGCGAAAGTCTACGCTAAGTCCCTCTCTCGCTCGCCAGGCCAGTGGCCGCCCTCATGGCACATTTTTCTCATGCCCTGTTGGGCTCCTGATGAGGTCATCCTCATCTTCCCGCCGATCTGCAGACTACGGTTAAGCAGGTGCGGGACCAGGGCAGGGCAGTGGCCAAACAGCAGCTCCAGACTGCTTTTGATATAGGGGACCATGTGCCAGATCGGTGGCGTCGCAGTGGCTATGCATCGGCGGGCTTGGCTGAGGATATCCACCTTTACTTGGATACCCAGCACAAGTTGGCGGATGTTCCTTTTGGGACTGACCCTTCGCCCTGGGGTGGAAGGTCACCTGCAGAGGATCGGAAGTCCAATGCTACCTTGGACCTCGGTCTCTTCCGCTCAGAAGGACAAAGGCCGCAAACCACAGCCTAAGCCCTTTCGTCCTTCTGTGCCCCGCGCCGGCCCAGCAACGCCAGGGCCAGCAGGCTCGGTCTGCATCCCAAACCCAAGCCGCGGCTTCCTCTAACAGGAGGCAGGGAGGAAAAGGCCCAGGAGGTCCCTCGGCCGGTCCCTCCTCCAAGCCTGCCCAGTGACGGGCTGAGGGTGTGCTCCCATTCCCGTCACCTCCCCTGGTCCCCCTGGGGGACGGCCCGCACTTCCGGTCCGCCTGGTCCGCTGTTTCCACGGACAGGTGGGTCTTGAGGTGGTGGGAAGAGGCCTGCCTCTGGAATTCGAGCAGGCACCACCTTCAGAGCCGCCGCCTTGGGGCTTCGGGATCCCCAGCCTCACTGGCAGCTGTCGAGCCGACATCGCCTCCTCCTCCAGAAGGAGGTGATAAGAGAGGTGGTGGACCCTCCTTCAGACCCAGGGTTTGTGTCCAGGTACTTCCTGGTTCGAGGCGGAGGGGCTGGCGCCCATTCTCGAACCTACGACCTAAACAAGTTCCTAAGGTCTCGAACCTTCAGGATGGTCACTCTGGCTCAGATAATACCATCCTTGGACGCGGCGTGGTTCTGTTTCTGACTTGCAGGACGCTTTTTCACGCTCCCTATCCGTCTGCTCTCACCAGAGATTCCTTCGCCCGAAAGGAAGGATCCTCTTCGAGTTCCAAGCCATGCCCTTCGGCTTGTCTCCAGCTCCCAGGGTCTTCACCAAATGCATGGCAGTGGTGACAGCATTCTCAAGCGCCGAGGGGTCCGGTGTACTTACCTGGACGACTGGCTGATAGCAGCTCCTCCAGGAAGGAGGCGGAGTGGTCCAGAGATCTGGCCTCCAGGTCTGCTCTCAACTGGGCCTCCTTATCAACGAGGCCAAGTCGGAACTCGAGCCGAGCAGGTGATTCTATTCATCGGGCGCAGCTCGACTCTCTTGAGCCAGAGCGCTGCCCGCGTGACAGGGCCGAGGTTCCTTCCTCCTTGCCCGATCATTTCTGGTTGGGCACCGCGCCCTGCCCGGCTCCTGCGCTCTGGGTCTCATGGCGGCCTGCACCAGCATGGTCCGTTGGGCCCGCTGAACATGCATCCCTCAGTGGGACTGGCCAGCCAGTGGTCACAACGCTGCATCCTTGGACCAGCTTGTGTCGGTGACACAGGGATGTGGAACGCCTCCAGTGGTGGACCGCTCCAGATCATTTGCAGGAGGGCATCCTGTCGATCTCGCCCGAGCCGACGGTCTCTATCGACCGATGCCTCTGATGGGTTGGGGTGCCCATCTGGGGAACACTGGCTCATGGCCTCTGGTCCCCGCGGGAGTCCCGATGCCACATCAACCTGCTGGAGTTCCAGCGCCCGCCTAGCTCTCACCGCCTTTGCTCCTCCGGGGTCAAGTGGTCCGAGTCCAGACGGACAATACCACGACCATGTACTATCTAAACCGCCAGAGTAGGGACACGCTCCATGCTTCTATGCAAGGAAGCTCTCCGCATTTGGTCACTCGTGCGCGGCCTGGGAGGCGGATCTCCTAGCCATTCACGGGCAGGAGCCTCCAACACCCTGGCCGGTGCCCTGAGCCGGATAGGGGCTGCATCCCACGAGTGGTCTCTCCTGCCGAGGTAGTAGCAGCATCTGTTCTCCCATTGGGGCACACCTCAGGTGGACCTGTTTGCCTCAGGAGAGCGTGAAGCTGAGTCTGTTCCATGCCCGCCCCCTCAGCAGGGCTCACTGCAGGGGATGCCTTCTCGAGGCAGTGGACCCCGGGCCTCTTTACGCTTTTCCCCATTTCCCTTGATCCACAAGGTGCTTCTCAAGGCAGGAGGGACAAGGCGCAGGTGATTCTGATAGCCCCAGACTGGCCTCGCCAGTTCTGGTACCCAGATCTCCTCAGTCTCAGCTCCAGGACTCGCGGCAGCTTCCAGCTCGCCCGACCTGCTCTCAGTCAATCAGGGAAGGTGTTCCATCCGGACCTTCAATCCCTGCACCTGACGGCCTGGTTCCTGAGCTGCTAGAGTTCCAGGCCTTGGGTCTTTTCCGACGAGGTCCTCAATGTAGTTGAGGCGTCCGTAAGGAGTCGACTCAGAAAATGTTATGCCTTCAAATGGAAAAGGTTTTCCATTTGGTGTCAGGGCAAGGGCTTGGACCCTTCCTCCTGTTCCTTGGCAAGCATCTTGGACTATTTATGGTCCCTTTCTAGTCAAGGGCTTGGTCGACGACCCTAAGGGTGCACCTGGCAGCCATCTCTGCTTGCAGGCGCGGGAAGCAGTCGGTAGCGCAGGAGAAGGTGGTCTGGCGCTTTCAAAGGCCTTGATCACATTTCCCTCCAGTGCGGGAACCCCACCTCCTGGGATCTACTGCTGGTACTG
This sequence comes from Neoceratodus forsteri, assembly GCA_016271365.2. Classification (NCBI taxonomy): domain Eukaryota; kingdom Metazoa; phylum Chordata; order Ceratodontiformes; family Ceratodontidae; genus Neoceratodus; species Neoceratodus forsteri. The sequence continues at coordinate 1,128,765,114 of CM028129.1, read as the reverse complement.
GCAAAGCTCATGGGCAAGCTATTCGAACCTATGCACAGGTGTGTTTCTCTCACCTGTCGTGGAAGACCGCTTCTTGGTGGCTATCACGCCAGCCAGAAGGATGGGAGACCCCAGGCGCTTCCATCGAGTCTCCTTACCTGGTCTTCCACAGGACAGGTTGTCCTGCTTCCCACCCAAATTCCTCGAAGGTGGTGTCGGAGTTTCACCTAACCAGGTGTTGCGACCGCCGGTGTTCCCACCCCAATCACACCTCGGAGGTCAATTATAGGCTCCATACTCGATCCTAGAAGGGCGCTGCTTATTATAAGGAGCGCACGGCTGAAATTGGGAGAGGTTCGCCAGCTGTTTGTCACCCACGCTGAAGCCGCATCTGGCAGACCCGCAGCCAAGCGGGACGATAAGCAGGTGGGTAACCTCCTGCATAGATCTCGCTATAAGCTGGCGGGCATGGAGCTCCCAGAGGGATAAGAGCTCATTCTACCCGCCATACTGCTGCAACGGTGGCTGCTTCCAGGGACGCCCCTATCCAGGAAATCTGCAGGGCTGCTACCTGGAAGTCAGCAAACACCTTCATTACCCATTACCACATCGACCTTTGAGTCACGCTGGATGCTGGTTTTGGGGCCTCGTCTTCTAGTCTCTCTTTCCCAAGTAAGTATTGGGGTGTGCGCCTTGCCTCCTCCTCCCGGAGAACTGCTAGGAGTCTGCCAATGAGTGTGATGAACAACATATCCATGTCTTAGGAATACAGTTATCACTAACAGGAGTTCTAGGAATGGTATATGTTGTTCATCCACACGACTCCACCTGACCTCCCTCGCTCGACGCACAACCTGAGCTTCCAGCGGGCCAGATCTGGCGTCATGGGGCGGAGCCGAGAGTTATACCACCCGGGTGGGTGGGAGGAGCAAGCTTGAAGACCTTCCGGCAAGATTTAAAGCGGCAAGGATACCTGCCAATGAGTGTGGATGAACAACATATACCATTCCTAGAACTCCTGTTACAGGTGAGTAACCTGTATTTATTAGCTATGGCAGTAATTGTATGGTTACTGAAATATTGCATTGTGTTTTGCTGTTCCATGTGTGGGGTGACTGTGAGGGGAGGTGGGTAGGTACAGCATCCCGAGGGTTGTATTACAGAATCAGCTGGCCCACTATAATTTACTCTGGGTGGAGGCACCATGCTACTTACTTTATATCTGGGAAAGAACTTCCTTCTCCATTTAAAACAGAGCCCAGGCCCCTAAATCTTGTTGAGCTTGCAAGGCAGGGGTAGTAGCCAAAAGTTACATGGTGACCCAGTTGCATTATATTTGTGTAGAGTTTAAATCATTTTTTGCAAAATAGATCATTATGCATTTGCCCTGTAGAGTTCCAATGAATGCATCATGTAACACAGCAGTTTTGTGTACAGCAGATCACTGTGCAGTCCTGGTAGTGCCTCCTTGCACCAAGTGACAATAATTACACATCCATCTCTCACATGGAGCAGGGAATATAAACTAAGACATTTTACTGTTTGCTCCGCTGGATGAACAGCAGCAAGTGGCCCTGGAATAGCTCCTTCACTGGCTGGCTTGCTGGCTGTGGGTCCATTTTCAGTCCATCTTGGACCCATCTCCTTACAGACATCATTTAAAAATAAAAAGGTTTCTAGTCCATTGCTCATTTCAGATCCACCATCTCCTGCCAGACATCATTAAAAAAAAATATTGTCAGGTCCATCATTCATCTTGGACCTGCCATCTCCTTCTAAGTATCATTTGTTTTTTTGTTCAAGTCAGTAGATCCCTAAATGGGCATTTAGTTACTGCCATCAGCTGCCCTTCAGCCTCTCTCTCTCTCTCTCTCTCTCTCTCTCTCTCTCTATTTCAAATAGTATGTGTGTTTTTGGAAAAATTAATCCATTTCTTTGACATTACTCACTTGACGTCACACCAGGACAGATACAGAACCTTCAGAAAACATCTTAGGCCTGTGGTGTTATATCTCATATGTAATAACCCCCTCTTTTCAGTAGGGGAGGTGGTTGTTCACTAGATGAGTCCAGAAATGGAGTGGTGCCCCAGCACCATCCTCCTTCAGTGTAGCTTGGTGGGAGAAGCTATATGCAGTATAAAGATAAGGTGACCTCATGGTGCCAGTTAGTTCTTGGGCAGTTCCCAGTGTTAGGTAGTTTGGAGGAACCTCAACGCACTATGAAACTTTGCATAGAAGGTGTTCTCCTGGGCAAGGGTGAGAGGTCCATTAGACCACCCTGCGTAGGGGCGGTGGGGTACTCCTGTGTGCTCATCAGTGCCCACAGTGTGGCTGATTGCAGGATTCAGACCAGGGGCTCAAGAGACACCCTAAGATAAGCTTCAGCCTGGAAGTGCAGAAGAAGTGGGTGCCAGCCACTCTCCCTACTCTGAGAGTGGCATGAGGCTTGAGAAATCTCACAGTCATGAGGGTATTGTAACGCCATCAAAAGAAGACACTGGGGCTACCAGAGTGGGACCTCAGGAACCTGGGTTACATCCTGATCACTGGCATCTGTGAGTGTCTGTGGAGTGCTGACCACAGTGTATTTAATGGGACCATTGGGAGGGCACGGAAATCCCATGGGGGGGTTCCCATCAAGGGAAAATTCCCCAATGGCTTTCGGGCCAGTGGCATGCTGGTGGATGGGTGACCTCAGAGACCAGCCTTGGTTGAGCTGAGGTGAGACATTAAGCACCTGAAAGCTGGTAGGTGAAAGCAGGGATTGAAGTGTAGTGACTGCAGGAGTAAGGTAGGAAACATATCTCTGGGCATACTTGATGGTGCCCACGGCCTGATCCACCAATGAGTGAATTCCTGGAAGGGCAGGTTGGAGGGTTTGCCTGGCATGCACCAAGGCAAGGTGTAAATGATGCCAAAGAGACCATGCTGGCATTTTGATTTTATAGGAGGGTTTGATGAGGAAAATACAAACCCCACAAGATGTCCAGTAAAGGAACTCATCATGCTATAGGGCACCTTGTTGGTGTACTCTGCAATGTAAACAAAAGTTTAAGTTAAGTTTAAGTTTAAGTTTATTGACAGGAAGACTCCATTGAGCATGTTCATTTTCAAGGAGGTCCTGCAAGGACACCGTTAAACAACAGCGTACAATAAAAGTGATGACATAGCATACAGGTACAATAACTGGTAGAAAAAAGTGCATATATGGTCAGTAAAAACAATAATAAAACAGATCAGAATCCAGTTTCTGGTTAAGCAGCAGACACATACCATAAGGTAACAATAACTGATAAGAAATACATACAGGGTCAAAGAAAAGACCAACAATAGTGAAGCATACAGAAACCAATTCATATTAAGAGGAAGAACAAAAAATAGTATCAGTAAGAACTTGAACGGTTGCTGTAAGCTAAGGGTGGGGATGGACTAGGGAGGACAGGGGCCAGAGTGGATAGGGAGACTGGAGAGAAGGATACAAGAAGTCAGAGGGCACTCACTTGATAGCAGTGGCAGGAGACTGGCATGATATGCTAGGATCTATGGCAGTGACAGACTACTGGGAAGGATTTGCAGGTCAGGGCTCTGAAGAAATTTTAAGACTGCAAAGCAGCAACCTATTTAAAATATAAAATCAGTAGTGGAAATTAAGACAGACTAGGTAGTATTCAGCTTAAAACAGGATAGGGAACCACTGGGCAGGCACTCACCCATGAAGTACGGAGAAGCCATCCATAGGTACCTTAGCCAGTAAAGGAAAAGGACACAGAGGGCTGGATTTTCAAGTGACGAAGCCCTGCGCCACAACAGTTTGAATCTGGCGGTGCGCTAAACCTCTTTGCTGCAACTGCACCTGATTTTAGTTCATCGGGTGCAGTTACAACACTTTTCCCACTTTATGGCAGCCTGCGCCAAATATTTGGCACAAGCCCCATGAAAAGGGTACCCAGGATTGACGCAAGCTAGACCAGCAAAAAGCTGGTCTAACTTGCGGCAATCAGCGCACAAGATAGGAAATCCTGATTGCCGACTGGGTGAATGCCGCAAGCTTCTTGCACTGGATGTACAGTGCACCTAGGGCTTGCAGCATTCGTGAGCATTAGGAAATCTGTCCCAGAGTATCCTCAATCATGGAAAGGATGAGAATTGTTAAGACGGTGATGCCATATACCTTATAATATGTTTAGTGGAGTGTGCTTCTTAAAATATAAGGATGTTATCTTGTATTCTTTGAGCAAGAGGACCACAAGGTGAAGCTGAGCAGTTCTATCTGCCCAAACAGCATGAGAGAATGTTCTTATGTGGTAAGAAACACACTCCACTGTACATATTAATATGTTACGAATCAGTCTAACTGCATCAGATTCAGATAAAAAAAAAGAGCTTGAGAAGTCTTTAAATGTTTAAAACATGTTGATTTGTGTTTTGTGCTCCCCCTCTGGTTACAGATATATATGGTATGTTCCCACCAACACACTGGTGGATGTGCTGATGCCACGTACACTGTGGTGGGCTATGTTGAGTAGCTCAGCATTTTAACAGTCCTTTTTTTTTGTTGTTGTTTTTATGTTGCATTATGAAGCAGTCTAACTGCAGCAGAGTGTTTTTTTTTTGTTTTTTTTGCGAGATCTAAAGCCACACTGATGCAGATTTTCCAGGGCTAGTGCAGCTAATCCTCTACTTTATCCATCTTGGCTAGTGCAGATTTTCCATGCCTGTTAATGAAGTTTAAAATGTCCCTACTTTAGCAGGTTCTAGTCCTCGTGCAAATCTCACTTACTGTTGCAGATGGCCTGGTGTAATTAACACCTCATTAAGAGCTGCAGTTATCTGGCAGTTCAAGAAGGGGATCCCACAAAAGGTTCAATGTGAGTATTTATCACTTCACTGTGAGAACTTTCAGATAGTGTCCAGGGTGTGATCAAGGGTAGAAGCTGTTAAGTCAATAGCCTGCAGTTTTCTGAATGTCTCCAACTTGTCCCACATTATTAAGACCAGTGCATCTCATGTCCCTACATTTTGAATGTCTGTATCCAACATTTCAGTGAAAAAATGCTAAGAGGCATACAGGGTCTGCTCTGCAGGTGGTGGGTTTCATCCCAGTCTCACTGTAGCTGCTCAATCGCCCCTTCAAATCCTGCAGCTCTGTTCTTTACCTAAATTTTCTGTGTCCAACATTTCAGTGACAAAATGCTAAGAAGTATACAGGGTCTGTTCTGTAGGTGGTGGGTTTTATCACAGCTGTGCCATAGCCATGCCATAGCTGCTCCCTATCCCCTCCAAATCTCTCAGCTCTGTACTTTCCTTGGACACCACTGCAGACCATACAGCCAGGGTTTGTCTGCTCATTCTGCTTGTTGTGAAGAGAGGTAGGAGGGTGAGTTTAACTCTGTAACTGATTTTTTGTGAGTTTGCCATTAGTTAGGGAGTAGCTCAAATCTTTCTTTAACTGGAGGAATGTTGCTTAAATCTTTCTTTAACTCTGTAACTGATTTTGTGTTAGTTTGCTGTTGGTTTGGGAGTAGTTTAAATCTCTCTTTAACTCTGTAACTGATTTCGTGGAGGACTGTTGCTGGCTGGCTGGGGGAGGGGTTTCTTTTCCCAGAGACAGATCAGCCAATCAAGTTTGTTTGGAATTCAATTTGAATCTCTAAGTGTTCACAGAGCCAGTTTGTCTGCTCATTCTGCTGGTTGTGGAGAGAGGTAGGAGCGTGAGTTTAACTCTGTAACTGATTTTTTTATGATTTTGCTGTTGGTTTGGTAGTAGCTCAAATCTTTCTTTAACTGGAGGACTGTTGCTGGTTTCTTAAATACAGGAAAGCCACTGGGGGTTGGGCTTGGAGGCTGTGAGGGAGGAACTTGGGGAGCTGCAAACTGGCCATATGAACTAACTCCTAAAGCTAATAGTCAGATGGTGAAACGTTTAGACTCTCAAGTTTTGCTAGTTGGATTTTAAAGTTTAAATGTTTTAAAGTTGCAAGTTTGAAAGTCAAACTGACAAGCTTGTGTTAAGGAAGGGTAACTGCATATTTTAAAGTTGAAAGTCTACAGTTTAAACTGGCAAGGTCATGTATAAATGTGTTAACTAGAGTTTCTGAGCTAGTAAGCTAGGGAAAATGGGGTAAAGAAGGACTCGGAAGCAAACTAGTAGGGTCGCATATGGTATCCAGCTATTGCTGTACAAACTGTGTGATAAGGAACTGAGGTTACGTTTAAGTTAAGTGTGAATAATGGAGGGAATGAAAATGGGGCATTATGGGGGGATCACACTAGGGGGTGGTGGAATGAATAAGGGTGGAGGGAGACATCAGAATAGTGGATGTAATGGTGGGCACCATGGAGTGAGGGGAGTAGGCACAGGGAGGTAGTGGGGTGCAATGGTTGTGGGGCGGCTGTTTGGATGAATATACTATGGAAACTGGGAGTTTGTCCAATTTGTTACAGACTGAGGAGACTGAAAGAGAAGATACAGGAGCCCTGGAGGGAGCTGGAGAGGGTGAGGAAGGGGGGTGGCTGGGGCAGGAGGGACCCCAGAGAGGAGTAACAGGGAGAAGCAGAGGAGGAATAGCAGGGTTAAATCCCATGAGGATGTAGGGGGGCGAGGGGAGCAGAGGGGCAGTAAGTGGAGGGAAGGCTTAGGGCAGGGGGAAGGAGGAGGTGGGCACCACTGTAGGGGTAGCAAGTAATAGGGCTGCAGTGTTGGCATCAGAGGTGGGAGTGGAGGTGTCAGAGATCATGGGGGGGAGGGGAGGAGAAAGGTAGTGAAGGCCCAGGAGTCCGGCTGGGAAAGGAAGAAGGGGGGGAGTGGAAGAGCAGGGTAGAGGAGGAGGGAGAGGTGGAAATGAGGGAAGATGTAGGAGTCACAAATGGTGCAGACAGAGGTAATAAGGAGCAGGGCACTGTGGACTCTGGAAATGTGGACAGCGAAAAACAGGAGGAGGGGGTATGGGATGAGAAGATGGGGGTACTAGCGCTGTGGGGTTCTATACTGAAAGTGGTCAGATGGGGCAGAAGGGGGGAGAGAGAGGCACAGTTGTATCTGGGTTGAGGCTATTCCGGGGTTGACCATAGGCAGGGCAGGGCAGGCACTTCTCAAGTGCGCACGGAGGGGGAGAGAGAATCCTCACATAGTGATGCACATGGATACAAATGACTTGGTGGGGGAGACATTAGAGGTGGTAAAGGGGAGGTTTGAGGAGTTGGGTAGGCAGTCTGAGGAGGTGGGGGGTGGGTTGGTGGTGTTCACTGAGGTGATCCCAGTACCATGTTTGAGTACAGTGAGGAAAAAAAGGATAGAGGAGTTCAATGAGTGGCTGAGGTATTGATGCCATTCCAGGGAGTATGGATTAGTGTCAGACTGGGGCAGGACCTGGGGCAATAGTGACCTATATACAGGGGACAGGTTACATTTGAGCAGGGAGGAGAAGGAAGTACTAAAACGGGGAATAGAGGGATATATATCTACAAAGCTGGATTTAAACTAGGAGGGGGGTGGCAAAGGGACCGTTGATAGGAAAAGGGTCCAGAAAGGGGAGCCTAGTGAGCTCACCCCCCTAGTTATGGGTAAAGGCAATGGGGAAGTGGCACAGGGAGGGATAAAGGGGGAAGAATAGGGGGGTTAGGGAAGGGGAGGAGACAGGAAGGAGGGTGGTCTGATTGAATGCAAGAAGCCTAAGGAATAGAACAGCAGAATTACAGCTCTCTTGGCAGTGGAGGGGGTGAACATTGAGGCCATCATGGAAACATCGGCCACCCAGTACCAGGACTGAGATATGATGATCCTGGGCTTCAAGTTATTTAGAAAAGATAGAGCTAAGGGGAATGGGGAGGGAGTGGCGATCTATGTAAGGGTGGGGATAAAGTGTCAACGGGAGGAAGGGGAGGAGGGGAGGACAGAAGCACTATGGATGCAGTTCCAAGATACAAAGAATAGGACACTGAGGATGGGTGTGGTGTGCAGGTGACTGACTCAGGGGATTTACCTGGATGGGGAATTAGCTGAACAAATTAGGAGGGTCTGCAGGAAGGGGAACACAGTAGTGGTGGGGGACTTCAACCTACCGGGGGTGGAGTGGGGCACTCCATCCACCACGAGTGCAAGGGAGTGAGTCCCACTAGAATCATTTCAAGACAGCTTTCTGATACAGCTGGTCCAGGGGCTGACTTGGTTAGAAAGGACTCTGGACCTTGTACTGGATCACGGGGAAGCTGTAAGGACTCTGGAAGTGGAGGAACCACTGGCTGGGAGTGACCACTATTCGGTGTAGTTTATGCTCAACATGGGGAGGGAAACGATGAATGTGTACAAGGGTGATTGAGTTTAGGGGTGTGGACTTTAAGAAGATGGGGGAAATTTGGGGCAGGCACCTGGCAGGAATGCAGCCACACATTGATGCACACCAGAAATGGAACATCATAAAGGAGGACTGGCGGAGGCAGCAGAGTCTTGCACTAGGAAGAAAAGCAAGAAGGGAAGGGCAAAGAAACCCAGTTGGCTGACACAGGAGGTTATGGAAGGGGTGAGGGCCAATAGGGCAGCATTTCAAAAGTACAGGAAATTGGAGAGGGGTGAAGATAAGGATACATACATGGGGAAGTCCAGGGAGGTTACCAGACTGATCGGGGTGGCCAAGGCATCCAGGAAGCTGAGACTGGCATAGGGAATCAAAAGTGAAGAAAAGGACTTCTGCTACATCATAGAGAGAAGAAAAAGCATTGATCAGCTAGTGAGGATTAAGAAGGGGGGGGTGGAAAAAGGGGTGGAGCAGGCAGATGCACTGAATGAATACTTCTGCTTTGTATTGACACAGGAGAAGGGGGGCAGATATCCCAGGCAAGGGTGGGGGTGGGGAGGAGGGGATGACAGATGTAGGGATTACAGAGAGCAGGGTACTAGATGGGTTGAGGGCATTAAGGTTGGACAAAGCACCTGGACCTGATGGCATTCACTGTAGGGTACTAAAGAAGTTTGCAGAGGTCCTGGTGGGGCCACTGGCCAACCTGTTCAATACCTCCCTGGACATGGGATGTGTACCACAGGACTGGAGAATGTCCCATGTGGTGCCCATCCACATAACTGGCCCAAAGGATGAACCAGAAAACTATATGATAGTGAGCCTCACATCGATCATGGGAAAGCTCATGGAAACCACACTGAAAGGGAGGCTAGTGAACTTCTTGGAGGAAAACGGTCTCCAGGATGATCAACAGCATGGATTTATAGCGGGCAGATCCTGCCAGACAAACCTTGTTGAGTACTACAGCTGGTGACATGGGAAATGGATAAGGGCCATGGAAGTGGATGTCCTGTATTTGGACTTCAGCAAGGCTTTTGATTCAGTGCCACATGGGAGGTTGGGGGGGAACTGGAATATGTGGGGGTGGGACCTAAAATGGTGAAATGGTTCATAAACTGGCTAAAGGGAAGGCAGCAAAGGGTGGATGGGGGGGACTCTCTTGTCACCGAGAGCGGTGACAAGCGGGAGTACCACAGGAATCGGTACTGGGAGCAGTGCTGTTTGGGATTTTTATTGCAGATATCTCACATGGGATCTGGAGCAAGATCAGTCTGTTCACAGATGATATCAAGATGGGAGCTGTGGTTGATGATGTGGAGGGGTGCAAGGGGTTGCAGAAAGACCTGACTAAGCTGCAGGAGTGGGCGGAAACATGGCAGTTGGGGTTCATTGCCAAGAAGTGCAAGGTTCTGCACTTCAGAGCCAAGAACCAGGGGAGGGATTATCACTTGAATGGGGTAAAGTTGGGGAGCTCCACAGAGGAGAAAGACCTAGGAGTGATCATTATGGAGAGCATGAACAACTCTGCTCAGTGCAGGAAAGTGGCAGCAAAAGCCAGCAAAATGGTGGGATGTATTGCGAAAGGGATCTCCTCCAGAAGGAGGGAGGTTATCCTGCCCCTGTATAGGTCATTGTTCAGGCTCCACCTGGAGTACTGCATGTAGTACTGGTGCCCATTCCTGAAGAAGGACATCAGATTGTTGGAGGGGGTGCAGTGAAGAGCCACAAAGATGATCCAGGGATTGGAGAGCAAGCCCTATGAGGACAGGCTGGAGAGCTGAATATGTATTCACTGGAGGAGAGGAGAGATAGGGGGGATATGATTGAGACCTTTTAGTAACTGAAGGTGATAAACAAGACCAACACAGAATGGATTTTTCAGATGAGAAATGGGGTTACACAAGAGGGCATGGACGGAGGTTGGACGGGGAAAGATTCAAGAGGGAGATGAGACATTTTTTTCACAGAATGAGTGGTGGACAAATGGAACACCTTACCAGACAAGATAGTGTTCTGTAAGATAGTGGGAAGTTTCAGGAGGGGTTGGGACAGGGTAAGGGTTAGGGATAGTGGGAAAGGGGGGTGGGGGCAGCTGTGAGATGAGGGGCTAGCTGCACACTCGAGCAGACTCAATAGACCATGATGCCTGTTTCTGCTGGCAATTTCGTATGTTCATATACTCTGAAATGACTATCCATAGACCCATAGTTGCCATTATTGGCAAATGTAGGGGTCCCCAGCTTTTCTAAATGGACCATGCCAGTTAATGCCATTCATACAGTCCCACCCTTACCCTATTCAGCATGTCCTGTCATCCTAAAAACAAAGCATTGGAGCATGTTTAGTACAAAATACCTTAAAAAAAAACATAATTTGAAAGGTTAAAATAAGCATTCCTGGTGTACACAAATCATCCTATATAGAAATGGATAGTATAGCATCATGCCTGTGTACTGTCTACCCTGGCCTGATGAAAAGAGAATGTTTTAAAAAATCTGTTACTGTTGGGGCATAACATGTTAAAATCAGTACTTTTAAAACCAAAAATGTCATAATGTTTTCTGTTTCCCAAGCCTCTTAGGTTTGTGTAGCCTCCTCCTCCTCCTCAAAGAAATCTTAGATGTGCTGCTGGTTCACTTGACACTGTATGAAAACTTACAGAAGTGCCATGCTCCAGTTGATCACAGGGTGGGGGCTGAGAGTGTTTATCTCTGCCTGACATTGTTCATTGCCCTGCGGATGATGATGAGAGTGTTGTGAGGTGTATGATGATGCCAGCTATGTTGTGTATAGAACTAGGTCTACTTGACTGAGCATTTGCTGCTGTGTTATCCTCTGGTTCAGGGGTGCAGAAAGAGGAAGAGAGGAGGCCATTGTACAAAACAATGGGGGGTTCACTGTGTGTGATGGCATTGCAGTCTTTTTTCTGCTGGGGCTGGAAGTGATGTGGGAGCAGAATAAATGTGCAGCAGTTCTTGGCTTGCATTTTTTCCTATATAAGTGGTCAAAATTTACCATTACAATTGTGGGCTAGTGCAGCCGTCTGCAGGCTAGTGCAATTTTGAATTAACTTGTCCTTTTGGCTAGTGCAAAGAAAAGTTAAGGTTGACCCCTGATAAAATATTTTCTTAGTAGTTGCTGTACCTGTTGCCACCTGTTGACCCTATCCTGCAGCCAAGACCCCTCATACAAGGGATGTGGTAGGCATACAGATTAGGGCAATGTTGCAGAACAGTGCATTCCCTGCCACCACAGCTTATGTTATGGTATGCAGAGCTCAGTTCGGGGCAGGTACAGTACCAGACACCACATCCTGTTTGGACAGGGATATGCCACTGATAGTGGACAAAATACCCCTAGACATTCCAGCAGTATTCGTTCCTGTATCCAGCCCGGTGTGCCTCTTCTGGCCAAAAACTACAAATAAACCATTAAATGAAATATGAATGTTTCACCCAAGAGCATGTGGTTTTAAGGAACATACTGACCCTGACATAGTACAGTGAGTAGATTGTTTCTACAGATTAATGGTGCTGGGATAGTATCCACCAAGGTCAGATACCAGCAGATACTACCTATATTGCTGGATTTCAGATGCCATTAGATAAACATGGCATCCAACCATGGATCCAATCTCCTTGGATCCCATGCATGGATCTGATGGTCAGGACTCATCAGATTCCAACAATCCAAGGGTCAGATCCAGAAAGTGAACTCCCAGATTCAGACATCTGACCCATCAAATCCAAAATCTGACAGGGGATTCAAAAATCCTGGCTTGGTCAGATGGAAGCTGGATCCAGATGATGGATAGAGGGACTACCTGTCAGAGGACATTCCAACTGGCAAGTCACTATCCAAGCATTGCTACTGCATATCAACAGGCAGTAGGGAAGCAGAAGGGGTCCTTTTTCTAATATATCTCTGTAATTCTTGCTTTATGTTGTCCACTAATCATATTGTGTCAGCTAAGGTTCCTTGACTATCATAATGCAGAGGCAAGCAAAGCACTTCACCAAAATGAGATCAAACCATGCATCCTTCATGAAGTGTTCACACCAGGAGCCTCCCCTTCATTCACAATGTGTCCTTGAACTGATAAATTGCTTGCCAGGTGGTTTAGCGCCAGTGGCTTATTGAACTAATGCTCAAGTTCAGACAGCTCTCTGCCTGCTCCCAACAGTAAGTGGCTCCCTGACATGTCACTGCATTGATTTATGCTGTGCTGATCCTGCCAGCAGTCAGAAGCAACTGAGAAATAGCTCAGTTCTCACTAACAGAACAGTGTCACCAGTCTCCCTCCTGTTCCCCATGAAGCAGTGCATTATCTGACTGTAACCCATTAGCCAAGTCATTTGTTTATTGGGGGGGGGGTGCATATTCCAGTAGGTCAGTGCAAAGCACAGAGTAAGAGTTCATGCAGCCCTTTTGTAATGATACACCATATACTTCTCAAGCTTTTGTCACTGTTTTTGTTTTAATTGCTCTGATTGTTATGCACCTTGGTTTTGAAAGGCGCACTATAAATAAAGAATTATTATTATTATAAGGTGATAAACAAGACCAACATAGAATGGATTTTTCAGATGAGAAGGGGGGTACACAAGAGGGCATGGACGGAGGTTGGACGGGGGAAGATTCAAGAGGGAGATGAGGAGACATTTTTTTCACAGAAAGAGTGGGGACAAATGGAACACCTTACCAGACAAGATAGTGTCCTTTAAGATAGTGGGCAGCTTCAGGAGGGGTTGGGACAGGGTAAGGGTTAGGGATAGTGGGAAAGGGGGGTGGGGGTAGCTGTGAGATGAGGGGCTAGCTGCACACTCGAGCAGACTCAATAGACCAACAAACATACGAATATACGAAAACTGCCAGCAGAAAAAGGCTATTTGGTCTATCGAGTCTGCTCAGCTATGCAACTAGCAACCCTATTCTGCAGCTGCCCCTCCATCCCTGCACCCCCCTCCTTTGACTCACCCTTTTGCTGTGTCCCAGCCCCTCTTGAAGCATCCCACTCTTTTACAGGCCACCACCTCTGCTGGTAGCGCGTTCCACTCTGCCATCACCCTCTCTGTAAAAAAGTACCTTCTCAATTCCTTTCTAAACCTTCCACCCTCTAATCTCATATTATGACCTCAAGTGTCCTCCCACCCTCCTTAAACTGACCCCTCAGTGCCTGTCCTGTTTATTCCTCTCATGTACTTGAAGGTCTCGATCATATCCCCCCATTCCTCCTCTCCTCCAGTGAGTACATGTTCAGCTCTCTTAGTCTTCTTTCATATGGTAACTCTGCCAGACCCTGGATCATCTTTGTTGCTCTGCGTTGCACCCCTTCCAGTAATTTAATGCCCCTCTTTAGGTATGGGCACTAGTATTGCATGCAGTACTCCAGGTGGGGTCTGACCAGTGATCTATACAGTGGCAGAATCACCTCCCCCCTCCTTGAGGTTATACCCCTTCACGATACAGTCCAACATTTTGTTGCCCATTGTCGCTGCATTCCTGCACTGTACAGAGCTGTACATTGCTGCTGTAATAAGCATCCTCAGATCCTTCTCCTCCTCAGTCTCAGCTAGCTGTACTCCCTCTCCAATGGTAGTTTGGTTTCTCCTTGGATTCTTAGCCCCAAAATGCAGCACCTTGCATTTCTTGGCATTGAATCCCAGTTGCCAGGTGTCTGAACATCTCTCCAGCCTTGCCAGATCTTCCTGCAAACCCTGCCACCTCCCTAGGTCATCCACCACTGCTCCCATCTTTATGTCATCTACAAATAGACTGATCTTGCTCTTGATGCCTACTGAAATGTCTGCAATAAATATCCCAAATAACACTGGCCCCAGCACCGACCCCTGTGGAACCCCGCTCACCACTACCACCCTCTGCTGCCTTCCATTCAGCCAATTCTCCACCCATCCCATCAATTTTGCCCCTACCTCTGTGCTCTTTAACTTACTTCTTAGTCTCCCATGCAGCACCAAATCAAATGCCTTATTGAAGTCTAGGTACAGGGCATCCTCTGCATGGCCCTTGTCCATTTGCCTAGTCACCCAGTCATACTATTCTACTAGATTGATTTGGCAGAATCTGCCCTTGACAAAGCCATGCTGTCTACAGTTCTGTAACCCACTGACCTCCAGCAAGGCCACCAAGCTGTCCATCAGGATTGTCTCCATTAGTTTCCCCGCGATGGACGTGAGGCTCACTGGTCTATAGTTCTCCGGTTCATCCTTTGGGCCGTTCTTATGGAGGGGAACCATGTGAGCCATCCTCCAATCTTGAGGTACACACCCTGAGTCCAGTGAGGCATTAAATAGGTCTGTCAAGGGGCCTGCTAGAACCTTCTCAAGCTCTTTCAGTACCCTGGGATGTACGCCATCTGGCCCTGGTGCCTTGTCCACGCTCAGTGCCCTTAACCCCTCTAGCACTCCATCTTCTGTGATTTCCCTGTCAGTCACCCCTTCCCCCTCATTCCTATTCTCCACCCCACCTTGGGTATTCCCCCCCCCTTCTTCTTAATAAACACTGAGCAGAAGTAGTCGTTAAGTGCTTCTGCCTTTTTCCCCTTTTCCACCCATCCCCCCCCTTGTAATCCTTACTATCTGGTCCTTACAACTCCTTTTCTCCCTGATGTACCTGAAGAAGCCTTTCTCCCCCTCTTTAATGCCCTGTGCCAGCCTGAGTTCCCTTACCTCCCTGGTCACTTCCTTCATTTCCTTCAGGTACCTTTCCCTGTCCTCCACCCTCCCAGTTTTCTTGTATCTCCTATAGCTCTTTTCTTCCTAACCCTGTCTATGACTCCCTTGCTTATCCAGCTACATTTCTTCGCCCTCGCCTTTTTACTCTGAGTCTTGCTGCAGGATTTAGTTGCCTCTACTATCCCTAACTTCATGAGCTCCCACCTCTGATTCATGTCCATATTATGCTTAATTCTGGCCAGGAACCCTTGTACCACTTCACCTATCCTTTTGAAGTCAGCCTTTCTAAAGTCCAGGACCTTTGTGACAGATGCACCCCTCTCCTTATCCATCTGCAACTGGAACCATACTGTCCTGTGGTCACTCCCTGCCAGTGATTCTTCCAGCTGTAGATCCTTCACCCACTCCCCATTAGTCGGCACGAGGTCAAGTGTGTTCCCTTCCCTAGTTGGTTTGCTGACCGTCTGCATCAAGAAGTTATCCTGGAAGACATCCAGCATTATCTGTTCCCTTCTACACTTGGTGGCCAGTGTACCCCAGTCCACTCCCGGCATATTGAAGTCCCCTACTATTACCACCCCCTCTTCATGCAGTTCATTCATTTTCATTTCATTTTTATTTGTTAACCGGGTTAGGGCTCTGGGCTAAAGCCCTTTTTCAGGACTGACCCGGAACACAAAAACACAACAAACAACATTAAGACAACAATTATACAATTTTACAAATTACATAAACACTTAGACTGTGCTAACAAATAGTTTTTAATCTTTACCTTAAAACTTGAGTAAGATTTAATTACTCTTAATGCAACTGGCAGCTTATTCCATAGTGAAGAGGCCTGATGCTCAAATGCTCTCAATCCATAATTGTTGTTAGCACCTTGTACTACCAATATAACCCCCGAGACATTCTCAAATTTGCCTGAAATTCCCGAACCTGAACCAAATCAAATAATGGAGACAAGCCATTTGAATAAATGGCCTGATGAACTAATTTTCCCAAAGCAAATTCAAATCTAAACTGAGGCAACAGCCACTTCAATGAAGAATACAAAAAACAATGATGAGTCAAATAAGGAGCATCTAAAACAAATTGGCATATACTGTTATAAACCACACTTAAAATCTGCTTCTCCTTAGTCCCCAATTTAACATATAAAGAAGAAACATAATCAACATATAGCATCAAAACACCATTTGCCAACTTAAGACACGAATCATAAGACAAATAAGATTTAAGTTTATAAAATTGGCCTAACTTACAATTAACTCTCTTTTTTACTGATTTTACCTGAGAAAGATAGGTCAATGAGGGGTCTAAAAAAACTCCCAGATACTTAAATTCTGACACTTGGTCAAGTAAGTTCCCCTGAACATCATGAATGATCATAAGAGGACATTTGCAGAGTTTTACAGAACTTTCAAACAACATAGCCTTGGTTACAAATATTCAGAAGCATTACATTGTTAGTAAGCCAATGACATAACAACTTAAACTCATTTTCCAAAGTCTGATTAATATACTCCAAAGACTTACCGACAAAACAATATCAAGTCATCTGCATACAAAAGACATTTACATTTATCAAAAAAAAAAGGAACTTGATTAATAAACAGTGAAAGCAACAAGGGGCCAAAAATAGACCCCTGAGGCACTCCACATACAGTATGACAAACTAATGAATTAATTGAACCAATGGAAACAAACTGGGAACACCCCTGCAAATAATCAGAAATGAGTTCTACTGCAGAAACAGCCAATCCAACAGCTGCAAGCTTTTGACTAAGAAGAGAATGATTTATTAAATCAAAAGCCCTGGACAGGTCCATGAAAACCGCCCCAGTTAACATTCCATTATTGCATCCTTTTAGGATGGCATTCGTGAACCTGACCAGGGCTGAACACGTTCCCCTACCACGCCGAAAACCATGTTGCTCTTCACAAAGAACATCCGCTGCTCCCAAGAATTCATTCAATTGGCTAGTTAACAATCTTTCCAAAACTTTACCCAAAGGATTTAAAATCGAAATAGATCGATAATCCTCAACTCCACTAGGTTTAGTATTTTTTGGAATCGGTACTACCCGAGCCACCTTCCATGATAATGGGAAAACATTCACAGAAATACATAAATTATATACTATACTCAAAGGTTCAGCAATAAATGGAGCCCCTAACCTGACAAATCTGGCATCAAGCCCACCCCCGCAATCACCAAACTTATCAGGCAAAGAATTTAACAATTTCAATACTTTAACAGCTGTAAACCATCGAAAAATGAATTGAAGTAGAACACCAGTTTTTTGACCACTATCAAATTTAACCGCAGTGTCATTAAATTCAGTAGAGTCAGTAGATACAAATTTGGGAGACAAAATAGGAACATCAACAAAACTTGAATTAAGCAAATTAGCCATCTCCAGAAGGTCAGAAACAACTCGATCAGGAGTTTTAAGTGATATAAGGTAAGACTTAACCTTAGGGGAAACTAAGTTATTAATAGCATCCCAAAATTGCCCTGATTTGTTAGATACACTCTCCAACATTAGACACACTCTCCAACTTAGCCTGAAAATAATCAATCTTGGCTTGTTTCACCTTTCTTGATAACAAATTTCTAGATGTTCTATAATCTTGCAAATGCTTAATAGTAGGAAACATTTTACACTTTAACCAAGCTAATTTTTTATTTTTCACAAAAACTTTCAACTCATTTGTATACCATGGGTGTAATACCCCACGAACCCAGGATTCTTGAAGAGGAGCTAGTTTATTCTGAATTTGTAAGTTTATTACAAAAAAAATCAACAGCTCAATTTGGATCTGGCATAGATGTCAAAAATGACCAATCCAAGTTACTTAATTCCCCATACAAAATCTCGGTGGGAATATTCAAATTACGAGTTTGCACAATTCTAGATGGAATTTTTGGCTTTCTAAAATTTAGAACAGCAAAAGTAACCTGATGGTCACTAACAGAATCCCCAAAAACTCCAACTCGAGACACCATCCCTGCCCGATTAGTAACACACCAATCCAATATAGTGTGATTCATAGAATTAAAATTGAATCTTGTGGGTTCAAGAATACATTGAGTTAGTTTATAAGAATCTAACAAAGTTTCGAAAGTACCATCCATATTTGCCCAATTCAAATTAATATCACCCATAAACACAAAATCATGTTTTTGAAAATAAGGGGATACATTATCCAAAAAAATCTTGTAACCCTAGCTTACCACATTTTGGAGGATTATAAATGGCACCTACAATCACATGTTTAACTCCACCCAATAGTACTTTGAGCAGAATCCAATCATTGGTTCCTCCGGATCTGGCCCACCAGTACCTTATTTATCTCTTCTGATTGGGAGGGCAGCCTGTACACCACTCCCAACCTTAGTGTCCTATTTTTGGGATCCTGGATTTGCATCCATAGTGACTCTGTATCTCCCTCCTCCCCCTCCTCCCTTACACATTTTAGTCCCTCTCTCACATAGAGCGCCACCCTTCCCCCTTTCCCCTTAACGGTATCCTTGCAGAATAATCTGTATCCTGGAACCGCCAGGTCTCAGTCATGGTATTGGGTAGCCTATGTCTCAGTGATGGCTGCCATGTCCACCCCTCCCTCCGTAATGAGAGACTGTAGTTCTGCTATTTTATTCCCCAGGCTTCTAGCATTTAATGAGACCATCCTCCATTCCCTTCCTTTCTCCTCTCACCCTCCTGCCCTCCCTTTATGGCACCCTGTGTAGTGCTTGCCCCAGTCTTATTTCACAATTATGGGGGGGTAAGCCCACATGGTTTCCCATCCTGAGGCCTCTGAATACCTCTAACCCTCATGCTACCCCCTCTCCTAGTTTAAATTCCCCTCAATGTACTCACCAATCCTTTGCTTCAATACTTTCTTTCCCTCTTTGTTTAAGTGCAGTCTATCTTTAGCATACAGACTGCTGTCTTCCCAGATCACACCCCACCCTCCTACCAGCCCATGCCTTCTTTCCTGACACCAGGTTCCCAGCCATTCATTAAATTCCTGAATTCTAAGTTTTCTTGATGTACTTGCCCTGGGAACTGGAAGTAACTGATCTTCTCCTGACCACCAGAGACAATGAGCTTCAACAGTAAAACCCCACAGAGACACTCAGCTACACCAGCAAAATCCCCCAAACAGGTACCTTTACAAATGAAGTCAGAAAGCACCCTGGTACCAACTGAAAATAGCAATAAACTGCAAAAGAAACAATAACAGCAGTAAAATCAGTGAAAATCAACAGTTACTTCCCTGAAATGAGACTGATTCCTTCCCCTTCCAGCCCTTTATGAGAATCCAAAAGGGAACCAGCTACCCACTCTGACTCAGCCCCACCTCCACTTAGCAGTAGCTCTGATGAAGCCCCAGGCCAGACAATTATCACCCTTCCCCCAAGCTACAGGGATAGATAAAAAACATTTCTTGCACTATAAAGTTACTGGCTTAAAAAAAAGACAAGATAAGCAGAACAGTAGTGAAATAAGCAGTATAAACTAATTAAAACCAGCAATGAGCAGGTTCTGCACTGAAATGAATCCAATTACTCCCTCCTGACTGCCAGAGACAATCAGCTTCACCAGCAAAACCCCCCAGAGACACTCAGCTGCACCAGCAAAGGCCCCCAAATAGGTACCTTTCCAAATTAAGTCAGAAAGCACCATGGTACCAACTGAAAACAACAAGCTGCAAAAGAAACAATAACAGCAGTAAAATCAGTGAAAATCAACAGTTACTTCCCTGAAACAGTTACTTCCCTGAAATGAGACTGATTCCTTCCCCTTCCAGCCCTTTATGAGACTCCAAAAGGGAACCAGCTACCCACTCTTACTCAGCCCACCTCCAGTTATCAGTAATGCTGATAAGACCCCAGGCCAGACAGTTAGCACCCCTCCCACAAGCTACAGGGATAGACAAAAAACATGTCCTGCACTATAAAGTTACTGGCTTAAAAAAAAGCACCAGATAAGTAGAACCATAGCCCAAATGAAATAAGCAGTATAAACTATTCAAAACCAGCAATGATCAGGTTCTGCACTGAAATTAATCCGATTACCCATGAAATGCACTGAAATGATTCTGATTACTCCATCTTGACCACCAGAGACAATCAACTTCACCAGCAGCCCTCCCCAACCCCGAGACACTCAACTGCACCAACAAAATCCCCCAAATAGGTACCTTCCCAAATTAAGTCAGAAAGCACCATGGTACCAATTGAAAACAACAATAAGCTGCAAAAGAAACAATAGCAGTAGTAAAATCAGTGAAAATCAACTGTTGTGGGACACTGTTGGTCAAAGTGTGGAAAAAAGTGAGTCACTGGTCCTCAAAATGTGGGACAGTTCATCAAATATAAAACCACAAGCTCAGAATGCTGTTTAAACTGGTACTTTCATTTGTTCAAAGCTTAATTCTGATTTAGCATCATATATATTATTATGACTTTCCACTTTAGAATCTGAGTTTACTATGATAGACAGTACCTTCTATCTGTGAGACTGCATATTTTCCATGTGGGGCAGAGCAGTTTGCTTTAAATACTGTAGCTCACAGTCTGGTTAGGAGTTAAATAAATGAAGGTTTGATTCAAAGACACAAACAGAATTGGTGATGTTGAGGATGTTTTTAGTTAATAATATATTCTGTTACTTACTGTGATTGCTCTGTTTATAGCACTGTGCTTTGCCTGCTTGCTGCTGGAGTAAAGCTAATACACTGCAGACTTTTAGAAATGGTTTAGGAAACATTTGTTTGAACAATGGAAATGCAGCTGTTTCACCTGAAATCTGTTTGTTGTAATTTCTGTTTAATCCCTCTTTTTCTGCCGTCATTTGTCTATGTTTTTATGGCATTGACCATGGGGGTGCTTAGTGCAGACAAAAACCCTGAAAAGACAACTGGTCTCAACATGGAGAAGTAAGATTTGGTATTAAGGGCAGACTGGATCTACATATTGTCATTTTCTGCCATCATTGTCTTTGTTTCTATGTTTTTAGGTTGTACTGTGCTTCCTCTTTTGTACTTCATTTTGTATCTGCCCGAGGAAATGGGATCTGTTTCCAGTGGGCTTCACCCATGTACCAGAATACAAATAAATAAATAAATGTACTGTCTGTGCTCCTTTCCCTTGGTGATCTCCAACCCCCACAGGTCACACCCACTGCAGAAACTATCCTAGTTCAGTGTGCCTTTCCTGGTCACCTCATTTTAAATCAAACAAATAAAAACAAACAATTCTGAGGGCTAAAAAAAGGAAGGCTGCCCTTCATAACTTGTTTTTATCTTCACCCTTGCGCTTGCGCAAGGGCAAACATATTAGTATTATAGTGGATTTTGAGGGTGTGTCTCTGTCTGTCCAATGCAGGGCAGTCTGCAAGGGCTCGACAGTGTCATACCAAGCATCAGCCAGACTGATTATGACACAGTTTTGGTCTTGCTTGGCAAAAACTTCATGTAGTTCAAAGAAAACAGCCACCTGAATCATAAGATAGCTCTTTCCTTCAATCTGCATAATGCAGCCCAGGAAGCAGAGATGATCAGCATCATGATCAGCTTGCCATGGTTCCCCCTGATGCAAAACCAAATCCTTTCCACCCCTTCCTTCTTAATTTTCTAACACTGAGGTGCCCAATCTCCAGTGCCAGCTAGTACCCTCCGCCCTGGCCAGTTTTGCTCTGTGACACCATGGAGCCTACCCCCCAGTACCGCCAAACATAACACCAACACTGAGATGCCCAATCCCCAGTGTCAGTACCTAAAAGAAAACCATCCCTCAATCCCTCCAACCCCTTTCTTGTAAATATTCTGACACTGAGGTACCTAATCCTCACTGCTAATTTGTACCCATCACCCCACCCGTTTTCAATGTGTGACACCAGGGACACCACCCTGGTGCTGCCAAACATAACACCAACACTGGGATGCCCATTCCCCAGCATCAGTACCTAAAAGAAAACCATCCTTCAATCCCTCCTACCCTTTTCTTGTAAATTTTCTGACACCGAGGTGCCTAATCCCCAGTGCCAATTAGTACCACCACCTCACCCATTTTTATTGTGTGACACCAGGGACACCACCCTGGTGCTGCCAAACATAACACCAACACTGGGATGCCCATTCCCCAGCGTCAGTACCTGAAATAAAGAAAACTGTCCCTCATAGTCTTTTTTCATTTTTATACACCCTGTAAAACAGAAAAACGTCCATTGATGTCTGTAGCCGCTGCCATCCCACTGCTACCATTACTTCCCCCCACCTGACCCTCTCATTCAGTAGCCACCAGCCCACACCCCTCCACACACCCCTTACTTACCTATGGTGGGAGGTCCAACACTGTAATCCTCTCTGGACCAGGAACATGTCTTAATTCTTCAACATGAGACTGGCAACTGAAGAAATCAGGTATGTGGGTCAATGTATTTCAATGGATTTTGAACTTGTCCTCATAACTTGGTCATTTTTAAATATGTTTTCTCCAGATTTTCAGCATGGCCTGTCTGGGACCCTACCTCATGAACAAGGGTGGTGAAATTATGCAAATCTGTCCAGAAAAGGTGATTTCATGGTCACTGCACAAAATCACTTTTTGGGCAGGATTTGAACATTTTCTCCACCCTTGTTCATGAGGTGAGGTTATAGGAAGGTTATGTTGAAATTCTGGGGTACAAATATTTAAAAACAACAAGGTTATGAGCATATGTTGAAATTTTTCAGCGCACGCTTGTAACTTTGGTAGTTTTCAATATTTTGACTGTTTTCTGATATTCTCCCTTACCTCATCCCAGCTCCTCACTGGTCTCAATACAGCATTTAACAACATCTGTCAGTTTGTCACGTTTACATCCACCATTGAATCCTTTACTCATCTCGTGGTCAACTTCCCCCCAGGCTCGTAGGGATTTATTGCTAGGCTCACTTATATTTAAATCCCTCCCCGAAGGTGCCAAATCCCCACTATCAGGACTGCTTACTATGAAACAGGGCTCTCACCACCTTAGATCCTCCACCCACTGACTCCTGGCCTGCTTGAGGTCCTACATGGACATGAGTGAGAGAGCCTTCTCTAGTGCTGCTCCTAGGCTCTGGAATGCACTGCTAGAAGAGCTACACTCCTCAGGGTCTCCCCATCTGTTTATGATGCACTACAAAAATGCACAACTATTGAAAGCATCATGCAATTGCAACCCATGATCACTGCCTCACCAAGTCACTCCTACACCTCCACTGCTGTATTTCTGTATGCTAATCTGATTGCCTACTAAATCTGTGCTTTTAGCCATTTGCTATGTGATTTTAATCTGTTAAGGTGTGTGATAGATTTTAAGTTAGATGTCTGATCTTGTATTAACAAGGTTGTATCAGTCTGATTTATGTGCCTGTAAACTATGACTGTTGTATTGGTCTGATCCATGTACCTGTATACTGTGACTGTTCCTGTATCCCTCATGTTCTGAATTGTACTGTATGTGCCATCTTTATGGCCCAGGTCATGCCTAAATACAGTCACTGGGACCAGTGTACTTACCTGGTGATCATAGAAACATAGAATTTGATGGCAGATAAGGACCGCCTGGCCCACCTAGTCTGCCCATTTCCCTACCCAATAGATAAGCTGCAGATCCTAGTTAACCAACAGCCTACTTCCTCCTACCCCCACTAGAATTTCCTTATGTCTGTCCCATGCATTCTTGAATTCCCCCACTGTTTTTGACTCCATGACCTCCTCAGGAAGGCTGTTCCATGCATCCACAACCCTCTCCGTGAAAAATACTTCCTCACATTACCTCTGAGCCGTCCCCCCTCTATCTTCAAATTGTGCCCCCTTGTTCTTGCACATCTCTTTTTCTGAAAGATGCTACCGTCTTGGACTTTGTTGATTCCCTTGAGGTACTTGAAAATTTCTATCATGCCCCCCCCCTTTCCTGGAAGGTATACATATTAAGCTCCTTTAGTCTCTTTTCGTACGTCTTCTGGTGCAGACTGTGCACCATTTTGGTTGCCCTCCTCTGACAGCTTCCACCCTGTCTATGTCTTTGCAGAGATGGGGTCTCCAGAACTGCACATAGTACTCCAGATGGGGTCTCACCAACTGTCTGTACAGAGGATAACAACTTCTTGTTTTCTACTGGTGATGCCTCCCTATGAATCCCAGTATCCCCCAGCCCTCCTTACTGCCTTCCTCATTGCTTGCCCACCTTTAGGTCATCTGACATAACTACCCCAGATCCCATTCCATTTTTGTTGTTGTCAGTATCTCACCGCCCATTGTGTACTCTTCCCCTGGGTTTTTGTTTCCCAGGTGCATTACTTTGCACTTTTTTGCGTTGAATCTAAGCTGCCATACATTTGACCTTTCCTCCAACCTTGCCAAGTCTCTTCTCATCCTTTCCACCCCACCTTGAATATCAACCCTGTTGCAGATCTTTGTGTCATCTGTAAAGAGACATTCTTTTCCTTCCAGTCCCTCTGCAATGTCACTTATAAAGACATTAAAAAGGACCTGACCCAGTATTGAACCCTTCGGTACCCCACTAGTAACCCCCCCCTTTCTTCACTGTGGACTCCATTTACTATTACCCTCTGCATCCTGTTGTCCAACCAATGTTTTACCCAGGCTACCACCCTGTGACCCATTCCCAGGCTGGCTAATTTGTTTATTAATCTTTTGTGTGAGACTGTGTCAAATGCCTTGCTAAAGTCTAGGTAGGCCATGTCCACAGCCCCTCCCTGGTCTACTACTTTGGTCACCCAGTCAAAGAAATCGATTAGATTCATCTGACATGACCTTCCCGCTATGAATCCATGCTGCCTTGGGTCCTGTGCTCCACTGGCCTCTAAGTACTCAACAATTTTTTCCTTCAGAAGTGATTCCATAATTTTCCTACCACTGAGGTCAAACTGACAGGTCTGTAGTTTCCTGCCTCTGTCTTGCTCCCACTCTTTGTGAAGGGAATCACATCCACCTCTTCTCCAGTCCTCAGGTACCACCCCATCCTCCATGATTTGTTAAAAAGGGTAGTCAGTGGTGTTACTAGTTCTCCCCTTAGTTCTTTAATAATTCTGGGGTGAATCCCATCAGGCCCCATTGCTTTGTCCACCTTCAGTTTTAGGAGTTCTTTCAGAACCCTTTCTTCCATGAAAGGACTGATATCGACCCCCCCCCATCCAGAGTGCTTCTATTGACTGAATTAGGTACCTCTCCTTCCTCTTCTTTTGTGAATTCTGAGCAGAAGTATTTGTTCA
Source organism: Neoceratodus forsteri (assembly GCA_016271365.2). Lineage (NCBI taxonomy): Eukaryota > Metazoa > Chordata > Ceratodontiformes > Ceratodontidae > Neoceratodus > Neoceratodus forsteri. The sequence continues at coordinate 1,128,739,866 of CM028129.1, read as the reverse complement.
GTATCCCTGCTTTTTCACTGTCCCTCTCTGCCCACCCACCAACCTCTTTATTCAGCCTCAGTATCCCTCCCTTTGTCTTTCTTCACTCCCTAACATACCTATAAAAGGTTTTATCCCCCTTCTTAACTGAGTTGGCTATCTTTTCCATTTTGGGGGTATTTGCTATTCTGACTGCCTTCCCTGCTTCCTTCTGCTTTAACTGGTACAGTTCTCTGTCCTTCTGTGTTTCCTTATACTTCATGAATGCTATCTTTTTCTCCCTAACCTTCCCAGCCACCTCTTTTGAGAACCAAAGTGTTTTTTTCTTTTATTTTGATTTGTTTATTTACTTCACACAAAGGCTGGTTGCCTCTGGGATGGCAGTTTTGATGTTTCCCCATTGTTGCTCCAGCCCTCCTTCTTGCCTGCTTGCTAGTGCTTTTCTGAAACACTCTCCCATTTTGACAAAATCAGCCCTCCTGAAGTCCAGTGCCTTCACTTTTGTATGGCTTGACTCTATAGCTGAGTTTATTGTGAACCACAGTTTGGTGGTCGCTTGTTCCCAGATGGCTACCCACTTCTAGATCTGAGATCCTCTCTCCATCCCCATTTGAGAGTTGATCAAATACAGAAATAAATAAACATTTTCAACATGGCCACCTCATGAACATGACAGCTGTCATTTTCAAATCCTGGCCAAAATATGTTTTTGACATTGGTGCAAAATCACCTTTGAGGCAGGATTTGAAACTTTTATCTGCCTTTGTTCATGAGGTGGTGCCATCAGAAGGCTATGTTGAAAATCTGGAGTAAAAATATTACAAAATAACAAAGCTATGGGTGTACATAGAAATGTTTAAATGCACGCTTATAAATTTGATAATTTTCAATATTTTGACCCAACATTTTCAACATTGTCATTTTTTTTCACACCACCTCATGGATGTGGCAACAGTCATTTTTCAAATCCTGGCCAAAATATGTTTTCACACTTGTGGCATGAAATTACTTTTTGACCACTGTTTTATAAATGACACCTGTCTTGTTTAGAAGGACTGGTCATAAAAAAGACTATGTTGAAAATATGTGGTCAAAATGTGAAAAAACAACTAAGGTGTGAAGAAACGCTGAATTGTTTTAACGTTTACTCATAACTTTATTTTGCAGATTTTTGCCCCTAGTGTTCAACATATCCCTTGTGTTACCCCACCTCCTGAACATGACAGGTGTCATTTTTCAAATCCCCTCCAAAACGTGTTTTCACAGTCACACTGCAAATTCACCTTTCGGATGGGATTTTAAAAAGTCCACCTCTCTTGATCATGACATCAGGTCATAAAATGACTTGGAAATTTGGGATCAAAATGTGGGAGTCCACTGAAAATTAGATATTACCTCTCAGCTGGCCTATCCTGGGTAAATGCAGTCTAAAAAATGTGTGAAAGCAGGACACCACTGAAAATGAGATACTGTATCTCATCTGGTCTATCCTGGGTAAATATATAGTAAAAATGTGTCCAAGCAAGACCCGGTTCAACAGCAATGCTAGTGGCAAACATTCAGCATTTACAAATGCTTGTTTTGTTTTCCAAGTAACTAATCCAGGATAGCACAACTGGGATGTACCATCTCATTTTCTGACTGGAGTACTCTGAGGTTAAGCAACTTGCCCAAAGTCACACAGTGAGTACAATACTTGGTTTATAAGAAAGAAGAAGGAGATTGCCCATGTAATCTCTCTCCTGCATTAGCGGGACCAGCTGGTAATGTTAGTGTCCAACAAATAATCATCTAGCCTGTTTTTTGAATTAATTTATTTATTTATTTGAGTTTTGGTGACTGGGTAGGACCACTGAGACAATTACAGTCCCTTTTTCAGGGTCGACCCAGGGACATGCATGGTACAGTAGAGCAGAGCAATTGTACAGGGAGTCAGTACATTACAGTATCAATTTGACATAGTTATGCACACCATATCTACATATCTGTAAGTTCTATGTACATTAAGATGTTAACTCTACACAGGCAATAGATGTCACATTTTGAGCATGAAAAAGAAAGGAAGAGTATGGTTGACGAAGAGGGGGGTGGGGAGGGAATGGGAGAGGTGGTAGAGCCCCTAGCAGCGGCTGAGGGCTGAGGGAATGTCATGAAGAGTCTACTTCAGCAAGAATATTGTTCCACACAGAAACATAAAAACATAGAAGCTGACGGCAGATGAGGACTGCAAGGCCCATCCAGTCTGCCCATTTCTTTCTCTGCCTTATAAATGTGCCATCGGCCTTTGCTCTGTCAATGGCCTATATATTCATACAAATCTGTATTGCTCACTTTTGCCTATCCCATGCCTGTTTGAAGCCCTGCACTGTATTCATATCCACCGCTTTCTGAGGTAGGCTGTTCCATGCATCCACCACCCTTTCTGTGAAAAAGAACCTCCTCACATTACCCCTTAATTGGCATCCCTCTTATCTCATGCTGTGTCCTCTTGTCCTGCTATTTTTCTTATTTTTATTTATTTAGCTTCTGTTGACCGGGTAAGTGCACTAGACAAATCCTGCCTATTTTCAGGCACGACCCGGGGAAGGGGGATACAGATGAATGCCAACTGACCTTGAATCAGATTAAGCTGTTGGTGGTATTTTTCGTGAATGGAGAAAATTTGTCCATTGCACCAGGGAAATTCCCCTGCTCTTTTCGAGAAGTGCCATGGGATCTTTAACATCCACCTGAACTACCACCAGAACAGGCAGATGGGACCTCGGTTTAATGTCTCATCCGAAAGATGTACTGAAACATGTTAGACTTTCACCTTGTTAATGCCCTTAAGGTGTTTGAATGTTTCGATCATATTACCTCTCTCCCTCCTTTGCTCTAGGGTATACATATTGAGCTCCATTACCACAGTTGCCACCCTCTGTGTGAAAAAGTTTCTCCTAATGTTTTTCTTAGGGAAAGTCAGTCTGAGTTGACTTTTGAGGCTTCTTAAGTTGATATCTCTGTTATTTATTACAAGGTCCAGATTATTCATTAACTGACTATCCATAGTTATTTTAAACATCTCTAGGATGTCCTCTCATAGTCTCCTTGTTTCCAGTGAGTAGAGACCTAACTGTTGTAACCTGGCCACATATGGAGTATCTCTTAACCCAATATCATCTTATTAGTCCTACACTGGACCATCTCCAGATTATTTATATCCCTGCAAAGATAGAGACTCCATAGGGAGAACAGTAATCAAAGTGTGGTCTTATAAATGCCTTGTAAAGGGGTAATATACAGCTCCTCTGCCTGGAGACAAAAGCTCTTCTAATTCTCCCTGGAATTGATGTGTTTTCTTGATCACTTCATTGCAGTGTGAAATAAAGTTTAGGTGATTGTCTATTAAGATTCCCAGGTCCCTTTCTTCTACATTTTTTAGGCTTGTGCTATTTATAGTATATTTGTAGTTGTTGTTACTTGAACCTAGGTGCATTACAATGCACTTTTCAGTATTAAAAGTCATACCACTGGCCAGCCCAGTGGTGTGGAGGGCTGAGGCATCTGTGCCTTACCTACTGCCTCGCCGGCGACCAAGGTCACGGTGCGAGTGGGCGCCGGGGATCGGCCGGGGAGGAAGAGGATCAAGTGTCCGGAGGACTGCTCTCCTTTCCCAGGGAGGGGTGGGGATGGAGTCTGCTGCTTGACTGGCCCCTAGCAGCAGCTGAGGACTAGCGCAGTGGACCCACAAATGTAGGGGATGGATGCAGGGCAGACGTCCAGCATGCCACATGTGGAATCGTCCACAGCTTGGGCTGTTGGTGTCATTGCACAGCACCATGCCACGCTCGGGCTGGGAAGTAAAATGGAAAAATATCCCGATGGTGAGATGATGCCAGCCCCTTGCAGGTGCCACACCTGGACAGCCGGCACCTCATGGAAGCCAGAGGTGAGTCCAGTAGATGCCAGAGTGATGGGGCTGGTCAGGAGGACAGAGATTAAAAATAAATAAATAAAAAAGTCATACCATTTATATTTGCCCAGTCCACCAACATCTTCAAATCCCTATTTAGTTCTGGTACCTGGTTAATCATATTAACCACAGCCCCCAACTTTATGTTGATTGTTTTGTGTGTGTATTCATGTCTGAAACAAAGAGTGAAAAAAGTGCAGGTCGAAGCTCAGAGCCCTGAGGCACCCCACTCAACACTTCCCCTAGACCAGACATCATCCCTTGTATTTGTACCCTCTGATTTCTGCCTATCAGCCATGAGTTTGTCCAATTTGCTAACTTGATATTTATTCCCCATCTACCAGTTTCTTTAGTAGTAGGTTATGGGGAACTTTGCTGAAGGCCTTTTGGAAATCAAGAGAAAGCATATCCACTGGCTTATTCTGATCTATTGAGTTATTCACTGCCTCGCAAAAAAACGATGTGTTTACATAGAAACACAGAAACTTAGAAATTGTCAGCAGATAAGGACTGCCAGGCCCATCCAGTCTCCCCAAAAGCCCTACACTAGTTTGTGGCCTCTGACCCTAACTGGTCAATGGCTTTTGACCCCACCTTCCCACCTCTGAGGTATACTTATGCCTGTCCCATGCATGTTTAAAACCCTCCACTGTGCTCTCCCCCCCACCTCCTGTGGCAGTCTGTTCCATGTGTCCACTACCCTCTCCATGAAGAAAAACCTCCTCACATTTCCCCTCAGCCTGCCACCTTCCAATTTCATATCATGCCCCCTCATTCTTGTGCATCTCTTATATTGGAAGATGTCTCCTCCCTGCACCTTGTTTATACCCTTAAGGTACTTGAATGTTTCTATCATGTCCTCCCGATCCCTCCTCCCCTCCAGCGAGTACACACTGAGGCCCTTTAGTCTCTCCTCGTATGTTTTCTGGTGCAAGCCCTGTACCATCTTAGTCACCCTTCTCTGGACCGTCTCCAGCCTGTCAATGTCCTTATGAAGGTGCAGCATCCAGAATTGCATAGAGTACTCTAGGTGAGGCCTCACTAGCTTGTATAATGGCATCACTACCTCCTACCTTCTGTTAGTGATACCTCTGCCTATGCGCTCCAGCATGCCACTGGCCCTCCCCACAGCCTTTGTACTCTGCTTAGAAACTTTTAGGTCATCAGAAATGATAACCCCCCCAGGTCCCTTTCTTCCTTGGTGATCGTCAGCAACTCCCCCCTATCCTGTAGCTCTCACCAGGGTTCCTCTTCCCAGGTGCATTATTTTGCACTTCTTGGAATTGAACCTCATTTGCCTCACCTCAGACCATTTTTCAAGCTTCCCCAGGTCCCTCCTTATTCTCTCCACTCCGTCCGGAGTATCCACCCTGTTGCAGATCTTGGTGTCATCTGCAAACAGGCAGACCTTTCCCTCCAGTTCTACTGCAATGTCACTAATGAAGACATTAAACAGGACTGGCCCAAGGACTGATCCCTGCGTTACCCTACTGGTCACCCCCTCTTCCCTGATTGGATACCATTTATCACCACCCTCTGCTTCCTGTCCATTAGCCAGTTTTTAACCCAGTTTACCACCTTGTGCCCCATGCACAGACTACTCATTTTGTAGAGCAGCCTTTTATGTGGGACAAAGTTGAAGGCCTTGCTGAAATCGAGGTAGGCGACATCTACTGCACCCCCGGATTTACCTCTCTTGTCACCCAGTCAAAAAAATCTATCTGATTCATCTGACATGACCTTCCTGCTGTGAATGCATGTGGCCACATATCCTGGGCACTGCTGGATTCCAAGTGTGCCACTATTCTTTCTTTAAGCAGTGCCTCCATGATCTTACCCACTACTGAGATGAGGCTGACTGGCCTGTAGTTCTCTGCCTCCTTTCTACTACCACTTTTGTGTAGAGGAACTACATGTGCCCTGTTCCAGTCCTCTGGAGCCACTCCTGTGTTGAGTGACTCGGTGAACAATGCTTCCAGAGGCACCGCTAGCGCTCTTCACAGCAACCTTAATATTCTCGGGTGTATGCCAACTGGCCCAATTACTTTGTCCACCTTCAGTTTTGTGAGCTCCTCCAGGACTCTCTCTGCTATGAATGGACTTGTGTTTACCTCTCCCCCCTCATGTCTGTTACCCAGTTGTAGACCCTGACCCTCCCTGTCTTTAGTGAATACTGAACAGAAGTATTTGTTCAGTATTTCTGCCTTTTCCATGTCTCCCTCCTTACACTGCCCTGTATCCCCTTTGAGCCTTACAATCCCCTCCCGTCTTCCTTCTTTCGCTAATGTACCTATAGAATGCCTTGTCCCCTTTCTTCAATGTCTTCTCTAATATTCCTTCAGTCTGTGCCTTTGCTTTCCTTACAGCCTTCCCTGCTTCCCTTAGATTCCTTAGGTACACCTCTCTGTCCTCCTCCCTTTGAGTCTCGCTTATATTTCCTGAATCCTGCCCTTTTGGCCCTTACCTTGTCTGCCACCTTTCTTGAGAATCACAGTAGTTTCCTCCTTGTTTCTTTGTGGTTTGTTAGACATGATCTTTGTTTTTTAAACCATGTTGAGTAGGGTCTACAAATATGGTACCAATACAGTCCTTCTCCAGTTTATCTCTGATGATGGACTCCATGACCTTCCTGAGCATGGAGGTCAGACTTATGGGTCTGTAATTTAACAAGCTGCCTTTGTCTCCCTTTTTGAAGATTGGTACCACTACCACGTTTCTCCTATCCCTTGGCACTTCCTCCCATCTAGAGATGTGTTATACAGTTTTGACAATGGGTCTGCCAGCCATATCTTAATTTCCCTTAATAACTTGGGGCGAAGCCTATCTGGGCCTGCTGATTTTGTAGTATCCAATTTATCTAGTTTTGATATAATCTCCTCTTTGGTGATTCTAATGTTGTTTTTTCCTTGAGATGTTAAGGAAAGGTTTGTGACCCCATCCTTTACATTATTCGAGTGGCCCCCTTGTTTAAAATATACTGAGCAAAAGTAATTATTAAAACTTTCAACCTGCAATGATGGGTCAGTAATTTCATTATTTTCTTCATTATTGGGCATACTGATCTGACAGTTGCTTTGTTATTAATATAGGCATAGAAGGCCATGCTATTATCCCTGATATGAGTCAATTTGAATTTGAGTGACTTCTTTTCCTTCCTTATCATTTACTTGATTTTTTTTTATTCTTTTTTGTAGATGTACACATTGTAATCAGCTCAGTTCAGTTCAGTTTATTTTTTATACTGGAAAGGCATGTGAGCAAAATTGCCCGTTTTCAGAACCGTTCAGTTGTACACAGACAACAGATACATACAGGTTATACTAGTTAGTACAATACAGACTGGGGGCATAGTGTGCAGTCGTAAGTTGGTGTAAGCTGAAATCGCCTAATGTAAACAGGGACAGGAGCATTTACAGGTTTGGGAACTAGACTGGTAAACCTTCCAGTTGTACTTGAATGAGGCCAGTGAGGTACACTGGACAAGGAAAGGGGGCAGGCTATGGAATAGTTTCACACTCTTGTAGGAGAGGGTGTGTTGACTTTGGGTAGTCCAACAAGACAGGAGAGTGAATTATTGGGAGGTGGACCGTCTGGTGGGCCTTGAGTAGGCTGATCTAAGAAAGATGGAGACTATGCTGTTTGGTAAGAGTCCCCTGGCAATTTGGTAGAAGAAGGCCTGGATTTTGTTGTCCAGGCTGTCCTCTAATGGGGGCCAATTGGAGGATTTGTAGAGGTTACAGTGGTGGGTCAATCTAGGAAAGTCAGTGGCAAACCGTATGACATTGTGAAAGGTGGTCCAAAGCCTATAGAAGTTCCTTTGGGAGAGGGCTGGGTAGTAGATCAGGGAGCCATAGTTAAAGATTGGAAGCAGGAAGCTGTTGGCAAGCAAGGTCCTGGATTCAGGGACAAATTATGGTTGGACTCTGTATAACACACCTAGCCTTTGTTGTACTTTTTTAATGAGCTGATTAAAGTGAGGTACAAAGGTTAGGTGACAGTTGAGGAGGAGGCCAAGGTACTTGAGCTCTGTGACTGTTTCAGTTACATTACCATCATTATCCAGGATGTTGAAATCGAAGGTGGCAGCTCTTCTAGACCCTGAGAAAACCATTGACTTGTTTTTTTGGAGTTTAGGACTAGTCCCTTGGAGGAGAACCAGGAGAGAAGCTGGTAGAAATCATGTTGGAGTTTTTCAAGGAGGAAGGATGGATCCTAATCACTATTTCTTAATCACTATAATCCTTTCTCATTGTTTTATAAGCCCTGCTTTTCTTAGCCAGTTGTTTCCTTATCCTGTAAGTATACCACTGTGGGACATTTCCTTTGTTGTTATAGAAGGGTTTATCAGGTACACTGATATCTACAACTTCCATCAATTTATTCTTAATCTTCATCCATAGTTGCTTCATGTTTAGGCTATTATCATTCCAAGCCCATCTTTCCAATTCTTGTCTAACTGATGTAAAATTTGCCTTGTAGTAATTTTTTAATACCGAACAACCCTTCGTTTTTTTAGATTTGACCATTGTCTCTACTAGAACCATACTGTGGTCACTGCTGCTCAGGGTTCTGGTATGTCTATACTGTACATGGTCTCTGCACAGTCAGTTAGGACCAAATCCAGGATATTCTATTCCCTTGTGGGCTGATTGACCAATTGTTCTAACCCACTAATGGTTAAGTTTTTGAGTAACAAATGCTCTTGAGTATTATTTGCTGTACAGCTTACCCAGTTGATACCTGGCAGGTTGAAGTCTCCTAATACAACTGTATCACTATTTTGGGTCATACTATATATTTTGTTAAGTAGTAAGTCGATGTGGTCCTTTGTCGGTGTGTCGGGTGTTCTGTAACAGACCCCTACTATAAGTTTTTTTGTGACTCGTCCTCATTATTTCTACCCATAGTGTTTCATTTTCTGAGGTATCTTGAGGGAGTGTGGTTAAACTTTTACAGGATATGCTGTTTTTAATATACATAGCAATGCCCCTTCATTTTTTAAGAGTCCTATCTTTGTAAAAAAGTCTAAAGCCGGGGTGTTTCTGTTTCAGATGTTATTATCTGACCACCATGTTTTGGTTATGGCTTCCAAGTCTATCTGCTTTGCTTCCAATAATATTTTGAGCTCTGTTTTTTTAGTCACATTAAGACTTCTAGCATTTGCTAGTGGTAGTTTTAAATCATCATTGCTGTTTACCTTACTTTCTGGGTATTTAGCTGTAGTTTGATCCCCCTTCTCTCCTCAGATGTTAGTTTTTGGGGTTGCTGTTGTGGTATTTATAGCTTTGTAAACAATCTCTGGTCAGAGCCACTGCGGCTGCTAATGCATTAAATTGATAAATGTGTTTCATGGGCTTAAATGTAAAGATGAATTGCTGTAGTCAACTTTGTGTGTAAATTTCATTTTCAGTAAAGGTAGATCATTTATCTGGTTTGTCTTGTATTTCCCATGTGTTTAAAATACAAGTGGCGAGTGTATCTTGTACTGTGTGGGGGGAGGAGAGGGAGCTCCACACCAAGGCCTTCAAGTTATGGTAGAAGAAGTGGTGCAGAGAGGAGAGGTATGGCTACAATGAAGACTGAGGTCCAACCTGGAAGAATGAGAGCCTATTCCGAGGGGATGGCCAGCTTCCATTAAAGAGAGAACCATAGTCCTCAGTGCATGGTTTAAATGTTACTTCGATGGACATTTAAAGTAGCTGAGGGGGGTGATGGAAGAAATGTGGGAGGCAGAAAGTGGGCCACCACAGGCTGAGATAGAGAGTAGGGAGATCCCAAGGAGGGGGTTAGCAAAGGGGGAAGGGGGGAAAGGGGGCAGTCAAAGAAGAAAGGTGAGGAAGGAAGGAAGAACAACCCAGTGGATATTATCTGCCATCAGTTTCTGTGTTCCAATGTATGACAGGTTATGCGATTCAAATGGATACAGTGTAAAATAATTAATATGCACAATATCGATACTGTAAACTGTGTAGTACAGATAATTAATGTTGTACTATGCTACACAGACATGATAATCAAATCAGTATTAATATATGCATTGAGCAAGGGAGAAAAAAATCAAGGGGAACATGTGTGAAGGAATATACTACTCATAGAGTTGTGACACCATGATAGGTACATACTGTATGAAATTACTGTATTATGATGATACCCATTTGTATCCCAATGTTGAGTAAGCTACAATATGGGATTTCATTTATTTTTGTTTTATTTTTAATAATCCAGACATTGTCTACACAGTAATGACAGATAGCCATGGATGCTCTTTACGATTTGTTACTTTTTTTTTTTTGTTAATTCATTTTTGGAAAATCACTTGTAATGTGACTGCAATTCTGCTCAACCAATTACATTTTGATTTGGAGGACAGAAGGAGGTGGAAGAGACAGTGCTGTAGATCAAGTTGGGTCTGCAGCAAAAGTGAACGTAATTAAATACGGGCAGCCTAGATGGGTCCAGCAGTCTTATCTGCCATCAGTTTCTATGTATGACAGGTCATGTGATTCAAATAACTACAGTGTAAACTTATTAATATGTACAGTGTCAATACTTTAAACTGTGGGGCTTACATAATTCATGTTGTACTATGCTACACAGACACGATAATCAAATGGGAAATAGAGGATAGAGGAGTTGAGACAGCTAGGTGTTGCAGGCTCAGTGACAGCTGGTCACATGTATTCTCCTGTGGACAGAGTGCAGAGGGATGCCCGGATACCTGCCAACCATGTACAGTCTGATATTATGCCTCTACACAACACTGTAGGTATTAAAAACTGATAGCTTATTGTTTTCTGGTTTCCAAAGCTGTTTTGTCTAATACTTGGGAGTTATTACTAGGAATTCAGATATAGCAGGAGACATTGTACATCCATATATGGTTGTCTCATAATCATGTAAATGGTCATTTAGTTATCCCCCCATGCATATATGTGCCTAGTTTTCTCTAGGTTCCTTATTCCCACAAAGGGCTGTGATAAGGAATAAGAACTAAGAGAAATTGCTATTCTCCAACTCAAAAGTGTAAAAGAATATGATGTGGGGAGGGGTACAAAATATTTCCCTTACACATCCAGTAAATGGCCCAGTACTGCTTCTTGCCAGCTGAGTAAATGCTAGGGTCAAAAAATTAGCCACTGGCTAAAATGAACCCAGTGTTTTAGCCAGTTGTGAACTGAATTAGCCACTCTACAAACATGGTCTGATGCTACTTTCCTGTCTCTGTGACCCAAACATTCTCCACTGCTTGGTACTAGAACTAGACTGACAGATATCATGTTCTCAAGGGGCAGTGAGTGAACTTGCACTCTCTAGCAGGTTTTGCTCATAATTTTTGTGAAGACAAAAAAAATTTCTTTGCTGCATGGCACCAATTGGCCAAACACACTGATGGATGTGACAGTGTCGGCCTGCTGTGGTGTGGTGTGACAGCCAGCCACATTCAGTTACATTCATCAAAATGTCTTGGCCACAGTGGTGAAAGGGAGCCTAGAAATGTTAGCCACATTGATTTCATAGTAGCTATTGGTGATGGTGGTGATCCTTCATGCACACCTAGTGCCAGGAAGAATACAAATTGACCCATATTAATGACCATGATGAGATGGATAAGGAATAGGACCTCTCTTTTTTCTCCATAATTTTTATTTTAAAGGGGTCACTGTCAGCCCTTTTTACATCATATAATTTCTACTTGAAAACTCATATTTTCTAATTGCTTACCTTTTCTAAAATGCATTAGTGTTGCTGGTTGTTTTATCTGCTCCTTTCATAGTAGAACTGAAATGCATGCTAATGGTGTTACTATACCCAGAGTTGTTTTGTTTCAGATCCTTGACCTACTCTTATAGTATACTCCCTGAACTTTAAGAACACCCCCAGAAAATGCAACCACTGATGATGCCATATTCTCCTCATCTCCCCTCTCATTGCATAATGATGTTTTATTTGGGAGGGGGTCCCAAGTCCAGAAAAGATGCAATGGGAATTGATCAAGGACGGTAAACAAACATGTTTTGACAAACAAGAACCTGAGGTCATGAGTTGAAACTGGAGGGGTGAGGAAATTCTATTTTATGGAAAGGGTGATGAAGCTATAGAACAGTCTGCCAGGTGAGGCGGCGGGCACCAAGACCATAAATGGTTTCAGGCATGGCTGGGATGGAGTGAAGGGCTTGGTGGTTGCTCAGGTCAGCAGCATTAAGGAGGGAAGCAGGGTGCTCTGTATGGACAGTATGTCCCATGGCAGGTAGGGAAGTCTAGGCAGACTAGATGGACTTCTGGTCTTTTTCTGTTGTCACTGTGTAATAATATATGCATTGAGCAAGGGAGACAAAATCAAGGGGGACATGTGTGAAGCAATATACTACCCATACAGTGGTGACACCATGATAGGTACATACTGTATGAAGTTACTGGTAGAGACCAGGGCCCCTGATGGTTCTGGGGAAATGGAGTGGCCACCACAGACAGGTGGAGGCCCAGAAGAGCAGGGTGACAAAGGGGAGGACGTGGAGGCTGAAATCCCAGTAGAGAGAGTAAGGGAAGCCCTCGGGTCCCTTCAGACAGAGAAAGCACCTGGGCCAGATGAGATACATCCCAGGGTGCGGAGGGAACTGGCAGATATCCTGGCAGTCACTCTAGTGGAGCTTTTCAACATCTCTCTGAGGACTGGGTGGGTGCCCCAAGACTGGAGGGTGGCCTATGTCATGCCGATCCACAAGGGGGGATCAAGAGAGGAGGTAGGAAATAACAGGTCCGTTAGCCTGACGTCGGTGGTCAGCAAGGTGATGGAGGGTATTGTTAAGGAAAGGCTAGGGGGGTAACTGAAGCAAACTGGGTACTTGGACGATAGGCAGTATGGCTTTGTCACGGGAAGATCGTGCCAGACAAATCTTGTTGAGTTCTATGACTAGGTGATGAGGGCCCTGGACCAGGGTAGGCCAGTGGACGTCCTCTTTCTGGACTATAGGAAGGCGTTTGATTCGGTACCTACAGTGGCCTGCTGGCTAAGCTTGAAGGAAATGAGTTAGTAGACAGTTGTTAAGATGGATAGGAAATTGGCCTCTGAGCATACTCGGAAGGTGGTGGTTGAGGGTAGCCTCATCCCCAAGGTGGGTTACTAGTGGGGTTCCCCAGGGGTGAGTGCTGGGGCCACTCCTGTTCAACGCCTATATCTCAGACATCAGGAGAGGGATCAGGAGTGAGATGAGTCTCTTTGCAGATGACTCAAAACTGGGTGCAGTGGTGGATGGGGAGGAGGGGAGGGTGGCCTTGCAGCAGGACCTGGAGGCTCTGGAAAGGTGGTCAGAAAAATGGAAACTAAAACTCAATGTGGGCAAGCGCAAGGTTCTGCACCTGGGAGTCAGAAATCCTGGAATCCAGAGGTATACCTTAGGAGGAGACATGATTCAAGTCACAGAGGGTGAGAGGGACCTGGAGGTAGTGGTAGATATCAAAATAAACAACTCAGAGGCCTGTAGGAGTGCAGCGGCAAGGGCAAATAGGATGCTGGGATGCATCGCCAGGGGGATTACCTCCAGAAAGGCAGAAGTGATCCTCCCACTGTACAACTGCTTGGTTAGGCCACACTTCGAGTACTATGTACAGTTTTGGAGACCACATTTAAAGAGGGACATAACACTCCTAGAGAGGGTCCAAAGGAGGGCAACCAAAATGACCTGGGGCCTGGGGGTGAGGACCTATTTGGAGAAGCTCAAGGAGCTCGACATGTACACCCTGGAGGAGAGGAGGGACAGGGGAGACATGACAGAGATCTTTAAGTACATGAAAGGGATCAATAAAGGTGGTCTAGTCAGGGTGCTCCAAAGGAAGGAGGGTGGGGCAACAAGAGGGCACGGGTGTAAGCAGGAAGGGGGCAGGCTCAGAGGGGAGAGGAGGAGATGTTATTTCACTGAAAGGGTGGTGAAGCAATAGAATGTACTGCCCAGGGAGCTGGTAGAGGTGGAGACTGTGGACGAGTTTAAGAGGGGATGGGACAGGTACAGGGGGAGGGTAAATCTGACCAGACCCAATACAGGTGGAACGACTGGGGAGGGTATAACCCAAGGGGGAGGGGGGACACAACAATCGGCCCTCAGTGCGGGTTCTGAAAATCGAGCAGACTCGAGAGACCGTTAGGCCTATTCTGCTGACATTTTAGTATGTTAGTATTATGGTATTCAACCGTATACCAATGTTGAATAAGCTACAGTATGGGATTTTATTTATTTTTGTTTTATTTTTAATAACCCAGACATTGTCTACCCAGTAATAACACACCACCAATGACGTTGCTGATAATTTGAGACCTTGTTTTTTTTTTAATTACTTTATTCATGTTTGGGAAATCGCTTGTAACATGGCTGCAATTCTGTTCAGTCAGTTAACTTTTGGTTTAGCTGTGCATGCCTCTTACAAGAGAGTACTGTATGTATTAATGCCAGTGCACAATATTACCCTTAGGACAGGTTGTGGAGTGCATTTGGATAAATCCTGAAAGGGTTAACATAAAGCAGCCCTTCAGAGAAGATAAATCATTGCGCCTCACACACACACACACACACACATTTGGGAGTGATAAAAAGTCATTTGAAACTCTGGAATTTCCTCTAAATGCTTGCTGCTCTGTTGCAAATTATGTCAGTAAATTATGTAGGTTCCAAAGACTAGCAACTCACATTTCAATAATAAATAAAATTAACAAGCCAGCAAGTGAACATGTAAAGACTTCTGATGTTTTCTTTTTACAAATGCCTGGTACATCTGTGGCTACAAACTGGACTAATAATTTGCCTTTGTGCCTACACCAAGACACTAGCTTTCCGGTCACTTAAAACAGGCATGAGGAGAATGGCTAAGAAGGTGAAAGTAGTAACCATGTTATCACACAAGGCCTGTTATGCACAGATTAAGACTGAAATACGTGCACTGTTGTTGTGACTATTGTTCCAATCAAAGCTTAAAAACATTGTCTGAGTGAAAGAAAAGAATGCTTCTTAACCACTGCGGGATAGCATAGTTACAGATGACAGCTTAGTTTTTGTCTCTTGTAGATCTCCTGCAGTGGTAACACTTCATTCTATGTTGATCCGAATGAAATGTGAAGCTCATGCCTCACTGGGAAACACTGACTAACAGAAAAAAATCAGTGTGGTAAACAGACTGCTGAGTGGAGGGATTGCTATAAAACTGCAATTTAAAGAAGTCCATTAGCAAACTGCTGAGGTCCATTTTTCTATGTGATAGTAAAATATCTGCAGAGCTCCGCCCTGCAGCAGTAAAAAGGGTACCTAACAATTGACTACCCCTTCTGCTAAGGTATAATCCATCTTTTTTTATTTATTTATTTATTGAATATAATCGGAATTACAATCCTTTGAGTCATAGACTCTTTTGCAAAGGCTCCACGTCGGTTACAAGGGGTGGAGAGTAAACAAATACAGTAAAAGACGTACATAAACAGGCAGTATTTACAGTAACAGTACTGACAGAGCAGTCCAGGCTTGAACTTATTTTACCCGTGAAGATATTAGGCAGCAATCTTGGAATCCCTTGACAGAGACTTGTAGGATGCTGATTCATGGGGTCTAGAGAGACCCTGTGTCGGGAATGAGGAGGGTTAGGGAACAAATTGGGTGGTCAGTGCTAGCCACAGTCACATTTAGCACTCTCAAGTAGTTGAGCTTTGAGGCCTGTTTTGAAGAGTGAGATGCTATGGGTCTGGGAGAGTGGGGGTGGTAACGTATTGAGCCAGAGAGGGGCACGGTAGCGGAAGGTTCTTTGCCCAAGGGATGTTCTACATAGGGGAAATGATGAGTTTGCTGCGAGTCTTGTATTGCGCCTGAGGGGTGCTGCACTGATTATGGGGAGTAGGCCGATGTGGGCTAGCTGAAGATGTATCTTTTTTTGCGAGGATGCAGGTGTGGTACTTTAGTCTTTGTTGGAAGTTTAGCCAACCAGCCAAAGTATAAAGATCGCAGGTGTGGGTGTTGTCTTTACAGTACAGATGTTGTTGCCCTACAGATAATTCCCAGGATCTTATACAATTTATAGTATGTTCCAGGCATCATCTCCTGAGGCAATTATTAAAAGCCTTTATTTTGTTGTTTCTCTGTCCACCAGTTCTAGGGACAAGAAGAATTTCTAAATAAATAATTTCACAATTTCTGTCGCATAGTACACTATGCATAATTTGAAATTCCATTATAATATCACAAACACTTTGTCCCCCCCCCCCATATTGTTTGTTCCAACATACAGTAGAATTGTCTGATTGTTATTTGAACTCTTGATAATGTTAAGTGCCATTTGTGTTATGTCCCCTATTTTGGCCCCCCTATGGCTACATGTAGTCACGTTCTCTTTGTTTTCCTTCGTAGAGTCTCTATTGGTGTATTTGGTGATAGAATCACCCAAAACAAATATTTGTCATGGCTCAATGTTGTCTTGGTTCTGGGTCTTCCCTACAATATCCACACCTGGGTCTACCTGGCTGTTAGCCCCGTCAGTTTTGTTAACTTGATCAGGATATACTAAAGGATCCATACTAATTCTTTGGTTGGGTTCTGTGATGATACTACACCCTGCCAGATTTGATGGTTCCTGTGACTGAGCTTCTGTGTCTAGTAGATTTAACAATGAGGCATAGCAATTTTCTCCTGTAATGGTGGCTGTCATGACAGCGAGGGCTACATTATTGTCTGAGGTGGAGACCTCCAACAAGTTATCACTCAAGTTCCGCTATATAAGCACTTGATCCTGGTCTGTATATGGTGTATAATTGGTATACCCCTGCCTTATGTCCCTTTTTTAGTTTATGTTTATTCACAACTGTGGCCCAATCAGAATCTGAATCATCTACCCCTGGTTCTTCATCCTCCCTAACCCTTTTTCTGCTATGATTGTCATTGTTAGAGATAGAACTGGATAACAGGTGATGAAGAGAGGGTTTAAGTTAGATCCATGGAAACCCTCAGATGTTAGGGTTTTCTGGTCATCGGCATATGTACTGCATACATTATAATGATTGTGTTCATCAATGTGTGCAAGTTCACTAGGTTCATATGAGGGCATGTATTCAGTGTTTTAATTCTTAATGCTATTTCATGTTGACTTTTTTCTATTGTCTCCAGTTTATTGTAGAAAGTGTTTATTTCTAGGAGTAGTTCTGTATTACTGTTGCATTTATGCAGGTAAAAACTTCCATGTATACCTTATTGTCCATTAACTTATACATGCAACAGTTAGTACATTTAACTCCCATTTCACCATCTAGGGTGAGTGTTGTAGCTGCCATTTTAGGTACCTGCTGTATGCATAGAGTGCCAGATTTATTAAAACTGCCTTCCCAACATGAATGTCAAAAGTAATGCCCTAAAAAAAGCTACCAAGAGTGATTTAAGGAGCACTATGTAGACAGAGGGCCCAACAGTTAAGGGTATAACAACAGCTGCTGTGACTCCCTTTCTCTAACTCAGGGGCTGTTTAGTCATTTGAAATACTTGACACAGTTCTCAGCTGTATGTAATTCCCTTAACCTTTTCAGCAAGGGTATATACCCTGTTCCAAAATTACCTGGATTTTTTCCAAGGCTAGAATGCAGATGCACACAAAGTTCCCTTTAAACTCAAATGAGAGGATTTCTAACCTGAATATTGGCGAAGTTGTTACTTCCCAAATAATAGGACCCTGTGGTTTGTGTTAATCACAGTAGCCAAAACGTGGTGTCTGCCCTACACCATAAACCACAGTATGTGTGTGTGTGTGTGTGTGTGTGTATATATATATATATATATATATATATATATATTTTTTTTCCTTTTGTCTTATCCCACCAATATAACAATAAAGCAGACAAGGATTCAGTTTACCAGTATGTTATTCTATTGTTAACTGACCTTGAGTCCCCTTAGAGAAATAAATATCCCAGCTTCCCAGTGGCCTCAGTGTACACAGCAGATATGCGCAGAAACGCGTGCGTCTCTGCTGTGCATCCCCACACGCTTTGCCATATTTCACTCTTGTTAGGTTTGAACCTGCAAGCACCCTTTTCCAAACCTGCTACACTAACCTCTACATCTCATAGCCTTCTAAATGGGAATAGTGCTATTAAAAAGCTTAAATTGAATTTATTTATTTGTTTAACCAGAAGTAGCACACTAAGCTGAAAGCTTTTTTACAGGAGCGACCTGGGAGCACAGGGAAGTTAAGTGACTTGCTCAGGGTCACACAGTATGCAAGTGGAAGCTGTGGGATTCAAACCCAGGTCTGGTCTGCTGGATGTCACCAGATTTGCAGCTCAGAACCTTAAACCACTGCACTATACTGCCTCCCCCAATGAATGCTAACAATATTACAGGACAGTTCAGAATTATGATATACTCACCACATAGCAGTGTCAGAGAGCTTGACATTTGTATGCTTTCAGTGTGTTTAGTACACTTGGAGTTAACATACTAAAGTGGTACCTTGCAGGTAGAATAGTGTATACCATCCTTAAAGAGATGCTAGGAGAAAATAAATACCCACATTGTTTGTTTTTTGCACTCTCCAAACCACACACATGCCCTAAAGCCTCAGTCTCAGTGCAAGGCATGATAGGTATGCATATTCTTGTGCAAGACAGATTGGCTGACAATGCTTGTACATCTGAGCCAGTATAGGCTGAGAATTACAAACTACAGACACTTGTTTTTCCTGGTGGAATGCCTCAGTGTAGCACAGCCATTGACTTAGCCAAGTATCAGTTCAAACACAGAGGCATCAGGCATTTAGTACACTGAATTAGCACACTGAACAGGCGGTTTGAAGGATGAATAGTGTATAGGATCTGTAAAATCTCCATATCTCCTATGCATTTAGGCAAAGTCAGTGAAAATAGAGCGGGGCATAGGAGACATGGAGATAAATAAATCTCTGTACATGTGGGCAACGTACAGGAAGGGGCAAAGGTGGTCCTTATATTGTGGTGTTAGCAACACAATCTCGGCCGCTGAGTACTGGCATGTTACAAAATGCCAGCTGCACCAGGAGGATTATCAAAAGTTATGAGTATTAAGGTATAAAAATATTGCAATGCATAATGTGATTGCAGGGGGGATCGTGGTACTGAAGCCCCGATCTGTGCATTGATCATTGCAATACTTTTGCCCATTGTACTCCTTTAAAATTGTCTACTTGCTGAGTGTCATATCAGGATTAATCAGACTGATTACAAAACACCAGTGTGCCTACCTGTGCAACCCATCAACAGCAGGAGGTGGTGATGTCACTTATAAGCTGAGCATTTTAGGACTTCAGACAAGGACTAAGCAGCAGTAGCAGAATCCCATAAGAGGGCATGCCTGCTTTATAGCTTTGTAATAAACACTATGGAAAAAGGAAAAAATTCGTAGAAAGTGTTAAATGTAATGTTTTTAAAAATGTTTCCAGAGGCTGGAAAAAGGGATCACGAGGGAGGGCATGATCTCAATCTTAAGCATACTTAAGAATATTAACAAGATTAATCATACAGAGATGTTTGATCAGGTGTCTCCCAGTTGGACTCCAGTACATGTTCTGAAGCTCAGAGGTGTTACATACAGGAAATATTAGGAGGTACCTTTTTTTCCCCAGAAGTGAGTGAACCTGTGGAACAGCCTACCAGCGGAGACAGCAGACATAAAGATAGTACAGACCTTTACAGTAAGCATGGACAAAGTTCTGCTCATCAAACCAATCAACAAGTACCTGGCATAATAGAGCTGGTAGGACTGGCTCTGAATTAATGCTGGCACAGAATACTTTTTTTCTTTCCTGCTTTAGAAGCAGGTGAGGGAGTAGACATGATGGACCTAGTGCCCAATCCAATCCTGAAAGGAAATATTAATGTACAGTTGCCCACCTAGTCTGGAAGCCCATGAAAAGTGTTTTTAAATGAGGTATTGGGATTACCTGTGACTGGAAGCAGTCCAGAGATATAGCTAGAAGTCTGTCATATAGTTATACTACAGTCCCATCATAATATGAAACCTTGTAATGTCATGGAGGAACAAGGTGTGTTTGACTACATATAGTTAGGAACTGCTTATTCCTCCATGACAGCACGAGTTCTATAAATTGGTGGGACTATATCTCTGTACTGCTCCAGCTACAGGTAATTCCAATGCCTCATTTAAAAGAACTTTCAATGGGCTTTCAGACTAAGTGGGCCACTGTACATGAATGTTCCCTTTTAAATGATTGTGTTACTGTGTATCAGAAACATTTCAAGATGTACATTTGATGGCCAGGTAACTGGCAAGATAGTGCCATGACTGGAGATGTGAGGAATTGCACGTCTACCCGGGATTTTGATGTCTAAGGCTGGTTGGGAACAGAGTGGGTCATGCAAACGAGACACTGGGTTGGCTCCAGGGAAGGGAGAACTAGTGTTGGGCGAAATTAGAAAAATCTGCTTTACACACTTTTGCACCAGTTTTGTGTACTTTTGTGTACTTTCATGCTATTTCTCAGAGAAGAACAATGTGTTTAAAATATTCAATTTTGGTTGTGATTGTGCATCTTTTTAATAAGAAAATATTTTTTGTTTTTAAAAATTTAGTTTGGTAAAGATGGAATTATTTACTGCAATTGTTTTTTTTTTTTTTCAGAATTTATTTATTTATTTATTGAATTTTGATGACCGGGTAGGCCCACTGGGCCCCGGAGGTCCCTTTTTCAGGGGCGACCCGGGAAAAACAGTACATAAACTTAATAAGCAGTAGTACATCTGCAAGTTGTAGGCATGTGGCAGTCATACATATAAGTGAAGCAGAGCAGTCTTTTCTATAGGTTACATGTATCTAGGAACCATCAGTGAAGTTCGTTGTGGGGAAGAGTTCGCTAAGGAGTTAGTGCTGCCCATTCGGGTGTAAGAGATTTACATGTGGTAAAGTGCACATACCCGGGGTCATGGTTAGAGTGTCAGGTACCATAGCATTGGCATTTAATCGTTGCCAGCATATGAGTCTTGAGTCTAGTGCGGAAACATGGTACGGATGGGGTTTCCCACACCACCAGTGGGAGGTTGTTCCAAAGGGAAGGGGCAGCATGAGAAAAGGACTTATAACCTGCCTTGGTCCTGACCTTAGGGACTTCTAGTAGCATTTGGCCTGAGGACCTGAGGTTGCGCAGATTACTCTTTACAGTTAGGAGTCCTTCGAGACTTGGGGTAGGCGTGGGGCTAATTAGCTTCTTTGCCAGACAGAGTACCGGGTACCTGAGGCGAGCTTTGAACAATGGCCAGCTGAGTCTCATTAAAGACTCACAATGGTGGCTCCTAGAGTGGGATAAGGAGGCACAGTGGACCACCTTATTGTATAAAGTCTGTAGTTTACTGAACTCCAGCTTTGCGACACCCTGAAGGACCGGGGCAGCGTATGTTAGTGTTGGGAGTAAGACACTAGAGGTAATGGCAATCTTGGCTTCGGAATCAGCTGTTCCTTGCCGGTATAGTAGTCCGAGTTTGCCATGGATTACTTTTATGACTTGGTCTACATGTTGTTTGAAGGTGAGACCTTGGTCGAGGGTAAGGCCGAGGTACTTCGTGGAGGAGACCACTTCAAGTTTGTTGCCCACCAAGGACGTGAGTTGAAGTAGTTGTGATCTGTCTTGTCCAAGGGCGCTAGGTCTGAACAACATGGCTTTAGTTTTGTTGGTATTAAGGACCATTCTGTTCTTGATGAGCCATTCCTCCATAATGTGAATGTCCACTTGAAGGGATGTTCCTAGATCATGCAGGTTATTGGAGGCTTTGTAAATCACAGCATCATCTGCATATTGGATGACATTGCTACTCCCGCAGTGGTTGTGCAATTCATTTACAAACAGCGAGAACAATAGGGGTCCAAGTATAGACCTTTGGGGTACACCCTCCTTTGGGGACTGTGGATTGGAGAGTTTGTCCTGCCACCTGACCCTCTGTGTGCACCCAGAGAGGTAACTTTCAAACCATTTAAGAGCATGGGTGTCAAGGCCTATGTGGAAGAGTTTATGGAGTAAAAATCTGTGATCCACCAAGTCGAAGGCCTTGGAAAGGTCTCTGAAAACCGTACCTGTGTTGAATCCAGAGTCAATTTCTCTTATCACATCAGTAGAGAATTTGGTTAAGGCAGTATCAGTCCCATGTTTGGCTCTAAAGCCATGTTGCAATGGGGAATGAAGCATATGTGCCTCTAGATACTCCCTAAACTGGGTATAGACTAGTTTCTCCTGGATTTTTGCCAGGGTACACAGCAGGGAGATAGGCCTGTAGTTCCCTATTGGCTCTACAGGCCTGCCCTTGTGAATAGGGACCACATGAGTCTGCTTCCACAGATCGGGGACAGATCCTTCTAGAAAGGACCTGTTAATGAGCCAGGTGAGCGGCCTTGCAAGTGCTGAGGCACCATTTTTAAGCAATCTAGTTTGGATACCGTCCGGGCCTCCTGAACCTCTTGTTTTCAGGGTTTTTAGAATGGCCAGGACCTCTTTCACCGTAGCCAGCCACATGTGAAAAAATGGGCGGTCTAGGTTTGGGGGATCCTTAGAAAAGGATTTGTTGTTGGGCACCGTGGGCCCTGCCTTGTGATTATCTGGGTTTGTGAAGTACGTATTGAGGGCTTCAGCAATTAGAGCCTCATCCTGCAGTACCTGCCCATTAGCCATAATAGGGCCTAAGGCTGTCTTTTTATTTCCCTTAATCAGTTCATTGATGTGGGACCAGAAAGTCCTCGGGTTGCCGAGGTGAGTTTTCTGGAGATGATTGAGGTACGCCTTTTTCGCTTGCTTGGCGGCCTGCTTACATTGGTTTCTAAGTGCTCTATAGATTACCCGGTCTGCTAAGAGTGTAGAGCCCTTAAACTTTTTCCAGGCTTTGTCGCGGCCAATCATGAGGGCCTTTAAGGAAGGGGCAATCCACTTATAACAGCTGCCTTTTACTCGATAGATCTTCAATGGAGGCAAGAGGTCCGCAGCCCACATGATAGATCTGTTAAAGAAGGCAACTTCCCCTTCCAGGGTAGGGAGACTACATAGTGGACTCCAGTCTAAGTTACCGAGAAGGTCATTATAGTGCTCCAGAGAGAACTTAGAGTAGTCCCTGGAGGTGAGTATTCTAGGCGGAACCTTATCCGTCCTGTTCTTTCAGACACAGAAGATGGGCAAATGGTCACTGAGAGCATTGGCCATGCTGCCTGCAGATTGGACATTTTTTGGGTTAGACACTAATGCCCAGTCAATGGTAGAGTGACTACCCATTTTGTAGTTCAACCTGGTGGGTAGGGTGATAATCTGGGCAAGATTTGCCTTGTGTTACGGGCCATTTATAGAGGACCTAGCCTCTTGGGCCCAGT
This sequence comes from Neoceratodus forsteri, assembly GCA_016271365.2. Classification (NCBI taxonomy): domain Eukaryota; kingdom Metazoa; phylum Chordata; order Ceratodontiformes; family Ceratodontidae; genus Neoceratodus; species Neoceratodus forsteri. The sequence continues at coordinate 1,128,716,583 of CM028129.1, read as the reverse complement.
TAAGATTGAAGTCTCCCAGGATGATAAGTTCTGATGCAAACTCTATAGTTAGGTTTTTAGTGAGGTCTCAAGGGATTGGAGAGCATTCTTGGGAGGGCTGTATGCGCACTCTATGTTAAGGTGTTTGGCACCACCAAGGGTGATCCGTATGAAGATAGTTTCAATTTCAGGGGGTGTGGTGTGTTCCAAACACACAAGGGAGGAGATCAGGGTAGCCCTTACATAGATAAGTACCCAACCCCCCCTTTTCTGGATTCTGTCCTTACAGTAGCAGACATATCCTGAGGCAGCGATTTCATGGTCAAGAACCTGTGGTTTTAACCAGGTCTCAGAAACAGCTAGCACATCAGGATTATAGAGGGCTAGCCATGCTTGCACTTCATGAATCTTAGGCCAAAGACTACAGATATTCATGTGGGCTAGCCTCAAGCCCCTGGGTGCCATCCAGGTCAGGTCTTGTGAGGAGGAGATAGAGATGTTATCTATACCTGGGCCCAGGATGGGTTGACTGTCACCCACAAGTAGCAGCAGAGCTGAGAGCAGGAGACGGAGAGTAAAAGTTAGGGGTGGGAACCTCATTTTCCTAGGTTTATTCATAATTAGGAGACGGGACCTGTAGCATATCCCACTTCTAGTGAGTTTATAGGCAATTAGGAGGGATATATTGTCCGCTAGGGGTGGGCAATAATAGTGTCTGGTCAGATGAATGGCAGGTCCGTATGGGGACTGGGTAGGAGGGCCTAGTCTGCCAGCAAGCCAGTCAACCCAGAGCACTGTGAAGATGTATAGGGTGGCAAGGAGGAGACCTCTGTTTGGTCTATATTGGCCCGACCTCCCGGATGTTACTGACTTCCGGTTAGGCATCCTAACCTCGGGGTACATTCTCTGAGTAATCCTGCCTGGACTAAGTAGTACTAAGATTTAAAACTAACAAGGTTCAAATACAGGCAAAGTGCAGTGGGATAACAGAACAGAGCACAATCTTGATCCTTACTATTGCCACCCCCTGGGAATAATCACTGTGCAGAGAGTTCGACTATCTAACTTTTATCTTCCATTCAGCACTAGCCCAACATTCGGAATAATAGTTGTCTAACTTGGAATAACTGTTTGTCTATAATTGTACTGTACAGTTAGAAGCAAGATCTGACAGAACACCTTGTGACTGTAATCCTAACTTGAAAGATACCATATGCAGGAGCAGTACCTCAAGCAATTAGTAGGTCTAACTGACTAGTTAATAGGACCAAAATCACTTGTAACCATTCAAATTAAACATTGGTAGTGACATCACATCTAAAATTTAGGAATTAAACATTGTGTCCGTAATTGTGCAGTTTAGATAATAGCCAGAGGAGACAGACCACTCTTTGTCCAAGTTTAACCTGGAGATGTTTTCAAATGCAGGAGTGAACTGATAAGTAATGAGAACGAAGCTTCTCCTAGAGTTCAGACCCCTGCCTTCCCTATTGGTGTAGGGGAAACCGAGGGTGGAGCTACCGCGTATTTAATGGGAGGAGGAACAGGGCAGGTGGGTGGGAGTTTTTTCAAGCCAGCAGTATTGCGGTCGATGCAGCAGCTACAGGGGAGGTCCGCTGGACAGATTCAGCTGTCGGCACCTCTACCCCGTGGTTCAGGTCCTTTGCAGTGGAGCAATCGGGGGGGGGAACCCGATGCAGTCGGTCTCCCTCGCCGCCCCAAGCGGTTCAATCTGTCTCTGCACTGAGAGGAGAAGCAGCCTTTAACAGCTGGCTGCACTCTGTCACAACCCCTCTCAGCAAATGGGCTCAGGTACCTTGTTCAAGTTCACAAAAAGGCGCCAAAGCAACAAAGGGGCTAAGGATGCTGTTCGGGCTCTATTCCTGCTTCGGTAGATGATTCAGGTGCGGGGGAAAGTTTTTTTCAAGCCAGAACTATTGCGGTTGATGCAGCAGCTACAGGGGAGGTTCGCCGGACAGATTCAGCTGTCGGCACCTCTACCCCGTGGTTCAGGTCCTTTGCAGTGGAGCGATGGGGGGGGAGGCCCGATGCAGTCGGTCTCCCTTGCTGCCCTGAGTGGTTCAATCTTTCTCTGCGCTGAGAGAGGAAGCAGCCTTTAACAGCTGGCTGCATTCCGTCACAACCCCTCTTAGCAAATGGGCTCAGGTGCCTTGTTCAAGTTCACAAAAAGGCGCCAAAGCAACAAAGGGGCTCAGGATGCTGTTCGGGCTCTGTTCCTGCTTTGGCAGACAATTCAGGTGCAGGGAAAAGTCTTTTTCAAGCCAGCAGTATTGTAGTCGATGCAGCAGCTATAATTTTAAAAATGTACAATTTGGGAAACATGACACAGTTAGAATGAAAATGCATCAGTGACATTACACCAGTTTTTGGCACAACTTCATGAAACCTGAGAAAAATGAAACAGACAATTTTTCACAAATTTGCAAGCATAATTAGCATTTTGTCCAGCACTAGGGAGCATATGGGCCAATTTCCATTTGAACACTCCTGCAGGCCAATCAAGGAATGCCATTGGCATCGCTGCCCACTCCAGCCCACCCTACCAGCACAAGGAAGACTGCAGCTACCCTGATTGGTTGGACGGTGGGTGGGGAATGAAGAAAGGAACCTTTTTTTTTTTAGGTTGAGTATGTTTTATTTTATTATAATATGGATAGCCACTTCTTCCTAGAGAGGTAGAAAGGGTTCAGAACACACAATGGGGCATCTTTAAGGTAGTTATTAGGAACAAGGGGGTGGTAAGAGACAGGGAAGATTCTAAGATATATTCAGAGTAATATAACTTAGGGCAAGGGGTTGATCTGATTAACTCATAGGGCCATGATATTCAAAGGTTAGAGCTTGATTTGTATTGTGTAAAACACATTGGTAGTATTTTTTGAGGTTTTTTTCATTTATCTATATACATATTTAAAAAATTGAATATGGTCTTCTTTAAGAGTTTGCTTTAAATTGCCCATGTTGAAGTATCTTGGGACACTTCCTGAAGAGGCTACTGCGAAACTGATAGAAGTCATTTGGGCCCTGCCCTTGTTCTTCCAGCCTGTGCTATCAGTATGTTTAAGGTCTGTGGAAGCTATACCTTTTGTGTTTGAAGTTGTATCATTAAACTGCATTTTGTTTGGACATTTACAATTTGTCTTTTGCCTTTTTCGGTGGTGGGTAGTGCTGGCTTATTCTGAGTTGCTACATTTGTATGGGATTTTATTAGCACACCGTGATGTGGGGTGGCCAAAATAGAGTATAGGTTTGATTCATTTATTTGAGTTGCCCACATCAACCACTTCGATATAAGGCTTTATTTCTTAAATATTATTGCAGTTGGTACAGCCAAATACACAATATTAAGGTATTTCCAGACTTTAGTTCTAGTGTGAGGTTGCACACAGAACTGGGATGTCAGGATTACTAACTGGCATTCGGCTGAGAGATGGGGGTGGGGCACTTGTTACAGCCCTCTTCTCAGACATGGGTGTGGGAGATCCCTTCAATATGAAACAGGTGCCTACCTCTGAGCAGCAGAGTGATGGAGAACAAACTGAACTATCGGAAACAGTTCCCATAGAGCCCGAGATTAACATTGCCTTTCGTGAATTTGAATCTGCAATTCTGAGAGCAAAACTGATTTTTTAGCATCGTGTTACCCTAGAAGCATATGTTAAAGCTGAGAGGGTACCTCGGGGTTTAAGGGTTGTTAAATGGCCAGGATATGGTGAAAACCGAGTCAATCTTATGAGTGATTGGAAAAAACAACTACAAGATGCCTCTATGTTGTTTGTACGCTGTTTAATACGGGACTATCAGGACCAGCAAAGGGAAATTGAGATTTTGGTGCAGGCGGGGGAAGGCCACATTTCCAAATTCCAAAATGATTCAAGCTTTACTAAGTTTGAAAATATCTTAAAAACTACAATTCTCAAACAGGAGGACAAACTTAAACAACAAAAACTGGTTAAATGGGAAAGAGACCGCAAAGATTATTTATATGACCGGGTCTTTACATGGAAAAAGAACTTAGGACCCTTCTCTGAATTTAATCAAAGAGGACGCTCTCGGAAAACATTTAGAAGAAAAAATTAAAATGGTAGAAGAATGGGGCATAGAATGCAACAGGATCAGGACTTTGCTGAAGCTAATATGTCTGGCTCCACTCTAAAATCTATTCTCAAAAATGCCAACCGGTCTTTTGATCATTTCACTTCAGCCTCTGAAACAGAATCATCGGTTGATTTTTTAGAAGAGGAGACCAAGAAGGAAGCATCACAACATATTGCAACCAGGGCAACCGATGTCCTGATGATGTCAGCAACATCAGCAGCATCGGAGACTCCCATTCCAAGATGCAGTTTGAGGTCTGTTCAGTTTCAGGACATGGGAAGACGGGGCGAGGAGGACAACGCCATCAGGCAAGCAAGATTGCAACAGAATTCAAGTGAAAACTACAAAAACCAACTGATACCACTCCGCCCTGGGCATGAGAATCATCAGACTTACAAGAGTCAGGCAGCAAGGAGAAACTAAACGTCATCAATCTTTCATCCGTTGAACTGACGAACACACAAATGCAGGTACTGTCTAAGGGACTTAACTTCATTCCTACTTGCTGCTCTAAACCATTTGATAAGTATCTAGAAGTAAAGAAGTTTACTAGAAAACTGAATTTGAAAACGTTTTTCTCAAAAAACAAGAGACAACAGGGGAGAGAGACTCTGAAGCTGGGGACTTTGTTACTCCACATAGGGACAGTGGTTTTTGTAATGTTACCTTCAAAAAGCCTTCCACTTTTATGCCACCTTACTCTCCAGCTGTTATGGTTTTTAAACAGGTGGTACTGGGGGAAATTGAAAATTTACCATATAAAGAAAGGAATGCGTTTAATAATTTTTCAAATGCTGAAACAGCTGCTTTAATTGAGTTACAAGGTAATCCACACCTGATTATTAAACAGCTGATAAAAGGGGTTCAGTTATCTTAATGGCTGAGATTAGATATAGGAATGAGATACTGAAAAAACTATGTAGCACCTCCTTCTATATAGGATTAAATTTGGATCCCACTGTGGTTTTTAAAACAGAAGTGGATGCATGTATTGATCAAGCCTTTGAGAGAGGCATTATTACTAAGCAATCAAAGGAGTATTTAAAGGTTGATTTCCCTATTAGACAGACCATTTATGTGTTGCCAAAAGTCCATAAATCTTTGATTGACCCCCCTGGATGCCCGATTGTCTCTGGTACAGGATCCCTGATGGAACCCCTGTCTATGTTTGTAGATGGACATGTTAAATTGTTCCTGCTTTGAGATCCTATATCAGAGACACTACTCAGATTCTGGGCATTCTTAGTGATTTGGAACTTGAATCTACTTGGCTACTTGTAACACTGGATGTAGAATCCTTATGTTCTAACATCCCTCATGAGGGAGACCTCAATTCACTTGATTACTGGTTGACATTGAGTACAACGTTTGATAAACCATTTTGTGATTTTTTACTTGCTTTATCAAGGATAGTTCTGACTAAAAATAGTTTTTTGTTCCAAGGGCAGCATTTCCTTCAAATTAAGGGTACTGCAATGGGGGCTACTTTGGCCCCCACATATGCACATTTATATTTAGCCTATGGGAACAGCAGACTATTTATGACAGAACAAAAAGTCCATTTTATGATCATATAGATCTTTGGTGTCGCTTTATTGATGATGTGTTTATGGTGTGGCGAGGAGACATTGTACAGCTGCAAAATTTTGTTCAGTATTTGGAACAGTCAAATCCAAATTTAAAGTTTACAGTGAACCATTCGGTGGATAGGATACATTTTTTGGACCTAGATATCGCTAAGGGCCCAGATGGGTGAATCATCACAGATCTTTACCGGAAGGAGACAGATCGTAATAATCTTTTATTATCAAGCAGCTGTCATCCCAGCCACACCATCAACAACATCCCCAAATCACAACTTTACAGGGTCAAACGTAATTGCTCCGATGCCAAGATTAGTGAAAAAAGGTGTAAGGAATTATGCCAGAGATTTGTAAACAGAGGCTATAGTATGGAACATCTAAATAAAGTTAAACAGCAGACAGATCAGATACCAAGATTAGAATTGTTACAATATAGGGAAAAGAAGGATGTTACTCAAGACAAAGTTTTATTTATTACTAAATATGGGACTGATAGTGACCAGAATTTTCAACCTCTCCCTCAGCCTTAGCCAGTTCCCGGACAGATGGAAATCTGCCACTGTCACCCCAATCCATAAAAGTGGTGACAAAACTGCCCACGATAACTACAGACCTATTTCCTACTACCCCCACTCTCCAAGGCACTAGAATGCATCATCTCGGACCAGCTCACAGAATACCTGGATACGTACATCATCCTGTGCAAGGAACAACATGGGTTCTGCAAAGGTCACAGCACCTCCACAGCCCTACTTGAATTCACTGGCACAATCCACAATGCACTTGACTCCGGTGAACTACTAGGCTCAATCGACATTGACTTAACTAAGGCCTTCGACACCGTTAATCACCTCCTCCTGCTTGTCCAGCTTCAGAACACTGGGCTGTCAACTGACTCCATTGGCTGGTTTAAGAGCTACCTTGAAGAACGGTCCCAAACAGTAAGAATCGCTGATACACTCTCAGACCCTAGACCAATCCGCTCAGGAGTCCCCAAGGGCTTCATTCTGGGACCCCTCCTCTTCAGCCTATTCATAAACTCACTACCAGACAGCTGCCAAGAACAAATAATTCTCTACGCCGACGATGCTGTGATCCTCACCTCGGACCCTGATCCAATCAAATTACATAATAAACTTCAGCAGGCCTTCTCCTCCATCGAATCCTGGTTTCTAAATCATAAACTGCTTCTCAGTCAGAAAAAAAACAAGTCTATGGTCTTCTGCGGCCCCCACAACAAAAAGAAACAACTCCATCTCTCCACTGCAACCAAACAAGGAGCCATCCTACAGCAAACACAATCATTCAAGTACCTTGGCATCACCCTTGATCCCCACCTCTCATGCTGTCCATATCAGCACGTTAGAAAGTCTGTGTGCGAGGTTAGGGCATATTATTCGGCACAGGAAACACCTGTCCTCAGAAGCTAATGGCAGTGACCGCCCAAAGCTCCATCATCAGCATCATAGACTATGGTCTTATCATATATAGGTCTGCAACTAGCTCTGCTCTCAAACGTATCACAACCTCCCTGAATAAGGCCTGTCGTCTCATCACTGGCTCACATCGCCGTACGCACACATGTGACCATTATTCCCAATCTGGATGGCTTCAACCGGACAAACGCTTAAAATACCAAACCTGCATCACGGCCAAAAAAATTATAATGGGTCTGGCCCCACCTGGTGTCTGTGCCCTCCTTAATCCTAGACATAGGAATGTCACTATAAGGAGATCCAATTCCCATCTACTACATATCCCATGATGGCGCACAACCCAGGGACAAAGATCATTCTCCTATCGGGCATCCAACTGGCTCAACTCTCTTGGCAGCGACATAGTGACCGCTCCAACACTCGGCCTCTTCAAGTCCAAGCTGCACCTCTCACTGCTTGTATCCTGCGATTGCCCATCTTAACATTTCCACCATTCCAGCTGCAAATGCCCCAGCACCCAGCACTTGCAATCAGTCTTTGCACCCCTAGCACCTTACCTGTCATATTCCCTCAACAAGGCACCCTGGCTGCACTGTCTCCCACCCTCACCCACCTCCCACCGTATCTCCACTCCTGCCCCTGCCCCAACCACCTCCTGCATTCCCCTTACCCCGCACCCTCCCCGATCTCCTACCCTCACTTTCCCCACCACCCACCCCCTTCCCTTGTCTTGCTCATAGCTCAAGTCTTTGTACTGGTTATTACATGTCTGTAAGTCAATGACTATATGTTTGTAACTAAAAATGATGACTGTTGCACACGCTGGCGTAGAACCTTTGTAAAAGACCGTCGGCTCAAAGGTATTGTAATCCTAGATTGAAATAAATAAATAAAATAAAATAGTGGGGATGTTAGAAATATTTTGTTAAAATATTGGCACATTCTAGCTACAGAACCCACCCTGAGAGAAGTAGTGGAGCAGCAGTTGCAAATTGTTTATAAGAAAGGTAAAAACTTGAAGGAAACATTAGTACATAGTTTTTTACCATACATTAAACCATCCTCTATGGGGTGGATACCTTCAGCACCTAAGGGGTGTTTCAGATGTGGCAGATGTACACAATGTAAGGCTGTGACCAAAACTAAGATTTTCTCCTCTAAAAATAATTCCAAGATATATGAAATTCGTCACTTCCTTAATTGTAGCACTACTAATGTTATCTACCTTGCTACCTGCTGTTGTGGGGCTTTTTATGTAGGTATGACTACCCGCCCTTTCAAGACTAGGGTAGGGGAACATTTAAGCTCCATTAGGTTAAAAGATTGCAAGAGCGCCTTAAGTTCACATTTACAGGAAGTTCAGTATCAGGGTGGTCATGATTTTTCTTTTATCGGTATTGACCATGCATTTGTGAGACCATAGGGGGGTAATGTTAAAAGGATTTTAACCGAAAAAGAGTCATTTTGGATTTTTACACTGGGTGCACTTGAATTACCCGGTTTAAATGAAGATATTGATTTAACAGTGTATCTTCATAATTAAAAATCTGTAACTGTATTAAACTCATAAGGTTTGGGAACAGTTTAAAGGATACCTAAACAATATTTTGACAACAAAGTATTCAAAAATCTGACTTGGTAGGTGACTAAAGGAAAAGCTGCTGTATTCATTAATGCTAACACTACATTTATATAATTTACCTAAATGTGGTTCCAGAGCATTTTAAAATTGTAAAATCTGCCTTCCAATTTCAAAAAAACTGTCTTACCTGCTTCCTAAAATGGCCGCCAAATGTGTTATGTGATGACATCATCGGAGCCAAAGTCAGAGAGATATATATGACTCTCTATAGTGCTACATAGTTCTTTTTTCCCTTTGTGTAGAATTGTTTCACCAAAATGGTCACAGCCATGTGCGTTATTTTGTATAATACACATGTTAGGCTGTGGTTGTGTTCATTTTGTTTACTTTAACATGCTGGAATTGTGTTTTAATCCAACTGACTTTCTTTGTGGCAAACCACAGTGCAGTACAAATCTTGCATAACCTGGTGGTCTAGTGGTTATAGCGAATCCAGGATGCTACAATGGGGTGCTGGGGTGGCGTGTATGCTTAATATGCACTGTTTAACATTTGTATTAAACCTTTATATTTCCTGTTATTATTCTTTTCTAGTACGTTTTTGACAGAACCTACAAATGTAATCCAAAGTTTGAATGTAAACTTTTGTACAATCAATAAATCAGACTTCTTCAACAAACTGAAATGCAGCAGCAGCAAGCAAGTATGTTACTTTGTGGGGGGGGTGGGGGGTTGCAGCCACCCCCCCTTCACCACCCCCTAGATCCACCACCTTTTTGTAGCAAAGTTCTTGTGCAATCCAATGTTAGAGTTCATACCTTCTCGAAAATCAAATATATGCTTGTCTTGTTTTCTTTTTCCATGGGAAGTAATAATAATAAGAAGAATCAGCATTTATATAGTGCTTTTCATACACATTGTATCCCAAAGTGCTTTACAAGCAATACTAGACCGGTAGTGAAGTGACTGAACGTGTAGTGGCAGCCATTTTGTACATTAATATCCACACACAGCTTTGGACAATTGCATGAACTGTTTGTATGGGAAGGGGAATATTGGCCAGGACAATGGGGTCAGGTAGTGATCAAGGTGCTGGCAGCCCCACATCTTATTTCTCACAGTAATCTGCTCGTATTTCTCTCCTTCTGGCCCTCCCCTTCCCTAATTATAGCAGTACCTTGCAAGAGTGGCCTTCTCAGTCCCCCTCTGGTATTCATTCTTCGCTATTCCTTCTCACACTGAAAACTAGTGAGCTCATCACCCTTTTGCATCATGAATGCAAGTAGTACAGTCCCAGTTTTATTTTGACATATCAAATATAAACATATCTTTCCAGTAAGTCAGGCGGCTGATAGCAGCAGGGAACAAGGGGAATGATGGGCTTTCCTATCCTTAAAAGATCTAGGCTACCTTTCATAATTTATTTTTTTTATTTAGCTTTTGTTGACCGGGTAAGTGCACTAGACAAATCCTGCCTATTTTCAGGCACGACCCGGGGGAAGGGGATACAGATGAATGCCAACTGATTTTGAACCACATTAAGCTGTTGGTGGTATTTTTAGTGAATGAGGGAAATTTGGCCAGGACACCGGGGAAGTTCCCCTACTCTTTTCGATAAGTACCATGGGATCTTTAACATCCACCTGAACTACCACCAATCCAGGCAGATTAGGCATTAGGCACTATTAAATGATGGGTGTGCACATCATTATGCACGTTATTAAACAGTGCCTAATCATAGGTGGTTTAGATCTTATATGGGTAGGAAAGCCTATTGTTTCACTTGTGCCATGCTGCTATCAGTCTGGCTTACCAGAAGATCATGTTTATTATTAATATGTAAATATAGCATGGGAGACTGTACTAACCACATTCATGATGCGGAAGGGTAGTGAGCTCACCAGTTTTTGGTGTGGGGAGCAGGTGAGAAGAATGAATGCCAGAGAGGAACTGAAAAGGATATTCTAGCAGGATACAGCTATATTCAGTTTAGATGAAGACATGAAGGAGGACGTTGAGCAGATCACTGTGAGATCTGAAATGTGAGGCTGCCAGCATCGTGAGCACTACCTGAATGTGGATGAGAGTAGGCAGCAATGACAAATACTCATAGTGGAAGGGCTGCACCTAAACTGTTACTTGAATTCAGTGTGGGGAGATTACCATCGGGTTGGGGGGGATGTTGACGTTTGTTAGGACAGTATTGAGGGAGTTGTGTATAGCTCATTCAAAATTTGGAAGGGTGGTAGCCAGCCAACTCGCATTGTGGAGTAGATCACAGAAAAGTACTGGAAAAGAATTGCTGGGAACTGCAGATCACAGATAAAGGAGTAGACTGACACTGGAAGTCTGGTGGATTAGCTCATGGCATTAGTATGCCTCTCCTGCTAATAATATTGTTATCCATTGTAAGTGCAGCCGTTATGAGGGCAAGAACAGCAGTTTTTCTGGTGGGTCATGATGCTTTTTGCTTGGCTCTCCAGGAAGATCTAGTTCTTGGTTAATGAGGCGAGAAAAAAACACAACAAGGGAACTGTACATACTACCTTCACTGTGCAGAAGGGTGGTGATCCATTCAATGTTTACTGTAGGAGCAGAGGTCAAACACTGAGAATGTGGACTGGAGAGTGATTTGTGAGGCATTTTTTTAACAGTGCCAGCTGATGATGCGTATCAGTATAGGTGCGCACAACTCTCTGAGTTGCAAGATTACAATCTGAGGTGTAATAATTCTCTTCATGAGACCATAAGCACATATGCGGCCCCAGGCAGTACTAAGGACAGGGTATGGATGATGGGGTGTTCAACAGAAGGCAGGCTAGGTGCAGGGGGTTCACATGGAAAACAAAAGCCTTTTTTGTGGATTAACAAGAGAGCATGAGCTTTGGAACTGAACCAGACTGGTACTTTGCTGTGTGACCCTGAGCAAGTCACTAAACTTCCTTGTGCTCCCCGGCCACACCTGTAAACAACCTTTCAGCTTAGTGTGTCTCTCCTGGTTAACAAAAAAACAAAATTCAGTGCATCACATAACCACTAGATTATCAGGTATTTGAAGTGTTGTATTGTACTGCAGTATTCCAAAGAAAAAGTCAGCTGGATTGCAAAACATTTTCTGCAAGTTAAAGTAAACAAAACGAACAAAATCATAACCTAACGTGTACTGATCAAAATAATCCATGAGTTAATACATGGTGTTGATCATTCTGGTACAACAATTCAAAACAAAGAGGGAAAGAAGAACTAGTTAACACTATATAGGAATATATGTGGGTCTCTGTCTCTAGCTCCAGTGATGCCATCATGACTCATCACTTAATACACTTGGCAGACATCTTAGGGAAAAACCAAGGCTGTTTTTTGAAAGTGAAAGGCTGATGTTTACATTTTTCAAAAGCTATGAAACTGCATTTATGTTATTTACATAAATGCAGTTTTAGCATAAATGTAAACAGCAGCCTTTAGTTTACCTCGATATGAAGCCAGATTTGGGAGTTGGCAGTTTTAAAAAACGACTTGTTTAGGTACCCTTTAATAAGATAGTTATTCTGTGTATGGGGTAGATTAATTTTACATATATAGAGAACGATATTAGTACTCAGTAGATATATATAAATAAAAACACAGTTGAATGAATTCATCAGTTTGTTCCCCTTTCACATGATTGCTACAGAGGGGGCACCACTGCTATCCTGATGGGGTTATAATATACAATATATTATAATATAGTATTTTATATGCACCCATTGTGATGTATTTCACCTTTGTCTGAGGATTAGATGAGGGCTGTAAGTCCCTTTTAGTTTCATGTTATATATGTTTGAGACATGTATACATACAGTATGTACAAAAAATTATGGTGCTGGGGTGATTTAGAGTTGATATAAAATAACTATGCACATTTTTAGATTATATATTTGTGCATTTATATGTATTATTTTGTTTTGTTATCTGAAGGGCGACCCTCTTTTTACATGATTTGTATTGTGTAAAACACATTGGTAGTATTTTCTGAGGTTTTTTCATTTATCTATATACATATTTAAAAATTGAATGTGGTCTCCTTTAAGAGTTTACTTTAAATAGCCCATGGTGAAGCATCTTGGGACACTTCTTGAAGAGGCTACTGCAAAACCAGTAGAAGTCAGTTGGGCCCTGTCCTAGTTCTTCCAACCTGTGCTATCAGCATGTTTAAGGTCTGTGGAATTTATACCTTTTGTGTTTGAAGCTGTATCATTAAACTGCATTTTTTTTTGGACATTTACAGTTTGTATTTTGCCTTTTTCAGTGGTGGGTAGTGCTGGCTTATTCTGAGTTGCAAACATAGTGCCAGCACTAACCTGGGTTTTCGCTAGCACTCCAGCCTGGGCCGCATTCAGAGGCCCCTAGAATGCCACCCCCAACAAAATAGTGCCAAGGTGCTAAATACTGCTGTGGCTATGAAAATGAGGGGATCACCTCATGCATACCAGTGCAGTAGCACATTCAAAGGTTTGCAGTGGGGGTAAACTGCCACCAGAGTTATGCTGTTTACTAATGCTGGAAAACTACTTATTAACTGGGCACTAAGCCCATGATCCCATCCCCTTTACTACAGCCACCAACCCCATGTCAAGCTGCCCCCCCCCCCTTCTCCCATTGTCATCTGAATGTCATATTCCTTGGTGGCTCAGTGGTCCCTCCCAATTTGCCCATTTGCATTTGTTGTTCATTGCTACTGGTGGTCCAGTGGTTCCCACCACCCTGGATCAACCTGTTTGCATTTGCATTTCATCATCCCTGTTGGTCCAATGCTCCTGCAATACTCAATCGCCCATTTGCATTTGTTGTTCATAGTCCCTGGTGATCCAGTGGTTCCCTCCACTCTTTCCAACCATGTAGGGACCCCTTCCACCCACCAAGATTCCTTGCCCTGCACCTCCCCACACTCCAACTGCTGGTTCCATGAAAGTGGTGGCTGACACAGCCTTCCTTTCACTTCCTTGGCTGGCCACCATCTAACGGTCACAGAGTGTGACTTCCAATGCTCCAATCTGAAGAGCCAGGTAGCAGCCAGAGTAGACCATCCTTATGGCTGCCTACCTTATCCATGCTAGACAATGAATCTGAGGACAGGGAGGACTCATACACCATCACATCAAGGAAATGTTACCAAGAACTAAAAAACCTCAGGGAGACTCTGTAAGGTATGGAGACAGCGGAGGCAGATGACAGGCGGGACCTTTGCATGGTGGAGGAGTGGCCTGCCATGTTGGAGTCCTGCATCACAGAATACCATTTTGCTACTGATCTGCACACCACAGCCCTCCTACAACTAGATCAAAAATGGGTAAAAACTGAAAACAAACTTGAGGACCTAGAAAATCGTAATCGTAGGAACACCCTACAAATCCATGGGCTCCCTGAAAAAACAGAATCTGGGGTCATAATTTAATTTATGGGTAGTTGTTTAAAGCAAGTCCTCAACCCGGGTCCAGATTTAACCCTTGGAATAATTACAGCTCACCGGGTGCTTTCTGTACCAGCAAGGGACACTACTGCTCAGCCACGCTCCATAGTGCTGGCCTTCCTGGACTATACAATAAAACAACACACTCTGTGCAGGGCTTGGTCCCAGAAGGAGGTACTCTTTAGGGATAATAAACACTACTACAAACATAATTATGCCCCTAGCTCACTGCAGAAATGCAAAAAGGTCCTACTAGTCGTAAAAGAGCTGAAAAACAAAGGAGTGAGAACTCAAATTTAGCTTCCTGCTAGACTATGAGTGTTCAATGAGAGCAGGTCTAAACTATATGAATCTTTGCAAGAAGCTGCAAATTTCTTACATCAAAATGGCATTTGACTTGAAACACTAAACAACCTACAAACAGGGGACTTAAAATGTAAGCAATTACAGCAGACAAAACAGAAAAAAAACACAGCCCCTGACTCCCCGTCATGCTCCACGTGGCAAGCCTTAGCAGGACAAAAGAGAAGAAACACCAAAAAAGTCAAACCCTCTAAACTGACTGTTCCCAAGAAGGCCCCCAAAGAACTCTCAGTAACCAATGATTTCACTAGGAGACAGGCGGACATGCATTACTGAACACTGGCACAACCGGAGAGAAGTGACTTGTACCTCCTGACTTAAGACTTGCCCCTTTGTGGTTTTTCTTTTAAAATGTTTTTTTTTTAATTCCAACTTTATTAAGGTTTTCAAATACCATAACATAGAGCACAATTCAAACAAGGATACATAAGAAATCAGTAGACAAATGCCACATGTTATGCCCCCCCCCAACCCCCGGCTTGGCACTCTATTACCTAGGCTACTCATAACATCCTCAGAATGAAGTACTGAAAATACAGAGATAAGGTAAAACATGGTCTGAATGGTAAAACCTTCAGGGCAGCCCTAGGGTATCAAATCATGGGATAGCCCACTGATGACCAAGTTTGAAAGAGGTATAAGGCATGAAAGCCTTCCCAAATTCTTTTGTATCGAGGAGTGGATCCCTAGAGGCTGGCTTTAAGTTGACCAACCCATAGGTTAAATAATAGGTCCTGGAGCCACTCAGTATATGAAATACTATGCTCATCCAGCGAGTGGCACAAAATCGGCTTTTTCAAGGTTAGTGATATCTAAGCCATGTGACACCTGCATTTCTGGACCAGAATCTGGGAAATGTCACCTAGCAGGCAAATCTCAGGTGTGAATAGTTCCCCAATACCCAACAAAGGATCTGCTCTAGACCTGATCATTTCCCAGTGGGCTTTAATCAAGGGACAACCCCAAAATATATGTCTACTGTCTCCCTCATGCTGACAGCATCAGTTATAAAGGTCATCCAGATTTCTGCCCAGTTTTTGAAGCTTAATGGGGATCCAATACATATCATTTAGAAATCGATATTGAGTGAGCCTCAGTCTGCCTTGGGAGATGTACTCATATGTATTCTTCCAAATAGATTCCCATCTATCTAATAGATGGGGAAATTGGGCTGCTCAATATTTAAGAGGCTCGCTATGGGCATCTGTTGCTCTTTCACAGAGCGCCGAATACACCAGGGAGACCACATGAGGTATGCCGCATAGATTAACCAGAGAATCAAACCAGATTCTCCCCTCTTCTGTCCCACACCCACTTGGGAAATTTTTAAGAGGTGGCGTAATTGGAAAACCTTGAATGTCTGGCTCCTCTCCAACTTGTATAAATATGTGAGTGTGCCAGAGTCCAGACAGACCCCTACTGGAAAAAAATCCCTTATTCTAGTGCCATTAAGTTGAGGGAGCCACCGTGAGGAGATATATTTACCCCCTATTTTCAAGTTAGGATTTCCCACTGTTGGTAGCCGGGGTCTTTTGAATGTTGGTACCGCAGAAAGTTACACAATTGCATATGCGTCCGAATAGATGACAAAATGGGAGATCTGGCCAGCTCAGGCGGCAAGGCCTTGGCTGGGATGTGTAGCAGAGTATCTGGGGAAATACCCACATCAGTTATGATTTCTCTTTCCAATACCAACCAGGTTGGTATCTAAGAATAGGAGGCAATCTCTTCCTGGAGAGTAAGCCATTTTAAGTATTTGGCCGCTTGGCTAGCCCAGAAATACAAGCCAAAGTGTGGGAGCTTTAGGCCTCCTGCTGGTATGGAGGCAGCAAGCTTCATATATGCCCTCCTAGGATGCTTACCTGACCAGATGAAAGAGAAGATGATAGCATGCACCTTCTTAAACCAGGCTAAGGAGATCCAAAAATTTAACATACTAAGGGGTTAAAAAAGTCTGGGTAATATATTCATTTTGATGATGTTAATACGTCCCCAGATCGAAATGGGAAGAAGCTGCCACCTATTAAGCTCTTGTTGAATGCTAGTAAGTAGGGGATCAAGGTTCAATTTCTTTAACATGGTCTCATTCCTAGATAACCACTGGTCCAAGTACCGCATACTCTTAGAGTTCCACTGAACCCCTAGTGAAGTTATTTCCTGCTTTGTAAGCTTATGATTAAGGGGAAATGCCACTGTCTTATCCAGATTGACTCTATAATTGGAAACCACCCCATATTCTGTGATGATGGAAAAAACACCAGAAAGGACTGTGCGGGGTGTATTAAATGAAGGAAAACATCATCAGCATACGTCGAAAGTTTGAACACTTCTCCTCTTACAGAGATACCCTGCACCTCCCCATGGTCCTGCAATTTAGACAGTAAGGGCTTGAGGTAAATGTTAAAAAGGAGGGGGGACAATGGGCAGCTCTGTCTGGTACAAGAGTGCAGGGGGAAGATGGCTAAAAACACCCCATTACAGTACGTCCAAGCCTGAGGATTCTGGTAGAGTGAGGAAACCCACTTAATGAATTTGGAGAGGAAACCTAATTTGCACATGGAGAGAAAGAGGAATTGCCAATCCACCCTGTCAAACGCCTTCTCTGCATCCAGGGAAAGTAACCCAGCAGGTGTGTCAGAGTCCCTGGATGCAGAGAAGATGTGCGAGAGTTTACAGAAGTGATCTGCAGAGTGCCTACCCTCCATAAAGCCCACCTGATCACTATGGATAATCTGGGGCAACACCATCTTGAGCCTGTTGGCCAGGAGTTTTGCAAGAATTTTTATATCACAATTTAGGAGTGATATGGGTCTATAGCTGATTACTCTCTCCGGATCTTTGTCAGGTTTGTGTAATACTATAATTAACGCCTCCAAGAGTGACTTATATAGGGGATTGCCACCCAGTATCCACTCAAATAGCCGATATAGCCAGGGTATAATTTGTTTGCGGAACGCCTTATAAAAGTTTGGGGAAAAGTCGTCTGGTTTAGGAGCTTTGTCAGGCACCAAAGATGGTATGGCAGCCTGGATTTCTGTCTCAGAAATGAGAGTCTGTAGCATCTCCTGTTGTCCCAGAGCAAGAGTGGGAAGGGAGAATGAGTTTAGGTAGTCCTGGACCATCCATGGCTCAGGGAGATTCTTCATTGGGCTATAGAGATCCTTATAGTACTTGGCAAATTCCTCTGTAATCTCACTAGGGGTTAGACAAAGGGGCCCACTATACTGAGGTCTGATACTCTGAACTATTCTAGAGGATTCTACTTTCTTAAGTCTTAAAGTCTAGAGATGTCCGGCTTTCTCCTCCAATCAATGTATTTTGTACCTGTTTTTAAAATTGCATACTCCGCTTTCTCCCTCAGGATGGTATTATATTGGTTGCGGAGCCCTACCAAAAGAGTTCCAGTCATCTCCTTAGTGTTGGGAGACAAGGAAGCTTCCAGGCTACTTATTTTGGTCAGGAGAGAGGGAGGGCCTTTTGATCTCTATCCTGTTTCCTTTTCGAGGAGAGTTTGATAAAAAGGCCTCGCAATACACATTTCAAGGCCACCCATTCTAAATCAAGCCTCGCTGTGGAGTGCAGATTAACTTCAGTGTAGGCTTCAGTTTCCCTGGCAATGAATTGCACAATTTTGTCCTACTTAAGGAGCTGAATATTTAATTTCCAGAGTGACTCCTTACGTACATCAGCTCAGAGTGATAAAGTACAAGCCACTGTTGAGTGATCTGAGATCATCGCAGGAACAATCTGGGAATCAAGGACCCCTCTTACCACCATCTGACTGATTAAAAAATAATCGATCCTAGATGAGGATCCATGGACACTTGACCTAAAGGTAAATTCCTTCAGGGTAGGATGCAAGATTCTCCATGAGTCACATAGGCCCAGATGATCAACCAGATCCCTTATGGACCTCTGCACAGGGGGGAGAGCCCTTTTTTCCTAGGATCAGATTTAGCCATGTCAGGGGAAAAGGGGAGATTCCAATCTCCACCCAAAATCAGCAGAAGGGCTGTTAAAGGGGCTAAGACCTGCAACAGCTCAGTGAAGAACTGAGGAGTATTGGCATTGGGGCCATAAATGCAACCGACCACTACTGTAGTCCTTTCCAGAGTCCCTCGTACTAAAAGATATTGACCTGTTGGATCTCTGAGGACTTGATCTCTTGTAAAAGAGATACCCTGAGCCACTAGAATAGCTAGCCCCCTACTTTGTGTACTCTATCCTGCATTAAAAACCTCTCCTACATATTTTCTCCATAGTAAATTAGCTTCTGCTTCTAGAAGATGTGTCTCCTGAAGGAAAGAAATATCCCCTTTAAGTAGCTTGATGTGCTTAAGTACTTGGTATCTCATAACCGTATTCCTAAGGCCACACACATTCCAAGAAAGAATTGTTTTAGTACATGCCATTACAAACATCAGAATCTGTGTCTGACGGATGACAGCCTACCAAATTGTACATCCCATTTCAGCATCCTCCAGTGCCAAGCTGGACCCTCCCCTCCCCAGAAGCCACTCCTCCCCCAGGCCTCCCCACAGTCCCTTAGGTACCCACCCTCCAGATATCCCATTGATCTTCCCGCCTCTCGCATCACATAATCTCATTTATCATGAACAGGGTAACATATCATAGCTGACATAGACCCCCCCCTCCCCCATACAATAATCTTCACAGTATGTGATGACTTCACTGGAATAGCCTCCAACCCTTCCCACCCCACCCCAAAAATTCTCACAGATAGATTCAGCTATCTACCCTCAGGGCAGGGATATTCCCTGGAACTTCCTGAGATGCAGCCGACTCCCGGATGGGCAGACAATACCGGAGCATCCTCCCCAGCCAATAATCCAAGAAGAGGAATAAAATGGGTGGAGGCCGCATTTTCTGTATCCAAAATGCAAAAAGCACCAAGGGGACACTAAAATGTCCAGGCCTAAAGGAAAAAAAAACATCACAAGACACGAGCAACCTACTAGGGATTACCCTGTAACTCACAGTTATTGTGTTCCTTAGCCATGATCTAAGGTGAAGGTGAACTCTATTAATACCGTTTTGCCAATCTCCCCCAATTTATAATTCCAAAAGCCACCACACTTTGCATGGCAGGGAGAAAAAAAGAAGAAAAATAGTCCCAGTAATACCCTCCATGTCCCCCTGTCTTGGGAGAAAGGACTAAAGAGGAGTGTTCGCCCCTTTCACACCCCAACAGGGTACAGAAAATCAGAGCCAGGACCTGGGAGTCTTAAAAGGTCGGGTAACCCTGTAGTACCTATATAAAATACCTCCGAATCCCCAGAAGGTATTGTAACTGGAGTCTTATCATCAGTACCCTAAAACGCTGCAGTTCTGGTAGGAGATGAACCAAGAACCTCACTCCCCAGCTGGTATCCCTGTAAATATATGTATTGCACCAAACCATAAAGATATACTTTTAAAGATAAACAAACAGTCCCCTATAGAAAAAAAAGGGGGAAGTAAGATACAACGTCCAGCAAACACAGTCATCAAGCTTGCGAGTGGAAAACTTAGGAGGAGAAGAGGAAAAGCACTCGGAGCCATGCAGAGGCAGTAGCAACTTGTAAAGTCCCCTCGAGTCTTCTGGCTCAAACAAATCCAAATACCCAAACCAATGGAACAGTTTAACTAGATCCAGCTCCCAGCCACATCTCCAGCTGGGTTAGAGGAAGATTAAAGCATAGTTTTATTTTCTCTGAAACTACTGCCAAACATACTCACTGCGGCACACACCAGCTCAGCAAAATGGAAACAATCCCCTCAGAAGAAGGCTTCAGCCATTATGAAACAGGTTGGGAAGCATTTTTTTTAAGTTCAGCAGCTGCCGATTGCGGATCTTCCAGCCGC
Source organism: Neoceratodus forsteri (assembly GCA_016271365.2). Classification (NCBI taxonomy): domain Eukaryota; kingdom Metazoa; phylum Chordata; order Ceratodontiformes; family Ceratodontidae; genus Neoceratodus; species Neoceratodus forsteri. The sequence goes on along the minus strand of CM028129.1, from coordinate 1,128,696,207 downwards.
ACCCATTTCCCATCCATAGAGACCTGCAGATTTGCATGATAGAGCATTCTGAAGTGCACATTTGCAACCAAGAGCTTCATGACTACCCCGTGGTATTCTGCCCACTACTGATGCAATGACAGTGGAAGGTCTTGCGTCACTCTGATCGATGCCCCTTCCCAGAGCACATCATTCAATTCTTTGACCTTTGCCAACAAATGCTGCCTTTCCTGGAAGTTTAAAAAATTTAAATATGAAGGTCCTGGGCTGAGCTCCTGGTGAGGGCATCAGACGTAAAGCACAGTGGGCCTTTTCTTTAATATATTCAGTCCTGAAAGGCGAGGGGCCTGCCAGCTTTACCACAAGTTTCTGCACAGAAAGGACCAGGTGGGAGCCTTTTTCATGCTCCGGTAGCACAATGATAACGACATAATTGCGGTGGCTCCTGACCTCTAAATCTTCAACTTTAGCTTCAAGTTTAGCAGTTCTCTGGTGGCTGCCATAGCTGGGTTGAATTTATCCACTTTCTTGTCCACGGAAGTAATGCAAACCTCGCAATCTCCAGTCTGTTGAGCTAGGTCTTCCAGCTTACTTGATGTAGTTTTAACCTCCTCAGTTAGCGATCAAACCTCATCCCTAAATGGGTGGAATTCCTCTAGGAACTTGTCTAGGATGAGGAGATTGTGCTCAGGATTCACAGACGAGTGGAAAGCTTAGGGCTTGCTTGGGCTTTTGCTTTTTTCGCGCCCTTTTCTGGCGTGGTAGTCGGAGTGTGACGGGGAAGTGCAGAATGCATTTCTGCCTCCGTAATGGGGCTTTTCTCCTGAAAAACACGTGTTGCAAGTCCTGTACTCTTATCTGCTTGATCTTGCCAGTTAGTAGCTGTTATCCCTGTGTACAGGCAAGAAATAGAGAGTTTAAGGGAGGAAGTAGCGGGACCGCTCTGGAACACAGCTACTCAACCAGAAGCATCACGTGAGCTCCTTTTTCTTTTAAAATGTGATGAATGCACACAGTTTTAGCAAAACCAGCTACATACTGGCTCTTGCAAATCTATATTAAACCTGCAGGATGCCATCTAACAAAATAAGACACCTGGCTCTGGGGGAACCTCCTCTGCTTAGGGGGAAAAGTGATTTTAGTATCCGCTTCATGTTATCAAAATGCAGGAATGGTTAGCCACATGCTATACCCCATCATGGCTTAAATTAAAGCAAGGTTTCACAGTTGCCTGGGTTTTCAATTCCTTTCAGGAGGAGGATAAGGTCAATGGCTGAAGAGGGGCCTCAGGCTGGTCTCTTCATCTGTAAGGTGGCAAGAAAATGAGGGACAGCTTGCCTGCTTTCACTGCTTTGGCAAGGCAACACAGTGCCAGGGACTGGAGCAAATTGCAAGGTAAATTCTGGGTTGTTATCAGAAAGAGGTTGGGCACTGGGCCTAGAAGCTGGCTACCAGGTTCACATAGATCTTGGGGTCCAGGAAAGTTACTGATTTCTGTATGCAAGGAAACTATAACTTGCTTGAGGATTCATCCCCTTCCATTGATTACATTCCTAGTGGCACAAGGGACTTAATAATGGAGCCTGTTCAGCTCAATGAGAAGTTTAAAAACTGAGGGGAAGGGGCATGTTGGAGGGATGGGCACAGTCACCAAAAACCACTGTTGGAGGGAGGATGCAGTTTTAAGCCTCCAAACTTTTGGAAATGTTAACATTACATATTTGCAGCTCTGTAAACTGCAACATTTTAAGCCTCTAACACAATGTCACTAATTTTGCTAGTTTCATTGACCCTACAGTTAGGCTTTAAGACCACCCCCATGGCTCAGCAGCAGAGAGTCAGGCTGCCATGTTGACAACCCAGGTTCAGAAGCAAGCCCGTTAAGTCATGTTGGGTGGCGGACCATGGCCAAGACAGCTGCCACTCTGCAGTGCATCTCAGTCAGGGAGGGTTGGAAGCAAGTTCTACCAAAGCAGCTCCTGCAGTAGAGCCTGTGAGTTTGCTCCTGCCACAGGGAAAACTGTGGCTCTGTAAGGCTGACAGAAGCGCCACCTCCCACCAGGGGTGATGAGAGGGAAACAATGTGAGAGAAAAAAACAGTAGCTAACTGAATGATGGCTGGGTTCAGCCTCATCAAGGTATATCCCGGTGGTCGCGAGGGCGCTTCCACGGCCTTCCCCCAACCCCTGCGGACTTCCAGTACCAGTAAAGAGCTCCTTCCCAGTGGTCACAAGGGCGCTTCCACGGCCCTCCCCCAACCCCTGCGGACTTCCAGTACCAGTAAAGAGCTCCTTCCCGGTGGTCGTGAGGGCGCTTCCATGGCCCTCCCCCAACCCCTGCGGACTTCCAGTACCAGTAAAGAGGTAATTTCCCGTGGCTTCCTCCTACCGTTTTGCTGGGACGGCAGCTTTCCATACATTGCTGCTCAGTAGTGTCTTGGCTGATTTGGCGCCATTTTCAAAGGTGTACACGCTACGGGACAGTTACAGCCCTGCTCGTGCCACTTTTCAGACGGCCAGGCATGGAGTCTGCTTTAATCCTATGACTTGGCCTTAATACTGCCTTTCCCTTTAAGACCGCATGGGAGGGTAGGCAAGGGGCACAGTAGAAAACGCTGCATGTTAAATGCTGAATTTTATGAACTGCTTGAACTTATACCTGGGATTTACAGCTGCTGTTTAAACTTGTAGGACCGGATGGGAGGGTAGATAAGAGGCACAGCTGAAGACGCTGTATGTTTAGACCATTTTGCTTGTTATCCTTAATGACTTTGCCTAATTTTACTGCCTCAGCCTGTATGTATCCACTTGATCACTGAAACACTTTCCCTTTTATTACCGCGTGGGAGGATAGACAAGGGGCACAGTAGAAAAAGCTACATGTTATAAGTTGATTTTTCACAATCTCAGACAGAATTACCAATTAACTGCAACTGCTTGAACTTATACCTGGGATTTACAGCTGCTCTGCGATTCTTCTGCCTTGCTGGTCGCGAGACTCCCCCCAGCACAGCAACACCATTGGTCGCACTGTAACCCTCCTAGCTCTGCCCCCCTCCTCCCAGCCTACTTATTCCAAGCCTTTTCTCCCTTTGTCTCCACAGCTCCTTCCCGGTGGTCGCGAGGGCACTTCCACGACCCTCCCCCAACCCCCTGCGGACTTCCAGTACCAGTAAAGAGGTAATTTCCCGTGGCTTCCTCCTACCGTTTTGCTGGGACGGCGGCTTTCCATCCGTTGCTGCTCAGTAGTGTCTTGGCTGATTTGGCGCCATTTTCAAAGGTGTACACGCTACGGGACAGTTACAGCCCTGCTCGCGCCACTTTTCAGACGGACTAGCCCCGCTGAACGCTGTGCGTTCGGCTCCCCACCGCCCCCACCACCACCCTTGGTGGGCCTTCCCTTAAATAGACAGATTGAGGTCACATGGGCTGGCTGAGAATTAACCTATCAGCCCAGTTTTCCATTTGCAAGCTATACTGTTCTACCACTAGGGGCAGACCTATCAGCTCTCTAGCCTCAACCTAAGTGCACACCCTGCTGCCTACCCAAAAAATAAAAACAAAACAAAACAAAAAAAAAAAAGGCAGCCTAAAGACACATCCCACTGCAGGCCTGAGCTCAGCTCACATATCACCTGGCAAATCCCAGCCTTCATCCTACTCTACCGTATTCTACACCCCAGTACTGCCCCTTTGCACAACTGCCCCTCCGCACTGACATGTCCATTCCCTCCAACGCCCCTACCGGGCCTCCGCGGTGTGGAACTACCACTTCCAACCAGGGCTGCCCTCGGCTCCCCCACCCACCCACCTCATGGCTATCCGCCAAAGGCTAAAAATTGTCCATCTTAATATCCGTAGTCTCTTACACAACCTTGCTGAGCTTACTGCCTGGGTTGCCCATTACAACCCAGACATACTGGGCATCACAGAAACATGGCTTAAACCCCACACTCCTGATACAGTGTGCTCTCTACCAGGTTACAGCCATATCAGAAGTGATCGAGGGGGGAACAAACGTGGTGGTGGGGTGCTACTTTACTACAAAGCCCAGCTAAATGTCTCTGCAGTAGACCTCTCCCCCCTCCCGTCCTGTGAGTTCCTGCACGCAGTTCTCCTGCTTGGGCTCACCAAGAAAGTTCACTTGATCTGTTGCTACAATCCCCCCAGAGGCGGCCTGCCTGGGCTCTCCTCACTCCTGCACAATGTTAGTGAGAGAGTGGGCACAAGTGAAGTCCTGATCATAGGGGATTTCAACCTAAACTGGTTAGGCTCTAACTCGAAATCATACGAGCCACTGCTATCGGGCCTCGCACTAAACCAGATTATCACCGAACCAACAAGGCCCTCCCGGGAAGGGATTCTGATCAACTGGGTCCTGACAAATAGACCAAACAGGATCACATCCTCTGGCATCCTACCTGATGCCATCTCGGGCCACTCACCCATCTTTTGCACTTGGGGCATCTCCCAGGTGAAGATACCCGGAAAAGTCATACAGATGTGGGACTTCTCAAAATTCCATTTGCCCGATTTCCTTGCTGACCTTGGTTTGATCGACTGGAATGGAGTCACCGCCTACTTGGATCCAGATCAAGCACTGGGTGCTTTCCTAACCAGTTACATCCCAGTACAGAACAAACATGCCCTTCTCACTAAAAGGAGGGTGCGGGGCACCATCACCAAATGGCTCCATGGGGGTCTTTTCGCCCTAATGAAATGCAGGGACAAGTGCTGGAAAACCTACAAAGCATCCCACAGTCCTGTTGATCTTATTGCCTACAGATGCCTCAGGAACATCTGCAAACAAGCCATCAGATCAGCCAAAGGTGAGTACTGTCGATCCACACTACTTGCCTCGGCCAACAACCCGAGGGTTTTTTGGCAGAACATTAGAAACGCAGTGGGGGGCTCTGCCCGAGTACAAGTCACTGACTTCCTAATCGACGGGGTCAGCTGCAACAACCCACGCACTATCTCCAATGCCTTTAACACAATGTTCTCCGAACTGCCCCCCCCAAACCCTCTGCCCCTGCTGCTCCCACATCCCCAAAGGTCCAGTCGCCTGCACCCTGTCCCACCACCTCCTCCCAACCTGGTTCTGAGACTCGACCCTCCTTCTTCCTACAACACGTGACCATTGCTGAAACCCAGAGGCTGCTTGCCAACCTCTCCCCTCATTCCAGAGCAGGGCACGATAACCTGGAGCCAAAACTTCTTAGGTTGGGTGCCCACCTACTTGCCCGGCCATTAACGCATATCTTCAACTCATCCCTAACTTCTGGTGTTATCCCGGGACCTCTGGAAGATAGCCAAAATCACCCCTGTCCTCAAGCAAGGCAACCCCAAAGACCCTGCTAATTACCGGCCCATTGCCATCCTGTCGGCCACCTCCAAACTCCTAGAGAAAGTTGTGGCCTCTCAGCTAAACGAATATCTGCACATACACAATCTCCTCTCCTCTCTCCAGCTCAGCACGGGTTCAGGAAGGGGCACAGCACGGCCACCGCCCTCGCGGTAGTTACCTCTCATATTAGAACAGCAACCGACCAGGGCAATCTCACAGGTGCGATCTTCATGGATCTCTCCCAAGGCCTTTGACAGGGTCGACCACTCCCTCCTCAGCTCCACTCTCCTCGCCGTTGGTCTCTCTAACCCAGCCCACACCTGGTTCCTCAACTACCTAACCGGCAGGAAGCAATATACCAATCTTAACCAGACCCACTCACAACTCGCCACTGTCCAGTGTGGGGTCGCCCAAGGGTCCATCCTCGGTCCGCTGCTCTTCTCCCTTTTCATCAATGAGCTGCCATCCGTCCCCTCCCATGGACTAGTCACCCTGTATGCTGATGACCGTGTCATCCTGAACAGCGATCGTGACATGGATACCATTAACTCCAATCTAAACACCAATTTCAAACGTGTCCAATCTTGGCTAGCGATACACAAGCTCACCGCCAAACTTAAGGAAACGCAGGCTATGCTCCTGGGCTCCCTAAGCAGAACCAAATCATGCCCCGCCCCCCTCCTAATCCACGGGGCTGACGGCCTGCCTCTGCAGACGTTTCCTGTAATTAAGTACCTTGGCGTCACGTTGGATCCCCAGCTGGACCTCTCCCTACACGTCCAAAACATCTGTAAGGCCACAAATGCCAAGCTCAGTCTTGTATACAGAGCAAAAAACTGTCTCACCCCCAGCTGCTCAGGTGGCCCTAGCCAGGGGTGTTCTCCTCCCCTCCATCTGCTATGCACTAGTGACCTTTGCCACTGCGCTGAAATCCATCCTCTTGAAATGGGATACGGCATACAACAGCATCTGCCGCTTTGCACTTTCTGCTCCTCCCCTCACACACCGCTGCGACCTCTACTCTCGTCTCGAGTGGCTCCCTCGGAGAAGCACCATGTCTTCATAATGGGTAACTTCATCAACAACTTCGTCAAGACATCCACCCCTGCTGTCCTTGCCTTCCCCCTCAACTCCGACGCTGCCGCATACCATCTTAGGTCAAGGGCGACACTCTCCCACCCAGTCCCTAGGACACGCTCCCTCACGGGCGACCGGGCCTTCCCCAGCTACGCCCCGAAACTATGGAACTCATTCCCAGTCCATACACGGTCCTCCCCCTCCCACAATGGATTTAAAACCTCCCTCTGGAACTTCTTGAAGGGCTCCTCCTCTTGCCCATGCACCCCATAGCCTTGTCCCACACTACACTGGCATGTAGGTCCTTCGCACCCCCTGGGACCACTGCACTTACTCTCCTGACTACCTGGCCAAGCAATGTCCAACTGGGTTAGCACTCACTGTCTATAATACAGCCTAGCGCTTAACTCCCCCGGGCCATCTGTAACCACCCCCGGGCTCATGTGTTGCTTTTGTATGGACTTATAGTACTGACTGTCATGTCTCTATGTCTTCTGATACCCCTCTGTATGAAAAATTATACTTCAGCCACCTCACTGTATGATAAGATGTAGCAGTCTCTTCACTGTATGTATTAGCTGTATAACTCTCTGTACTTGTAAACATACGAACATACGAAATTTGCCAGCAGATAAAGGCCTAGAGGTCTATCAAGTCTGCTCGAATGTGCAGCTAGCACTCATGTCTGTAACTCTCCCGGGTCACACCTGAAAATAGGCACATGGTTGTCTAGCGTGACTTACCCTGTAAACCAAAGCAAATAAATAAATAATACAAGATCACAATCCATGGGGAGTTTCACATTACAACAGCAGCAGAAAGGAATGTGCAGGCACATCCCCTTCACACTGTATTGAAAGTGTGGATCTGGAAGTTTACACTAGGCTCAGTTCTGGTGAGCAGTACTATAGCTGTTGAAGGTGAAAAGACACTTTAACATGCTAATCACTGCCTTGTGAACAAACAACAATTAGAACAGTATGGTGTCAGAGAGCAAGTGTGTAATTATCCAAACTGTGGTGGGTTCTTCAAAACAACATTCAGCTAATGATGGCTGTTAGAAAGTCAAGCTTGTGGGGAGAATGACACTAAGTGCTGAATAGGAAAAAGGGTGGGCCACAACTATGTCCACCCCCAGCAAAGGAATGAGGACACAAAGCCATATGAATTGAAAGGTATTTTAGTTTTATTATTTAAATTTTTGTCTCTATAGGGTGACCTAATTTTTGTAAGGGTACTGTACCTCCTGGTGCAACTACTGCAGTTATGCAAGCAATAACCCCTGGCAGAAAATCTGTGTCCCAGAGAATTAATGCATGCCTTGAATGAATGAATTGTAAGGCATGAGATCAATGTCCGAATGCCTTTCAACGCATCTGTAGCATGCATAAATGCTCTTGAAACACATGCCATGGAGTGGATTATTGCACTTTTGAAATGGAAAAGGTGTTTTATTTAAAGGGAAATGGTTTCATTTCTGTGTACTAAAGCAATTAATAGGTAGAATATGTGAAGTTGGTAACAAAGGCTGAGTGTATTTGAAAGTACCCAGAAAGTGCACCACTTTTCAAGAACCTGTGCCCTGTCATGGGTTATTGGGTTTTTAAAGAAAGTTTTTTATTTAAATGGAAAAAGGTTTTATTTTCATTTAGGTTGCTGCTAGGTAGATTAGAGTAGATTAATTATGAACTGTGGGTTCCTAGGAAATTAATGCATGGTCAGGTGATGTGTTTAGACCAATGAAGTTTCTAGAATAGGTCAATTTCCTAATTGCTACATGGCACAAGTCAATTTGTAATTACCATATGCAGGTAATGTAGAGCTATGTCATACAATAGAACAAGCAGTACAATATTTGTGCTAGGTAATTATTACAGCAGTCGCTTAGTGGCTAGTGACAGAATGAGATGAAGGCTTTGTGGCAGTCTACAGTAGAGTAGCAGGGTTTGAATGACAGGAGCAACATTTTGGAGCCACTGGGAGTGGGTGCCTTCTCTAGGGAGCAGGATATTTGCTTTTTCCATGAGAGGTCTGAGGAAAGCAAACATATGTTTGTCATCTTACCTATTCACCCCAGATATGGACTAATAAGGGCGCCTGTAGAACAAAGTGAGTAGTGTCGGGTCAGCAGCATAGCAAGAGTTGGGATAATTTGGAGTTTCTTCATGTGTGAGCACTTGTATGTAAGTCTAAACCAGTGCTTTCTTCTTTCAGTCAGATGTAACTATTGGAAGTGATCACAGAGCCATAGTCCAGGACAACCTGCACAGCTTATTGTCCTTAGTATCCTGTTTGCTCAAGGAAGTGTTTTATTTTTTTTGTGGAAGTACAGTATGGTACAAAATGTTCCTGTAGTTAGGGACACATAGGAAGTACTGCTTGACAATTTGCTTTCTCGCATGCCCACTGAGACATATTTCTTTCTTTTTTTATTTGCAATTAGGTGACTGAGAGAGACACGGTGAGCTAAAGCTCACTTCTAGGTGTGACCCAAGGGGGTTATAATAGGTGAGAATAATGTAAAAGTGCAAAATTGTGCATCAAAATGTTAAATTAAGGGTACTAGAGAAAACAAGCAAATACAAATATAAATATGAGCCTCCCCCCACCCCACCCAGTGTCTAGGGGTATCCAGCTGGTATCTTGGTGGGAGGGGGGCACTGTACAACCAAGAAAATACAGTCCAAGAAAATAAAGTTGTTAATTACCTGATTCACAGTTGTTGCATGATGGCTTCGTAATGCAGGGCAGCAGGTATGTCTCTTCGCTTTAGTGGTATAGCTGCAGGGGGCAAGGTTTGTTAATAGGCACAACATGCACAGTCTGAAGCACTTAAATTCAGTGTCCACTCCTGAATCAAAAGTGCAAAAACTTATTTAATATGAAATGAGAAATTTGATAAACCACTCCATAGAGTGTGGGGGTAACAAATACGGTGGGGGCACTTCACAGGTAGGAACCTGACAATCACTTCTGCAACAATCTTTTTTTTTCAACAGGTTGATTTATGGCTTTGCAGACATTCCCTCAGGTTGAAAAGGCTACATTCCTGACAACTGCACTGGATGGTGGGCCGACACAGGCTGCATTTAGAGTTTTTTCAAACTTGCAGACTTTAAATTCAGCTTCCTTCCCTTCATACTCTTCCTTAACACTGGCACTTGCTTACATTCTCTACTCTTAGTCTCATCAGTACTTAAACTGAGGTAGCAATTGTGACAGCACAAGGTGCTTCTACTGTCCCAATCCCATTTCTTACTTGCCTTGTTACACAGGCGTTGCTTTAAAACACAGGGGGCTATTTTCTTTCTTAACTTTTATAAAGGTGTTCAATGTAGCATGAACAGACCACCAAAGACCTTCCTGAGACCCAGTTGCTAATGCCACATGCCTGGTCTGGCTTCCCCAAGGAATTCTGCACATCAGTGGTGTTTCCAGAAACCAAAGGCACTTTCCGCTCATGCAGTGATCCCAATGTCAGGACTGCTTTCAACCAGGGGACTGGCTGCTGTGCCATACGTAGCACCAGGACAGCCTGTCACCCTGCCGGGGTCCCAACTAGCCACTCCCTACATGGAACTCTTCCTGCCTCAACAGGCTGCACCCCCTGAGAGCCCAAACCCTGTAGCAGCCACTGGCTGGGGGAAAAGAGGTAGGCTGCCACCACTACACTCTCAATGATCCCGGCTACCACCTCTGGACTGTGCCCCAGGCCCCATCTGCCAGAGCAGGCCTAACCAACAGAAACACTCACCATCTCTTAGGCTGCACTTGCCCATGGGTGAGATTTCCCAGCAACAGGGCCCCCCATCGGTGCTTACCCTACCAAGGTGCAAGAGATCACTTGGCGGGTCTCCATACTTCTGATTTTCTGGGCTCCAGCTCCTAAACCACATTGACAGGACCCAGACTTGTGCTCCCCTTCACTCACACACGGCCCAAACCGCTGCACTTCCAATGTGGATGTTTGAAGATGGAGGGCCGGGGTGGCGAGTGGCCCACCCCAGCCTTGCGGTGGCCCTCTGTTGGAACTTGCAGGCCCAAACCCCTGACTCCTCTCTCCTTCTCAATCTCCCTTCCAGCCTCTTCTGGTGAAAAAAAACCCACTATTTATCCCCTAGTGTGGGTCCCCCTGCCGGCAGCAGGCAGGACCACATCCCAGACCTATCAGCACCAGAGCGCCTACTGCCTAGCTACACAATTTAACTAGTAAGCTCCCAGAGGGTGCTTACATAAAAACAAATGAGCAATGTTCAGTTAGTGAGTAAAGCATGTACATGGGTAAGGATTGTTTACATTTCCCTTTCTGCTTCGCTGTTAGCAGGGCACAGTTGTTGCTCTGTTCCCAGCAGATCAGTATGGATTTACCCAGGAGCTTTAGAGAGGTGTTTCATTGTGCTTGTTTTCAGTGACTGCTGTAGTGGGAAGTGGAAACTGTGTTAGCCTTTTCTGTCCTTGTGTGGACACTCCTTGCAACATATACAACCCTCCCAGCCCTCTAGTCCCTTGGCCACTTCTGCTTCAACCCCAGTCATCTCCCTGTTTCTACTCCTCCCTCCTACACACACAAGACATATATAAAACAAGCATTTGTCAATGCCGAATGTTGCTTGCTTGTATGTGCTGTTTAGGTATTTGGAAGTGATAGTTCCATGCCTTCCTCCCAAGACATCCACTGTGTCTTTCCGTTCAGTATTCAGAGAAGAGTGGGAGGGGCAAGGGCCACAGCAGTACAGCAGTTGCCAAGGGGGTGAAGAGGTGGACAATAGTCCATTCAAAGGCAAAAGAGTCCTGCAGGAGCTCACTAAATTGAAGGTGGACAAAGTGATGGAACCAGATGGCATCCAAGGATATTAACAGAACTGCGAAGGGAGATAGCAGTACCTCTGGCAGCCATGTTCACTGAGTCATTCAACATGAGTGAATTGGAGAAGGACACATGTGGTCCCTCTACACAAGTCCAGCAGCAGGGAGGAGGCAGGGAACAATAGGCCATTCAGCCTCACCTCAGTAGTGGGGAAGATCATGGAGACTTTGCTTAAATAAAGGATAGTGGGGCATCTAGATGCCATCAGAGCCCAGGACCATAGACAACATGGATTCACAGTGGGGACATCATATCAAATAAATCTGGTTGATTTCTTTGACTGGGTGACAAAGGAAGTGAATCAGGGTGGGGCATTGGACAACGCTTACCCTGATTTCAGCAAAGCCTTTGACACCATCCCATATAGGAGGCTGATAAACTAGCTGGGTAGGCTGGGCATGGGGGAAAGGGTGGTAAACTGGGTTAGAAACTGGCTAACAGACAGGAGGCAGAGAGTGGTGGTAAATGGTGTGCAGTCTAGGGAGACGGGGCGACCAGTGGGGTGCTGCAGGGATCGGTCCTGGGGCCAGTTCTGTTCAATGTCTTCAATAGTAATATTGCAGAACGTCTGAAAGGAATTTTTTCACCAAATTTTCAACATAGCCATTTTAAGATCTCTGCTCATGAACAGTATTACTGTGATTTTCTTAATCTGTCCCAAACATTGATTTCGCACACCGACTGCGCCATTGTGCGCTACATGGGCGGAAACACATTTTGGGCAAGATGTGAAAAATGACAGCTGTACTGCTCATAAGGAGGTGTGGTAAAATGGCAATGTTGGAAATCTGGAGTGAAAATATTGAAAATTCGTGAACTTACATACGTGCATAGGAACTGTGCAGCGCACGCTCGTAAAACAGTCATTTTTAGGTGTTTTTTCACCAAATTTTCAACATAGCCATTTTAAGACCTCTACTCATGAACAGTGTCACTGTGATTTTCTTAATGTGTCCCATACATTGATTTCGCACACCGACTGCGCCATTGTATGCTACATGGGTGGAAACATGTTTTGGGTAAGATGTGAAAAATGACAGCTATACTGCGCAAAAGGAGGTGTGGTAAAATGGTAATGTTGAAAATCTGGAGTGAAAATATTGAAAATTCGCGAACTTACAAGTGTGCGTAGAAACTGCGCAACGCATGCTCGTAAAACAGTCATTTTTAGGAATGTTTTCACCAAATTTTCAACATAGACTTTGTGAGAGCCCACTTTATGAACACTGGCAGTGTCATTTTGTTAATCAGTCCTGAAAGGTGATTTTACACAGTGACCTCGAAATCACCCTTCGGGCCCGATTAACGCCATGACAGTGCAAGAATTCATGAGGAGGGGTCCCAAAAACTCCATGTTGAAAATTTGGGCCCAAAATTCCCAAAAATGCCTGAGATATACAACAAAGTTGAAAAAACCCTATCTATCCCATTATACAGCTTACGGCATTTCCTCAGTTAGGTCGGCTTTGAAGAGGTGCAGGCGTGTTCCCGGTCACCGAAGATCGTCAGCTGAGGTCTGGAGGTAAGTATGGAGTGGGGGTGGGGGAGGCAGGTGAGCAGTGGGTGGGTGCGGGTTATGGAGGGGGCAGGGAGAAGCGCCGAGGATAGTTTTGTATTTACAGGATATTTTTTTAATAAGACTACAAGGGACGTTTGCGATGCTGGGGTGGGCTCCCAGCATGGCAGCTGGAAGGCTGTTGGGGGGGCTGGAGCCGATGGGGATTGGGCACCTCCGTCGGCCATAACATCATTTGCCATGCTGGGGTGGGCTCCCAGCGTGGCACCTGAATGCTTTGAGGCGTGCAGCCTACGGGATTGGGCACCCCGTCAGATGTACAGTGTGGGGGAAGGCGAGACAGCACGCAGTGTGCGTGCTTGCGCGCGTGTGTGTGTGGAGGGGGACAGTTCTGCTCACTGAAGCGGAGCTCTCCCTTTCAACTGTACGACCACTGCATTTTCAACTGCTGTCATAGACAGCTGCAGCAGTGATTGGGGAACTGGGGCCGCGCCTGCAAACACACTGACTGCATTGGAAGACGGGTGCCACACCTCCGAAAACTCGGAAGATGGCACTATGTTTCTTGCACATGCGTGCAAGCAACATAAAAACGTGTTGATTCCTGGTATTGCACCAAGAGCCAATAACCATCTTTTGAACTAATCCCAACTCCCCGCAAATGCATAATTTTAGTAGGTGCCCTAACCCCTGACCCACGATATTGTGAAGGGGTAATATTACGTAAGGGACAGGTACCCCTGAGTCTAGAGGTATATGGTGATTATCTCATCAGAGGAGTACCTGTCTTACATCATAAAACCTGTACGTGCATCAGATACTGATACCTCAAGCCTGGGCTTCCGCAGTGTTTTATTTATTTATTGATTTGGTTTTTGGTGATGGGGTAAGTCCACTAGACAATTAAAGGGGCACTGTCAACCCCCATTAGGCCTCAAAGTGTCCTTTGTTTAAATAACACATTTTATAATAATAATAATAACTTTATTTTTAGGGAGCCTTTAAAAATTATCAAGACGCCTAACAGATTTAAAAGTGCACATCAAACATCCAGATCATTACAATAATATAAACAGAAACCAGCAGTAAAATCATTTATTCACCAAAAGCTTGAGTCCACAGATGTGTTTTCAAGACTTGCTTAAATCCCTCCATGGACATGCACTCCCGTAACCGATGGGGTAGAGAATTCCAGAGGGTTGGGGCCACATGCATAAGTGCACTGGCCACAGAAGATTTCAAGCACACCCTCAGAATCTCTAGCAACCCCTCGGCTGAGCAGAGCAATCATCCAGGGCAGTAGGAGACTAGAAGCTCTTTCAGGTAGTCAAGGCCTAGTCACATTCTATAGAGACTGTTGATGCAGCTGGTAGTTTGATTCAGATTCCTTCTTTTGTCTAAAAAGTGAAAAACTGACTGCTCACCTTACTGGTGTTACCACACCAAAACATGTTTGTTTACATTTCTTGATCAACTACCACTGCATCTTCCCAAGACTCAGGAACACCCCTAACACAATCTGGTCACTCATTATGTAGTGGACGTAGAGAAGAATATTGTATCATGAGTGGCTGCACTGTTTGAGGGTGTTTCTGATAACCAGGAAGTATGCGATAAGAGCAGTTCAATGATCTGAAGCAAAACAAGACTGGGTATAGCTATACATTACCATGCATTTCAGTTCTATGAAACAAAGAGGCAGATTAAACAACCAGAAACATCAATGAATTTTTATTGAAGGTAAGCAATCATAAAATGTGGATTTTTACCGAAAATAATATAATGCAAAAAAGGTTGACAGTGTCCCTTTAAATGCCTATTTTCAGTTACAACCCAGTAGGGTACAAGACAGGTAATCAACAATACAAACATTTGAACAAAGCAAAATACTCAATGAAGAAAACAACATTGTGCAAATATTGAACAAAGCAAAAATAGACCATGAAATATTATGCATGAGGAGTACACCAGCTAAGGTATAGCAAAAGGCAGGGTACTATGAATAAATACAGTCAGCGTAGCAGCAATCACAAGGGTACAACAATTTATTCATAAGGGATTAACAAAGAGCAATGTAGTTAATGAGATAAAAGCAAAAAACCTGGACAAACTGATCACACGAGGTACAGGAGTGTTTAATGACAAGGGGTGGTGGGGGGGTTAATTGCATGTGCAAGTCACAGATAGAAGCAGATGAGCCTTCACAGCTCTCCTGCAGGATGGCATGGCTGGAGAGTTGCAAACATTGGTAGGAAGGGAGTTCCACAGTCTTGGGGCAGACAAGGAGAAGGCCTGATCCCCCATTTTGGTCAGGCACTTGTTAACGACCTGGGATGTGGTATTTGTCGATCAAAATGAGTATGTAGGTTGAGCTCCATATATTAGTAATGTAGGGGTGGTCGGCAAGACCAACCTGAGAAGTTTAAAAAGAAAGTATCATAGAGCATAGAAGCGTGAGGCAGAGGGGGAGAGCTGGCACCAAGTGGAGTACAGAGAACAATGATTAGTTAGGTTGGAGGAGGACAGGGCAAAGTGGCAGATGTTGTTGTAAGCAGCATTCCATTTATGGAGTGATGTTTTGAGGACATTTCTGAGAATACGTGAGCTGAGCTGTACTGGAGACAGGGGAGAAGAATGCTTTGGAAAATAGCTCTACGTGCTTCTGGAGTGAGAAACTGGTGGAAGCAGTATGCAATGCCAAGCCTGGAGTTCGTGGATTTGGTAATGGCAGTTATAAGAGTGGAAAAATTCAGGGCATAGTCTAGGGTGATGCCAAGGTACTTAAACTCACTCACTGTGGAGAGAGGAGTGCCATCTGTACAAAGATAGACAGCGAGCAGGGGCAAGATGCTATGTGTGCTTTTGACCCAAATAACACAGCTTGTGTTTTGGAAGCATTGAAAATTGGGTTATTGATCACCAGCCAGTTTTGTATGAGGGCATAGTCCATGTTAATTTGGGCAGTGATATGTGAGGGGTTTTGCGCACTAAATTAGAGAGCAACGTCATCAGCATACTGTACATGATAATAGAGCATTTGGTAGAGACAGAGGGGTGGCTGTTTATAAAAGTACAGAAAGGGAGTGGTTCTAGGATAGATCCCTGGGGACACCATTAGTGATTGGTAATAAGATGGAGGAGGCATCTCCAAATTTGATGAATTGCTGCCCATCTTGCAAAAAGTTAGAGAATGATGCAGAGACGTGATGGGAGATGCCAGTATCTGTTAGCTTTTGTGTTAGGAGGTTATGATCAACTAAATTGAATTTTTTGGATAAGTCTATGAAGACTGCTCCAGTCAGTGACCCTCTGCCTATGGCAGTTTTAATGTGATCTGTGACCTGAACAATGGCTGTGGTGGTACTGTGTTCCTTGCAGAAGTTGTGTTGATGAGGATTAAGGCAGTGGTAAGATAGAAAGTAGCTGGTTAGTTGGGAAACAACCACCTTTTCTAGTAATTTGCTGTGGATCAGTAGTAGGGACATGGAGCGATACTGAAAAATTAGTTTGAGGTCACCTTTTTTTGGGACAGGGACTACTTCAGTGATCATCCTGTGGAAGGGGCAACTCCAGTAGTGAGAGAGAGGTTAAAAATATGTGCAATGGGGAGGGTAAGTGTAGAGGCACCTAACTGGAGAATTTGAGGCCCAATCCCATCTGGGCTATGGCTGAAGCCTAAGGGCAGGGCATTGAGTAGTTTGAAGATCTCTGTTTTGAAAACCATTTTCAGGAGTAATGGGGTTAGTGGTGGGGAAGGGGACTGGGGAGGACTCGGGGTGGTAACCTGGTCACCAGGGGTGTTGGAGGGGAAGGGCACTATGAGCCAATACACTGTGATACCATAAATGAGACACCACACATAGACTGAGTTCAGATATGGTGCTGGGATCAAGTTGGGTGCATTTACTTAAATACTGCAGTTGGTACACAGTAAAAGGGCATTTCCCCATTAAATAACTCCTCCATATTATCTCTCCTATAGTCAGTTCAGTAATAGCTGTGTCCACTGTGGTCTCTAATAGTGAGGCTCTGATTTCCATCCCCAACATTTCAAGGCAATCTCCCTCAAAACATTTCCACTTAATTGTTGTCAGGTTTACCCCTGCACTCAAGGAGCACATTTACATTATCACTGGAACAAGTCCAAGCACATTTACACTATTTAAATCGCTAACCTGTCTTTCAGTTCCCTGGAACCCTGACGCCCCCAAGACTATTTGTGCACTGGCACTTTTCTGGGAAGGGTGAACACTACCCTGGGGCAAATACGTATTTGTACATCTCTTTCCTCAACCTTGCAGGACAATTTAGTTTGAAACAACATGTGAGCTTTTTGACAGTACTACTAAATTAATTAGTTGGTGCAGCTGTACCTGCCTCCCTTCGACAGAATACTGATATCCCTAATTGCCCAAGAAAAAAACTCCCATGTCTGGCCCCTCACATGGGGACTAACCTACCCCAATTCTTATCAGGCCCATTCTGCCTGATGTCTATTCATTTCTCTACCTGGCATGGGGTAATACCACATTGAATTTGCCTAGACCTATTTGAACAGTTATCTGCAAGGCTTACTCACACCTGTCCATTCAAACAATGGCTCTGTATTTACTCTGGAACTCTACTGGAATACTTCTGGTTGGAATGGATCCACAAGGATCCTGGCAACCACCCTTGAGGGGCAGCACTCCGCTCTCTCTATCTCATATGCCTTCTGGTCCAAAATCTCTCTGGGGCCTCATGGCCTTCCAAAGAAACCCATCATCTTGGTATCTGCAGATGTTACTCCATGGATGTTTAACTTGAATTGGTTGTCCTCAGCTGAACATGAGATTAGAACAACTGTTATTGATCTTGGGTTTCAACAATTGATTAAAGGCCCCACCAGGGTGAATTATAAAACAGGGTATTCATCTATCCTTGATTGGGTAATTACAAATAATCCATCACATATAGTTAAATGTGGAATTCTCCCTGATGGGATCAGTGATCATAGTCTGGTATTTTTTGATTGGTCAGTTAAAGTTTACAAAAAAAAAGCTAGGATTATAAAATACAGAAGGCTTAGAGATTTGGATGAACAAAGGTTTTTTGAGGAATCACAATTACTTGATTGGTCATTTCTGGATGACGTAATTGATATTAATGAAGCATATCAGAAATTTTGCCATTATTTTATTTTTATTTGTGACAAATTAATACCAATTAGATCTATTAGGGTTAAGAGAAATAGCAATGTTTGGTTTACTTCTAATTTACTGAAATTAATAAGTGAAAGAAATCAAGCATGGAAAGTTTACAGAAGGACAAAACGATTGGATCATCTATTACTTTATAAAAAGCTTAGGAATACATGTCAATTAGCTATTCGTGCAGCAAAGAAGGATTATTTTAAGCAAAAATTTACAGAAGTTAAGGGGAATTCACGTGCAACCTGGAATACAATTAATCTGTTAATAGGTAAACATAAGGAGAGTGAAAACTGTGTATTGGAGAAGGATGGTAGTATTATTATGGATCCTAAAACTGTGGCAGAAGCCTTTAATTCACACTTTAAAAACTTGGATAGGTATAGTTCTAATGTGGGTAGTATGGATGGTTCCTTTAGCCATTTGGATGCACTCTTGCAATCAAGTAGTGATGGACATGTATGGGGGATGATAACATTCCAAAATTTTATTTTCATTTTTTACAAACTAAAGACGTAATTGAGTTTGTGTCTAAAATGGATCCTAGACCTTACAAGGGATCTGAGGATCTTGATTATAGGATATTGAAAAGAGTTATTAATAGTGTTGCCGGACAGTTGACAAAATTGTTCAATCATTCTCTATGTTATGGGACCTTCCCTGATGTGTGGAAGAGTGCAATGGTAAAACCAATTTATAAATCAGGATCTAGACTTTATCCAAATAACTATCGTCCAATTTCTATGCTTCCCCCCTCTGTAAAATATTAGAGAAAATTGTTTCAGTTCAGTTAACAGTGCATGTAATAAAATACAAACTTTGATCAGACTCACAACATGGTTTTAGGCCTAATCATAACATGGAGACAGCCTTGGTGAGGTTCACTAGTCAAGTCGCTAGAGCAATAGATATTGGAGATATTGTAGTAGCTTTCATGGACCTCACCAAGGCTTTTGATCTAGTGAATCATGAGGTACTTTTGAAACAGTTATCTACTTTGAAGTTGTCAGAAGGGGTCATTTCTTGGTTTAGTGAATATTTGGTTAATAGGAATCAGAAGACATTAATTAATGGAAATCTATCTGAACCTTCTCTGCTGAACTGTGGAATCCTTCAGGGCTCCATTTTAGGCCCTTTGCTTTTTTTTTTTTTTTTGTAAATTCCTTGGCTATTAATTTTAAAAATACTGAGTTACTGTTGTACAGTATGCAGATGATGCAGTTTTGTTTTGTTCTGGTTCAAATTTTTTGTCTTTACAGAATACTTTGCAACATGATTTTGGTTTGCTGCATTATTGGTTTGATGAACATAAATTGGTGTTAAATTCAACATAAACTAAGACAATGATTTTTTCTCATCCAAGGAGAGTGCAAAATCAAGAATTAAAAATTATTGATAATTTGGGTAATGCAATTGAACAGGTTAAGCAGTTTACATATTTGGGAGTACTAACTGATTGCAATTTAGCATTTGATTTTCACATAACAGATTTAATTAGTAGGATTCATAAAAGGTTGGGGTTTCTTTATCGAATTCGGGATAATTTAATGGTAGATGTTAAACTATTGCTTACTCATAGTTTATTATTATCTATGGTGGATTATGGGTCCGTAATATATTCATTTACCTCTGAAAAAGTTTTATCTAGACTCCAAGTAACGTATCACTCTATTCTATATTTTGCATCTTGTCAATCAAGGTTAACCCATCATTGTTCAATCTATAAACAATTAGGTTGTTTGTCTTTAAAGGGGCGGTTTAATTATAGGGCATTGTTGTTTTTGCACAAGGTTTTTTTAGGTATTCTGCCTCAAAGCATTATTAGTTTATTCCCTAGGAATATACCTGGTTGTACAAGATTACAGAGTAGGGAGGGCTTTTTGGTTCCATTTTGCCAAACAACTCTTGGCCAAAATTCATTGAACTTTGCTACTGTTAAGATGTATAATCAACTTTCTAAAAATGTTATAAGACAAAAGAAATTGTCAACTTTCAAGTTGAAACTAAGAAAAATGTTGTTAGAAAACTCAAACTGTAAATGTTATGTGTAATGTAAATGTATGCCTTGTTGCTGTCTTAAATTTTGTATGTGTGTTTTGTATAAACTGGTCGTTTGTGAAAATGGGCTTGTCACACAGATTTACCAGTATAAAAATGAATAAATGAAAAAAAAAAAAGTCATGGCAGGGACCAGTGCCACCTGGACCAGGGACTCTACCACCATCCATGTAGGCCCCTGCCTGGTCTGCAGCCTGTGACAGGACTCCTCTCCTCTGCTGTTGCTGGACTGAACTGATCCCATACCTTGCTGCTAGCCTACCCTTCTTATAGACAGTCGGGAGAGGTGAAAACCATAAATATTCATGACAGTTTCCCACTTCTGGCTGAATCAGAACACTCTGTACACAAACCTCCAGACATTCTGTCACCAAGCCAGCAAGGAGTGCCCCTAGAGGACAACTCTCATGTTCAGATTAAACTCTTTGGGAGCCCTCTAGTAACCTCTAGTAACCAGCCTTGAGCTGAGTAAAGAGGCTGGTTACAAGTAGTTACACCCTAAGATTTTTTTTTAATTCTTTTGGTAACCAGGTAAGGCCCATTGGGTACAAGTCTCATTTACAGGGCCAGCTCAAGAGCACTGTGGAGATTAAGTGACTTGCTTAGGGTCACAGAGTAGGCATGTATTTATTTCTTGAATTTTGTTGACTGGGTAAGCCTACTGAGACTAGAAGTCCCTTTTTCAGGGCGACCCAGGGATGGGGATACAGATGGTAACCAACTGAAACTGAACCAGATTAAGCTATTGGCAGTATGTCTAGTGAATGGAGTAAATTTGGCCAGAACACCGAGGAAATTTCCCCTACTCTTTTTGAGAAGTGCCATGGGATCTTTAACGTCCACCTGAACAACCACCAGAACAGGCAGATGGGACCTCGGTTTAATGTCTAATCCGAAAGACGGCACCTCAAGAGTGCAGTACTCCTCTCATGCTGCACTACAGTGTTAGTATTGGAATATTAACCCAAGTGCCTGGTATGGGGTTAGAAACCACAGCCTTCACATCTCCCAGCCTCAGAGGCAAGTGTGCTACCTGCTGAGCCACTGACATTGATAAGGTTGAGGGAATCAAGCCACGGTCTGCTGGATGTATCAAGCTCATTTACAGCTCACTGCTCTAACCACTAGGCTATACTACCAGCCCAAAGATCACAGGAAAGATAGCTCAGATCTTCCTGGACTAAGTCTCCATCACTCATTCACACTAGTGGGATAGCGCCGGAGGCGCTAGTACCAAGTGGGAGCCTAAAGTTTTCAGAAGGGTCGGTGCCGAGAGAGGACCACGCATGAGTGGCACCACGAGACTAGCTCACGCCTGTGTAGGCTATCTTGGCATCGACCCTCCAACCTCCTCAGTTCCTTTTCTCCCACCGTCGACTGCGCTTGGAGGGTGACATCGCTCGTCTGCCGGAGTCAAAGTTTTCGTCTATACGACAACAGCTCTTAATGTTTTAATATTTTGAAGCAGTAATTTATTATTTTACGAACAAGAAGAAAATTATGAAGAAGAAGAAAAAAGAAATTCTTTCCTGCCATCAACGGAGTCGTCCTTAGATGGTAGCGGTGACGGTAGGAGGACTTTGTTTGAAAGTTTTTATGGCAGAGGGGCTGTGTCCGGTTCGCTGCCCTTAATTAATGGGGGGGGTCTGACTATGGACAGTCCTGTGCTCGGAAGGGAGGACAGTCCTCCGAAGCACAAATCTAACAGTTCCAGTGATCCGGCTCCACTTGACCTTGAGCTCCTATTCCTCGTTCAGGGAAGAAGAATCGGTGCCGCTCGAGGTTGCCCGTTGGTATGTCTGCTCGAGGAATGTTCGTCTGGAGGGGAGATGGGCCTGAACCGACTTTGGTGGGTTCCTCTTGGCCCCGCTCCTAATGGCTGCTTTCCCGACTCCGAGCTCCATCTCTGTCCTCGCTGGAGCTCCGGTGAGCAGTTTCACCTTTGGGTCGCTCCTATGGAGCAGGGAGTTTGACTTTCCAGTTTTCCTGGCTCTGTTCCTGATTTCGGGACCTCTGGGCCTCGGAGTCATTGGACTGGAGCCGGGTTGATTGGATCACGTATGGTGAGGTGCCCTCTGGGTGCCTTTGCCATCGTGTTGACCCCTCGTGCCTACCCCCCCCCTCCCTTTTCCATGCAGGGGCCAACACGGGCACCACCTATTTCCTTCTTCCCTTTTCAGGATTTCCATTGGCATTTTCCTTCAGCGCCATGGTTCAGCGCCATGCCTCGGAGCCATGGCTCGGTGCCTTGGTCGGCGTTGTGGCTCAGTGCCATGGTTGACGCTGTGGCTCGGTGCCTTGGTCAGTGCCGTGGTTCGGTGCTGTGCTTGGTGCCTTGGTCGGTGCCGAGCCTCGGGGCCTTGGTCGGCGCCGTGCCTTAGTCAGCACCATGGGTCGGCACCGTCACTCTGTGCGGCGCCATGGATGCTCTCTTTGCTGCCACTGGTTGTCGGTGCCGTCAGTGGTGCTGCGCTCCTGCGGGCGGCACCTTGCACCTGCAGGCTGTGCCGTGCACCAGTGGGCAGTGCGGTGCTCCCGCGGGCGGTGCCGGGCACCCGCGGGCTGTGCCTTGCACCCATGGGCAGTGCCGGGCACCCATGGGTGCCATGGGCATGGGTGCCAGGGATGCCACGGGTGGCACCGGGAGCACCTATGGGTGCCGCGGGTGACACTGTGGGCACCCATGGGTTCCATGGATGCTTCAGATACCACGGGTGCCATTGGTGCTGGTGCCTTGGGTACTGGGGTGACACCTGTGGGTGCTGTGGGTGGCACCACAGGTGCCCATGGATGCCACTGGTGCCCTCAGGTGCCATGGGTGCCATTGGTGCCCTCGGTGCCATTCTTGCCATGGGTGTCATGGGTGCCATTGGTGCCATGGGCGTCGGAGGTGCCCTTGAGTGCCATTGCTACATGGGTGCCAGTAGTACCTGCGGATACTACCATGGCTGCCCTTGGGCATCGCTCAGGTTGGCAAAGGCACTGCTTGGTGCCCTCCTGTGCCACGAGTGCTGCTGATGCCACATGGGTGCTAGTGGGTGCTATATGGCAGAATTAGTGACACGTTTTTCCTTTCAGACTCCTTTCCACAGAACTTGTGGCGGGATGTTTACCGCAGAATGAACTCCTGTCCTGTGGATTATTTTTTCCACACATTTTAGTGAGTGGTGGTCTATGTGGGATCTTGTGTCATCCAGCGGTTTTCTGCTATGGAACTCTGCTGTACCGTTCTGCCAGTGGAATCTCATTCTGCTCAGCACTTTCTCTGCTCCCTATGTGGTACCAAGCTCCTCGACATCCTTCTTGATGGTGGAGTCTCTAGTGGCTCTGACCTAGACCTCTCTTGGAGGTCTTTCTGGGGTAGAAGTGCATCTAGATGGATCTTTCCCTGTCCTTCTGGTCAGTAATGCAGTGGACGGCTCATTTTAGATACTGGAGGGCATGTCATCTCTATCTTCAGAGTCCGTGAGGGGAAAATCCTTTCAGTAGTTCCTCAGTAACGGGGGTCCACTATAGTATTTCACACTGCGTCCATGGACCATACTCTTCTGCATCTAGACTTTTTCAATCGTCAAGACAGTTACACTTTGTGGAACATTTTAATTTAATGGTCGGGGGCCGCTCTGACTCTTCCGCTCCTTTGATAGGGGTATATAGCCCCCTTGTGATATTGCCTCTTTGGTGGCTTCTTCGGCACAGGTGGTAACTTCTCTCCAGCTGTGATTGTTAGTCCAGTCATGATTTCAATTTGGACACTCAGGCTCTTTCCGCACTCAGATGGAGAACATCTTCATCTTTTTGTATCAAGACAATCCTCAAAATAGCAGCCTGAAGGCCTTGTTAGGCTCGGACTAAAAAAAAAAAAAATTATATCATATGGTTTTTATCACAGCACAGGGCCTAGCCGAAATTACCCAGTCCCCCTCCCCCTTTCTTGGGGGGATCTGGTCAGATTCTTCCTCAGCCCCTGAGGCGCTCATCTCTGGGATACGGTAAAGAGTACCTGATTTTTCTTCCCCTACGGGGAGTCCGATCCAGTGACGATATGGGTCATCTCTTTCTCTGAGAGATTTCTCTCATTTAGAGACATTTCCTAGACCTAGGCGACTGCCCAGTCTGTTAATTCCTTTTCTTTTTATCAGGCTTTCTTCTCTTGAACAGAGCCTTACAGCAGCAGAAGCGACTCTCCACCGAGTCGGAACTCAGGTTCCTGCTTCCTTGCTTGCTTAATTTAACAGGTGATTTCCTCCTTCTTGACGGATGGTCAAGTAGGTCCCTTTTTTCTGAGGAAGCTTCTCAAATATTCACACCTTCGGTTCCTGCACTCTGGTCCATGCCAGTCGCTCACAAAGCTATCCTCTTCAAGTGTGAGAGGGAGTGGTGATGTTTCTTTTTCAGCAAATTAATTAGAATCCTTTCCTACTCCTTTCAGGAAAGCCAGAGTGGCTAGTGCCTCACCACATTGAGTCACTGCCTCTTTTAGTCACTTCAACAAATGGGTTAGCCCTAAGTTGGTCCTGCTGTGTCCCTCCTCAACGCACATCTGCCTCTATTGACCTTAGAAATCCAGCCCCTGATTTTTTTCTGTCAGAATGTTTTTTTCTGCAGTGTACACATCCTCCTGTACACCTTTTTCCTTTCTTTCCTAAGTTCAGAGACTGCTGCTACAGTTGTACACACAAGGGCAGGATTATTCCTCTTGGAATATACAGTGGGTAGGATCTGGTTTTACTAGACCACCACGAGAGGCTTCTAAGTTGTGCTTGGCCTTCCATCAGGAAGATCCTGTGACTAAGTGGAGACCATTCTCCTTGATGGGCTAACCCCACCTGGACCCTTGCTCACCAAGTAAGGGGTTCAAGTGCTTCTGGACCTGTTGTTTACAGGTCAACCATACTGGATAGTGGGGGTTTCCATCTGCACTTTGCGGTCTACCCTGAACCAGTAGACTTTACCTCCGACTCTTTCAGTTCCTGAGGTCCCTTTACGTTATATTAGTACATGTCTTTGACACGATTAATTTTGGTCCTAGATCAAATTGTGAGGCCAGGTTCTTGCTGCTCTCCTAGAGTGGTTGTGGCTGCCTGGCAGACTTTCATTTTGTGTCCATTGTAGTGGTCGGCAAGGTGACGAGTTACAACTCGAGCGTTTATCTTGTAGGCACTATATTATAGATGCTCTTACAAGACAGCTCTTCTTATTAACAGGACAGTCCTTGGCTGTCCTTTCTGAGTGAACCCTATCTCCTACCACCCTACTCAGGGTTGTTGGTTTTAGCTTGGTACTCTCCCACTAGTGTGAATGAGTGATGGAGACTTAGTCCAGGAAGATATGGAAATTACGTACTTACCGTAATTATTGATCTTCTTGGACAGTCTCCATCACTCATTCACACGCCCACCCACCATCCCCTGGGTTCACTCATTTTCTTTCCTGGTCTTCACGGTCCTATGATTCAGACTGTGAGGACATTATTCTTAACCTTTCTTGTAAAGGCCATCTGGGCCCTCTCAGGCCCAGAAACTCAGGATGAGTTATTCTCATTAGTCACGCTGCACCTCCTCAGTCGAAAAGGTACTGAGGCGGTTGGAGGGTTGACGCCAAGATAGCCTACACAGGCGCGAGCTAGTCTTGCGGTGCTGCGCATGCGTGGTCCTCTCTTGGCGCTGACCCTTCTGAAAACTTTAGGCTCCCGCTTGGTCCTAGTGCCTCTGGCGCTATCCCACTAGTGTGAATGAGTGAGTGATGGAGACTGTCCAAGAAGATCAATAATTACAGTAAGTATGTAATTTCCATTTCTCCCCAGTGCCCAGCCCTTCCCCCACACCACCATCCTTTCATATGGCTCGTATAGCTTAACAAAAAAAAGAATGATCAGTCTGACTGGTATTATGAACTATGCAGCCACTCTACCCCTCCTTTCTTTTCTCCCAGGCATGTGCTTACTAGTACATGAATGAATTTGGGAAAGTGTGCCTGAGGTTAGGGAAAAGGGACTTGACAGAGCTAGCTAGCCATATTGCGACTAGGGACAGGAGGGAAGAAAGAGTGTAACACCTCAGGACTGGTTTAATTTCACACAGATTAAAGAAGGATTGGGGACAGAGTGAGCCATCTAGAACTGTAACTACTGTTCCCCCACCACCCCAGTATCGAAGTCTGGATGTCAAGGGGAAACCTACTAATACATGTATTTGGGGGACTGGCTGAAGGGGAGTGGGGGATTTGTTCATAAAACAGTTTCCACTCCTGACACAGTTACAAGAGCTGACATTTTTTTAAATATGTTCTGTGTGTGTGGGAGGTAAGGGAAGGCAGTGGAGGGTGGAGTCCCCCCCCCCAATTAGCCAATTTGACTGGTTTGACTTGCACCAGTTAAACCAGACGTTTAGAGTTTAATCCCAAGAGTTCTTGGGACTAAGACACCTGAAGTTTGAGGTGTTTAATTCTCAAGAAGAACCTAACTTGCAGCTCTATAATTTGGACAAATAAAGATAAAAATAAAGACTTTAAAAAGCTTTTTTTTAATACCCCTAGGCTGTCAGCACTAGTCCCATGGTAACTCCCAGACCCTCAGTGATCTCCCCACTTCCTTTCTGTTCCTCGATCCTCCCATGCAATTTATTAGGGTCTTTTGCTGCCTTTTGTGTTTGGTCAATCTGCCTAGCATGAGACACTAACTGCTCCTCCCCCCCCCCCAGCAAACTGCAGCCTGTCAGCTTAGCCAGCATATTACAGGCAGCAGTGCACTATTGGTTTGGAAGGGGACCACTGATCAGCCAGTTTTTTTTGGTCTACTGTTGCTTCCCCCCATCAAGGATTGGGGCTCAGGTGGGGGTACTTTGGTGCCTAACAGAAGTTGGGCTGCAGAAGGGGTGGGTATCTTGAAAAGACACACGGGGACATGACACTGTGCCAGTGTGGACTTAATACAGTAAAAGGCACTAACACATTGTATATGAGGAAAAGAGGGGGCTTATAGGGCAGCACGCCACTGAGGGGGATGGCTGACTGTGGGATTAGCCCTGGCCACCTGGGGAGAGCTAGAGGGTGTTTTTAATGTAGCATTTCTCAGAGTACAACACCAGAACTGTTGGAAAGTATTAATTACATTATTGGGTCCCAAATAATGAATACCCATTTTCTGTGGTATTGAAAATTAATGTTCAGCGCTGGCACATCTCTTATAATCTGCTATTCCTAGCTATTATGTTTTCTCATCAGTTCCCCTGAGACATTGGGACTCCTTAAATGAATTATTGTTTATGGCCGATCATCTTCAGAGAAACATACATGAACAAGCATTTGGCAATGCCGAATGTTCATTTGCCTGATGTTGTACTGGGTCCTGCTTGTACACATTTTCACTACATATATATCCAAGATAGACTAGATGAGATGTAACATGTCATTAGCAATGGAGTCCAAATGTTACACATTTTCATACTGCATTTGCCCAGGGTAGTAGAGGTGACATGGGATATTTCATTTTCAGTGTGGTCCTGCTTTTGTAATGTATTTTTTCAGGACAGATCATCTTAGAGGCAACATCTTTTCAGTGGAGTTCTCTTGCAGGAGTCTGTGTTTACAGTTTTAGAACATATTTACCCAGGATAACCAAAGTGAGATACAATATCTCATTTTCAGTGGAACCATCTTTGACACACGTTTAAACTGTATTGTAAAAGTGGTCTCAGAAATGTTGCAATCTGATTGGCTGTAAGGATTCTGACAGCCTTACATTAATCCATTATACTGCCATGTACAGCCTGATCACCATGGAGCATGAATTCTTCCTGCTAGCATTCCATCCTTCTAGCACAGCTGAATGACTGGAATGATGCATTCTGATTCTGAGCCAGCAATCTTAAACTGTTGGTGGAAGAATTATTTAACTAAAAAACACCCTCTTAATAAGGAAAACATTAAACAAGTATACTTTTAACACTTTTCTTTTGGAATAGTTTTTATAATAGCAATAAGGCACTTCCAGGAGTTATATTAACAGTCATTTAATCACCCCCAGGGCAATATGGCACTTGGCCATGCCTCATGCCACATTACACCCCTAGTGGGTGATTAACAGACTGTTAATCTAACCCCTGGTTGTGCATTATTGCTTAATTTATCTAGGACAGCACAGCTCAGATGCTATCTTCTTTTTAAGTGGGATTCTGCTTTTCCCAATTTTTACACTGTATTTCCCCAGGATAGCACAGCCGAGATGCAGTATCTTGTTTTCAGTGGGGCCCTGCTTTAACTCATGTTTATAATGTGTTTACCCAGGATAGCCCAATTAAAAGGCAAGCTACAGTGGCGTCCAGCTTTTACAATGTATTTTCCCAGGACAGAGCAGCATACATGTATAGTTTAGTGGGGGCTCTCCTGTACTGGGTGCTGCTTTTACACATTTTACTTAAGCAATAATGTATGACAGGGTGTGGGTTGTGCTGGGATAACCTCACATCTAGGTGGTTGGGCATCAGGCCGCAGGCCGAGTGCATCCAGTGTCCCAGAAGTGAGGATATCCCAGCACAATTCACATCCTGGAGCGCATTATTGCTATTATACAATGGCTTGCTGTTGTACAAATTAAAAAAAACATTTAAAAAAATGTTTTTAATACATTTTTAGTGTGCCAATATATCTTTGTTTCTAAGAGAAGATGCAACAAATCAAATACAAATCCAACTAATCAGTACTGCATGGTCGTGCTGGGATAACCTCACTGTGCAAAGGACACACTGACCAATCAGAGTCCAGGAAATTGTTTTGCCATTGTATAATTAAGCAATAATGCATGACAGGGTGTGGTATATCATGAGATATCGTCACGCCTCGGGTGGTTTGCCGAGTGCATCCAACCCCCCGAGAAGTGACGATATCTCATGATATACCACACCCTGGAGTGCATTATTGCTATGATAAACTGGATTACAAAATTGGTGTAAATAATAAACTGGCAAAAAAATAAAATATATAAAAAAAGCTTTCTAAGGAGTAGTGTAGGAGTACTGTTTAACAAAATAGTTCTATTAAGGCTGCGGTCAGCAGGTGGCGCTATTGTAGGAGCTGGTAGTAGGTAGTGTAGGGATGTCTTCCTAGGTGTTCTGCTGCCTCCCTCTCCTACATGCAGCCTAAAAGAAAAACAAAATAATATGCTTCTGGGGGTCTGCTCGTTAGTTTATGCTGTGTTCTTCATTTTTTGTTTTTAAACTGCTACTGAACTGTACTTTGTTCTGTGATTGTTTTATTGGGAGACTGCCCACCGACATGGACCATGGCTGCTCAAGGTGACAGAAGTTTTTTTTCTCCTGATGTCTGTGTTAGTCAGATTTAATCCAAGAGAGACGGTAAGCCATTGTGGTTTATATTTGTGATCTTGAAGATTCTCGAGGAGCGGGTTACAGATTTCTGTTAACTGCTGTTTGGTGCGAGGCAGCATGTTGTGGTGGGGAAATGTGTTTTTATGGAGTGAAACACCGATGTCAGGAGTGCTGCAGTAGTTGGTGCTCTGAAAGGAAGCAGGGTGAAAGATGTTTTTTTCTCTTTAGAGAGTGGACGACATGTAAGGGGAGACAGTTGTGAAAATTTCAGTTTCTTTTTTAATAGCAGCCGATTGGAGGTTTGACTCACTTCGGGACATGGAGAGCATTACACTGGGCGTGAGGAGGCTGGTGGCTGGAGGTTTTCTGAAGCCGTGATGATGTATCCTGATATCATCATGGCTTCAAAAACCTCTCGGCCATTCAGTTTCCTCCATTTACGATCCATAGTTCATAATAAATATTTACCCAGGCTAGACCAGATGAGATGCAATATCTCATTTTCAGTGGGGTCCTGCTTTTATACATTTTTAGATTTATTTAACCAGGATAAGCCAGCTGAGAGCCAATATCTAATTTTCGGTGGGTTCCCACATTTTGACCTGAAATTTCCAAACATAGTCATATTATGACCTGACACTATGATCAAAACAGGTGGAATTTTTTAAATCTCATCCAAAAGGTGATTTTGCAGTGTGACTGTGAAAATCTGTTGGAAGGGATTTGAAAAATTACACCTGTCAAGTTCATGAGGTGGAGTAACACAAGGGATTAGGGGCCAAAATCTGCAAAAATAAAGTTTTATAAGTCAATTGAACAATTCAGGGTTTCAAGGTTTCTTCATAATATAGTTGTTTTTCATATTCAACGTAGTCTTTTTATAACCCAATGTTATGATCAAGACAGGAAGGCTTTTTGAAATCCTGTCCAAAAGGTGGTTTCACAGTACTCCTGGTATGGTAAAACCAGTGACATGTACATGGAAACACAGAATGTATTGGTAGAAAAGGACTGCTTCACACATCCAGTCTATGCAGATGTCCCCTGCCTAACTTGCCTCTGTAGAATCTATCTGGTCCCCAGCAAGCCTCCCGCGTCCCTGCCTCTTTACTAATATACCCCTATGTCTATCCTAGCCGTGCTTGACACCCCATTGTTTTAGCTCCACCACTTCCATTGGCAGTCTGTTCCAGGCGTCTGCCACCCTTTCAATGAATAAATATTTTCTCACATCTTTTGAACTCTCTCCCCTTTCCAGCTTCACTGCATGCCACTTGGTCCCAGTGCTCTTGCTCATTTCAAAGAGACTCCTCCCCTGCACCCTGTTCACCTGTTCACCCCTGTGAAGTACTTGGATGTCTCTGTCATGTCACCTTTCTCTCTCCCCTCTCTTCCAGGGTGTTCATGTTGAGATCTCCCCATCTGTCCTTTTAGGGCTTCTTGTATAAACCTGGTACCATTTCTGCTACCCTTTTCTGGACTGCCTCAACCCTGGCTATATACTTTCTGAAGTGTTGGCTGTAAAACTGGACAGAATATTACAGGTAGAGTCTCACCAGTGAGTTATACAGTGACAACACCACCTTCCTCCTGCTGTTGGAGATAATTCTCACTATGCATCTGGTCAGTCCACTAGGTCTGCCCACTGCTTCGTCACACTGCCCTGCCACCTTGAGGTCCTCAAATATAATAATCCCAAGGTATTTTCCCATTTAGTGACTGTCAGTGCCACCACCCCTAATCCTATACTCAGCTCTTGGGTTCCTATGCCCTAGGTGCATGATTTTGCACTTTTTGACATTGAATCCCAACTGCCATGCTTTTCACCAAATTCCTACACATTCTCTCCACCCCTCCTGAGTGTCCACCTTATTGCAGATTTTGGCATCCCCTATGAAGACACTAAAGAGAACTGGTCCCAGTACCAAGCCCTGTGATACTCTGCTGGTCACTTTCCCATCATTAGAGTAAGTGCCGCTAACCACCACCACCCTCTGTTTCCTATCCAGTAACCAGCCTCCAAACCAAGTAATAGCTTTGGATCCAAACCCTAGGCAGTACAATTTCTTTATTAGCTTCCTGTGGGGCACAGTGTCAAAGGCCTTGTTATAGTTCAGTTAGGCCACATCCACAGCCTTCCCCTGATCTATTTCCCTGGTCACCCAGTCAAGGAAATCTGTCAGATTAATTTGACATGACCTTCACACCATGAATCTGTGTTGTGTCTGGTCTTGCAGCCAATTGGATTTAAGATGCTCTACTTTAATTTAGTAAGGCTGTCATTAATTTCCCCTCCACAGAAGTAAGACTGGCCAGCCTATATTTGCTAGCCTCATCCCTGCTGCCATTCTTATGTAGAGGGACCACTGCAGCCCATCTCCAGCCCTCTGGAACCACACCTGTTTCCAGTGAACTGTTGAACAAGGCTGTCAGTGGGGTAGCTAGTACATCCCTGAGTTCTTTTAATACCCCTGGGTGTATCCTGTCCAGTACTATAGCCTTGCCCAAATTCAGAGCTGCAAGTCCCTTCTGGACTCTTTCCTCTGAAAATGGACTTGTGTCTCCCCCCCCCCCCACACACACACACTATTCCTTTGGGGCCCATCCCCTCTCCACTGTGAAGACTGAATAGAAGTACCTGTTTATGATATCAGCTTTTTCTTGGTCCTCTTCTGCATAATCTCTCCCTTCTGCCCTTCTAATCCTCACTACTCTTCCCCTTGCTTTCCTCCTCTAACTTACATACTGGAAGAAAAGTATTTTCCCCTTTAGCAACCTCTTTTGCGATCCTTTCCTCTTTCTGCACCTTTGCTTACCTCACCACGTTGACTGCTTCCTTCTGCTTTACTAGGTGTTATGCGCTGTCCTCCTCCCTCTGTGTTTCCTTATACCTCCTGAAGTCACCCTTTTTTCCTTCACACCCTTTGCCAGTTACTTAGAGAACCACAGGAGGCTATTTTTCCTTCTGCTTTTACTCACTTCCTTCATGCAGAGGACGGTTGCTTTAATTATGCCCTCCTTATTTTTGCCCCACTGTACCTCTACCACTACCCAACAATCCACCTATTTAAGTCTGTTTCTGAGGCAGTCTCCCGTTCCTTTAAAATCTGCTCTTCTAAAGTCCAGAACCCTTGTCCTTGTGTGGTGTGCCTCTGTTCCTGTCTTTATGTTAAACTACACTGTACAGTGATCACTGGTACCCAACGCTGTCTCTGTAAGCACCGTGTCCAGCACTGTTCCATCCCTAGTAGGTTCTTTGACAAGCTCCTTGAAAAAAACACCTTGTAGGGAGCCAAGAATGGCCCTTCTCCATGCTGAAGCCACATTTGGAAGGCTCCACTCCATGTCTGGCAGACTGAAGTCACCAGCTAGAATCACCTTCCCCTTGCTTGCCATTCTGATGATGACTTCCTCAAGTGCCTTATCCAACTCCTTTCCCTGTGCTGGAGATCTATGCACTACCCCCGTATAGGTAGCAGCCTCAGAGCCTGTTTCCAGGACAAACCACAGCATGTACAGACCCTAATTTTCCTCTAGGTGCCCCTGTACCTCCTCAGCCTTGATTCCCTCCTTCACATATAATATAACCACTCCTTCCTGCCCTGTCTCTCCTGAACAGAGAGTAACTGAATAAAAGTAAATGGCAGGCACTTACAGATCAGTTGAACCAGCAATATCCCTCTGGAGGATGTTCAATGGTGCAAAGACATCTTTATTCCAGTAAGATACTGTACTTGTACAGTGCAGAAACAACAACATGGTCAACTGATGCAACTCAACGTTTCACCGTCACCCAGGACAGCTATACCAAGAGCGCTGTCCCCCTCTGGTGGTGGCTATTTATAGAAAAAAAATATTTAAACAGATACTACTAAATAAGTTAAAGAGTATCACTACTAATGTCACCAGAGGAATCTTGGTGGCTAGTTACCCTAGACAGTGAATCCCTCTACTCCAGTATACCCCATTGCATGCCATGGAGAGCTACCTCAGTAAAAGGGGGGTTACATCAATTCCCCCCCCACTGATTTTCTAACACAACTTGCCCGTTTAGTCCTGGAAAATCATGCCTTCTCTTTCCTTAACTGGTATTATTTACAACTGAAGGGTACAGCTATGGGGACAGTACTTACCTGAGTTATACCTCCCCCCTTTTCCTCCACACCCTCTTTTTAAAACAACATGAGGTCTTGCTGTATTCTGACATTATGCAGTTAGCCCCAGCACTTGAACTGCTCTGGAGAGGAAAGAGTTAATTCTATGCCAGAGCATAGAACGTTGAGCTTGAGCTCAGTTCAGACCTCTGTCTGCTGCGCTTTGAAGTGTAACCATCAGATTCTTTACTCCCACTAACTGAACAGTCGCTCTGGAGATCTCTCCATCACTTTTGGTTCAATACAGTAAAAACTTCTGTTTTAAACCACTATTTTCTTATTTCACTTCGGTTCAGATCCCTGTCTACAGTACAGTAAGTGCTTAGGTAGTGGACTGAGTGTTATTGTGTGTGGAAATTGTAAAAAGGTTTTTCAGTTGGTTCGGCTTGGGTCTCAGGCAGGCTAACTACATGGTCTACACAGCCAGATACCAGAAGTCCAGATGGGATACTGTTCTGAAACTGGTTAAACAGACTTCTCCCCAGCTGGCCAAGGAGCTGGAGGAGGTGGCTGCTGATGGGATAGAGGCATCTAAGATCCAGTTCCATGCTGCTGTAGACTCGAATGATGTATCATCATGAGTCATGGCTACATCTGTGTCTCTTCGGAGATTGGCTTGGCTCAGATGTACTAGCCTTTCACAGGACATCCAGGCTAAGGACATGGATTTCCCTGTGGTGGATAATTCTCTTTTTGGGGAGCAGACAGAGAATTATATGAAGAAAATGGATGAGTGCAGGACCACTTACAGGAATGCACAGGCCAAGGAAAGGCAGGCCACTCCTCAAAAGCAGCAATCTAGGGGAAGGGGCAGGCCTTTTCACAGGCCTTTCTACCAGGCACAGGCCTCCTCTCCTGTTCCTCAGAGGGGGTTCTTCAGAGGGAGAGGCAGTAGGGTGATGAGCAGGGCTGCATCCTCCTCTCAGTCCAAGGCTCCTGCCAAGCAGACACCCTGATGTGTCAGCCTGGGTTGACTCACCCTTTCCAGTAGGAAGCAGGCTGGCTTACTACTTCCAGGCCTAGAAGTCTGTTACCTCAGACAAGTGGGTCCTGGAGGTAGTAAGTCAGGGACTGGCCCTCAGCTTCAAAAAATTTCCAAAGCTGAGGGTCAGGTCTTTTCCACCTGCAAACATCTCGAAACCAGTGCCCTAGGCAGAGGTTTCCTCTCTGCTGGCTCTCGGAGCCATAGGGAGAGTTCCTACTACACACATGGGCAAAGGTCTGTACTTCAGATACTTCCTTACCCCAAAAAAGACAGGGGAGTGGCGGCTCATCCTAGATCTAAGATACTTAAACAAGCACCTAGTAAAGCCAAAATTCAAAATGGTGACTCTGGGAAGGGAGGGTTAGCCTCCCTGGACCTCAAGGATGCCTGTTTTCACATTGCCATCAGGTGCTCCCACAAAAAGTACCTCAGGTTCGAACTTCCTTCAGGCCATTATCAGTTCAGAGCAATGCCCTTCGGCCTAACATCAGCACCAAGGGTGTTTACAAAATGCCTAGCAGTAGTAGTGGCCTTTCTAAGGAGACAAAACATTTCCGTATTTCCATACCTGGATGACTGGCTCATTGTGAGACAGTCTCCAAATCAAGTCAAGTCAAACCTGCAAGTGACCCAGCAATTGCTCACTTATCTAGGATTCCTCCTCAGTCTTCCAAAGTCGGTTCTCGAACCAGTGCAACTCTTGACCTTCATAGGGGTATAGTTGGATACTGTCAGAGCAAGAGCCTTTCTCCCTCTGGCAAGGATAAAGGCCCTTATAGACCTGGCTTCTTCCTTTTGCCTCCTGGTGTCTCGACCAGCAAGGCATTTTTGTTCAACTCCTGGGCCACATGGCAGCTTGCACTGCAGTGGTACAAGGGGCCAGATTTCAGATGATGGACATCCAGTTCCACTTGAGGGCTTTTTGGTCTCAGAAAAAAGATCCTATAACCAAACTAATTCCAGAGACTCAGACTCTGATCCAGGCTCTCCAATGGTAGTTGGATCAGGACAACCTCAGACAAGGAGTCCCATTCATCACTCAGTCTCATGGTGGTTCTAACCACAGATGCTTCTCTCCTGGGGTGGGGAGCTTACTTGGGAGTCCTCACAGCACAGGGAGTGTGGTCCCCTCAGGAGTCTGTACTTCACATCAAACTTCTGGAGCTCAGGGCAGTGTACCTGGTTCTATAATCTTTCCCAGACTCAGTACAGAACAAGATGGTTCAGGTTAGAACAGACAGCACCACCATGTGGTACATCAACAAGCAGGGAGGCACTCGGTCTATGGCCTTGTGCATGGAAGCCATGAAATTATGGTCTCTGGCTTATTCCCTACAGACATCTCTGGTAGCAGTCCACCTTCCAGGGAAGGACAATGTGCTAGCAGATGCATTGATCAGGATTTCTCAGGGCCATCACGAATGGTCCCTGGATCCCCTAGTGTTAAATATGATTTTTTTAAGGCGGGGCACTCCAGAGATAGATCTCTTTGCAGCCCCAGACAATCACCAACTTCCTCTCTTCTGTTGCAGATCTCCAGTCTTGGGCCCAGTCCCCCTGGATGCTCTACTTCTGGATTGGGAGGGGAAATTTCTGTATGCCTACCCCCTTTCCTCTATTATTCAGGATTCTGGTCAAGATAAGGTCACAATCTTGCAAAGTGATCCTGATTGCTCCAGACTGGGCCAGGTAGCCTTGGTATCCTCTAGTGCTGTCCCTAGCAGTCCATCTTCCCCTATCTCTTCCCAAGAATCACAGTCTGCTAACCTCCTCTCAGGGGAGGATTTAGTACCCCAACCTTCAGTCTCTCAATCTCAAGGCATGGCTCTTGAAGAGCTAAAATATGCAGGCCTGCATTTGTCTCGGTGGTTCTGAACATTCTCAAAGCCTCTCAAAAACCTGCCACCAGAAAAACTTATAACTCCAACTGGAAAAGATTCAGCATTTGGTGTTCCAGTAAGCACATATCCCCAGATTCTGCTGACTTGACTACAGTTCTGGATTATATGATTCATCTTAATGGCTTTGGCCTCAGACCAGCTACCCTGAAAGTACACTTGTCAGCTGTTTCTGTATTACTGTCAGTGGGGAAGGCTTTCTCATTGGCATCTCATCCTGTTTTCTGTAAATTCTTTAAAGGATTGCTCCATACCAATCCTCCTTTTAAGGATCCTACTCCTGTTTGGGATCTTGTTTGCATTGCTCAGCTTATGCAACCACCATCTGAGCCCTTGGCATCAGCAGAACTTAAGTATTTGACTTGGAAAACTGTGTTCCTGGTAGCTATTACCTCTGCCAGGTGTATCAGTGAATTACAAGCTCTGTCAGTGGAGCCTAATTTTATCTCATTCCATAGAGATAAGATGGTCCTTAGAACCAACAGGAGGTTCTTACCCAAAGTGGTTTCAGATTTTCATCTGAACCAGTCCATGTCTCTTCCTGTGTTCTTCACTGATCATTCTTCTTCAGGAGAGAGAAGATTACACAGTTTGGATGTTAAGAGGGCACTTAGCTATTACATTGAGCATACTAAGGCACTTAGGTTTGACTGTCCTCAGTTGTTTCTCACTTATGGTGAAGTGGGAAAGGGTAAACCTGCTACTAAGAGAACTATTGCCAGGTGGATTGTCTCTTG
This sequence comes from Neoceratodus forsteri, assembly GCA_016271365.2. Taxonomy (NCBI): domain Eukaryota; kingdom Metazoa; phylum Chordata; order Ceratodontiformes; family Ceratodontidae; genus Neoceratodus; species Neoceratodus forsteri. Next base: position 1,128,659,075 of record CM028129.1, on the reverse strand, counting down.
TATACAATTCTGCCATGAAAAACTAGGCAAAGTACCCCACTCAGGCCTGAGGACTCAGTTGACTAGAGGTACAGCTGCTTCTCTGGCTGCTGCCAGATATATACCCTAACTAGAGATATGCAAAGTAGCCACCTGGAAAACAGTCCATACTTTCACCAAACATTACTCTCTGGATATCCAGGCTAGGAGTGATGCTATGTTTGGTACAGCAGTACTGCAGAGCCTATTCCCAAAATAGGTCCAGTACCCTCCTCCATGGAGGTACTGCTTGGTAGTCTGCATAATGTCAGAATACAGCAAGACTTAGGTGTCAGCGTGGCTCAGTTGGTAGCACATCCGCCTCTGGACCAGAAGGTCATGGGTTCTCGTCCCACACCGGGATTGGACTTGCACCCAAAAATCGCTGGCATCTGAGTGCAGTATTGGGGGGTGCTGTACTGCTGGGGTGTGCTGTCCTTCGGATGAGACGTTAAACCGAGGTCCCTTCTACCCATCCTGGTGTTGTCCTGGTGGGTGTCCAGGTGGAAGTAAAGAACCCAGGGCACTCTTCGCAAAAGAGTAGGGAACATTCCCGGTGTCCTGGCCAACATTCCCCTTCCCATAAACCGGTTCATGCAATTATCCAGGCTGTGTGTGGGTGATGATGTGCGATATGGCCGCCACCACACATTCAGTCACTTCACTACCAGTCTAGCATTGCTTGTAAAGCGCTTTGGATGTATGAAAAGTGCTATATAAATACTGATTCTTCTTCTTCTTCTTCATGTTGTTTGAAGAAAAAATTACTCACCTTAGTAATTGCGTTTCTTCTAATGAAGTCTTGCTGTATTCTAACCTGCCTCCCCTGTCAGAACCTGGTTTTTGGGAAGTGGGCTGGCAGGTGCAGTGTTGCTCCTCAGGGGTGCACTTGGCACTCTCCCTTATATAGAGAGGGGGAGTGGGTTAGGTTATGTATTTTCTATAGTTATGTTTTGTTCACTACCTAGTTTTTGTTTTGGAGTTCTCGACTTGAGTCTTTCAGGGACCCAAAATATTTGGTTGCCTTTTTGGCTAGTAGATTTTACAATTTCCACTTAGCAGGTGTAGTTAGTTTGTATTAGCTCATAAGAATCTGACCGTTACACTTCAAAGTGCAGCAGACAGAGGTCTGAACCGAGCTCAAGCTCAGCGTTCTATGCTGTGGCATAGAGTTAACTCTTTCCTCTCCGGAGCAGTTCAAGTGCTGGGGCTAACTGCATAATGTCAGAATACAGCAAGACTCCATTAGAAGAAATACAATTACTAAGGTGAATAATTTTTACTTCTGTACCCCTGCCCTAGGAAAGTTTCTTCCCTTGGGCCTTCCCACCTTGATGCTCCATTATCCGAGGAGGGGCAAAATTGTTGTCTCCCTTGGTTTTGCTGCCCCCCCCCAGGTAATTTAAATGCTCATCCAAGTAGCATTTAAACCACTAAGAACTGTAGTCCCCTTCCTAGAAGAATGCAGGTCGTCCCCCTTGCATAGACCCATATCCTCTCAGTCTGTTCTCAATTGTGTTCACATGCTCAAGTGGAACCAGAAGAGTGTAGTTGAGGGCAGCTAGCCCGGACAGTCAGGACCAGTTCCAACAAGTTGCACTCCAATGGGGAACAAATGTAGACTCACTCAATGTTTTAAATCATGTAATATCCTCTCAGGCTTGTCCTCAGTCTCCAATGTAGCCAAATACCTCCTTCATGCAGAATGCTTCAACCAGTCATTAAAGGCCCTTATGAAGAATGCCCTTGCTTCTCCCTGCCATACACAGGTAACACATCAGAAAAAGTCACTGTCCATGTCACCTGCTTGAGGCCACTCCCCAGCTCCCTGATGTTACCTTGCACTACTCCTACCTTATCCCTTGCTATTTGTCACCAAAGGAACAATGACATCTAGTGCCTTCCCACCTCTCGCTGCCCAAGAGATCCTCTGAATATGCTTTCCATCCCTCCATGCTGAAACACTGTTCAGGCATGCCACTTCCCTATCCTTTCCCCAGCTCCCAAGTCTATCTGCCTAATTGTAGAGTCCCCCACAAGCAGCTGTTTCCTCTTGGACAGAGGGCCACTCCCTCCCTCCCTCCCTCCTTGAGGCCTCCACTTCTGAGGATCCCAATATCCTTCCATACCACTGCTGTGAGTACCTGCCTTCAGCTGCTCTGTTCCACCAGTATAGTGCAGGAGTTATAAAGTGGTATAGGTGGTGTAGCATGCACCATTTATTTATTTATTAGCTTTTGGTAACCAGGTAAGTGCATTAGGCAAAATATGGACCTGCCTATTTTCAAGCACAACCCAGGAGGGTACAGAAATGAGTACAAAAATACAGAGATACAAAATTTACAGCGTTATCAGACAATAATATGGTATAGTATGGCAACCAGGACCTCACGCTGGAGGGTCAAAGTACAAAAACACCATTATCATAATGGTTCCAACATTGAAGTGTGACAAACAAAGCAAAATGACAAATTTAAACCTCCACTAGACCAACACAGGAGGGTGGGACAAAGTGGACTACATTTGACAAAGGACATCCAAAGAGAAAAAAGACAGAAACAAAACCTGACCATAGAGTGGTGGAGAGAGCACATAAATTTCAGACAGGACATAACTACAAAGAGGAAGACTGAGAGCATTTGTAGATACCACATGTCATTAGGTGAGAGAAAAGTGCTTTCTTGAATGTGTCATGAGAGGTTGAGCCCCTAATATTGGGAGGAAGAGAGTTCCAGAATTTGGGGGCAAAGTGAGAGAAAGCTTGTTCACCCATTTTTGTGGAGCAAGGTGGGACAGAGAGTAGAGGGAAGGCAGAGGACCTCAAGGGAGTGAGAATAAGTCACTGGGTATAACATTGCTCCAAGAGATACGGGTCTGGGGTTATGGGTAAGAGAGTCAATAAAGCATCCAAGAGAGTAGGAGCGCAAATCCTTGGGAGTCAGCCAGTTTAAGGAGGAGTAGAGTATACAGTGGTGGGTTAGATGAGGAGCAGACAGGGCAAATCTGCAGATGTTATTATATGTGACTTCCCATTTGAGGAGAGCATTAACATTAGCCTGGGACAGGACTGGTAGAGCATATTTAAGTCCCAGGAGGAGGATACCCTGGGCTATAGAAATCCTCGCAGAGGGGTAAGTGAATGGCGAAATTTGTAGGCAACTCCAATCTTCATGTTTATACGTTTACAAACATCATTTATATGAGAGGAAAAATTCAAAGACGGGTCAAGTGTCATGCCCAAGTATTTAAAGGAATCAGTATTTGATATTACAGATCCATCAAGACATCGGACCTGCAGACTGGGTGTTAAAGCCTGAACTTTTCTGGTTAATCCGAAGAGCATGGCATTCGTTTTGGGTAGGTTGAGGATAAGCTGATTCAAGGTGAGCCAGGTTTGGATGATTTGGAAGGAGGATGAAAGTTGATCACTTATGTCAGAGACAGATTTAGAGGCAGAGAAGAGGACCAAATCATCGGCATACATGATGGTCTGGCAGGAAGTGGGAGGGGAAGGGATATTGTGGGAGGGGAAGGGATATTGCCACCACCCCCAACCTCCCAGAGTCCACCAAGGGCTATATGCTCTGCCTCTGCCTAGACATCCTCTGTGGGAATGTGAACAGACTTGGTGGCCCCTGGATGGAGCAGAAGGTCCTCTCTACCCTTGCCAGTTGGGCCCAGACTTCAGCAATCTGTGCCCCCAACACAGAGAGATGAGTAAATATGGGCCAGCACCTAAGTCTCCAGAAGACCTCCTGAAAGACTGAGGCCCCACAACCATTTCAGAGCACCACTGCCTTGATTCTTATGTAGCCCAGGTGCCATAAGCCAACGGGCTACTATCCCTGCCTGTTGACCTGCAGAGAGTAAGAGGCCTAGGTCAGGCTACAGTGGTATTTGGGGGACGTTTTCCCAAGAATGAAAATAGAATGTGTGGTGCCTCTACCCAGAGTAAGTTGCAGTGGGCCAGGTGTGTGACTGTTACAACTGCCTGAGATGCTGTACCTACCAACCTCCCCTTCCAACCACCCCACACACTGGATGCCATACAGTTTCCCAATATCATATACCACATACCCTTTATAGTTGTTCCCCACAAAACACCTTTTACACAGCAATTCCAAACAACAAAATGCAGCTTTATTAGGGGGGAGGGCTAGGAACAGTGTACCTGGGAAGGGATAGCTGTGGAAGGAAGAATGGTTAAAGAATTGGTTCAAAACAATAACATGTGGGCCTGTAGGTCAGATCACCCCAGATGCCCACCCCCACTGGTACCAGTACTACCCTCTGTCCTGTCTGGGTATCCAGGAGTTGCAGGCCTGTTCGGTGCTGCGGGTTGGCTGGCGTTGAGGCCCTTAAAATAATATAACTGACTGTGATGATTAAATAAACACTCCCCCTGGTTACCAGGGCAAGCCCTGGGTACTCACGGTCCTGAAGATGTAGAGAGTTCCGGGTGCAGAGGGATTCCACCAGTCCAAATTCAGGAGATCTCAGTTCAAAAGAGGGAAAAGCAAATGGGCAGCAGAAGGTATCCTGAAGACTTGAGCTTAATTGAAGGTCTGGCTGCTTGTCCCCTTGATTGAAGATCTGGCCACTTGTCACTTTCAGCCTATTCAGGCCTGTTGCAGAGCTATGGCACAAGGTCCACCAACTACAGGAAAATCCAGACCTGGGAGTGGTTCCACAGCCCGACTCCCTACCAGGTCACAGGGCACCTTAGCATGCACTGGTGGCTCTCTGCAGCCAGCAGACCTCACTGGAAGGGGGTTAGCTGGTTCCCTGCCTGGCTCTGAAATTAAGCTGTGGATCTCTGGGATTCTCCTTTCCTCTCACACAAAATCAGCTTCGCTGTGCAGCTAAAACTGTTTCTTCACACATTCTGCTCTACCAGCCTCTTAGTAGCAGGCTCAATTCCACTCTAAAGCAGCAGTTCCAGTTCTCAACAGGATCTCAACAATGGCCACAGGTCCCTGAAACCTAGGGCACCTGTTCTCTCTCTCTTGCTTTTTCTCTCTCGCTCTCTCTTAGTCTTTTTTTCCCTCTTTGCTTTAAATCACTTCCCAACTTTTCTCTGGCTTACTCACAGTTCCTGGGAAATCTCTTCCCCAGCTCAGGTTGCTCTCTCAGTCCCAGACTGTTGCAGGTTGGCTGCAGCAAAAGTCTCCAATTACAGCAAACTCCAAAAGAACGCCTGAAACATTAGCTCAGAATCTGCAGCTTCTCCCAATCAGCAAGAATGCTTCTCGACTGTTTCTCTGACAAACTCCACTTGTCTCCAAATTAAGCCCTCTGAAAGGCCTTAGATGTTGTCTTCTGTAGCAAGTAGCCCTCCTGACACAATCAGAGCCCAGCCTCAAACTGAATCCCACTGCCCAAAGCCTCTGGGATGTCTCCTGAGAATCCTGTCCTCTGATTGGTTCATTTTGGTTATCAATCAAAAGTATCCTCAGTTATTAGCATCCTCTGATTATTCCTTGGTGAAAGTCTCTTGGCACCTAAAATCAATTCACTCCTTCTCCCATCAGCCCTTTCACACAGTTTTGGGTGCCCAGATAGTTGATTGGCTATCCAATAGGGGTCAAATGAACATAACATGGCTGGTAGTAAACTTTAGATGCAGTCTCATATAGTGTCCCCAGGAATAAAGTTCTGGTACAGCCAGTATGTTCTCTTTAATAATTATTAAACAGTTTGGTAGTACCCATAGTGCCCTTACAAACACTTTCATTATTAATCATTTAATTCCAGTCCTGTGCCTGTCGCTGCCGTAGAAACATAGTCTCCCTAGGTGGCAGGCAGCTTGCTCATTACATATTCATGCTGCCTCATGAATAATAATGAGGTGGCTCCCTTGTTCTCGAGCACTCGTTGGTGCTCTTTTAAAAACACTCTTGCTCCTTTCCTTTGCTTCCCCTGGGCCTCTGGTTCCTGTTCTGCCTAACAAGGGGACCGAGAACACCAGCGAGGCAATGTAAATGGTTGCATGAATGGCTGAAATTGAAATGCGCTTCAAGCATGTGCGGAGCACCGGCCCTGCACTGAAGTGCAGCCCAGGGCTGCAGCTCCATAGTTTAGCTCCTCCGGCCCTGTTCTGATGCAAAAACATGACAGGGGCTGGAGGGAGAATCCAGGGACAAACGGGGAACATCTGGGGCACAGCTAGGACCAGGAAAACAGGAGAAATGGGGCAATATAAGGTAAGCCCCACATAGGTTGGGTTACACTTACTTTCCCTTGCTTAGTGTCTGTGCAAGTTTGGTTTGCCCATCTACCTCCTTCATACTCCCATGGTACTTCTACCTCACCCTTTTGCTTCCCTGAAAGTAGTTTGTTGCCCTTCCCTAGATAGGGGTCTTCTTTTTTCCCTTTGTTTACCCTCCTACCTGGACCTACTATTTCCTGGGAGTTTACCTCCTTTTGCTCTCTTTTTCTGTATATACAAGCTGCAACTACCTGCTTCCTAGCTGGTTGTCCCAGTATAAAGTAAGCAGTTAAGTATTATTGCCTATCTTAGTTTGGTGTCCCACCTGTAGAGTCTCCTGTGGGCCTGTGGTCTTCCTGCAGAGGACCTGCACACACTCATAAGGCAGATGTTCCACTCCTGCTCTGTGCCACTCGTGCAATGGGAAAAGAATGTGATGGGACACGCTGGGTGATTAGAACATTAAACCCCTGCTTACCCCTCCTGATTAGCTAGCTGTTCCTTTGTTCCACCTCTGCTTAGCTCTGTCTGCCCAAAATGAATGTGTGTCCTGTTTCTGTTTCAACAAGAGAACAAACACTCATAAAATGTTAAAGCGCTGAGTAAAAAATTCATTGTTGATGCTTTTTGGCTTCTGCAGACCCCCTTGACGTTGATCTGCTCACCAAAAATGCACTGCTCACTCTGGGGGAAAAAAAGCTATACATTTAAGCCCCTCTTGCCCCTCCTGATTGTCTGTCTATTCTTTTGTCCTGCCTCTGCTTAGCCCTGGCTGCCCAAATTAGCTGCATTGCCTATTCCCGTTACAAAGAGAGAACAAACATTCATAAAATGTTAAAGCACTAAGTAAAGATTTTGTTTCTGATGCATTTTAACTCCTACAACCCCCCCCCCGATGTGTATCTGCTCACCAAAACTGCTCTGCTCCAGCTACAGCAGCAGTATTACCTCCCTTATGTGATGGGTGAAGCCCCTCTTTATGCATTCTCTAACATCCTGTTTGCCTTCACATATGCTTTACTTCATTGGGAAGCGGCTTATAGAGTATTGCCAGTGATTACCCCAGCTCTCTGTCTTCCTTTCATTGCCCTGACCCCACTGATGCCATTATCTGTCTGCTGATTTTTATTACTAATATTTTATATTTCATAGCATTGGATTTCAGTTGCCAAATGCTAGAACATTTCTCCAGCCCCTCCACATCTGTCCCTATGCTACTAATTTCCTATTTACTGACCACCCTTCTGCAGAATGTGTCAACTGTAAACAGACGCACTTTCCCCTGCAACACTACCCCATCTCACTTATGCATGTTTTAAAGAGTAGCAGCCTCAGGATAGACTCCCTAAAGCACCCCATTTGTTACTGCCATCATCAAAAAATTTTCCATTCTGACCCACTGTGAGTGAGGTCAGCCAGTTTGCTCTCAAGCTAGTTAACACCTCCCTTAGTCCTAGATCCTCCTGCTTCTTTGTTTACTCCTGCATGGCACTGAATCAAATGCCTTGCTGAAATCTAGGAACAGGATGTTGACTGCCTGGCTTCTATCCACCATTTATGTCACTGAATTAAAAAACAATCATGTTCATTGAACACCGTGCCCTTTATGAGTCCATGTTGATTCCCATCCATAAGCCTATTTACTTGCTCTGCATTTACCAAAATCATTTTGCAGGTTTATGTGAATAAAAATACTGAGACCATCAGAAATCCTGGAGATCTTAGCATTTAAATGCATCAGGGGTTCATTACACAGTCCCAGTTGGTAGTAGCACAGGTTTGGAGTGCATCAGACTCCCCGTTGTGCCACCACCAAAAGATGCCATGCATAAAAAGAAAACATAGTTGTTAGGGGAGGAGTTACAAAGTCACAATGCAAATGTGGCCACCAGATGTTTGTGTTTGCACCCAAAGATTCCACGTGTAGACATACTAGACTGCACCAGCTGCAGATGTCAGGGTATAGTATATTATAGTGCTAGTTGCATGATGTGACAGGGTGGAATAGGACCCTGTCTCTGTAGTTATGGGAAGAGTTTGAATGCAAGGATCTGTTCTATTCATTCCTTTTCTGTTTCTTGTCTGTCTGGTTGCACAACCAAATTTTCCTGTGAGACCTAGGATGTGATCACCCCGACAGTCTCACAATTCTTCGCCTCTCACTGTCTCTCAGTCCTCTCTTGCTGTTTGTTTTTTCCTACCTTGCATATCTGCTGATATAAAAATATATGCAGATCATTATGTAGAAATGTAGCTAATATTGGGATCCCTTTGTTTAGGAAATATATAGTGTTACTATTGAAATGTATGTAATTACAGTTTGAGATTAATGCAAAAAGCTATTGTAAACTCAAGAGGTTACCCGAGAGCAAGTTTTAAACCTTTTGCAGAAGAGCTGTGGAAAGGTGGCCTCGTTTCTGGGACATTGTGTTCTAGCTGCACATGCCTGATACAAGAACAAGATGCTTGTTAAGAATGGGGGTTGGAAGGACTTATAAGAGAGAGCTGAGCTGCAACTGCTGGAGAGAAAAAAGACACAGAGTTTGAAGGAAAACTCTGATGGATGTGCTCTATTTTAGTTTGCCTTTGTAAATAGTTATACTGAACAAGTTTTTTTTTATGTTAATGCTAATGTAAATAAAAATGTTGGTGAATTCTATAACTGCTCCTGGTTTTTCTATGCTTCCTGACCTGTGCCTCAATGACAGATGGTTTTAGAAGTGGAATTTAAGCTGTGCATACCCTAAGACAGGAGTTTTGTGCATGGGTGCTGGACCTAGTACCAGGGAAGCATAGAGAAAGGTATGGATTCTGCAGCAGCAAGTCCAGGAGTGGTTACCAGGAGAATGGCAGCCAAACTAGCAGAGACAGAAGTCCAAGCTGAGATTGTACAGCCAGCACAAGTTATGGAAAAAGAACAGGCAGTGACAGAACCTGAAAACTTGATGAACTTTTTCAAATGGTGGGCTAAAGAACAAAAACAGACAGAGAAGCAGAGGGAAAAAGAGGTGCAACATTTAGAAGTGCAGAGGAGAAGAGATGCAGCAATGGGAGCTGCAGAGGAGAGAGGAGATGCAGCAATAGGAGCAGCAGATGAGAGAAGAAATGCAGTGACAGGAGCAGTGATGACTGGATGCCTTGCAAGCTATCAAAGGCAGAGAATCTGGCACAGATCCAAATGAGCAACAAAACACAAGCAACTTAAAAGTCATTAAACTTACAAAGTTGTGTTCCTCAGATGATTTTGAGGCATACCTGACAACTTTTGAAAGAGTTGCCACAACCTGCCAGTGGCCAAAGCAGCAATGAACAATCAGACTGGTACTCTACCTGACAAGGAAAGCCCAACTTGTCTACAGCAATATGGGCACTGCACAGTCAGAAAACTATGACCTGGTGAAAAGCGAAATCCTGAAAAAATATGACATCTCTGGAGAGACCTACAGGTAGAGATTTCAGTCTCTGAAGTACAACTAAGTCGACAATCCTCGAGAAGCCTTCACTCAACTCAGAGAACTTCTGATAAAATGGCTCCAACCAGAGAGCAAAACAGCCCCACTGATCATCAACACATTTGCCGTGGAGCAATTCATCAACATCCTGCCTACAGATATGCAGCTTTGGGTAAAGGAACACCAACCAGAAAGTGGGGAAAAGGCTGTTTCTTTGGCCGAAGAATACCAAATGGCCAGACAGAGGCCACAGCAGCGAGGTAATAGCCAAGCACCAGTAAGGCACTCTTTTTCCCATTTAAACTCCAAGCCTGATAAGAACTCTGGTGGGGGTAACACATCTGTGCCCAGAGATGTTATTTGGTATAACTAATAAGCCAGGCCATATTGCAAAAAACTGCTGTAGTAAGGAGAGTGGCACTGGAGCAGATTTGTCCTTGGAAAATTGGGGCAAGTACTTAACAGATGTGAAGGTGGGGGATAAGACTGTAAAGGGACTCATTGATTCGGGGAGCAGACAGACTCTAGTGCATGTTGGAGTGCTGGGAAAAGACTGTGCAAAAGGGTCAGGTATTGGTGTCATCTGTATCCATGGGGACACTCAATACTATCCCACCACCCAAGTGACTCTGACCATTAAGGGTGTATCACACCAAATGAAAGTGGGGGTAGTTCCTAAGTTACCTGTACCTGTGTTTATTGGAAATGACTTTCCAGGATTTATTGAGTTAATCAAAGAGGGAGTCAATCCTGATGTTTCAGCAGCAGTGGTGACAAGAACTCAAGCAAATAAAATTTCAGATGGTGGGGCACTTTTCCTTTCAGTGATTTTGATTTGGACTTGTTTGAGTGCAGCTCCAAGATCTGGAAATCCAGGAAAGAAAGATGATGCCTGAAGTAACTGTGGCAACAAATGACTGATGGACATAAAGGGTTAAAATATGAAAATGCTGAAGCTAAATTGATAACTGATTGTAATTTTCTTTCAGAACAACCTAACAATGTTTCTGTCCAGAGTTATTTCAAGCAGCTGGGGGTGAAACCAAAACAGGGTGGACCAATGTTTGAAAAATGTAATGGGTTACTGTACAGAGTTTGGGTTAATCCTCAGACACAGCAACAGACAGAACAATTGGTTATACCACAGAAGTATAGAACAGAATTGTTACAGATAGCACATGATAGTCCTATGGCTGGTCACTCAGGGAGGGGTCGCAAGATTGCTGTATAGATTTTACTGGCCTGGAATTCATGATGAGGTTGCTACCTACTGTAATTCCTGTGCTGAGTGTCAGAAAGTAGCCCCAGTCATGAGAAAAGACAAGGTGTTTCTGGTGCCCCTACCCTTGTTAGATGTGCCTTTTGAGAGAATTGCAATGGATGTGGTTGGTCCTTTAGATAAAAGTAAAAAAGATAATAGATTTATCCTGGTAGTATGCGACTATACTACTCTATACCCAGAAGCAGTTCCAATGCATACTGTCACAGCTTCAAAAGTGGCAGCAGAGCTTGCAAAAATTTTCAGCAGAATGGGCATACCTAAAGAAATTATTACTGATCAGGGTAGTAATTTTGGTGCTGCATTGCTTAAGAAGCTGTACGGACTGCTAGGTATCACTGCCATACGAACCTCCGCCTATCACCCTGAGACAGACGGTCTTGTTGAGCATTTTAACCAAACCCAAAAACGTATGTTAAAACAGTTGGTAAAAGGAGAAGGGAAAGATTGGGACCAATACTTGCCATAGCTGCTTTTTGCTTACAGAGAAGTGCCACGGGCATCAACAGGGTTTTCGTCATTTGAAATGCTATATAGTAGGCAGCCAAGAGGGCCACTGGATGTAATAAAAGAAACGTGGGAAGATAACCCCAATCGGAAACAATCTATAACATCTTATATGTGTGCCCTAAGAAAGAAGCTGTCAAAATATGTTGAAATTGCCCGTAGTAATCAGGAAGAGGCCCAAAACCAGCAGAAGGTATATTATGACCATGGGATAAAAGGAAACGTTTTTGAGCCAGGTGAAAAGGTTTTGCTACTGTTACCCACAACAGAAAATAAACTGTTAATGAAGTGGCAAGTACCTTATAGGGTGCTTAGACATACTGACACTGTTAACTATGAGATTGAGACCCCTGACAGGAAAAATCCTACTAAGATACACCATGCTAACCTCCTCATGAAATGGGTTGAAAAAATGCCAAAAGCTGCTTTGCTAGTTTTACCAGAAACTGATAAGGAAGATATTGATGTAGCTTATGATAGACTGGAACAAACTGTAAATGCTGATGCTTTAAAGGTGAATGTTTCCTTAACCTTAGAACAAACTGCAGGCATTCATAATGTGCTAAAGACATTTAACAGTACATTTACCATAGTACCAGGCTCAGCAAAAGGGGTCGAGCATGTAATAGTGACAAGGAATGCTCGTCCTATTAGGCAAAAGACATACAGGTTACCAAAATAGTTAAGAGCTGACGTGGTTAAGAAAATACAAAAAATGAAAGAATTGGGCATCACAGAGGAGTCGAGGAGTGGTTGGTCATCTCCAATGGTAATTGTAGACAAAAAAGAAGGGGGTGTTAGAATCTGCCTTGATTTTAGGAAACTTAATCAAGTGTCAGAACCTGACAGTTATCCTATGCCCAGAATAGATGATTTGGTGGACTGACTGGGAGTGCAAATTATATCAGTACCCTAGATCTCACCAAGGGTTACTGGCAAATACCTTCAGCTAAAGAATCCAGAGATAAAACTGCATTTGCCACTCCTGTTAGAGTCTATCAGTTCACCATCATGCCCTTTAGTTTACATGGTGCACCAGCTATATTCCAGTGGTACATGGATGTAATTTTATTCCTTCACGCTGGTTATTGTGCTGCATACCTGGATGATGTCATGGTGTACAGTCCAGCCACCTAGAACACCTATGAGCAGTTGTTCAAGCTATCAAAAATGCAGGTCTGACTATTAATCCTACCAAATGTGCATTGGGCATGCAGGAAACCAGATATTTAGGTTATGTGTTGGGAAATGGGAAGTAAAGCCAGAAATTTCTAAAATAGAAGCTTTAGCTAACAGCCCTAACCCTGAAACAAAGAAATATGTCCGGTCATTTTTAGGGCTGGCTGGTTATTATCTGAGATTTGTTCCCAACTTTGTTGAGTTAACTACTCCCCTCACTGAACTCATGAAAAAATGGTACCCAAATAATGTGAAATGGACCCCAGAGTGTGATGAAGCTTTTCAAGCCATTAAGGCTGCATTATGTTCAGCCCCTGTTTTAAGAAGCCCAGATTTTGAGAAACAATTTTTGTTGAAAGCAGATGCATCAGAGGTAGGCCTAGGTGCAGTACTGAGTTAACATATAGATGGGACAGAACATCCTATTCTGTACATAAGTAGGAAGTTGCATGACAGAGAGAAAAGGTACTCCACTATTGAAAAGGAATGTTTAGCAGCAAAGTTGGCCATGGAGTCCCTTAAGTTTTATTTGCTAGGAACTGACTTTGTACTTATAACAGATCACAATCCTCTCTGTTGCCTTAACCAAATGAAAGATAAAAATTCCAGAATCACAAGGTGGTACCTGACACTATAGTCATTTAAATTCACGGTGATACACAAATCTGGTAAAGAGAATAGCAATGCTGATTTTCTGTCAAGATATGGATCAGAAATTGAGGGTTCTGAAGGTTGAAAAACAAATGTATGAGTTTGAACTTTGCTGTTTGTTGTACTGTTATAGAAAAACAGATAATGCGCATGTGCTTAATTTCTGAAAGCAGCAAATATTAGTAGAGAATTAATAAAAAGTTTTGGAAACCTGTTTAATGAAACAGGTTACCTCTTAAGGAGGGGTTGTATGTGACACGGTGGAATAGAACCCTGTCCCTGTTGTTATTGAAAGAGTTTGAATGCAAGGGTCTTTTATATTCATTCCTTTTCTGTCTCTTGTCTGTCTGGTTTCGCAATCAAATTTTCTTGTCAGACCTAGGACTTGATCAGCCCGACAGTCTCACAGTTCTTTGCCTCTCACTGTCTCTCAGTCCTCTCTTGCTGTTTGTTTTTTCCTACCTTGCATATCTGCTGATATAAAAATATATATGCAGATCATTATGTGGAAATGTAACTAATATTGGGATCCCTTTGTTTAGAAAGTATATAGAGTTACTGTTGAAATGTATATAATTATAGTTTGAGATGATTGCAAAAAGCTATTGTAAACTCAAGAGGTTACCTGAGTGCAAGTGTTAAACCTTTTGCAGAAGAGCTGTGGAAAAGGGGCCTCATTTCTGGGACATTGTGTTCTAGCTGTACATGCCTGATACTTACAAGAACAGGATGCTTGTTAAGAGTAGGGGTTGGAAGGACTTATAAGAGAGCTGAACTGCAACTGCTGGAGAGAAGAAAAGACACACAGAGATTGAAGGAAAACTCTGATGGATGTGCTGTATTTTATTTTGCCTTTGTAAATAGTTACACTGAACAAGTTTTTTTTTATGTTACTGCTAGTGTAAATAAATATTTTTGGTGCATTCTAGAACTGTTCCTGGTTTTTCTATGCTTCCTGACCTGTGCCTTGATGACACATGGCACTATGTCATAATTCTATGTTGCAGGACCTAGCACAACAGCCATTTAGTTTCTCCCCCCACACAACTGACTAATACCTTTGGACCTGCTTCAGGTCCAGCACACAAGCATATGATTTCTGTCTGCCAGTTTTATTTTGGTGGTGCAATGGCCACCCTTACCCACACCCTGGAGTCACAAGTGCATTATGTCCAATGGGCTCCCTACCTTAGCTCTGACCCCCTGTACTGTTTCTTGACATACTTATCCTTCTTCAACCTCCATCCCTTGCTGGCACTAATGTTACTGGTTGCTTGCCTGTGCCACCTTACAGAACCGCTTCAAACAGTTCTTCAGCCTGGGAAGTGCTGTGGTGAGTGACTGGACTTTAAGAGGGTGGGCATGCATCTATGCATATTAAAGTCCTCAATTTCATGTCATGCCCCCCCACCCCTTTCCCTGCATGGTTGCATAACTCAGTGCCAGGAAAGGCGTGTGACCCATTGTGTATTGCACATGTAACACAGCACCCACATTTTGTTACAACACCCTACCTTTTCAGGGCAGGGACACCACCAAAAACCAGTGTCCCATACATGGTATGCAATTTGCTCTTGGCAGAATTAAACAAATGGTACCACCCCTAGTGTTGGAGTATATATAAGGCTCACTGTCTAGAGGACGGGGGGTGAGGGTGCTTACAAAAACATTTTTATTCACTCCAGGTCTGAGGAGAGGATGCCCAGCATATGCTAGACCTAACTTCTGAGGGGGCCCAATAACACTTGACATCAGAAGCAATTATTTGAATGTCCACAACTGTAACTGGGATTGTGCAGTATGGCTTTATTCACAGATGTTACTCAAAGCAAAGGTGGTCCTCAAAGGTGTTTCATTGCAAACACAGGTACTTTTCTTTTTGCAGAACAACAAACAGGGCTAGGCAGAACTGCTTTCCACACAGACCATTTTCCAGAAACCCTGTTTTTTTCCCTTCCCCTGAGGGATCTCTACAGTCTCTCTCTCTCTCTCTCTGTCTCTTAAGTGCATTCTTGTGGGATATGCCATACACTTTACATTTCCAAAACACATTTTCATTTCTCCAAGGTGTATACCTGTGGGATGTTCCACACACTTAATAATCCTCCTGGCGCTAACTTTTGCCCAGGGAAATCTGGTGCCCATCCACGAATGAGTTAGCCCTGCTTGAAACTCCAGATGGGGTCCACCCACCCTTTGCCCTAACCAGCCTCTGCCATTCCTTCAGGGTTACACAAAATGAGCCTCCAATCCCCAATGAATTGGTAAAGACTCCCATATTCATAGGTTCAGGCTCAGCACATTTGTAGTGAGCAAAAATGGGTCATGACCGATGTATTTTAGCCTACTCTGCGACATACACCTCAGACAACTCCCTACTTTAAAATTCACATTCAGCACATTTGTAGTGAAAGGGGTCCTGGCCAGTCTGATCTAGCCTACTCTGGGCACACACACCTCAGACAACTCCCTAAGAGAACAGTCTATTTGTCTGCACTCACAGGTTTGTTGCTTCTTCCTCACAGACATGGAAAGAACAAAATGGCGCCTCTTTCCTTTCTGGTAACTTGCTAGATCCTCATAAATTTCCCTCCCTTTGGATGGCTAATACTCTTCAGCACTTCAGTGGATTGCCCCTTGGTTTCACAAAATGCAGTCCCTCTCACTCTCCTTGGAATGAAACTAAGGAGTCCTACAGGCAAACAGTCTCCACCACTTCACTGGCAAGCTGAGGATTTAACTTCACTAGGTTGAGAAATGACCCTTTTCAGAGCCCTACTGGCAGACCTCCAGCCACTCTGGCTGCCACACACAGACTAACTGCTGAACATTCTAAACTCCCCCAAAGCAGCTAACTACAAAAGTGGTTATGTTGCTGCAAGACGTCTAAATGACATAGTCATCCTCTACCCAATCTAGCTGTGTAAACAATGATGTCATTATGTAGAAAGTCCCTAATGAGCTCCCTACCAGCTGTCTTTACTTCCTGCGTAAGGCTAATACTGATTAGATTCTAATAACCCCAGGGGACTGGCTGGTTACACTCACCACCATCCAGACACTCATTCTATCTGCAGCATGTCTATAGTCTGGCACACAGGCCATCCATCCTCTGGGAATCCTTCGGAGGGTGTTGATCAGGACCCCTCCTACCTATGCCAAAACATAGGCAGGTTGCACCAGCGAACAGAGGCCTACTAAAGAGACTTCAGCTCCGACCCTACATCTATCTGTGGATTTTCAGTGGCTCCAAGAGATTTCCTGAAGCATGTCCTAATAGATCAATGCTGAAGGCCTGTACTCAAGTTAGAACATCCTGACTGTCTATCCCCCTAGCCTTCTAGGGAGAACTATCTGACCTATGCTACCTACTGGGTGCCCATACCCAAAACTGTTTCACACTTTTAGACCTGTAGCCCACCTTAGAAATATGCACATGTTGTCACATTTCCTAAATCTAAGAACTATCAACTCTACACCTGCAAAGCAGAAAAATGGTTAACATTGCTACTACACTGTTACACAACCTAGCCACTTTAAAAAAGGAGGACTCCGATGAGCCCTAAAAATCTTCGTCTTGTCTTCCTTTCTTCTTCCAGGAACACCTGCAAAAGAAAACATTGCAAAACACATCCTGCAAACAAAACACAACCTGCAAAAATACACAGTGACTAAACCTCCCACTGGAAATACTACACAATCCCAAAAGTTCTTTATTTAAAAAAAAAAAGCTGGTTTCATCCCGGTGGCACTGAGGGTTGAGGCGCTGGATGCCACACCTCATGCCACACCAGCGACCCAGGTTCGGGACTGAGCCCAGGCTGTTGGGGGCTGGCAGGGGAGAGAGAGGATCGAGCGTCCGGAGGACTGCTCTCCTCTCTGTGGGGAGGGATCCAGGGCTGCTCGATGTCCTGGCGACCCATGGTGGAGATCGGGGGTAATGCAGATATACCAGCCAGAAGAAGGAGTGGGAGTGCAGCAGACATCAGCAGGGAAGCCATGCACAGATGTCATTGCATGCCACACTCCCAAGGGGAACCAGAAAAAAAAAGTAGAAAATCCCCTATCTTGCTTGTGGAGATGAAGGGGATGCCAGAGAAGCAGTCCACATCCCGACTGCTGGCCAGTCATCTGGAGGACTCCAAGGCCAACCCAACACACACCAGGTAGGATTCTCTAATTTCAGACAGGCCATCGCGGGAGGATGGGCCCGCCCCAGGGAGTTAGATCTGCATGGGTGGTCAGGGGAGTCTCTCTACTAACGAGGGTTCAGGCAAGGGAGTAGAGGCTGGGGTCGAGTGCATACCCCGGAAGGATGCCCAGGCTTGAAGAAGTATAAATAGAGTAAAAAAAAAAAAGTGCAAAAGGTATAAAATGAAAGTATTTACAAAACATTTTGGGGAAAGGGAAGCCCTGCAAAGTCTGATGTTCTAGGGAAAATGTCCAAAGTGCCTGAGGGCACTATACACAGAGTCTTTCCTAGGCCGATGCCTGCTGAAACACAGTCCTTGGACAGGCATGAGGCCTGTTAGCACTACAGTCCAGTTCCAGGAGTGTCTCTAAATAAACCAAAGTTTTTTGGGATATCCATATTTGCAGGAAAACAGTCAAATTAAAATGTAAAGAAGTAAAAATACACCTTACCAGATTCTAGGTGAAGGATGGATGTCTGCATCACCTCACTGGACCTGCGGCCTGGTGATCTTCTTCCTCTGGACAGATGAAAACTTCAGATCAGGTCCTTCCACAGCTCATGCTGGACCTGGATGGGAAAATCTTCTCCCTCTGCTGGGCTGATGAGCCTAGATGCTGCTGCAGTCGAGTCTGGATGCTGCTGGAGTCGAACCTGGATGCTGCTGGAGTCGAACCTGGATGCTGCTGAAGTTGAACCTGGATACTGCTGGAGTTGAACCTGGATCACCAGTGGAACTGCACCCTTTTCAGTTGCTGCCACTTCAGTGGCTGGTTGCTGCACTGGCATCACTGTATTCACTTGGCATGCTGGTATGGTTCCTGACTAATGGCACTCTTATGGGTATTACCACTCAGGATGTGGAGCAAGAACTGTTTCTCCATTTGGACAAACCATTCTGACATTGTAAATTGTCTCTTGGCCAGCCTTGTCCACTATTCTTACAGTCTATAAACAGAGTCCTGCCAAGCTTCCAAAACTGTAGTCTCTCATGACATACTTTAATTCAATTGAATTTATTTACTTTTCGATGAAGGTTGGCACAAACTTCCTCCTACAACCAGGAATGCCTGTTTCTCTCAGTCTCTTCCCAAATTATTTTTGGAAAGAATGGATAAGTCTGTCCATATTCAGCCTGAGCCCTACATTTAATCACACATTCTTCTTTTCTGCTTTTTGGCAGTGTTAATCCAGTGGCACCACTTGGGGTGGCCAGACCTGGTTAAGCCAGGTTCGAAAACTCAGTGCAGAGAAAAAGCAGTCCATCTCTGTACTTTGTTGCATGTTGTTAGAGCACTCCTCTGTCTCTAAAGACTCCACAAAAGTCGAGACTAGTGGCAGCTCCTGGTGACCAACAATTGCTTCTCCAACCTCTTTCATTTTCTCTTGTTCCATGAGCTCTGCCCAGGAGCTAACATTTGCTTCAGCTCCCGAAACTGTCCACACTTCACTACACACAGCGGCAGTTGCTTCCCAATGCAGAACTTCATCTACTTCATCCTCTCCCATGAGGCTTGGACTTGGGCCTGCTACCCATGGATCTACAGATTCTGCAGTGTCTACCTCCACCTTTTCTGGCATGGAAAACATCATTTCTCTCTACCCTTGCAAGGTATCTTCAAAGACTTGCTCAAAAAATTCTCTGACAAATTCAGCGGAATCTCGCTAGTAGCACCCGGACTTTTGCTGCTCTGAACTAACAGGGTCCCCTGCCAGTATCTACACAGGGGCTCAGCAGATGGTTTTGGCTTTTGCATTTACTGTGCCACCCACTGCACACATCCCATACTGCCTTCTGCAATCCTTACAGTGTGGGACTAACAGAACGTCCCTTCCTGGCTTTAAACAGATGATGCACACATTTACTGGGAAATATGATAGGGCTACAGCAGTGGGTGTTGCTTCACAGTTATATAGCTTCTCAAAATAGCTTAGTTTCTTTCTCTTGATGTGAAATCCACACCCTAGCATGGAGAGGGTATCTGGGTGTATTGGATGCCATTTTCTGCAACCAAACGTACAAGTCCCACGTTACCATTTTGCACTTAGCTGGATTTGACTTTGAACACACTGCACAAATTAATTTACTTTTGCTTTGCAGTGTAGCACAGTGAGTTAAGGCTCTAAGCTTCAGATCTGGAGACCTGGGTTTGAATCTCACAGCCACCTAGGTGCATACTGTGTGATCCTGAGCAAGTCACTTAACTGCCTTGTGCTCCCAGCTCGCATCTGGAAACAAGCTTCGGCTTAGTGTGCTACTCCTGGTTAAACAATGTTCCCTATGTTACTGAAACATGCTGCCTGACTCACATTTTTTTTAACAGCTGTTGCACATGTATAAAGCACTTTGCTTATCGTGGCGCCTGCTGCTTTGTTTACCTTGCTGACTACGCCCCATAATGGCTGCTGTAACTTTTTCTGCTTCACACACACATTGTACTTGCTGGAAACACTCTCCAACCTTGCATTTTACTGTTTTACACTGTGCACAATAACAGTCTCACTTTTTGATTAGATTTCAGCACATTTAATACATTTTTTGCAACTTGTGTGGACTTTCGGTCAGTACTGCCCTGGAATTTGCTACCAACACAGTCACTTCACTCAGTCCATCTCTTGAATCCTACTCTCTCTCTTTTCTCAAACTTTACTGCATTTACTTGAATTTTTAGCACTGCACATAGTTCAGTTGTACTTTGGTTTTGTACTCACTCAGACAGTAACTGGTTCCCTCCGTGGATGGTATATGGCCTGCTGCCAGTGTGGATGGGCCTTTACGGTGGATCAGGCTGGCAGACCCGCAGGTTGGTTGCAAACTCACTGCGATCACTACTCAGGTGGTTGGAAGATGGGTTGAGCCTGATTTTACGCTGTAGAGTCCAGAAAGTAAGGTTTTTTGAACACTCTTTCCCTTTCAATGATTTCTCCTCCTGTCCTGCTGCTGTGCTGCTTGCATGTTGCTCACTCTTCTCTTCGAACACTCCTCTGGCACAGAGACTCAGGGCAAAGGGTGGTGTTTGGCATACTGGACCAATCATACAAAGCCATGCAAATGAGCTCTCTCTCTCTCTCAAATGCACTCCTTCATGAGGATCATCGAGCAGGGCAAATTTAAAATGCAAACTGTCACTTTTTTCCCTCAGCTGGCAATTTCAGTGGGGCAAAGGGCTTTTAGGCATTTCAATATTGTTATCAGCACATTTTCTTTAGCGACTCCCCCGATCTGCATTGTAAGCACTTGCAACTTTCTGGGCACTTAGAAAATACTGTGTTTTAAAATCTACAACACTTTTTGGCCTGAAAATTGCAACTCTTAGCAGTTCTTTAAACACTTTAACTGGCAGGACAAGGGCATATTGCTCGATTCAGCAGTTCATTTTAAAGCACAGTTGAAACACATGAACAGCACATTTTTTCACTTTCTCTCACAGGACCACAGGCAGCAATTACCTTTTTTGGATGGCATTTTTCTTGGCATAGACTTCACAGTTCTGGCAATGCTTTCTGTTCTGGTGCACCGCTAACAGACAGAAAGATCCTAGACATACCCTCAGCATTTATCCTCTCACCGAAAATCCTTGGATGAGCCCCAATTTTTTGTAACACAGCCTCTACGTTTTGTTATAACACCCTACCTTTTCAAGGTAGGGACCCCCGAAAAAACAGTGCCCAATACATAGCATGCAATTTGCTCTTGGCAGAATTAAACAAATGGTACCTCCCCTAGCATTGGTGTGTATACCAGGCTCACTATCTAGAGGATAGGGAGTGGGAGTGCTTATAAAAACATTTCTATTTACTCCAGGTCTGAGGAGAGGATACCCGGCATATGCTAGACCTAACTTCTGAGGGGGGCCCAAAAACACTTGACACCAGAAGAAATAATTTGAATGTCCACAGCTGTAACTGGGATTGTGTAGTATTCACAGATATTACTCAAAGCAAAGGTGGTCCCCCAAAGGCTTGTCATTGCAAACACAGGTGCTTTTCTTTTTGCAGAACAATGAACAGGGGTAGGCAGAACTGTTTTCCACACAGACCATTTTCCAGAAACTCTGTTTTTTCCCTTCCCCATAGGGATCTCTACAGTCTCTCTAAGTGCATTCCTGTGGGATGTGCCATGCACTTTACATTTCCAAAACACATTTTCATTTCTTCAAAATGTATACCTGTGGGATATGCCACACACTTACAGATCCTCCTGGCACTAACCTTTGCCCAGGGAAACCTGGTGCCCATCCATGAACGAGTTAGCCCTGCTTGAAACTCCAGATGGGGGTCCACCCACCCTTTGCCCCAACCAGCCTCTGCCATTCCTTCAGGGTTACACCAAATGAGCCTCCAATCCCCAATGAATTGCTAAAGACCCCCATCTTCATACGTTCAGGCTCAGCACATCTGTGGTGAGTAAAAAGTGTTCCTGACTGATGTATTCTAGCCTAGTCTGGGCACATACACCTCTGACAACTCCCTACTTTAAAATTCACATTCAGCACATTTGTGGTGAAAGGGGTCCTGACCAGTGTGAGCTAGCCTACTCTGGGCACACACACCTCAGACAACTCCTTAAGAGAACAGTCTGTTGCCTTTGTACTCATAGAATTGTTGCTCCTTCCTCACAGACATGGAAAGAACAAAAAGGCACCTCTTTCCTCTCGGGTAGTTTGTCAGATCATCACAAATGTTCCTCCCTTTGGGCAGCTGACACCCTTCAGCAGATTGCCCCTTGGATCCACAAACTGAAGTCCCTTTCACTCTCCCTGGGATGAAACTAAGGAGTACTGGCAAGCTGAGGATTTAACTTCATTAGGGTGAGAAATGACCAGGGCTCCCTTGTCAGAGCCCCACTGGCAGACCTCCTGCCACTCAGGCTGCCACACACAGACTAACTTCTGAACGTTCTAAACTCCCCCAAAGAAGCTGACTCCAAAAGTGGTTATGCTGCTGCCAGAGTTCTAAATCACATAATCATCCTCTACCCAGTCTAGCTGTGTAAACAATGGCATCATTTTTAAGAAAGCCCCCAATGAACTCCCTACCAGTTATTTTTACTTCCTGTCTAAGGCTAACACTGATGGAATTCTAGTAACCCCAGAGGACTGGCTGGTTACATACATAACAGGTCGCAATGTGTGGCAGTGTCACAAACTGCTCTAAAAATAGCAACTGTGTGGGCCCCAGGATTCATCACCCCATTCAGTAGCCTGACATAAACTCAATATCCCATAATACAAAATCATTTCAGAGACTGTACAAATTGACTGCTGTCTAAAGGAATGATATTTCAATTCTTGCCTTCCTAACCTACCATGACAATGTTGATTAAATAACGGCTAAATGGTTTGCCAACCTGCCATGTATAAAAGAGAAATAGCATTGCTTCAGAACCCCACCAATCTGACATAAAAAGGAAAAAAAAATGTAAAAATGTGAATGCTACCATCAATCATCGTGCAAAGCAAGACAGCCTTCTAGTATTCCAATTAATTACTCTGGAAAAGCACCCTGGCACCGTCTAACCTGTTGTCATCTTCTCAAGGTCAGATTCCTGGTCCTATTGCCAAGGCAACCTTGCAGTATCCCTGCACTTAAATGGCATGCACATTTTATTTTTAACCATTCCTTTAGTCGCTGGTCCAGCTTCTGCCTGGCAGTCTCTTTCTCCCTGTTCCCTCTTCATTGCCTAAGTCCTCTTTCTTCCTTTCCCCAACCAGTTCTGGTATTGTATTTGCTTTCGTCCATGCCCTGCCCTCTCTTTATTCTTCTCCTCCTAGAAGATCATGCATCAGAACTTGCACTGTGCATGCCTATTCCATAACCGCTGTCCCTTCTCTTTTCATCCTACCCACCTCCCTTTCCCCCATCCTTCCCCTACCCCTAGTGTGACCTCTGAGTTGTCCTTGTGGTTCCAGATGGCTCAACATTTGCCTCATGTCCCATACATATGCATCATAATTGTAGAATTCATCTGCAACACTATTTGTTTGCACACCTTGTTTGACTGTACAGTACAAGTCACATCAAACTGTTCCATCAACTCACTGGTGTAGCATTTTTTGGTGTGATGGTACTACATTGGCAGCTCAAACTGTTGAAGCTTTTAACTGTTTTCCAACTATCCTTCACTACCTATTCAGCTCACTTGTACCTGTTTAGTGAAATGGCAGTAGCCGTTTTGCACAGTTTATGCAATGCATTTTCATGCCATTGTTTATAAATATCACATTTCTTAAGAGCATTGTTTATAAATATCACATCATTCCTTAAGAGTTGTTAGTCTGCCTTCTGAAATGAAACTCATTAGCACTAATAAAGCTTATAATGCATAACAGCTAGTTGCAAACCAGTACTAACCTTTTACTAATTTGTTGAATTAAAGACTGCACACAGTAGGAAACTCATTGAACAATGCTACACCAGCGAGTTGAGGGAACAGTTTAATGTGACTTGTACTGTACAATATTGTGGTTTTTGAACCTGCATTACTTAGCTCTATTACTGCCCACACTCTTGCTATTCGTGCTAGTGTACTGTAATTGTGTATTATCTTGTTTTTCTTGCATCACTATTTGTTGCACATTCTGCTTGATTGTATATATTGTTGCACTCAACCTGCATTACTTCTTTTTATTGCTGGTCATGCCCATGCTGTATATATGTTTATATTAGTGTTCTGTAACTGTTGTGTATTATCCGGTATTTTGTATTTGTTTCATTCAGGTCCACCTTGAAAATGAGATTTGCTCAACAGTGTCTGCCTGATTAAATAAAGATTTTGATCGATTGATTGATTTCTTCGATGCACATGGTAGAGCTAAGCACAGCCTAATGCAATGCTGACCACTGGCATGCAGTTACTGTGGGGCCCTCCACTCTGTGAGGGTGTCAGACAGTGTTCTTAAGTAGGTTTTGGTGGGATCACAGGACAACTAATAAGCTCTTGAGCATCAGATAATGTTTAACTTCATATCACAACTCATCGTCCACACAAAGTTCAAGCAGTAGTGGTATTTACTGACATTTAGGCACTCTCGGAGGGCAATTAGGTATGCAATAAGACATGCCAAGATGTGTAATTATGGGGAATAATTGTAAGGCTCAAAGGTGTTGTTAGGCATGAGGCGCTTGTTCCATCACCCAAGAGCAAAGTGCAATTATTCCCCCATCATTACACATCCCCGAAGTGTCTCATCACACTTACAACAAGGTGAGAAAATATCTAATTTTGATCCCAAAAATATAATACACTGCATTAATGCAAGTAAAACAGTAAATTTATTACAAGAGTGGTGACCTAGAACCAGAGAGGCTTAATAGTTTTGGCAGTGAATTTCTTCTTAACTCTCTCACTGTCAATTGTACATTCCCCATAAACAACCCTTCTGTCCACCTGGGATCAAATCTGGGTGCTGGACTTTTCTGCAGTTCTGTTTTGTTTGGTTTTTACTTTGGAAGGTTCCATTAGCGGGTCTTCTAACGTTGTTCTCGGTAGCTGTTATAGTGCCCTAGAAGCTGTCTCTTGGATCCTAGCTTCTGTCCTACATCTATATATTCATGGGAGGGTCCTCACCTTTCTTAGTGCTCTAGCTACTAAGGTGCACTTTTCCATTTACTGGTCCCTATGCAAAGGCAATGAAACTCCTGGTGCACCAGACGTCTTTCTCAGACTCTCAATCACCTTGACTCTCTTCTAGCCCTTACCTGCTACTTAGTCCCCTTGGTTATACTTTCTAGCTCATACCTGTTGTTAGCTGACAGATTTCAGCATACTATGGGTGCTTTTCAGTACAATACTCACTGCATATTTCTACCCTTCCCCCCACCATTACAGATGCAGCTTATAGGTCTATCTCCCTTTCAGCTCTGTTGCATTTCAGTAGGAGTCTCTGTTCTCTGCTATGCCATTCTGCACTACTAAATGCTTCTCTGCTCTGTACAGAGGTCCTTTGGAGGCCAGGACCTCTAAGGCTTACCTGTGCCACTCCAGACCTGGAGCCCTGCTACCACTTCCAGGCCTCTCAGCTTACCAGGACCGCAGTTTTCCACAGGCTTGAGACCCCCAGCTTGAAGGCTATGAACTGCTTCTACTGCTCTGATTTACTTCTGATTCCTCGAGTAGGACAAGACTGAACGTAGCTCACTGGACTCCTCAGACTGGACTACTGGGTCATTCTGTGCCATCTTCTATATCCCTTCTATACTCCTCCATTTTTGGTACTTGTTCGTGACTAGCTGACAATTTCATTCTGATTAAGGTATGACCTCAGAATCAATATTACAGTTAGAATCTGAATTTATGATTCTGCATCCAGCTACATACTACAACTCCCACCCCCACCTGGCTACTACGATGTAGCAAGGTTATAGTGCCACCCTGAGGCAGAGCTGTTCCCCAACACTACCACACACCAGAAATCACAAAGAGAGTCTCTTTCTCTAACTCTCCTAATGGTCATTCTCACTCCACCTTCCCCTTCACTGTATTTTGCAATAATGAAAAACATCAAGGTCTGTGGATCTGCTGCCACCTACAAGCATTCTTGTTACCCAGTAGTAGCTTGGGGTCACGGGGACATGGCATTGGGGTATGTGTACTTTGAAGTCTTGTGTGTTGGGTTTGGGAATTTGGCATTTCTCATGCTTCTGGCTCCTTGCCCAATGCCAAGGAACTGGTAAGTTTTTAAAAAGTTGAATGGTGGGGACTGAGCTGGTCTGTTATGCTTCAACTTATGGATCATAGTTCAGTTGGGGGACGACTTTTAAAGAAGAATTGGGTTGGGGCTAAGGATAGGTAGTTATTTAAAAACTGGTGTTAGGTCCTGGCTCAGTACTAGTTTCTGACAAAATTTTTAGGTGCCTGCAAGTGTAAGTTTGTAAGTGTATTTGTGGTCATGTGTGCTTTTTTGCATTTTGTTAAGTTTAAGGTTACATTCAGTCTGAGTGATTTGACTGCATGATGTCAGTGAATGGGCTTTTAGATATTTGCATTGTGTTTCAGACCTACACAAGCCTGGGTTCGATCCCCAGTGCAGAATATTGTTTCTCACTACAGTTTATCTAGCATCAGAGAAATTGTTAGATGTTATTACTGATGTCAGTGATAGAGATTCAGCAAGGTTTGAAGCAAACTTTAAAATATTGAATTGTTACCTGTTTGTTGCTGTCAACTCAGTTAGTTATTCAGCCTAATTAGATCTTACTTTGAGGGGGCTCTTGCTGCAGGCAGCACTGGTAGGAATAAACCGTCCAGGCAGTAGGATCACACAGAAAACTTCTAGCTAGCAGTCTACAGTGGGGACCGCCCCCAATGTCGGCATGCTGATGTCTGCCTATGGTAAGTCCCCTAGCTCCACCCCATTTCTTTTTCTGCCATCAACCCATGCACATCAGACCTTCATGGATGCTTGCTTCAGTCAGCTGCCATTTTGCTCGCACTTTGCCAGTGATTTTGTTCTTTTTCATTATAAATTACATTGTTTTTCAGTGTTTCTTTAGTTTTGTACATGTCTTCTTCTCCAGCATTGTCTTTCAACCATCGTACAAAGTGTGCTTACAGCAAGCAACTTCCCTCCAAGGATGGCCACTCTTCTTACCTGCTCTTCTTAGGCCCTGACCATGTCACTGAAGCCTGCCAGCACTGCCAGGACTTCAATCAGGCCACACGGAGATGCCATTTGAAGACCCTCCAGGGTTTCTTGCTACACCAGAAGTTAGCCACGATGTAGAATGAGCTTCAGGGCAAAAGTTTCTCTTCTTCCCTGGTCTCTGGGGCTTCAACTTCTTCCCCTGCTCAGAAGGAGAAAAAGTCCACTGGGAAGCATAAGCACCGGGACAAACATAGGGACCATCCCTGGTCAGCTTCCTACTCTCAGTACCCACATAATTCAATGACTGCCTCTGTGTTTTTCTCCCACAGGAGGCTGCCCCTTTCTCCTTTGGCAGCCCTCACTCCTTTGGGGCTGCCAGTTTCTCAGCCACCTTCCCTTATTTCAGTCTCAGATGGCAGCTCCTCGGGGCAATGCACTTCATCCAATGCCTCCCAGCCCCTGATGCTTTGGCCTTTACATCCAGTGGGCTCTCAGACATTGCTCCCCCAGGCCTGGCATTGCCCACACCAGTCCCTGACTCCAGGACCGGCGCCTCTTTGCACTTCCCAGAGCAAGCGCTCACCTCCTCCACACTGGCATCACCTCTGCTTCCATCGGGAACTAGCTCCCCTGTACGGATGCCTGCTTCCCCTTCAGGGCCAGAGGCACCTGTCTCACTGGACCAGTGTCAGCCTTCACCCATCTGGTCGATGCCCTCTCTGTCGGCATCTGGCATCACCTCAGCCTCGGTCAGTGCTGGCTGGCCCTTTGGGCAACCCCCAGCTGATGCCTGAGGGACTTACACCCAGATTCCCGATATCTTAGGGACCAATGCCAGGGAACCCGATGCCTCAAGAGCCATAGTCTGGTTACCCAGCACCATATGGACCAGCGCCAGGGTACCCAATGTCCCAAGGACTGACACCAGGTTACCCGATGCCTGGGTACCCGGCACTGCCGTCCCAATATTTTTACCCACCTTATAATCCACCACCAGTGGACTATAATGCACTTTTCTCAGCCTGGTGGGCTTTCATGAAAGACAAAGGTACCCCAGGAGGCCCCCACTTCCACTCCTCTGGACCCTTCTCCTTGGAACTCTGGATGGGTGGGTCCTAGCCACACCCAGTCTCCAGAACCCTCTCTGGGTTGAATGGACCAACACAAGGAGAAATGTCACCCACCAACGCTGGTCCCAGAAAGTCACCCATCTGGCAAGGATTCCTCCTCTTTGAAGGACTCTAGGGTGCCTTCTGATGAGCCTGAAACCCCCAAGGAAACTCCTAGGCCCCCCTATGATGACTCTACATTTATGGATGTCATGAGGCATATTCAGTCCTTGATGAGGTAGGAGACAGAAGAATTAGACCCCGAACATCGCTGTCTGGTGGTCTATCTCTGCAGAAAGGAGACTGTTCCACTAGTGGTGCCACCGCTCATCGAGTCATATGAGGAAGTCACCAAGGCCACCTGGACCCCTCCCTCCTCCACTCTGGCCTTAGCTAAGGCTGACCACCTTTATCATGCCCCCATTGGCAAGCCCTATTTGGGTGAGCAATCAGAGGCAGATTTGGTAGTCATGAATGCGGCTCATGACTGCATCAAGAAGCCTAGGCACCTCAGCACCCACCCTCCTAATAAGAAGTCTTGTCAGGTCAACCAGTTTGGCAAACAGGTATATGCTTTGGCCACTCTTGCCATTCAAACTCAGAATTACCTGGTCAATATGGTTCAGTATCAAAATGCCTTATGGGACAAGGCCTTGGACCTCTTGCAGGCCCTTCCCAAGGACCCTACGAAGACCTGGGGCTCAGACATGGGCAACCATGTTCTTAGGGCTGCTTATGATAAAGTGGATGTAGCCAGGTGAGCAGCAGCAACCAGAGTCTGCATTTGCCATCACTCCAGGCTCCGGGTATCAGGTTTTGCTCCCAATGTGCAGGTGGACATTCTGGATGCCCCCTTTCAGGGCTCTGTCCTTTTTTAGCAGAGATGATCAGGACATTATTTCTCACCTACAAGAATCGGGCAAAGCCTTGAGATTGGTGTAATCTATATACCATTTTCAGCCCAGGTCCAGCCAATGCCAGTCCTTTCATCGGACGCCTAGACAGCAGCCAAAGGGCCAACAGCCCAGAGATGCCTTCAAATGCAAGATGTCCACATAACCTGCTGGAGCTTCCACTCCTAGGGCACCTAGAGCATCTCCAGCCTCCATGACCACCCCCGGTACCATCACTTTGCCGGACCCCTCTCCTTGGGCAGAGGCCTTGTAGTGGTGGATCGCTTTTCCCTCTACCTAGACGGGTGGTGCACAGTAACTTCAGATTAATGGATACTTTAGATTGTGGAAAGGGGCACATCCTGGAATTTCTAGAGGTCTCTCCAGACAGTCCTCCCCTGCAGTCCCATTACCCTCAGGCCCATGTCATCCTCATCCTGGAGGAAATTCAGACACTACTGCCCAAAAAGGCCATAGAGTCCATCCTCCCAGAACAGAGGGGGAAGGGGTTCTTCTCCCACTTCTTTCTAGTCCCCAGGAAGACAGGGGACCTGAGACCAATTCTGAATCTCAGCTGCTTGAATCTATACATAGAGTACAAGCGTTTCAGGATGGTCACCCTCCAAGGGTTGCTTCTCCTCCTTCACCAGGGGGATTGGCTTTGTTCGCTGGACATGCAGGATGCCTATTTCCATATCCTGGTTTTCCCACCCCACTGTCAGTTCCTCCATTTCTGTTTTCAGGGGGACCATTTCCAGTTCTGGGCCCTCCCCTTTGGCCTTTCTTTGGCTCTCTGGGTCTTTACCAAGTGCCCAGCAGTGGTGGCTGTGGCCCTGCAGAGACATGGGCATTATGTCTTCCCTTACTTGGATGACTGGCTGTTGACAGCCCCCTCTAGGACTCAGTTAATCCGGACCCTGGACGCCACCCTGTGGTTGTTTTAGACTCTGGGGATTACCCTGAACCTCCCCAAGTCTTGTCTCCTGCTGAGCCAGTGCCTCCAGTATATAGGGGCAGTCCTAGACTCATCACTGGGCAAAGCCTTCCTGCTTCAGGACAGAGCAGAACATTTGATAGTGCAGGCCCAGCTGGTTTCCTCTGCCCGGCAGGTTTCGGCCAGATCTTTCCTGTGGCTCCTCAGGCACATGGTGACATTTATAGCAATGGTCCCCTTAGCCCCGCCTGCACATGAGAATGCCTCAGTGGACTCTTCAAGTCCATTGGAAGCAACATACTGATGACCAAGATCAGCAGGTTTTGGTCTCCAGTCTGGTGAGGCATGCCCTGGCATGGTGGCAGAACCCCTCCAATCTCCTCATGAGGGTTCTTTTCTGGGCAGAATCACCACAACAGATTTTTATGATGGATGCCTCAGTCCTGGGCTGGGGTGCCCACATGGCTCATCATCACACTCAGATGATATGGTCAGAGTGCAAACAGCATTTCCACATCAGTGTTCTGGAGATGAGGGCTGTCCTTTACACTATGCAGGCCTTCTGGACTCACCTTGCTCCAGGCCCCTCTCTTGATACAGACAACATGTCTGTAGTCTACTAAATCAACAATTTGGGGGGCTCATTCTTACCCCCTTTGCAGGGAGGCCATGAGAGTCTGGTACTGGGCTGTTCAGGAAACCTGGAACTAGCCACTGTACATGTTCCAAGAGTCCAAAAAGTCCTGGCCAACAGTCTAAGCAGGTCCAGGGCAATAAGGGGCAGTTAGGGCAAAGATAGGAGAAGGAAGATGATGGGTGTGGTGCTTTGCAGCGGATGTGGGGCAGCAGTATTCAGAAAGACCTTCTGGACACTGCGGTGCTGCCATACCTGCAAGCACCTCTCTGTGTTGAGGGAGGAGGTAGCTGGACTCCGAGCAGAGTTTGCAAGGATACAGGTGACCTTTTCCCCCATACAGAGACCACCATTTCCTCCACTGCTCCCTAAGAGGTTGCCAAGAAAGAGGGAAGGATGGACTACAGTGGGCTTGGGGAGGGTGAGGGAGGCAGCATGGAGGCACATCCCCAGCCGGTGGCACTTCACAACTCATATGCCATCCTGGCAAAGCATAGAGATTGTGCAGCATCTCCAGAAGTGAACACCATGGTGGTTGATGGGGTCATCCAGGATGGAACCCCAAGGCCAGATGCAAGGAGAACACACAAGAGGAGAAAGCAAATCCTGGTTGGGGACTCCACTGTACGTGGATTGTGCTGGGGTCAGGTAGCAATGGTGAGAGGGAGGTAATGTGCCTACCTGGAGGCACAGTTCAGAAGGAGGGCAAGTGTATCCTTAGGATTGCAAGGGTGGTAGCAAGGAGGGGGGAGCTGGATGTCATTATTCACTTGGGGACTAATGACCTGTCTATAGAGGGGATAGATGTAGGAAGAGTATAGGAAGAGTTCAGGTAGCTGGGGAGGAGCCTTGGGCAAGTAGCACACTCTGTCACCTTCTCGGGATGCTACCTGTCCACAGCAAGGGGGAAGAGAGAGACATCTGCATCACTGAATTCAGCAAATGGCTGAAGAAATGGTGCAGAGAGGAAGGGGTATGACTTCATTGGGGACTGGAACCTCACCTGGAGGGATGAAGGACTGAATTCTCCAGATGACCTGCAGCTATCCAGGGGAGGCAAAAGTATCCTCTCTGAGAAGTTTAAGTGCATCGTTAGTGATCATTTAAACTTGCCAAGAGGGGAGGCATAGACAGTCATGGGGATTATCATAGCCCCTCACAGGGCATAACTGAAAGCAGTAAGGACCCAATAACTACCATAGTATCTAACTGTAAAACTACCATGGTTACAATTGGGGAGAGAACATAAGGTATATCACTAATGCAGAGCCGGGCAAAGACCAATAAACAAGGAACATTAAGGGGGTACACAGAGTGCAATGTCATGTGCACAAATGCTCGCAGTCTGGGAAACAAAATCCCAGACCTAACAGCAGTGATGGCAGACACAAACCTGGACATTGTGGCGATTACGGAGACATGGTATGCAGGGAACCATGAATGGGATGCAGCAATACCAGGGTATACACTTTTTAGAAAGGATAGGGAGGGAAAGAGGGGAGATGGGGTTGCTATGTATGTAAAGGAAGGGATTAAAGCTGCGAAAGCTCAGGGATCCAGGGAAGAAGCAGAAGCATTGTGGGTCACTCTGGAGTCAGGGAACAAAACAACCATCCGTGCCAGAGTAGTTTACAGGCCTCCCATGCAGGGGGAGGATATAGATCTAGTATTAGTGGAAGCCATCCATAATATAGCAGCCAAAAGGGAAGTACTACTAATGGGTGACTGCAACATGTTGGATGAAGATTGTAATACCCAGACTGCAAGTACATCAAGGAGCAGGGAACTCATGTCTGCCATGTATGGGGCAAACCTAAGGCAGCTTGTGGTTGAGCCCACCAGGGACAGGGCTGTACTGGACTTAGTGCTGACAAACAGGGACAGAATCATGGATGTTGACGTAGGCAGTCCCCTTGGTACCAGTAACCACAGAACTGCTGGTTTAAAGTCAACACGCTGGCAGAAGAAAGCCATTCAAAGATTAAGATCCCAGATTTCCAGAAGGCCAACTTCATGGAGATGGGGGAACAGCTCAAAATTGCCCTTGAAGCAGAAGATATGGGGGAGGGGTAGAAGAACAGTGGCTTAAGCTCAAGAGATCCATAGCAGGAGTGACAAGTCAGTGTGTCAGATTGCTTGGCAAAAGCAAAAGAAAGAAGCAGCTACTGTGGTTCTCTAAGTCAGCAGCTGAGAAAGTGCGAAAAAAAAGTAAGGCATTCAGGAAATACAAAGAGACGCAGAAAGAAGAAGACGGAGTGAAATATCTGGAGGGGCAGAGAGAACCTGGGAAAGCTGTCAGAGGGGCTAAGGAAAGAATGGAGGAAGGACTAGCAGATGCTATTAAGAAGGGAGGCAAGACCTTCTTCCATTATATTAGCAAGAGGAAGAAGACCAGAAATGGTATTGTTAAGGTAAAGAAGGGAGAGGGTGAGTGGGTGGAGGATGATCATGAAAAAGCTGTGATACTGAACAAGTATTTTTGCTCAGTATTTACCAATGAAGAGGCAAGGAAGGGGCCAAGACTCATGAGGAAAGGTGTACAGAGGGGAGAGGTGGCACCAGCCCTTTTACAGTGGAGAAAGTCTTAGAGGAACTAGGGAAAGTAAAGACAGACAAGGCAATGGGGCCAGATGGAATTCACTCTAGATTGTTGAAGCGACTAAGGGAAGTCCTAGCAGGTCCACTGACAACCCTCTTCAGCCAATCGCTAGAGATGGGAAGGTACCTGGGGACTGGAGAAGTGCAGAGGTGGTCCCCCTGCACAAGACTGGAAGTAGGGAGGAGGCAGGCAATTACAGACCTGTAAGCCTGACCTGAGTGGTGGGGAAGCTGATGGAATCCCTGCTTAAGGAGAGGGTAGTGAAGTTCCTGGAGTCAAACGGTGTAAAAGACTAAAGGCAGCATGGATTCACTGAGGGCAGGTCCTGTCAGACTAATCTTATCAATTTCTTTGACTGGGTGACCAGAGTGGTGGATCAGGGAGGGGTGGTGAATGTGGTCTACCTGGATTTCAGTGAGGCCTTCAACACCGTTCCACATAGAAGGTTGCTTAACAATTGGATCTGGGTGCGGGCTCTAAAGTGGTAAAATGGGTTGGAAACTGACTAAAAGGCAGGACCCAAAGGGTGGTAGTAAATGGCATAAAATCAGAAGAGGGGGAGGTGACCAGTGGGGTTCTACAGGGATCGGTGCTGGGTCCAGTCCTATTCAATGTCTTCATAAGCGACATTGCAGAGGGACTGGAGGGGAAGGTATGCCTGTTCACAGATGACACCAAGATCTGTAACACAGCCGACACATAGGAGGGGCTAGATAAAGTGAGAAATGACCTAAGATTACTTGAGGAATGGTCAAGGGTTTGGCAGTTGGGTTTCAATGCTAAGAAGTGCAAGATAATGCACCTGGGACATAGAAACCCAAGAGAGGAATACAGGATGTGGGGGGCAGGTTCTAGCCACCACAAGTCAGGAGAGAGACCTGGGGGTTATCATATCCGATGACCTGAAGTCAGCCAAACAATGCAAAAAAGCAGTGGGGAAAGTAAACAGAATGCTGGGGTGCATAGGAAGGGGCAAAACCAGTAGGAGTAGTGAAGTGGTGATGCCACTGTATAGATCGCTGGTGAGGCCTCATCTGGAATACTATATCCAGTTCTGGAGACCACATCTCAGAAAGAACATAGACAGAATGGAAGCAGTCCAAAGAAGAGCAACAAAAATGATACATGGACTGCACCGTAAGCCTTATGAGGAAAGGCTCAAGGAACTTAACATCTATTCACTGGAAGAGAGAAAGGAGAGAGGGGATTTGATAGAGGCTTTCAAATATCATAGAGGAATAAACAGGGTATGGGAGGGGAGCATGTTTCAGAGAAGAGTGCACAAGGATAAGGGAACATAACATGAGACTGGAGGGAGGAGGGAGGAGGAGACTTAGGGGAATGCTAGGAAATATTTTTCACAAAGGGTAGTGGATACGTGGAACAGCCTAATGCAGAGCTGGTGGAAGTGAAAACAGTAGAGGGATTCAAAAGTGCATGAGATAAGCATAAAGGCACCCTGCTGTGCTGTACAGCAGCGTGGGGGAAAGGCAGTCCAGATAAGAATAGGGATTGCCAAACCAAGTAGGGAAATGGACAGACTAGGTGGGCTGTATGGTCCTTATCTGCTGACAGATTATATGTTCTAGGGACATGGATATGTTGTTCATCCACACTCATTGGCAGTATCCTTGCCGCTTTAAATCTTGCCGGAAGGTCTTCAAGCTTGCTCCTCCCACCCACCCGGGTGGTATAACTCTCGGCTCCGCCCCATGACGCCAGATCTTCCTTACCGCTTGGAAGCTCAGGTTCCCTCCTTAACGCTCTGCGTTTGCGACTGGTTCCTATTTCTCCGTTTGCGGATTTAAAAATAAAAATTTGCAAAAAGTCTTGATCCCTCGCGGCTGCGATGGACAGATCGACTCCCGGATTTCGGAGATGCCCATGCGGGCAGAAGATGTCTCGGACGGATCCACACTCCACGTGTGTCTACTGCTTAGGCCTTGAGCACGACCCGCGGCTGCCGACCTGTGCTCATCTTTCGGCCCTCGTCCTCGAGGAGCCGGCTGCCCGATTGCAACTGGCCGTCCAAGCGTTCCCTCCGGTGAAGTCCAAGGAGGCCGGTTGGCGGTGTCCGGCGGCCGGGCTCAGCGGATCAGCTCAGCGGATGGTCGCCCTCGAAGAGGCCCGGCGCGGGCGTATCTTCCTCGGCCGCGGCATTTATCCGCTCTCTCTGGGTTCTTCCTACGGCTTCTTTTAAGGAGCTTTGTCTGTCCCTCTCCACTAAAGGAGAAGGGCCTGCGTCTGCTGGACCTTATTCTCGGTCCAAAAGAGGACAAGGGTAAGTCCTCCGTCGGCGCTCTTGGGAGCGGGAAGGTCCTCTCCCGGGCCGTCGTCCGTCGGCTTGATCCGACCGCTCGGCTTGACCACTGGCCTCACGGTGTCCCCGTCAGGTCAGTTGACCGAGACTCTCCCACTGATGAAGTCGAGATTTTTCTCGACCCATTGGACGGGCTGTCGCCTTTAGCAGCCGAGATTCCCTTCTCCCCGGTTCCCCCGGGAGGAGTTGAGGATCCCGTGGGCTCGTCTGTGCCTCCGGTTCCGGAGCCCTCGGATGGACCTTCCGAGCCGAAGGGAGTGCCGGTTCCGGCCGACACCTCCCCGCACCGACCCCGGAAATTCCGGGACTCTCGGTCTCGGTCTCGGACCTCTTCGCGGTCCAGCCGTTCCCACCGTCATAGGCGGTCTCGGTCTCGGCACCGCGGTGAGCGGCGTCGCCGCTCGTCCTCGTCCTCCTCCTCGGATGAGGGGAGGCTTCGGCGTAAATGACGTCGACGGTACGAGGACCTTATGTTGCAACAGCTCCTCCTGGCCGGGAATAAGCCGACTCCGGCGCCTTCCCGGCCATTAAGTAACTGTCACCGGGCGGCCGACACAACCCTCGGACTTGTCCGAGGCCTATACCAGGCCGGTTGTTCGCCAAAACCAGCTGCTCCACCGATTCGGTGGAACCTCCGCCTCACAGCCACCAACTGGGGCTCCGACCAAGGATTCTCGGTCGGCTAAGGGTTTACCCATCGGCTGTCAGTTACCCTCACTCCCGACCGACCTCGGCAGGTGAAGGGTGGCTCAGGCCAGAGGCAGCTTTCGAGGACTCTTCCGAGTCCGAAGATGATTCCTCCTTCTTCTCCAAGCGACTGGACTTGGAGTCTTCAGGAGGTCAGTCAATGGGCGATAGCCCGTCGTCCTTCCTAGGACTGCCTCGGCTCATCTCGGAGTCTACCGGGATGGAGCTCGAACCCGTTCCAAACGGGCCAGGTATCCCTCACGGAGATTCTGGACCGAGGATTCTCCGACGGAGGCCTTTCCGGTGGCCGAGGCCATAGTGGGTCCGGCACTGGAACTTGGCAGCGCCTGCTTCCTGCCCTGCGCCCGGCCAGGATGGCCAGGAAGTATACGGTCCCGGTTCCTTGTCGGTTTTGGAACACCCTCTGCTGAGGGGTTGGTTACCGACAGCGTTTTCCGGTAGCGCCCGACAGCACGAGGATGTGGACAAACCTCCTGACAAGGGGTCCAAGAAATTGGACTA
The DNA here is from genome assembly GCA_016271365.2 of Neoceratodus forsteri. Classification (NCBI taxonomy): domain Eukaryota; kingdom Metazoa; phylum Chordata; order Ceratodontiformes; family Ceratodontidae; genus Neoceratodus; species Neoceratodus forsteri. The sequence continues at coordinate 1,128,622,304 of CM028129.1, read as the reverse complement.
CGTCGGGCGAAAAGTCTACGCTGCGTCCTCTCTCGGCCTTCGTCAGGCCAGTTCGGCCGTCCTCATGGCACATTTTTCTCATGCCCTGTTGGGCTCCCTGGATGAGGTCATCCCTCATCTTCCCGCCGATCTGCAGACTACGGTTAAGCGAGTGCGGGACCAGGGAAGCAGTGGCAAAACAGCAGCTCAGACTGCTTTGGATATAGGGACTCATGTGCCAGATCGGTGGCGGCCGCAGTGGCTGTCGTCGGCGGGCTTGGCTGAGGATATCCACCTTGCCTGGATACCCAGCACAAGTTGGCGGATGTTCCCTTTTGGGACTGACCTCTTCGACCCTGGGGTGGAAGGTCACCTGCAGAGGATCGAGAAGTCCAATGCCACCTGGACTCGGTCTCTTCCGCTCAGAAGGACAAAGGCCGCAAACCACAGCCTAAGCCCTTGCCGTCCTTCAGCCTCTGGCGGCCTGGCCCAGCAACGTCAGGGCCAGCAGGCTCGCCTTGGCATCCCAAACCCAAGCCGGGCTTCCTCTAACAGGAGGCAGGAGGAAAGGGCCCAGGAGGTCCCTCGGCGGTCCCTCCTCCTCAAGCCTGCCCAGTGACGGGCTGAGGGTGTCGCCCATCCCACACCTACTCCCTAGGTCCCCCGGGGACGGCCCGCACTTCCGTTCCACCTGGTCCGCTGTTACACGGACAGGGTGGGTCTTGGAGGTGGTGGGAAGAGGCCTGCCTCTGGAATTCGAGCAGGCACCACCCTTCAGAGCCGTCGCCTCGGGGCTTGGGATCCCCAGCCTCACTGGCGGCTCGTCGAGCCGACATGTCTCCTCCTCCAGAAGGAGGTGGTAAGAGGTGGTGGACCCTCCTTCAGACCCAGGGTTTGTGTCCAGGTACTTCCTGGTTCCGAAAGCGGACGGGGCTGGCGCCCCATTCTCGACCTACACGACCTAAACAAGTTCCTAAGGTCTAGAACCTTCAGGATGGTCACTCTGGCTCAGATAATACCATCCTTGGAGCAGCGTGTGGTTCTGCTCTCTGGACTTGCAGGGCCGTTTTTCCGTCCCTATCCGTCCGTCTCACCAGAGATTCCTTAACTTCGGCGGAAGGATCTCTCTCGAGTTCAAGCCATGCCCTTCGGCTTGTCTCCAGCTCCCAGGGTCTTCACCAAATGCATGGCAGTGGTGACAGCATTCCTGCGGCGCCGAGGGGTCCGGGTGTACCCTTACCTGGACGACTGGCTGATAGCAGCTCCCTCCAGGAAGGAGGCGGAGTGGTCCAGAGATCTGGCCCTCCAGGTCTGCTCTCAACTGGGCCTCCTTATCAACGAGGCCAAGTCGGAACTCGAGCCGGAGCAGGTGATTCTATTCATCGGGGCGCAGCTCGACTCTCTTCGAGCCAGAGCGCGGCTCCCGGCGGACAGGGCCGAGGTTCTTTCCTCCTTTGCCCGATCATTTCTGGTTGGGCAATTGCGCCCTGCCCGGGACTTCCTGCGCCTCCTGGGTCTCATGGCGGCCTGCACCAGCGTGGTCCGTTGGGCCCGCTGGAACATGCGTCCCCTTCAGTGGGACTGGCCAGCCAGTGGTCACAGACCTGCGATCCTTGGACCAGCTTGTTGGCGGTGACACAGGGATGTGGAATGCTCTCCAGTGGTGGACCGTTCAGATCATTTGCAGGAGGGCATCCGTTAGTCCGCCCGAGCCAGGCGGTCTCTCTGTCGACCGATGCCTCTCTGATGGGTTGGGGTGCCCATCTGGGGAACCACCGGGCTCATGGCCTCTGGTCCCGCGGAGTCCGATGCCACATCAACCTGCTGGAGCTCCGGCGGTCCGCCTAGCTCTCACCGCCTTTGCTCCGTTCCTCCGGGGTCAAGTGGTCCGAGTCAGGCGGACAATACCCACGACCATATTACTATCTAAACCGCCAGGGCGGGGCGCTCCATGCTTCTATGCAAGGAGCTCTCGCATTTGGTCACCGTGCGCAGCCTGGAGGCGGATCTCCTAGCCATTCACGTGGCAGGAGCCTCCAACACCCTGGCCGATGCCCTGAGCCGGATAGGGGCTGCATCCCACGAGTGGTCTCTCCTGCCGGAGGTAGTACAGCATCTGTTCTCCCTTTGGGGCACACCTCAGGTGGACCTGTTTGCCTCCATGGAGAACGCGAAGCTGAGTCTGTTCCATGCCCGCCCCCCTCAGCAGGGCTCGCTGCAGGGGGATGCCTTCTCGAGGCAGTGGACCCCGGGCCTCTTTTATGCCTTTCCCCCATTTCCCTTGATCCACAAGGTGCTTCTCAAGGCGAGGAGGGACAAGGCGCAGGTGATTCTGATAGCCCCAGACTGGCCTCGCCAGTTCTGGTACCCAGATCTCCTCAGTCTCAGCTCCAGGACTCCGCGGCAGCTTCCAGCTCGCCCGGACCTGCTCTCAGTCAATCAGGGGAAGGTGTTCCATCCGGACCTTCAATCCTGCACCTAACGGCCTGGTTCCTGAGCGGCTAGAGTTCCAGGCCTTGGGTCTTTCCGGCGAGGTCCTCAATAGTTGAGGCGTCCCGTGAGTCGACCAGAAAATGCTATGCCTTCAAATGGAAAAGGTTTTCCATTTGGTGTCAGAGCAAGGGCTTGGACCCTTCCTCCTGTTCCTTGGCAAGCATCTTGGACTATTTATGGTCCCTTTCTAGTCAAGGCTTAGGTCGGCGACCCTAAGGGTGCACCTGGCAGCCATCTCTGCTTACGGCAGCGGGCCGGGAAGCAGTCGATGGCGCAGGAGAAGGTGGTCTGGCGCTTTTCAAAGGCCTTGATCACATTTCCTCCAGTGCGGAACCCCACCTCCGTGATCTACTGCTGGTACTGGCAAAGCTCATGGCGTTTATCTGAACCTATGCACAGGTGTGCTTCTCCTCACCTGTCGGAAGACCGCCTTCTTGGTGGCTATTACGTCAGCCAGAAGGATGGGAGAGCTCCAGGCGCTTTCCATCGAGTCTCCTTACCTGGTCTTCCACAGGGACAAGGTTGTCCTGCGCCCCCACCCGAAATTCCTTCCGAAGGTGGTGTCGGAGTTTCACCTTAACCAGGTGTTGACTCTGCCGGTGTTCTACCCCAATCACACCTCGGAGGGTGAATATAGGCTCCATACTCTGGACCCTAGAAGGGCGCTCGCTTATTATAAGGAGCGCACGGCTGAAAATTGGGAGAGGTTCTCGCCAGCCGTTTGTCACCACGCTGAAGCCGCATCTGGCAGACCTGCAGCCAAGCGGACGATAAGCAGGTGGGTAACCTCCTGCATAGATCTCTGCTATAAGTTGGCGGGCATGGAGCCTCCCAGAGGATAAGAGCTCATTCTACCCGCCATACTGCTAGCAGTGGCTGCTTCCAGGGACGTCCCTATCCAGGAAATCTGCAGGGCTGCTACCTGGAAGTCAGCAAACACCTTCATTACCCACTACCACATCGACCTTGAGTCACGCCGGGATGCTGGTTTTGGGGCCTCGGTTCTCCAGTCTCTCTTTCCCAAGTAAGTATATGGGGTGTGCGTCTTGCCTCCCTCCTCCCGGAGAACTGCTAGGAGTCTGCCAATGAGTGTGGATGAACAACATATCCATGTCCCTAGAAATACAGGTTACTCACCTGTAACAGGAGTTCTAGGAATGGTATATTGTTCATCCTACTCTCCGACTACTCGGCGACGATAACCTGAGCTTCCAGCGGGCCAGATCTGGCGTCATGGGGCGGAGCCGAAGTTATACCACCGGGTGGGTGGAGGAGCAAGCTTGAAGACCTTCCGGCAAGATTTAAAGCGGCAAGGATACTGCCAATGAGTGTGGATGAACAACATATACCATTCCTAGAACTCCTGTTACAGGTGAGTAACCTGTATTTTCTTTCTATCTATCTACAGTATATGTATAGATGGCTATATAGATATATATCAAAATACAAATAACTAGCCCCCAGCATAGCAGGCAAATTCATGCACCTCAAACACTGTCACAGTCATTCAAATCTCATGTAAAACCTTGGTCTCAAAGATTGAGAACACTACAGTAATAATACTTGGTTTCCTTTACTGTACAGTGACTTACCTATTTTACAGTAATAGAACAGGAGATGGCACAATCAAAACAAAGGTTGAGCACTCTGGGTAGGTCTAAGAATTAGACAGTGCTTCTATGACACTAAACAGGGTTTGTTAAGAAACATGTATTGTGGTACACCCAGATACCGACTTTTATATGCTTTTATTGCTACAAATCCATAGAAATAATTTTGATGTATAGAGTGATCAGCATAAACACAGTGAAAAATCTGTAAAGCTTTAAAATGTACAAAAAAAACAAAGATTCTTACCCCTAAGGAGAGCCACCAACTAACCACAGTATTTCGCTCTCTCTGAGTGTCATCATGAGGTGTGATTATGTGGTCAGCTCCTCCCTTAAACACCCCTCAGCTTTGCAATCAGGAGCAGAGGCCAGCAGTTGGAATGAGCAATATGGTCAAGTGGTTAGAGCCTTGGTTGGGAAAAAGGAGATTGTAGGTTGAACCCCTGCTAGAGTGAAATATTCACTGTGTGACCATGGGTAAGGCACATAACCTCTCACTGCTCAGTGCTCCTGTCCTCCCAGCTGTGGAAATGGGTAGAAGCAGAGGTTTGGGAGTGAACCAGGGTTGCTCGGTGGGCCGGCCAGGTGAAGGAGGGTCGAACGCCTCATAGCAGCTCTCCTTTCTCGAGCACCTGATGGCAGCAATCCTTCCTTGGCGGGGGGCGGGACACCATGGCCCGCTGCAGAGACTGCCACCTGGTGGAGGTCTGAAGGCAGTGTAGTGTAAGTGCACTACAGCCCAAATGGAGAAGATGGCGGAAAAAGATGCAGGGCTGCCCATGGCTGACACCCCCCACAGGCTCTTCCATGACCAACACAGACCACCCATTTATCACAGTTCTTAGCAAGTGGTAGATAACTAGTAAGTCCATGAGAAGGTTAGTGAAGGGGCTGAGGGGGTGCCCTCAGGCAGACCTGGAGGGCAGAAAAATCTACTGATTGAAAAACATAAGGTTATATGTCATTGTTTAAGAGGCTATGATCCCTTTCATTGTAATAGATACCTAGAAGTCACAGTGATACATTTTTAAGTTACCTACCTAAACTTTCTATTCAAAGTATCATTGGATCTCAGCAGGAACAGCTCCTGAACCGGTGTCAAGAACAACAGTTGCAATGGTTTGTCATGTAGCAGGGACAAAATGAAAAATGATAACTTTAGCATTACCGTAGTTACAAGAACAAGCAGAAAATCAATCAGTATCTATATTCTAGTTAAGTATTGATATTACTTGGTTGGCTTGTATTACCTAATGATTTCTATATGCTAAGAAATGTTATTCATGGCCAAAGCAGACATGTGACATCACAGCTTCTGGATCCTTGCAGAGATTTTTTTTTTTATTTTTCAACCAATCTTTTTATCTCCTTACACCAGCTCAGACCTCATTCAGCCAGACCCTTCAGCCTAATCACCCACCTTCCCCAGGACTTAACTCCCAGCCTTTGAACTTCACTACTAGCTGGGGTGCCTGGTCCGTGAAGTTGGGCCTGCGACAGTCTGGCATCATCCAACTGAGTGGTACATGTTTTTGTGTAGGAGTTCTGAAGTACAATGATGTGCATGTGCTTGCATGAGTTAGGCATGCCCATATCTGTTGCGAGTTCCTTCTATGTTAAAACTGAACTCTACTGATACCCAGTCTCTGCTGGGGTTCTGTCAAGCAGCAGAGATGCAAACCCACCCTCTGGTAGGAGAACAGTCCCCAGCATGCTCAGTCCTCCCACCCTGGCCATGACCTCGGCGACCTAGGTCCATTCCAAACCCTTGTCGTTGGCATAGCGAGCGATAATGCTATGGGGTCAGCTATCCTGCAAAGTTTAAAATCATACTTGAAAGTATTTTCATTTAAGAAAGTCTTTTTCTAGTATGTTACCTGTGTTGCCTAACATAGCATTTTTTCATGCAGTGCATTTATCCAGAGTAGTCCAGTTGAGGTTAGACATTTTGTTTTCAAAGGGTTCCTGTTTCTACTCAACGGGTAGACTGAAACACTGGGAGACTGAGTGACTTGCTCCAAGTCATACAGCAGACTGTTATCTATTTGGGCTGGCATGATCTCGATTCATGGTGTTCCACTTAATGATGCCACGTAGTGCACCTGCACCTTACACACTGGCAGTATGCACTTTTCCAGGACCCCACCCTGTGCCCTTATGAAGCGCCTGTGGGGGCCAGCTAGGGAGGCATGGCAGTGCCAGACACTAGAAGCCTGGTCCAGCAACAGAGTGAATACCTTGAAATGTAATTGTGGGGAGCATGGGAAACAGAAGGACTGCCAAAACAAAAATCTTAATTTTAAATTTAGAAAAAAAAAACAAATCTATTGAAAAATGGCCCCACAACCCCAATTCTCCATGGGTAGAAGGATAGTTTGGTACATGCGAGCATTTTCTGGAGGGAGCACGCCCCACTCCAAGTAATAAGGTGGCAGTAATACTTAGGAAATTATGTCAACATCCCTTCTTGTTGTATATACCAGTCCTTCCAGAATCACATAAACCTACACATATCTAGCTTCTTGCATACTGTAGATTGTACATGCACCGTGTTATACATTCCAACACTGATCTCCAACATAGCTTCACAGAATGGCTTGTATCAAGTGATAGGTGGTGTGCAGAGCAAGTAGAGGAGGAATGCTACAGGGGCCTCCTTCAACCCACCCTTCTCTGTTAAGGGGCAGATAGAGAGACAGAGAGAGAAAGAACTGTTTGGGAGTGGTATGTAGGTGGTAGGCATCATGAATAGAGCCTATAGTGAATTAGTGGCTATGCTAGGATTTGAACCTAGAACTTCTGGTCCACTGTTCTGATTACTAACCACTAGGCTACACTAACCACCCAGATTGATTCTAAATGTACAGAATCACACGTGTTGGTGGGCAGTTGTGCACAAATTTTTTTTCTAGATTTTTGTCATTTTTTTCTGTTATATTCACAGCAAAGAATGTATGTATCTGTTCTAAATATTTTTTTAATTTATTTATTGAAATGTTTCACCAGGAAGGCGCACTGAATGACAAGTCATTTGTCTCCCGGTGCGACCTGAGGGAAGCGGTACAATAGAAATGAGATATTAAACATTCAAGTTACAAGATCAACAATAACATACAGTTGTAAGGCAGGTGATACAAACAGTGTTACAACAGTGTTGCGCATAATAGGTAGAGAGAGTGGACAATAATAAGTGACGGGTTAAGAAAATAATTAGATAATGCAACCAAAAAACTGCAATTATTTGAAGTTCTTGAGAGTTGAAGAAAGATTCAAAGAATTAATAGTGCTTCGTAAGTACTGTTCATAATAATTAGAGAGGTGCCGCAAGTTTTTAAGTGCTTAGTATGTCAAAATGTAATCATTCTAAGTATAATTAAGAGACTGAAACAGCACTCAAATTACAGAGGGGACTGAGGGGCCTGGGTCCCCTTACTTTTTTGTAGGGCCCCCTGAGTTCTGTGAAACTGAAAGGTGCTGGGGGGGCCATGTTTTGGCCCCCTTACTTCTCACTGCTGAAGCTGCCAATCTCCATTCAGTCAGGAACACAAAATTGCAACAGTACTGCCCGAGTGAAAAATAGAAATGAACGCCATGTTTTCCCTTTTATCAGCCAGCCAGGAAAACAACAGCTTCCCCCCAACCCATAGCCACACAGCAGGCATCAAAGTGAGTTAAGTGATACTTGAGACAGATATTTCTCTAAAGCCGTGTTTACACAGCCGCAGCGCTCTTGAATTTGTGCTGCTCCCTTCCCACTGTGCTGGATGCTCCTCCATCAGTTTAATGTTTACACAGCCCACCCTTGCAGCACTGTAGGTTTTTTGAGGAGGGGCTGTAAATTCAGCAAAGGATGCTGGGAGACACTGGGACAGAAGGCTTCCCATTGGAGCGATCGCATCAAACAGTTTACAGCATTGGTTAACATTCTCGCTCTGATGCAGGTACCCACAGTTGAGCCACAGCAGAAAAAGGATCCGAAATGCACTTACAGCACTCCAGAAAGTGTCTATGAAGCTGACTTCACATTGCATCAACCTGTACGCATGGGTTGATGCACTGCAAAGTTGGCAGTGTAAACAAGCCTTAAGTGATAGCATGCCATTACTTGACTGCTTTGATGGCCGCCTTCCTGTAAAGCAAATAAACAAAAGCCTCCCAGAGTTAAAAGTAGTATCCACAACTGGCACCAAAGTTAGTTCTTCACAGATATTTTAAAAAGGTGATAGTCGGAGATCCTTATCTTTATCCTTGTTTATTGTAAAAGAAAATGCTGCGGTGCTTGCCTTCTTTGATGTGTGACACCTCCTTGAATGAGCACAGTTGGGGGTGTTCATTTCAGTTCAGACTAGAGATGATTTAAACCAGAGTTACGTAAAGGTAGTAACCAGTAGCCCCTATACTGAACCCCGGGGAGCAACTTATTTGTCCACTGTCAGTGAGTTGTCAGACACATGGAGAGTGAGGGATAACAAGTGCAGTTTCAGGAGCCCAGAGGACCAGTGTGACGCCTCTGTTGTACTGTCTGTTGAAATCAGATTATGGCTGGCTGTTCTGCTGGAGGAGTCTTGTTATTTTAGACAAAATAAAAAAATGGTAGTTTACTCACCTGGTAAAGGTGATTATAGGAGCACCTTCTTACAGCACTCCGAGTCTCAACACGTGGGTTATATGCGCTCTTCTCATAGGCTGATGCACAAAGGAATCCCAAATTCGAAATCCGATCCTTCTCCTCCCTTGTAGCTCCCAGAATCCCCAGTATGAAATCTTCCAGAGCTTATGCTACTCCTGAAAATATAATATAAAAAATACAGCCATACAGGACCCTCAGCCACCCCTGTAGGGAAGCTGGCGGGTAGGGAAACACAACACAATTTAAAGTTATACAAAGGGCAATTATTTACTTTCCATTGTATTCCAATCAACATGGCAACATGGTCCTACTGTTACTGGCAGTGCAGGACTGAACGTCTGCTACTCTACATTTACTGATCGGTATTGCATATACATTCTTTAATATATAATCCCTTATTCCATTATTCAGTTTATTGCTTGTTGTGTTCCTCCTCAATGGGTGGGATACGGAGTGCTGTAAGAAGGTGCTCCTATAATCACCTTTACCAGGTGAGTAAACTACCATTATCTATCGCACCTTCTTACAGCACTCCGAGTCTCAACACATGGGTGATTATACAGCAGTATTGGACTTGTCTTGGGAGGGAGGAGGAATATAACTCAAAGCAGTCTGGAGAACCTTGCAACCAAACTCCGAGTTTTCTGTTAGTCCGGCATCCAACCGGTATTACACGCAAACTGTCATTATAAGTTTTGTTAGTGAGCTCCCGATTGGCTTAGATCAGGGTGTCCGTCACCTTACTGGATACCCCTAAATTCAACAGTGTAGCCTTCTGAATGGCCATGCTGGCAGTTTCAGTGGTCGGGGGTCTACGTGTCAGATTGGCCCCTGGAGGTCTTGATCGATGTTGTCTGCAGAAGAGTATTGAACTGTGGTCACTGGTGAGAGAGCTCTATATAAACAGTGTAGACACTACAAGAGGGGCTGAACTGAGAAACTTACTGAACCACACTGAAATGCATAAAACTAATGAATTGTAGTCTCTGGCCAAGTATGACTGTGTTAACAGTGTCTGCTGTACTTGAGCTGCATGTCATACCTGGGTTTAATGTTATGAAGGTTCCCTGTCCCTTCCTCCATGATCTGGATTAATTAAGTGATGTGGAGGAGGAGGGTGTCACTCCTAGGAGCCGCTGCAGTGGGAGCTCCAGGAGGTCACTGGCGATGGCTGACAGTGGGTTACCCAGTGGATTGATCACTTCTTTACACCCTGCTGAAAGTACTAAAGGCACATATCTAGTGTTTTGTTTGCTAGTGGTGTGTGTGTGTGTGTGTGTGCCGTCATATGGTATACGATACTCAATACATCACAGCTGGTTGGTCAGACTGCCCCTGATCTGTGTGTTACCCTGAATGACCCTCCGAATCCAACACTGCACCCTGGTGTAAGGGGGTGGGTGTGACGGTTCCCATAAATCTGGCTATACATCTAGGCAGATAAGTTTGATCAAGCCATATATGGGTAGGTGTCTTTACCTATAAATACAGTATGTATGGATGCCTGGGAAGGAGTCTGTCTACCAGCACATATGGCGAGTCAATAGAGGTTGAATACACCCCACATCTCCCTCTTGAAAATGTCTGTGGGTCCAAGAAATAGAATTTCAGCACCTTCTACCTTAGGAGATCTATATTGCATTAAAACACACCAATTACCTAATTTCCGTGACTGTTTGTGCAGCTGAGATGGCTGCAAAAGTACTGTTAACAATAGTAGCTAGGTCATGCGTTTTAGGTGGTCTGAGTAAAAATAAGGCTATGCTCAGGGTTTTCATCCCCTTATGGCTTCCGCACTGTGGCCTGCTTATTTGATGATTGTAACTGAGTCCATACACTGCATGTGGCAGGCTTGTATTGGGCAAGAGTTGCCGTGTAGGGATGCATTGTATGTGTGCCCCTTTTTTGTCTTCTTTTGTCAAAAATGTAGCCAGACCCCATAGTGGTAAATATGGGGAGACGTTGTATCTCCCTTAATAGGGCTTCTAAGTTCTGTTCCTCTTGCCTCCTTTTCTTCCTTGGCCTACCACTGAATACCTGTTAGGCCTGTGATACAGACAAGGAGGATGATGGTGGATTGGGGGGGGTCAACCTGGATTGGGATTGCCAACCTCTGTCCCTAAACTCAGTGGCTCTAGGTAGTAATCAGTGATTTTAATGTGGCTCCTGTTTCTGAGAGTCCCCCTTGTCTGAGGGTGAGCTTAGGACCACACCCCTTTGTTTCTGTAGTTTGTAAGGGATATCAACTGCTAGGGCAGTCACGGGGGGGATGGTGGTAGCACCCCTAGGTGAAAGATGGCTAGAACAAAATGGCCACAGATGTTTTGGGGGTATGCCCTGTGAACAGAGCAGGGTCAAACATAGCCATGTTGGGAGGAAGATGTAAAAAGTAGCCCAGGCACAACCCCACCAGCTGACAAAGAGATGGCGCTGACAGATAGTTATTGATTACACTGGAGCCAAAGTGTATTCACGGAGGAACCAATGTCAACGGAGTGGAACTGCCACAACTCGATCAAAGTTGTTTCTCGGGGACCCTCGGTCAAAATAAGTTTTGCAGCTCTCGCCTTATGGATAAACCTGACAGAATGGCCATTTGCCATGGGGCATAGTATGCTAAGGAACAATATGGTCCCCAGAGCCAAACCCTCCTGCTTCTAGATGCCATTGTTATTTTCTGCAAATATTTAAGCTGCCCTGGACATTGATTGAGTCAGATTGTGACTTACTGAGCAGCCATAGCACTGTGACAATCAGTATATCCAAAGGATGCCCTGAGGATATCAGTCAGGCTTCAGTATTGGCATAAACTGGCGTACTGCTGTAGCAGAATTAAATGCAGAGTAAAATTAATAGCCCTTGCAATGAATCACTGCATAGCAGCCTTTTCTTATTAAGGGTACTATTTTTCCCCTTCAGACACACTCTTTGTATGCTTAACTTCCCCCCTCCCCCAGCATGGCTGTGGCTGAGTAGCACATGCACAACCTGTGATGCATTTGCCTTTCCTTAGCCTATTGTATGTCTTGCTTTTTAATTATGTACATTCCGATGATTGACTATCCAGCTTTGTACTAACTATATAGTTCTGTACTTGCAGTTCGCACACACTTTTCCCCCTAAGTATGCGGGATGACCCATTATATCATGCTCAGAAAATTTGTTAAATTTTTTTTTTTTTTTCTTCCTTCACAACGCTAGGGGCTACTTAGCTCTGTACTTGTAATGAAAAAATGGTTAAGACCATAGAAGATAGCCTCTTGAAGGGGGGTGGGGCTGAAGCTGGTGAGCCACCCTGTCCAGACCACCAGTGTCATAAGTCCTGCTGAGACATTCGGATTGCGTGCCAGGTATTTGGAGCAAATGAGCATTCTGTGAGGGCTCTGAATGCAGTTGTTGAGTGGGGGCTGCTTAGTCTCTGACACTGCTTCCAGTCTGAGTGGAGCATGACTGAAATGTGAAAGGGTTGTGCTGGGTGCCAATATTGAGCAACATAGCTTTGTTATTACAGTACTGCCTGTGGGGATAGAGGACACAGTTTGTCTCACTAAAAGATGGTATTCATTCCTGCTATGCAAAGTGTTTAAGCCTGCACCGGTTGAGCCATTGGAGTAATGCTTAAGCCACAAGATTTTTGGAACTAGGTACCTACAGTGAAATGGTGCTCAATAAACTCCTGAGGACAGTCAAGGCCTGGAGGATATACATCCAGCTTCTCTTGTTTCAAAGGGCAGGTGTATAACTTGTTGCTCTTTAATGTAACATTTCCTTCTATTAATTTATGGCTTATATCTGCTCCATTTCCCCTTTTAAAACATATGAAGAGTATGGCCCCCTTTAAGGGGTACCATCTCGTGTCTGACATCTTAGGTCTGTACTCGTTGACTGCCTCCATCTTAGAGGTAGAATAGTATGTAGAGAACACTAGAGGTGCTGGGAGGACAGAAGCATCGCGAGAAGTGCAATGTAGCTCCCAAGGATGGCAGCACAAAAGGCAAATGTCAGGCATCCCACAGTGTATGGAGGCTGTATTGCAGGGGCTGGGGAAGTGCCTGCCAATATTTGGTACATTAGGGACCTCAGATGGGGTATCCCCGCACGCAGGGTGTACCTTCGGTAGTGGGATGGAGGTAGGACTCAGTCCCAGTTCCAGAAACCTGCTCAAAGTGGGTAAGCTGAAGGCTTACTTACAGGTACAACCTGGGAGGATAGAGAAGTTAAGTGACTTGCTTAGAGTCACACAGTATGCAACAGTGGGCCATGGGATTCAAAACCAGGTCTTCAGATGTACAACTCAGAGCTTTAAACCGCTGCACTATACTGCCTGAGACTTCCAAAGTAAGGGGCATAAGGGGAAGGGTGAGATTGAATCCCCAGTGGCAGGCTCGCCTCTGAACACAGTAAACCATGAGGTGATCGAGGGAGCGCCATGTTCCACTCGGGAACATACACTGTACAGAGGTCACGACCTACGGTTGAACAAGGTAAACCGGGAGGTTGAGTAAGGCACTGGTAGCGAATCACAGACTGATCAGGACAACTGATCCAGGCACCTGTTCCCTTTCTGGCAGCATGAGGTAAACTGGGGGGTTGAATTCCATAGGAATGGCACAATAAACCTACATAAGTACCTTAATACACAGTCCTAGCTGGCCCTGGTGCCACATTGACTAAGTTAGTTTAATACACAAAACTAGTTCGTAGCCCCAGTCGAGTACCCTAGGGCTTGAAACGTCAATGAATTAAAGGCAAAGGAGACAATTAAAACAAGAAGTCAGCACCACGTGCCCTATCTGTAGACTGTTAATTCCAAGAAGCCAATTAGTAGGGAACAAAAAGGCACTGTTAAGCAGCAAAGCTGCAGGCTGTTATTTCACTATAACAAAGGAAGGGCATAAAGGTACTGAATACAGCAGAAATGGGAATTATCATTGCTGAATATTTGCCCCTTGTGCTCTGCAGGATGTCACTGGGCTAAAAAAGGAACCCTCAGGTATGGTGCTCAATGGGGCTCTTGTCTATATAAGAAGCATATGGCTTGGATGCGGCGCCATAAAAGCGAATAATGAACGAGCGCCCGCCTATCTTGGAAAGGGAATCTCTCCTTAAGTCTGCTATCAGGTCCGCGGAGGTTTCGCTGCTCACCTCGTGGCATTTGTAGCCAAAATGGCGATATCTGGAAAAGAAGGAAGGGGAGGCTCCCGTGGAGATGGCGTGGGCAAAGCCCTGTGGCTCGAATAGCGGGATGCTGGCAGTCAGCAGTACAAGGTGACCAAGCTGGCCAGGGAGCAGTTCGGGGACTTATGAGAGACTCGCCTGGTGAGTGGAAGTCGACAGGTTCGTTTGGGCAGGCGATCATTGAAAGAGCAAGCGAAGATAGCTACAGCAGGGATCCCTAAGGCGGTCACGGTTGAACAAGGTAAACCGTGACCCCCAGGGTAGCCAGTGCACCTTCCATGAGCTGCAAAGTGCAGCGTTAGCCACTTCCCTGGTCGGCTGAATGAGATAAGCCAACAAGGAGGGCTCTCAATCTTTGTTAGGTGTGCAGAGCTTCCTTCTCCTCCTCGGCTGAACGAGGTAAACCAAGGGGGGAGGACTACGTAGATGGGCACTGTGAGGCTCAAAATTGCTGGTAGGAGTAAAAACACTGGTGCAGCTTTACTGAATTGTTTGAAATGCATCTCCATGCTGAGCCCTGTGCCATGGAGACTATCCTGCTCTAGCATTGCTTTTAAAAACCACAGTCTTTTTCTCAGAACATGCCACTATTTCTTTAAAGGCTAGCCCTTGTAGTAGGCATTCACAAAATATTTTTTTTTTGTTTGGGATTTAAAATTAATGCTGTATCTTACCTTAAGTTTGGCACAGAGCCAGATGAAAACGTGACCAGCCTGGGAAGATGCACAAAGAAAAACTGGGGATTCTGGGAGCTACAAGGGAGGAGAAGGATCGGATTTCGAATTTGGGATTCCTTTGTGCATCAGCCTATGAGAAGAGCGCATATAACCCATGTGTTGAGACTCGGAGTGCTGTAAGAAGGTGCGATAGATAATCAGGAGCACACAACTCCAGATGGTATGTAAATATGTTTTTTTTTTTTGTATAAAGGTGGAGTTACAGGCAGAAATTAGGATGAGTAAGTCAGGACTTGGAGGAACTTGGAGTGGGCAGGCAGTGCTAGCTGGCTGGGGCTGGAGTGTTGGGTAGGGCCAGACACAGATCTCTACTTGATCTTGGACCCTCTGGCAGTGTCAACACAAGTTGCCAACATAAAGAGAACTGAGAGAGAGAGAGAGAACTGAGAAAGAGAGAGAGAGAGGGAGGGAGAGAGAAAGAGGTAGGTTCAGGGCTACACTATTTTGGCCTCCTCAGCCTGACCTCACATGGGGGATACTTTAGTCTCCAGAGCCCATATGCAGTAAGGCAAACTTAGGGAGGGAGTACTTGTCTCCAGTGTCAATTTGAAGTAAGGTAAGGAGCCTAGAGAAAAGGTTGTTTTTTGTCTCAAGAGCCCATGTAAAGTAAGGCAATGCTGGGGAAGGGGTGTTTTGTGGCTCCGGGCCCCATGTGAAATAAGGATAGGCTGAGGAGGGGGCATTTGTCTCCAGAGCCGTGTGAAGTAAGGAAAGACAAGGCAGAGGTGTATGTTTGTCTCCAGACCCCATTTGAAGTAAGGCAAGGCTGGGGGGAGTTTATTTCCAGAGCCCATGTAAAATATGGTAAGGCAAGGCGGGGAGGGGTGTTTGCTTTGTGTCTCCAGGGCCCATGTGAAATAAGGCATGACTAGTGGTGAGTGTTGTGCATCTCTGGAGCCCATGTGAAGTAGGGCAAGGCTAGGGAGTGCTTTGTGTCTTCAGAGTCCATGTAAAAGGCAAAATGAGGGGGCGCTGTGTGTCTCTGGAACCTATGTCAAGTAAGGCAAGGCTGGGAGCGCCATGTGTCTCCGGAGTCCATGTGATGAAAGACTATGGGGGAAGGGAATGTTTTGTGTCTCTGGAGCCCAGGTCCAATATGTACATTATAGAAAATAGGCAATATGTTGCTTTCTGCATAGTGCAGCCGAGGTATATCCACAACATTTTCAGATTTTTGACTAGTAAATCAAGGAGAGCTAGCCTGTATGTGTATAACATAACAGAAGTGCAGTGCTAGATCCAGTAAAAGAGAAGATCCTATGAATTATAGATATTTTGGATAGTGATGTGACTGTATGCAGTGTGTGTGTGTGTGTGGGGGGGGGGGTTGGTAAAAGTAAGGGGGCTCCTGAAAATAGGGAGACCTGGAAGGAAATACTGCATGTGTTAGGAAAAAAAAAATCAATCTCACCATCTCCTAAACCTGCCATTAGTGACCCTTGAGAAGGTGGAACAACATGCCATCAGCCAGGGGCTTCATTTAATTATTTAAGGGGGATGTATTTGACTCTTAGTAGTGAAAAATGTAGCTGACTTTGAGTTTTGCAGCAATGGAAGTCAAACAATGGGGTGATATTTTTTTTAATTAATTGGTGGGGCCCTGGCATTATCTGTAATGTGTATATTACAACATTTTCTCCAACAACATTATATTGGCTTTCAAAGTTGTAACCTGGGAAGTATTTTGACTTCCCCCAAAACTGGAACGACTTTCAGTTTTTGACCACTGAAGCTTTTGACATCAATCATCCAAAAATAACTGAACTTCAGAGATCGTAATGTATGGCAATCTTATTTATGAAATAAAGTGGGTGTCATATGCGTGTGTGTGTGTGTGTGTGGGGGGGGGGGGGAGTCCCATTGTTAACTGATGCAGAATTCATCCACAAGTTTAATTTAATCTTCTTTTAATACTCTGCCTAGCATCAGAATGCACAAATCACCCTTTGATTGTCCCTTAACAGCAGCAGACTGGGTCCCTTCCTGTCTGTTTTCATTTCCTGCTGCTCTTATGCTCTGTTGTTGTGCCCCTTTTTTTTTCTTGTGCCCAAATCAGAGTGGTAGCTCATATGATAATAATCCTTTGCATGAACTGCCTTGCCTTTCCACTTCTTGTGATCTGGGTATGGCGCATAACTTGCAGGCAGTGGGCTGGCAAAAAACCCTTCCAGCTGTTAGAGCGCTGGCACATCAGGGCACCGATTTTGGGATTTGTGCCCCCTCCCCGAGGTCCAGCCCTCTCTGAGTTAGAATCTTAAGAAAGGGGGGGTGGGGCATGGGAACACAGCCCCCCACAAAAACAGGGGTCAGCTAAATCCTGACTTGGCACCCTGATGACCGTGGACTAATACTGGTGCTCTCAATGGGTGGAACCAGCAAACATTCCTGGGGGGGTTGATGTTGGTGGAAGAAAGGGGTAATTAACAAAGGGGCTAAGTGTGATCTGGAGGATCTGTTTTCATAGAATGTGAGAGAAATGGGGAGTAACAAGCAATCCATTTTACAAATGAAGCAAAGAATGCAATTTCATAAACAGTTTAATTTTTAAAACATTCTTTCAGGAAACATCCTTATCACATATCATACAACGGCAAAAGAAAATCTAGCCATCTGATTGGCTGGTAACCCCTAGACACAATGATGTTATTTGACAATAACATCACTATATCTAGAGCAGGTACAGAATGACCACACAACCACATCATGTATCACTACCTATTTAAACTCTCCATAGAAGCCAAACAGTAAAGCCATCAAGGATGAACCACCCCCCCACATCAATTTTCTTCTTTGTTTCACCAGTCACAGATACTACATTCCAAAAATTCATCTGTCAAAATAAGCATAATTTTCATGGGAGGCCCTCCCCAAACGATATTCAAAAGGTGACATGCAAATCACAAATCTGGACTGTCATGTACAGTATGGGCTGCACGCCCATTGGCTCTAGCTCTGCACCAATGGGCGTGCAGCCCTACTGGCCAGTCAGTCGGCGGGCGGCGGGGCGGCAGGCGGTGGATACTGCCGCTGCCGGGGGAGCGGGTGGTAGCTGTGGGTGGGGGGGACACTAGATTACTAGAGATGTTTGGGTAGGGTTGTCAATATACATTCTGCCAGGATTAGGCATTACGGTCCACTGGACCACCAGGGAGATATTCGTTGGGGGTTCTTGTACATTCTGCCCTGATCGGGCACTGGGGGTTCCTATTACATTCTGCCTGCGATCGGGCACTGGGGTTCCTATTACATTCTGCCCACGATCGGGCACTTGGGGGTTCTTATTACATTCTGCCCGCGATCGGGCATTACGGTCCACTGGACCACCAGGGATGTGAACGGGAGGGGGCCACATTGATGCCCGCAATCGGGCTGGTGGGGGAGCACAGGGACTGAGTTGGGGGCCAGCCACGGGTGGCAGCTGCTGTGTTGCGCCCTGCAATACAGCAGCTCACCTGTGGGTGGCCCTCAACTTAACCTTTTTTTGGCTCAAAGTTGTGCAGGCGCAGGTTGGGGGTTGCGCCTGCACAACTCTGCACAGCCCGACTGAATATCGGGCTGTGCAGTTTATGCATGGTTCCTCCCCCTCCTGTTGAGCATGCATTCATTTGCATTGCGCTGTTGCTCAGCCTGTTTTCAGTGGCGCAACTGCCTCCTGCTGAATATCGCAGAATGGCGCCAATGTGGGACTTGAGGCATGAACCCTATTCTTAAAACGCACATTTGAATATCAGGCCAAAATCAGCTTCTTTGTTCCTGAGTGGCACCAGCCACATCAGAAACAATATAAAACTTACACTGACAAAAAGACACCCCTTCTCTTGGTTGTTTGCAGGGCACTTAAATAATCATTTTTTATATCGGTGTTCATACTTCCCTGGCCCTTCAGCCCACTTTGAACCCTAGCCCACTAAGCCCCATCACTAACCTTCCCTGGGACTAACCATCTCCTGCAGATCCCCCATGGATTACCCCCCATGTTGAGGCTAGGAAGGGAAGGGATGTGCCCCCCCCTGGGGTCATCATCCAGACTGGGAGCTTTACCCAGTCAGTGGTGTGGGACCTGTGGCAGACTACAGCTTCATTTGTCCACCAGAGCATTTTTCCACCCTTGGCCCAGCTGGTGCAATGATGCAAATGTGTGTGTATACCTTTGCATGTACACATTCTCAAGTGCCGATGCACAGAGTTTCCTGATGCACTACTGCCTGGTCTCCACTGTGAGGTAGCTGCCAAATGGGGCATCTGGATCCCCCTTCCCCAAGGAAGAAGAGCAGTCCTCTGGACACTTAACCCCCTTCCTCTGGCCAACCCTGACAACCTGAGTCTACAAATGAACCCCTGTCACCAGTATGATGGGCAGTAGTGCTACTGCCAAGTCACTGGTCTGGTACGGGCCACTTGAACTATTATAGTTAATGCTATGGAAGAAATTTGGTGGAACCCAGATAATTAATTTTAGACCTGCATTATCTCACATGAATTTTTGAAATGATCCATTTTAACAGAACCATCCTTTATTGGAGTACTATAGACGTTTGACAAAACAGGGGTATATTTTCTGCAGGTAATGCCCAAGGGTTCAATCATCACAGCTTTTAAAAGCTCCCAAATTGTACCAAAATCTGTATCCAATAAATTTAGTAAGCCTGCCACTCTTACATTTCAGTTCCTTAGATCTTACATTTTTCTGAGCAACATCATACAGTTGTGGGTATTTGCTCCAGCAAAAGCATAAGTAGTCATTGCCTTTTGTTTAGCATATTGCACATTTTGAATATCTGTTCAATGATTAGATGTGTTGTTTCTGTAGTAAGAATCTGTATTATTAAAGCTGGGATAGTGTGCTTGAACAAGATCTGGCAGAGTGGGGAACTACATAGTTTTGTGAGCTTATGGCCTCCAGTTGCTGTTTAATCATAGAATCATTTAAAATACTTAGAATATTTTACACAAAGCATTCATCCTAAAAAGTGTTTTATTTTTGTTGTCTGTAGGACCATCTTCAATGGTGGAAAGATGAAGTATGGGGATGATTGTCAAAGGATGCCATTGAGCAACTAAAATCGTACATAAGTTTGAACAGAATGCATTGATACTGTAAGGATATATCCATCGGGTGTAAAAAAGAAAAGAAAATCAATCTGCAATAATTGTAGTGCATTCTTGGAACTGCAGTGCTTTCTGGGAGTTGATAAAGATGACCTAAAGCAAGTGCTCTTCCAGATGTGGAGATGGACCTAGAGTGTTACTCTATCTCATCGTCGTCAATGATGCTTTCAATGCTTGGTTTCTGCCCAGAGTAGGATTTCATGCAGTCAATGCACTGAGCCATTAAAAGTGAACATATTAGAAACCTTTGCAGTGATAAAGGTACAATGAGGAAATTATATTTAGAAAAATGTTATGGCAATGGATGCAGACAGAAAAAATGAAAAAAAATTATCAATTTCTCTTATGCTCAAGGAAGACTTTTTTGAACATTTCTTCATACCGCCAAGGATTTTCTATTTGAGATTCTTTATGGCTGGGGTGCACCATTCAGACCTTTGACCCATGGCTCCATCATGGGATGGATATACACAGAGTCCTCTTCCTCAAAATGTGTTTCATGGTTGAACTCTTCATAGGTTTTTCCTGTTCTTGGAGATCTGTTGTCAACTTCCTTTCTTTGAGGGCTGGGAGTTTTCTTACTCCATTTTCCTAAACATTCCAGTTGTACTGATGATTCTTGTGGACATACACTGGCCAGAGATTTTTCTTCTCTTTGTCCGCATGGATGAAGAGTTCTGGAAAGTAAACTGCGGAACTTAAGTTCGGACCTAACACTGTTTGTCATATCAAAGCATGAGGCCATAGAACTCTGAAACTCAACACTGAATCTGGCCACACAGCTGATGACTCCCTTGCTTAGACTGCACATGGCCAGAATCGTCCTTTAGCCATCACAAAGCCATTACTAAGCCATCTAAAAGCATTCAAATTACAGTGCTTTCAATTTTAAATGTCTTTCATTGTTTGTTTATATTTTTTATTTTATTTTAAAACAGCCTTAACCATTCCAATTTTATTTACTTGTATACCTCAGATTTCTTTTTATTTATTTATTTTTTTTGTAAAGAAACTCATTTTCCCATCTGTAAAATATGATAATTTAGTGTATGGTATGTGTATTTATTTTCCTTTTTAAGAAGCAATAGAATGCAGGAGGGTATAAAGAGCACAATTTGTTGAAAAATGATCAGAAGAGCTTGCTTCTGCCATTCACCCTCCTTTTAGTGTGCAGTTGAAGTCCTAAACCATTTCTGCTGGACATGCTCTGAAGGATGGCAGGAAAGGTGATGCTGGAGATACAGTACAGACGGTCAATCAAAATGACTTTTAATACAAGACTTCTCATGACATGAGGTGAAATAAAAAAAAAAATCACTCACAAAAAAATAAATAAAATGTGGGATTTGTTTTATTTTCCATGACATTTGTAACAATCATTGTAAAACAGACTGAATAGTGATCCTGTGACTTCAAAGACAGCAAATCCTTTGTCTACGGTTGAAGTGTGTCCAGTTCCTTCCAGCTTCACTTTCATGCTGAGCATGCTCAAAACAATGGTTCCTTGTTCTCATCATCTGAGCTTCCATCCATCACGAGTGACAGAAAGCAATTTCCATTTCCAATGTTCTATGCAATGATATGAGTTTCAAGAAAACTGTGTTAATATTTAAAAAAATGATCAACACTATGTATATGGATCAAAAAAATGAAAGTGTGCTATTGAGAATACAGATAAAGTTGTTTGTATCTAACAACTGTATGTATGTATGTATGACATTTTCAATTAGTGGCATGTTTGACCCTCTGAGGGACCACGTTGCCAAAGGGTAGCCATATAGCCTGAAATGTCTTTTGTCTTGTAGATTAGAGCATGGCTTGCCACTTTGTTGCACGCCTTCATCTAATTTCTCTGCTTGGATTTCCTTAGTATGTGTTTATTTTTAAATATGAAAGACGGTTGCCAACTTTTGCACTTGTTAAATGATATTTGTAAGAGCAGTTCATTACCTGCACACTGTATTTCTCTTCTTATTTGGATTCACCTACAATTCAAGCACTATGCATGTTTGCTTGGAAGCAGAACTTATTTGCAGTAATTCTTCAACTGCATCTCTCAGAAAGTTATGGGCCATTCTTCAGGGCCTCAGTGTACAACATTCCAATTAATATCCCCACCCCTAGTGGGACTTAAGGGTGGGCAATATGGAACACATTCAGTCAGATGCAGATGAGGATATATCATGCTTCAGCATCTATGCCCATCCCTTTTCAAAATCTAGTCCAAGACCATACTGTAGTATTGGAAACATTCCATAGAGATGTAGCAATGTCAACACGTGACCATTAAAGGCATTCCTTTTGGGTGGAGCATAAATCAACTTTTCAATACCCAGGTCAGGTCATATTTATATGGATCAATGTTGCGCTCTGCTGGACAAATGCAAAGTGGCAAGGAAAAAAAATCCAAATAGTATGTTTATCCACAGTGTCTATATCTGATTAATAGGCTCTGCTGAGCACTATCCCATGAATCTCAAAAGCTATATATTTATTGCCACTGTCTTTCCTGCACAATAATTCTCATATAATAAGGACTCTCCATCAGTAGTTTATTTCATAATGACCTACTCCAGTACAAAAACTGGGAGCACCCCACCTTCAAAAGAGGTTGATTACCTACTTTAAGCTTTTAGATCACACTGAAATCATCGTCAAGCATTAATAGTTTAAGTATGTCAAGCAAACAGAGGTTACAGGAGATGACATGGTTAAAAAAAACCTTACCTTTAAAACCATAAGACAGTTTTGTAATGTCATAAAAATCATAATGACTTTAAAAAGGCCCCTTAGTTTTCCCAATAGGAAATAATGCTCCATAAAAGATGTCCAGTCATTACTGAAGTTGGGAATGATCCATCACCAAGGCTATTACTATCATTATTTAATATGAAATTAAAAACATTTGACATGAAATCCAAAAATGTTTACCCCCTACTCCATCATATTTTCTTGACAGCTGTTACGCAGAGCACTGTATTGTAGTTTATACAATTTTTTAATTTACTTTTTCATGATTTTCAGCAGAAGAACATGCTGAGCTATACGCAGCTGATTTCCAGATGTGACCCAGGGAGTGGGAACAAGTGAGTAATACAGATATACAAGATATAAATGAATGCACACACACAAAAAAACACAGTGCAATCCAAATATGAAAGCTTTATACACAGGGTGAGGGGAAGTAATATCAGGAATGCATATGTGCAGACAAGTGATCAATAAAAACGGAACAAAATCATGTCACCAAGGAAGGCTCTGTGAAAAGGCAGAAGTGATAACAGAACAATTTGTAACACACACACACTTATGCTAATAGAACAAGTGCAAAATGTGTGTTGCATCCGATTCTTTAGATTCAGTCACCTTCATTGTAGAGTTGTTATAAGCTGCTGCTAACGGCACTGTCATACTTACTCATTGTAAATAAACTTGTACAGCGTGTAAATCTCATCTCAACAACAGCCACTGGTCTTGGGGTTTCTAATCATATACCAAAAGACCTGCCAATTCTTGCTTTTGTGTGTAAAAAAAAAAACAAACTAAAAAGCATTGTGTTTGTGGCTGACTCATATAGACTATTGAGGGGGGAGGTGAAACCTTGTTGTATTAAAACAAATATCGATCTGTGTAGAGTTTATACATGTTGTGTATGTAAATGAGGAACTTCCTAATGCTGTTTACCTGGCTTCCATGTATTCTTGGGGAGGGATGGGAAGGTCTGTATAAATGAAACAAGTTCACTGTTGTAAGTGCAATGACTTGAATTCTGTATATGAACATTGTAAAATGTCTGTATGTTTTGCTGTACTCTGTGA
This sequence comes from Neoceratodus forsteri, assembly GCA_016271365.2. Taxonomy (NCBI): domain Eukaryota; kingdom Metazoa; phylum Chordata; order Ceratodontiformes; family Ceratodontidae; genus Neoceratodus; species Neoceratodus forsteri. The sequence goes on along the minus strand of CM028129.1, from coordinate 1,128,598,750 downwards.
GAAGGTGTAGTATTTATAGTGTACCATGTCATGTATTGTGACTGTATGAGAAACATCCCCTGCAAGAAATTTCCATTTTTGGAGGTGGTTGGGAGGGGGTGAGGATAATAAAGGCTTTTGAATAAGGTCAAGTTGTGGCAGGCATGGCCAGTCTGTTCTGAATGATTCTTTGGTTAAAATATGTACATATATTTAGTTGATCACTCACTCTGAGGTCAAGCTCAACTCCACTGTTCAAATTTAAATTCTAAAATAGTGACACAGCACTGTATTTTTAATCACTGATGATACTGGCATATTTTTAACTTAACTGTCATGTAATTTCAAGGTGAAAATGGGTTAATTACTGGTAACTGTTTCTTTTTTAATAATATTTATCCACAGCTACATACATACTTCAGTACCTGTACATGTGCTATGTCCTCAGAATGTTCCGGTTTTCAAATTGCCCTTGTGGCCACACCCTCTCACCTCATACCCCACTGCCACTAACTGACATATCTGATTCTGCTTGTAGAAAAAGGACAAAGTAACACAATGGAGTCCCAAAACTGAATGGGCCTCACTACACTAACAGGGGAGGATGGACCAGAGATTTGTGACTGTGGATCAATACCATTAAAAGAAGAAATACTTCATACTTACCATCATTTTCTTTTCTGTTAGCTCCAATGTTGTCAAAAGGGAGTTAATACATATGGGTAATGAGCTACTCTCTAGGTTAATGGTACAACCCAAGGCTGTAAATCAAGCATTGAACCCTGGAGTCACAAATATACTGAAGGCAATAGCTACTCAGTTACTTTTGTCCACACAGTACCTATACACACCTATGTAGCTACCAACTACCATGCCTCTAGGATAACAGTGAACTTTCTTTATAACCAAATGAAACTTAAATCACATGATAAATAAAAATGGTGAAAGACCTACCTTACTGAAGCAATATCTGAAACCGGTCATGTTGGATGATCTTCTTGTCATATTTCTTTAACATCAGGCTACTGATCTTGCGATTTCAACATATTGTTGCTCTCAACACTTATAGAGAAATTTTAACATGAAAAAATTAGCAGTTGACTATAGCTGTAGAAAACAGGTAAAGTACAAACCTGGAACTGGTAGAACAATGAACCAATACTTAAAAATCATAACCTGTTAACCTGCATATCTGTAAGTCCAATGGTATACATCATTATCTGTGTCTGGTAGGCTAGTCCTGAAATCTAACTGCATTTTCAGAAAAAAAAAAATTATCCTTGCTGAGATCAGAATTCCAAAAATATATTTATACCACGGGGATGAGAGCTTTCTCAGTAGGATAACCTGTGTTATTTCCACTGCAGTGAGGATAAATCCTGATGACATCAGCAGAGTGAGGATATTGACATTTATCCATACTCTGCTGATGTCACCAGAGTGAGGATAAATACACTGCAGCGTGCATTCTAAAGGAAACTGCTTCAGCAAAAAGTTTATCTTTCTCACTGAAGCTGCAACTTACTGAATTAGCTTTGCAAAAGGCTCTCATCTATGTCCCATTGTGTTTGTAACATTGCTAGCCCATTACTGTGCTGATCTCAGCTTCAAAACAACCTGAATTCTAAATGAAAGTCTTTTACAAAGCAGGTTCTGTTTCTCAGTACTACCTGCAGCAATGTGTCTTTCTCACTGAGCCTCTGACTCACTCAATTAGCTTTGCAAAACACACACCTGTGTTTCTGACTCCCAGTCCATTCAGAACACACATACATACACACACACACACTCACACACACTGACAGCACACACAGAATGAGCAGGAAATACACAGACTCAGAAAAAATGTTCCTGCAGCTCTCACCCCTGTGGTATAAATCACACACATGATGAGCAGATCATGGCATATGGAAAATATTCTCACTCCTGCCTCGTGAGCTGTGTATTTTGAGAATACACAGCTCACTCTGCAGGAGTGAGAATATTTTCCATATCCCACTCCTGCCCATCATGTATCCTCTATATATTGGATAATATTCTCCAGTATGAGCCATCAGCTCCTGGGAGAAGTCCCACTGGCAACACTGGCACCCACTCTGAAGAAAGGGGGTTACTAATGGGGTACTGCAGGGTTCAGTACTGGGTCCAGTCCTTTTTAATGTCTTTATAAGTGACATTTCAGAGGGACTGGAAGGAAAAGTATGCCTCTTTGCAGATGACACAAAGATCTGCAACAGGGTTGATACACAGGGAGGCGTGGAAAGGATGAGAAGGGACTTGGCAAGGTTGAAGAAATGGTCAGAAGTATGGCAGCTAGGATTCAATACAAAGAAGTGCAAAATAATGCACCTGGGAACCAAAAACCCTGGGGAAGATTACACAATGGGGGGGAGGTAGTAACAAAAACAAAAAAGGAAAGGGACCTGGGGGTAATCTTATCAGATGACCTTAAGGTTAGCAAGCAATGTGAGAAGCAGTAGGGAGAGCTGGGGGTATACTGGGATGCATAGGGAGAGGCATCACCAGCAGAAAACAGGAAGTTGTTATCCCTCTGTACAGACAGTTGGTGAGACCCCATCTGGAGTACTGCATCCAGTTCTGGAGACCCCATCTCCGCAAGGACATAGACAGGATAGAGGCAGTCCAGAGGAGGGCAACTAGAATGGTGCAGGGTCTGCAAGAGAAGCCATATGAGGAGAGACTAAAAGAGCTTAATATGTATACCCTTGAGGAAAGGAGGGAGAGGGGGGATATGATAGAAATGTTTAAGTACCTCAGTGGAATCAACAAAGTCCAAGAGGGTAGCATCTTTCAGAAAAAGAGACATGCAAGAACAAGGGGACACAATTTAAAGATGGGGAGGCGGTTCAGGGGCAATATGAGGAAGGGTAGTGGATGCATGGAACAGCCTTCCTGAGGAGATTGTGGGGTCTAAAACTGTGGGAGAATTCAAGAATCCACTGGACATACATAAGGCAATTCTTGTTGGGGGTAGGAAGAAATAGGCTGTTGGTTAACTGGGATCTGTGGCTTATCCTGTAGGTAGGGAAATGGGCAGACTAGGTGGGTCAAGTAGTCCTTATCTTTCATCAAAGTCTATGTTTCTGTGTTCTATGTTTCACCAGAATGGTCCTCCTGGTTTTTAACTATGTGATGTGATTTACAGTACCACCCCCTCCATCTCCCTTACCAGACTGGACACCCTCTGTAATGCCTTCTGCTGCTTTGCTACCAACTCACCCTCTTGTACTCACCACTGCACCTTTTAGTCCTTCCTCTCCATCCTCCCTCTCCCCTTTCATCACCAGTCCCACTGTGCTTTCCCCATCTCTAAATACTGGTTTGGGTCCCTCCCCTCATAGTTATTCCATCTCCTCTCCTACATCTCCTCCTCCTCCTACTCACTGTACTCAAGAGACCAATGGACATTCTCCCTTCCACACCCACATTCCTCAGCCAGGAAATCTGCTTCCTCATACTGCCTCCCCTTCCTCTAGAACCAGTTACTCTCCACCATCCATCTCATCCTCTCCCTTCCCTCCATTAGACACCAGACAAAACTCCTTCCTCTCCCCCCTGATCCTGCAACCCTCTTCCTGAACCCTTCCTTACCCGTGGCTGTCTTTTGAACATCCCTTACCTCTCTGTCCCCTAACCTCATAGTTCCAATAACCTCGTTGAAGTTCAATCTGTTTTTACTCCTACTTTCTATACCATCTACACCTCTCTTCACTCTGGCACTATGTACTTTGAGTTTTCTCATTTTGCACAAATGATTTGTATGCTAATTCATTTGTCCTCCATATGCAGTGTTTTGCCATTTTGCCTGTACTGCACTCAACTTATGCTCTTTATGTCATCCTCACCTGACTGATGGTATTTTATTTGTAATTGTGTTTCTCCCCTTCCCCTTTGCCCCAGCCTCAGCTCAGTATGCCTCTCCCAGTTACCAATTGTAAATAAATAAATATATACATGCATACATACTGCCTACAGACTATAGTCTTGGAGGGTATCATACCTTGAGCTCTGGCCCAAGCAGACAAGGTGTTCCATACTTGATCATAGACTGCTAAAGTAGATACTTTCCTGGAAGCCATGAGGGTGTCCACTACTCTCTTGGAGAAAAACTGCTGTAAGAGTCTCCTTCTCTTCTTAGGAGCCAACTGCCAACTGCATTACCCCTGGTTTTGGATGCAGAATGGGACCCTAAATGAGAAGATCCCAGGAAAGCAGGAGCCAAAATTGGGTTTGCTGTGCTAGGTTCACTAGCTCAGAGAACCATGGCCTTCTTGGCCACTCTGGGGCTATCAGGAGGAAATCTCCTCTTGGCTGCCTGATTTTTTAGTTCCTTAGGCACCAATTGAAGCAGAGGGAACTAGTATGCTCTGCGAAATGATCATTGCTGAGACAGGGCATCCACTTCCTTGCCTGAAGGTGTTGATATTGACTGAAGAACCTCAGACCTGAGTGCTTTCCTTTGATGCAGAGATTGATTTGTGGGCAGCTAAATCTTCTGCACAGGAGTTTGAACACCTCTGGGTTCAGGGACTATTCTTCTGGATGAGCCCATTTGCAGCTCTATCAGTCTGCCTGCACATTCAGTAATCCCACCAGGTAAATCGTGAAGAATGTTGGAAAGCTGGTTTTCACTCACTACAGAATCATGGTCACTTCTGCTGGCATGCTTGCACTTCTTGTGCCCCTTCCCTGACTATTTCTATAAGCTATGGTGACAGCATTGTCTGACCTCACCTTCACAGCTCTAGCCTGAACCTGGTTCTGAAAGTGAAGCAGAGCGAGGTATGTTGTCCTTATTTCCAAAACATTTATCTTCAGCATCTGCTCTCAGGACTCCAAACTCTTTGAACTGAGATATGATCCAGAACTGCACCCCAGTTTGACAGGCTGGCATCGATCATAAGAATTATTTCCAGTGGCTCCTCCAGAACAGTCCCCTTGCTGAGATTATCAGGGTTCTGCCACCATGCAAGGGACCATTGCACTGATAGCAGAATCATGGCCTGGTAGTCCTCCAAGCCCAGTGGCCATACCCTCAGCATCCTGCGCTTCCACTAGCTCTATCACTGCCATCATCTGGCCTCTCGAATTAAGGTTGTCTTCCTGGATGCAGACAGAAACACTCTTCTTGTCCATCTGGAACACTGCTCCCGGGTACTCTAACCTTTGAGATGGCATCAGGGAGCTCTTCTCCCAGCTTATGATACAGCTATGCATTCCAAGACCTCCAAAGTCATTGCCACTGATCGCTCCACCATCCTCATGATTGGAGTCCACCTGAGCAAATCATCCAGGTGGGGTATATGTGGTGCCCCCTTCTGCCTTAGGTGCACCACTAGCACAATGAGAATCTTTGAAAACACCCTGGAAGCTGTTGCTAGATGAAAGGGAAGAGCCCTGTACTGGAAATGTTGTCCCAGAATTGCAAACTTCAGGAATTTCTGGTGTGACTGGCAGATAGGGATGTGGAGATAGACATCCTTCAGATCTATGAATGCTAGAGAATCCCATGGTTGGATCACCTGAATGATGGACCACAAGACCTCCATCTTGAACATCATGTGTCAAACAAACTTGTTTACATGCTTCAGATCCAGTATGGGTCAAAACCTCCCAGACTTCTTGGGGACTATGAAGTAAACTGAGTAGAATCCCAGACTCTCCTTGTTTGAGGGAACTGGTACAACTGCCCCTATTTGTATAAGGTGATCCAGGGTCTGCCTCAGAGTCTGCCCCCCCAACTTGATTTTGTGACTTTGGAGACTGGAGGAAATTACCTCTTGTGGGAAACAAGGAAGACTATATGGCCTAGCCCATATTTAAAAAAGTGTCAGTGGTTCAGCAGGTTGCACACTCGCCTCTGCGGCCAGAAGATTGAAAGGCTGTGGGTTCTAGCCCCATACCAAGAACATGGGGTAACATCCCAATACTGACACTGTAGTGCTGCATTAGGGGGGCTGCATGCCTGAGGTGCTGTCCTCTCGGATGAGATGTTAAACTGAGATCCCATTTGCCTCTTCTGGTGGTTGTTCAGATGGATGTTAAAGCTCCCATGGCATGGCTCGAAAAGAGTAGGGGAATGTTTTATTGAAGGAAAAATCATAAACAATACAATCAAAGAAACATATAAAAAAATTGTTATAAAGAAAATTAGACAATGAAAGACAATGAAAGACAAGCTCAACTATACATGAGGAGCAAAACAAAAGGGAAAGAAAAAATTCAAACAAAAATAATGCAGTCAAAAACTATGTACAGCATTTCCAATAATTTCTAAAATTAAAAGATGAAACTGATTTTTTCTCAGTGTAATAAATAGACCACAAACTGCAATATTTGAGTCAAAATCTGTACATTAGTATAACACTTTTGTTGTAGAAGATAAGCACACCTAGCTTGCCACAAATAAAACCTACATAGGGGAATTTCCTTGGTGCCCTGACCAAATTTCCCTTATTCAATAAAAAATACAACCAACAGCTTACTTTGATCAGTTTCAGTTGGCTTCCATCTGTATCCGCCCCGGGCCGAGGTTGAAAATAAGTAGAATTGCCTTGCCTTGCCTTCCTTTCCTGGTCAACAAAAATTAAATTGTAAAATCTCCACCACCCATGCATCTGCTGTTAACTAAGTTCATCACTGGCAAAAATGTTGCAGTCTTCCACCAAGCGAAGAGAGGGGCAGGGATGGGTCTGCATACCTTCATCGGGAGGAACCCCCTCTCTGTCCAGTACCTCCATTACATCTTCTGGCAAAGGAACCTCTGTTGCCATTGCAGTTCAGGCTGAAACAGGACCCTTTATTCCTATGGCCTCTCAAGTTCTGAAAGAGATGAAAACCCCTGCTGGCCTGTCACTGTCAGCTGAAACCCTGTCCTCTCTGGGCTGATTTCCCCTTCTCATTTTGCCTGGACATTGGTAACTGCCATGTTTTGTCTTGGACATCCTTCAAAATGTCATCCAGCTCCGTGTTCAAAACAGCTCCCCCACAAACAACATGTTGAACAACTTTGTCTTGGATGCCTAGGGCTGGATTTGCAAAACTTCTGAAATTCCCGCAGCTGTAAGAAAAACTCAGCCCAAGTGGATTGCCACTTGCTGATCTACAGGTTTTCTCAGTTTTCCCACAGCTGCAGGTATTCACAAAGGTGGAGCCGGATTACCACCAACTGGCTCCACGATATACGGCAGCTAGCGGGTGGTGATGCCAGGGAAACCCCTGCAGCTGCAGAAAACCATTATGACCAGTGGAACCAACCATAACTGCTGCAGATGTGCACAGCAATCTCCGCAGCTGCACAGATTTCAGTCCGCAATTGGAGTTGCAGTATGGGACTTAGTCCCAAAACGTTTTGGGAATCCTGCCACAGTCCATGGACCAGTAGTAAAGCTACACACTCTGCATAGCTGCCACAATATGCTAAACTGAGTGGGCAGAGATTTGCAAGCTGTTCAGTGCTGTGTCTCCTAAAGAGGCAGATGCCACGAACACTAGCTGCAAAATATGCAACCCATCTGAATCCTCAGGAACGAAACTGACTGAGGTAGTCACCCAGGAGTTTAAAACATGGTATACAATAAGGGATACATATGTTGTCCTAAGGTTGCCCCCATGCATGGCAAAAGCCTGTCTACATGAGGTATCTAACCTTGTGTCATTACTATCCAGCAGTGCTGCCACACCTGCTAGAGGTATAGTCATGTCTTTGTCCTTACTGCATGCATCCTTGTCAGCTATTGGTGGAATGTCCCACTTCCTGAAACCCTCCTCTAGGAATGGGTAGCTTCTCACCCTCAGCCTAGGAAGCTATTTCCTCATATCCACCCCAGCCCATTCCTGCATAGTAATCTTACTGCAGTGCTGTAAGTTCAGAAAACATATTGGGACTGAGGCCGAGAGGATGGGATTAACATCCAAATCTCGATATCCTGGACCTCTTTCAACTGCAATGTCCTACATGCTTCTGTTATAAGATAGGCCAGTGACTTGATATCAAACAAAGGGGGATTGGGATCTTTCTCTTTGGTTCCATTCACTCTCCTGAATCCTCAGAGGGATAATCCTCCTCTTTGTATGGTTCAGATCCGTTGGGTCAGCATTCTTCCCAGACCCACCTGCATCCACCTCCTGAACTTCCAAGCCAACAAAATTGAGGGTTGCTTGCAGATTCTGGGTGAGCATGTATGCTCTGTTCTGGTGCACCTGGACATGCCTTTAGGGCCCTCTCCCAACCTGAAGAGCCTGCCTCAGGTTCAGGTGTATGAGTGATAATGACCTGCAGATCATCCGCACTCAGCATCTCATTCAAAAGAGGTAAAAAGGTTTTTGCAACTCAGCCTTACCACTGCCAGTCAGTACCACAGGTGCACCCCACCCCACCCCAGCTGGGAGGTTTGACTTGGGGGGGAACTGACATAGACATGTTGTAAGTCAGTAGTGCCATATTAGTCTCAAGTAAATTTAGTGTTCTTTTTTTTGGACATACCTTTTTATTAGACTAACTGAAGAATTTTTACACAAGCTTTCAAGACTTCTCAGGTCCCTTCGCCAGGTGCAGGGAAAACTAACCAGCATTTTTAGAATATATGCAAGAGTTTGTGGGTCCTAGATTACTTAAAGAGCAGACTGTAAAGGAAGCAATTTAATACAATACAGGTGACTATAAGCCTCAAGTCATTAAAAGGTGAGAGATCAGATGTACAAACGGTGAGCCACTTCAAAGTGATACCATAACAAAAGATCAATGGCTCAGAAAAGTTCCATTAAATATGTTGGACATGTAATGCTGTCAAGTCAGTAAATTACGTTGTGCCTTCATATGTGGCTTCTTTAAGTCAATTATGTCCATACAACAGAGGAAGATTTTAAAACTACATAAAACAAATTGTAAATGGTAGTGACCAGAGCTGCAGTGGAAACTGTCAAGACTCGATTTGGGATCTGGTAATGTCTGAGAAAGACCAATTTTTTGTTCAGCTCATGTTTATCTGTTCCAAAAAGCCTCATGAGTTTTGATTCCTAGAGAAGTCTTGTATGAATGTCTTTGAGATTTCCTCTCAAAACTCACATTTTAAGATCCTTCAAAGAATGATTGTTTTGGGAGAAGTGCTCAGCCACTGGTGTCAATTGTCTTGGTGTTTGATAGTGGATCTGTGTCCATTCATGCTTTTATGGAGTGTTTGTCCCATTTCTCCCACATACCACCCACGTGGACACTTTTGGCATCTTATTAGGTAAGTAAATTGTTGGTGTTGCATGAGAAAAACCCTTTTATTTTGTATTTCTGTTTGATAAATGGAGAATAGACAGAGTCACATGTATCAGTCATGCTGCATATTTTGCATCTGGGCTTGTTGCACAGCCTTGTTCCTTGTGTTCCATTTGAATTGTGAATCTTTAATTCCTGACCAGTGCTTTTCCCAGGTTCGGTGATTGAATGATATTATAGGTGATTCACTTGAATATAGGGGACAGTCTGTCCTCGCTGTGCAGAACTGGTTGCAGTTCTCTGATGATCTTTTGTAGTGGCCTGATTGATGGGTTGAAAGTCACAACCAACAGTGTGCATTTTGATTCTTTTCGCTCTTCATATGCCAGTAGCTATTCTTATCGTACTTGCCTAGCTTGTGCAATCTGTTTGTCAATTACACAAGAGGGGTAGTTTTTGCTAGTGAAGGCACTTCATAGTCTGACTTATCCATGCATATACATTGGCATTGTAGGGCTTGACTGTAGATAGCTGCTCTTTTTGTATGGATTGGGTGTGCACTAGAATGATGTAGGTAGTTGAAATGATCTGTTGGTTTTCTGTATATTGATGTTTTTTATTTTGTCCTGTTGCAGTTTAGTTGTGGTGTCCAGAAAGTTGATTTTTTTTGTTGTTGGGAGTACTCCATTTTCAGAATAATTGAGGGATGAAAATTATTAAAGGCTGTGTGGAACTCATGTAGTTGGTCCTCAGTCTCTGTCCATATAAAAAAAAATTAGTCAACAAAACAGTAGTAGTTCAAGGGTTATAGACATGTTAGTACAGCTGGGAGCAACAGATCAATGGATATAGACATGTTACATTGTGTTACACAGTTGGGATACTACAACCACCAAGGGGGAGGTTCTCATCATCCCCCTGCAGATCTTACATCTTTTAAAGTCTACTGGTCTCCAATAGACCATGGTGCCACTAATGCAGACTGGCCTAATAGCCTGAAAACAATAGAACATAAACCCTGCTCTATGACCACAGTTGTTACTGAATAAAATGTGTGGTTTCTATGCTGCAGCCAACAGCAGTAAACCGGGACAAAATTCCTATCTGCAAAACAATCCTCCATGACAGCAATCAGCTAACCAACTTGTTAGCCCAATCTGACACAAGCTGTGCTTGTGGGACTCAAACTCTTCCACCAAGATGAGCACAGGAAACCATATCCTGTAAAACTTGCCCCAGCACTGAGTGCCACTGATAAACATTGCTCTGTGTGTGTCTTGTACCTGATGCATGAAACCAAAAGCAGGTATGAGGTGTGAGTGTGTTAAGTCCACACCAGCAACAGTGCTTGGTGGATGCAGGAACAGTACAAGCGGCACTAGCTTGAACTGCTTGTAAAAAGACTTACTCCTCAACCGAGGAGTACATGCTGCTAATGCTCATGTGGTGGCATAGGATGTCAGCACGTCCCTGCATCAGCACAATCAGCATAAACAGGTGCTGTATAGGAGGAAGGGCACTTTGCAAAAGGGGCACAAAGGTGTGGGCTGGCAACTTGTCAACATGTGTCATGCTGCTCCAAATGTCACTGAGAAGGCAAAGACTCTGTGCTGACCGAAGCGTTGATCAGGCTCACACTGCCACCAGTGCTGAGGAGCACAATCAGTGAGCGCTGCCCACCAATGAAACTGACTGCCTTTCAACCTGAATGGGAAGAAAGGAGGTAAAAGGAAACATTAGTTTCTGAAAACAGAGCAGGTTATGCCAGTGAGGGCTGGAACTCCAAGGGCCTTAACGCAGCTAATCTGTACCCAGGTATTCAATACCCACACACACAGCTCAACTGGGGGCATGCACCAGACATAGCGCTAGGAAGAGAATAAATAAGTAAAATGCTCACACAGTAGTCCCTCACTCTCCAGTCAGATCTGATTAACTGAGCCCCCTTCCCTCAAATAATCAAAAATCACTTACCCGAGACATCAGATTAGGGAGTGTCAGAAGAGACCAGTGAACTCCCTAGCAAAAAAAGTGAGTGATCTTCCTTTAAGCACTGTAGGCACCAACTGACAGTTCAGCTATCTTATCAGTCAATTTGAAAGCCACAGCTTAATAGACATGATTCCTAAATTTGAGGGTACCCCCTCTCACCCCCCAGTCTGCCCCTTGTTGCTTAATCCAACTAAAAAGTAAAAACAACAGCTTTTCTTCAGAGAGCTCTCTCTATGCTGTCACCCTTCAGTGGTACAGCAAAAAGTGAATAGCTGTTGCCTTCTGAATCCTCATGACTCCAGGGTTTTATGCTTGATTGACAGCCTTGGGCTGTACCACTACCCCAGAGGGGTGATTATTACATATATACTGTATATTAACTCCCCATTGACAATGTGGAGTGATACAGAAAGAACCAGTTACTGGTAAGTAACTCTGTACTCTAACAGCATACGTTCAACCACATCCACACACCTGCTGTCCATGAGCAGTACCTAACCTGATGCACACTTAGGGAAGATTTGTTCTCACTTTAGCCCACAAAGCTGAAATCTTCTAAGCCTGCAGGTTCACACAGTGGTGAGCAGTGGTTGTGTTGGCAAAAAGTCCAGATAGCTGCTTTACAGATCCAGTAGATGGTGCCATCTGTTAATGAAATGGGCTTCTACATCCCACACCTGTTCCAGGGGAGGCCCAATCAAGCCTGAAGATGTACTACATTTACATTTTACAGTTTCAATGTTTTGTATGAAGGGCTGAGGCAAACAGAAAGTGACTAATTGCAGATAAATGTATTTCTTTAGGCACATATTAGTGACTAGGAAAGGGACACCACACCAAATTACATTCACAGTAGTTCATGTACAAATTGGTGACTGGGAAAAGCCCACTGAGCCAAGGCTTGTTTTCAGGTGTGGCCTGGGCAAGGGTATAGGAAGTTGCTAAAAAGCAGAGTAAGAGCAGAAACTGTGAAGATAAGTAGGAAGGCACCAGACAGCAGGAAACAGATCGAAAAAGCAGTGTGACCCATGAAAGTATTGCAGTGATGGGAAACATGAGTCCAACAGCAATAATTTGCATAAAATGAGAATAAATGCAGCCAACTACTCAAAGGTATTCCACTTGATTCCTGGTGAACTGTGCAAAGTATATGTTTTTCTATGGTGAGGCCCAAGATTATTTCCATATTTGAGGTGGCTCCAAATCTTGTTCATGGTATGGGGGAGGTACACCATGAAAACGTATGAGAACTAATGTCCTAGACCATTGCTGCTAAGCATGCTGTGAAGGATGGCAAAGAAATGGGCTGTTGCAGCTCCCATACAAACAGTATCAAACCAGCATCTAATACAAGGCTTCTCATGACACAAGGTAAAATTAAGCATTAGGGTATGGCTGGGGTTGGTTTACCAGTAGTTAGACAATGGGAAAGTGAAATATTATATTGTGACTGGTTGTTGCCATTCCATGGCCATATTAGAAAAAAAAGGTTTAGCCATGTGAACTAGAATTTGGATAAATCACATACAGAATTCATGAGCCACATCAGTCTTTCCTGTTTTCCATCACAAGCATGGCTGCCACTTTTACACAGAAACCTTTAACTGGGCTCTAAAAATAAAACTCATGTTCATAAATAAATAATTGAGTGTTCTTTCCACTCATGATCCCCTCCTTACACAAATACTATAAACAAGTTAAACACAATTCAGAGTTTAGATTTCTTGTGTTTCTTTAACAACCATGAAAACTCCCCCGTCATATCCTAACCAGCTTGACAGAAACATTTCTGATGCTAACATTGCAAAAGATAAAATTGAGACTTTGGCTCGAGATGAGGCCTATGTGTATCTTTGCATCTGTATCTGTGCATGCCAGTGGAATACTGCAGAATTCTGAATTCATGCATTCCATGTTAACACACCATGTTTTGTGTGTGTGCAGGATAAGCATTCTACTTAAAGAGGAAAAGTCAGCATAAAGCACCCCACACTTAAGTGAGGGGCTAGTCCAATGTGCACTTTTGTGTACTAAAACATTTTGGTTTACTTACTGTTTAATGTAGTATAGTAGATTGTATCAGACTAATTTTGCTTAGTTCTAAGCTGGCATGTTCTATTACTACAAATCTGAGAATCTCGTGCAGCTGGCACCAGAGCATTAGGTAGCAGTGAGAGATTCAATAGCTTGCAGTGCATATTAAAGCTTTTATAATTTCCAATCAGAAGTTTTCTGAGTCTGCTTTCCTCCATGGGCTAAGTACTGTCCTCTGTGACAGTACTTAGCCCAGGGAGGAAAGAGAGAGACCAGCAAAAAAAAAAAATTCAGAGCTTATATAAACTCTGACACGCACTGCAAGCTATTGAATCTCCTACTGCTCTGATGTCAGCTGCAGTGGATTCATGTTCGCCTACAACTAAGCAGAATTAGTTTGATACAATCTATTATGCTATAGTAAATAGTAAGTAAACCAAAATGTTTTTCCATACTAAGACCCTGTCCACACTACACCAGAAAAATCCCTCTGTAACATTACAGAGGGTCCAAACCATTACCATAATAGTTTGCATTTACACTGGTAATGTCACAGAAAGCGTTTTCAAAACCATTGTTGAAAACTGTGCACATTGGGACCAGCCCCACACTTGAGTGTGGGGCCCTTGGTGGTGACTGTTACCTTTTAACTAAACAAATACTGCTGAGTACTGAATTATTTTATTCCACGGTAAACAAACACACTTTCTATTGAATGTGTAGAAAGACAGATGACTGACAGGTAGAAACCACCTGTGGAAAAACAGTTTGACATTTTATAAGCAAGCAATAATACCCTACAGGATGGGCGGTATTAAGCAATACTGGACTGTCCAGGAGCGTAATGAGGTCTGACATCACAGGCAGAGGGCCTTATAGTCCCTGGAAGGTCTGATATTGCCCACACCACCCACCCTGAAGGATGTTATTGTGCTTAGAAAATTGGTTATCTGTAAAGCTTTTTTTGTAATATGTAAGAATTAAAAAATAATAAATGGATTCAAAATTAAGTTATTGTTGCCCTGTTAGTAAAGTGGTCCCTCTACTGGTATCCTGAACAATACTTACCAGTAGAGGGCAGTGCAGTTTAATTGTTTGCTTGCTGCTGTATTCAGTATGTCCCTTCTTGGCATTTGAAGTATTGTTCCTCCCCCCACACCCCGCAGCTCACTTGCATTCACTTTTTTTATATAATGTGTTCCTTACTGACACTGCGGTCTAACCCCATTGTCACAGTTAGTTTTTTTTTTTGCCTCACTTTCCTTTCGGGATGATGATGGCCATCTGAGGTGCTATCAGATAGGGTATACAGAAGTCAGGTGGTGAACTCTGCAACTGAAGAATGAAAAGGAGGTACTTTAATTTTTCCCTAAAATGTGGAAGTTATTTCTGTGAGGTGATTAGTTTGTGGCCGATAGTCAGGGCTGAAGAGTTTTGTGAAATGGAGCAGTGCTGACTGTGAGTAGCACTGAGCACATGACAAGGTTGAGCTACTCATTCAGAAATAAACTAGTTTCTTTTTGGTTAGTGTGTGAGAAGAGAGAGAAAAGTGGCAGTCTTTGTACCACTTCAGTATGAAGGGTGTCGCATTTTTTGTTCAAGCTGCAGTTTAATATTCCACACCCTGTTGGGTTTTACTGTGTACCCAGTAAGAGTTCCAGGTACAATGAGGCCCTGAGGTGTAGCCAAGGGCCCCATGTACCTAGGGGTTGGATTAACTATTGGTAATACAATTCCTAGAAGCACCTTAATGATTTTATAAAACTGTACATATATACAGAACTTTCTTTTACATTTTCTAAATTCTTAAAAAATTTTTAAAGAGATTGTTTTACCATATACTATATGCTTTGCTGACCTATGAAATAATTGTCCCTTTTTAGGTCCTCTCTGCTTGATCTGGAGCCCAACTTGTTAGAGATGTTAATTTCTGACTGGTTTCTTGCATTCAAAAATATAGGCTTGTTACATAAGCACAGCAGCAAATAAGTTAGTAACTATGACTTACTGGAACCCAAATTAACCATCTTATTAACCCCCACCCAAAAAATGTGTCCAAGTCTCTCCAGTTACGGGAAAGTGGCCCCATCCTCCCCATCTTCTTCATAACACTGGCAAAGAAATAATAATATATACATGCAAGCATTATTAGTATAAAAAAATATTTTTTTTACTTTTATAATGCAGGTAAGACACACTTTTTACGTTTGCTTGCACGCATGCGCAAGGAACGTTTTGGGAGAGTAGCACACTTTGGAGGTGTGCCTCTCCCATTCAATCCAGTGCTCTGTTGAGCAGGCGTGGCGGTCCTGCACCAATGGGTGCGGGAGCTCTGTATGACAGCGGTGGTCTTCTGCTTCAAAGAAAACCACCGCTGTAATACCGAGCACTGCATTACGCTGCCCCCCCTCGTGTCACACACTCCCCGCACATGTCACGCCACCCCCAAAGCTTGTGTGCCACGCTGGAGCCCACCCCAGCATGGCAAACGTTGCTGACGGGTGCCCAATCCCATCGGCTCCATGGCCCCCAAGCCATCCTTCTGCCACACTGGGAGCCCACCCCAGTGTGGCAAACCTCCATTTGTTTTGCCGGCAGGGGTGCCCAATCCTGTCGGCTCTTGGTCCCCAGCGTGGTTTGCTGACAGAGGTGCCCAATCCTGATCGGCTCCTCGGCCCCTCAAGCCATCTTCTGCCACGCTGAGCCCACCCCAGCATGGCAAGCATCCACGTAGTCCATTTTAAAAAAAAAAGCTGTAAAGAAAAACAGTCCACGTAGTCTCCCAGTCCCCCCTACCACAACCCGCACCCACCCTGCGCACCCAGCCTCCCACCCCCTCACCCCATACTTACCTCTGGAGCTCGGCACGATGATCTTTGGTGGACCAGGAACACGTCTGCACTCTTCAAAGCCGACCGCGAACTGAGGAAATGCCGGTAAGCTGTATAATGGGCTAGATAGGGGGGTTTCAACTTTATTGCATATCTCAGTCATTTATTAGAATTTTTGCACCAAATTTTCAACATGGTGAAATCACTCTTCAGGCCTGAATAACACCATGACAGTGACATCATTCATAAAAAGGCATCCCAAAAACCACATGTTGAAAATTTGGTGCAAAAATTCAAAAAAATGACTGTTTTACGAGCATGCATTGCGCAGTTCCTACTCGTAAGGCTCGTAAGTTCACGGATTTTCAATATTTTCACTCCAGATTTTCAACATTGCCATTTTAACACACCTCCTTATGAGCAGTACAGCTGTCATTTTTCACATCTTGCCCAAAACGTGTTTCCGCCCATGTAGCACACAATGGCACAGTCAGTGTGCAAAATCAATGTATGGGATGCATTAAGAAAATCACAGTGACACTGTTCATTAGCAGAGGTCTTAAAATGGCTATGTTGAAAATTTGGTGAAAAAATTCCTAGAAATGACTGTTTTTCGAGCGTGCGTTGTGCAGTTCCTATGCATGCTCATAGGTTTGCGAATTTTCAATATTTCCACTCCAGATTTTCAACATTGCCATTTTACCACACCTTCTTATGAGTAGTACAGCTGTCATTTTTCACATCTCACCCAAAATGTGTTTCCGCCCATGTAGCACACAGTGGCGCAGTCGGTGTGTGAAATCAATGTATGGGACACATTAAGAAAATCACAGTGACACTGTTCATGAGCAGAGGTCTTAAAATGGCTGTGTTGAAAATTTGGTGAAAAATCCTAAAATTACTGTTTTACGAGTCTCGTTGCTCAGTTCCTACGCCGCTCATAAGTTTGCAATTTTCAATATTTTCACTCCAGATTTTCAACATTGCCATTTTACCACACCTCCTCATGAGCAGTACAGCTGTCATTTTCATATCCTGCCCAAAACATGTTTCGCCATGTGGCGCACAATGGCGCTGATCAGTGTGAACTCAATGTATGGGACACATTAAGAAAATCACAGTGACACTGTTCATGAGCAGAGGTCTTAAAATGGCTATGTTGAAATTTGGTGAAAAAATTCCTAAAAATGACTGTTTTACGAGTGTTCATTGCAGAGCTCCTATGCACGCTCATAAGTTTGCGAATTTTCAATATTTTCACTCCACATTTTCAACACTGCCATTTTACCACACCCTCCTTATGAGCAGTGCAGCTGTCATTTTTCACATCTTGCCCAAAACATGTTTCTGCCCATGTAGCGCACAATGGCACAGTCGGTGTGCAAACTCAGTGTGTGGGACGCATTAAGAAAATCACAGTGTCACTGTTCATGAGCAGAGATCTTAAAATGGCTCTGTTGAAAATTTGGTGAAAAAATTCCTAAAAATAACTGTTTTACGAGCGTGCGTTGTGCAGTTCCTACGCACACTCGTAAGTTTGTGAATTTTCAATATTTTCACTCCACATTTTCAACATTGCCATTTTACCACACCTCCTTATGAGCAATACAGCTGTCATTTTTCACATCCTGCCCAAAATGTGTTTCCGCCCGTGTAGTGCACAATGGCTCAGTCGGTGTGCAAAATCAATGCATGGCACATAGTAAGACAATCACAGTGACACTGTTCATTAGCAGAGGTTTTAAAATGCCAATGTTGACAATTTGGTGAAAAAATTCCTAACAATGACTGTTTTACGAACGTGCAGTGCACAGTTCTCACGCACGCTCGTAGGTTTGCGAATTTTCAATATTTCCACTCCAGATTTTCAACATTGGCATTTTACCACACTTCCTTATGAGCAGTATAGCTGTCATTTTTCACATCCTGCCCAAAACATGTTTCCGCCTGTGTAGCGCACAATGTGGGTAACAAAAAGGTCATGCTGAAAATTTATTGTGCAAATACCAGCAATTACACAGGGCATTAGGGTAAAGCACCATACATGCCAAACACCACTGCAAATACCTGCAAGCGAATGTTCGGCATTGACAAATGCTTGTCATTTACATGATAACTCTACACTCTGTGATGTCACACACATGCAAACACACATTGTTGCTGACAGTCAAATGAAGAGAATCACACATCGAGTTTTCTGTGCAGGAATAAAAGATGACAGTCTGTTGTCAGCTAATTGCTGGCAAACAGAAATTATGATTTGCAGCTCTTTTCTTATCACTCTCAGAAAATAGCCCAATTCAGTAACAGCTCGTGTAAGTGAGTGTAGCCATGGGGGGTAATACAGCAGCTGGGAGGTTAAAAGTGGGTGAAATGGGGGGGGTCACCCAGGGTGTGCTACAACACTCCAAAAAAGTCAGCAGAGCTTGCTGTCAGGCTGGTTAGGGAATCAGGAAAGCAGTGCAACACAGACAGTTATGAGGGTGCTAAGGAAAGGGCTGCTCACCCTCTAACTAAGTCACAATGAAAGAATTCCAGCACTCCAGGTCACCAGTAAATTCACAGGACATAAGCTGCAGCCAAAATAATTCCTTTAATAAATTATAAAGTGCACTTATCCAGACATGCTAGGAGGAAAGCATTAACCCCAGTGCTTTGTCCATACACTATGGCCTTCAACAGGGGGCTTGAATTGTTTGAAGGCAAGGCAAGGTAAAATTTATTTACAAGATGCCCAATCCCAGAGGCTGTGGGCACCGTACAAATAAGTAGACACATATTCAGAAACAGATCAATAAAAACACAGAGATAAATATAAGCATATAAATAATAATGCCTCATATAAACATTACCCATAGATAATAAACTAAACATCAGATTACCAATGGCTATAATCAAATCAAATCTATCAATTAACAGCCTAATCCAAAAAGGCCTGAGTGAATAGGAGGGCCTTAAGGTGGGCCTTGAATACCTCCAGAGTAGGGGCCCCCTTAACCCCAAGGGACAGCGAATTCCACAGGATGGGGGTGGCGACACTAAAAGCCCTGTCACTAGTCAATTTCAACCTCATCCTGGGAATCACCAGGGCCCTCCACAGGAGGAACGGAGGGGGAAAACTGAGAGAGCAGGTACAAGAAGGTCTAACAGGTAACCAGGGCCCTGACCGGGTGAAGAGACTTAAAAATGTTTAGACAAATACCTTTAAATGAATGTATGAATAGATAATTGAGTCAGAAAAGACTTGCCTGCTTCTGTTGGAGGCTGAGAAACTTGCTATACTGCAGAGAACAAACTAGAATGCATTTGAGGAACAGGGAACCTGGTAAGACATACTATTGTTGGGGACTTGTTAGGAAGGTAAGCTACACTTTCTACAGAAAGTTTCATTTTTTCTTATTGGCATTAAGAAGAGAATTGCAGGATTCCATTAAAGTGTAGTAATTTTATAACCAGAGGGGGTGAAATACAACTGAAGTTGCTTGATTCCTGTGCTTGAGACCTAGGATTTGGAAGGATATTTGTGCCACATTTTAGAAGTGTCTGGCTGGCTGAGCAGTGAGTTCATTTTTATCCCTGGACTCAGTAGAGTGGTTTGTGTAGGAGCAGTGGTCTAGTAAATTTTGGTGTTGGTTGACTTACTATAAAGGGCAGTACTCACCAGGGTGGGGAGCAGTGGTGTATTTGATTGTTTCTAACAGTCACCAGTGGTTGTGGCTCTACCCACCCACCCTTCCCTCACCCCACCCACCCCAGGCATGGCATTTCCTTTATAGCCAAGGTTCTGACATCTCTTCCTCAATAGGTCATGGAGCAGAACTGTCATATTCTTAATAACCCAGCACACTGCATAAAGAGGGGTACACACCAAAAAACAAAACAAAAAAATAATAATATTTTATATATTACTCATTGTATATTATAAGGAAGAGGAACATGTGGGGAGTGGTGCAATGCACTGGCTGTGGGGTAGTAGTTTTCCGGGAGACATTCTGGAACCTACGTTACTACCCTATTTGCAGGCAACTGTCAGCTCTGAGGGAGGAGGTTGCCAACCTCCAGGCTGAACTGACAAGGACTAAGGAGGTCTCCCCCACCCAAAGAGCATCAGTTCCACAACCACTGCCTCAAAGGTTGCCATGTGTGAAAAGTAGATGGACCATAGTGGGTTCTGGGAGGGTGACTGTGGTGGAACAGAGGCGTAGCCCCCTAGCTGTACCTCTAAACAAATCATATGTCAGTCTGGCAAATCAAGGTTCCTCTATGATGACACCCTCAGTGGAGACCAAGAAGAATGCTGGGGACATCCACAGGGGAGACCCACAAAAGAGTGGCAAGGGACACCACAGGGGAAAGAAATAGCTTCTGATAGGGGACTCAATTGTTAGGGGTGTAGACCTGGGAAGGGAGAGGAGAGGGAAGTAAGGTGCCTGCCTGGTACCATGGCTTGGAGGGACAGGAAGCAAATCCTCAGGATTGCAGAAGCAGCATCACAGGAGAGGGAATTAGATATCAGTGTCCACCTTGGGGAAAAATGACCTAGCTAGGCATGAGATCAGTGCAGTGCAGGATGAATTTGTGGAGTTGGGGAGGGGCCACAGACAGGTAGCAAGCATGGTAACCTTCTCAGTGGTGCTGCCAGTCTATGGCAGGGGTGAGGCTAGGGTAATCCACACCATACAGTTTAATGAATGCAAAACTGGTGTAGAGCACAGGACTTTGGCTTCATTGAGGACTGGGGGTCCACCTGGAGAGATGAAGGTCTATACTGGCATGATGGTCTGCATCTGTCCAGAAAGGGAAACAAGCTCCTAGGTGACAGGTTTAAAGGCTTCCTTGGCAGGCTTTTAAACCAGCCATGGGGGGGGGTGCTGATAGGAAACAGGAAAGTTCAAGCCTCCCCCCACAAAACATGGGAGGTAGTAGGGTAAACACTGAGGTACAGAGCTTGACAGAGGGCAGGACGGGGTAAATGGAAAAATAGATAAGGGCAATAAGAGCAGAGATGGGGTAAAAAAGGATAAAGCCAACATTAAATGGAGGGCAATGAGTACCAATGCCTGTAGTCTTGGAAACAAGCTTCCAGAGCTAGTAGCCCTGATGGAAGAGGAACACTTGGATATTGTGGCAGTCACAGAAACATGGTACATGGAGAACCATGACTGGGATGTCAACATACCAGGGTACACAATCTACAGAAGAGACAGGGAGGGTAAAAGAGGAGGTGGAGTAGCTCTCTACATAAGGGAAGGGATCAAAGCTACAGAACTAAAAAGTAAAGGGGGAGGACAGGAGGCACTCTGGGTCACCTTGGAGACAGGGAATGGCATCGCAACCCGCACAGGGGTTGTATACAGACCACCATCTCAAGGGGAAGAAATGGGCAAGAAAATGATAGAGGGCATTCTCAAAATGGCTGAAAAAGGGGAGATACTGTTGATGGGGGATGTGAATATGCCAGATGTTAACTGGATGACATGGACTGCAGCCACATCCAAGAGCAGAGTCATTCCCGATGCCCTACAGGGGGCATGCCTTTGACAGCTAGTGGTGGAACCCACTCAGGAGGGAGCAGTATTAGACCTGGTACTCTCAAATGGAGAGAGGATCACTAAATTAGAAGTCAGTAGACATCTGGGAACAAGCGACCACTGCACAGTGTGCTTCACAATAAACACAACCATGGAGACAAGCCATACAAAGACAAGGATACTGGACTTTAGAAGGGCTGACTTTGGCATAATGGGCGAATACCTGAGGAATGCATGAGCAAATGGCCAGAAAGGAGGGGTGGAAGAATAATGGAGAAAAATCAAAACTGCCATCATGGAGGCAACAAGCCTTTGTGTGAAACAAATAAAACAAAGCGGAATAAATAAACCACTATGGTTCTCAAAAGAGGTGTCAGGGAAGGTTAAGGAGAAAAAGGCTGCATTCAAAAAGTATAAGGAATCACAGAAGGAGCACAACAGGGAACTGTATCAGTTAAAGCAGAAAGAAGTGGGGAAGGCAGTCAGAAAAGCAAAGTCCCAAACTGAGGAAAAGATAGCCAACTCAGTTAAGAAGGGGGATAAAACCTTTTATAGGTCAATTAGGGAGCATAGAAAGGTTAAGGGAGGGATAGTGAAGATTAATAAAGGAGAAGGGAGGTTGGCAGAGGGAGACAGTGAAAAGGCAGAGATACTGAATGGATACTTTTGCTCAGTATTCACAAAAGAAGAAGAGGAGGAGTTACCTAAACCAAACAATAGAAGCACTCTGGGTAGTGGGGTTGATGCCAGTCCATTTACAGAAGAAAGAGTCCTGAAAGAACTCCTAAAACTCAAGGTGGACAAAGCAATGGGGCCTGACAGGATTCACCCTTGAATCCTAAAAGAACTAAGGGAGGATCTAGTGATACCACTGACCACACTGGACTGAGGACTGGAGGAGAGCAGATGTGCTCCCCCTTCACAAAAGTGGGAGCAAGGCAGAAGCAGGAAACTACAGACCTGTTAGTTTGACCTCAGTGGTGGAGAAAATGATGGAATCACTTCTGAAAGAAAGAATTGTTCAGTACCTAGAGGCCAGCGGGGCACAGGATACAAAGCAGCATGGATTTACAGCAGGAAGGTCATGTCAGACGAATCTAATCGATTTCTTTGACTAGGTGACCAAAGTAATAGACCAGGAAGGGGCTGTGGATATGGCCAACCTAGACTTTAGCAAGGAATTTGACACAGTCAGACACAAAAGATTAATAATTAAGTTAGCCAGCCTGGGAGTGGGTCCCAGGGTGGTAGCCTGCGTAGCAAACTGGCTGCACAACAGGTCACAGAAGGTAATAGTGAATGGAACACATTCTGAAGAAAGGAGGTTACTACTGGAGTACCTCAGGGCTCAGTACTGGGTCCAGTCCTCTTTAACGTCTTTATAGGTGACATTGCAGAGGGTTTGGAAAGAAAGGTATGCCTCTTTGCAGATGACACAAAGATCTGTAACAGAGTTGATACACAAGGGGTAGAAAAGGATGAGAAGGGACTTGGCAAGGTTGGAGGAATGGTCAGACATATGGCAACTCAGATTCAATGCAAAGAAGTGCAAAGTAATGCACCTGGAAAATAAAAATCCAGGAGAAGAGTACACAATAGCAGGGGGGGGTACTAACAACAACAATAATGGAAAGGGACTGGGTGTAGTCATATCAGATGACCTAAAGGTGGGTAAGCAATGTGAGAAGTCAGTAAGGAGAGCCAGGGGGTTACTGGGATGCATAGGAAGGGGCATCACAAGTAGAAGAAGGGAAGTGGTTATCCCTCTGTACAGACAGTTGGTGAGACCCCATCTGGATTAATGCATGCAGCTTTGGAGACCTAATCTACGTAAGGACATAGACAGGATGGAAGCAGTCCACAGGAGGGCAACTAAAATGGTGAAGGGTCTACATCAGAAACCATATGAAGAGTGACTGAGAGAGCTTAATATGTATACCCTTGATGAAAGAAGGGACGGGGAGACATGATAGAAACTTTTAAGTACCTCAAGGGAATCAATAAAGTCCAGGAGGGTAGCATCTTTCAGAAAAAGAGATGTGTAAGAACAAGGGGGCACAATTTAAAGTTAGAGAGGGGACAGGTCAGGAGTAATGTGAGGAAATTATTTTTCACAGAGTGGTGGATACATGGGACCACCTTCCAGGAGAGGTTGTGGGGTCTAAAACAGTGGGGGAATTCAAACATGCATGGGACAGACATAAGGCAATTATAGTGGGGTGCTGCAGGAAGTAGGCTGTTGGTTAACTAGAATCTGCAGCCTATCCAATAGGTAGGGAACTGGCAGACTGGGTGGGCCAAGTGGTCCTTATCTGCCGTCAAAGTCTATGTTTCTATGTTTCTATAATGAGAGCTAATTCACATACTGAATATTGATGGGTAAATGCAATTTAAGAGATATAACAATATTTTGGTGAATGAAAACCACTTGGGTGAATACAGTTTAACACATATTGTGGGCTTGCAGAGGGCACTGTGGTGGTGCTTTATACAAGTAACAAGAAGAGTTTACTGATTATATTTTTTATAGAAACCTTTCTGACAGAAGTACAACATGGAGGGCCTGAGAAAGTGGCTAAGCCATGAAACATTGCCCTTCAGTCGTGTGGAGTTAAAATAAAGAATCATAAATTTGGAATCCAAGTGGCATTCATCCTAGTTTTTTTTGGCACTTCTGAATTGTCTTTTTTGGATAACCCAGGACCTAAATCTTAACCTCAGAAGAGAAAGGGCAGCCTGGACAACCCTACACTAAATCAAAGCGGGCATCCCCTGAGGACCAGAGAACACCATACAATGTCTTTCAGCATTATGATGGTACAAAAGCATACCACACAAAGAACAGAGTCCTGGACTTTAGGAGGGCAGATTTTAAAGTAACAGGAAACTGCCTTAGAAGCAGTCTAGCAGAGGTGGATTGCCAGAGTAGGGTAGAGGAACAATGGAGAAAAATAAAGGATGGTATAGTGAACGCAGCAAGCCTCTGTGTGAAGGAAGTGAGTAGAATGAAATTAAAGCCACTATAGTATTCCACAGAGGTGGCCATGAAAGTGAAAGAAAAAATGGTGGCATCCACAAGGTACAAAGAAACACAAAGGGAGGAGGATACAGAGATGTACCAGGTGAAACGGAGGGATGCTGGGAGGGCAGTGAGGCAAGCAAAAACACAAACAGAAGAAAGGATAGCCAAAGGGCCAGCAGAAGGGGGCAGACTTTACTATAGACCAGTCAGCAGCACATCGGTGGTGGGTAGATTAATGGAGACCTTGTTAATGAAAAGGCTGGTGAAATATCTTGAGTATGGTGGGTTGCAGAACCAAAGACACCATGGATTCACAAAGAGAAGGTCATAAAAGACAAATATGATTGATTTCTTTGATTGTATAATCAGGGAAATAGATCAGGGAAGGGCAGTGGACATGGTCTATCTGGACTTCAGCAAGGCCTTCGACACTGTACCACATAGGAGACTAATAAAGAAATTGCATAGTCTAGGGGTGGCATTCAAGGTGGAAAACTAGGTAAAAAAATGGTTACTGGATAGGCGGAAGATGGAGGTGGTGAATGGCATTCACTCTAATCAGGGGGAAGTGGCCAGCGGGGTGCAAGGAAAGGAACCTTGGGATTATATCTGATGAACTCAAGGTCACAGAGCTGTGTGACAAGGCAGTAGGCAGAGCCAGTGGGATGCTGAAGTGCAGAGGAAGTGGTATCACCAGCAGAAGGAGGGAGGTGATATTCCTACTGTACAGATCACTGGTGAGATCACACCTGGAATATCGCATGCAGCTCTGTAGGCCACATCTCAGAAAGGACACAGGGTGGTGGCAGTCCAGAGGAGGGCAACTAAAATGGTGCAGGTTTTGCATGAAAAACCATACAAGGAGAGATTGGGGGAGCTCAACATGTACACCCTGGAGGAGAGAACAGAGAGTAGGGACATGATAGAGATCTGCAAGTACCTCACAGGGATGAATAGGGTAAAGGTGGGGAGCCTGTTTCAAATGAAGAAGTACAACAAAAGAGGGGCATGCAATGACGCTAGAAGGGGGAAATTTAGGAGGGATGTGAGGAAATACTACTATACTGAAAGAGTGGTGGATGTCTGGAAAAGTCTGCCATGAGAGGTAGTGGGGCCAAAAATAGTGGGAGGTTTCAAACATGCCTGGACTTGGCATAGTGGAATACTGGTGAATAAACAGGGAAGGGTCACCGAAGAGCAGTTAAGGTCTGGGGAGACAGAATAGGCAGGGAACATCTAGGTAGATTGGATGAACCATGTGGTCCTTTTCTGCTGACAAATTCTGTGTTTCTGTTTTTCCAGTGCCCTACACAAGCCACACACTCATACACTTCCCTGCCTAGTGTTTTTCACATGTTTTTACCTTGGTGCTCCCTCCAGATTCTCTGCTTCCACTGCTATTTTGTTTTGTCTCTCCTTGTATTCTCTTGCTCCCATCTGTTTTGCCTGTCTGGTGTTTGCTCCTTGTTCTGTTGTTTGTGCTTCCTTTGCTACTGCTGTTGTGCTTTTTACTGCCTGCTTTTTCCTTTTGCTTCTGCCCCCTCCAGTTTTTGTTTACTTTATTTTCTTTCTTTGTTATTTTTGCTGTGCTGCTGTCTTGCTGTCTCTCTCTCTTACTTTGTTTCTGCCTCCCCCCCATTCTCTATGCTTTTCTGCCCCAGCTGCTTATAATCTGTGGCCTGCTATCATTGGTATGTCTCTATCTGGTGTGCTTTTGGAGTATTACTGCTCGTGTTTCCTTCAGTGCTCCTTTCCCATTCTAGTTACCAGCTTCCTGCTTTCCTCTGCTGGCCAGCTGTCTCTTTTGCCTGGGAGATCTAGCCAGAGTCTTCCTTCCCTCAGTTGTTGCTTTTTGGATTTCTGTCTTACAGTTTTTATTTGTATCCCCTGCTGTTGCTGATTGGTGTCTCTCAATAATTTATTCCTCTCACTCAGGTGTTTCAAGGGCATTGCTCTCTCTCTCTCTCTTTCTCTCTCTTTCTCTCTCTGGATCTCCTAGGACATAATCTGCTGGGTGCCAGATTCTGGTGACCTCTTGTTTGTTCATTAGTTTCTATCACACCTGGGAAAGCAATGTAGCAGTACTGCAATGGCCTATAGAAGCACAGCTGTGCAGTGGTGTGTCTAGCCTAGCCTGTATCAGAAGCTGGGTCCCATCTTCAAAGCATCTCTTAGGGCACTAAGGTACATCTGCCCATAGTGGTTACCTCAGTGGAACAGGCTTATACACCAAGCTCCACTCAAACTCATCTAATCCTTGTAATATTTTCTAGTTATCAGCGTCAAACCACATGGTCACTGATTCCATCAATTTGAACCAAGAGGACATACATTCCTGGCAGTCTGCCATCCACTAAATTATTCACAAGCAGCCTCCTCTAAATCTCAGTTCTGCATTGAGGAATGGGCTTTTCTTAAGCTGATGTCTGCACACCTAGTATTGATGGTCCACCTTTTCTTCCTATGCAAGAAAGCAGGAACTGTTTGATTTGTATGTCGCAGCATTAACAACAAAAACAGCTCATTTTTGCCACCAGAACTTATTCCTGTATCATTTCAGTTTGAGGAGTAACGGGTTCTTATTCTCCAAGTGGGTTCAGCCATAACTTGTTTTAATTTCAGAGTGGCATCCTCGAATCCAGGCCTTCTAGTCAACAGTCAAATCTGGGTCCTTCGAGTTGGCTTCCAGATCTTCTTAGTAATACTCCTGTTCCAATACTGACTCGTCCTTCACCCTCCATTCCCTGGTATCATGCCAACAGACAATTGTTTCTGACTCAGCCTTCTGAACTGATATAACAATCGGTAGCACCTCTGTCACGTGAATTCTGTATGCCTTCATAACTTGCTCTTCTATCAGATATGGTGGTGCTTCTATGATTACCACTGGTCAATTTCTAATAAAACTGATGCTTATCTATCAAGAGTTAAATCACAAGTATCAGGGTGGCTCTGAATAATGACTTGTATTGCAGGCATTGTGCTGGAAAATGTGCCATAACTGTTCCATATGCAAGTAATTTTATCACTTTTGCAGTCTTCTGCCCTCTCATTTCATGACTGTTGTCCATCTCCAAATTCCAATTCATCTCATACTTCAGTGTCTAAGCAAGCATTTTATGCACCAATTAATCTTTTAGAGGAAAAGGATGACAGACTGTATTTCCTTCAGCTAAGGCAATTCAATCAACTTCAACAAATCTACTTGTTTTATGCCACCTTGCACTCTGCTGCATCTTGCAGCTACTGCAGGGAAACCCACTCTGACTTGGTCTGTTCTCCACCCATCCACCTGAATCTGATTCAGTTTCTTCTTTCAGGCCTCAAAAAAGGCTTCGATACCAGGCTGGGTGGCAGGGCACAGAGGGTGGTGGTAAATGGCTGTCACTCCACAGAGGGAAGAGTGACCAGTGGGGTACCACAGGGATCAGTGCTGGGACCGGTCCTATTCAACATCTTCATCAGTGACATTGCGCAGGACCTAGAAGGCAGAATTTCACTGTTCACTGATGACACAAAGCTCTGTAACAGAGTAGACACACCAGAGGGTGTAGACAGAATGAGAAGCGACATGCAGAAACTTGAAGAATGGTCAGCAGTTTGGCAGTTGAAATTCAATGCAAAGAAGTGCAAGATAATGCATATGGGGCACAAAAACCCTGGCACAATATATCAGTTGGGAGGTGAGGATATAGCATGCACCAAGCAGGAAAGGGATCTTGGGGTTGTCATCTCTGATGACCTCAAGGTGGGAAACAGTGTGACAAGGCAGAAGGTAAAGCAAATAGGATGCTGGGATGTGTAGGCAGGGCATCACCAGCAGGAAAAAGGAGGTCATAATTCCGCTATACAAGACACTAGTGAGGCCCCACCTGGAGTACAGTGTACAGTTCTGGAGACCATACCTACGTAAGGACATAGGGTAGAGAAGGTTCAGAGGAGGGCAACAAAGATGGTGCATGGATTGCATCACAAGTCCTATGAAGACAGGTTGAAGGAACTGAACATGTACTCCCTGGAGGAGAGGAGGGAGAGAGGGGATATGATAGAGACATACAAGTATCTTACAGGGAGGAACAGGGTGGGCAGGAAAACACTATTTTTAAGCGAAAAAGATGTTCCAGGACTAGAGGGCATGGGATGAAGTTGGAGGGAGGACGATTCAGAGGAAACATGAGAAAGAATTTCTTCACAGAACGGGTGGTGGACAAGTGGAA
Organism: Neoceratodus forsteri; assembly: GCA_016271365.2. Classification (NCBI taxonomy): domain Eukaryota; kingdom Metazoa; phylum Chordata; order Ceratodontiformes; family Ceratodontidae; genus Neoceratodus; species Neoceratodus forsteri. The sequence goes on along the minus strand of CM028129.1, from coordinate 1,128,569,915 downwards.
CACCCTGCCAGAGGAAGTGGTAGGGGCTGAAACAATCACGGGATTTAAGAATGCATGGGATAGACATAAAGGAATTCTGGAGGTCAGGGGTAAGGGGCAACAGACTTCTAGGAAAACAAACTGAACTTACAAGCTCAAATGGGCAGACTGGGTGGGCCATAGGCCCTTATCTGCTGACACTGTCTATGTATCTAGGCTTCATTCCATGCCATTCACCTTAGTTATTTGTTCAAAATCTTCAGTTCACTTTTATAGATTCAGACATCTCAAGACATACTGCTCTACATTCTAATCTGGGGCAGGATTTTGAAATCCCTTGGATCACCACAAGCTTCAGTGCACTGGCGACATGGCGCATGGGGCTTGTGACGATCTAATGGGATTTTCTATCCCGTGCAGCGATTACTGAAAGTTAGACCAACTTTTTCTGGTCTAACTTGCAGCAATGCTGGGGGTCTGTTTTACAGAGTTTGCACAAGCTGCAATAATTCATGAAAACTGTTGCAGCTGCACCCAAGATTGTAAAATTGGGCACAGTTGTGGCAAAGGGTTTGGCACACAACCACATTTTGAAAATCCTGCCTGTGGTTTATTCCCTCTCATCCAAATGATCCTGCACAAAATGAAAAACTTAAATTACTAGGACACCACAAGTTTGCAATGAGGAGTATTCTCTGAGGAAGAAGGTTCATATCCCTTCTTAATGTGGTACACTTAGTCACTGGCATTGCTCTGGATTTTCATCTTATATTCACTGCTTCCACTTGTTGAGACCTCATCATGTGACCTCATTTTCTTCTAGATTGGAATGGCATAGCCACGTTTGTGAAGATCCAGCCCCAGAATCAAAAATCAAGATTTCCTCATTGCAGCCCTATCTTATGATTTTGATGCATAATGTTGCCAATTTTAATCTGCTTATCCAAGGCCATCTGAAATCCAAAATGCTGTATCCCTAATTTTCAGTCCATGTCTTCTTTGTCTAAACTTTATCCCTTTGCAACAACCACTGTCACATGGGGTCACCTTTGGAACAATCAACCTGTCATATTCTATTCTGAAAACCAAGCAGCGTTAGCCATAATAAATACAGGTCAATCTTCCTTCTCCAGAATGAACATTCTGAGAAGATCAACATTAACTTCTTTATGCAATTCAGAACTTCCATCCTCTGGCTGACAAAGTTATGATTCTCCCTCCATCATCCTGGGATCTGCATACTGCTTACAAACAATCAGCCTTCTAGTCACATAATACTAATCACAAGCAAGTAGCCCTTCAGCCATATCATACTGCTCACAAGCAATTGGCCTGTTGGACATGTCATACTGCATGCAACTAGTCAGCCTGTCAGCCACATCATACTGCTCCAGTATATGGCCTGTCCACCATTTCATACTGCTCACAAGTATTTGGACTGTCAGCCATGCCATACCACTTACAAGCATTCAGCCAGTCTCAACATACTGCTCATAAGCATGCGGCCTATCAGCCACATCATACTACTACAAGCAATTGGCCAATCCACCACATCATAGTGCTCCAAACACCCAGTCCGTTGGCTGTGTCTACTGCTCTCAATCATTAGGCCTGTTGGCCAATACAATCAGATGATATACTGTATCATGGACATTTAGTTTACCATAATATCCATCTATACTATCTTGTATTTATCCAGTCCAGCAGTTAAAGCATTCCTTCAAGAGCTGAGAAATCTACACCTCAAGGAATCTTGCAGCCCATGCTCTATATTGCAAACTAACAAATCTCTTACAAGATGAAATTTTCAGTTCACTAACCACTCAACATTTACAAGAGGCTATGACCTCAGCCTTCTTCTTCTTCTTAAGACATTAGGAATGTATTGTCTCCTCGGCTGTGTTCCATCCTACTAGCTACTTCTCTAATCAATTTAGAACTGCTTACCCTCATGCCACCAAATAAATGATTTCTCCACCACTCCAAGAGCTGCAAATGACCTAAAAAATATCTCAGTCACATTTTTGCTACCATCTGGAATTCTCTAGCTGCATCAACAAGTCTGCCTACAGAGTAGTATAGAATAAATACATTGCCTTCTGCACCCTTCAAAACAATAGACCCCCTGCAATATTTTGTTCATCATGTTCTGGCATTTGCAGTCTACTGCAATCAAACATTTAGCTTGACAGCCACAACAATCTGACAATATATCTCAAGTATACCATTTACCTAGCCATTCATCTATCCCAATACCACGTGGTCTTACTTATCCTAATAATCAAGGCTTTTATTTCAGGTTTTAGAAAATCTACTCCTAATTATCTTCCCACAAGGAAGCCCTTAGATTACAACATATATTCTTAAGTGATGGTCATCTTAAAAGATGGAGTTTTTGGATCTTTCCCTAATCGTAATCTGCATGCAATCATGACATAAGCATCCCTTGCATTCAAAAGAAATGGAGAATTTACTTCTGTCTTCAATCCTGCAAATCATCTAACAAAGAACAGTCTCAAGAAAGCATTAGCAAATCACTTTATCCTTACTTTAACAAGATCAAAAACTGTCAAAATTAACAGAGGGACCACATATCCTATTTCACAACAAACACAGCTTGGTGTTCTATTTAAGTTCTCTACCAACTGCAAGCTAAGGATGGACATCCTGATTCTACTCATCCTCTTCTGTATACTGAAAAGTATTACATCATGACTGCTTCCTGGTTTGTCCATCATGTCAGAGTGTTGCTATGCTGTCTAAGTCTCGAGTCCTTATCCTTTGTCCACTCATTTGTTCATGAGTGCAGCACCAATCACTGTTTCAGAAAGAACATACCAGCTCATATCATCAAGATCATGGTTCACTCACATCATCCTGCTTTGAAACCTAGACATCCACATGTTCAAACTCTGTCAAGCTTATCAACAGCTAGCCTCATAATTTTTAGAAGCCTGGAGGGAAGGCTAACCCAGTGACCCTGGTCCCCACTCTTTTAGCTACCAATTTCCTTTAGCCTTGAGAAACTTCTCCTAGCATCTCTACTGAGAGTGGAATTCCAGAGGAAAGAGATAAGCCAAAGTAGCTCTAAAAGTAACATTTCACAAGCACCTATGTAACTGGCAGTCATGCACACTGAATTGAAAGGTTTCATCTGTGGCTCAATGGGTGGCTGCCAGACTCCCCAACCCACCTTGTATAAGCCACACACTCGTACACCTCCTCTGCCTAGTGTTTTTCATGGCCACCTCTGCCCCCTCCTCTGACCCTCTGCCTCTGGTGTGGATCTTCTAGCTACCAATTTCCTTTAGCCTCGAGAAAATTCTACTGACATGTCTACAATAACAAGAGTAGGAATCTAGAGGAAAGAGACAAGCCAACACAACTCTCAAAGTAACGTTGCACAAGCATGTACACAACTGGCAGCCACACATTGAACCTCATTTAATGTAAAACTGTTTTTTATACCCAGTGATCCCCTCACATAAAACAATGGGCACGTATGAGACAAACTAGGAATTGGGGACATTGGGTATGGTGGGAGAAACACCCTTTTTATATAGGTACTGACCTTACATCTGAGTCCACAATTTGTGCACCCCCCTTGTCGTGCAATAGAATACCCCTACATGCATACATTAGCTAACTTAGCTTACTGAGCACCTCCTTGCATGGTCTTCTGTTTTAAAGCACAGAAGTCACCAAAATATACAGAACACCTACCCTCATAGAAAGCCATTACCTAGACTACATTTATGCATTAATAATGAAGACAATTTTTTTTAAACAATTTAATCTGGCAGTCCATATGGTGTGGATGAGGTGGAAGATGGCAGATTGTGCAGCCTGTTGAGAGGGGCTTTGGCTTACTGCAATGTTTGTTTTAGGCACTTTTGTTATTTAGAATTGTTATACCATCTATGTTACGTCAGAAGAGCTATTGTTATTTTACACCCAGATACAAAACTGCTACCTTGAAGGCGAAGTTTCTTTTAGTTGTTTTTAACAGGTATATCCTGCAGATCTACAGTCTGCAGAGACGCAAGGGAGTATAGGGAGCAGAGAGATCTGAACAGGAAATGGCAGCATTCAGTTTAACAGATCCAGAAGTAAATGTTTGACTTGGGGAGAATGGAAAATGAGCTATGATAAATGGTATAAACCAAGAGCTTGGGAAGAGTTAAGAGTGAAGAGAGATTATGGACTGTAAATAGTGAATTTAGAAAGGACCGGTCCCCAAAAAATGAAAAACAAAAAGCAGAAAATATTAGAGTGCTGGAGAACTGGCATATTTTTAAACTTCTGAAATATTTCATGATATATGGTCACTGTGAAATCATATTTTAGACTAAGTTGTTTGTTTTATAAAGTGAAACTCATTATTTTACTGAACAGTGCAGATTTAGAAGTTGAAACACTAAAAACTAAAAGATAAAAAGGGATCTTGTAGGACCATCAAGATTACTGGCTCTTCGTTTTCATAATGGATGTTTTTTTCTATATTCATGTGTTTATACTTTTATAACCTCAGAATTACTCTTAGTTTTTTCTTTTCATAAAAAAAAACTAAATATATTTAGTTGTTCACAGGTTTTCCTGGTTGTGCAGGGTTCACATGGTTGCAAGTGATCAGTAAAACTTGATGTACCCCCATGCTCCTTAGAGCCACAGAAACCAGTTGGAGATAGCTGTGGAACTGGAGTTGGAGAAGCTTTGTTTTCAAAAAAGAAAAACATAAGCAATTCCTTCTTTTTATTCCTCGTTTGTTGGAGCACATCGTTCTTAATAATTGAGCTCCTTGCAATCTGCTCCCCTACTGGCAGTACACACATTCTTGTTTATGGAATGACCCACTTGCTAGAAACTAAGGCTAGATGCTAAATGTCAGTTCAAGGGACCAGTTCATAGTGATCTAAAATTGAAGTGCAGATTTAGCTTCAACTTTAGAATCATAAACAAAAGTGGCAAACTATTTAACAACTGTAATTAAAATGCCTAAGTAAGTACACAAGTACATTTATATAATTTTGAACTAGATGGATGAATTGGAAATATATGAAAACCACTGTTTTTAATTTTTTTACATTAATGTGGCAATATTAAGCTTAATGGGAACGATAGTTGTCTGATTTGGTGGGGTCTTTTGTATAGAGTTATTTACATAGAGTAATCCCAGTGTGACTAAATAAGACATTATCATTATGTGTTTTATGTTCTGCTTTACTATTTGATTTTTTTGATTTATTTGTCCTTAGGAACTATTCAGACATTTTGATCTAGTAAAAGCTCATTGCATGTTATTGATTTGGATTAAGTACTTTGATAGAACACTATGCTTCTTTTTTGAGAGCAGCAGCATTTGAAAGTGGACATTGACTCTGGTGGTGGAAGAAAAGCTGATGTAACCTGAAAGTTCTAAGTATCCATCTTATTTTTAAACAAAGGGAGGAAAAGAGAATACTCATGCCCTTTGAGTATATATGTTTATCCACTGTTTGAACAAAGTGATCAGTTTTTAATACTAAGGGAGGTAAAGGAGAGTGGTATTACAATGTTTTGACTTTTATAGTTATGTGTATCAAACTTTAAAAATAACAATTCATTTATTATCATTATTACATAACTTACATCTCTTAAAGGTACAATATGAATATTCGAAGTTGAAAAATGATTAACATTTTCACAGTCCGGGGCAATAAACATTCTCCAAAAGAGAGGAAAAAGTCCAACAACTGTTTTTATTTAGAACGAAGCATACATTCCACAACACCTTTAGATAATAGAACAAAAATTAAATATATGGGATTGGATGATCAAATCAAAATAAAAGAAAATGAACAACCCGGTACTGGTGCTAAGAAACTAGCTTGTGTACAGGGTGAAGAAGGTATGGGTAAGAATTCAGAGAAGAAATTAGCCAATATGGATGCAAAAGTAAGTGAAAAAAAATTCCAAAAACATAAAAGACAATTTAGAAGGGGGAAACTCCAAAGGAAACAATTACAAATTTCCTTTCACCAACTGGTAAAAATGCAATGTTTGATGCCACCCTGGATAGGGAAAATTTGAAATTAAAACTTTCAAGCTCGAGTAAGATAAATTATAAGGAGAATAATGAGGAACAAGAAAATATGGCTAATAGTTCACCAAGTCAACAAGAAACACAGGAAAGTAGATTGGAACTTTTTAGTCCATTAAATATATCAGATAATACATACAATTCTTGACAAAGTCTCCAATATGGATTTATGAGGAATTTGTAAATATGGCAAATTCAGCTAACTCTCCAAATACAATCAAGTATCTACATCAGTAAGTGAATATCTCTCTCGATCCTGATCTACTTAAGCAATACACAACTAGTTTGTCTAAGTATACTGTTATGGCCTTGCCCATCCACTTATGGCAAATGTTAAATTAATGGAATCTCTGATGGAAATAAAATTAAATCTAGAATCATTTAAGAATGCAGTTTCTGATAAACCTGATAAATGTCAGCAAGAAAGAAAGGTTTACAAACTGAAACACAGAATACGATTATATTGATTGATTGATTAAAACTTTATTTTTATACAGGTATATTTGATTAGTGCAACAAACACTGTTTATAATCAAGTCCTGTATAGATGATACATAAATAACATCAAAATACTCAAAATACAAATACTTCACAAAATAATAACATATATAACATTATCCATAACATGCACACACACGTCCCTTCTGCAAGTATTCAAATAATTTACTTTTAAAACTAGCAAAGCTAGCTATATTCTGCAAATGCTTGGGTAAATTATTCCATGATAAAGCAAGTCTATTTTGTAACTTCATTTCTTCTACATTACTACAATATTTGAGCAATGGTACCCTATTTTCAGAATTTCTTGTACATAATTTATAACTATCCAGGGTCTGCAACTTAATATACTTAAGTAGTGGATGATTATTTTTGGCATATATTAACTTATGACAATTTAATAGCCAAGTATAATTCCTCTGTGATTCAGGATGCAGCCAATTTAATCTTTCATATAATTTACAATGATGCATTTTATATTCGCCCTTAATAATAAATTTACCTAATCTATAAATTGTTTGATTAACTTTTTTTAACACTTTCTGTGAAGCATTCATATATATTGCACTCCATAATCAAGTACCGGATTAACATTTGCTTAACAAGTTTTTCCTGGCTAATTTAGGCAATACATTTGTTAATCTTCTAAAAGCACCCAATCTTTGATTAACTTTTTTTATCTGCATATCAACATGACTTTCAAATGTCATACCAGAATCTATGTACATACCCAAATACCTATAACCTTTGACTTCCTCAATTTGAGTGCTATTTATCAAATGAATATTTAAATGAGTTTGTTTTTTCAGCTTATGCCCCAAACTAAACACCATACACTGGGTTTTCTTTGCATTAATTAAAAGACCAGAATTGTCCATCCAATTTTCCAGTGAGGTTAAATCTCTCTGTAACTGTAATTCAACATTTCTCATATTATCTGCAGAAACTAACAGAACTGTATCATCCGCATATAATCTTACCTCCCCATATTTTATTGTTTGCACTAACTCATTCACATAGATATTAAACAACAATGGGCCTAGTATCGATCCCTGGGGAAAACCACGATTTAGTTCCCCAAGGCTCGATACAAAATCACCATTGACGACACACTGTCTACGATTTGCTAAATATGATGCTATCCATGTTAATGGTCCTTCCTCTAACCCCACTATCCAAAGTCTTTCTAACAGTTTTCTATGCTGTACCAAATCAAATGCTTTACTGAGGTCCACAACACCGCCCAAGTGGCCTTTCCATCATCAAGGATGTTACCACCAAGTTTTGAAATCCAGTAGGGCGTGCCCGTGGACCTCCTACCTAAACCCATGTTGTTTATCAGATAATATTTCATTCATTTCCATATAATGACTAAGTTGTGAATGAACACTACGTTCCAATATTTTAGATAATATTGGAAGAATTGTAATTGGTCTATAATTAGATGGCACAGTACTATCCCCACCCTTAAAAATTGGAATTACCTTTCCCACTTTCCACATATCAGGGACAACTGAACTTGTTAAACTCCAATTCAAAAGATATGTTACTATTGGTGCCAAAATATCTGCACCAATCCTCAAAAATCTAGCTTCAATTCCATCTAAACCACCTGCCTTATTTACATTTAAATTTTGTAATTATTTCCTTATTTCAGCTATACTTAAGAGTCTAAAATTAAATTTATCATCTTGCTGTATCCCATACTTCTTTTTCTGTTCAGCAATTAATTCTATTATAGTTATATCAGCAGTTTGTTCTTTTGGTGGCAGGATATCCAAATCAGGTAATTTAAGAAAGTAATGATTCAATATAGTAGCATTAAAGTGATTATATCACTTTCCACAATGGAAATTCTGGTGACACCATTAAATAAATGAAGAAATCAGAAAAATAGTAAGAAAACAAACATTAAAGAAAAAATGTACAAAAAGAATAAAACAATAAACATATGTTCTAAAAAAATCACACTCTAATAAAGAGGCAATGCTAAAATAGTGGAAAAAGAGATAATACAACAGGAAAATAAGTTTGAAACAATGAACCCTACTTACAGGCAGACCCTTTGAAGAAAAGAGACTAGTACTAGCCCAATTAAGGTTCTTATTCCCAAGGAGCACAGGCAGAAATTCTAATGAAGACACACCTTTGATAGTTCATTTCCCAGCACAGTACAATAACATGGGTACTCAGCAAAAAAAAAAAATCCCCACATTGCTATACATTCAGACTTAAATAGGGTCCCTGACAATGTGAGATTAAAATGCTTTGGAGATGAATCTGTACTGAGGATAAAAGGAATACACCTTAAACAAAAGGAAACAAGAGGATCATTACTGGATTTGATATTATTTTTAGTTGAAGTGGAATTAACAATTTACAAAGTTAAAGAAAACACTTTGATAGTATTCACAGTTTATGTTTTAGTATCAAACACTGGAATATCTAAACAAATATGGTTCATAAAGAACAGACTATCTCAACTGAGTCTTGAGATAGCCTCACCTGTTACATGGTGCAATATTTACAGGATAATTTTTATTAATAATCTACTAAGATTAGAAATATAATACAATGTTTTTTAAATATGCAGTGATATCCTTAATGTGGATTTTTTAACATAGAGTCAATATCACTAACCACACTGCAGGACAATCTGACAGTAATGTTACTTTATCATTGTATGGCATGGGAAAACTGAGGAATGAAAACACTCAAACATTAACAATGGTAGTATGTTTCTTAGTGTCTAAAATTCTTTGAGTTAAATTATGCGGTATGAGGTGGTAAATGTCAACTAAGTGGATAACGAATCAGACAGTGAGCGTATAGACCTAGACTTCAGAGATTCCAAGCTAGACAGGAGATCATAGATAATGCTGCAAAGGTGGGTCAGCTGGGATTCTAGTAGTAGATAGTTATAAACAAGTGAAAACAAATGTGTTCAATACAGTGAGTAACTGACTCAGTGATACTGATAACATTCCTGCATTGAATTCACATAACAATCTGCATTATCTAAGCCTGCAAATAAGTTCCTCTCATTGAACACTGCAGGACTTTCTGGGAAACAAATGGACTTAGAATGGCTGTCTTGTATATTTCATTTTATGATAGTTTGCTTTCAAGAAACTTCATGCTTGAAGTAATGGATCTTATAAAATGGGAACTAAGAATCCTGCATCCTGATTGGCAGAAAGTTATTCCTACCCACTGGATTGAGACAACGCAACCAATGGGTAAGAAAAAGTCCTGGTATCACTGTTACTCAGTCACAGTCAGAACTGGTTAATCTGTGCCATGTTAATATGTATGTCTGACTATCTGAATGGGAAACACTGCAGATGCATTTTTTTGTCATGTTAATGACCTCTTTATTATGGAAATCTGACATTTGAAATTCCTTGCAGTCTTCTCTGCTACCAGACTGATTAGATTCCATTCATTCCAACGTGTCTATTTAGTTTCTGGTGAGAGTGCTAACTGATATATGCCAGGTGTTAATTGTTCTCTGTTTAAATACCCACTAATGCTCTGGCATGTTACCAAATGAAGCGACTTGCTACCATGCTGTGCTCTGCTCTTGCCTTTCACCTGCTGCTATAGATACAGTTACTATATATTAGTTAGTATACTTGTGTGTATTTCTTACTGCATAAGAATGTTATCTCATGCTGTTTGGGCCAGAGTGATATGAAGTGTAGCTGAGTGATTCTGTCACCCCAAACAGCATGAGATAAGATTCTTATTCAGTAAGAAACACACATAAGTATACATATTAATATATTATGAAGCAGTCAAAGATTTTCCAGCAACATGAAAGTGTCAGGGTAACTGTTCAATGTCTGTTCATAGTTTTCTGTCCCCCCTCTAGTAATTCTCACATGTGCTACAGTCTCGACATGCTCTGATATGGTAGCAGGCAGCGGCTGATGAAATTAAGTTTCCCACTGTTTGTTTTACATAAAAAACAATTTAAGGATGCATTTTTAAAAACTTTTCTTAAGTATTTTCAAAACCCACCGACATTTTACAGGCAGAAAAATGCATAGCAGAATGGTGAGCAGTGAGCAGCAGTTGACAGTGGGAGGCAGCAGAATGGGAAAGTTGAGCATACTGCACAAGGCGGCATCTGTACACGCAATAAAAGGTACGGTGGTTCTCTTCTCTGATTGGACAAAAATCTGAGACTGCTTTACAATATTAGGACACTGTATTTTGTACAGTTTCTTTGCTATTCTTCATTATTTTTCTGCTCTGTTTACTGATTCTAACCCCAGAAATCCACAAATATTACTACTTCTTGCAGTGCTCCTATAAGCCAGCACTGCCCAGAGCCAAATGGAATGCTATGTTAAAGACAGAATCTTTAGCTTGTGCATTCAATTCAAAAACTGCTCTTTCTCTCCACTGCAAAGTTTAGATGCCCTGGAGATCTTCTGTCTATCAAGAGCAATTTCTGAAGTGTACTGAACAAAAAAAGTAAGTATTTTTGTTTAAATTTAATTTTACTGCCTAGTGTAATTGTTATTTTAGCTTTTTACCTCATAGTTTAATTTAGTGTTATTTTTTCCAGTTCCTCGCGGTTCCTGTGAAATGAGAGGCAACCGATTCTTTCTTCTTCTGAATCGGAACCTTTTTTTAAGTGTTCTGATTATACATTTCTGTGTTTTCTGTAAAAATTTATCACTTTTGAACTGATTTTTCTTGGTTCCCTGAGCTGTTTCTCGATTCCAGATCTGATCAGAACCGATAGATTCGGGTTTTTCTCAATTACTAAACCGACCGCAAATAGTTAACTTGCCTTTATTTTTGTCAGTTCCCAGTTCCTGTTTTCTTTAAAATGTCAGAGAAACCTTAAAAGGAAACAGGACCTCCTGGGTTTAAAAATTGTTTAAAGTGCTCTTAAGTGTTTGCTAAGGCAGACAAACATGATTTATGTTTGCTCTGCCTTGGGCAACAGCATTTTCTTCGGACTGTGATATTTGTAGGTCTTTCCCTGAAAAAAACAGTGGAAAAATGTAAGGAACGGCTAAAAAGAAAATTGGAAGAGGGGTCCATGGGCTCTAACCAGTCCACCCCCTCTAAGTCCTTGGCTATTCCTTCCAGAGCCTTAAAAATTACCCCTGAGACAGGTGAGGGCTCTGGCAAGAGAGGCAATGAACCAGCTGACTCTCCGGTGCCTGCCAAAAAACTCAAGATGACAAAGCACTCTAATACCCTGGCAGAAATGCCTTAAGGTGTCCCTCAAGTGCATGTACCTGCTCCTTCACCTGCTGAGCTAACCCAGGCTCTGTCTTTGCTACAAGTGCTTCAGGGCTTACTACCCCCTAAGCAGCCTGTGACTACTTCAGTTGAAAAAAACAACTATTTTTGTACCTCCTTTACCTACTGACACAGTGGAATTTGAGGAGGATGATCAGGCAGAGAAGGGTGTTGAACCTGAGGTCTCACCAGAACAGGACTTTGGCTCTGCTACCAGACCCACAGAGGACTTTTCCTCCCATTTTTCCTTTGTCGGGAAGATGGTGGAAACCCTGGATCTGCAAACTGCAGATGAGATGCAGATGAGGAAGAAGCCCAATATATGGAGCTTATGTGGCTGACACCCACTAGAAGGCTCCTACTGCCTATGTATAAGTTTTTCAAGAAAGATGTCCTTGAAATTCTTAAGACTCCAACCACTGTCACACCAATGGATAAAAAGTGTGATAAGAAATACCAGCTTGAAAGGTCAGGAGCTGGGTTTTTATTTACTCACCCTGACCACCAGGGGATTGTACAGCAGGCTGCCTGTGAAAAGGCAAAAACTCCCTTGTCCTCTTACCCCACCTCCAGAGAAGGACTCGAGAAGGATAGACAGCATGACTAAAAAAGGGTACCTTTTGGCTTCCCTGGTAGTTCACCAAGTCAGCTACCAAGCCTATGCAGCCCTCTTCCAGAAGGCTCTTTGGCAGTCTATCTTGGACAATGCAAAGGCTAACCCCTTCCTAACAGTTTCAGAGTTACTGGACACTGCTAGACTGGGCTTGGAGGCTTCCACGTACCAGTTCCAAATGTCAGCTGACATAAATAACACAGCTGCTCGATAGATGGCAGATACCATAGTCCTGAGAAGATTTGCCTGCCTAAGAGCCACTAATCTCACCCAGGACACCCAGAGTAAAGCTATGGACTTCACAGTCGAGGGTCACTCACTCTGGTGTCAAGACTGAGACATATATGAAGAAAGTAGATGAGTATAAAGTTACTTTCTGCAGAAATTCTACCAAAGAAAGAGCTTTTCTCTCCACTTCAACTTATGGACAGGGAGGCAGGGGTAGGTCCTCTTTTAGGAGGTTCTTCTTCCAAGTGCAGGCTGTGCCCCAGCAGCAGTACCAGTCATAATAGGGAGGTTTTATAGAGCCAGAGGCAGAAGGGGTTCCAGAAGAGGATCCCAATCTGCACAACCCCAGCAACAAATAAAACAATGAGGCAATGAAGATATACAGCCTTGCTTACTCTCTAAACGCCTCCTTACAGTCATCAATCCATCTGCCTGGCAAGGACAACACCCTGGCAGATGCCTTGAGCAGGATAAACCAGGCCCATCATGAATGGACACTGAACAAGCAAGTGGTGAGCATCATATTCAGGAGGTGGGGCACTCCAGAGATAGACCTTTTTGCATACCACCAAAACCACCACCTACCTCTGTATTGTTGCAGGACCCTGCCAAGGGAACAGTTCCCTTGAATGCCTGATTCTGGACTGAACAGGGAGTCATCTTTATGTCTTCCCTCCTTTTCCTCTGATTCTCAGGGTGCTCATCAAGCTCAGATCACAGCCAGCTTCAATGATTCTGGTAGCCTCAGACTGGACCAGACAGTCTTGGTACTCCCTGCTGCTATTTATGTCTGTGACCAGACCGATTCACCTCCTACAAAGGTACAACCTACTGACCTCCTTTCAAGAGAGGGTCATGTACCCCAGTCTCAGGTCTCTCAAACTCAAGGCATGGCTCTTAGGACTTAGAATATGCAAGTTGGCAATTCTCTAAAGGGGTTCAGGAGGTCCTCAGATTGTACAGGAAACCTTCTACTAAGAAAACCTATGCCTCTAAATGGAAAAGGTTCTCTATATGGTGTAAGGGAAAGGGTGTAGCCCCAGTTCAAGCTGGCATACCAACCTTGCTGGACTATCTGACTCATCTGCATTCCAAAGGTCTGCAGCATTCAACCCTGAAAGTGCACCTAGCTTCAGTGTCAGCATACATTTCAGCTGGAAAGGACACCTCCTTAGCATCAAATCCTATCTTCAGGAGGTTCTTTAAGGGACTCTCCCATTTGTTTCCCCCTCACAGGGAACCAGTCCCAGCTTGGGACCTGAACATTTGCATTGCTCAGCTTATGCTTCCCCTCTTTGAGCCCATGGCCTCTGCAGATCTCAAGTTTGTTACTTGGAAGGTAGTCTTCTTGGTAGCAATCACTTTTGTCAGGATGATAAGTGAGCCCCAGGCCCTCTGTGTGGAAAAGGAATATGTTTCCTTCCACAGGGACAAGGTAGTGTTGAGAACAAATAGGAAGTTCCTCCCCAAAGTGGTTTTGGACTTCCACTTGAACTAGTCTATTACCTTGCCAGTTTCCTTCACTGAGCACTCTAGCTCAGGGAAGCATAGACTTCACAGCCTTGATGTAGAAAGGGCTTCAAGTTATGACATGACTCATGCCAAGGACCATAGGCAGGACAGATAACAACTGTTTCCCACCTATGGAGAGGTAGGTAAGGGAACTGCTGCCTCAAAAAGAACTATCTCTTGGTGGATAGTTCAGTGCATCCAGTTTTGCTACTCAAAAGCAGGAAAGGTACCCCCGGTTGAGCTTAGGGACCATTCTACAAGGGGCATAGCTTCCACTATTGCAGGTACCCAAGAGGTGCCTTTGGTGGAAATCTGTAAAGCAGGTACCTGGAGGTCAGTTCACACCTTCACTAAACATTATAGCCTGGCCACCCAGTCCAGGAGTGATGCCAGGTTTGGCGCAGCAATCCTGCAGAGTCTTTTTCCTAAGTAGATTCTTTGCCCACCTCCTTGCGGTACTGCTGCATAGTCTGCAAGAAGTAATCATATTAGTGGATTCCTGGGATTAGAAGAAAAAAAAATACTTATCTGTAGTAATCTTGTTTCTTCCAATGGGATCCACTAATATTATTACTTCCCTCCCTGCCTCCCCTGGCAGAATCAGTAAAAAAACTCTCCAGTGCTGATTGTGTGAATACTTGGAGTGGTATGCCATCTGCTGGCTCTTCTTAGTAATGCTTTATAGCTTAGTAGGTCATTTTTTTCCTTAGGTGAAACTGACATTTAGAAAAAGGGGAATTTTCTCTTGTTTCCTGTGATTTAATGTTTACTAGTTGCCCCAGTTGGGGCCTTTTTTTCTATTTCTATTCTAATTAGATGTTACTATGGCCTCTTTGCAGACTTCTAAGAAATCTGAGGTTAGAATGTAGGTAGTTACACTGGGCAGTTTTTGAACTGAATGCACAAGCTAAAGATTCCATCATTAGCATAGTATTGCATTTAGCTCCAGGGCAGAGCTGGCTTAAAGGAGCATTGCAAGAAGTAATAATATTAGTGGATCCCATTGGAAGAAACAAGATTACTACAGGTAATTTTTTCTTCTCACACATTTTTTTGTCCTGATTTGTTACAAGTCCCCAAAAGTTACAGGTTCAGACTGTTGTGTAAAGTACAACCTTCCCACTACAGACATGGATTCAGATTTTAGCATCAGCTGAAAACTCCATTTTTATGACTGCATGGGTGGGACCATGCTGACGTGTTGCTATGATGTAGGAGTGTAGGACAGAGAAGGGACTGTGGAAGCATGTGACTGGATACATAGAGTGTCTTCTTTCATGGTAGTGCTTTGACTGGAAATGAGTTACATATCTCTGCGTTCTTTCCATTTATGGCAGTGGTGTGTTTGTGTTTGGTCCCCTGTAACCCCTGCTGCCTGCACTGCATCGCACCATTTCATTGCTCACTCATCTCTCTCTCTCTCTCTCTCTCGTGTGCGCACACACACACACACACACCTCCTATGTTTAGCCTGCCAGAGTGTGAACATTACCAACATTAAAACACTCAGCCTTCTTTTAAACTAATGCCTTTGCCCAGCTGCATTGAAACAGATTAGTCACTGTTAGTTCAAATTACAGTAGCTGGCACTTCTACACAGCAAGTCCCCTATTTCTTTCTCTCTGTCTCTCTCTTGCAATCTCTATCTCTCTCTCTCTCTCTCTCTCTCACTTTCTGCTAGCTGCAGCCTGCCACTTCTAGATGCTACAGTGTTGATTTATTGGAAAATGTGCCTTTTAAATGAGATATTTATATTAATTATTTAAGTTAATGGAGCTATGTGCCTCATACTTTCTTTTTTAGTGTTGAACTTCCTAGCTGTTTCATGTGCTTTTGCTGTGTAGTGCAGCCCCCCCCCCCAATTTACATAGGGAGAGAACTTAGTTATAACCCTTGATTATCCTGGTAGATTATCTTCAGCCTTCTTGCAACTTGCAATGACCAGTTTTATGTAGTATTTCCCTGTTCAGATCAGACCCATAAAGACATTGTATTTTTATAGAGTATTCCTCACCTTTCTTATTTTATAATGCTGTTCAATGTGCACCTCCATGTATACTTTTTTTATTTCTAGTTGATCAAGCTTAACAGCTGTATCTTTCTAGTGCAATGTACAGTATGTATCTCATTCCATTACCATGTTTTGTGTATCTGCAACAGCCTGTACATTCAGGGCCCAATCCTCAAATAGTTTGCTGCTCCTCCATGTGTGCTGAGGTCCTGGAAAAGCCAAGGAGTGTCCCCTATGCACCACATGCACATCATCTAGGTGCTTCACAGCATCCACAGTATTGGTGTGTGTCCTCTATGTACCCTATGCCCCTATGCCTAACCAGCACACCTCTCTATGCAGGCAGGTGGGACAATGACTTGCCAGGGGGCATAGACCAGTATTCGAATGATCCTGGACACAAACTCCTCAAGGCATAGGGTTAGTGGAGGGGAGTTATGCCTGCCTAAGTACAGCAGTAGCAGCTATGTTGCCGCATCTGCCTGTACACAAACAACATATCCTACCCTGTTTGGCTCTATCTTCTCCAGCCCCCTGTCCTCAGAGCCTCTGCAATGTGCTGGGTGGTCATCACTGGCATCAGGTGGTGTTCAATGAAATTCTGTTTAATTTTCTGTGGTGATATAATATTCCAGGAGGACTGCACCCTTCTCACCCCCCCCACCAATGAAATGTTATTTAAACACTAAGCAAATGGTGAGCACCCCATTTGTTTGTTTAACTTATTTATGCTCCCTTCAATCTCAAGTGCAACTCTTCTTTAGGCTACCCCAAGCACAAGACCTCTATCACCTCTGATTGCAATATACCACTTCCATCAAGCCATGGTACTGCACCACAGACAATGACAGGAGTGAGCAGCAACCTCCTCAAATCTCTAATGTTGCCTCAGGCAGCATGGTGGTAGTGTTGCTGAGTCCAGGTATACTGGGGGATCAACTCTGACTACTGCTGGGGCAATTATTTTCTATTTTCTTCCTATCCCTGTGACATCCACACACAGGGTACAGAGCAGCAGTATGTGCACCTGCATGCCTGCTGTGAGCCCAGTAGATGTCTCTCCCCTCCCACATCTCTGCTTTGCTTCCACCTGTGGTCACCCAGGTAGCAGCACTGCGGTGAAAACAGAGACCCTCCCACTATGGAGGATGGGAGTGTCCTATGAGACACTTAGTCCTCCACTTCCTGTCCAGTCTTAAATTACTCTGACCTGTCCAGAACTCAGGTTGCTGGCCCTATGAATGGTAGCTCTACTACTGTGCTGCCATTTCTTACCTGTGGACTGTAAAGTGTGGGTAAAAAGATCTGTTATATTAAGGGAATGGGATAAAAAAACACAAAGAGCAAGGCCACCAGTAAATTTTGGTGGCTGCACTGTGTGGCCCTCCAGATATGTGGCTTAAAAACCACCGGTTTACTGTAGTCTGCCTATGTGTATCATATAAGTGTGCTCAGTGGCCTCTGTATATGTGCTGCACACAATCCCTTGCTACCTGTATGTAACTTGGTGTTTTGTAACGTACTTAGGGTTACAGTGTGTATGAAAGGCACTATATTATATAGTTAGAATCTGTTCTGCATGGCTTTCTTTCCAAACTGAAGAGCTTTGTTGCCAAAGATTATAGAATGCTGTTGCACTTGTCTGTGGTGTAATACCTTTTTTAATAAGAATGTAAATTCAGTGCCACCTGTGCTCTGTTCTTCTCACAGTTGTTGTCTCCCCTCACCGCACATGTGCACATAGACCAAAATACAGAAACTTTCTTTTTTTATTAATTTTAACTAATAAATCCACCCTGTACCCGGCTGCAAATGCCCCACCAAGTGCCACTGATAGTGTCTTGCTTCCAAAATCATTTAAAAATAATCTTACTTACAAAAATGAAAAGAACTGTGAAGCATGCATGAGTGTGATCTGCACTATAATGTATGTGTGTCAATCCATGTCGATTCAAATGGAAGCACAAACATGCAGATCTTGCTCGTGCTTATCACCAAGGTCTTCTTTTTTATGAAGTAAGTTTTTTTCAAATGATTTTAAAAGATCATAAACTGTCAGTTGCATGGCAAGGGTTATTGACAGTTGGCTGTAGGGTGGGTTTATTAGTTTTAAAATTTCCCAAAATTATATGCCTTTTGTGTATGTATGTGTGTATGTGGGGGGGGGGCACAATGTATTTTTTAAGATAAAAAAATACACTGTGTAAAACAGTGGATGCAGAGTCACATGCACTACAAGCCTACATTGCCAGTAGGGTTCCACAGGCTTGGTTTGCATGACTGGCCATCCACTATTCTCTATATGCAAAATTACAAATTCTGATATAATTCTTGGCTAATCAGGATTGTTTATTTCTAAACATTTCAAGTACTATTTTTGCTGCAAAACATCTCATGCAAACAGTTTTAATGCTACAGTTCTAAGTTTAGTTAGCATAGTCCATTTCATCACACAGGGGTTTCTCTATTTTTCCCACAAAATCTCATAGTTGTATTTTAAATTCAAGTTGCATTTCTTAGCATAAATCTTCAACATGACTTATAATACATTTATATGTACAGTCCCTATATGTCTTTGTGGCTGCAAGAGTTTCTGCTCAAGTCCTTTGTGTCTCAGAACTGCTTAGCTTCACGTTGCAACTCTGTCACCCAAAGAACTCAAGAATGCACTCTTATAACCATGAGACACAGTAACTATACATGTAAGCATATACCAAATTCTATTCTATTCTATTCTATTCTATTCTATTCTATTAATATAAACTAAACATGAAAATGCTTGCAGCATTTTGGGGCCCTCCACCTGAGTGGATCAGGGTCTTGAAAGCTATTTTACTCCAGAGGTGTTTTTATTGTTAAGTCAGGCAAGGGACCACACTTCCAGGAGTGACACCAATTTGCAGAGGTAAAAAAAACAGACTGGATCAGTACTTTCAATTGTAGGAACATTTTACTATGTTATAGCCACACAGAGAGTGCAGCACTTAATGGGTGCTTCAGACTCAAACTTGGTTCTTCAGCAGGAGGACACCTGACAAAGAACATAACCGAGTTTGTGTCTGAAGTGCTAGGTAAATGCAGCACTCTCTGTGTGGCTATAGCTTAATAAAATGTTCCTGCAGTCGGAGGTACTGGTATAGTCTGGGGTTTCTTACCTCTACAAATTGATGTTACTCCTGGACTGCAGTCTCATGCCTGTTGCTCCTCTTGATTTGTTAAACTGGCACAAGTACTGAGTCGGCTGTGGCAGGAGCTTCAAGTAGTTTTCACTCAGACTTGCCACTCTGAAGCAGCTGTGTTGTCTCTGACCAGATTTGGCTTTTGTACTGTTTTCAGTTTTATATATTGTGCTGACCCTCACTTATTTTCAACACTCAGGCATTCATGCTGCCCCTGAATCACTGAAGCTGCTCAGTACACAGAATTGAACTTACTGAACCCCCTCCCCACAGCACACAGACCTAAACAAAGACTGCACACTAAATCCCCTGTAAATTTGAGGCTCTGCTTCTGATTCCCGAGAGTGCAAAGTAAGGCCAGTCTGATGCTTTCCCAACTCATGACCTTTAGCATTCATTGTGCACCTGAATCCCCCCACAGCACATTGGTCTATGTGAAACCTGTTTAAAGCTCCTGACTCCCAATTTTCTTTCATAGCATAGGCCCTGTCCACAATACACCGCTCGCACCTGGTAATGGATGCAATCTGTTATGGCCGGGGAGCAGTGCAGTGCATCCACACCTCGGTGGTGTACGTTATGGGACCGGCACTGCCAGTCCACACATCGGGAACCGGGCAACCATTACGGTGGCGCCCGATCTCACAATGCAGCTCGTGCTACGCTTCGTGCCCTACAGGAGACCGCTACCGGCTGTCAAGACTACCCCCAGTAACATTACCAGGGCGGGGCCGGTTTCATAACCGTTGTTGAAACCACCTCATATGTGGTTTCAACAACGGTTATGAAAAATGCCTCCTGTAACGTTACAGGTGTAAACACGACCTGTTACGGTAACGTTTTACACCCTCTGTAACATTACAGAGGCGTAGTGTGGATAGGGCCATACTGTGCACCGACTGTGACTTTCTACCCTGAAGCAATCACTGAAGTTGAGCTGTAAAATCTTAACTTTCTGATGCTGTGTATAGATGCTGCATACTGAACCTTGCCTGTTTAAAGTAAAGCTCCTAACTCCCAACTTTCAGCCACAGCAAAGTAAACCAATCACTGAAGTTGTGCTGTCCTATGAATTTCCAACTTTCTGATAGTTCACTGCCCTCAGCTCACAGAACAGAACCTACACAACAGGATACACTATGGGATAAAAATGCTAAAAAATCTCCTTAATTTTCCATTAATTGACCCCTGAATTTAGAATCTGCCCCTTAATTTAAAATTAAGGGTGCTTTAAAAATAAGTTTGTAAAACCCAAACCCCTTAATTACTTGAACAGAATATATTGAATTAAAATTAAGGTACAAATTAGTGAAGTCTTATGTGCTTAATTTAAAATAATATGAAGATTAAGAAATAAAAAATCTGCTGAATTAAAATGCCCTAGGAACTCCTCTTTCTCCTTAATTTTAATTAATGGTTGCATTAGCAAAAAAATTATGCTGAATTCAAATGATAAGAAAACAGTGAAAGTAGGCATACAAAGTATACTGATATACATTAATAACAAAGGTGCCAGTGCACAAACAGGCAGAAGGTACGTGCCAGAGGCACATACCCCACCCACACAGCTTCACAGCTGAGGTGTGCACAGGCCGGTATTCACCAATGGTCACCATCTGTCCATGGACTGCCCTCCCCTTCCCGGTGCGCAGGTATGCACAGGGCAGATGGGGGTGGAGTAGCAGACCCAGGCAGGCAACCAATTGAATGCCCATCCTGAGTCCCGGACTGGATCCCCTGCGCATCCTGGCATGGGACCTGGTAACTGTATCCCACACAGGCACCTCCAGAGAGGATGGTCCCCATCGGTGGTACAACCCCCCTGCCCAAAACCTACCTCTGTGGCACCACCCACGGCCTGGTGCACAACTGCCCGCCACACATATGACAAAGCACCTGCTCCGGTCCCCAATGCCTGCCCATTGCCCCTGCACACAGCAGAGTCCTATCCCCAACAATACAGCCCCCCCAAACACACATAGAGACACCAGCACCATGAATGCAGACACCCCCCAACACACATAGGGGCACTGACCCCATGAATGCAGACACCCCCAACACATGTAGAGGCACCAGCCCCATGAATGCAATAACCTCTACCCACACACACATACAAGTGCCCAGGGGCACACTATCCAGATCCCCAAACCCAGTGCCCCTACCCCCTCATTGGTATTCAGTGGCCTCCCCCACCCCACCCCACACACCGTGGTACCGACAACTCCCCGACCCCTGTACCTGCCCGTCAGTACCACGGCAAGGGACCACCAGTGGTACAGCCCTCCTCACACCTCTTCAGCCACCAGCCATCTAAGAGATGCTGGGAGCATGCTGCCTATATATAGGGGTGTGCTCCCAACATCTCTTGAATGGCCAATGGCAGAGGAGGTGTGAGGAGGGCTGTGCCACTGGCCATCCCATACTGTAGCACCAATGGGCAGGTACGTGGTTTGGGGGGGTTGCCGGTGCCGCAGGGGGTGAGGGGAGACCACTGAACATCAATGAGGGGGCAGGGTGTCAGGATCCAGGGTGTGTATGTGTTGCTGTGCACTGCACCAGACAAATCACATTGGGGCCCTTATTGGGGGGGGCTCGGGTACCTTGGGGACAGGGCAGTGATGTGACTTGGGGATGAGGGGCAGGTACCACCACTGCAGGGTCAGGGCAGAGCTGTATGGTGGAGAAACGGTGCCTACATATGATAGGGAATGGGACAGTGATGTGTGGTGGAAGGGAGTTGCAGTACATGGATGGGGACGGTGCACCAATGTGTGTGTGTGTGGGGGGGCCTGCCAATTAGGAATGGGCCGGGGAGATTGGCATGTGGGGGGCCTGTACTATATGGCCAGGACTGGGCCAATGTCCTGTGTGCCACAGGCTGGGCACATTGATTTATTACAGCAGGGTCCTCCCTAGCATAACCGGCACCCTGCTACACCCCTGGTGCACGGCACTATGCTCCTTAGTGAATGACGCGTAGTGTGGGCCTGCCACCAGCACATCACTGTCCATGTGGCCGGGGGATCGGATGCATATGGGATGCACTCCCCTTTTGAACATCCCATGCAGGGGGCGCAATAGGTGGGGAGTGCCTATGTGCCACTAATCCACAGCACATAGTCACTCCACACATTCCAGCATAGTGCCCAAAGTGTGTGTTTAAAATTTAGGAAAATTGTGTAGGAATTATTTATATAAAAAAATGTATATAAAAAATTAAAATTTATAAAAAGTACACAGTTGTGAACAGTTAAATCAGGAATGTTCAATGTGCCCAAGTTACCACAAAACATTTCAAGTATTTATTGTATGCATCACATATACACATTATCAAATATATTATCAACTCTGGTTAGACCCCTTTTAAAGAAGCTCTCTTTGGACGCAGACTGCCTCAGCAACTTCAGGCCGGTCTCAAACCTCCCATTTTTAGGGAAGGTTATAGAGAAGGTGGTGGCCACTCAGCTTGAGAGACATCTCGCATCTTCTTCTACCTATGAGTCTTTCCAGTCTGGGTTCTGGGTGGGGCATAGTATGGAGAATGTCCTAGTAAGGGTGCTTAATGAGCTCCTGATGGTGAGGGACAAGAGAGCCCGTACCATCTTGGTTCTTCTGGACCTCTCTGTGGCATGTGACACCGTGGACCATGAGGTGCTGCTGGACCACCTGCGGTTCTGGTGTGGCCTGTCCAGTAATATCATCAACTGGTTCAGGTCATACCTAACAGAGTGCAGAGGGTAAAGATTGGACTTGTCTTATTTAGCCCAAAGCCTCTGAGCTGTGGAGTTCCACAGGGGTCAGTCTTGTGGACCTTATTGTTCACGGTGTACATGCTGCCACTGGGGGACATTATCAGGCAGTACAGGTTGGGTTTTTACTGCTATGAAGATGATACCCAACTGTACTGGTCCTGTGCCCCTGATACCCATGTGTTAGACTCCATATTTAATAGCTGCTTCAAGGAAATCCAGTTGTAGATTTCTCACAACTGGCTTGGGGCTCAACCCAGACAAGACTAAGGTACTGGTGGTGGAGCCGGGTCATCATGGTGGAGGGGGGAATGGGGGTTTCCCCCAGCCTAGTGTTGGGGTGTTTCTCTTGGCCCTTCTAGACAGGTGAAGGATTTGGGTGTGAACCTAGATGACGGCCTGACACTTGATGCTCAGGTGTTGGCTATGGTCAAAAGTGGATTTTATCATCTTAGGAATATTGCCCGAATCTGAGTCCTGATGCCTCCTGAGGACATGCCCACACTGGTACGTGTTTTCATCACTTCCAGGCTGGATTACTGTAATGCTCTGTACCTTGGGTTATCTGGAGGCAACCTCCACAGGCTGCAGCTGGTGCAGAATGCGGCCGCGAGACTTTTAACTGGGGTAAGGAGATGTGAGCATATTATCCCATCCTCCGTGGACTGCACTGGCTGCCAGTCAGGTGGAGGATTGTCTTCAAGATAGGGATCCTTACCTACAAGATCCTGCATAATGGGGGCCCCGCCAATCTGAAAGATCTCCTTGTCTCTTACTGTCCTGCCCCAGCACTCTGTTCTGCTGAGGGAGGCCTCCTTGGAGTTCTCAGGGTTAGGTTACGGCATTCGGGAGACATAGCATTTGCAGTAGCTGTGCCAACCCTGTGGAACTCTTTACCTGACTTTTTGAGGGGGCTTCCTCAGTGGAAGCATTTAAAAAGGGATTAAAACATACCTGTTCCAACTATCTTTTATTGATTGACACTGTTTGAATAGATAGATGGCTGTCTGTATTTATAATGATTTTATTATATGTGTGCTTTTTGCTTGTTTTTAATTAATTGGGTTTTGTATTATTGTTTTATTGTACAGTGCCCAGAGTCTCAGAAATTGGGCATAAATAAAAATATCTATCTGTCTATCTATCTATCTCTCTGTCTGTCTCTTCAGGCTTATAATACATTGAAAGCCTGTAGTGACTTCATAGATACTTTCTATACTTCTTTTTTTTTTTGCATGGTGGGAATGCATATGAGTTCAGATACATCTACATATTCATGAGTACTTTCTATACTTTTAGACTGTTCCTTAGGTTCTTCACCCTCTAGGAGAAGTAGTGGTAGGTTTCATTTCTGACAACACCCTTCCCCATAGGCCTAGGGCAGTTCACAGAAATGCAGAAATTACAATCAATCCATAAATAAACAAACATATAATTACTGGTGACCATATTTAACAACCGGATTCTGAGTACTTTCAAATGCCATAATAACCCAAAATCGGGTTATTACGGCGTTTCTTAAAACTTAGTCGCAGTCTATGTCACTCATGTGCAGCGTGCCACCTAACTGGCTGTCACTTTGTGTGTAGGTGGGCCAAGTGCTCGAGCCCGAAAAAAAATAACAGCTTCGTATCCCGTTTCCCAAGGACCTGCAGTCATCACCCAGACTTCCTTCTCACCTTCCTCACAGGCAAGACACCAGTTTCTTATTTTAGTTTTATCTGGTTGATCATGCCTTTACAAAACAATGTATGTGGTCGATCCTGCACTTATTAGGAGTTCGTCAAAGACTCGGCAGACAGACTCTCTGATCGTGAATGGACCGCAGTGACTACTCTCACTGCAGTCCCACTGCGCTTAAAACATATTCACAATTTCAAACAAATAAAAAAATATATATATCTGAATTGGAGCGAAGAGAGAGAGAGAGAGAGAGAGAGACAGGCTGACAGACCCAGCTAGCTTGTGTGTGTGTGTGTGTGTGTGTGTGTGTCTCTCTCTCTCTCTCTCTCTCACTCTCTGACAGCACTGCTTGAAAAACTCCCTACACCAGTAGTTACAAAAAAATAAAAGATAGACAAGCGTGTGTTGTGGATTTTTTTTACACAGCCTTGGTGTGTGATGACTTCATAAACCTCTTGAACTTCACTCTTGAAGTTTATGGGTCATCACACACCTCAGGTGTGTAAAACAAATCCACAACACACACTTGTCTATCCATTATTCTCTATGTAATTATCATAAATGAGCAGTTAAAACACATAAAACTCATAAAAATTGTGCTGGAAGGAGCCTAGTAGAGAAGATCAATCACTCCCCAAAAGTTTGTTTCAAAAAGGTCCTCGGATACATCTTCAAAAGCAGTCACTGTCGGAGCCTGTCTGAGGATCCTCTGGAGCTAATTCCATAAGACCAGGACTGCCACCTCAAAGGCCCAGTCTTCTGAGGTTTTCAGCACAGCCCTCAGTATAGTTTGGAGGCCCACCACGATGGAGCAAAGAGAGGGTGAAAGCACATAAGGGTTTAGGACACCTAAACAGTAACCAGGACCAAAACCATGTTGGGCCTTACAAGTTAACAAACCAACTTTAAAGGGGAATCCTCACTTAACCTGCAGTAATGCTGCAGGACCTTTAGGTTCCAGTGAAGAAAAATACAGTGAAAGGAAATTTTTGTTTTGTTTTGTTTTAATGTACCTACTATTTTGTAATTTCATTTTTTTATCTGGTTAATCTTGCAACCCTCCATCTGCCACATTTACCTACTACATGTTGTAAGGTACTGCTGTATAGGTACTGCTGTATTATGCACTGTGTTTCAATGCTTGATGGCCAAAGTGAGTGTATGAAAGGTTGAAAGTAAGGTTCATGGAAGGTTCAAAGTAAGGTTCATAAAAAGTACAAGCGTTGTGGTCAGGAGCTAGTTTAAACTGACATTATTCTGACCTGACATTATTCTGACCTAATGTTGAGTATGTGATAAAGTTTTTCAACAATTGCAACAGATGTTACAAATTCAACAACAGCTCCACATTCCTTACCATCCTCAATCCTCTGGAGTTGTGGAGAGGGGCAATCGTACATTAAAAACTATGCTCACTAAATTCTGTTACCAACACCCTACCCAGTGGGCTGCTATGTTGCCTCTTTGCCTGATAGCGATTCGCTCCACTCCATCTGCCTCCACAGGAATCTCACCTTACCAGGCTATGACTGGACACCTGATGTGTACTCCAGTGCAACTACTGCTGCCATCTCAAACTCCATGTCTCAATGCTTCCATAACTAATGCATGGCTTGAGACATATTTACAACATATATTAGAGGTTAACACATTTACAGCCTCTCAATTGGGTAACTCTAAAAAAAAAATCAGAAAGTACTTCGATAACAAGGTTAATCCATTTCAGTATGAAGTGGGGGACTCAGTCATGATAAAGAATTATGCTCCAAAACAACACACATTTGATGTAAAATGGAAAGGGCCCTTCCCCATTGTGGAGAAGGCCAGTCCCTCTGTATATCTAATAAAGATGACAGGAAAGAAGAATGCTGTCATACTGAAATGGTTCCACATTAACCAGCTGAAATCAGTAAAGTAAAAGAACAGATACTAACCTTAATTTTCCTTTTCTACAGACAATATAAAGGGACAAGATGTGGTGGGTGTGGCTGATTATATGTGTCTCAACGGTCACCAGCCTTCACATCAGCATCCCACAAACTCATGTAACCTGTGGATACCGGCAGTCAGTGACTTTAGTGACTTCCTGGAACTGGGACCTTGGCGATATTGATGATGCCACGGAATGGGAATGGACCATCCGCTGGACCAAGGATAACTGAACTATAACATCTACCAGGTGATGCGCAGAATGGCTGGATCTGAAGGGACCTACATGCCCCTCGACCTATAATAGGTTGCAACGTGGTTATGTAGACCTGGACAGTGGATCTCTAATTATAAAAAAACCCACACCAAAGGACAACGGTAAATATACGTTGGTAATATTTTATTGTATCTGGTCTACCGACCCAGATGTCACCAGCTGCAGCATGAGTCAAGGCCTGATGAGCAACGGAACCTGTGATGAAAGCAGAACTTGTTATGCCAATTACTTTTCGGCCGCAGTACACCTGACTGTGATGCCACCCCAGTGTCCAAATGTCGCACAAGGACCACCTAGTGGACTAACTTCAACGCCTGTTGAGAAAACTTTAATTAACAATGTACAGTATATTAGGTTACCTGTAATATTCAATTTTTCTAGTTGGGATTTAAACTCCACAGGGCAATGTGCCAACTCTAATGTATCAAAATGTTATGCCACCATGCCAATAGATATGGTTAGCACCTTCCAGGCCAAACAGATAGATTGGATAAGAAAAGAAACAGTAAGTGAGCAAAATGTAAGTATGTCTAGAAGGCGAAAAAGAGATTTGTTTGGGGACATGGCAGGCCTCTTTGAGTCCGGCATGAGCATTTGGAACAGGGCAGACTTGGAGGCTCATAAAGAGTATTCCTATCAAACTGATCAGGAATTGGAGGGAAAAGCAATATTACCTTTGGCAATAAATCAGGAGGGTTTGGCCCAAGAAGAACACTTAACTGTATATAATATGCATGATATTGCTAATCTTTTTAAAGAAGTACAAAATAAAATCAATGAGATTATTCAACATAATAATGAAGAAGTAAGAAATAAGACCGTCGGGCAATCCATTATTTGTACTGCATATGGGTCATATGTACTCACAACCATTGCCAAGTTGTTTGAACAATTGGACTTGGGAAAACTCCCTGATGTGGTATCTGATGCCCAAATTCAGTTATGGTACTGCCCCATGTGCACTGACACCAATAACACCCACTGCCTATCCTCATGTGCTATACATGAGGTGCCCCCAATTCCCCTGGTCAGAAAAATAGCCACCACCCAGGTACACTTACCCAAATTTACCTGTCAACCCAACTGCACCCTCAGCCAGACCATGGTGGTCTCCTTTACTGTAAACCTTCCTCAGGTAGATGTAAAAACCCAGATGTATCAAGATATAGTAAGAGTTCACTCAGTAGGCAAACTGGTAGGTGACTGCTATGCTTACTGTGTTGAGCCCCCGGAGGTTTTGGTGCTAAATAAAAACTGTACATGGGTTGCAGCAAATCTCCATTGCTGTTCTCCAATGAGTGATCTCTGGGTTTGTGATTGTGATGCTTTATCACAGGAACAGCCCATCTGTGGAGAAGAACCTATTGATAATCAATCTGATACCTCCACCCGGTGTCCGGTCCAAATATCTAAATGGACTACTGAGCAAATAAGAGTCACATATAATAGTACTAATCAATACTGTGTGGTCACCAACCTTCAGGTTATGGCTCACCAAGGATTCCAATGTCTGATCTCCTATCCTAATTTCTGTTTTGTGCCACATGGAGACACTCAACTGGGGAACCGAGTTCTCCATCCTATTACCACCCATACCTACAAAACATCATATGTTAATGCCTCAGTCCCCAGGCAGAGTATGATGATTAAAGAATATGCCCTGGCTTTTGGGGTACCCATACCACCCCTCACATTAAACGTACAAAAATTACTAGACCGTAAAGACACACACCTCATTCAAATTGAGAACTCTGCTGCAAGGGTACAAAGTACCATGCACAAATTGTTAAATGCTGCAGACTCAGAGCATTTAATATATTCTACTCTTGGTGGTAGTTGGGGAGTTTTATCCTTGAAGGTTTTATTAATGTTACAATTGGTACTAGTGTTTTTCTTCTTGTTAAGTATTTGTTATCTCCGCTGTTTAATAAGAAATGTCAAAAATGAAATGCTTATAATTAGAGCTGCAGGTATCACTCGCTCTATGTTGTAGCTTATGCCATGTGAAGGATCGAGTTCTCTCTCTCCTTCAAGTGGGAGATTGTAAGGTACTGCTGTATAGGTACTGCTGTATTATGCACTGTGTTTCAATGCTTGATGGCTAAACTGAGTGTATGAAAGGTTGAAAGTAAGGTTCATGAAAGGTTCAAAGTGAGGTTCATAAAAAGTACAAGCCTTGTGGTCAGGAGCTGGTTGAAACTGACATTATTCTGACCTGACATTATTCTGACCTGATGCTGAGTACGTGATGGAAAAAATGTACTCGTTGAAACTGACATTATTCTGACCTGATGCTGAGTACATGATGGAAAGAAGGTACTAAACTTGCAAGTCTTATCTGTTCAATAAGCTATTCAGTAGCTATTTGTCTGTTCAATAGGCTATTCATTATTTTCTATTCATTAGCTATCTGCATACCTTCCAATAGGCCATTCATCAGTTCTTAGCTCTATACATTCGCCCTCATTTGAATATTTGCATACCTTCTCTGGAAGCAGTTATCAGGCAGAGTGTAAAATG
Source organism: Neoceratodus forsteri (assembly GCA_016271365.2). Classification (NCBI taxonomy): domain Eukaryota; kingdom Metazoa; phylum Chordata; order Ceratodontiformes; family Ceratodontidae; genus Neoceratodus; species Neoceratodus forsteri. The sequence goes on along the minus strand of CM028129.1, from coordinate 1,128,540,393 downwards.
TATATAAACTGGCTGAATTAGCCAGAGTTGAGCTGCAAATTCTGACATCCTAAGAACCTGCCATCAGCTTCCAGGAGAATGGGTAACATCCATGCTCTATTATCTTGTAAACTATTGCCAGCTATATTTTTATTATGGTGCCTGTAATGCTAATGCCTATATGCTGAAATAAAACTCCTCCAGGTGAGGAAACAAGAACTCACTGTGTTGAGTGGCATTTATACTATTCTCAATACTGGGATCCCAGAGGCATAAGTCCAAATCCTGAAAGAATCTTACAATGTCCCAGTGTCCCCAGTGGTCAGCCTTTTGATGGCATGACTGGCAGACTGAGGAACAGGGAACCTCTGTGTGCCAGGAAGTCACTTAGATTGCATTGCTGAGTTTTGCTGGAGGATAACAGATCGGGCCAGATATTCAAATGTTAAGTGTTTTGCACATGGTTTGTGGTGGGGTCTATATTCAGAGACCCTTGTAGCGTGGGCTAAGCCCCTTAGCTCTGAATCACTAACATATCATGGTGGCCATGCAAATGAGTGGGTTTCCCTCTTCATACAGGGGCAACAGCAATTTTAGAGGTTTGTGGCAGTGGTAAAGGGTACCTAAAGGGGTGCTTTTTTCTGCCTTTGCAAACCTAGTCTTAACTGGCCACAAAGACCTGGTGGCAAGATAGTGTTTCTACAGCCATTGGACCTCCAACCTCTGAATCCTCATCCTAGCAAAATAAAAGATACCCTGGTGTCTAGTGGCAACCCCCTCCCGCTCTCTGAGCCCTCATCCTTGGTCATGTAAATGATACCCTGGTGTCCATTGGCACCCCTTCGCTGAACACTTGTCCCAGGAAATGCAGTGTAGATCCTAGTGTCTAGTACCACCCACTCCCCCAATCACCTGTACAGATGAGCATCACCCTAGCCCTGGTGTCTGGTGGCTCCTCCCTCCTCCAGATCACATGTCAGGGTGAGCATCATCATAGCCCTGGGTGAAGTAGCACCCCAATCCTCCAAACCCCTGTCCTAGTGCTGTGACTGTCTGCCCTGGTATCTACTGGCACCCCTGACTCTCCAATCCCCTGTCATGGTACTGTGACTGTCTTCCCTGGTGTCTAGTGGCACCCCAACCCACTGATCTACCATCCCAGTACTGTAACTGTCTGCCATGGTGTCCGTTGAGACCCTAAACTGTCTGATTCATCCATCCCATAGATGACACCCATCATTGATGGTTAGTAGCACTCCCACTCCCCCAACAACTGTCCCATTGCTGAGAAGATATTCACTGTTGACAAGTGGTCCCCACACATACACAAACATGGTATGAGTGCTCACTGCAGCTTGTATGGAGGTGAAAGTGAGAGGATGGCTATGCAGGTTACCATAGAGATTCACTGTACATCCCATCCTGCCAGATAAAGGGAAGGGGTTGGGTTGGGTGCTGCACGGGGTGTAGGCGAGGCAGTTAGGGGATGCAGGATGTCTACTGTGCATCAGGGCATCTGTTGCCTGGCATTTGGGAGTGGGGTAGGGGTACCACTGGATGCCAAGGATTGTATAGGTGACATGGGCAGGGAGCTCAGATTGGTGGGTTGTGCCACCGGACACCAGGGCTCTGGGGCTACTCGGACAGGTGAGCAGGGTCAGAGGGTGCCATGAGATGCCAGGAACCATATAGCAAACTATGGAATAGGTGTTTGGGGTAGTGCCTGTAATCACTGGGGTACATCCCACCACCATTGGTAAGGGTGTGCAGGGAGTTGCCACTTGTCAACAGCGACTATCTTCTCAGCAACAGGATGGTCGTTTAAGAGTATGCCGATAGCCACCAGTGATCGATGTTGTCTACAGGACAGGTACTCAGAGGGTGAGGGGAGTGCCACTAGATACCAAAGAATCCAACACAATACCATAGGTAGTGATCAGAGGGAGGAGAATGCCACTAGCCACCAGAAATGACAGTATGTCAGGAAGAGCACAAACATGCTACCACTTCCAATGCAGATGGGCCCTTAATGGGCATGCTAATGACCCCTTAGTGCCATGCATGCCTGATGGGCTAATTTGCATGATGCTGCTGAATATCGTGCTGCTGATCCTGGTACTCTGTGGTCTGGGAGTACAATTCCCTATGGACTGGCTGCAGCCCAGATCATGTCAGAGCAGTGCAACTTGACTTGGCACTGTGCCGACACAGGCTGATATTCAGTCGGATAGTGGTGATGTACTGTCAGACTGAATATGGAAATTTCTGGGTTGGGTTCAAGCACAGTGGAAACCTTTGCCACTCTGCTTTTGCACTGTTTTTCAACAGATTTTCTGTTTTTGCAGACTTTTTTGATACCTTTGAGTATGCAAAAAAACCTGAGATCATGTCCTCACTCGTTTTTATTATGTAAAACAATATATCACTTACTTTACTCTATTCCCTGATGTCCAGTAATCCTCCCTACACCCTTTAATTGTATATTTCCTTGTTCCAAAAGTAATATTGAGCCATGCAGTTTATGGATGGCACAGCACTCCTCTCTTCTCTTCATTCTGCTCCCTTGTCATATTTTTCACACTTTTTGTTTTGTAAAACATATTACTTTTGTGGTCTATTTCCTGTTATCCAGTGGCTCTCCTATACCCTTTAGTTGCACATTTCATTGTCCAAAATAATATCAAGTCACATGGTCTAGACTGCACAGCCCTCTTTCCTCCTCCGTTTACACCGACTATCAAATGCAAACTGCAAAGCATATCTTTGCAGTTTGCATTTGTTAGTCTGTGGCCAGCTGAAGAGAAGAGAGAAAGGCTGTGCCAGTCATTGTGGGGTTGACATGCATGTTGAGGCCTGATGGGGGCCACACACTGCATCACTAGAAGTGGATTGGCATGTAAATTGGGGAAAGGAGCAGCTGGCATGATGAAGGCCTGGTTCTTGCAGGCCATGCACCACCGACTGGCTCCCTACTGTTTCTAGCCACCCAGAACCCTCACCTTCTGTCCCAGGGACTTGCCTTGTACCTTAGGTAACCTTCCCCAGAGATGCTGCCTCTCCTTGACTCACCCAGTTTAGTAGCCCACTGCCCTGCCCATGCACTGGTGCCTTCAGCCTTCCCTAGTGTTGGTCAGTTAGTGTAGCTTCTTTCAACCTTCACCCCTCCCTGAGAAGAGACTGGTCTGAGGGATGCTGAATCCTGTCAGCCTCCACCATGTTAGTCTACATTAGTGATCAGCATCTGTCCCCTAACTCAAGTTCTTGTCCTGGCACTGGTATCACCCTCGCTCCCAACTTAAAAAAAAAACACCTAAAAAAAGCCCTTTTTTAATTTTTAAACCACCCACCCGACCCAGCTAATCAGAATCTTTATCACTAATATTAACTCATTTTTTGCTTTGACTACAGGTCTCATGGAACAATTACCGCACTATAACAGGACACCAGCTCTGGTGTGGGAGGACACTGACCATGTGTGTCAGATAAGTATTGTTTTATAACTATATTACTTTGTTTATTCAGTTAGCTACTGAAGAGCTACAGAGCCTTTGTCACCCTTTTGCTATTCTTATTTTATAGGCATTACTGGATGTTTCCACGAACCACCCAACCCCTGTTCCAGAATCCCCAGGACCCAGGTAAGTGCTCTTTATTTTCCATGTTAGGTTATAATGGTGCATCTGAAAGTATTATGCCAGCCATCACCATTCCATCTTTTATACAGTAAGGGACTTGGGCATGGCCCAGTTGGCCGGTGGATATTGATGTCAAGATGATGTCAAGGGGACAAGGGGACAAGGGGCCAAACCGAACAGCCAGGATTTACCTATATTCTTCCACTCCCCGTTATGGGTGGGAATTGGTGGGGCACAGTGTTCCCTACATTTTTGCCTTTAAAGGGTTCGGGGGAGTTGGGTTAGATAAAGTTGGGATGGGGAAAGAATGTAAGGGTGAGGACAATGGTGAAAAGATTGTTGAGGGGATGGGGGTAGCCAAACAAATCCAAAGCCCCATAGCCTGGCAGGGAACAATCCTCACCATTATACCCATCAGCATAATATATCAAAGTATACAGAGTGGTAGAGTCTGTAAGCAGATCTAAGGTGGGAGGAGAGTATCCAGGCATCATGTGCTGTAAGGTGGGATTTTAGCCCTCATGTTTTGACCATTGGTTGGAAGACATTGTGCATTAATAACCCAGTGCCATACTCCAGTTGTGCCATAGGTGCTGCCAGAAGAGAAGGCTGCCTGCACCCTTCTCACACACAGTGCCATACTGCAGCTGTGCCAAAAGTGTCACCAGAAGAGCAGGCTATCTGCACCCTCCTTTTCCAGAGCCACAGCACATTACCTCCATATACTGTAGTGGCCCTTCTAACCCGGTGGATGTGAATTGGGATTGGGAGTTGGTATTTGGTCGCCCACATTGTAGTGTGACTCACTGTCAGCTAGCACCACTTGGGTCAAAAAATGAGACTTAACTGGGAATAGAACCCAGGTCCCATAATGCTACCCAATGCTCTATCAATTGAGATATTCAGACCCAACATGAGCTTAACTTGGTGATTTTGGATGTTTTGTTTCAGATGCAAGTTTCTTAAGATATTGTCCACATTCTTTGCAGATGCACACATTAAAGAATGGTGAAGACACTTGGAGACAGCAAATTATAAGTAGTTCAGGTAAGCATGTTTTTTTTTACCACATACTGGGAGGCAGTATAATGCAGTGGTTTAAGGCTCTAAGCTGCAAATCTGGTGACATCCAGCAGATCAGACCTGGGTTTTAATCCCACAGCTTCCACTTGCATACTGTGTGACCCTGAGCAAGTCACTTAACTTCCCTGTGCTCCCAGGTCACTCCTGTAAAAAAGCTTTCAGCTTAGTGTGCTACCCCTGGTTAAACAACCCCCCCAAAAAAATATCCATTTTTCAGTCTACTACTCCTTTTGTTACATAGTCTACTCTATCTGGCTGTTCCTCATGCATAACCAAATCATTGTGCTTACCTTGCACTACTCTTACATAAACATACCCACATTGCACTGCTCTGTCACAAGCATCCTCCCACATTGATATCAGACAGGTATACTCACTTTACTGTTACTCCCACACACCCTCATGCTGATGCCTTTTCCACACACCCCTTTCGTTGCATTCTGTTACATACCTGCTTTGTGTTGAGCCCTCTCTCACACATTTGTCTTGTGTAGTGCTTTATGTCACATACACAGAAATTGTCAGCAGATAAGAACCACCAGGCCCATCCAGTCTGCCTGAAAGCATTAGATTAGTTTGTTTCCACTGACCCTACCCAGTCAATGGCTTCCCCCCCTCCTTCCCACCAGCAATGTAACCTTATGCCTGTCCAATGCATGTTTAAACCCTCCACTGTGTTTGCCCCCAGCACTTCCTGTGGCAGTTTATTCCATGCGTCCACCACCCCCCTCTCTCTCTCTGTGAAGAAAAACTTACTCACATTTCCCCTCAGCCTGCCACCCCACAATTTTATGTCATGCTCCCTTGTTCTTGTACATCTCTTATATTGGAAGATGTCTCCCCCCAGCTCCTTGTTTATGTCCTTAAGGTACTTGAATGTTTCTATCATGTTCCCCCGATCCCTTCTCTCCTCCAGTAAGTACATATTTAGGTCCTTTAGTCTCTCCTGATATGTCTTCTGGTACAGTCCTTGTACAATCTTAGTCATCCTTCTCTGGACATCCTCTACCCTGTCAATGTCCTTACAAAGGTGCAGCCTCCACACAGTACTCTAGGTGAGGCCTCACTAGCATTTTGTACAATGGCATAACCATCTCCCACCTTTTGCTTGTGATACCTCTACCTATGCATCCCAGCATGCCACTGGCCCTCCCTGCAGTACTCTGTACTCTGCTTAGACACCTTCCGGCCATCAGAAATGATAACCCCAGGGCCTTTTTAATAGGCAGCAACTCACCACCCCATCCTGCAGCACACCCCAGGGTTCCCTCTTCCCAGGTGCATTATTTTGCACTTCTTGGAATTAAATCTTTGTTGCCACACTTCAGACCATTTTTCAAGCTTCTACAGATCCCTCCTCATTCTCTCTACTCCATCCGGAGTATCCACCCTGTTGCAGATCTTGGTGTCATCTGCAAACAGGCAGACCTTTCCCTCCAGCCTTATCACAATGTCACTAATGAAAACATTAAACAGAACTGGCCCAAGGACTGATCCCTGTGGTACCTCACTGATCACCTCCCTCTCCCTGATTGTATCCCATTTACCACCACCATCTGCTTCCTGTCTGTAAGCCAGTTCCTAACCCAATTTACTACCATGTGCCCCATGCCCAGGCTACTCATTTTGTTGACCAGCCTTTTGTGTGGGACCATGTTAAAGGCTTTGCTGAAATCTAGGTAGGTGACATCCACCCCCCCCAATTTACATCTTGAGTAACACAATAAAAAAAGTCTATCAGATTTGTCTGACATGACCTTTTAGCTGTGAATCCATGCTGCCTCAGATCCTGGGCCCCGATGGACTCCAGGTGCTCCACTATCCTTTCTTTAAGCAGTGTCTCCATGATCTTGCCCACTACTGAGGTGAGTGTAATAGGGTCCGAACCTCTCCCCCCCCATTTAATGTTTCTATACTCCTTGACAGCATTCAGAATCCTGGAGTAGTATTGGCTTTATAGGCTGAGATTTTGTTTGGTTACTGGAACTATAAATATCCTTCAAAATCTGTTGCAACAGTATCTCCATTTCTCTCTGTCTGTACTTTCCCTGTTTTCTCCTTTATTCTTTGCTTTCCTTACCATAGGGTGGCCTCCTATGTGTAGTCTTACTATCACTAGCTTTTCCTTTCCTTTCCTTCCCTTCGATATTTTAATTCCCATGCCACTCAGAAACTCTCTTTGGTTCTCAGAAAAGCCATTTTTCTGTAAAGCTGCACGATCATGTGCACATTCATGCTGCACGACTGTGCGACTGTGCGATCGTGCGATTGTGTGACTGTGCGATCGTGCGCAGACACTGAAATCACATCAAAAAGCTACTTTTGTCAAAATAATGAAAAACAAGCAGTTCTTGCTTTCCCTGGCTAGCGCTAGCATTTTTAGAAAGAAGAACACCCCTGGTTCATTTCTTTGAAGGCTACAAGCAAAATGACTGCTGCTGTAAACCCTATTCTAGAAATTCAATTTAAAGCAGTGTTCTGTTGTTTCAAAGTGTAGCCATTATGTCCAGCTGCTTAGACAAGCCTGCAAGTAGAAATATAAGCTAGTTTAACTTTCAAAACCTCATTATTTCAGCTTAGTTGCTGCAGCATTGAAATGCAGACTTGTACTGCTGAGTTGTTTGGTGTGCATATAATGTCTCTATTGAGATTAAAAGTAAAGGATAAAACTTACTTTCTGTTGGTACAAGTAGCAGGCTTCCAGACCCTTCCCTCAGCACTCCATGTTTGTTATAGAGCTGGTTGGCCCCCTCTTTCACTTTTTTATAATGAATGCTGTTGGGAGGAGCCTGGGATACACAGAAATACTGTAAATAAAATATATAAAGGTTTTTTATGTTTTCTTTAAAGCTGATTATCATTCAACTACTTAAAGAATGTTTATTTTAGTTTTGTAATTGTATTTAGAGCTGTATAAACAAGTTAAAGTTCTGTTAGGGAGGTGTCAGCCCTGTCATGTGACCCTCCTTCTGTATAAAAGAGAGAATTTTAAGTGAACAGATCAGAGTGTGTCTAGAAGGAGTTCCTGCCAGATGCCTAATTGCCTTCTATGTATGGTTCCTGTGGAGATGAAAAATGCTGGAATATTATAGTTTATGTATTTTTATTTATTTTTCGTACTAAGTCCGTTTATGTTTGCCTGCTTAAAGGAATAAATTTATTTTGGTTTCTTCACATCCTGACTGCTTTCTGGACTCCTTTTTTATCCCACGTGTACATTTGGTATCAGAAGTGGTATTGATTTAAGGAAGGTGAGCCAACCTCTGAGTGGAAGTTGTCCAGTATCAAGCATGGAAGAACCTAAGAAGCAGGGCTTGATGGACACACCTGTGCCTGAAGGTGCATGGACACGGACCATGGTGGATAAGTTTCAGCTTCCGTTGTCTACCGGCCTTGGTGATGTTAGATGGAAAGAGACTGTGAGACATTTGAAAACAGAGGGTGCCTCCAGAGCTGAGGACACTGGTTCCACAGAGGAAGAAAAAGGTGCTACAGGAGGAGGTGAGACCTATGTGATGGAAGAAGAAGAAGAAGAAGAAGAAGATACACCTCCTAATGAGATGCAGGACCTTCTCCGATGGTTGTGTTTAAAACAACTAGACCTGGAAAGACAGAGAGAAAGAGACAGACTTCAGTATGAGGCAAGATGGGCGGAAACCCTTAAAGCCATACAAGCCATAGGGACAGTCAGACCCATCCCAACTAGTGGAGGACCAAGAGACATTAAGCTTTCAAAATTGATGGACAGTAATGATATTGAAGCCTATATCACCTCATTTGAAAGGGTGGCAACTGCCTGTGAGTGGCCCAGAGACCAATGGGTGATACGATTGGCTCCATACCTCACTGGTAAGGCACAGCTTGCCTTCAGCCATGTGGAGACCCAGAATGCTACTAATTATAACCATGTGAAACAAGTAATTCTGAAAAGATACGACATTAGTACAGAAAGATACAGGCAATGGTTCCGGACATTCAGGTATCACACTGCTGATTCCCCCCAAGAAGCTTATGTTCGACTGCAAGACCTCTGCATGAAGTGGTTCCAACCCACAACACGAACCATAACTCAAGTAATAGAAGTAATAGTACCTGAACAATTTATTAAAATATTACCTCATGAGGTCCAAATCTGGGTTCAAGAGCACAGGCCAGAAACTGCAGAAAAAGTTATCAGCCTAGCAGAGGATTTTATAACAGCATGTCCCCAATGTCAGAAGGGATTTCATGGTCCTTCCTCCACCACCAGCTCTATGGTAAGACATTCTACTACTACTTCTACTACTACTACCAGTCCTAGTGTAAATGAAAAACGTGTGCCTCGTCCTTACAACCCTGACATAATTTGTCGGGAATGTCAAACAAAAGGACACATTGCCCGATTTTGTCCCAAAAAGAAAACTGACTCTTCTTATTTGGCCTTAATGAATTGGGGACAGTATACTGTGACCATCAGCATAGCAGGAAAGAAAGTACCACATCTGCAAATAGGGCAAGTCTTTGCCTCTCAAGGCAACACACAAAGTAGAGGTGTCATGGTGCTAGTGCACAGGTCTGTGCCTTTTATCCCTCTTCAGGTAATACAGGACAATGCAGGCAGATATATTTTTGTCAAGGGGAAGTTACAAGCCCTAGAAATTGTGGTTGGATCTATCTATGGCCCAAACACAGATACACAGGCCTTTTTTGTGCACTTAATGGAGGCATTAACACCCTTTGTAGATGTCCCTATGATCATAGGCAGGGACCTTAGCCTAGTACTGGATCCCCTAATAGACAGGTCTAAACCCTCTAATCAAGGTCTCTCACTGGCCCAAAGAGCTATGAGGGAACTATTGGACCAATTTGGCCTTTCAGATGTGTAGAGGGTTCTCCACCCAAAGAATCGAGAGTACACCTTTATCTCTCAAGTTCACGGCACAGCTTCTCAAATCGATTATATTCTAATCTCTCGTACTCTCCTTCCTGGAGTGTTGGGTGCTGAAATCCATGCAGGGCCTCCCTCCGATCATGCTGCAGTATCCGTATCAGTTTCCTTTTCATCCCTGCCTAGAAGTATTAATAGATGGAAACTAAATAATCAAATTTTGAGGGATCATAATACGGTCAAATACATCTCGTCACAAATAGATGAGTTTGTTTCAAACAACTTGAGGGGAAATATCTGACCAGATATGGTTTGGGGGGCATTTAAAGCCTTTATATGGGGTATTTTGATAGGTCAGGTGGTTAAAAAGAAAAGAGAAAAGGAACGATATATGTCGGAGCTACTGGCTCGGATTAGACTCAATGAGGTCAATTTACCCCCTCAGCCTACAGAGGAAGATAAACAAGAGTTAATCAAACTGAAAGATCTTTACTTAAACTTATTGGGGAGCAAGCTGAATTAGCATTAATTAAAACAAAGGCCAGTTATATGGACCAGGGAGAAGGCAGGTCGGCTGCTTCTGAGGCGATACAAATAGAATCCTAGAATAATCCCGCAATCCAGCCCATGGAGGGTGGTCCGTTAAGACTTCCCTAAGGAGATAGCAGAGGAGTTCAGAAAGTATCTTGAATCTCTCATAGCGTAATGGAAAACCCCAACGGAGGGAAAAATACAGTCCTTTCTCGAGGGCCTGAACCTTCCCTCTCTCGCAGAGTCTCAGCGGGGGTATATTACTACCGCTATTTCTCAGGGTGAAATTGAGCAGGTTATTAAGGATCTCCCTCTGGACAAAACACCAGGCCCAGATGGATTCTCTTCTAATTTTTATGAAGTGTTCTCCAAACAACTTTCCCCACTTCTGGTTTCCCTATTCCAGTATATTCTCAATTGTCAGGCAATGGATCACTCCCTATTTGAAGCACTTATTGTCTTACTTCCAAAACCAGATAAACCTCCGGAACAACTCTCTAGTTATAGACCCATCTCATTGCTTAATTATGATATAAAAATTCTGGCGAAGTTATTGGCTGACCGTATAAATAAGATCTTACCTGATTTAATTGGGGTGGAACAGGTCAGCTTTATGAAAGGTAGATCAGCTAATGACCACTTGAGGACATTGTCACATGTCTTCTCGGCGTCCAATGAGAGTAGCTCCCCAATGGCGCTGGTCTCATTGGATGCAGAGAAGGCTTTTGAAAGGGTCTATTGGAATTATTTGCTAACCACAATGAAAACTTTTGGTTTTCCTGATGTGTTCCTGAAATGGATTGGTTCCCTGTATTTAATGCCCTCAGCCAGGATCTCATGTAACGGGGTTATATCAGACCCTTTCAAACTGCATGTGGGCACCAGGCAAGGATGCCCATTGTCCCCTCTTCTCTTTAATTTATATCTCGAGCCCCTCATAAGGAGTACATCGCATAATCAGGAGGTATACGGCATTAAAATTCAGGAGAATGTGGTTAAAATAACTGCATATGCCGATGATCTTTTGGTGTGTATATATCACACCCTAATGAATCTATCCCAGCCTTATTGGGAGCCATACAGGAGTATAGTCAATTGGCTAACTACAAATTAAACTTAGAAAAGACAGTGGTGTAACCTCTAAATAACAAAGTTTTCAAACATGAAATCACTGATTTGGGATTAGCCTGGAGGTCCGATTTCATTAAATACTTGGGTCTCACTTTGGCCAGGAGCACGACACGGATACGTCAGCTAAATCTGGACTCCTTGGTGCATACAATTGATTTAGATCTGAAAAGATGGGCACAGCTTCCAATTTCCTTATGGGGGAGGATAAATTTAATTAAAATGAATGTGTTTCCCTGGTTGTTCTATCCCCTCAATATGTTAAACATCTGGCTCCCACTTTCATGGTTTAAATAAATCCACGGGCTCATTGCCAATTTTGTATGGGGCTATAAAAAAGCTAGGATGGCCTATCACAAATTAGCTGCTCCTAAGCCATTGGGTGGGCTAAGACTCCCACACTTTGGCCTGTACTTTTGGGCGGGTCATGTCAATAAATAGATGGGTGCAGGTCGTGGACCCTTTGACCCAAGCTTCGTATATACCTTTATGGTTACAAATTGAACTATCCCTCATTAGGAAACATGGGTTTGCACTGGAGGTCTTGTGGTATCTTAACCCTAAACTCCTACCTGTTGCTCTCAGGAAATCTCCGATAGGGGTTTTGGTCAGGGCCCACTCACAGCTATGTGGTTACCTAAAATATAATCACTTCAGAGACCTGTCACAACCCATAAGAGGTAACCCGTGTTTTCTAATTGAGGGTAAGCCCCTCAACATCGCTTGGCTTGCATAACTGGGAGAGTGTCAATTAAAAGATTTAATCTCATCAGATGGACATGTGCTTTCCTCATTAGAGATTTTGAATAAATTTAAATTGCCAACTTCGGTAATCTTTAAGATTTACCAACTCCAGCCACCTCTTACTTAATAAGATGGGTACCACCTCAATTCCAACTCCGAAAGTAGAATTTCGGGGGACTTTGAGACCTTTGGTGGGCCTACCGCATGCTGTCTCTAATTTATACAGTAATTTGTTCAATTGGGCCTATTCCCAGAACTTGGCACCGAGCTCTTATTGTGCCTCTGTTTTTCCCGAAGAGGAGCTCAACTGGACGGCACTGTGGCACAGCTGTCATAAATTTATCCTCCAAGACCGGCTGAGACTGATGCAATTTAAAATACTTCATAACATTTATTATTCCCCCCAGAAGTTGGCGAGTTTAAGAATGGTTTCAGTCTCATCCTGTACAAGATGTCACCAAGGGGAAGGGGACCTGTTGCATATTTTTTGGAATTGTCCAAAGATAGTACCACTCTGGAATTCATACAGCCATCAAAAGTAAGGTGAACCCATTATTAGGTCTAGGGGACCTTTTCACACCCAAAATATGCCTGTTAGGAGATGTAGCTCATATCCCAATCAGGAACAGGAAGTTCCACATATCCCTAATCTCGGCATCTCTTAAAAAGGTGGTCCTCAAACACTGGAAGGACTCCTTGGAAATTAGTTATACTGAATGGTTACAGGAGTTACTCGCCAACCTCAGAGTTGAAAGGATGATAGCTATTCTTCAGAATAAACTACCTAGGTTCAATAAGATTTGGGTCGCCCTTCATACCGTTTACTCCCTATAGAATAGGATCTGCCCCTCTTGGGGAAAAGTTGTATTACCAGGTGTCTTGTGCTGGGGAGAGTGGGGGAAGGGGAGGGGGAGGTAGAGGGACTGGGTTTTTGGGGTTAGGCAGAGGATGGATCCATCTGTTGTCTGAGATATGTATGTATATCTAAGCTGTATGTGTATGTTTCTCTGGGATGCATTCTCTGTATTTTATATCCTCAATAAAATCTTAATGGAAAAAAAAGGAAAAAAAAAAGGAAAGGAAGTACCAGTCCTAATTGACTCTGGGAGTAAACAAACCCTAGTACACACTGAAGTAATGAGGGGGATTCCTGAGAGTATAAATTTGGGGCAGACAACAGTGACTTGTGTACACGGGGACAACCATGTATATCCCTTGCAAGAAGCTACCATCATAGCTCATGGCTTGGAACAAAACATGAGAGTGGGTGTGGTATCTTGACTGCCTGTACCTGTAATTCTGGGACATGATTTCCTTGGGTTTAACAACTTATTGTCACATGCCTCCACCATTTGTGCAATTTCAACACGGGCTCGGGCCCAACAAGAACAGTTAGATGCAGATCTTTTTCCCTTTGAAGAGACAGTGTTTGAACCACCAGGTAAATCCAGGAAATCCAAGAAGCAAAAGAGACTGGAAAAATGGTCTTGGACTAAGACAAGGGACTCATGTACTGATGAACTGTTACATAATGCTAAAGATAAACAGTCATTTGCAACTGACCAAAAAAATGATGAAACACTAACACCTTTGTATTCACAGGTTGTTCTGGAAGGGAAAGAAGGTTCTTATTCTAGAACTCTGAGCTGAGTGGCTGTGTTTGAGAAGAGCTCCCAAAGCTAAGTGCTTTTTGCTATAATTTTCAGTTTAAAAATTGTTTTGTTTTATGCAAATTTAGGTGATTGTGAAAGACAACCCTGTAGGCTCCAGGAAGATATAAAATTTGTGTGGTAGATATTCGTAGGAAGTCAGAAGGATCAACACATTTATTTAGTGTGGTCTTTCTACTCTGATGTGGTTAATTTTAATACTATAGTTTAAACCCTTTCTGTGTGTGCCTTTGGTAGTGTCTGATATTGAGAACCTAAGTGTCATTTGTGGGTATTCTGTCTGTTTTGGTAGGTACTTTATTTTCTCTGTTAAACAACTGAGTATACTATTGCCTAATACTTTATAGTACATTGTGTCTTTTTGTGCAGTCTCTGATTTTTTCTTTTTTCGCCAATGTTTTAGAACTGTTTAGTTATTGTGGCAGAGGTGTGGTACTGTGTTCTTTCTTGTAGTTCAAGGTGCTTTTGGGACTGCTGATTTCTACAGGTTTAAAAGATTACATTTTTTTTTCTATTTTAAAAAAGCTACATCAACTTGGTATGTTGTCACCTGTTTGTTGTTGCTAAGCAGCAGATGTTTTTGCATTGTGCTCTGGTTCTGTGATAGAATCCGTATCAGTAGAGGTAGATTATTGTGATTGTAGTTACCTTTTGATGGTAAGGGTAAAGAGCTGAGATAGAAATGTATGTATTTTTGAATGTTATAGAAGCCAGCAGGGGAAGGAAGCATATTCAATTCAATGCTTTACAGTAACTGGTAATTGCTGTTTTTCTTTTAGACTTGGATTGTGGGCTTTTGGTGACACTGTACTTTCTTTGTTGTCTTTACTTAGAATTGTTTTTGGGCTGTTGAGGATTTAAAACGTGGTGGTGTATTCTTTGCTGTCTTTGGTTGCTGCAAATTTTCGCCCCCCCCCAACTCTTGATTATATGCCCTGTTAAATCTGATTGACAGGAGCTAAACACTGGGTATAGTAAGGGGTGTGGAGTAGGAGGGGCACGAAAGGAACAGAACAACAAGTGAAGAGGTGACTGCTCTCTCAGTGGAAGGGAAGTAAATGCAAATCTAGGAGCTTTCATTATTACTTTTTCGCATTGATATTGCATTGGGGAAAGGAGGAGTAGGAGTTTGAAGAAGGTTGTGCAATGGCTACTTAAAGTCTGTTTTTCAGTGTGGATAGGAAGGATAGGAATATAAAAAGCAGTTGCTCAATATATCTAAATGTGTGCAACAAAGGAGGTAAGGGAAATAAAGAAAATGTTTTGCACTGATAGAGGAGGGAGAGGGGAGACTTGGGGGAGCGTTTGGTATCCTGCATCTGGAAGGGTGGGGGGTCACTGGTGGGCAACGACAGCAATGGGTAGGGTGGTAGGTTGCAACAACTTCGGTGTACCAATCTTTCTAAAAATTGCCTGGAGTGTGGGAGGATGTTTAGTGTGCAACCACATAGAAAAACTTAGAAAGGAGATTGAGGGTCTGGAGGAGGAACTAAGACAAGCAAGGCAGATTGGGAGTGGGTTTAGCCCAATACTGGAGGGAGGAAGAAGGGGAGATGAGGGAGGGCGATTTAAGCCAACAGTGGTGAGGAGAGGGTCAGAAGAAGGGAAGCAGAGACAAAGGGGCCCAGGCCAGGAAGAACAATTGCCGGGGAAACCAGGTCAAGAGACAAAAGACAAATGGAAGGAGGAGATAGGGACTTGTGAGGGGAGGTGAAGAAGTGGCAAAAGTCATGGAGTGGAAAGGAGAGAACAGGTTACTATGAAGAGAGAGGGAGCAGGCATTTGTGAAGGGCCTTCAGAAAATAGTTGTGCACTGCTAGAGAGGAAGAAGGTGGAGGAGGGAAATTATGACATTAGAGGAGTAATTGATAAATGCCTGGACCAAACTGGAGCGGGGGGAAGTTCTGCTGGGAGAATTGCAACAGGGGTAAAAGGGGGAAATAATGTGCAGGTGGAAGAAGAGGAGCTGGAAATGAGAGAGGGAGATGAATGGAAGCAAGCAGGGAGTAAGAGGGGTGGAATCTTAGTGTTGGGTGACTCATTACTAAGAGGAGTTAGGTGGGGTAGCAAGGGGGAGAGGCATAGTCGCATTTGGGTGCCAGGAATGACAGCGGAAAGGGTGGGACAGGCTGTTCTGAAATATGCTACAAGGGGTAGGGACAAGCCTCATTTAATTATACATCTTGGGACAAACGACCTGGCTGACAAGACAGTAGATACAGTCCAGAGGAGGTTTGAGGAACTAGCACAATTATGTGAGGGGGCAGGAAGATCAGTAACTTTTTCAGAGATACTTCCGGTGCCAAAGGCAAGCACAACAAGAAAGCTGAGAATAGAGGAATTTAATGGATGGCTAAGAACCTGGTGTTGTGCTAAAGGGTATGGGCTGTTGGGGGGTGGGGAGGGACCTGGGAGGACAGTAGTCTCTATGCCAAGGACAGACTACACTTGAGTGAGGAGGGAAAGAAAGTGTTGAAACAGAGGATGGAGGAATACATAGAGGAAGTTGGGAATTTAAACTAGGAGTGGGGGGTGGCAGTTGGGGAAGAGATATGCAGAGACCACAGGTTGGGAAACCATATGAGCTTACCCCCCATAACAGTGACAAAGGACAAATGGCAAGTACTGTTGGTGATGCTAGGAAAGGAGGGCAGGATGGGGGGGGAAGGGTGGAAGGTGGTTACCCTTAATGCTAGGAGCCTTGGGAGGAAAACTGCAGAGTTACAGGTTCTCATGGCAGAGGGAGAGGTGGACATTGCAGCCATCACGGAAACATGGGCCACCCAATACAATGACTGGGACCTGTCTGTACCAGGGTACAGGTTATTTCGTAGGGACAGGGTGATTGGGAAAGGAGGGGGGGTGGTACTATGTGTGAAGGAAGGACTGAAGTGTGTAAGGGAGGAAGGGGAGGAGGGTAGTACGGAGTCACTTTGGATGCAAATCCAGGATTCCAAGAATAGGATTCTTAGAATGGGAGTGGTGTATAGGCCACCATCTCAGACGGAGGAGTTAGACAGGGAACTAGCGGGACAGATCAGGAGGACCTGTGAGAAGGGTAGTGTGGTGATTGTGGGGGACTTCAACATGCCAGAAGTGGACTGGAGCACCCCAACAACCAGGACTAGAAGGGAGCAGGTACTGCTGGATGCCTTCCAGGACAGCTTCCTGCTGCAAATGGTCAGTAAACCAACCAGGTTAGGGAATACCCTTGCCCTTGTGCTGGCAAATGGGGACTTTGTGAGAGAACTTACAGTGGAGGAACCGCTGTCAGGGAGTGACCACCACTCAGTATGGCTCACATTGGATATGGACAAGGAAGGAGTGGAATCTGGCACAATAGTGCTGAACTCAGGAGGGCCAACTTTGGAAGGATGGGGAAGTGGTAAAGGGCACCTGGCCAGAATTTAATCTAGTATGGACACTAACCAGAGGTGGGAGCTCATAAAGCTGGGGATAGTGGAGGCAACAAACCTGCTGCAAAGCCCAGAGCAAGAAGGCTAGGGCTAAGAAACTGATCTGGTTGAGCAAGGAGGTCATGGAAAAGGTAAGGAGGAAAAGAGCTGCTTTAGGAAGTACAAGAAAACAGGGAGGGGAGGACAGGAGGAGTACTTGACAGAATCGAAGGAGGTGACAAGGGCAGTGGGGAGCCAAAGCATCTACGGAACTCAGGCTGGCACAAGGCATTAAGAAGGAGAGAAGGACTTCTTTAAGTACATCAGGAGAAAAGGAGCTGTAAGGACCACATAGTAAGGATTAGGAAGGAGAGTTGGGTTGGAAGCAGGGTGCGATAAGGCAGAAGCACTAAATGAGTACTTCTGCTCAGTATTTACTAAAGAGAAGAGGGGGGTGACACCCAAGGTGGGAGAAATGGCAGAAGCAGGGGGGGAAGTGGTGACAGATGGAGAAATCATGGAGAGCAGAGTTCGAGAGGGTTTGAAGGCGCTGAGGGTGGACAAGGCGCCAGACCCAGATGGCGTCCACCCCAGGGTACTGAAGGAGCTGGCAGAGGTCCTTGCAGGACCTTTTGCAGACCTATTTAATGCCTTTCTACATTCGGGGTGTGTACCTCAGGACTGGAGGATGGCTCATGTGGTGCCCCTCCACAAGAGTGGCCCCAAGGATGAACCGGAAAACTACAGACCAGTGAGCCTCACATCCATCGTGGGTAAGCTAATGGAGACTATCCTGAAGGAGAGGCTGATGGCCCTCCTAGAGGCCGAAGGACTACAGGATAGCAGACAGCATGGCTTCATACATGGCAGATCCTGCCAAACCAACCTGGTCGAGTTCTATGACTGGGTAACTAGGCAACTGACAGGGGCCATGCAGTGGATGTCCTGTATCTGGACTTCAGTAAGGCATTAGACTCAGTGCCACATGGAAGGCTGGGAAGGAAGTTAGTAGGCACAGGGGCGGGTGCAAGCTGGTGAGATGGGTAGGAAACTGGCTGCAGGAAGGCAACAGAGGGTGGTTGTGGGTGGGAGCTCTCACCCAAGGGCAGTGATGAGCGGTGTTCCACAGGGCTCGTGTTGGGACCAGTGTTGTTTGGGATATTCATTGCAGACATATCATGGGACATCAAGAGCAAGATCAGTCTGTTTGCTGATGATACCAAGGTAGGCGCGGTGGTGGATGACCTAGGGGGATGGCAGGGGTTGCAGGATGATCTGGCAAAGCTTGAAACCTGGTCAGACACCTGGCAACTGGGCTTTAATGCCAAAAAGTGCAAGGTGCTGCATTTTGGGATGAAGAACCCAAGGAGGAGTTACCAGCTAGGAGGAGTGCAGCTAGCCCAGACAGAGGAGGAGAAGGATCTGGGTGTGCTCATTACAGGGTCAATGAACAACTCGGTACAATGTAGGAAGGCAGCTGCAAAGGCCAACAAAATGCTGGGTTGTATTGCAAGGGGTATATCCTCGAGGAGGGAGGAGGTGATTCTGCCACTGTATAGGTCATTAGTTAGACCACACCTGGAGTACTGCGTGCAGTACTGGCATCCGTATCTTAAGAGGGACATTAAGTTACTGGAGGGGGTGCAGCTCAGAGCAACAAAGATGATCAAGGGTCTGGGGGACATCATATGAGAGGAGGTTGAAGGAGTTGAACATGTACTCACTGGAGGAGAGGAAAGACAGGGGTGACATGATTGAAACCTTTAAATACATGAAAGAAATAAACAAGACAGGTACAGAGGGGCTGTTCAAAGTAAGGGAGGGGAGGGCCACCAGGGGCCATGATATGAGACTGGAGCGAGGAAGGTCCAGGAGGGAGATGAGGAGACACTTTTTTACAGAGAGGGTGGTGGCTGGGTGGAATTAGTTACCTGCTGAAGTGGTATACAGTAGAACAGTGGACTGCTTCAAATGAGGATGGGACAGGACAAGGGGGCGGGTTAATGAAGGGGAAGGGTGGAAAGGAGGGGCAGCTGCAGAATAAGGGGTGCTAGCTGCACATTCGAGCAGACTTGATAGACCTCTAGGCCTTCATCTGCTCGCAAATTTCGTATGTTCGTATGTTCGTAAGGTACACCTCCTATGTATAGAATCCATCAGGAAAAACTATACATGGTGTGTGTAAATCCAAAAACAGGAGAACGAGTGGATCAGTTAGTGGTCCCACAGAAATATAGAGAGCAGCTTATTTTTTTGGCCCATGATGTTCCTTGTGGGGGTCATGCAGGAAGGGACAGAACATTGCAGAGACTCCTGTACAGATACTTTTAGCCAGGAATTCATACGCAAGTGGCTGAGTACTGTAAGAGTTGCAATGAGTGTCAAAAGGTAGCCCCAGTGACAAAAAAGGATAAAGTTCCCCTGCGACCATTACCATTAGTTACAGCACCCTTTGAAAGTATAGCAATGGATATTATAGGACCCCTCCCAAAAGTTCCAAAGGAAATAGGTTTGCTGTAATCATTTGAGATTACGCTACCAAATACCCAGAAGCTATTCCCTTATGTACTGTAACTGCTGATAAAATAGCAGAGGAACTGCTAAAGTATTTGGGAGAGTAGGCATTCCAAAGAATATACTCACAGACAGAGGAACTAATTTTTGCTCTGCTTTGTTAAAGCGTCTGTACCAGGCCCTGGGGGTAGAAGCTGTGTACACCTCACCTTATCATCCACAAACTGATGGCTTGGTAGAACGCTTTAATAAAACCTTGAAAAAGATGATTCAAAAGTTTGTAGAGGATGAAGGAAAACAATGGGACTTATATCTACCATTGCTTCTTTTTGCCTATCGGGATTACCCTCAGACATCAACTGGATTCTCACCATTTGAGTTACTTTATGGAAAAAATCCTAGAGGCCTCTTAGATGTGGTGAAAGAACAGTGAGAGGGTACCACTGTATAGAAAAATCCAACTACCCTTGAATATGTCATTCAGCTGCGAGACGGTAGCTCGGTATTCCCAGTTAGCCCATAAACACAATCTAGCAAAACAAGTTTATCAAAAAGAACAGTATGACACAGGGGTTGGTGACAAACAATTTAATGTTGGAGATTGTGTGTTACTCTTATTACCATCAACTGACAATAAGCTGACCATGAAATGGCAAGGTCCTTATGTCATTCAAAAATGAACTGGTCCTGTCACCTATCTGGTAGAAATACCAGACAGAAGAAATAAGTTACAGATTTATCATGCTAATTTATTAAGGAAATGGAATGAACATCCCAGTAATGCTATGTATGTGTATCCTACTACCTCTGACGATGAATTAGATGTAGCATACACCCTCTTAGAAGGTGATCATGCACTTACTGAATTAGTGATAAATCCATTGTTAACAAAAGACCAAAAACAGGACCTAGCTCGAGTAATAAGTCAGTTTCAATGTGTATTTACAAGTAAACCTGGTAAAACATCTGCCATAACTCATAAAATCCAGGTTCCCCAAACTGCTCCCACTAGGGTGAAGCCTTATCGAATCCCTGAGAAGGTAAAAACTGAAGTTATAAGGGAGATAGAAAAAATGAAAGAAATGGGAGTCATAGAAGAGGCAAATAGTGAATGGGGATTCCCAATGGTTATAGTTCCCAAAAAGGAGGCCGGAGTGCGTATTTGTCTAGACTTCTGCAAACTAAATGCCATCTCCAAGTTTGACGGGTACCCCGTGCCTCGAGTGGATGACATAATAGATCAGTTGGACAAGCCCAGTATGTCAGCACACTCAATCTGACCAAAGGTTATTGGCAGATCCCATTAGAGGAAACAGCCAAAGAGAAAACTGCCTTTTGTACCCCACTAGGATCATTTCAGTTCACCATGATCCCTTTCAGACTTCATGGTGCCCCCACAACATTTCAAAGACTAATGGACAAGTTGTTATGATCACATTTGGGTGCATATAATGTCTCTATTGAGATTAAAAGTAAAGGATAAAACTTACTTTCTGTTGGTATGTGTAGCAGGCTTCCAGACCCTTCCCTCAGCACTCCATGTTTGTTACAGAGCTGGCCGTCCCCCTCTTTCCCTTTTTTATAATGAATGCTGTTGGGAGGAGCCTGGGATACACAGAAATATTGTAAATAAAAGATATAAAGGTTTTTTATGTTTTCTTTAAAGCTGATTATCATTCAACTACTTAAAGTATGTTTATTTTAGTTTTGTAATTGTATTTAAAGCTGTATAAACAAGTTAAAGTTCCGTTAGGGAGGAGTTAGCCCTGTCATGTGACCCTCCTTCTGTATAAAAGACAGGATTTTAAGTGAACAGATCAGAGTGTGTCTGGAAGAAGTTCCTGCCAGATGCCTAGTTGCCTTCTAGGTATGGTTCATGTGGAGAGGAAAACTGCTGGAATATTATAGTTTATGTATTTTTATTTATTTTTTGTACTAAGTCCGTTTATGTTTGCCTGCTTAAAGGAATACATACAGTATATTTTGTCCTGACTGCTTTCTGGACTCCTTTTTGATCCCATGTGTACAGTGAGGCTGATGGGTCTGTAGTTCGCCACATCCTCCATACTTCCACCTTTGTGTAGAGGGACTGCATGTGCCTCTTCCATCTTCCAGTCCTCTGGAACAGCAGTTAAGTGACTAGGTGAACAAAGCTGCCAGTGGCACTGCTAGCTCCCCTCTCAATTTCCTTAATGTCCTGGGATGTATGCCATCTAGCCCCATTACCTTGTCCACTCTAAGTTTTGTGAGCTCCTTCAGGACTCTCTCCACTGTGAATGAACTAGTGTTTACCTCTCCCTCTCCTTTGTTCCTGCTACTCAGTTGTGGTCTGTGACCCTCACCCTCCTCAGTGGATACTGAGCAAAAGCATTTGTTCAGTATTTCTGCCTTTTCTAGGCCTCCCTCTTTGCACTCTGCTGTCTCCCCTCTGAGCCTTAAAATCCCCCCCGGCCTTCCTTCTTTCACTGATGTACCTAAAAAAAAGTCGTGTCCCCTTTCTTTACTATCTGTGACGATCTTTCTTCAGTCTGCACCTTTACTCCCCTTATAGCCTTTCCTGCTTATCTAAGATTCTTTAGGTACTCCTCCCTGTCTGGCTCCCTTTGAGTTTTCTTGTATTTCCTGAAACTTGCCTGGTTGCTGGTTAACTAGGATCTGCAGCTTATCCATTAGGTAGGGAAATGGGCAGACTGGGTGGGCCAAACGGTCCTTATCTGCCGTCAAATTCTATATTTCTATGTTTCTGTGTTGCCTTTTTGGCTCTTACTTTGCCTGCTACCTCTCTCGATAATCATAGTGGTTTCCTCCTTTTCCTGCCTTTGCTTACCACCTTGATGCAATGGTTCATCGCCTCCTGTATGGCTCCCTTCAGTCATTTCCACTGCTCCTCAATTCCCTCTCCTATCTCCAAACCCTGCAGGGCCTGTTTGATACACCTCTCCATTTTCTTAACATATGCCCTTTTAAAATCCTGAACTCTTGCCTTAGAGTGGCTAGATAGTGTCTCTGTCCTCATGTGAAACCAAACTATGTTGTGGTCACTGAATCCCACCTGCCCTTCCACCCGGACATTGGATCTACTGTCCCCCTTGGTCAGTACCAGGTCCATAATTGCCCCTTCTCTTTGGGATCTCCTATCAGCTGTCTGTGTCCAGCCCCCTGCAGTGAATCCAGGATGATCCTACTCATGGTTGAAGCAGCTGCTAGGGTGGTCCAATCAACGTCTGGGATATTGAAGTCACCCAGCAGTTATACCTCACCCTTTGTTGCCATCTCCTGAGCATGATTCACGAAATCCCTGTCCATCTCCTCCCCTTAAACTGGAGGTCTGTAGATCACCTTTGTTCAAATTGCTGTGCCATTTCCTGGCTCAAGGGTGACCCACAGTGCCTCATTCTCCCCCTGTCCACCCTGCACCTGCTTATGTAACTCTCTCCCACAAAAACATGCCTCATGTTGTACAATGTCTTGAATGCATCCACCTTATGTTGTGCATTTTACTGTACCAGACACCCATGTTATGTGTTGTGTTATCTTGTATACATCCATTTAGTGTACTTAGTCCCACTTACCCACCTCATGTACTGTTGCACACTACTTCCCCATGTTGTGCTGTTTCCTCCACCTCATCTTGTATTGTGCTCTCTAGTACACACCTGCCATGTGTTGTCCTCTTACATTCCTGCCCCATGTCCATACATACACAATCCTACACACTCCTCTTGTTGCTCTTACACAAACCTGACCTGACCTGTGTTGTACTCCTCACACATACTCCCACATTGTGCTGTGCTCTCTGATACTTTCTTCATGTTGTGGTCTGGCTTTTGCACTCACCTTATGTTTTTTTTCTTAACCACACCAGAATTATGCTGGACTCTCATGTGCCCTGGCCAACATGCCCCTTTCTGAAAACCGATTCATACAGTTGTCAAATGGCTATGTGTGATTGTTGTGTGAAATGGCTGCCACTGCACATTTACAGTCACTTCACTACCAGTTCTTTATTGCATGTAAAGCGGCTGTGTGTGGTTGATGATGTGTGACATGGCTACCACTGCACAGTTACAGTCACATCAATACCAGTCTCTTGCTGCTTGTAAAGTGCTTTGGGATACAATATGTATGAAAAGTGTTACATAAATGCTGATTCTTCATTTTTTTGTCTTTGCCTATATGGTAGGCATCGGCACAGAGAGGCAGTTGGACAGGAAGGAAAGAAATTTGGTTTTATAAAGTGCATTTTATACAGACTATCCCAAAGCACTTTACAATCCAGGAGAGGGAGGGGAAAACTGAGGCACACTGGGAGAATTGAACACAGATATGATTAGAGAGAAAGTAGAAAGTGGTTAAGTGGCTCTCTCAGGGTTGCCTGGTGAATGTGTTGTAACGTGTGGGATTTTGGATGTGGGTCTCTCAATTATTACAGTTCTGTGTTTGCTCTTGTGGCAAGGGGTGACAGGTGAGTGTGACCTCACAGAAACATAGACTTTGACTTTGATGGCAGATAAGGACCACTTGGCCCACCCAGTCTGCCCATTTCCCTACCTACTGGGTAAGCTGCAGATTTTAGTTAACCAACATCCTACTTCCTGCCACCCCCCACTATAATTGCCTTATGTCTGTCCCATGCATGTTTGAATTCCTCCACTGTTTTAGACCCCACAGCCCCTCCAGGAAGGCGGTTCCATGCATCCACCACTCTCTCTGAGAAAAATAAATTCCTCACATTACCCCTGAACTGCCCCCCTCTATCTTTAAAGTGTGCCCCCTTGTTCTTACACATCTCTTTTTCTGAAAGATGCTACCCTCCTGGACTTTGTTGATTCCCTTGAGGTACTTGAACGTTTCTATCATGTCCCCACTGTCCCTCCTTTCATCAAGGGTATACATATTAAACTGTCTCAGTCTGTCTTCATATGGTTTCTGATGCAGACCCTGCACCATTTTAGTTGCCCTCCTCTGGACTGCTTCCATCCTGTCTATGTTCTTGCGTAGATGAGGTCTCCAAAACTGCACACAGTACTCCAGATGGAGTCTCACCAACTGTCTGTACAGAGGGACAACCACTTCCCTTTTTCTACTTGTGATGCCCCTTCCTATGCATCCCAGTATCCCCCTGGCTCTTCTTACTGACTTCTCACATTGCTTACCCACCTTTAGATCATCTGATATGACCACCCCCAGGTCCCTTTCCATTTTTGTTGTTGTTAGTACCTCCCCTGCTATTGTGTACTCTTCTCCCGGGTTTTTGTTTCCCAGGTGCATTACTTTGCACTTCTTTGTGTTGAATCTAAGTTGCCATATGTCTTACCATTCCTCCAACCTTGCCAAGTCCCTTCTCATCCTTTCTACCCCCTTGTGTATCAACTCTGTTACAGATCTTTGTGTCATCTACAAAGAGGCATACCTTTCCCTCCAGACCCTCTGCAATGTCACCTATAAAGATGTTAAAGAGGACTGGACCTAATACTGAGCCCTGAGGTACTCCACTAGTGACCCCCCTTTCTTCGGAATGTGTTCCATTCACTATTACCTTCTGTGTCCTGTTGTACAGCCAGTTTGCTACCCAGGTTACCACCCTGGGACCCACTCCCAGGCTGGCTAACTTGATTATCAATCTTTTGTGCAGGACTGTGTCAAATGCCTTGCTAAAATCTAGGTAGGCCATATCCACAGCCCTTCCCTGGTCTATTACTTTGGTTTACCAGTGAAATAAACCTATTAGATTCATCTGACATGACCTTCCTGCTGTAAATCCATGCTGCTTTTGGTCCTGTGCCCCACTGGCCTCTAGGAACTCAACAATTCTTTCTTTCAGAAGTGATTCCATCATTTTCCCTACCACTGAGGTCAAACTTACAGGTCTGTAGTTTCCTGTTTCTGCCTTGCTCCCACTTTTGTGAAGGGGAATCACATCTGCCCTCCTCCAGTCCTCAGGTACCACCCCATTCTCCCATGATTTGTTAAAAAGTGTGGTCAGTGGTGTCACTAGGTCCTCCCTTAGTTCTTTTAGGATTCTGGGGTGAATCCTGTCAGGCCCCATTGCTTTGTCCACCTTGAGTTTTAGGAGTTCTTTCAGGACTCTTTCTTCTGTAACTGGACTGGTGTCACACATGGCCTACTGGTGAATGACTAGGCACAGAGCTGGCAGAGACAAGTGGGGAAATAGATTGTCATTGTTGTCTGAAATGGTGAAGGCAGACAGATCTGAGTACTACTAAAATGTCCAACCAAGATAGGTAAAATTAAAAAATGGAAACTTGCAAATTAAGAAATATTAACAGCAGCAATCTTTAATTCCAGTGGAAAGTACAACAAAGGATCCTTTATGCTTTCCATTAAGATGTGCTGCTTACACCTCTGTTTACCATTTTTTTCCTACCTATCTTGGGCTAGTTGTCTCTGGAGTGCCACACTTTATTTTTTGGTTTGTCTGAAGGTGGTTGTCTCCAGTCCAGCCCAACATGTGATTGTGTTTTTCCCCCAATATAGTTTCTTATCCACCTTTCTGCCCCATCTGCATATCTCTGACTCACGCTCCAGCCTCATCATCGGGATTCTTGAGGACTTACCTTCGCCTGTCATCCTCTTCCACAGGACTGATGGGGGTGCCTGGTCACCTAAGCAGGGACTGTGAGGGGTCAGGCTTCATCCCGCGGTCTGATTTTTTTTTTTTTCACTTCCACCTTGGGCTCTCAGCACATACAGTGGAGGCAATGTATGAGCTTCACCTCTGAAGATGTCCCCAGCACCCTGTTTGTGGGGCCTCTTAACCAAGTATTATCTCACATGCACTGCTACCTGGACATCATCAGGTGATAAGTAAACAGCAAGCCATGTGAACACCCCCCTCTTCACAAAGGAGAAATGTAGGAAGGACATGGTGGGTCAAAAAGGGGGAGCTGTGACTCTTTATGTGAGGGACAGCACAAGAAGCAACAGCAATACAGGGAACATAGCTGGGGAGGGGTGGAGGTACTGTGGGTCACCATAGAGATGGGGAATGGAGCCGCTGGTGTAATCTACAGAACTCCAGTGCAGGGAAAGATGGATAACGTTCTAATGGAAGTCATCCAAAAGATAGTAAATAAGGGGGAGTGCTGCTGGTGGGGGACTTCAATCTGTCTGATGTAGATTGGAGTATCCTAGCTTCAGCATCAGCTAAGAGCAGAGACATAGAAACATAGAACAGTTGTCAGCAGATAAGGACTGCCAGGCCCATCCAGTTTGCCCATAAGCCCTACACTAGTTTGCAGCCTCTGACCCTACCTGGTCATTGGCTTTTCACCCCTCCTCCCCACCTCCAAGATTCCCCTATGCCTGTCCCAGGTATGCTTAAATTCCTCCACTGTGCTCACTCCCACCACCTCCTGTGGCAGTGTATTTCATGTGCCCACCACCCTTTCCATGAAGAAAAACTTCCTCACATTAAATATCTAAAGGGAGTAAACAGAATCAGCCTAAATAGGGTGTTTCTGCTAAGGGAGAAGGGAGCCATCGGGGGGACTCCATGAGGCTGGTTGGTGGGAGGCTCTGGGGGAGACTAAGAGATGCTACTTCACTGAGATGGTGGTAGACCCCTGGAATGCATTGCCTGTGGAACTAGTGGCTGTTAATATAGTGGAAGGATTCAAGAGGGACTGGGACAGGTATAAGGGGTAGTTAAAACTGAGTAATGCCAGACTTGGAGGTGCACCTCTGATGGGTAACGGGGTCAGGGGATTTATGGAGGAGTCAGGGAGGGCAGCAATGGTGTCCTGACCAGGTGATGATTTTTGAGCAGACTTGACAAACCATTAGGCTTACTCTGCTGGCATCTTAGTATGTTAGTATTTCCCCTTAACCTGCCACCTTCCAATTTCATTTCATGCCCCTCATTATTGTACTCTTCCTGTGCTGGAAGATGTCTCCCCCTGCAGTTTGTTTATGCCCTTAAGGTATTTGAATGTTTCTATTATGTCCCCCTGCTCCCTCCTCTCCTCCAGTAAGTGCATATTGAGGTTCTTTAATCTTTCGTCATAAGTTTTCTGGTGCAAACCCTATACCATCTTAATTTCCCTTCTCTGGACAACTTCCACCCTGTTGATGTTCTTATGAGGGTGCAGCCTCCAGAATTGCACAAGTACACCAGGTGATGCCTCAGTAGTGTGTTATACAACAGCATCGCCACCTCCTACCTTCTGTTTGCGATACCTCTGCCTATGCAATCCCAGCATGCCACTGGCCTTCTCTGTGGCCTCTGCACTCTGTTTAGACACCTTCATGATCATCAATAACTCCTCCGCTATCCTATATCTCTCCCCAGGGTTCCCTTGTCCCAGGTGAATTATTTAGCATTTCATGGAATTGAACTTCAGTTGCCACTTCTCTGACTATTTTTCAAGCTTTCCGAGGTCCTTCTTCATTCTCTCCATCTCATCTGGAGTATCCTGTCGCAGATCTTGGTGTCATCCGCAAACAGGCAGACCTTTCCCTCCAGCCCTACTGCAATGTCACTAATGGAGATATT
This sequence comes from Neoceratodus forsteri, assembly GCA_016271365.2. NCBI lineage: Eukaryota > Metazoa > Chordata > Ceratodontiformes > Ceratodontidae > Neoceratodus > Neoceratodus forsteri. The sequence continues at coordinate 1,128,512,332 of CM028129.1, read as the reverse complement.
AAACAGAACTGGCCCAAGGACTGAAACCTGTAGCACCACACTGGTCACCCCCACTCCCCAGACTGGATCCCATTTACCACCACCCTCTGCTTTCTGTCTGTTAGCCAGTTCCTAACATAGTTTACCACCTTGTGTCCCTTGCCTAGACTTCCCATCTTGTTTACCAGCCTTTTATGTGAGACAGTGTCGAAGGCCTTGCTGAAACAGAGGTAGGCTACATCCACTGCCCCTCCCTGATTTAAAAATCTATCAGATTCATCTGATATGACCTTCCTACTGTGAATCCATGCTGCCTTGGATCCTGGGCACCAGTGGATTCAAAGTGTGCCACTATTCTTTGTTTCAGCAGAGCCTCCATGATCTTGCCCATTACCGAGATGAGGCTGATCAACCTATAGTTCCCTGCATCCTCCCTGCTACCACTTTTGTGTAGAGGGACTACATGTGCCCTCTTCCAGTCCTCTGGAACCACTCCTGTGTTGAGTGACTCGGTGAACATGGCTGCCGGGGATGCTGCTAGCTCCCCTCACAGTTCCCTTAGTATCCTTGGATGTATGCCATCTGGCCCCATTGCTTTGTTTTATTTATCTTTATTTATTGCTTCTCAGATTGCAATATCTTTGAGCTAAAACAGCTCATTCTCAAAGGTTCCATGTCAAACGAAGGGTGACAGACAAACAAAGGTTGTTGAAACATAACATACTGACAAGCAAAACCAAATGACAGTGATCAAGGCAGTTGGACAATAAAATAAGCAATAGTAGGTATAACAATGAGATACAATAGTTGATAGATAAAAGACCTAGACAGTCCAATTAGAAATGACAGTGGCTAGAAGAAGAAAAGTAAGATAGCAGCCAAGAGGCCTTGTCAAGTAATCAAGTTAGTTAGGGTGACATTAAGTTAGATAGTTCAAAACAGGGAGGGAAGAAGCGGAGGGGAAGGGGGGAGGCCAGAGGTGGCAGAGGTACAGAGGTGGAGCAGAAAGGTGGGGTGACTACCCCAGGAGTTGACGAAAAACAGCAGATCAGTGTCGGTGGACACAGTCGCAGACGCTGACCAAGGAGAGGTGTTGACAGAGGGAGCTTTTGAACAGACCCAATTTAGGAAGGGCACAGATATCTCTTGGCAGGGCATTAAACCAGAGGGGTGCTCTGTATGCAAAAGAGCATTGACCCTGGGTGGTCCAACATCTAGGGACGGAGAGAAATTGGTTGACAGAGTATGCTGGGTGCTGAAAAACAGGTTGAGTATGTTGTAAGTTCCAGCAGGAAGGAGCCTGAGGATATCTTTCTTTGTGAGCAGGCAAGTTTGGTAATGACCCCCACCAGTTAGCTGATGCAACACTGTTTGCTTATATAGTTCGCATATATGGGTAAGGCGAGTTGTTCCAGTCAGAAGATGTCCCACTTTATTTAGGCCAACAGCAATTCTGCGGAGGGAGATATTCATAGCTGAGCCATAAATGACCAGTCCATAATCTACAATTGAAAGAATAGAGCTGTGGATTGCAAGTCTCAGGGCTTCTAGTGTTAAATTATGTTTATGCCTGTGTAATAACCCAAGTTTTAAATTTACTGTGGAGACGACATTATCGATGTGTTGGGCAAATGACAGGGAGCTATCCAAGGGTACACCTAGGTACTTAAAGTGTTATATTTGGTTGAGTGGTATGCCAGAGGAGTTCCTGATGGTTAGTGATGTAGCTCTGTGTTTACTATGAGCACCACTAACAACATAACCTTTCTTTTTTTTTGTAATTCAGTACAGTTTGTGGTGCCTGAACCAGTCTTCCACCTACTTGAAACCAAGTTGAAGTTGATATTCCATGGGTGCAGGTTCAGTGCCACTAGTGAAGATCACAGCATTATCCATGTAGAGGAGTGTGTACTGTTGACACGCACTTGGGCTGTCGTTTATGAAGATGCTGCAAAGAAACGGCCCAAGAATAGAGCCTTGTGGGACTCCCGATCTGACAGGTTGTAGGTCAGAGGTAACATTGGCTATTCTAACCTGTTGGGTACGTGAATGAAACTAGAGAATTCAGTCAATGCTGTGGTGGTGCTGTGGTCTTTTCTAAAACTGTGTTGCTGGGGGCACTGTAACGAGTATTTGTCCAGGTAATCGACCAGCTGGTCGGCAACAATACATTCAAGCACCTTGGAAAGGGGTGGGAGGATAGAGATAGGCCTATAGTTAGGGCATAGAGAACGGTCTGCAGTTTTGTGGACAGGGGTAACAAGAGCAGACTTCCAGAGCAGGAGGAATTGTGCCAGCCTCAGTGAAAGAGTCATTATCTTTGTGATAGGCTGCAGGGTAGCATCAAATGTAAGTGTGATTAGTTTGAGATCTAGTGAGTCACTGCTGTTCCTGGATTTACCTAGGGCCTTTGCAAGCCATTTCTTGACCATGTACTGAGGGATCTCTTAAGTAGAAAGGAGGAGGTGCGAGGGTCTGGACCTCGGGACCAGCAATGGGCCATTTTTTAGTGTCTATGGCAGAGTCTTCACTGTCCTCAAAGAAATCAGGGGGCAGGACACTGCCCAGGTCTGAAAACATACTGTTGAAGGTGTTGGCTATGGTCAGAGGGTCAAGCGTGGGAGTTCCATTGGTATTGAGCATTGTAGGGGAAGCCTTGGGGTCTTTGCCAGTTACCTCTTTTATGTAGTTCCAGAAACCTTTGCCGTCACCCCAGATGGTAGTGAGCTGCACTCTGTAGTACCTTCTTTTTGCCAGATGGATAGCCTGGGTACACGTGTTCCTGACAGCTTTGTAAGCCTGGACATCAGCTGGCTTGCTAGTGGCCCTGGCACAGTGCCAAAGGTGGTCTCTGTGGTTCATCTTCTTGATCAGGTCCTGGAATATCCAAGGGTTAGTTGTGCCCCTGAATTTCATTTTTTTTTCAAAGGTGCATAGATATTACAGGCTTCGTTAAAGTGACTGATGAAGTAGTCAAGAGCTGTGTTTATGGCATTTGTTGACTCAAGTAATGACCAGTAAATGCCACAAAGGTGTTGCTTCCGATGTTCAAGGTGACCAGGCTTTAGCACCCTGGTAAGAATAGTTTTTTTTTGGGGCGGGGTTATTAAATTTGTTTGTCCAAAGACAGGTAAAGGGTGAGTGGTCACGTTTGGCATCTGGTAGCACATTAACACTGGAGATTCAATCTGGGTGGTTAGACAGGATCCAGTAAATTAGAGAATGAGAATCCATGTTGTAGTTTATCCTGGTCAGTGCGGTGACTAGCTGAGTGAGGTTTAGAGCAGAGATTGCATCCTTAAAAGTGCCAACATCAGGTGCTTGCCAGTTAATATTAAAGTCACCCATAATAATAGACTCAGAGTTTGGGGCAAGTTCCTAATTAATTCCACCAGAGAATGGAAGCTAGTGTCATGGCCCTTGGGCATGTAAACAGCCACAGTTGTAAGAATTTTGTTGTGTGCCCCAAGCAGAACGTTAACAGCTAGTGCCTGGGTGGCATTTCCTAGATTGTCTATAGGTAAGGTATAACCTGTAAGGGTTTCCTTGACATAGATGGCACACCCACCTCTGCATTTTGAAATCCTATCCTGCCTGAATATGACATAACCTGGTAAGGCTATTGCTGAATCTGGGATCTTCAGAGAGAGACATGTTTTCCTGACAGTTAGGATATCCGGGTTCTGCTGAGAGACCCATGCTTGGAGTCTATTTAATTTACACAGTAAACTGGAGGCAAGCTTGAGTGATCCAGTCTTGTGGGGATCAATAGATGAGGCTGGTCTAGCTGGGACAGGGTTGGGATGCACGTTCCCTGACAATAGCATTAGTATAAGCCTAAGTAAGATTATTTTCACTAGGCTGAGTTAAAGTTTGATGTGCCAGTGCTGGGTTGAGATTCTCTTTCTACTGATGTGTAGCACAGTGCCCGAGGGTGATAAAGTCACAGGGAGGCAGTATAGGAGTTTTGCGTAGTCTGGTGCATATCATAGAGGCCAAGGAAATATCTGAGTGTCCTTGGATGTTGACATAGGTTACTGGTTATAAAGCCATGGACATAGTGGATGCCAGAGTGGTGATTTATTCCTTGGTGTTGATGTAAAGGGTAATCTTGAGCTGTGTAGTGGTCCAAGATTATGGATAGGAATACTAGTAATAGTAAAGTTTGTTGTGGACTCATTGTTTTGATGAGCAGTAATTGCCTCTGTCTGCTACTCAGCTGTGGTCTGTGACCCTCCCCCTCTTCAGTGAATACTGAACAGAAGTATTTGTTCAGCATTTCTGCCTTTTCCAGGTCTCCCTCTTGACATTCCCCTGCTTCCTCTCTGAGCCTTACAACCCCCCTGCCCCTGATTTTCCTCCTTTTGCTGATGTACCCAAAGAATGCCTTGTCTCCTTTCTTCATCATATGTGCTTATCTTTCTTTGGTCTGTGCCTTTGCTCTCCTCATAGCCTTTCCTTCTTCCTTTTAGATTCTTTAGGTACCTTTCTTTTTTTTTGTAATTCAGTACCAGTTTGTGGTGCCTGAACCAGTCTTCCACCTCCTTGAAACCAAGTTGAAGTTGATATTCCATGGGCGTGGGATCAGTGCCACTGTCTTCCTCCATGTGAGTCTCCTTATATTTTTTGAAACTCACCTTTTTGGCCCTTACCTTGCCTGCTACCTCCCTTGAGAACCATAGCAGTTTCTTCCTTTTCTTGCCTTTGCTTATCACCTTAATACACTGGTTCATAACCTCCTGTATGGCTCCCTTCAGGTGTTCCCACTGCTTCTCAACTCCCTCTTCTAACTCCCTCCTTGCCAGGGCTTCTTTGATGCCCCTCTCCATACTAGCAAAATCTGCCCTCCTGAAATCCAAGACTCTTGCCTTAGTGTGACTAGTTTGCATCCCTCTCCCCATGTTAAACCTCATTATGTGGTGGTTACTCCACTTCCCTTCCTAGACTCCCTGAAGGGGACATTCCTCTGGCAATTAGTAAAGGAGTCCACTTTTGAGGGAGTAATATTGGACCTTGTACTCAACATGGGGACAGTGTTGCAGATGTGGCAGTGGGTAGCCATCTGGGAACCATTGATCACCATATAGTGGGGTTCAATATAAGAACCTTGGTAGAAGTGAACCACACAAAGGTGAGGATACAGGACTTTAGGAAGGCCAGTTTTACAAAGATGGGGGAATGCCTCCAGGATGCCCTGACAGGGGGCTAGAACTTCGGTGGAGTGGAGGAACAGTGGGCAAAATTAAAAGTGCTGATAGTGAAGGCAACAAACCTCTGTGTCAAGCTAGTAAGCAAAAGCAAGAAGTGAAAAAGACTGCTATAGTTCATAAATGAAGTTGCTGGGAAGATAAAAGCAAAATAGTTAGCATTCAGAAAGTATAGAGAAACACAGAGGCAGAAGGATAGGGAGGTGTATCAGGAAAAGCAGAGATAAGAGTCAGAAGTGCAAAGGTGCAAACAGAGAAAAAATAGCTCATGCAGTTCAGAAAGGGGACAATACATTTTTCAGATATGTAATTAAAAGGAGAATGACCAGAATGACCAGAGGAGGGATTAGGGATTATAAACCTAAAGTTGGAAGGGGGGGATTTGTGGAAGGGGACAAGGAAAATCCTGAATGACCACTTTTATTCAGTGTTCACAAAGGAAAGGGAAGGAGGGGGACCACAGATAAATGTCAGGGGCACTGAAGGAAGGGAGATGGCTACTACTCAATTTACAGATAATGGTGTCCTGAAGGCCCTTGCAAATCTGAAAGTGGATGAGACAATAGGGGCAGATGAGATACATCCAATGATATTGAGAGAATTCAGAGAGGTACTGACTGTACCTCTGGCAGTCCTGTTCAGTCACTCACTCACTGGAGACTGGAGTGGTTCTGAGGACTGGAGGAGACCAAATTTAGTCCCACTTCACAAAAGTGGAACCAGGGAGGAGGCTGTCAATTACAGGCCAATCATCCTGACTTCAGTGCTGGAGAAATTAATGGAATCACTACTGAAGGAAAGGATTGGGAATATCTTGAATCCAGTGGCTTACAAGATCTGAGGCAGCACAGACTCACTGAGGAGATGTCAAGCCAAAAAAATCTGATAGAGCTCTTTGACTGGGTGACCAGGGAATTAGATCTGGGTGGAGTGCCGGATGGGACCTACCTTGATTTCAGTAAGACTTTTGGCACTGTTCCACACAAAAAACTCATAAACAAGCTGGACAACCTAAGAGTGGGTCCAAAGATGGTAAACTGGGTAAGAATTTGGTTGGGTGCTAGGTGACAGAGGGTGGTGATAAACAGAGTTCATTCAAAGGAAGGAAGAGTGACCAGTAGGGTGCCACAAGGATCAGTACTGGGACCGATCATCTTTAATGTCTTTATTGGCAACACTGCAGAGGGTTTAGAAAGAAAAGTATGCCTTTGTTGCAGATGGCACTAAGATCTCCAATAGGGTAGACACTCCAAGGGGGAGGATTAAGAGGATCTAAGAAAGCTTTAGGAGTGGTCAAGAGTGCGGCAACTAAGTTTTAATGTGAACAAGTGCAAAATCATGCACGTGGGGTGCAGAAACCTAGGGGTGGAGTACAAAATGAGGGGAGTGGTACTGGCAACCTCCAAGTAGGAAAGAGACCTGGGGTAGTCCTATCTGATGACCTAAAGGTGGCCAAACAGTTTGAAAAGGCAGTGGGGATAGCCAGTGGGATGCTAGGGTGCATAGGAAGGGATAACACCAGTAGAAAGAGGGAGGTGGAGATACTGCTGTATAAATCCCTGATGAGACCTCGGTGTCCAGTTCTGGAGACCACATCCCTGGAAGGACATAGACAGAGTACAGATGGATCAAAAGAGGGCAACTAAAATGGTGCAGGGTCTGCATCAAATGCCCTATGAGGAGAAATTGAAGGACCTCAAGATGTACACCCTAGAGGAAATGAAGGAGAGGAAGTATATGATAGGGACTTTCAAATACCTCACAGGTACAGTATACATAAGGTTCAAGAGGGAAGCATTTTTCAGAGGAAAAGCTACTCAAGTATGAGCAATCAATCTACAAAGCTGGGGGGTGTAGTCTCAGGGGTGATATAAGGAACTACTTCTTCACAGAAAGAGTGGTGGATGCCTCGAATAGCCTCTAGCAGAAGTTGTGGGGGCAAAAACTGTAGTGTGATTCAAGAAGGCATGGGACAGGCATAAGGGAACCATAGTGGTAAGTAAAGGTGGGGGGAGTCAAAGATCAAGTAGGGTATGTCTTGTTACAGTAGGTAGGGAAAATGGCAGACTAGGTGGGGCAAGTGGTCCTTATCTGCCGTCAAACTCTATGTTTCTATCTTTTCATCTGTGATTGGCCTGAGGTGCTGCACAGAGTGACCAGATGTAGGTGAAGAAAGGATGGCTTTGAGCCTGCATTGTGGGCCACTGAACTGGACAGTGGCAGGCTTGTTCTTGACATCAGAGGACTTGTCACCAGGTGGATGCTACCAACTGAAGAATTTAAATAGGCTAACGTGACCACCAGTGGTGCTAACTCCATGACAGCTATATTGTCTGCCAAATTATTTCAGTTTGAATAGTCTTTCTGAAATCTATAAGCCTAGTCACAATTTCAAGTTACTATTTATCCAACTGACTCTGAAATTTAGCTTAATATTTTGTTTTTATCCTTTTGCAGATTTTCTAACTTTGAAGTACGCAAATGAAACATGAGCCCAGATAAATGCAAGACATGACATTCTGAAACCATCTGTAACAAAACTTCAGACTGATTGACAATTAATATTACTTTGTTCATTATGGGACTTGTACTTAACCTCAGTAGCTCTACAAGACCAGCTTTCATCTGTGTGTTACGAGAACTAAATAGTGCCAGGACTTACTGTAGCTGATTTATTCTCCCACAACTGACCAACAGTGGCGGTGGTAGCTGCAGGAGTTTCTTGGATGATGCTGGAGTGGCTTTGTTGATATGATGATGTGGGTCATGTTGGACTAACCAGATAGAAGTGTAATTCCAGCTGGAAAGTGAGTAAAAAAATTCTTCATGCACCCAGTTCTAATCAAAATTTGGCAGCCACACGCCTGAGGTGGGGGGGCATAAATGCTGGGTGTTCTAATTTATTACTAATGAAACTGTTTTATTTTTACTTTTATAATTAAAAAATAAAGTTTGTTTTAAGTTTAAAAAATGCTTTGGGTATGTAATTATTACTGAATGTAGTCCACGCATAGTATACAAACAGAACATTTTGATGAGAGCATACTGTATGTGTGTGTGTGTGTGTGTGTGTGTGTGTGATACTAATAGTATACTTTCAGTACAACCTCATATTAAATACAGTATATTTTCAGTACAATGTTGATGGTATGCTTTCAGCACAATAATCATGTGCCAATGGAATACCGTCACTACAGTAATCATATGCTGATGGCATTCTATCAGTTCAATAATCCTAGAATGATGGTATATTTTCAGCACAGCAATCATATACTGTCAGTACAGTCCTCATATAATAGTACATTTGAAATATAGTATTCCCTATGCTGATATCATACTTCAGTACATTAATCATGTACTGCTTAGTATACTTAAAAATACTAAACTGAGCCATAACAGAAAGTATAATGGTAATTTATGCTTTTAATATACTTGGTGTTTTCAGACATCATATATTTCAAGTATGTTTATTAACTAAAAATAGAACTATACTTGTATACTTTTATATTTATTATACTAAATATTGAAGTACACTTAGATATACTAATAATATGCTACTTTTTCATAAGGGACCTCATAATGCAATAATCAATTAATGATACAATTACTATATATTTAAGGATTTACTTTCTGTAAATTCAGTATAAAAATAAGTATTAAAATACATTTATTTATAGTACGATTAAGTGTAAAATTAAGCACTAAATGTATTTTTTTTATTTTAGGTATTAATCGAGATTAATTGTTAAATTAAGTGGTAAAATCTATTTAATTTTCATATTAAGGGATTACTGTTAATGTGAAATTAAGAATTTACATATATTTAGTTTAAAAACATTAAGGAGTGCAGATTAAGTATACAATCAATTAGAAATGCATGCTTACTTTGGGGAACTAAGGAGTATAAATTAAACATAGCAGTAAGAAGAAAAATGTCATTATCTTAAAAAAATTAAGCAGAAAAAAAGTTTAAATTGTGCTCTGTGATCAAGGATGAATTAAGCAGAATTTAAGGATAAAAGAATCCACAGATTAATTGTTAAATTAAGTACTAAAATGTATTTAATTTAGGTATTAAGGGATTAAAATTAAGTGTAAAATTAAGAATGTAAATATATTTAATATAAAGAATTAAGGGGTGCAGATTAAGTATAAAATCAATGAGATATTCATGCTTACTTAAAAAATAAGGGTAAAAATTAAGCATGCAGGTAAGAAGAAAAATATCATTAATCTTAAAAAAATGAGGGAAAAAAGGTTTAAATGCACGGGGAGGGAGCTGGATGTCATTGTCCACCTAGGGTCATTGTCCACCTAGGAACAAATGACCTGGCTGGAAAAGGGATCAGAGCAGTGCAGGAAGAGTTTGCAGAGCTGGGGAGGGGTCTTAGACAAGTAGCACGCATGGTAACCTTCTCAGAGGTGCTGCCTGTCTGTGGCATGGGTGAGGTTAGGGTGCTCCACACCATGGGATTCAATTAGTGGTTGAACAACTGGTGCAGAGCTCAGGGGTTTGGCTTCATTGTGGACTGGGGTCCACCTGGAGTGACGAAGGCCTATACTGGTGCCATGGTCTGCATTTGCCCAGTAGGGGAACCAGGATCCTAGGTGACAGGCTTAAATGCTTCATTGGCAATCATTTAAACTAGCCAAGGGGGAGGCACTGGAAATAATCGGGGGAAATCCTAGCCCCCCAAAACAAAATCAGGGTAGTAAGTGAGGTAAACACCAAAATAGAGATGTCAATAGGGAGAAGGGCAGGGGTAAATGGAGAAAATGACAAAGGCAATATGGACAGGGATGGGGAAAAAAGGGGTAAGGCCATCAAGAAATGGAGGGTAATGAGTACCAATGCCCAAAGTCTGGGCAACAAGCTCCCAGAACTGGTAGCCTTGATGGAAGAGGGATGCCTGGAAACATGGGCATCCCACAAGCACATTAATAACATTTGTTAAGATCAGACTGGGGATCAAATTTTTAGAAAAAAAGTAGAAATCGCTAGTAATTTCATGACAAATATTTAATGAGATGATATTATGATTCTTCTAGCAAATGTGTATGTTCCACTAAAAGGGTCACTACACAAGACAAAAATGTGACTTCTAACATAGCATTTGCAATGATCAAAATACCCCTCAGCCATTATTCTAATTGCAGGAGATTTCAATCCCAGACTAGTTAATTTTCATAATATTGAGAATTTTGCAAACAGCGTAGATACAACCCATATAATTTATATGAAAAATACTGATCCAGGTCTCAATGATAGTGGAAGATTACTAACTGAATTTACAAATCATAATGCTTTATTCATCCTAAATAGGAGTGTAGAAGAAGATGAGAAATATCTAAATTGGTCCAAATGGCCAGAGCACAATAGATTTTCTTCTGTGCAGTCCAGAAGATGTAGGATAAAGTGATCATGCATCATTAGCTTTGGCAGTTAACACACACAGGAATCAAATGAATTGGAAATGGTCCTACTACAGTATAGTGAGCATTACATTTTAAATCAATTTCATTATTTTGTTGACAATCAGGGGCCTGATATTCAGATAGGTGCAAAGCGGAATGCAAATGTTTGCACTTTGCTTTGCTATTACCCAGGGGTCCCAGGATGCTATATCCAGTCAGGCACAACACGACTGACTATAGGGCCATGTTGGGGCAGCACTAAGTCAGGGAGCACCGCCCCGACATGGATCCCGAAGTTGGCACCAAGAGGTGATAGCTCCAGAGCACTATCTGCAATATGCAAAGGTATCCATTCAAATAAGCCCAATGGGCATGCAAGGCACTAAGGGGCCATTTGCATGCCTATTATGGGCCCATTTGCATGGGTAGTGGAGGTAGGTAGAACAGCACCACCCCCAAGGTCAGGATAGCCATTGCTATCCCTGGTGCTACTGTTCTCCCACCGTCTGATTGACAACCGCAACCGTATAAATAGAATCCCTGGAGGTAGTGGTTCCCCCCCACTGCTCAGCCCCACATTAGAAATGTAATTCCCTGGTGTTAGTGGTCCCCAACCCTACAATGCCCAGCCCCATAAAATAAAGATAATTTTCTGGTGCTAGTGATCTCCCCCACCCTCTGATACGCAGTCCCATATTAGATGTGTAATTCTCTTGTGCTAGTGGTCCCCTCCTCCCTCCCAACCACCAGCCAGAAATCAAATAATAAACCATCCCTGGCATCCTGTGGCCCCCCACATAGCACTGAGCAACCCTCCCCACCCACTCACCGCATCTCTGTGCCTGGTGCTGCAGGTGCCTACAGTGACTGGCACAGACCTCCTCACACCCCCTCAGCTGACCACCATATGTTCAGGCATGAAGCATGCCTCATATTTATAGGACAGGGTGATGCATCTGTCCTATAAATATGAGGTGCACTCCATACCTGTACACATGGTGGCTGGCTGAGAAGGTATGAGTAGGGATGTGCTGATCGCGGGGTATACATCCTCGACATCAACATGTCAAGATCAGAGTCCCCTACAGTGACAACAGTGGCACATTGCTGTAGGGAACCCGCTGGCACCCGGCACTGTCTGTAGGGGGTCCTACACCCCCCTGAATCAGCTCCAACTCAGAGTTGAGAATTCTAAGTGGGGAGGTGCAGTTGGCAAAGCCCCCCAAAGAAAACACTTGTTGCTTCTGCAAACCGGCAGCCAACTGCAAAATGCAGTCGACCTGCCGGTTTCACTGTCAGGTCATTCAACAAATATTTTGTCGATGACCCGTCGTGGATCCCTGGTTGTGGTAGGCATCTGTGGCACCACGCATACAGATACAGTGAGTGGGGGGGTCACCCAATGTCACAAAGTAGCCACTGGATGCCAGGGATAGTTTGTTATTTAATTCCCAGCTGGCATTTGGGGGGAGGGGAACCACTAACACATGGGAATTACATATCTAATATGGGGCTGGGCATCGAGAGTGGGGGGGACCACTAGCACCAAGGAATTACATTTCTAATATGGGAATAAACATCGGAGGGTGGGGGTCCACTAGCACCAAGGAATTACATTTCTAATATGGGAATGAACATCGGAGGGTGGGGGTCCACTAGCACCAAGGAGTGATCTTTATTATACAAGGCTGGGGGAGGGACCACTAGTACCAGGGCATGATCTTTAATATACAGGGCTGGGCATCAGAGAGTGGGGGGGCCACTTGCACCAGGGAATTACATATCTAATACAGGACTGGGCAGTGGAGAGAGGTGGGACCACTAGCAACAGGGAATAACATTTCTGATTTTGTGTTGTGATCACGGGGGGGGGGGTGCCATGGACTGCAAGGGTAAGTATGCTCCCCCAGTGAGCACTGGCTGATTGGTTGCATTACCTCTGGCAGCCACTAGGATTGTGCGGAATAAGAGAAGTTTTTCAACTGCAATATTTGCGCAGCGCAGAAGGACTGCACAAACCCTTTTGCACCATGCAAATCTGCTGAATATCGGCTTGTACTGATATTCCTGTCTTGTCCCACTATTTACATACCCCCCATTTAGTTTGTGTGGATGCTACCCCATTTTCCAGTGCAACAGAGCCCATCCTTAGTGACTGACTAGCTTACCTCATCTCCAGGAAGGTACATGCTCACCTCTCCCCACAAAATGGAAAAGGGACGTGCAGGCGGGCAACTTGCAAACAGCCCAGCAGTGACTGATTGTTTTTCATCCTAGCAGGGGACAGCAGGACTACCCACCTTCCCTTCCCCCTACTCCTAGCCTCCACCAGCTACTGTCCATTTGTAGCCACTGACATACACCCAAGCTTCCTGCCTCCATAGAGGAAGGGGCGGAGACAAAACTGAGCAACATAAAAAAAAGTAATTAAATAAAAAATATTTGTCTGGTATTTTCCCTATTCTTTCTTCAATCACCTCCTCTTTCATCCACATTAGGATCATCAAGCAACATGGCAAACATTATATGCCAGTGGTGCGGGGCATCCTTTCAGAGGGCACGCATTCAGGTAATAGGGTACTGCTCCACATGTTGGTCAATAACAGATCTGAGAGCACAACTCAGAGAGGCATGGGAGCAAATCAAACATCTACACAACCTGATTGCCAATTGCAAATTTACTCACCCCTTTACACCATACCAGCTTCACCTGGGGAGCATCCCTCAGCACCTCACCACCCCATGTCCAGGAGAATGGCAGGTAGTAAAGAGGGGGCAGAAGAAAATTGCACAGGTTCCAAAAACAGGTGGCACAGCAGGAGGCACCAATCATAACTGCAAATAGATACACCCCTCTCGCCAAGGAGGGGGAACATGAACAGAACGCCAATCACTGCCAAATTGGACACACAAGGTTAAACCAGGAAGGAACTATAAAGCACTCAAACAAAAGGGAATAAAAGAAAATACTTATTGTGGGAGATTCCATGATCCAAGGAGTGGAGCCACATATAAATCAGGGTCCTGGAATACAGGTGGTAGTCAAATGCCTACCCTGGACATATGCACAAAGGGATACAGAATGCATTTACAGGTTACTAAAAAGGCAAGGTAAATGTGCAGGCATTTTTGTCCATATAGGTACAAATGATTTGGCAAACCAGGCACTCGAGAAGACCAAACAGCACATATATCACTTAGGTGAGACATTAACCTCTCACTCCTCAACTATTGCCTTCTCTGAAATCCTCCCAGTATGGAGGAAAGGAGGCAGTAAGCAAGGATCAAATAGAGGAACTTAACAGATAGCTACAGGGCTGGTGCTAAGACAGGAGGCACCTCTTCATAGGGAACTGGTGGGACTTCTGGGACAGGGAGTCTCTTCAAATATGATGGTCTACACCTGACTAAGGAAGGTGTGCGAGCTCTAAGGCAGAAACTGGATGTATACATTGAAGATTTAAACTAGACAGTGGAGCAGGGACAGCAGTGACAAAAGGATCTGCAACCTCTCCCCAAAACACCACCAAATCAGGGTTACAAGCAATAACAAAACAACTCACCAAATGGGTGAGGGAACTGATACAAATAATAATATGAGGATTCACGAATTGGGTGAAGGGACTGATAACAGAAAAAATCAGTCACAAATAAGGCAGGACACAAAACAAAGTAGGGGAAAAAGTTTGGAAAGCTATGTCCACTAACACACACAGCCTATCAAATAAAACAGCTGACCTTACAGCCATCATTGCCAAAGCTGATCTGGACTGGGTCGCCATCATCGGAACCTGGTTAAACAATAACCACAACTGGGAAATGACTATCCCAGGATACTGTCTCTTCTGGAAGGACAATACTGGGTGAAGGGATGGGGGAGTGGCTATGTACATAAAGGAAGGCATAAAAGTGACTATAACCCAAAATGACAACACAGAAACGGAGTCACTTTGGGTCACTCTAGAGGCCAGAAATGGAGCAATAACTCGGGTAGGAGTATATTACCGACCACAGGGTTGGAGGGGGACAAAGAAATATTGAAAACCATTCAAAACATTAATGATAAAAGGGAAGTAATAGTCACTTTACCCGACATAAATTGGAGTACTCATACAGCAAGTTCAACCAGAAGCAAAGACTTTCTGGAGGATCTGCAGTTATCAGGCCTGAATCAACTTGTAAATGACCCAACAAGGGGAGGATGCTGTCCTTGACCTGCTACTAACAAACAGGGACAATATTGTAGAGGCAGAGGTGGGACACCACCTAGGGTCCAGTGATCACTGCATGGTGCGGTTTCATGTTAGGACAAAAACAGAAACCAAGCACACTAAAGCTAAAGTTATGGACTTTAGATGAGCAGATTTCATGGCAATGAAGGAACGTCTTAAAGGGAGACTTGCAAATATAGTTTGGGAGTGGGATGTTGAAGAGTACTGGGCACATCTCAAGGCAGCTATACTACAGACTGCAAACCATTGCATAAAGAGGTTGAGCAAAGCAAAAAAGAAAACCACTGTGGTTTTCCAAGGAAGTAGCCACCAGGGTTAGGGAGAAAAGGGCTGCTTTCAGGAATACAAACAAACAGGATCCGAAAAGGACCAGTAAGACTACAAAGAAAAAAAAAAGGGGAGTATGCAAGGAAATCAGAACAGCAAAGGCACCAACAGAGGGGAGGCTAGCCAGAGAAGTCAAAAAGGGAGACAAAACCTTCTATAGATATATTAGTGAAAAAAGAAAGATGACAGGGGGCATTGTCAGACTCACGAAGGAAGATGGAGAGAACACTGAGGATGACAAGAACAAAGCGGAAATCCTAAACAGATATTTCTGCTCCATATTAACCAAGGAGCAGGATGGTTGTAGACCCACCATTACAGGAGACAATAAAGGGGGTGACAGAGTATACTCAGGACCATTTACAAAGGAAGTAGTCCTAAAGGAACTGGAGAAGCTCAATACAAACAAAGCCATGGGACCAGGCAAAATGCACCCTAGACTACAGAGAGAACTAAGAGAAGAATTGGTGGCTCCACTGGCTGATCTTTTTAACTTATTATTTGAACTGGGCAAGGTTCCACAAGACTGGAAAATGGCCACAGTTATCCCTCTAAACAAAAGCAGGAGCAGAGTGAGTGCAGGCAACTGTAGACCGGTAAGCCTCATATCAATTGTAGGTAAAACAATGGAAACTCTTCTCAAGGAGAAGATTATATCCTTTCTCAAGGACAACAACAAATTAGACACTAAGCAGCAAGGCTTTACCACAGGACAGTCATGTCAAACCAAATTACGTGACTTCTTTAACTGGGTAATGAAAATAGTAAACGAGGGAGGTGCAGTGTACCTGGATTTCAGCAAAGCCTTCGACTTGGTCCCACATAGAAGGCTGCTAAACAAGTTAGACAGCATGGGAGTAGGACATCAGGTCGTAAACTGGGTAATGAGCTGGCTTACTGGAAGGACCCAGAGTGCGTTAGTGAATGGTTCACTCTCAGAGGAAAGAGATGTAGCTAGTGGAGTACCACAGGGTTCAGTGCTTGGACCAATCCTTCATTAGTGACATTTCTGATGGACTGGAGGGCAAGGTAAGTTTGTTTGCAGATGACACAAAGATAGGAAATAAGGTGGACACCCCAGGAGGAGTGGAGAAGATGAAGGCTGACCTTGAGTCTCTAGAAAAGTGGTCAAGAACGTGGCAACTAAACTTCAGTACTAAAAAATGCTAAATCATGTACCTTGGAAGGACTAATCCAGGAGTGGATTACTAACTAGGGGGAGGAAAAACTGGAAGCCCCTAAACAGGAAAGAGATCTGGGAATAAACTAGCCAAGGGGGGAGGCACTGGAAAGGAGCAGGAAAATCCTAGCCCCCCCCAAATAATCATGGTAGTAAGTGCGGCAAACACCAACATAGAGGTGTCGATAGGGAGAAGGGCAGGGGTAAATGGAGAAAGTGACAAAGGCAAGAAGGACAGGGATGGGGCAAAAGGGAGTAAGGCCATCAGGAAATGGAGGGTAATGAGTATCAATGCCCGTAGTCTGGGCAACAAGCTCCCTGAGCTGATGGCCTTAATGGAAGAGGGATGCCTGGATATCGTAGCAGTCACAGAAACATGGTACACAGAGAACCATGACTGAGATGTTAACATACCAGGGTACATAACCTACAGGAGAGACAGGCAGGGGAGAAGAGGGGAGGAGTAGCTCTCTATGTAAAGGAAGGGATAAAAGCAACTGAACAAAAGAGTAAACAGGGAGGAGAGGAGGCACTGTGGGTCACCTTGGAGACTGGAAAGGGCACCACAATCCGCACAGGGGTTGTGTACAGACCCCCATGTCAGGGGAAGGAATGGACAAGGATATGATAGAAGGCATTCTTAGAATGGCAGAGAAAGGGGAGATACTGTTGATGGGAGACCTGAATATGCCAGATGTTAACTGGAGCACATTTGCTGCAGCCACATCCAAGAGCAGGGCCATTCTTGATGCCCTACAGGTGGCAGGCATTAGACAGCTAGTTTCAGAACCCACTGTGAGGAGCAATCTTAGACCTCGTGCTCTCAAATGGGGGCAGTGAGAGGATCTCAGATCTAGAAGTGGGTTGCCATCTGGGGACAAGTGACCATCAAACAGTGTGGTTCACGTTAAACTCAGCTACAGAGTCAAGCCATACAAAGTGAGGGTACTGGACTTTAGGAGGGCTGACTTTGGCAAGATGGGAGAGTGCTCAGAAAAGCACTAGCAAACAGGCTAGAAGGAGGTGTGGAGCAACAATGGGGAATTATCAAAACTGCCATCACAGAGGCAACAAGCCTTTGTGTGAAGCAAATAAACAAATCAAAACAAAGAAAAAGCCACTATGGTTCTCAAAAGAGGTGGCTGTGAAAGTCAGGAAGAAAAAGATAGCATTCCGGAAGTATAAGGAAACACAGAAGGAGCAGGACAGAGAGCTGTACCAGTTAAGGCAGAAGGAAGCAGGGAGGGAAGTCAGAATAGCAAAGGCCCAAACTGAGGAAAAGATAGCCAACTCAGTTAAGAAGGAGGATAAAACCTTTTATAGGTACATCAGCGAGCGTAGAAAGACAAAGGGAGGGATAGTGAGGCTGAATAGAATGAACAGTGGGTGGGCAGAGGGGGACAGTGAAAAAGCAGGAATACTGAATGAATATTTCTGCTCAGTATTCAAAGAGGAGGGGAAGTGCCTAATCCAATTAACAGAAGCACTCTTGATAGGGGGTCAATCCCAGTCCTTTCACAGAAGAAAGGGTTCTGCAAGAACTCCTAAAACTGAAGGTGGACAAAGCAATGGGTCCTGATGGAATTCACCCCAGAATTCTAAAAAATTAAGGAAGAACTAGTGAAACCACTGGCTACTCTTTTTAATAAATCATGGGAGGATGGTGTGGTACCCGAGGACTGGAGGAAGGCGGATGTGATTCCCCTTCACAAAAGTGGGTCCAAGACAGAGGCAGGAAACTACAGACCTGTCAGTCTGACCTCATTGGTAGGGAAAGTGATGGAGTCACTTGTGAAGGAAAGAATAGTTGAGTACCTAGAGGCCAGTGGAGCACAGGACCCAAGGCAGCATGGGTTCACAGTGGGAAGGTCATGTCAGACGAATCTAATAGATTTCTTTGACTGGGTGACCAAAGTAGCAGACCAGGGAGGGGCTGTGGACATGGCCTACCTAGACTTTAGCAAGGCATTTGACACAGTCCCACACAAAAGATTAATAGTCAAATTAACCAGCCTGAGTGGGACCCAGGGTGGTAGCCTGGGTAAAACATTGGCTGGACAACAGGACACAGAAGGTAATTGTAAATGGAGTCCATTCTGAAGAAAGGGGGTTACTAGTGGGTACCGCAGGGTTCAGATTGGGTCCAGTCCTTTTAATGTCTTCATCAGTGACATTGCAGAGGGACTGAAGGAAAGTATGCCTTTTTGCAGATGACACAAAAATCTGCAACAGGGTTGATACACAAGGAGGCGTGGAAAGGATGAAAAGGGACTTGGCAAGGTTGGAGGAATGGTCAGAAGTATGGCAGCTAGGATTCAATACAAAGAAGTGCAAAATAATGCAGCTGGGAAACAAGAACCCAAGGGAAGAATACACAATGGGTGGGAGGTAGTAACAACAACAAAAAAGGAAAGGGACCTGGGGGTAATCATATCAGATGACCTTAAGGTTAGCAAGCAATGTGAGAAGGCAGTAGGGGCTGGGGGTATACTGGGATGTATAGGGAGAGGCATCAGCAGCAGAAAACAGGAAGTTGTTATCCCTCTGTACAGACAGTTGGTGAGACCCCATCTGGAGTACTGTGTCCAGTTCTGGAGACCCCATCTCCGCAAGGACATAGACAGGATAGAGGCAGTCCAGAGGAGGGCAACTAAAATGGTGCAGGGTCTGCAAGAGAAGTCAGATGAGGAGAGACTAAAAGAGCTTAATATGTATACCCTTGAGGAAAGAAGGAGAGGGGGACATGATAGAAACTTTTAGTACCTCAGTGGAATCAACAAAGTCCAAGAGGGTAGCATTTTTCAGAAAAGAGACTTGCAAGAGCAAGGGACACAATTTAAAGATAGAAGGAGGGCAGTTCAGGGGCAATGTGAGGAAGTATTATTTCACAAAGAGGGTAGTGGATGCATGGAACAGCCTTCCTGAGGAGGTTGTGGGGTCTAAAACTGTGGGAGAATTCAAGAATGCATGGGACAGACATAAGGCAATTCTTGCGGGGGGGTAGGAAGAAATAGGCTGTTGGTTAACTCATTGCCTCCGTAGGCTCACTCTGAGATTACACCACTTGCCTCCTGAATCTCCTGCATACTTGTAACAGTGAATCCTGGGCCTTTCTAAGCAAAATCAAGCCATAGTCAGCATGTTGCAAACGAATGCTAATAGCTCAATAACTGTACATGCTAGACACAAAGTATGAGTGGCAGAGTTATTCAGCACAAAATTGCCTTTCCAATGGTGGCATGCATGTAATAATAAGTAATTTTGTTTTTTTTCTATGCTGGTCGAAAGATCAAACTAAATATTTTTTTCACTAAAAAAGGACAACATAAGCCATTTTTTGTTGGAAAATATGTAAAATATCAACACCAAATTAAGCATACAGACATTAGATGGTGTTTTAATATTACGTTAGTTAAAAAAGATTTATTTTTACTATAAAATATAATTTTTCCCCATTTTAGTCAAGGTGCTTTGGTGAGATTTGAGGGCTGAATCTCAACCACACACACCGTATCATAAACAAATGAGTATAACTCCAAAAGTATACATGATACACACAAAGTATCAGCATGAAAGTTGATTAGCACAAAAATGCCTTTCCAACGGTGCTATGCAACCAGTTGTAATCAATACAGTTTTTATTTTATACCTGCTGAAGTGCCAAAAAAATGAATTTTAGTCAAGCTGCTTAGGTGAATTTTGATGGAAAACATGTCAGCCATAAACACCATACCATAAACAAATGTGAATAACTCCTAAAGTATACATGATATGCACAAAATATCAGTGAAAATGGAATTTAATTATTTTAATCACCGTAAATCAGTGGCCTTGGTCATTATAGTGCATTGAGATGTGCACCAGTTGGGATAAGTGGTTGGGACATTTTGTCGCAGGACCTGTAAGGGTTAATAGTTTTTGCCACCCCAGGGGATTGCTGGCATCACGGGAGTACCAGGATGGTGGAGTCTGGGCGATATGAGGGAGTGCTTGGGAACAGAGGGAGGAGGAATCTAGAGAGAGAGCGAGTAGGTTGGTATGGGTCAAGCAGAGCCAATTGCCTGCTTGAGCAGCATTGTAGTTTTCTTTCATGATAGTGGGTGGACAGTCAATACCCTGTCTGGACATGGTGGTAGCCGCTGCAAGGGTTCACTGGTCTAGGGACATGTGGGATGAAATCAACACCGTGCAGGAGGATGGTGACTGCATGGCTGGAGGTGGCCACAGGAATGAGGTGTGAGTGAGAGCAGAATGGTCGCAGACAAGATGGGGACATGCTGCTATGTTCCATGGGAAAAGTCGCCCACAGTGAATTGTGTGCCCGGAGGCAGGATGGAAGTCATCGGCCCCAAAGTGAAAGGCTGCCTGCTCGAAGCATCAGATGGTGGCAAAATGGGAGGAGGGAATGGTAGCCTCGAGGTGAGAGGCTAGTGTGCCCTGGTCTGAGAATTATCCTGACCTTTTGGAACAGTGGAGCAGTGGACCCATTGTGAGAGGCCAGCTGAGGAGAGCTGAAAATAATAGGAACTCATGACCAACTTATGGGCACAAAGATTTGAAGGTAGTTTTTATATGAATAAATGGTGCTAAAAAAGATGGGCTTGGGGGACCCTCTCAAAAATTTGGGAAATTGCTGCTAGGTGGCCAAATTCAAGATGGCCACCAAAAAGCTCTAAAATGGCATAGATTCAGTTCATAGTTGTAATATAAAGCTGTATTTCATATCTAAATGGGGGGTTTGAGGGTCAGGGAATTCATATCTTATAATAAAAATGTTCTTTCTTGAAGTCAAAGACACCATGACAACATGTTCTCATATTTCCACAATAATGGCTGCTTAATTCCAAGTTCTCCCACTCCCAAATCTTGAAATTTGTGTTTCTAAACTGAAGTATACAATGCATGTCATTTTTCAGTGTCAGAAAAATAGCTAGCTTTTGTTTTTACAAAATCTGGTTTTGCACAGTTAGTAACATTTTTAATTGAAAAGTTCTAGTTTGGTAACAGTCGGATTGTACAATTATCTAATATCCATAATATCCATAATGTTCAAAGCCTTACTGCTGTCGTAACATTCTCCTATTAATATTCGAAATGCAGTCTTCATTTGAGCATGCCCAAAACCTCCTACTCATTTTCTTCTTCCATGTTGTTCTCACGGTCATTATCAATGTACAAAAAAAAATAAAAAATATATAAATAAAATGCATTTACGAAACATGACAATCAGTCTCCTACAGAATCTCTCTGTCTTTTCCTTCCTCCTGGCTGTGCTAAAGTACCTAAATCTCTGTTAACCCTCCATGAAACAACCATGTAACCTGTTTTTTTTTATTATTATTGTTACTTTGTTATGTACTGTATTTCTGTATCATAAGTCCCGTCCCTGTTCAATTTATGTATGACGTGGAACCTTTGTAAATGAGTCTCTGACTCAAAGGTCTTTCTGAATATCACAATAAATAAAATAAAAATCACAGTCTGTATCAGATTCTGAATCAGATTCTGTATCAGATTCTTCATCATCTTTTCCAGTTGAGACATTATCTTGTGCTACAATATCCCTGAGGCTCTTTGGTAGAGATGCCATTGTGTATCGGAGAGGTTGACATTTCCCTTCAATCAGAGTCCAGCCATGGTCCAGTGGTGATGGTGGAGCATCAAGCTTGTCATAGTGGAACAGGATATACTCCTGGTAGTTAACTCGCTTCACCTTCAAATCATGTGAATCACGGTCAGGAGGTATTCTCTGGGTTGACTTTCTCTTCATTTTACTAACATACCAACATACTAAAATGCCAGCAGAATAGGCCTAATGGTCTTTCATGTCTGCTCATTTGCTCAGCCCCCACCCTGGGAGCTGACCTTGCTGCCACCCTCGCCTTCTCTGGCTTCTCCCTTCCCAGTTCCGGATATTCTCGCTGCACTGGATTTTGCTTCCAGAACCCTTCCCTTGTACCTGTCCCATCCCCTCTTGAACCTCTCCACCATCTCTGCCTCCACCAGCCCCCTGGGCAGCACATTCCATGACTCCACCACCCTTTCAGTGAAGTAGCACCTCCTCCTTTCTCCCCTGAATATTCCCCCCTCCAGCTTCCACCCATGCCCTCTAGTTGCCCCCTCCTCCTTCCTTTGAAACACCCTGACTGCTCCTCCCCTATTTACCCCCTTCATGTACCTAAAGACCTCTATCATGTCCCCCCGGTCCCTTCTCTCTTCCAATGTGTACATATTTAGCTCTTCGAGCCTCTCCCCATAGGTCCTGTCCCCAAGCCCCAAATCATTTTGGTTGCCCTCCTCTGGACCCTCTCCAGGAGTTTAATGTCCCTCTTTAAGTGTGGCCTCCAAAACTGCACGCAGTACTCGAGGTGTGGCCTCACTAAGCAGTTATACAGAGGGAGTATCACTTCCCTCCTTCTGGAGGTGATCCCCCTAGCGATGCATCCCAGCATCCTGTTGGCCTTGGCTGCTGCCCTCCTACAAGTCTCCGAGTTGTTCATCTTGACATCCACCACCACCCCCAGGTCCCTCTCAGCCATCGAGACTTGTAGCATTCCCCCCCCCAGGGTGTACACTTGGCCCGGGTTTCTAGTCCCCAGGTGCAGTACCTTGCATTTCCCTGCACTGAACCTCAGCTTCCACTTTCAAGACCATCTTTCCAGAGCCTCCAGATTTTATCCCACTTCAATGCCCGAGCCTCAGCTAGCATCTTGCTGATACTATTTCAACAGACAAACCTGATAGTGAACTTTGCCATGTTGTCCAGAATGTTTGGTGTCACTGGGAGACTCTTTCCAACACCTGACAACCTATGTGCTGCTTCAGATTTCTGTGCACTTTGAGATACCAACTTCTTTCCATGTCCAAAGAACCCTGAGACTGCCTCTGCTCCTGTGTGTATATGAAGAGGTACAATGACTTGAGCGACTTCTTTTGAACACAGTGCCTTGCAGTCAAATATGCTCTTCTTCCTCTTCAAGCTGAGAACACCGTCAACATAGTGTAAGACATATGCAGTTAGGACTACTATGTCAGTGTCTTCTGCATCGAGTACAGCATCCTTTACTCCATTCTTCCTCAGTTGTGAATATATATACAGAAGTATCATGTCTGCTTCTGTGTGGTGACACTGGAACTCTTTAATTTATACATGTTCATCCTCAGAGGATACATCCCAACAGTTGCTCCTCAGAGAATATAGAAATTGGATGGCTGGATGTTGATGTGCAAACACCCTGAGTTCACCCTTCAGGAATTGCTGGATACGTATTTTGTTGCCTGGATTTTTGAACATGTTGTGGAACTAATTTTAAGCAGGCAACGTATCTTCTCTCTTGATATATATATTCTGCGCCCCTCCTGTGTGCGATGTGTATGTTGTCCTACGTTCATGCTCACTATCTTTAATGCTCATCTCCAAGTCATATGGATCATTCACAAAGACAATTTCAGAAACTTTGGGGTTGTTGAGCCAGGACAAGTGCAAATACCTTAGGAGCATAATTTGCCCATGTGAAGTCAGTCTCATCATGCTTTTCTTTATCATCTGCAGGAGTGGCAAGCCTCCAAATGAATCCTATGTCTACCAGGGAAATGTAGCTACTGACAGGGTGTAGTGGAACCAGGTTCAACTTTTTAACTAACTTAGATTTTTGCACTTTGGCCATAGTTCCATTATGATTGAATATTGAGAGATATTCCTCCATCACACAATGTTTCGTTACTTGTGACAGGTCAAATTTCTCCTTGCACTTTTGAGCAAGAGAGATTATTTCTGCCATGGCATTGTTTTCCATTACACTAGTCCTCGTTACAATGGTTTGTGTCCCATCTCTCATAATAGGTTGTCTACTGAAGTTGTACCTTGAGTTTCTGTGAACTGTTGCATCAAATGATTTCTTAGTTGAAAACATCCGCTCCTGAAAGAATTTGTTGACTAGTGATTCACCATCCTCATGTGCTGTTTCAACATCCTGGGCAAGATTTTCTGATGCAATCATTCCAGATTGGAGAGTCCTCAGAGTAGGCTTTGTAAGGTCAAAAGGATCACAGTCAGATTCTGTGATGCAACTATCGAGATCCTGGATTGCCTATTCATCTGCTCTGAGTCAGGTGGTTGAATTTTCACTGTGGCATTGAGAGGTTGTCTTCATGTTTGTGATGGCATGCAGAGGGACAGTAACTCTATTTATAAAGTTTGCATTTCGAGTGTGAGTTAATTACATTATTGGCTTTTTTTAATAGAAATAAGTCATGTTTTACTTATCCACTTAGAAAACTCTTAGTTAATTCACTTTTTCTGTCAGTGTTGGATTATGGAGATTGTGTTTACAGAAACTCAACTGTTAAAACTTTGAATGCACTTGACATTTTATATTACAGTGCACTTAGATTTATCACAAGACTATCGTGGAAAATTCACCATTGTAGTCTGTATGCAGAAGTTGGGTGGGGTTCATTAACAGAACAAAGAGAAGGTACCTTTATGTTTATAAATTTATTATTAAGGCTCTTCCCTCATTTCTGATGAGTATGTTACATACAAGTTTTCACACTCTGACTGGTCTGTAATCTACACCACCAAGGTTGTAGATCTGGCACTCAAGGAATTTATCTCCTTTTTCAATGCTGCGTGTGACAAACATGCCCCTCTTAAGAAACGGAAAGTCAAGGGCTTCAGTAATCCCTGGCTCACCTGCAACATCATTGAACTCCTCAAATCCTGAGACAGCCTGTGGCATAGAGCTTGTGACTCTGGTAAACAATCAAACATACAGGCCTACAAGAAGGCCAGAAATGACTGCACCAGGAAAATAAGATTAGCAAACAGTACATATTTATAAGAAAGCCCTTGCATGAGCCTGGAATGACAGCAGACTATTTTGGAATAATATCAAGGATGTTACTGGTAAGGACCCCAAAACTGTTCCCGCCATGCTCAGCACTGATGTGGTCCCCTCACTTGACCCCAAACTCATCGCAAATACATTTAATAATGTGTTCACCAACATCAGTGGAGTTCATCCCCGCAATTACTTCAACACTACCACCCCAGTGCCTGTTCTGATAACCCCAAACGGCCCCCAACTCACCCTCCTTTTTACTTTAGGTCAATCAAAGTACATGAGGCCAGGAAATATCTCCTCAAGGTCCTGGGTAAAAGGCAGTGCACAGTAGTGACACTTTGGATCTCAAGTTCTTAGCCCTAACCCTGGAGGAAATATCTGCACCCTTAATGCATATCCTGAACCTCTCACTTGGATACTCTCATTTTCCACAAAAATGGAAGTCTGCAGTAGTTAACCCTGTCCACAAGAGTGGCGATCATGCCTCCCATGGTAACTACAGACCCATTTCCATCCTAGCTCCTCTCTCCAAAGCCCTGGAGAAAACAGTTGCTGACCAGCTTGTTGACTATGTCAGTAAATACCAACTACTCTGCCTTCTACAGCATGGTTTCAGAGCTGGGCACAGTGCCACCACTGCCCTGCTCGAGTTTACGGACTTCATTCAAAAATCCTTCAACCAAGGTCAACTGGTAGGGGCTGTATATATTGATTTAACCAAAGCATTTGAAATGGTTAATCATGTCCTCCTGACTGAACAGTTAGCACTACTAGGACTCTCACCCAAAGCTGTTACCTGGTTCATCTTGGGCCCCCTTCTGTTCAGTGTATTCCTGAATACACTGCCCCTCTACACCCAGGGATGCATCCTTCTTTATGCGGATGATGCTGTCCTATTTTCTACTGGCCTTAACCCCAAGACTCTTAAATCAGAGCTAAAAAATAACTTTGCTGCTGCTGAAAGATGGTTCAGCAATCACAAATTAATATTAAACTACATGAAAACAAAAACCATGTTGTTTTCTAACCCACAAAGCAAACACAGACACTACCCCCTCTCAATAGTCAATGGTGTTGTTGCCTCCCTGGAGTTGGTACCTAGCTTTAAATACCTTGGTGTCACGAGGGACAGCACCGTTTCATACGCCATGCATATTGATATTATATCGAAGGCAATCAATAGGCGAATAGGGCTTCTGCACAGACACAAGCATTGCCTGACCCCTGCAGCCCTCAGTATGGCCATCCACAGCTCAGTGGTATCGCTGGTTGATTATGAACTCATCATCTATGGGTCTGCCACTGACATGTCCCTCAAACACATAAAAACAGCACTTAGCAAGGCCTGCCAGCTTCTCACTTGTGCCGAACGTTTGACCCATATCTGTGACCTATATTCACAGGCCAATTGGCTACAATTCAGCAACAGACTCACCTACCAGACCTGCCTGCTAACCAAGAAAATCAGCTGTGGCCTAATGGCCCCTGGGGTCCAAGAGCTCCTTACCACCAGCAATGATACCCGATGCACAAGAAACTCTAGCTGCTCCTCTTTTATGATCCCATGCTGTCACACCACACAGGGACAAAGGTCTTTTGCCTACCATGCCCCACTCTGGTTCAACTCAGCTGCAGGTGACATCTCATCTACCAAAACCTTAGGAACCCTCAAAAGAAATGCTAAAAGAGAATCTGGTCTCTAGGTCCAGCTGTGACTGCTATTGCTAACTCTTTTTCAGAACTAACAATTACCTGTTACTCTCTGACAACCCCTCTCTCTCTACACACTCACACACACACCATCCCTCTCCCACCATTCCCCCACCACTGTGCCATCATCTGCCTCACCACTTCTTTGTACTGCTGGTCTGCTCACCCTGGATAACTCTCTCCAGACTGCCTGTACCTAGAGTTCCGGCCCAAGAATTATCTCCTAGTCACAGTTTCAATGGTCAACTCCCCCACTTCCTTACATTTCTCAACAAGGACCCTTGGCTGTTTTCCCACACTACCAACCTTCTCTACCCCTCACCTCTCAGATATATATCCAGACCTCACTTTACTATCTCATGGGGACCGTCCACAGTTGAACTGTCTCCTTCTTTATTATCTTACTGCCTGACAATGCCTCTTGACTGATTCCAGTTCCTTCCATCAGTTGCCTCACCTCCCCTTACACCCCTTCCTCAGTACTTAGTAATAAGTGATCTTACTATTATAGCATTTAGTAATAATGAGCTCAAAGATGTTTGCACACCATGTGTTAATACATTCTCATTTTGTACTGAACCAATCCCATTTGCATTGTATCCTGTGTTCGAGTTGGTATGGTTATGCTAGCATAGCCTTCCTGCTGTTAGTCCTTTGTTCCCCATTGTTATTTGTTTTTGTCCATTGCTATCTGACATGGAACCTATCTAAAAGAGCTTTGCTCAAAGGTGCTATCCGAACTTAAATAAATAAATAAAATACTACAAATTATTAGAATTTTAGTTTAAGGTTGGACAAACTGTCTTTTTATAGTATCCCCAGAA
This sequence comes from Neoceratodus forsteri, assembly GCA_016271365.2. Lineage (NCBI taxonomy): Eukaryota > Metazoa > Chordata > Ceratodontiformes > Ceratodontidae > Neoceratodus > Neoceratodus forsteri. The sequence continues at coordinate 1,128,484,612 of CM028129.1, read as the reverse complement.
CTAGATCAACATTCAGGGATCTTACCATATCAGTTAATGTTCCTCATACATGGGAAATAATGAAGAAAAAGGACAATGTAAGTCTTTTGGGTACCCCATCAAGTGAGCATTACCAGAATAGCATCACACTATACGGCACGAGTCTGGAAAGTGCTCACACGGAGAATGAGTAGGGTTTTACAGTGAAAGCTGTAAGTGCTCCCCTGGTCACTGTCTGTGGTGAGATGTATCTGCTGTGGTCCATGTGTCATCCTGAAAGTTGTCATTGTCTAGAATGACAGTTTCAGGAAAATCATTGGCAAGCTCTTCAGGACAACTGCCATTCTTCTTAAATTCAAACTTGGACCATGTAGCATACAGATTAAGAACATCCTGGTAGCTTATTCTGAGTGACAATTTCTTCATCATGTCTATAATCTCATGACTTCTAGCCAAGCCATGAATCGTCATTGATAACTTGACCTTTAAGGAAGTGCGTTTCCCCATGATGAATGAAAATGAAAATGACAGTGATGACAAGACTGCAGTCTCTGGATCCTGGCAGGCATCTCTGAAGTCACTAGTAGCAGGGTTCTTTATCCAGGTGAGAAACTTTCATAACTCAGGATTAAGTTCTTCAGTTTTCTCAAGCTCATCAATGTGTGGAGGACATCTCATGCCTGTATCACATGATAACTTATCCTTCAAGTGCCTGGCAATGGTATTCAGTAATTGTTTGTCGCTCACTCCAAACAAGTAGATTGGTGTTTCCACATAACTTCCACCTGCAGATGTGTCATACACTACAGTACACTCATTTTTGTGGAAATGATCATGAAATCCGATCCTGTTTGAAAACTCCTTTTGAATCATCTGCTTAATTGTGCTTGATTTTGTTGTACTTGTATCATAACTGAAATTCCTCAACAGGTTATTGTAGTCCATCAGTAGTCCTTGTAATGTTCTTGGCTCATTCATATCCAATACAACTGTCCGTACATGTCTGAAGAACATTTCTCTAACTTCTGCAAGATGAATCTGTTGTAAGTGGAGATCTGAATTAATGTTTTTTTCCTTTTGGTATATTGGAGAGACACATTTTTTCAACAGGAGTGATGCTACCGAATCTCAGCGACAAAAGGATCTGTTGTACAATCAATTACAGCTCAGATATGGTCATGTATTGTAGCACATTCTAGGTACACTGTGTGCCATGCACCCGTTTATTGGAGAAGACACCACTTGTCTTGGCAATGATGCTTTTTGCCTTCTGGCATCATGCACCAGATGTAGAGATCCTTGTCCTGTAGAGGACCACTCCATGAAAGTCTAGCAGAAGGGCCAGGAGCATTTTCAGGGGAAGTGTCATGCTTAGATTGGGACATGAGGATTTCCTGCATCTGCTGTTTCTCTTTCCTAGTTTTAGCTTGCTGGAGCTTCCTTTTACTCATGAATCCAGTCTTACACAATTTGTGAAAAAACATACCAGCTGGACCATCATCCCAGTTTACTTTCTCAAAAACACTTCCATATTTATCTAACCCCTTCCATTCCAGTGCTAGACTCTTCAGTTGGTTCTATGTTTTAATCACGCTGACAAAATAGTGAGTGTCATTACTGCTTGTATTTAATAGCGCTAGACATAATAGGTCCTAGTATTTGTAGTGAATGCCGTAATAGCATTCCTATAAAAACAGCGATTCCATTTTTGTACCTAATAATCTCATGTCTGTTGTTGATTTCTCTCTTTCTGTAACGGCAAATTAGGTCCTCCTACATCCCAGAATTCTATAGCACAGGTAGCATAGGTAGCACAGCTAATGGGAAGCGAATTGCCAGGTAAAACCTGATATCTATTGCCACCTCTATGCTACCTCTTGTGGACATCTGCAACTGCGTTGTGATGGAGAACTAAGTCATTCAGAGCCAGAAAGGCAAGTCCCTTGCACTGTTTGGTGGATTTGTTTATAGAAAACACAAAGAAACTGGAAATAAAGTTTACTGGCACTGCACTAATCCACACAAACACAATTGCCTCTCTAGACTGCATACAGTGGAAAACAAGATAACTGCACAAATCAGGGAACACAGCCATGTAGCAGATGCTGGTGATATTGGTGTTAGAAAGGTGATGGCCAGCATTAGGGAGCAAGCCCATGAGAGTGTGGAGAGCACTTCCCAGGTTGTGGTTCGATGTACCTGATGCAGTTGCTGGTCATTTACCAGGAGTGCCTCTAATAAAAAGAACAGTACAAAGAATCAGGCAGGTAGAGCGCAGTTGTCCGGCAATGCCTAGCTCTGTCATTGAACTTGAAATTCCTCCTGAATTCACCTTTACAAGTTCTGGTGAAGTTTTCTTGCTGTTTGACAGTGGAAAGGAGAATGACCACTTTCTTATGTTTGCTACATCTGCCACTGTGAGGTTCCTGAAAGAGTGTACAGATTGGATGCTAGATGGGACATTCAAATCGTGCCCATCTCTGTTCAACCAGCTGTACACAATTCATGGTCTGAAATCAGGGTCTGTTGTAACTGCACTTTATGTGCTTATGTGTTCACGGAAAAATGTTACATATTCAAGAGTTTTTAACCAGCTGAAATCACTCTTCCCTGGCCTGCAGCCAGTAACAGCAATAATGGATTTTGAAAAGGTGGCTCAGAAGGAGTTTTCTTTATGTTTTGCAGGTACTGACTTAAGGGGATGTTTCTTCCACTTAGCGCAAGCTGTATGAAGGCAGATACAGAAACACCCAATTGTGCACAGCAGATATTGTGAATACCCAGACTTTGCTTTGCATTTGAGAATGTTAGTGTCTCTGGCCTTTGTTCCCACACAAGATGTTCCCAGTGTTTTCATGGAAATGCACGACTGTGAATTTTTCCAAACAAATGAAGACTTGCTTCTACCACTGCTAGATTACTTTGAGGCAACGTGGATTGGCAGACATAAAGGAAGATCTGGTAGATGAAGACCTACTTTCCCTCCTGAGCAGTGGAACTGCAACTATGCCACAGCCAGAGGGTTGGCATGAACCAAAAATGCAGTAGAAGGGTGGCGTTGTTTTAATAGCTGACTGGGGGCATGCCACCTGAGTCTATGGAGGCTTATACAGTGCCTGCAAGAGGAGCAGTGAATGACAGAATTGAAGTTGGAACAGCTTGTATCAGGGACACTGTCATGTGGCACTAAGAGGAACTATGAGGACTCCAGTAAGAGGGTTTGCACCATTGTGGCACAGTATGAAATACAAGGCCACTACAAGTTCTTGAGTGGACTAGCGTATAATTTTCAATTTCAGGTGTGAGGCATGTCAAATTAGTGACACAGCATGCATGCATGCTGTGAATTATTCACAATTACTGCATCTGATCACTTTACTGGATGATTGGAAATTCACATTTTGGGGCCTTAACTGCAGCTGAGCAGATTTGGCTGATTTTTTTTTTAAACCAACTAAAATAAACTTTTTTTTTTTAATTTGGCATATTTGGGGTATAATTCAGCTGATTGGAGTTTTTTTTTATTTTCGCCTGCAAAGTCACTATTTTGACATGCCCTGCCACCAGAAATTCCTTGCTGCCAATCCATGTCGCATTACAGTAACCTACCTCTTGTGGACATCGGCAAGGAGCATTCAACGAGATGACAGAATTAGGGTGTTTCTGTTTTGCTGAGTCATGCATTTGTATGGCATTGTTATTTACAAGATCTTCCTGGTGAAGTCACTGTTTTCACTGTTGCCATTTAATGGCTCCTGCTATTAATGCAGTTGTTATATTCTTATCACTATTTTTAATTTGCGATTCTGTAGTCACGATTATCATGGTATATCCATCAGTTTGTTCCATGAATCAACTGGATAGTCACTTTTGTCTTCATCATGCTCTTGCTCACATAATATATGCAGTTCTTTAATTATCTCAACTCAACTCCTCTTCTTTCCTCTCGAATGTTGTACTGGTTTTATCAAGGGGCGTCAACATCTTTTCAATCACCAATCACAGAACTTCATTTGGACACACCTGCAAACAGATAAAATGCATATATATATATATATATATATATATATACATATATATTTGGTATCAAGAAATAACATTTTTATTATATGAAATGAATTCCTTGACCCTCAAAACACCCATTTAGATGCCACTTACAGCTTTAAACAACAACCACGAGCTGAGAGGTGAGGGGTCATAATGTCACATGACATTATGCCGCATGGCAAAATTACACTGCCAATACAGCGCGATATTGCCATGTGGTGTAAGACCGCACCCCCACTGTGCAAGCGGAAACACATATGACAGATGTGTTTTGGCATTGTGAACCCTAATTCTCACCCCATTGTCATTTATTGTACCAATCTTACCTTAGCCAAGGAATGGGGTGAGCATTAGGGTTCACAACACCAAAACACATCTGTCATACGTGTTTCTGCATGCACAGTGGGGGGTGTGGTCTTATGCTTGGGAAACCTAAGGTTGCATTTCCCTGCTTTTGATGGTTCAACCCTAATGGGGCATTAACAAAGTTTTTTGCAATGAATTTCTTTACTCTTTCAGATCATTTACTTCTATAACGTTCCTTATATCACAATGATAGTGCAAGGGGCTTTCGGGCCATGGGCTGCCATGTTCTGGGATTTTCCTTAATTTACTGTGGGAGCACAGGGCCCTTCAGACACTGTGCACTCATCCCTCTGTAGGTGTATGACCAAAGTATCAACATAGCCATTGTATAACAACAGCACGTGTACCCAGTAGTAAAAATGTTCGAATCCCTACCCAAACAAATTTCTGCACAACTGCAACACCATTCCACGCCACATGTGTGAAAAGACATTTTGGACAGGATTTGAAAAATGGCAGCTGTGACATAACTGAGGTCAGATAATAAAAAGGCTATGTTGAAAATCAGGGGTCAAAATATTTAAAATTTCTGAAGTTATGAGCGAGCATACCAAAATTATAATGAATGGTCATAACTCTGGCATTATTTATTATTTTGACCCCAAATTTTGGACATAGTCTTCTCATGACCCGCCTCATAAACCCTGTAGGTGAAAATTCTAAAATCCATGCCAAAATGCCATTCCATGCCACAAGTGCAAAAATATGTTTTGGGCAGGATGTAAAAAATGACAGTTGTACTGTTCAAGAGGTGGCATGAAAAAATTACTATGCTGAAAATTTAGAGTTAAAATATTGGAAATTACCATAGTTATGTGCGTGCATAGAAATATTTCAACAACCGTCCACAACTTGGCCATTGTTATGAATGTTTTCACCAAATTTTCAACATTGGCTTTTTGGGACCCCACCTAATGAACACTGGCACTGTCATTTTATTATTCAGTCAAGAAAACTGACTTCATACAAGGACCAAGCCATTCTGTGCCACAGATGTGAAAACAAATTTGGGGCAGGATGTCTGAAATGATAACTATACTGTTCATGAGGTGATGTGAAAATATGACGATTCTGAAAATTTGGAGTGAAAATATTAAAAACTGGCGAAGTTATGCGCATGCATAGGAAAATTTCAATGAACACTCATAACTCAGGTATTTTTTTGTATTTTTCTCCAAATTTTCAACATGAGCTTTTTGGGACCACACCTCTTTAACACAGGCACTGTCAATCCAATTACTCAACCCAGAAAGGTGATTTTGTGCAGTATCTAGAAAATCACCTTATAGGTCTGATTAATGAAACAACAGGGACAGTGTTCATGAGGCAGAGTTCCCAAAAGCCCATGTTAAAAATTTGGTGTACAAATTCCCAAAAATGGCTGAGATATCAACATAAGTTTAAATGCCATTGACAGCCATTATACAGCACTTACCTTGATTCTTCAGTTTGCAGTTCGGCTTTGAAGAGTGTAGATGTGTCCTGGTCCACAGAAGATGACAGCGGACAATCTCTGGAGATAAGTGTGGGGTAACGGGGATGTGGGGTAGTGGATGCTCAGTGGGAGGGGTACAGCAAGGATGTTGAGGGACCATATACTTTTTTCAGACCAAAAAAAAGACATTGGGGACTGTTTTCTTTTTTTCAGGTTTCAGAAAACAGATTTTGGGACACTGGAAGTGGGATCCCCAGTGTCCTAGAGTACTGGGAGTACACATATGGGACACTGGGAGTGGGCTCCCCAATGTTCCACACTGGAAGTGGGAGGGATGGACATTACTGGGGACACTGGGAGTGGGCTCCCCAGTGTCCAAGAATACTGGGGGCATGTACACATATGGGACACTGGAAGTGGGCCTCCCAGTGTCCCAAACTTTTGGGGAGGGGGCCTTGCAGTGCTGACATGGAGATTGGGCCCCCAATGTCAGCAATTAAAAAAAACAGAAAGGACTAAGTGAGATGGGGAGCATCTGACACTGGGAGTGAGCATCTTAGTGTCACATTTAATTAAGTAAATAAATAAAAAAATTAAATCAGTAACTGAAATAATGAAATAAATAAATACATGAGGGTGGGGGTGCCACTAGACACCAGGGAAAGAGTGGGTGATTGATGGCAGTGCAGCCAGCAGCAAGAGTTCAAGCTGTGTCTGCACAAGTCAAGAAAATCCCACTGTTCTCATACAGAGAATGCCCCCTGCTTACATCATGTAACACTGTGCAAGCAAGATGCCAATGTGTGAAAACAAGCTTGTTTTTGTGTGGAACACTTATCTTTTCCCAAAGGAAACTATGGGAAATTAAGAGTTTTGTAACTTTTGAATGGATTAACTTTTTTCACTAAACCTTCAAAAGGCATATACTGTATGTGACCCAAAAACGTTCTACCCTGAGAATTTCAGATAGCAACACGAAGACATTTCTGAGAAACTGCTGTAGAAAGAAATGGCAAAAACAGATAAATTTAAGATTTTTTGAGAGTTTGTTTCTCAAACACCACACAACAGATTTACACAAAATGCAGTGTGTCAGGAAACCTACTCCAAGAGATTATGCATGCCAAATTTCATTCAAATCTGTTGAACAGGACTAGAGTTATTGAGGTACAAAAATTCAGGTTTAACATAGACGTTTGCACTTAACCCTAAGATAGATTTATATATATATATTTGGGTGTTAAACTGTCAAAGAATGGGAAATGGACAAAACATATTATGAATCAAAGAAACTAAACTAAATGCATGACTAAAGTGTTGCTGAAATGCAATCATAAATATGGTGGAAATTATTTGACACCTGCTCTTACTTCTGAAAAAATGAAAATAACCCCAGTGTTGCACTATAGCTCTGAGGTATGGGGGTTCGTAAAGCCAAAATATTTAGAATCTTCTTTATTGCTTTTTTTTATAATGCATTATTACTAGTACAGTCATCCACTTCAACAGCACTGGTAAGATCAGAACTGGGAAAATTTGATTTAGATAGTCAAGTAAAGCTGAGAAATACTTCCTATTGATTGAGAATTATTAACAACCAACAAAATAAATTGTCAGACTATTTACTAGAAAAGATTTCTTGCATTAATCATGACCACCAATTTGAATGGCTAACATCTTTGATATGTTGTCTTGAGAATATTAATTTAAAATTCTTATGGAATGACTACTAAAAATATCAATATGTCTGACTTATAGAGATCAGATTAAAGCTGGGTTATACAAAAAAGCTGTACAAACAGATATGAAGCTGGAAAGGCAGTCACAAGTGGCACTGTGGTATAGTATTAACAAAATGTTGCAGTCTTTAAAATAATTTCTTCTTATTCCATTCAGTCCAGAGATCAGACATCCAATTACATTATTAAGGTTTGTTCTCTTACCAACTAATATGTTCAGAAGCAAATGGTAAATTACCTTTTATTGGACCAACATAGATGTTACAAAAAGAAAACAGTGTTTAAGTTTTTGGACCAACAAAGTACTTCCTCGGAAGCTTATGCCAGTTGTTTAGAGAATCACATTCTATTAACACACAGATTGTACATAAAAAAAAACAGAACAAATTCTCATTGGTTTAAAAGATCTTTTTAAAAAAAACAATAGAGATTGAAATGAAGAAACAAAAGTCTACTGGTCTGCTACTGCTGAGAAGCCTTCTAAGGTCAAATGTTAACAGAAGTAGATAACATGAATACTCAAACAGACAGTCCCACTAACTTAAATTATGAATGAATGAGTGTATTGCGTGAATACATTCTTAATTAAAAGCAAGACCTTTAGATCTAATATCCACATAAGTGCATGTTAAAATTTGATAGTATTGTATGTTAAAAAACTATAAAACAGGAATGTTCTATGTATGGAAATATGAGGGTATAAAGAAAGGTTACCTAGTATGAACATCTGTTTGACACATTCATGCAAAATTAAACCTATCTGGAGACATTTTCTAAACTATACCCTCAACCAGTTAACAAACTCCATAAACATTAAGACCTTCAGTGCTGTAGCAATATTTTTACAAGTTAATATTAATTATCAGAATGTGTGCCAAATAAAAAAAATCTCTCAAGGACCCCCTAGAAAATGAGTTCATGCATCCTAAAATGTTCAGAGTTCAAAAAAAGTGTCAGTATATGATCAGACTACTCTATGTACAGTAACAATCTAGGAATCTGAATAAAAACCCAATGAAATTAAACCATCCTTCCCCAACAGCCATCCCCAGAAAAAGATAACTAGTAGAAAGAAGTATATATTCACTATGACTGTGAACCAAGAGTCCTAACACACAATAACATGATTATGACATGTAACTGAATAAAAGACTTTCCTCGATATAACCCCAACCCCCTTTATTTCCCAACCCCTCCACACAAAAAAACAACACACCATCCTCCTATCCCCAACTCACACACACAAAATTACTCCACCCTCCACCTACACACACAATCCCGCCACTACAAGATAACCCACAATCCCCGAACCCCCCAACACACACACACACACACACACACACACACACACACACACACATATGGATTTTAGGAAAGAAAACAATATGTACTGTAGATAACCAGTGAAAATGAACGCTATGAAAATAAAAACAAAAAAACAACAACACACTGAAGTCTTGTTAAATGTCCATCCTTTGAAGTAAAGGTCTGTGTAAGTTTAAGTAGGGTAATATGTCATAAAACCCAAATCAGTGTTCATGCCATCTGTTTATTTATTTGTATTTTCAGAAACAACCTTTGCATATGAACTCTTTTACAAAGATTCCACGGCATAAATACAGAAAACATAACAATACAGACAGGATTACTTACAATGAAAATTATTTCCAGGCAAGTGGTTTATACTGGTGGTCAGATTCATTTCAATACTTGTAGTCATAATCATTAATATTAAGAGCATCTATCTGCTGCTAGGAGTAAAATAAATAGCAGCCCCCGGGTGAACCTTGTCAGAGAAAGAAATGTTGATAAAGAGGACCTGACAGTGCTAGGAGAGAAGGGAAAGGGCAAGAGGGGGAGGATTAGAGATGAAAGACAGGGAGGGAATGGGTAGTAGGTAACAAGAGGAAGGGAGTAGGACTAGAGGAAGCAGACTTGAGGGAGGTTTAAGAGAGAAGGGCGGGAAACCCTGGAGGGTCTAGGCAGGGTGTGATGTGTGAAGAGGGGGAGCGGGGGGGAGGGTAGAGACCAGGAGGATATCAGGAGTCAAGAGGAAGATTTGTTCAAATTGGGGGATACTTGGATCAGTGCAGGCTGTCACAGGTGTTCATGTTCAATAGATATTGCTTTAGTTCTGCTTTAAAGGCCCAAAAGTTGGTTGTGTTCAGTACCTCTGCAGGGATTTCATTGATCCAAAGTGGTGCTTGGTGGGAGAAGGAGTGCTACCATATGGAAAAGTAAAATAAGCCTGATCTCAAAAGGCTGTCTCTGTTGTGTATTTTTGAAATGTCCTTTTAAGATCATTACTGACATATCTGAGATGGAATAATCAGTCTCATCGAAGTGTTGCCCCACTGGTTTGTCAGTCATCTTCATATTAATATGTTAGAATATTGATATCAGAAAAAAAGATGATACTTCCCCAGTTGATATATGAGTGCCCTTGTAAACGAGGCTTTGAAGAAACAATACATCATATTACTGTTCAAAGTCCATTTTATTGTAAGTGGAGAGAGTATTTTATAGGCGATAAGCTGAAATTATATTCAAAGCACTTACGTGATACTCTTTTCATTCTTCATCTAGTGACTACAGCTGAAGCAAAGACTATTTCAAGGGTGTTTTTTTATGCATTTATTTAAAAGATCTAAATACTCTCACTCTGTAAGCAGGGTTATGTCACTGAATAAATCATGTTATGCTCATTGAGCTTCATCTAGTACAGGGATTATTGAACGCAGTAAACAACTGGTGTGACTCACCTCTACTGAGAAGAACTACTCAAATGACTTGAGTTGTGATGCTATAGTCCTTTATTCATAGTTGAAGCCATAGCAAAGTGAACAGGATAAGTGACACAGAATGGCAGCAACATCTCAATGTTTTGTGTACATGTGCTTTGTCAAGAAACACCATTGGCAAACTGGTTTTCCTGGATCTTTCTAATTATCAGTTATGCATTTTGTTTGTTTGTAGATAATATTTTAGCACATTTCACAATGTTGTTTTCATGAATTTGCCTTGTTTTGATGATTGTATGATTTTTTTTATCTATCATGCTAAGAGCACACTACAAATAAGTACGAACAGCAGCTCTAGCCCTCTCCTGAAAAGCATCCCAGAGTGAGAGTGTGTGTAAAATCAAGTCTTACACACGCCACCCCATATTTTATTTTTTATAATTGCTGGCGTGCGCTTTTTCATCTCAGCAATTATACAAAATAAAATAAGCAAACCAGAAAGCAAACAGGTTGTATTCAGGCAGCCGCGGACCAGTTGGGTTTTTATGTGGTCCACAAGTTACAATGCACAACTTGTTCAAGGCATAAAGAAGTGGACTTTTTGTTTAAAGCATTAGCTATTTGCCTATTTTTTTTAATTTATTTTCAAACTGACTGCCGAGTGGTGGTTGCAGTGAGCTGGGGCATGCCTGTTGGCAGGGAACTCCAGCGCATGTCACATTTTCCTTTTGTTTTGTTTTGTGTTTCAGGGTCAGAGACTTTTTTTCATGATAAAAAATAAACTTACTGCCAAGTTCAAGGGGTGGTGAAGTCTGCGGCCACAGAGGATTGCGACAGGTAAGGTAGCACACAAAGGAAAATCGGTGACTGCTGCATGTGTGGTCCAAGGGAAACCCCATGCGTGTTTGCCGTTATAACCAGCTGGTTATAATGGCAAATTATAACTGGGTTTCCCTACGGAAAAAAGTGAACACCAGTAATTAAATAGAGAGTAATATATGGGGTTGCCTGTGTAACGAGATTTTACACACGCCGGAGTTGTGGGATGCTACATAAATGGGTTTGTGAAAAGCATCCCACAACAAGAGTGTGTGTAAAAGCAAGCTTTATACAAGCCATCCTATATTTTATTTTTTATAATTGCTGGCATGCGCTTTTTTGCCTCAGCGATTATAGAAAATAAAATAAAGAACTCGGAAAGCAAATTCAGGCAGCCATGGAGCAGTCTGGTTTCTGTGCAGTCCGTAAGTTACAGTACCCCATTTATTTGAGGGATAAAGAAATGGGCTTTTCATTTAAAAGATTGATTAGATGTATTTTTTATTTTTATTTTGAAACTGACTGGCCAGCAGCAGTTGTGGTGAGCTGGCATGATTGCTGAGAGGGCTATCCAGTGCATGCCAAGTTTCCATTTTTTTTTGTTTTGTTTTATTGCAGGGTCAGAGGGAGAGGAATTTTTTCACAAAAAGCAACTTACCGCCAAGATCGAGGGGCGAAGTCTGTGGCCAAGAGGTGAGGTACCCTAGAGAAGGAAATTTAGCGACTGCTGCATACAGAATTCGAGGAAACCTGTATGTTTGCTGTTATAACTAGGCCAGCTGGTTATAATGGCAAATTATAACTGGGTTTCCCTATGGGAAAAAGTGCACGTCAGTAATTGTTAAAGAATAATGCATGGGCAGGAGTGTATTTTAAGAATTTAATACACACCTGAGGTGTGTGATGTTGCATAAACCCAAGAGCGAAGCTTGAGGGGTTAATCCAGTATCATACACCAAGAATGTGTATTCAAGTTTGCTCCAGTCATACACTAGTTTTTAACATTTCTGCTGAGCAATTTTTGCCAACCAAAAACCATAAAAACTTAAGCAGTGTTCAGTAAGAATACAGTGAGGTATAATTTGTGGCAAACATTAGAACTTTATCAAAAGTTGTTATTTTCAAAGAAAAGTATTGCAAATACCTTAATGGGAACATCTTCTTGAACCACTGAACATAACGTGAGAATCGGAAAGCATTTAAAACTGAAAAATGGAAAACAGCATTAGAGAATCTCGAGGTGCTGCTGAAAATGCCAATTTTTTAAACATCAGCTATCAATGGGGAAACCATACAGTTTTAGGAACAGTGCTGCCAACATTTCAATGTTATGGCTGGTTTATCACTTGACCATATAGTTTTCTGTAAGGTAAAAAGTTTTTGGGGAGCTTCAAGGACTAGCACAATGATTCTCACAGCAGCAGTAGGAAGTGAAAGTGAGAGCCACTATACAGCCGTGAGAACGAACTCATTCTATTGCTGGCTGAGTGAGTGTGCGTCTTCCATAATAACCAGCCAGTTATTACAGGAAATATTAACTGGTTGAACCCATTGAAAAAAATTGCTTACCAGTTATATGCTTTTAAAGATGACTGCAATGACTGTTTCTTAAACTGTTGAACAATAAATCTATTACTATTACACAGTTTAATCCCCATACGATCCCTCTACTCATAGGATCAGATTGTACAACATGGCAACAATAAACCCTATATTTATTAACCCTTTCTTACCTTACACTTCATTTAGTAAAGTCTTGGCTATTTATTTTTACTATTACTGTGCTCTAGTGTCTGAAGTTTTGTGGCTTCAACTTTCTGCTGGAGATATTTACAGGCCTTGTGACGCTGTCCAACACTATCAGTTCTGTGCATAGATAACTGGCAGGTTTGGAGGCACAATGGAAGGAACAGGACAAGAGGCATGTAAGGCTAATGAGCGACAGCTAGAGAGTTAGTGAGCAGCAGACTGGCTGGCTTCAAAAATACATTAAATCTTGTTAAGATTGTTACTTCCAACTGGGGGATCAAGATGTATTTCTTGACCACTTATTGTGAATGTGAAGGGTCAGCTGACTCCTCACACTCCCCCCGGGGTCTGCTACCTAAGGATGCCACATTGTAGGTACTCAGGGACTGTACTTAGCTGAGAGAGGACAGCTGGACCAGCAAACACAAAATCAGAGCTTAGTAACATGCACTACAGACTATTGAATCTCCCAGTACTCCAGCCCTCCTCTGATGTCAGCTACAGGAGATTCTGGGATTTGCAGTTACAGAAAATGTCAACTTGCAAGTCAACAGAAACACTCTGATACAATCTACTACACTGCAGTAAACAGTAAGTAAAAAAATGTTTTTTGCACATAGGAGTGCAAATAGAAACCAGTCATATGCTTGGGTACGGGGTTCCTAGTGCTGACTATTCCCCTTTAGATGGCCTTCCAAGGATCCAAATCCTCTCCTGCACTCATGACATCAGTTTTTCATGTGCCATAGTATATCAGCAAATGTTGGTGATGGGCGCTATTTCTCCACAAAGTCATAGTTTTAGGGTGCATCTGTGTGGTGCACAGTTGAATATCAGCACTGCCTCTGATGTAAGCCCAGGGCCCTTGGGAGTCCCACCTCTCCTTTATATTTTACCGCTGTGAGGGGGCCAGCCTGGGTTCTTTTTTTAACGTTTTACTTATCAGCTTTTAAATTAAATGCATTGAGCAGAATACATGCATACTCTGTATGCTATAATGCTTTAAGGTTACATACACACTAAACCAAAAATAATGAATAATTCATCAGCTATAGCATAGGATAAGTCCCTAAACTTGTGGGGGGGGGGAGAGACAATTAGATACTGTAAGAAAATAAAATAATTCTGCAGCCTGGGTTGTGTTGGTTGCAGACAACCCAGGTATGCTTATATGATGATGTGGTGCCTCCTCCTGGTGTGAGAATAGGGGTACCTGGACACTGTACTTTCTACCTCCAGGAAGTCATACAGTTCCCCATCACACAATAATACAATCTCCAAGCAATAATTGTCACTGAAAAGAAATGGCAAGTACGTCCAATATAAAATACAGTAAAGACGTCTATTTAGAGGGGAGGGAAGGGGAGGGAAAGCACAATGAATAGTAAAGGAAAAATGGGATCAAGGTGATTTATACAGTACTGTAAGCTGAATTACTAGTTGCAACTCTCTATAACAAACACACAAGGCCCTTCGCTAGCTGTATCTCTCACACATGAGTGTACCTGACTTTCAAACAATTAAAAAAGAAATCCAGTACCCGTTCCCTTTACCTTAAATCTTTCTTCCCCACACAAAACAGACTCCACCTATGTAACAGTGGCCATATTTTATTTTGTTTAACATCTGAACTGTGTAAAACAACAGGTTTCATGTATTACCAATACATTCTCAGAGGATCAAGGAAGCATATAGTTAATATGTAAAACACATTAGACAAGGCAATGGCATGGCAATTTTATTTATACAGTACCCTATACCAGAGTCTCAGGGCACTACAATGCATACATCAAAAGCAAATAAATAATTATATGATAATCCCCACAAATAAATAATACATGAAAAATACACTCAGCTCTAGGTCTAAAATGGAAGTACTGCTAAATAAAATCAAGTATCATTCCCAAAAGCTTGGTCACATAAATAACTTTTCAATCCCTTTTAAATGCCTCCACCATGGAAGAACTCCTTAAATGGAAAGGCATGGAGTTCAAAATAATTGGGGCCACCACCAAGAATGCTCTATTCTCTGATTGTTTAAGCCAAGACCTCAGGATGACCAACAATAATTCCACAGTGGATGGGATAGAGCAGTTGGGAGTATAGCAGACCAGGAGACCTATTAGATAGGCAGGGCTTGATCCATGCAGGGCTATGTATGTGAACAAAGCAATCTTGTGCACCACCTGACAGGAAGCCAGTGCAGCTTCTGTAGCACAAGGGGGATGTGATCCTTATATGACACCTCAATATCAACCTGGCCATGGCATTCTGAACTAGCTGAAGGTGACACACAAACCCTTTAGCCCTAGGTAAAGTGCGTTACAATACTCCAGCCTCAAGGTCATGACAGCATGCACTAGGGTCAACAAATTCTCTTGCGCAAGGTAGGGTGTAATCCAGAAGACATTTCTTAGCTGGAGAAATCCACTGTGGACCATGGCTGACACCTGATGTTCTAGTATCAGCCTTGATTCCATAGTGACTCCCAGGCTCTTCACCCTATCCACAGCTATCAGAAGGGTGCCATGCAGAGTTGGTAAAGTGACTGCACCCAAACTTACACCTGACCCTCGAGGACCTGGATCCACCAACAACAATTCAATCTTGGTTGGACTTGGCCATCTGAAGGCCATTCAGTCAGTAATTTCATTAAGGCATTGCTCCAGCACAGCAACTGCCTCCCGCCCATCTGATGTAAATGATAGGTACAGCTCAGTATCATCTGTATAGTTGTGAAAACTCACACTGTGCCATCCGATGACCCATCCTAACGGCAGCACATACAGTGTGAACAACATAGGGGACAGAATCAAACCCTGAAGAATACCACAGCAGACCACAGCCAGCTGCAATGAGTAAGTGCCCATCACAACCTGCTGTGATCTACTGGAAAGAAAGGACTCAAACAATCTGAAATTAGTCCTGGCAAGTCTCCCATTATGGGACATCAAGTGAGAACCATGTAAGTCCAGCTTTGTTTGTGGATCAGTTGGTACTGTTTTGCATTGTTCATATGTTACACTTTTATTTTCTGAACTGATAGTTAAAAGGTGATTCCAATGCAGATCCTGGATAGCCTGTTGCTCCCCCGTACTGGTATTCACATAGTAGTTATCACGCTGTTTATTAAACAATTTGGTTACTTTTTATTCACATGCTTGTTCATAAGCTAAGACTGGTGCTGCAGCTGGAGGAAAAAAGTGGATTTAAGCATAATGGAACACAAGCATTAGATGGATTTTGCTCTAAATTAACAGAATTAACATGAGCATTTTGTTTTTCAAAAATATCTAAGATTTAGCTGCTTTCCTGCAAACTTATATAAATCAGATATACTGTCAAAAGGATCAATAGCTGTGATGGGCACACATGATAGGCACTTTTGTAGCCCTCTCAATTCCAAGTCTGTAAGGGAATGTGGCAAAATATTTACCACATTTAGCATTGAGCTTTGTTCTAGGTTTGTCAGTGATATTACTGCCTCCCTGATGTGGTTTTCCTTGCTTTACTGTCTTTTGAGGTCTCTGTTTTTTTACGTTCGCCTGCGCCCATGCTCAAGGAATGTTTTGGGAGAGTAGCACACTTTGAAGGTGTGCCTCTCCCTTTAAATCCACTGCTCAGTTGAGCAGGCGTGGTGGTCCTGCACCAATGGGTGCGGGAGCTGTGTATGACAGTGGTGGTCTTCGCTTCAAAGAAAACCACCGCTGTCATACAGAGCACCGTCACGCCGCCCCCCACGTCACACCGCCCCCCCACATCACGCCACCCCCCCCAAATCCTTGCTGCCATGCTGGGAGCCCACCCCAGCATGGAAAACCTCCCACGTTGTTTGCCGATGGGGGTGTCCAATCCCCCGTCGGTTCCACGGCCCCCCCAAGCCATCCTTCTGACACGCTGGCAGCCCACCCCAGCATGGCAAACGTCCCCCATTGTTTGCTGACGGGGGTGCCCAATCCCCCATCGGGTCCTCAGCCCCATCAGCCATCCTTGTGCCACGCTGGGAGCCCACCCCAGCGTGGCAAATGTCCCACATCATCAATTAAAAAACAACCTGTAAAGCAAAACGGTCCCACGCAGTCTCCCGCGCCTCCCACAACCCGCACCCACCCACTGCGCACCCTGCCCTCCCACACCCTCACCCCATACTTACCTCCGGAGCATGGCGCGACGATCTTCGGTGGACCGGGAACACATCTGCACTCTTCAAAGTCGACCGAGAACTGAGAAAATGCCGCTAAGCTGTACAATGGGCTAGATAGGGGGTTTCAACTTTATTGCATATCTCAGGTATTTTGGAATTTTGTCAAATCTTCAACATGGGGTTTTGGGACCTTTTCTGAACGATGCTCAACTGGAGCGTTGATTCAGGTCCGGCGGTGATTTTGCAGTCACTGCACGAAATCACCCTTCAGGCCTGAATAACACCATGACAGTGACATCATTCATGAGAAGGTCCCAAAAACCGCATGTTGAAAATTTGGTGCAAAAATTCCAAAACATGACTGTTTTACGAGCGTGCATTGCGCAGTTCCTACGCAGGCTCGTAAGTTCGCGAATTTTCAATATTTCCACTCCAGATTTTCAACATTGCCATTTTACCACACCTTCTTATGAGTAGTACAGCTATCATTTTTCAAATCTCACCCAAAATGTGTTTCTGCCCATGTAGCGCACAATGGCACAGTCGGTGTGTGAAATCAATGTATGGGACACATTAAGAAAATCACAGTGACACTGTTCATGAGCAGAGGTCTTAAAATGGCTATGTTGAAAATTTGGTGAAAAAATTCCTAAAAATGACTGTTTGACGAGCGTGCGTTGCGCAGTTCCTACGCACGCCAGTACGTTTGCGAATTTTCAATATTTGCACTCCAGATTTTCAACATTGCCATTTTACCACACCTCCTCATGAGCAGTACAGCTGTCATTTTTCACATCCTGCCCAAAACATGTTTCCGCCCATGTAGCGCACAATGGCACAGTTGGTGTGCGAACTCAGTGTATGGGACACATTAAGAAAATCACAGTGTCACTGTTCATGAGAAGAGATCTTAAAATGGCTATGTTGAAAATTTGGTGAACAAATTCCTAAAAATAACTGTTTTACGAGCGTGCGTTGTGCAGTTCCTAAGCACGCTCGTCAGTTTGTGAATTTTCAATATTTCCACTCCAGATTTTCAACATTGCCATTTTACCACACCTCCCTATGAGCAGTACAGCTGTCATTTTGCACATCCTTCCCAAAACGTGTTTCTGCCCATGTAGTGCACAATGGCACAGTCAGTGTGCGAAATCAATGTATGGGACACAGTAAGAAAATGACAGTGACACTGTTCATTAGCAGAGGTTTTAAAATGCCAATGCTGAAAATTTGGTGAGAAAATTCCTAACAATGACTGTTTTACAAGCGTGCGTTGCACAGTTCCCACGCACGCTCGTAGGTTTGCGAATTTTCAATATTTCCACTCCGGATTTTCAACATTGCCATTTTACCACACTTCCTTATGAGCAGTACAGCTGTCATTTTTCATATCCTGCCCAAAACGTGTTTCCACCTATGTAGCGCACAATGGGGGTAACAAAAAGGTCATGCTGAAATTTTATTGTGCAAATACCAGCAATCGCACAGGGCATTAGGGTAAAGCACCATACGTGCCAAACACCACTGCAAATACCTGCAAGTGAACGTTCGGCATTGACAAATGCTTGTTACCCAGTGTCTCTGTCTTCTCTGCCCCCTTTGGCCCCTCTGTGTCCAGAACTGTTACCCTTGATAAAGTGCCCTGGAGAGGCACAAAACAACACTGTGATGTTTTGTGCTGACTACAGGGAGAACACCTTGTGGCAATATACCCAGCACTTCTAATATGCTGTTCTTGATGTGAGTATATAAATAAATGTTGCACCACATCTTTGCGTGTTTGAGTTTCAGCAGTGTTTTTTGTTGAGCGTAGTTCGGTGTCTTGGGTTTGTTCAATTGGTGCTCAGCCATACACACCATGTTTCAGGCAGCGACCTCTTTTTTGTGTTTCAGTTCCCTAGTAAATCATAAACCTAATTAATTATTTATGAGGCCAGCTGGGTTTCTCATTGGCTGCTAAACTGGGCATTAATCTCCTAGAAATGCCTAGTAGAGCTAAAATAGAGTGGTATATGTTAATTTCATTTAACTTTTTTTAAAAAGTTATGGTTTGTTTTTAATACAATTAGGGTTATAATCACAATAATTCCCTTATAGGCAAGCATTTCCAAGCATCAACATCCCCAGCTGAGTGTTAATCCTTAGGAAATGCCTGCTTGCTCAGAAATTATTGCTTCACTGTCATACTGTACCTGAAATTGAAGTGCAGAGACACCACTGGAAAAACTTTGGAAAATGTAAGCTTTAGACATAGTGCAGTTTATATTTCATATACTGTATAACAGGAAATATTCACTGTCTTTTTATTTTCACTATATTCACTGGTTCCATATTAGAGTGAAAATAAAAAGACAGTGAATATTAGGTAGACCACTATACACAGCAGCACTAGTGTTCCACCTGTGAAAATAAGAGGAAGTGAATATGTGGTGGTAAGCTTGGAGGGCTAAGTATAAAGGGAGTGAATATAAACTGCTATACAGTGTTTTCTGTAATGTGTTCCTCTTTTTCTTTATTACTAACCACAGTTGCATTAAAAGAAGATCCCTGGCACTTAGACTATATCTGCTCTGGCTCTTGTCAATGTCAGACATTAAAATCTGCTGTTTATAACATCATAATTATTGCTACAGCAACAAATTATGTTGTCATAAACAAAATTGTGATGTCAGCTGTAGACAAGCAGCAAGAACAGCTTTTTCCTCTTTTCATGCAAATAATCTCAATATTAAAGAAATAAGGGTGAGAACTGCAGAATAAAATACCTATAAACCGAATTGTGTCTAAATATTATGTTCCTCTGAAGTTGTTACAACAGTGTCAAGTGCTCTTTAACTGCTTTGGAGGCTATTCAATTTTATTGGGACTCCAGTCCAGCCTTTAATCTGGGACCACAGGAGAAGCCTGTAAGACTAGCCCTGCAAGTACAAATAGCTATAATACTTAGAACTTTTCCACCCCGTTGGAGATGCCATTTTAGTCCTAACTGCTGTCGAGAGTATTCTGTTTCCCACAAATTGATGTTAAGGCTTTCTATCTAGCTCCAAAACAGCTCATGGCAACTTGCCTTTTTGATGCTACAAATTTTATCATTATAACCAACATAAGTGTTATATAAAAGTATATTTGCAATAGTCTTAGCAAGCCTTTTTAACATGCTTCATCACAACCACAATGACCAGAGGTGAGGTGAGGCGAGGTGGGGTTCTGTGAGTATTTGCAGTGTATGCTACATATATGGAAAACAGAATGGGGGTACTGATTACATCCAGCAGACCAGACCTGGGTTTGATTCTCACAACCTCCACTTGCATACTGTGTGACTCTGAGCAAGTCACTTAACCGCCCAGTACTCCCAGGTCACCCCTGAAAACAGGCACTTGTGCCTAGTGGGCCTTCCCCGGTTACCAAAGACATAGAAAAAAAATTGTTCCTGAAAAACATGATTTACTATACCTTTGTCAATTCCATTACCCAATACAGATCACCAATTGCCTCATAAAATTTTAGTCTAGGATGTACACATTGTTGGGCCCTCAAAAGCTATTATAGAAACATAGGAACATAGAATTTGATGGCAGATAAGGACCGCTTGGCCCACCCAGTCTGCCCATTTCCCTACCTAATGGATCAGCTGCAGATCCCAGTTAACCAGCAGCCTACTTCTTCCTACCCCCCAGAATTGCCTTATGACTGTCCCATGCATGCTTGAATTCTACCACTGTTTTTGACTCCACAACTCTTCCTCCGAAGGCCGCTCCATGCATCCACAACCCTCTCTGTGAAAAATACTTCCTTAAATTACCTCTGAGCTGCCCCTCTATCTTCAAAGTGCCCCTTGTTCTTGCACACCCTTTTTTGAAAGATGCTACCTCTTGGACTTTGTTGATTCCTTGAGGTACTTGAAAGTTTCTATCATGTCCCCTCCCTCCTTTCCTCGAGGCTATACATGTTAAGCTCCTTAAGTCTCTCTTCATATGTCTTCTGGTGCAGACCCTGCACCATTTTAGTGCCCTCCTCTGGACAGCTTCCACCCTGTCTATGTCTTTGCGGAGATTGGGTCTCCAGAACTGCACGCAGTACTCCAGATGGGGTCTCACCAGCTGTCTGTACAGAGGGATAATAACTTCCTGTTTTCTACTGGTGATGCCTCTCCCTATGCATCCCAGTATCCCCCCAGCCCTCCTTGCTGCCCTCTCACATTGCTTGCCCACCTTTAGGTCATCTGATATGACTACCCCCAGGTCCCTTTCCATTTTTGTTGTTGTTAGTATCTCACCCCCCATTGTGTACTCTTCCCCTGGGTTTTTGTTTCCCAGGTGCATTACCTTGCACTTTTGCACTTCTTAGCATTGAATCTAAGCTGCCATACATTTGACCATTCCTCTAACCTTGCCAAGTCCCTTCTCATCCTTTCCACCCCACCTTGTGCATCAACTCTGTTGCAGATCTTTGTGTCATCTGCAAGAGACATACTTTTCCTTCCAGTCCCTCTGCAATGTTGCTTATAAAGACATTGAAGAGGACCGGTCCTAATACTGAACCCTGCGGTACCCCACTACTAACCCCCCTTTCTTCAGAGTGGACTCCATTTACTATTACTCTCTGTGTCCTATTCTCCAGCCAATTCTTTACCCAGACTGTCATCTTGTGACCCCCTCCCAGGCTGGCTAACTTGTATATTAATCTTTTGTGTGGGACTGTGTCAAATGCCTTGCTAAAGTCTAGGTAGGCCATGTCCACAGCCCCTCCCTGATCTACTACTTTGGTCACCCAATCAAAGAATTCTATCAGATTTGCCTGGCATGACCTTACCACTGTGAATCCATGCTGCCTTGGGTCCTGTGCCCCTCTGGCCTCTAGATACTCGACAATTCTTTCCTTCAGAAGTGATTCCATCATTTTCCCTACCACTGAGGTTAAACTAACAGGTCTGTAGTTTCCTGCTTCTGTCTTGCTCCCACTTTTGTGAAGGGGAATCACATCTGCCCTCCTCCAGTCCTCGGGTACCACCCCATCCTCCCATGTTTTGTTAAAAGGGTAGCCAGTGGTGTCACTAGATTTCTACCCTTAGTTCTTTTAGAATTCTGGATGAATCCCATCAGGCCCCATTGCTTTGTCCACCTTCAGTTTTAAGAGTTCTTTCAGAACCCTTTTTCTGTAAATGGGCTGGTATCAACTTCTGCATCCAGAGTGTTTCTACTGTTTGTTTTAGGTACCTCCCCTCTTCCTTTGTAAATACTGAACAAAAATATTTGTTTAGTATCTCTGCCTTTTCACAGTCACCCTCTGCCCACCCTCCTTCCCTTTATTAAGCTTCACTATCCCTCCCTTGGTCTTCCTTCGCTCCCTGATGTACCTATAAAAGGTTTTATCCCCCTTCTTAACTGAGTTGGCTATCTTTTCCTCAGTTTGGGCCTTTGCTGTTCTGACTGCCTTCCCAGCTTCCTTTTGCTTTAACTGATACAATTATCTGTCCTGCTCCTTCTGTGATTCCTTGTACTTCCTGAATGCTTTCTTTTTTTCTTGAACCTTCACTGCCACTTCCTTTGAGAACCATAGTGGTTTCTTACATCATTTCGTTTTGTTTATTTGCTTCACACAAAGACTTGTTGCCTCTGTGATGGCAGTTTTTATTATTCGCCATTGTTCTTCCACCCCTCCTTCCTGCCCATTTGTTAGTGCATTCCTTAGGCACTCACCCATTTTGGCAAAGTCAGTACACCTAAAGTCCAGTACTTTTGCAATTGTATGGCTTGACTCTATTGCTGTGTTTATTGTGAACCATACTGTTCGATGGTCGCTAGTTCCCAGATGGCTACCCACTTTTACATCTGTGATCCTCTCTTCATTTCCATTTGAGAGAACCAGGTCTAAGATTGCTCCCTCTCGAGTGGGATCCAATACTAATTGTCTAAGGGATGCCCCTGTAGGGCATCTAGAATAACCCCACTCTTCAAAGTGGCTGCTACAACTGCACTTCAGTTAACATCTGGCATATTCAGATCACCCATCAGCAATATCTCCCCTTTTTCTGCCATTCTAAGTATACTTTCTATCATTTCCTTGTCCATTTCCTCCCCCTGAGAAGGGGGTCTGTATGCAACCCCTGTGCGGATTGTGGTGCCATTGCCGGTCTCCAAATTTACCCACAGTGCTTCTTCTCCTCCCTAATTACCCTTTTGTTCTGTTGCTTTGATTCATTCCCTTATGTAAAGAGCTACTCCTCCTCCTCTTTTACCCTCCCTGTCCCTCCTGTAGATAGTGTATCCTGATATGTTTACGTCCCAGTCATGGTTTTGTGTGTACCATGTTTCTGTGACTGCCATGATATCCAGATGTTCCTCCTCAATCAAGGCCACTAATTCAGGAAACTTGTTATTCAGACTACGGGCATTGATACTCATTGCTCTCCATTTTTTGATGGCTTTACCTTGTGTTGCAGCATCCCCCACTGACCTTTCTACCTTGGTCTTTTTCTCATTTAGTACCCTGTTTTGTAGGTAGAGGCAGGGATTTTTCTGCTGCTTATCAGTGCCTCACCCCTTGACTAGTTTAAAAGCTTGCCAATGAAGCATTTAAACTGATTGCTCAAGACTTGTTCCCTTCCTGGACAGATGCAAACCATCCTGCCAGTATAGGCTGGTGTCCCTCCAGGTGGAACCCCAGTCCCCAGTGAAGCCAAACCCCTGTGCTCCACACCATTTTTTCAACCATTCATTAAACTGCATGGTGCAATGTACCCTCGCCTCACTCATGCCATTGACAGGCAGCACCTCTGAGAAGGATACTGTGTGTGCTACTTGTCTTAGGCCCCGCCCCCAATTCTACAAAGTCCTTCTGCACTGCTCTAATCTCATGATGAGCCAAGTCATTTGTCCCTAGGTGGACAATGACGTCCAGCTCAGACTCCTGTGCAGCTGTTCTCGTGATCCTGAGGATGCGCTTCCTGTCCCTCCAAGCCAGGGCACCAGGCAGGCATGTTACTTCAGTTTTCCCTGCTCCCCCCAGTTCTATCCCCCTAATAATTGAGTCCCACACCAGGAGCTGCTTCCTTTCCTTGTGGTGTCCTCTGCCTCCTTCCTGTGGGCCTCCCTTGTGACAGGTGTCCTCAGCCTCCTTAATCTCCTCTGCAGGTGCATCCATAGGGGAGCTATGCTCCCCCAGAATGGTGTATGGATTGTGGAGTGGAACAACTGACTGGGTGTGCCTCTGTTCCACCATCCTCACCCTCCTGAGCCCACTGTGGTCCAACTGCTGTGTTTCAGCAACCTCTGAGGTAGTGGTGGTGGCTCTGGTGCTCCCTGGATGGGGGAGGTTCCCTTCCTACTGTCCAGTGTGGCCTGGGGGAAGGTTCCCTTACTACTGTCCAGTGTGGCCTGAAGACGGGCAACTTCCTCCCTCAGGGAAGAGAGTTGTCTGCAAATAGGGCAGCATCTCAGCCTCCAGAAAGACTTCTGGAAGACTGCTGCCCCACAGCCATTACATTGCACTACTCCCCACGGGTGGGATATTCAAACTGCGCCATTCATAGGCGCAAGCCCTTGAGATGCACAAAATCGTTGCACAGGGGTGTGTCCGGGGCGATATTCAAAGGGTTGCGCATTGAGCAGCTCCTTTGAATATCACCCCCCAGCCACAGCCACTGTGCATGGCGCAGTGGAACTTGCACCACCGCAAGTTGACAGAGTGGAGCATTCAACTTGCGGTGGCGCAAGTACCATTGCGCCATGTGCAAAATCACGATATTCAAAAGGTGACATGCAAATGGGGCTATAATTCATGCAAGGCACAGTGGGGGCCATTTGCATGTGATTATGTCTCCATTTGCATGCCATTAGCATGTAGGTGCACCGATCCCCGAGGACTTGCGCCTGGTGCCCTGCCAGGCAGCAGCCGTCGGGGACCGACACCCCCCGCAGCCCGATCGCGGGCATGGTGTACTCCCAGCAATCGCGGGCGGCAATGTGGCTCCTCCTTCCTCAGCACATATCCTCGGTGTCCTGCCGTCCGATCGCTCGCGGTATGTGTGATACTCCACTTCTTCGCACATATTCCCTGGTGATTCAGTGGCCGGAATGCCCTATCGTTAGGTAGTAGCATGAAATAGCCCCCAAACATAGCCCTGGTGGCCAGTGGTCCCCACCCCACCCATCCATTTGAAGCCTCACTCACCCCGCCTGGTGCAGCTGGCGGGCGGCAGCATCCTACCCATCTGTGCCGCTTCCGCCGGCTGCTGATTGCTCGAGCTGTCGTTGTTGCGAGTAGCAGGTAGCCGGGCGCAGGTGGTTTATTCGAGGATGACAGTCTGTGATCGGTGAATGAACATCATTCACAAATCTGACTGTCATGTATATTGTGGCTGCACGCCCATTGGCTCTGCTCTGCACCACGGGCGGCAGCCCTACCAGGCAGTCAGTCGGCGGGCGGGTGGCAGGCGGGTGGATGCTGCCGCCGCCGCCGCCGGGGAGCGGGTGGTGGGGCTGTGGGTGGGTGGGTGGGGACACTAGCCACCAGGGCTATGTTCGGGGGTGGTTTTATTACATACCGTCTCGCTGACAGTATTTCGTCCACTGGACCACCAGGGATAAGTGTGTACGTAGGGGGGGTGGATTTATCACACACACCGCCCATGATCGGGCATTTCCGTCCACTGACCACTAGGGATATGTACGGAGGGGGTGCTTGATCATATCACATCGCCAGATCGGGCATTTCGTCCACTGGACCACCAGGGATACGCTCGAGGGGGAGCTGCATTGCTGCCCGCACTGGGCTGGTGAGGGGTACACTATGCCCGCAATCTAGCTCTGGGGGGCACAGGGACTGGGTTGGGGGCCAGCCACAGGTGGCAGCTACTGTGTTGTGCCCTGCAATACAGCAGCTCACCTGTGGGTGGCCCTCGACTTAAGCCTTTTTTTTGGCTGAAAGTCCTGCAGGCACAGGTTGGGGGTTGCGCCTGCACAACTCTGCTCAGCCTGGCTGAATATCGGGCTGTGCAGTTTATGCATGGTTCCTCCCTTCAGTTGAGCATGCATTCATTTGCATTGCGCTGTTGCTCAGCCTGTTTTCAGTGGCGCGACTGCCTCCTGCTGAATATCGCAGAATGGCGTAATTTCGGACTTGCGCATGGCGCAACCCTTTTGAATATCCCACCCCACATGTTTATCTACTTTTTTTTGTGTGTGTGTGTGTGTGTGTGTGTGTGTTTGGTTTGTTATATAGAAATATATATATATTATACAATGTGTATGCTTCTATTGTCAGTGCAGTGTGCTAGAGAGGATATGACAGTGATATGGACCTTGCACTCTTGAGGAAATGATGTCAGAACCCCAGGTATAAAGGAACTATTTCCAGGAATGGGTGGGGTGAAGGGTGGGAAGGGGTTGGGCCTAAACTGTGCCCTCACAAAACAATCAGCTAAAAGCTCTGACCCACTGGGCTGCAATGAGTGCCTTCCTGTCAGCAAGATGCCCTACACAACAATTTGACAGAAAAATACCCTGCTAATCAAACAGAGAAAATCCAGACATCCAAGTCAGACACAGGTAAACCTCCCAGCCCCAAACAGCCTGGTGGTTTGTGCTCTGAAAGCAGTCAGCCCCAAAATAAATCAGCTGTGCTTTAAACTCTTCCTGCACTGAAAATCTTAAGAATTGTAACAAACGTAAAGCTAGATCCACCTCCCTCTGTTGCTTGAAAGACTGCCTTTTCCTGGTAATTCTAAGTTGCTTATTTCACCTTTCAGTTAGAAGTGGCCTTCACCTGCAGAACATCTGCTACAAACCAAAGACAATTGTAAGGTTCCCCTCCCTCTGTTGTGAGCACAACTTGCTTTCTTGCAAATGATGGTACTTTAGGGTCAGGGTACCTCAGTGGCAGGAATTTGGGGTTTTCTTGTATCTCTTCATGTTGCGTGTCAACTGTGTCCAATATAATTTTCAGATAATGCCACAGTGGTCTTTAAAGTCATATGCAATACAACTCTATGAACTGAGTGCTCAGGAGTAGTTCAAGGTTCAATTCAATTTTGTTTCAATGTATACATTCAAACAGAATTATTACATTCATAAGTATGTATATTAAAATAGATAATAAACACATGTACATTTGTAAATAAGACACATACAGATACAATAAAAAGAAGAAAGCCCACTTTCATGGCCATGCCAAAAATAGACAGTCATATTCAAAAGTATTTTACAGATAGATGCTCTCTTACAGTCATCGCAAATTTAGTTAATCCATATAAAGTTGCGTCTTCATTTGATTTTATCCAATAAATACCCCTTTCTCTACTCGATGTATCAGCTTATGTTTAGCAGGGTCGTTATCCACTTTAACCTATCTCCCGGTAACTTTGGACAGTCAGATAACATATGTATCACAAGTGGTAAGTTACCAGTAGTACATGTACAAAATGAATTTGACCCTGTCTTACTTTTTTGTACAAAACGTGGAACAATGACTGTTAATAATAAAGTCTAAACTTGCTGAACATGTTTCTATGTTCCCTATTTTCACAGAATGCAAGATATTTTTCCATGTCATAACTTTCCTTCACTTGCAGGAGTACACAGGAGTAATATGGATGGCTCCTCTCTTTCTCAAGGCCAAGTACTGAACATCATCTCTACAACACATCAAGCTCTACAGGCCAGTGTAGCAAGACAACTGTGAAGGTAACTTTCAACCCTCGGTCTCCAGTATCACAAGGCATGTTTATTCCAGGAACGGGCTAAGCATTTTATCATATTCACAATACTTTCCCTTGAGGGAGGAGGAGGAGGAGGTGTCAGATGGTGGAAGAAAGCATTATTAGATTCATAACGGTACCTTGAAGATTACTACCACTTTAAGTGGCAGCTTGGACTCATAATCAGGCTCTTAGAAGATTGCTGTCATTTTGAGTGACTGCCAGGAGGCCAGACCATGATCCTTGAGTTCAACACTGTCCTGTTGTTGGTGGCCCACACTCCTGGTGTTACATTCATAAATGCATGTCTTGGTGGTTGCTCAGAGTACCAGTAATCTTCAAAGTTCTGTCTGGGATTACTAATAGTAGACACTATGATTGACAGTAATCTTTTACATCCCATTTGAGATTCCTTGCAATTACTCAGAAGAAGACAGTTACTAAGTTATGGACAGGTAAGCTTGCTGAGGTGAGTGCTAAAGTTGCCTGGGTTTAAGTTTTCCATTGCAAAGGATACTGCCACAACAATCCAGTATTACTGCATTTAACAGCCTCTTTTGTTTCATTCACATCAAACCACACTGGTATCAGCAGCCAAAGTATATTGTGCAAGAGTGGGGTTTTGATATCTATAAACATTGAAGATAGCACCTGAAACAATATTCAAACTTGTGGAATATATTGGGAAATTAAAAAAAAGGCAGATACCCATTTAGCACATTATAGAGCAAATACAGTGGCACTGTTGTGTTGTAGGCTACTAGCCTACTACAATATATTCAAGCATTTAAAGCAGCAGTTCACAGTAGCTGTATTAGAACAGTACTGCATGCATTTGATTCATCAAGAGATAATCTAGTCTCATCTACTAAAATAAGACTACGGTGTACTTAAAATAACTTTGGTAAAGTGTGTTATATTTACTTTAGTTTCCATGTCTCATGCGAGTCTGAAGAAAGCAAAAACATATTTTGTTGGTGGAAATGGACTGCCTGCCCCCCAGTCTGCCCAGATGTTCCTTGCCTAATCTGTCTTCATAGACCCTAACTGGTCTACGATTTCCCCTCCTCCCTCTCTGTTTTCTAGTACACCCCTATGTCTATTCTACACATGCTTGAAGCCCCCCACACTGTTTTTGCCTCCACCACTTCTGTTGGCAGCCTGTTTCTGGTATCCACCACTCTTTCAGTGAAGAAATATTTCTTGACATCTCCTTTAAACCCCCACTCCAGCTTCATTGCATGCCCCGGTCCTGGTACACTTTCTTGAGACTCCTCTTCTGCACCCTGTTCACTTCTGTAAGGCACTTGTTGGTCTGTGTCATGTCACCTCTGGCCCATATCCCCCACTGGCACTAGGCCAGTCACAATTATCACAGTTGATCTAGCCTTGTAGGGGTGAGCTAGATAACTATTATCTTTGGATATATAAAGAAAATAACAAGGTAAAAAGAAACATTTTACCAAAGTTATTTTTAGTTTAAAGTAGCCCAATTTAATAAAGAAGTCTATATTTTTCCTTGCTGAATCAAAAGCAGGCAGTGCTGTTTTTTCTACAGCTAACATAAACTGCTGAGCACATGAACACATTTAAGAAATGGTCTAAGCATAACCTTGAAGACTTTGTCGTCTTTCAACAACATTTGATTACAGAGTGTATTTTTCTTCCCATCAATATTTCCATTGCATCTAAATGAGGGGCTGTTTTTTCGCATTCTCAATAACACATCTACTCTTTCTCCCTGGAGCCCAGTCATGTGTAAGTTTTCAGGACTCAATACACAGAGCACATATGGATTTTGAGCAGGGGTAAAATTCTATGTGAGTGTAATGTGATAACCCCTCTGGAGACAGGGTCACCTCATGACATTCTAAATAACCTTTCAGAAGATAATTTTGTCAAAAGAAAAAGTATCTACTGTAATTTAATAGAGCAAAGCTAATGTGATTCTGATTTGTAGCCATGAAACCAAATAAATTGAATGACTTTGTGCCTTATAACTAGACAACAAGGTATTTTTGGTTTTACTTCAGTTTTGAAAGGTCTTTGAAAGTCAACAATGAAAAGCCATAAATAGAAGTCTAACAACACTGAAGGTGGGATATTCAAAGCAGTTGCGCATGGCACAACAGAGATGCACCTGTGCAAGAGCAGAAATGTGCCAAAGAGCGATATTCAGCGGGAGACAATGCGCGGCGCATATCGCAGTGCGCTAATGCACAACCCTAATGAATGCATGTGCAGGGGGCATAGCCATGAATAGGCAGCGCAGTGTGATATTCAACAGCAAGCCGATGGCGCAAGCGACGGGCAACAGGGACATGCGCAGAGCAACTTTTAGCCCATAAAAAGATGGAGCAAGCAAGGGACGGAGGCTTGTGCCTCAGGGAGCAGGGGTGAGAGACAGAGAGAGAGAGAGAGGCAGAGAGAGAGAGAGACAGACAGAGAGAAAGAGCCAGTGGCCAGGCAGGACAGCAGCAGGGGTGCAAGACAGGCACAGAAGCAGGAGGTGCAACAGGCAGTAGGACAGGGTGTGTGACCCTGAAAGCGCCTGTGTGTGAGAGCAGCTCAGTGTGTGTGTGTGTGTGAGATACCAGTGGGGGCACTGATGGCAGTGTGAGCCTGCGAGCCTGGACAGAGGAGTAGCTGTGGGAGAACCTGGACAGGTGGGAGGTGGAGACCACCACCAGCAGGGTCCCCAACACAGGTGTGCACCTAGTGAAGGGGCACATGCAGCAGCACACAGCCGATGTTGCCCGGGGAGACAGCTGCATGGGGGGGCAGGACAGGACAGGCCATGGCCAGTGCAATCTTCCAGATGGAGGCAGTAATGAGGGGTGTGAGGAGGCAGTAGGCAGAGTGGCATGGCTGTGGAAGGGCCCAATGACTGTATGCCCAGAACAGGTGATACCGTGCCCGCACCACTTTCGAACAGTACAGTGACACCGAGATTGTGGGCCAGTACTGCCTGAACCAGGCAATTCTGAGGCAGCTCTGTGAGCTTTGCAGTGATGAGTTGCAGGCACCCACAAGATGGAGCCACACCCTGTCGGTGGAGACCAAGGTCACGAGACTCATGTGCCTGCTTGCCACGGGTACCTTCCAGAGACCAACAGGGGACACCACAGGCATAATCCAGTCAGCCGTGTCACGACTCCTCAAACAATTCCTCAATGCACTGCTGCCACATGCTGCGGAATACATCTAATTCCCCAGCACACAGGCGGAGCATACAGCGAACATGCAGGAGTTCCACAGGGTAGCATATATGCCTGGCATGCTAGGGGCTATCGACTGCACCCATGTAGGCATCTGCTCACCACCTAGGCCAGAGGAGGTGGCCTAGATCAACAGGAAGGGATACCCCAGTGTCAACTGCCAGGTGGTGTGCGATGCCAGATGGCGTATAATCAATGTCTGTGGCACACACCCTGGTGGAGCACATGATGCCTTCATCTGGCACCAGTCATCACTGTGTCACAGGTTTTGAGAGTGGGGACATCCCCACTGGCCACCTAGTAGGTGAGTGTGCAGCTGGAATGGGCAGTCTGGCACAATAGGCAGGGTGTGGGGGGGATGCTAGGCCAGGGGCATCAGTGGGTCTGGCTGGGTAGGTGGGGGGACAGCCACACAGACCACCATGCTAACCCCACATGTCTCCACACAGGTGACAGTGGATACCCACTCAGGCCCTGGCTGCTCACCCCATACCAGCGCCCATCGACCCCAGTGCAGGAGCAATACAATGAGGCACACATCAGCACATTGAATATCATCGAGGGTGTGTTTGGGCTGCTGAAGGCATGGTTCTGGTGCCTGCACAAGTCTGGTGGTGCCCTATGGTACAGCCCCTCAAAGGCCTGTGGCCTATTCTTGGCCTGCTGTATGCTACACAACATGGCCACTGACCGTGGGATAGCTGTCGAGGTCGAAGAGGGGAACAGCAGTGGGGACAATGCAGATGCAAGGCCAGGCGGTGGTGGGCAGCCCCACTTGGTGACGGGAACCCCAGCTTAACAGGATGGCCCAGCAGCACCAGGACACGATTGCAGAGGAGCACTAAGGTGTACACAGGTAGGTGAACATGAACACACACATGTCCCAGGGTCCATGGCACAGTATACAGGCATGCAAGGCTGGGCCCCATGACAGGCACGGCCGGAGGGCAATGTGGATGGGCATGGGACATGACTCCATGGAAGCACCCTGTACGGCACTGTAGACCCCACCCACACACACACACACACACACACACACACATGCACACAAGCACCCGCACGCGCATACCCAGAGGCCACCAACGGGCATGTGTCAGATGCTGAACACCAGCGCACAGTGGCAGCCAGTGCTGTGTTGGCATCATCATGCACATTCCACAGTGGCCGGGTGGGTGTGCACAAGGTGGGCATGTGGCGTGGCCTATGGATGGCAGGACCCCGGTATGCACACACACACATGCCACACCAATGTGCACACAGGGCTGTGGCAGACAGCAGACAGGAAGGGTGGTGGATCAGGACTGCCACGTAGTCACACGGCCGCCGTGGACATGGGGACGGCCCTGCCGAGACCACCCAGCAGATGCAGACTGTGCGACGGTCACAGGGGGTGTCACTGACAGTACCCCAGGTGTATTACTGTGGGAACATGACCAGTCCCTTGCAGGTGCCTGCAGGCCCCTGAATAGGCCCACTTCAGGCATGCCCGGAATGCCCACAGTGGATCCCGGCATTGACACTGATGGGGTCACACGATGCCGGGACTGAGGGGTGGAGAATGCACTCCACAGTGTCTGCGGTGGATGGCCAAGCACCAGGGTTGCCAGTGGTGCTAGGCCAGCCATGACCGCAGTGGTAAGCTGATCCAGGGCTGCGGTCGTGTCCTCCCGCATGCATGTGGTCTTGGCCAGGAGCTGCTCAAAGTCCCGGTCACGTCTCCCTGCAGACTGGCGCAGCTCTATGCAGAGTGCACACACACCTGCCATGACCAGCATCTGTTGCTTCATGGAGGCCCAGAGCAAATGGGTGTGTTCGGTTAGGGGGTTGGCACCCTGGGGGGCATGGGCATTGCGCTGACCTGTGGGTGTTGCATGACCCCACTGCACAGCCTCCTGCACAGGTGGGGGCTGCACAGTGGGGCCCCCTTGGGGCTCATCAGTCTGCAGTGCAATGTCAGCGGCCACTGCACCCATTCCCCCTCGGCCCTGTCCTGCTGCCGCTGCTGCCCCTCCGGCTGCTGTGTGCATAACAGTGCTGGGGTGGCTGCATCAGCACCACCACCACCCCCTTCTGACTGTGCCACACTGTTGGCACCCACAGCCATGCTGGGCATTGCAGCCGGTGGTGGACAGCTGCCACCAGGGCACCATCCACACTGCCATGTCAGGTGCATGGTACGGTTGCCTCCCCCTGATTGGCAACACCACTGTCCAGGATAACAGTCCCATCATCATCAGTCCCAGACCCCTCCCCAATCTGTGTCTCAGCATACTGGACCCCATGGCTGGCATCCTGCTGAAACACTGCCAGGGCCTTGTCTGCAACCACACCACAGGCATCCGGTCTGACAGTGGGGATGGGCTTACTGCGATCTGGATCCTGGACACTGGTGGAGGTGGATGGATGGTCCTCCAGGTCCAGAACCACCCTCATGGTGGTCACCCCCACCCCTGCTGCTGCATGCAAGTGCTCCAGGACTGTAAAGGAACACAGACACGTTAGTGCCACTGCCACACACCCCTACCCCTGGCACCCCTGCCCCCCTTCCCCAGGCACTGCTGTACCTACCATGCAGTGATGGGCTGCCCCCCATCTGGAATCCACCACCGGGCACACCTTCAATGGCGCTGTGTCACATGGACGCCACCACCAGCTCCTCCTGTGGTGTCAACTGTGACACATCAGGCTGTCCACCACCCATGGCAGCACGTACGGCCCAGATAGTGGCCACCCTTATCCTTTATCCTCCTCTGGTCCATGCCAACCTTTTTCTTGCACTCCTGTGCTGTCCTCTGATGGCTGCCCTGCTGGTTCACAGCCCTGGCCACTCCATCCCATGCAGCCACCCTGGCCTGTGGGGTGCCTTTTGAACCACTCAGGAGGGACTCCTGGTCCAGTTAGGCATTGAAGAGGGCATCTCATTCTGCTCTCTGGAAGTTGGGCCTGCGCTTCCATGCAGGCCCCTGCTCCTCAACCTCCTCATGTTCCAACATGCTTATTCCTGTGGGTTTGGACATGTGGTTAGTGATGGCTGCAACATACAACACCCTCCCAATCCACTGTCCCGACAGGCCCACAGCCTGGTGGCTTATCTCTGAAGGATGCAAACCGGTCTGGTGCCTGTGCAGTCCCATGGTGTTTTTATAGCACATCACATGCAAATTAGGGGACACGCAACTGTAATGAGATGCAAATACCTCTAATGCACCGCAGATATGTTGATCAGTCCATCTGCATATTCTGGGTGAGTATCACGAAGTTGTGCATGGCACATTGGAGTTGCGCATGCACAAGCCATGGTGCAACTGTATGACATGCACATTAAGCCTGACAATGCGCATGTGTGTACTGACGTTGCGTATGTCGATGGCGCATGATATGCACAGTGCGCCATAAATGTTACAGTGCTCTGCTGCTATTGGGCATGTGGCGCTCACGCACTCTATGCCCTATGGTGCCCATGCACCATTGGCACATGGATCATGGGGCACACAAGCCCCTAATGTGCACCATGCATGGCGTGCCCTATTGCGCTGTTGTGCACGGTGTGCATGCCAGCCTTTGACCCCACGAGTGTCCCTTGACCTTCCGGGTGCCTGCGGCATGTGCCAGTGCTGTTCCAGTTGTACTACGCATCACCAGGGAATGCGCCACTGGGGATGGCAGTGCAACGCCAAGAGAGTCGTGCACCCACAGCACACATGGCTCATGCGCTATCGGGCACCATTTTGGATTGCCAGGTTATAATGGAGCATGCCGCCACACCAGAACAATGCAAGGGCACCAAATTGGAGCCATGTTGAGCTAGTGAACCTGGTGGAGCCACATGTGGTATCCTGTATGGGCAGATGCCCCTGGACTGGCCTCACACTGAGGTGTGGCAGGAGGTGGCTAAGGGGTTGGAGGAGGCCACTGGGGACCAGAGAAGTGGGGAGCAGTGCCACCACCAATATGGTAACCTGAGGAGAAGGGATCCTGACAGGCTGAGGTCACTGCTGGCATGCATATGGAGGGGCGCCATGCCACGTCCAGGTGAGCGCACTATTTCCATGTCTGTGCCATGCCGGTGTTCTGTGGGGAGCCAGCAGGGTGTCACACCATGCTGCGAGGGGGGCTGTGGCTGCATGCTCTGCTGGCCGTGGCAGCGCACCATGGGTGTGCTGTGCCACTGCACCACCACTGCGCAGGGCCAGGGGTATACTGTGCTGGAGGGGGGGTGTGGCACATGGGTTGTTGCTGGGTACTGATGTGTCCTTTTCACTGTCTCCCTACTAGGCCCTGAGGATAGTTGATGAGCCAGGATGGCAGGTGCTGCTGGCGGATGTGGGCAGGCGAATGCTGGTGCACAGACACGGGATGCTGGACACGTTGAAGGTGCTGCTGGACAGGAGTTGGTTGCACCGCAGCATGCAGGTAGGCACTCTATCAGGGTTTGTTGTTGTGCAGGGAGGGGGTGGGCCACAGCCCCCTGTGCACACGGCCATTACTGCTCTGCAATGCTGGAGGGGTCCATTGCACCATGCCGTGGTGTTCGTACATGTGTGTGGCTGCTGCAGGTGGGCTGTGGATGCACCCGGGTTCCAGCAGTACCATCCTGCTGCCTAGCCCTGTTGCCTGGCCACCATGGTTGTGGTGTGCCGCATGTGGGTGGTGTCGGTGTGCAGTGCTGTGCATGGCTGTGGATGGTCAGGATGGTGGCTCATGTGGGCACACATGCTCTGGGTGGCTGTGTGCCATCTCAGGGGCACATGTCACCACTGTCCGCTGTGCATGGTGGGTGGGCTATGGTTATATGGACATGCACTCATACAATGTCCCTTCCTTTGTCCTAGGTGTCCAATGGAAGGATATGAACACAATGCTGCTGGAACAGATACTGCGGGTCACCACAGCCATGCTACATGTGGCACAGCTTATACAACAGGTCCTGTGCAGGCCGCAGAGGAGACGGCGCACCAGGCACCAGTAGGGCTCGGATGCCCGTGGGGCCCATTGGCCTGCACCACCTTCCCTTCCCTTGACCCCTCCTCCCTTTCTCTTCCTTGTACACTTACCCAGCCATGTCCCCTGTTCCCCTGCCTCCCTTCCCCGGCCTACCATCTTGTTTGTGGCCTCCTCACTCCCTGCTCCCTGTTCCTGTATATCTGTATATAGTTATTGTTGATATGTTTTTATACACATTTATATTGTTAGCCATCTGTGTCTGTGTCTGCTTTGCAGCTGGCATGTGGAGCCATGCTGTAGTGGTGTGCATGGTGGCTGAGTGGTACATCTGGTGTTGACTTGGGTACATGCCTTGTGGTCTGTGCCCAGTGGCCAGTGTGCTTGCCTTCGGACGTACTTGTGCACTCTGCTCATGTTGTGTGGCTTGTGTGTTGTGTGCTGTTTGCATGTGTGTTGTCAGCTATGGTCCAGAAGGCATGTCCTATGCCTTCCTGCTGGTGTTGCCCGTGGCTGTCTGCCAGCGGACATTGGTGCCTCACTGCCTCCATGCACCACTGTGGTGCGCATGGTCAGGGGCCTGCAACTGTGCGCCTGCCATGCCTCTCTGCTGGCATCCTCTGCACCCTGGTGGTGGTCTGTCCTGCTCTTGTGGCATGCTCCCTGCTGTGTCTGTTGTCTTGTGTCCTGGCCCATGCACCTCTGACCCTTGCGCAGCCCTGGTTCGCTATGAAGCTTGCTGACATGCTCCCTGGTGCAGCCCTGGTTGCACTATGGCACATCCTTGCGATTTTCAGCTGTATTTCGCTGGCAGTTACCATCGTGCATAACCTTTGAATATCGCATTCGGTGTGCACTGGCACAGTGTACTTGCGCTGCACAGCTGTTGCGCCTGCCTCTGGTGCATTTCTGAATATCCCATCCTGAGTAATTTGTCATCTCACATTATAACTCGACTTTTTCTCATTAGAAGGTGTGACATTTGTTTCTTTGTACTGTAAGATGTTCAGCAACAGCTGTGTCTCTTTTTCTTCTGTTTCAAGACTGCACAAAGCTTCTGCACTTACCAGTGTATTGAGCAGATCAGTCATCAGGTAGTGCTGACACCTGTACTGTGTGTAATTATGGCTAAGAATTTGCACTAGTACACCTTTTACCTTGCACTGTAGTCCAGCATCAAACACTGAGCAGTCTCTAGGCATCTCATCAATGGATGATGATTCCTCTCTGCTTTTCAAGATGAAAATGAGAACACTTTTATTTTTCTTACAAAAATAAGCTATGTTTTACTCAGACAAAAAATATTCACAGATCAACTTGGTTTGGGAACAAGGGGTTAAACAGACTGGTTAAGTTGCAATGAATTTATCAGTTCTATGAGGTACATCTGTCTATCTCTAGAGGTGTGTTTACACAGCAGTTCCACATTGCTGCCTGCTCCAGTGCTTCCCCGACCTTCTGAGTTGATTTACTATTGTGTTCACACAGCCCCTCTCAGCACTGATGCATGTCAAGCTGGAGAGGGGCCATTAATCAGGGTGCAGCTGCCTGCTGATGTCAGTGGTGATGTGTCAGGTGACAAAAGGACAGTTGAAATCACAGGAAGCTCTGGTGAAGAATTGTGGTACTCTACTTCTTCAGAAGTGATTTCAGGTTCAGAAGTACCAGAGACAGAAAAAAT
Organism: Neoceratodus forsteri; assembly: GCA_016271365.2. Lineage (NCBI taxonomy): Eukaryota > Metazoa > Chordata > Ceratodontiformes > Ceratodontidae > Neoceratodus > Neoceratodus forsteri. Next base: position 1,128,447,054 of record CM028129.1, on the reverse strand, counting down.
ACTTAAACCATAAATAGTTACTAATGGGATTCAGTTTGCCAAAATGGAAAAGAAGAATAAAAATATTAATGGCAAGAGCAAGAACATGTAAATTCTACAATATAGCTGTGCCTTAGTACAACTTGCATGAATTCAATAAACAATGCTACGCAAAACAAAATTATGCTTTTACTACCAAATATATCAATGTTTTTATTCTATTTTACAATAAATGTGCCTTAAATGCAAATATTTTTATCGAATTTTACAAATGGGTATCTGGGTGCAGTAATGCATATTCTGTTGTTACAAAAAAGAAAATCACTTGAAAAATATAATGGTGTAGGCAAAAATCTTAGTTAATCTGAAGTATACATTCTTACAGAAATTCTTGTACAATGAAGTCTACAGGTCACTGAAAATTGTTCCATACACCAGTTTAATACATTGGTATTGTAGCAGGTCTAATAATTGGCTACAGACGGGAAAAAGCACTGGTCAAAAGGAAAAGAAAGAATCAATCCTGACCATTCCTTTTCAGGAAGTTTTTTGTCTTATTGTGAGTTTCCCACATTTTGTTGCCATAATCACGGTGGAAATCATAATTACTTCAGCTTTGGAAAGAAATATTTTTGTAAAGATTTCTAATATTATACAAGTAACGTCTTTGCTTTGAAGACATGTGCCCAGCTTTTCTATGGTTGACATTGCCTTTTCCCACCATGGCCTAATCATTACACAATCCCATAACATATGGTATGTATCTACAAATTCTGTATTGCAATGCTAGCATTTGGAATTTGGTAGCTATATTGGCTTTAAATAGTCTATATAGTGTGAAATGGGCTCTACTAATTATCTATCAATATTTTATCCCTAGCTATCATATAGTAAAAGGTTATGTAAAGAACAATAGTTCACTTACTATCTGAAAGCAATGTTTGTGCCTATGTATTCCATTTCTCTTTGTTATATTTTATTAAGGCCTTATTGACCAAAAAGGTATAACGCCTTACAAATAACCCCTTTTTCTTCTGTAACTTTTTAACTGTTCTTTCAGTTTGTGTTTTTGTTCTGGAGCTCTCTCCCAATGCTTGAAACTTTTTCAGACACTTATAATCAATATATATTTATAGATACATAGATGCATAGAAATTGCCTGCAAATAAGGACTGCTAGGCCCATCTAGTCTACCCGTTAGCCCTAAACTTGTATGCAGTCACTGACCCTAAGTGATGAATGGCTTTCCATCACTCCCTTCCCACCCAATGTTCCCTTGTGCCTGTCCCAGGCATGTTTAAACCACAGTGCTTGCCCCCACCACCTCTTGTGGCAAACTGTTCCAAGCATCCACCACCCTCTCTGGGTAGAAAAACTTCCTCACGTTACCTCTTAATCTACCCCTCTCCAATTTCACATTGTGTACCCTCGTTCTGATATCTTTTCTACATTGGAAAAGATTCCCCACCTGTACATTGTTTATGCCCTTGAGGTACTTGAAAGTTTCTATCATGTCCATCCTTTCTCTCCCCTCCTCCAGTGAATACATATTGAGGACTCCTCATCTTTCCACATATGTTTAACGATGCAAGCCATGCACCATCTTTATCACCCTTCTCTGGATAACCTCCACCCTGTCTATGTCCTTATGAATGTGTGGTCTCCAGTACTGCATGCAGTACTCCAGGTGAGGCCTTACCAATGTTTTATATAATGGCATCAACACCTCCTGTCTCTTGCTAGTAATGCCTCAGCCTATACACCCCAGCATGCCAATGGCCCTCCCTGCAGCCTTTGTGCACTGCTTTGATACCTTAAGGTCATCAGATATGATGACTCCTAGATCCCTTTCCTCTTTAGTGACAGTCAGCACCTCCCCCCATTCTGTAGCTCTCCCAAGGGTACTCCCTACCCAGGTGCATTATCTTGCACTTTTTTTAGCTGAAACCTCAGTTGCCACATTTCTGACCATCTTTCAAGCTTCTCCAGGTCCCTCTTCTTTTTCTGCACCCCTTCTGGAGTATCCACTCTGTTGCAGATCTTGGTGTAGTCTGCAAATAGGCAGACCTTTCCTTCCAGCCCCTCTGCAATATCACTAATGAAGACATTGAACAGGACTGGTCCCAGTACTGATCCCCGTGGTACTCTGCTGGGGTTCTAGTAGTAAACATTGCAGAAAATATACTGTGGCACATTACAAAGCAGGCAACACATCACCGTCTACAATGTCAGCATGTAAAGACATTGCTGACCCAAACCCCATGGGCAGTGCACTGGACGAATAGGTATGGTGACCACCGAGTCCCCCATCCCACCAAACGATGGCCCCAGGAACAGTAATAGCAGCCAGCTGCAATGTGATGGACACCCCCCCAACCCGTCACCACCACCGATCGCCCACCTGGGTCCCTTGACACGATGTGATTTACTAAATCCCTGGTGTCTAGTGGACCCCCCACCCCCGCTCCACCCCAGCAGGTAGATGCCCACCCTGCACCCCCCCACATACCCCAACAACAGGCGGGTGGCCAGCACAGCCCTCCACTCACCGCCATGGCTCTGCTCAGCTAAGCAAATGGAATGATCATGTATACATGTACGTGCTCATTCAATTTGTTCAGCTGAGCAGCCAGCCGTGGCAGTGAGTGGAGGGCTGTGCTGGCTACCTGCCCATTGTCAGTGTACGTTGGGGGAGGGACTGGCCAGCACATTGTGGCTGGCTGCTGTTTCTGTTCCTGGGGCCATCGTACAGTGTGATGGGAGACTCAGTAGTCACCATGCCTATTTGTCCAGTGCACTGCCCAGGGGGTTTGGGTCTGCGATGTCTTTACATGCCGATGTTGTAGACAGCAATGTGTTGCCTGCTTTGAAATGTGCCATGATATATTTTCCGCAATGTTTACAACCAGAACCTCTGCTGGTCACCTCTCTCTCTCCCTGGATTGGATCCCATTTACCACCACCCTCTGTCTTCTGTCCATCAGCCAGTTTCTAACCCAATGTATCACCTTATGTCCCATGCCCAGACTGCTCATCTTGTTTACCAGCCTTCTGTGTGGGACAGTATCAAAGGCTTTGCTGAAATCTACGTAGGCAATGTCTACTACCCCTCTATGATTCACTTCCCTAGTTACCCAACCAAACAAAAAAATCTATCAGATTTGTTTGACAAGACCTTCCTGCTGTGAATCTGTGTTGCCCCAGATCCTGGGCACCACTGGATTCCAGGTGTGCCACTATCCTTTCTTTCAGCAGTGTCTTCATGATCTTCCCCACCACTGGGGTGAGGCTGACTGGCCTGTAGTTCCCCGCTTCCTCCCTACTTAGATTCAATGCAAAGAAGTGTAAAGTAATGCACCTGGGAAATAAAAATCCAGGAGAAGAGTACACAATAGCAGGGGAGGTACTAACGACAACAGTAATAGAAAGGGATCTGGGTGTAGTCATATCAGATGACCTAAAGGTGGGTAAGCAATGTGAGAAGTCAGTAAGGAGAGCCAGGGGGATACTGGGATGCATAGGGAGGGGCATCACAAGTTGAAAAAGGGAAGTGGTTATCCCTCTATACAGACAGTTGGTGAGACCCCATCTGGAGAACTGTGTGCAGTTTTGGAGACCTCATCTATGCAAGGACATAGACAGGATGGAAGCAGTCCAGAAGAGGGCAACTAAAATGGTGCGGGGTCTACATAAGAAACCATATGAAGAGAGACTGAGAGAGCTTAATATGTATACCCTTGATGAAAGGAGGGACAGGGGGACATGATAGAAACTTCAAGGGAACCTCAAGGGAATCAACAAAGTCCAGGAGGGTAGCATCTTTCAGAAAAAGAGATGTGTAAGAACAAGGGGGCACAATTTAAAGTTAGAGGGGGAATGGCTAAGGGGTAATGTAAGGTGTAAGGAAATTCTTTTTCACGGAGAGAGTGGTGGACACATGGAACCGCCTTCCTGGAGAGGTTGTGGGGTCTAAAACAGTGGGGGAATTCAAACATGCATGGGACAGACATAAGGCAATTATAGTGGGGGGTGGCAGGAAGTAGGCTGTTGGTTAACTAGAATCTGCAGCTTATCCAATAGGTAGGGAAATGGGCAGACTGGGTGGGCCAAGTGGTCCTTATCTGCCGTCAAAGTCTATGTTTCTATGTACTGCCACTTTTGTGCAGTGCATCTATATGCACACTCCTCCAGTCCTCTGGAACCATACCTGTGTTGAGTAATTCTGTGAACAGAGCAGCCAGAGATGCTGCTAGTTTCCATTTCAGCTCTGTTAATATCCTCGGGTGTATGTGGTCTGGCCCCATGGCTTTACCCATCTTCAGCTTTGTGAGTTCCTCCAGAACTCTCTCCACTCTGAATGGACTGGGGTCCACACCCCCCCCATTGCCTCTTCTTCCCAACTGTGGTCCTTGACCTTCTCCCTCCTTAGTGAATACCAAACAGACATATTTGTTCAGTATTTCTGCTTTGTCTAGATCCCCCTCCTTACACTCTCCCTCCTTCCCTTTGAGCCTCACCCCCCAGTTTTCTTCTATCACTGATGTACCTATAGAATGTCTTGTCCCCTTTCTTCACAGTCCATGCTAAACCCTCCTCTGTCTGTACCTTGGCTCTCCTAACAGCTTTCCCTGCTTCCTTTAGACATTCAACATACACCTCCCTGTCCTCTTCCCTTTGGGTGTCCTTATATGTCCTGAAACTTGTTCATTTAACCTTTACTTTGTTTGCTACCTATAACAGTCAAATACAGACATATCATATTTAATTTGAATATTGTGCCACAAGTGAAGTCTTGCACCATCCATAATGTCATTCCACCTGTGAATCCCTTTCTGTTCCCGATGTTTAAAATCTATACTTTTTCCATTGATTTTTACATTTGGATTGTTCCACAAACAATTAGAGAAGAGGACCTAAGTTTTCCAGTTAACTGACAATGTAGTTTTACTGAAATTTGCTATAATGAAATGTTTGCTTTTAATAAAATGATCTGGGTTGAACCATATATTATTAATTGAATATGCTAGATTTTTACTGAGGTTGGCACTGTTATTTTTTATTGTTAAATCCAATTTATCATTGTAAACCCAACTTAAGGCAATTTTAGTTTTGTATAGTAGTTCATAATAGGCCATATTTGGGTAGGCCCCTCATCTTCTTTTGACAAGCATTTTTCCCAAGAGTTTCTTGGCTTTTTATAGTTCCAGATACAGTTCCTAAACATTTTATTAATTATGAAGCCATTTTTTATTGATGGGCATCAGTGTTGCCTGAAATAAATAAGATATTGAAGGAATCATCTTAATAGTTTGAATGTCCCCCATAATGATAACGGTAATTTACTCCAAGCTTACACCTTCAGTTTCATATGGCCCAGTAATGATCCATTGTTGCATTTTAATAGATTCTGCATATTATTAGTTCAATTTCCAGTATATGGATTCTTTATGAATAATAGCATTACTAGTAGTAGAGATGTTGGATGCATTAGTTTTATTGAGAGTTAAAATTTTGGATTTTTGCTCATTGACTCAGTACCCAGCCACATGAGAAAAATGAGAAATGACCTGCTTGAGTTCTGTTATGCTTCTTTCTGGGAAGGTCAGTAACAGAATGGTGTCATCTGCATATGCTTTCAATTTGACTTCTGTATTGCCAATAGTAACCCCCTTTATATTAATGTTTGAGCTAAATTCCTGTAATAATACTGTAGATCCAGAACAAACAAGCTAGGGGAGAAAGGGCATCATTGTCGCACCCCTCTAGGGATCATGAATTCTTTAGTTAGGTTAATAGGTGAAACATATAAGCTTATAATAACTGGGGACTGGTTTTTACCATGGGGGAAGGGGGTTATAATTTTCCATTATAACCCATGGGTTATAACGTGTGTGAGCATGCACACAAAACACTCTTCTAGTCCTCTTCAGTGCACAGTACGTCACAGTTCACCACCAGTTGGACACGGCAGTAAGTTAATTTAAAATGCATTTTATATAATTGCTAAGGCAAAAAAGTGTTCCTCAGCAATTATATAAAATAAAAGCTAGGGAGGTGTGTGAAACTCAATAGTTAGACACCCCCTCAGTGTGGGATGCCTGTACAAACCACTTGAGCTTCACTCTCTGGGTTTATGTGGCATCTCACACTGTGGGGGTGTCTAACATTCTCGTTATAACCACCTCCCCAGCCATTATTGTGTATTTTATTACCGCAATAAACTGATGGGGGAACCCCATTGCTCAAGTATGTGAAAAAGAAAAGGTCACTCTAGCATATCAAATACTTTACTGGCATCTACTGCCAAATATATCACCTCCATGGCTGTAGAGTTCAAATATTCTGTGAGTAATTGAATTTTGTGAATTCCTGTATAAATTAGTTGGCATGGTATGAACCCTTCTTGATCTAGGTGGATTATATTTGGCAGAAAGTTTATAATTATATAATATTTTGGCAAATACATTATAATCTATATTAAGAAAAGTTACGAGTCTATAGTTTTCCACTTTTTATAGTCCTTTGCCAGTTTAGGTGTAAGACAAATACATGCTTACCTAAATGAAACTGGTGCTTTTTGTCACTTTGAATAGCTATAAATAGTGCTTGTAAATGGGGTATAATAGTGTCCAGAAAATCAATATAAAACTCAATTGTAAATCTGTCCAACAATGGATACTTCCCTCTAGTCATAGATTTTAATGTAGTCTATTTCTTCTCTCAATATTGGAGTTAAAAAATAATTCTTGTGGATTATCTGTTATTATCTTAATATACTGATTGCACCATTGAAAATCCCTGCATGATAGTAAGCATTTTGATTTATATAGGTTAGAAGAAAATTCTAGGAAACAATTCTCAGTATCTAGTTTCTTATCTAATACTGTATTGTTATCCATCAATGTTATCTCATTTGTGTTTTGTTCTTTTAAAATCTTTTTGCTAAGCCGTTACCTGCTTGCTGACTATACAGTCACCAGTTCCTTTTAATTTTCATCCAGTTAGTTTTAATTTGTATATTTTCTGTCTCTGAAATCCATTGTTTAAGCTGCTCATATTTTAATTTTCTGGATGTGTCCCCATTCTAGCAGATTACTCTAGCTTTTTTTTTTAATTTTGTTTCAATTTCTTGAAAGGTTTGTTTGTATTGTTGTTTTAACCAAGTTGACTTAGAAGAAAACAATACTCACCATAGTAATCATATTTCCTCCAAGGTATTCTTCAGTATGCTTGACAGGTGCAGTATGTCAGCTGGGTTCAGCTGCCCTGGAGGAGGAGTTAATGCTAGTGAGTTTTGGCATCAGCCAATCAGAGAGCAGGAAGAGAGAGTGCTGAAGTGCTAGAGTGGAAGGTCAGTCAATTCATTTTGAAGGTGAAGGGCAAAAGGCCCCAACAGTACTCATCAGAAGTATCAAAATATAGAAACAAGAACAATACATAAGAACTATAAAAACACCAATAACTATACAGCTCCAAGTATTAAGTTCAAATAGTGAAATCTGGCCCAAAGCATGAACTGCAGAACTACTCAGTCAGATTATGTAGGAGAGGATGGGTGGGAGGTCAAGCATACTGAAGAAACAATATTATTGTAGTGAGTAATTTTTTTCTTCTCACCCCAGTATTTTTACAGTATGCTTGACAGGTACAGACTGCAAAGCAGTGGAGCTGGGAGGCGGGTAAATTGCCTACATTGGAAAGAATTTCTGCAGGACTGCTGTGCCAAATCTGGCCTCTGATCTGGACTGTACATTCAAACAGTAGTGTTTTGTGAAAGTCCATACAGTCCTCCAGGTAGCTGCTTTGCGGATATCCAGCAAGAGTATGTCCCTTGCAGCTGCCACCAAGGCTGTGGTGCCCCTAGTGGAGTTGGCCCTGAGGGGGCTGCTTGCAAGCCTTACTGAAACAGAACTGCATGCAAGAAACTATCCAATGAAAGATAGTCTTCTTAGAGGCAAGCCTGCCTTTCACTACCTCACTATAGGTAAGGAAAACTGAGTATGTGAAGTCCTGAGCTGCTTAGTGTGCTCCAGATAGTAGGTCAGTGCCCTTCTCATATCCAAGTTGTGGAGCTTTTGTTCACCAGGAGTGGATTTGTCTGTGAAGAAGGTAGGGAGTGTTATGGACTGATTCAGATGGAAGTTTGACACCACCTTGGGAAGGAATTTCCTATTTTTCCTGAGAACTACTTTATCCTTGGGAGAGATCATGTAGTTAGGTTCAGTGCAGAGTGCCTGCAGCTCTGAAATAATTGTGGCTGAGGTAATTGCCACCAAAAGGACAGTTTTCCAAGTAATGTACTTTAGCTCTGCCTTAGCCATGGGCTCAAAAGGAGGCTTTATGAGTTTGGCTATGCAGAGCTTCAAGTCCCAGGGAGGGATAGGGTTTCCTAAAAGAGGGGGGGTTGAAGGTATAACAGACCCTTGAAAACTTTCTTAAAGATGGGATGGGAAATTAAAGATTTTTCCATCCCAGCTGAAATATAGACTGACATGGCTGCTAGGTGCACTTTCAAAGATGTGTAGGCCCGAGGCCTGTAGGTGTACCAGGTAGTCATGCACTGAAGAGAGGGAAGCTTTCAGTGGGTGAATAGGCCGGTCCTTGCACCACAGGGAAAATCTTTTCCATTTTGAAGATTAGGTCTTTTTAATACTAGGCTTCTTAGCTAGGCAAAGAATCCTTATGGTCTCTTCTGAGTACTGAGAGTTTGGGTACTGTAGCTCTTAAAGTACCAGGCTTTGAGGTGAAGAGACTCTATGTTGAGGTATGTTATCCCTATCTGAGGTAGAGTCAGAAGACTGTGGCTCAATGGCAAATTGATTGCTTAACTGCCAGGGCTAGCAGCAGGGAATACCAAGGTTGTATTGCCCAGTCTGGTGGCACTAGAATCATAGTGGCAGGCTGGGTTCTGAGCTTCAGGAAGACTCTGAAGATCAGTGGGAAAGTAGGGAAGGCATACCATAACTTCCCTGTCCAGCCCAGGTTTAGGGTACCCTCTAGTACTGTGCCTAGAGCTGGAGGACTGCAGCAGTACAGGGGTGGCTGGTGATTCAGGCTGGAAGCAAAGAGATCTATCCCTGGAGTGCTCCAGCTGCTGAAAACTGCAGCCAGCACTTGTCTGTTCAGGACACACTCATAGTGGCACTGAGTGATGTGGCTGTAACAGGGTCCTGTTATGCAGAAAATAAAAGTTTCAAAAAGAAGAGAAATTAAAGGAGCCCCCCCTTTTTGTTTTCATTTTCACTGTCTCCTGTCTACTCCTCTAACTTCCTATCTATACTAATTTTCTTGTCAGGGTGGCCAACCTGGCAATTCTTAAAGCTTTACTATCCCTGTTATCCAATTCTAGTTTGTACAGCTTGATAGTAGTTATGGTAATGGGCTTTAAAATAAAGAGTAATTGCCCTTAAAAGCATTTGTTAGAAAATTCAGACAAAGCAAAAGTATGTTGCTAAAGGAGCCCCCCCCCCCGCTATCTATGCAGAGGGTTTATACCAGTAAGAAAAGGTTGCTAAGGAGCAGTGCTACACTCCCTAGCAAGTAACTCTGAAGTCCTGTTCTGGTGCTCACTCCAAGGAAATAAAAAGGAGCTGAATTTATGCAAGGACACTGAGGGCATAAAGAAGTAAGCCCTGCAGTGTCTATATTCACAAAAAAGGGGATGTAATTGTTTAAAGAAGGTGCTGCCTTTCTGTTAAAAGACTGAAAAATGAACAGCTGTTGGCTGAGAATTGCAGCCATTGGGAAATCCAAATATTTGTTAAATAAACACAGTAAAAACTCTGTTAGCTAGAATTACAGTATAGGAGATCAATGTGTTTTATAAATAAAAACATTTTTTTTTCTTTGGGTTTTGCACTAGAACATCAAACTGGCTATTTATTAAAGAATCTAAAACCTTACAAGGAAACAAGATAGGGAGCGCGCCCCTCATCTGTTGCCCTTGGTTAAAGATTCTAGATTCTTTATGTTTAATATTTAGGTTACTTCTCTTTTCTCTATTATGGTTTACTTACCTGGGTAAAGTCATCTGGGAAGCCCTTCTCATAGGGTTGGCAGCCCACGAAATGGCTGCCTTTATAGCAACCAAATGGAGGTGATGTCAGAGAGTAGGTGGAGCCAATTTCAAACTCCGCCCCTTTTGTATACTCTATAAGGCCTCCACCAGAAGACCTTGTCAGATAGGGAGAGGAAGGAGACTGGTCAGTACCCTCTGATCAGGTGAAGGAATGGAAATGTGAATGCCTACACACTAGCTTGAAAGCATTGTATACTGAGAAAAGCAGGGAGTCTGACTGCAAGACTTGCCTGGGTTTTTTGTTTACTTTTGTTTTGGTGAAAGTTAACCTATTTCTTTTCTGTAAATAATTTTTTTTTTCTTTTCTGGAAATAAAATGATAAATGCTATGCCAGCGTTTTTTATGCACTTCATTTTTGTGACTGGTGTCTGTTATTGAGCCCACACGTTTACAGTGGCTCAGAGCATCTGCCAGAACATTGTCCTTGCCTGGCTGGTGAATAGCCAGTAACTGAGTTTCCAGGAGATAGGCCAGGGACCAGAGCTTCATGGCCTCTGTGCAGAGCTCTGTGGGCCTTGTGCCTCCCTGTTTGTTGATGTAGAACATAACTTTGGTGTTGTCTGTTCTGATCTGAACAGACAGGCATTTAAGGAGAGGAGCAAAGGCTTTTATTACAAAATAAACTGCTTTAAGTTTGAGGAGGATTATATAGTAGGTGTACTCCTTGGGGGAACCATGTCCCACTTATGGACTGGTCTGCCAGGTGTGCCCCCATCCTAGGAGGGAGGCATCTGTAGTGAGAACTCTGGATGGTGTTCTTTGTTGTAAGGGGACTCCTTCCCTGAGATTCCATAAGTCCTTCCACCAGTCTAGGGCTTGAAGCAGAGTCCTTGTGACTGGAATGAGTTTTGACATAGAGGGGCCAATTCTGGAAGTGGCTGTTATCACTGCAGGGGACTTGTGGCAGGGTGTTCGATGCAAGTGCCAACTTGCATTAAATGGGGGAAATTTGCAGTTCTGGAAACCAGCAGCAACATGTTCCCAAAGTAGAAAAGTTATACCAGCTCCCACCTGGTCTAACTTTGAATCCATGGGGGTACCCTTTGTATGGGGCTTGTGCCAAACCTTTGACGCAAGTTGCCATAAAGTGGGAAAACTGTCACAATTGCACCAGCTTTTCTGGAATCTAACCAAGTTGCATCCAGGGGCTGTGGTGCAGTTGCGACAAACTTTGAGGTGGACACAGGGCTTGGCACAAATCATGTGCCCATCTTCTAGAATCATCCTCAGAGTCTTTTTTCTGGGAGCAATAAGCCCTTAAGTGATACTGAATGTCCTTCACTTGAAATCTGGTGTCTGGTACCACAGCTGTGGTAGAAGCCACGTGGCCTAGAAGCCTCAGGAAGTGTCTGGCTGGTCTTGGCTGACCCAGGACAAAAGAGTTTGCTAGGTTCTGAAGGTTGTGTGACCTGTCAAATGGGGGTAGGGGCCTTTCCTTTTGTGTGTGCAGTTCTGCTCCAATGAATTCCAGTAACTGAACTGATTGGAAGTGGGATTTCTGAGAATTGATTAGGAAACTGCCCTCCTGTATAGACCTGCCCACAATTAACTAATCATCCACATAAGGGAAGACATGACACCTTTTGTCTTCTGAGATAGGCTGACACTACTGCCAGGCACTTCCTAAACACTCTGGGCACAGAAGAAAGGCAAAAGAGCATTGCTGCAAACTGGTAGTGGCCTGAAGGCAATCTGAACTTGAGAAATTTCCTGCGGAACTGCCTGATTGGAATGAGAAAATAGGCATCCTTCAGGTCTAGGGAAGCTAACCAGTCCCTCTTTTGCAGAGATGGAATCACCACAGCTAGGGTGACTGTCTTCAGTTTGAGATTGAAAAGGTGTTTGTTTAGGTACCTGAGGTCTAAATGGGTCACCAATTCCCAGTTTTCTTCTGAATTAGGAAGTATTTGGAGTAAAGACCTTTTCTCCATTGAGAAGGGGGAACTCTCTCCACTGTTTTCACAGACAGAAGGGACTTTACTTCCAGCTCCAACAGTAGCTTTTCTATAGGAGTTAGAGATTTCAGTGATTTCTGACCCTGTTCAGAGGGAACATTTTGAACTTCAGGGTAAGACCTTGACTCACTACCTAGAGTACCCACTTGCCTGTGGTAATGAGGTACCAGTGGAGGAGGTAGTGGGACAGCCTTTCTCCTATTGGGGGAGGGAAGGTGACCTGTCCTTTGTAGTCAGGAGATTTGTTTGGACTGAGTGTTAGAGGAAGGAAAGGAGCCAACTCATCTCTGGCCTCTCCTACCCCTTCCCCTGAAGTAACCTCTCACCTGAGAGTAGTCCAGGGACACAGGCATGGGCATTGGCATAGGGAAGAAGGCCCTGGGGTGGTAGCCTCTGCATTTGTTCACTTTACTCTGAGACCTCTGGGAAGTGGAGTCTTTTTCTTTTGCTGCATTACTTTGGTAGATGGTTTTGTATTCTTCCATCTTTTTCATATAAGCCTCAGTTTTGTCCCCAAATAATGAGTTATTTTTGCAGGAAAAATCCATAGCTTTATTTTGGGTATCCTGCAAAAGATTAGTTGCCCTTAGCCAGGCATGGTGTGTAAGGGAGATTGCCTGGGCTATAACTCTGGAGGCAGTGTAATAGTATCCCCTGCCATGTGAAACCAGTACTTTGTGGCTTCTAAGGCAATTTTTACAGTTTCTGAGCTACTTTGTCTGGGGCCTGCTGGCTGATAGCTAGCACTGAGTTCCAGAGAGCTTTTTGGTACTGGGTTGCATAGGACATGTAAGTAGATAGGTGAAGCAGCAGAGAGGCTGCTGTGTAAAAATGTTTCCCCATAAAATCAAGCCTTCTAGATTCTTTTTCAGGAGGCTATGAAGAAAGGGGTGCTTTAGCCTTGTCACAAGCAACAGTCCACACTACTCCCTCATGATCAGGGTGTGTATGCAAAAACTCTGCATTATGCCTCTCCAGTTGGAACTTTCTCTCAATTTTCTTGTCCACTCCCGAAACAGAAATGGGATTTCCAAGTACTTTAAAATTTGCTCTTAGAAATGATTTATGTATGGGCAAGAACAACTTCTTGGAAGGAGGTAGACCTATTTTTCTCCACCTCCTGGTCAGTTGTCTCTTGAACAGTGCGATCCAGAGCCATGTGCTAAATGAAGGTATAGTGAGAGGAAAAATCTTTCTGGCCATTAGATAGAGAGTCATACTGTTGGTCAGGGGATACAACATGATCTAAGGGTTCACCCTCTTGTTCATCATCATCATCACCTTCATAGTAAAAGCCCAGGGTTTGTCCAGGATCTGAGATGTGAGGGGTAATAAGGTCAAAAGAGGCATTAAAGAGATTGCTCCTAGCCAGTAAAGTTTGATATAAATGCCAAGCCTTAGCCATTTCTTCATCAGAGGGCAAATCTTTTTGTGTCAGAGGCATCTCCATTTGCCTTTCAGCAAGAGCTGCACCAAGCATGTAAAGTTTGTTATAAATGACAAGCGTTAGCCATATCTTCATCAGAGGGTGCATTTTTTTTGAGTCACTGGTGTCCCCCTTTGCCTTTCAGCGGGAGGAGCGTTGATATGTTTTTCTTAATTTTCATTATCATTATTATTATTACTGTTACTATTTTGCTTGTTCATAATTATTATTATACTTATTTTCTAAGAAGTCCCTTTTTTAGGGCAGACCCCTCTTCAGAGGTTGACTGGGAGGCAACATTTGAAGCCAGAAGGCTTATATCTCAGCTGTTGAGCTGTTGAGTTGGGAGGCAGTATAGCGCAGTGGTCTAAGGCTCTGAGCTGCAAATCTGGTGACATCCAGCAGACCAGACCTGGGTTTGAATCCCACAGCTTCCACTTGCATACTGTGTGGCCCTGAGCAAGTCACTTAACCTCCTTGTGCTCCCAGGTCGCTCCTGTAAAAAAGCTTCCAGCTTAGTGTGCTATATCTGGTTAAACAACTAAATAAATAGAATAGAAACAGATGCTCACAGTAAGCAACTGTAAAGAAAACAAGGTCTACACAGTCTACACAGAGCCCAACCAGAAAAGAAAATAATCATTAGAAGAAAAATCCCAGAGGGAAAAAAGGTCTGAGTGGCAGAAAAAAATGCCACAAGACCAAAAGAAACTGTTCCCAAAAGAGAAAACGAAAGTGAAAGAGTCCTCAGTACTGTGGAACTGTTTTGAAAGAAGGTTCCTGATTGAGAAATACACCAAAAATGTGATAAAAAAAATCACAGATTCTACTAAAAATACAAATCCGTGAGAAAAATAATGTTTAAAAAATAAAATCCATGGGTATTTACCTCAGCCATGGTAATTTATATTCAGAATAAAAGGCAGGATCTGTGGAAATCGTGGTAAAAAAAGATGTGGCCCCATGGAATAAAATAACCATGGAAAAAGCTAAAATATAACAAAAGGGCAGCACAAAGAAAACATTTAGTTAAAAAGTAGAAAAACTTTACTTCTGAGAAAATTTGAAGGGAGAGACTCTGGGGCAGACTTGCCCAGTCAGCAGAGAAATGAATCTGACTGACCTCCCACTCTAGCTCAGGCAGCACTCTCTCTTCCTGCTCTCTGATTGGCTGATGCCAAAAATCATTAGCATGAACTCTTCATGCGGGCAGCTGAACCCAGCTGGTAAACTGCAACTGTCAAGCATACAGAAGAATTTCTGGGGTAAGAAATTATTATTCCCTTTATAGTAGTTCTGAATGCATCCCACATCTCTATAATTGTTCCTGTGTACCCCATATTATTATTCCAGAAGGCTTCCTTTACATCACCCACTATTTGTTTGTTTCTTGAGAAGTGACAATTGTATTTCTAAATATAATGTCCAGATTTTTCTGTGTCAAAAACAAAGTGTGAAAGCCAAGCCAGTGGTGCTGATGGTTGAGGTGCTGGATGCCACACCTCATGACACACTGGTGACCTGGGTTCAAGAACAGACTCTGGTCACTCAGGGGTCAGCAGGTGTGAGGAAGGATTGAGCATTCATAGACAGCTTTTCTTCCTCAGGAAGGGGGGACAGTGCAGCATGCTGTAGACTGACACCCAGCGGTGACTGAGTGTCAGCACAAGTTCATCACCCAGCAAAGAGGAGGATTCATGCCCAGGGCATATAGCTGCTTCTGTGAAGGTGGGGGCCAGCCACCCCACTCACTGCATGGGCATGGGTTTGGGGAGAAAATGGAAAATGCCAGGAGCAGATGGGGCCTATGATGACCTGACATGTTCCTCCCCAGGGCTGCTCCTGACATCTGGATTTGTGCTCTGGGGGGAGGAGGAAGTAAGCCAGTGCTCCTCTCCATGGCCCCACCGCAGGGGATAATCTGCAGGGGAATTAGTGGGTCCGGCTGTGCAGGGACGATCGGGTCAGAGAATATGTGGAAAAAGCTACTAATAAAAAAAAGTATGAAGAAACTGGATTGTGATCAGAGACTGCAGCTGGATGGATCCTGGATATATGAAAGTCATTATTTGCAATAAAATTCTTACAGACCAGAAAGTGGTTTAGTCTTGCAGAGGATTTGCATCTTGAAAACAAAACAAGGAGTAAAATCTTTAGCAGTGTGATATAATTCTATGCAGTAATCTATACGTAAGTTACTTGAGATAAAATTCTCAAGATCTGTTTAGTTCAGGATCTGCCAAACAGTTACGATTTCTTCCCCCAGTTGCTCAAAAAAGCATTAACTGTTGCCAAATATGGAAGTGAATCCTTGAAATGGAGAAGATAGCATTCCTATGATTACTGTTATATTTTTAACTAGGCTTTGATTAGTATGATCCACCCTTCGTCATCTTTTTGCATGTCTAAAATGTGTAGTAATAATTATTAGTATCCCTTTACTCTTCTTTTTACTGCTTACTGAAGAAAAAAATATGTTTAATCCATTTTTTTAATTTAGTAGTTTTTCTACTTCAGGTTCAGCTAAATAGGTCTCTTGTAATAAGTCAAAATCTGCCTCAAATGTTGCAACTATTTTAAGATATTTTAAGATTCTGTATCTTTCGATGGGGGAATTCATTTTGTTACTGTTACATGTTATTCATCTTATAGTAAGACCCATAGCCAACAGATCATCATACTAGAAAAGTAGGTTGTGACAGGATGTTACATTCCATTCCTATTGTGCAAACTCAATGTCTTTGTTGGTATACCAGTGTAAAAAAATGAACTTGTACCCCTTTTCCTTTATAAAATAAATATACATGAGTAATAAGTGTATATCACTTAAAGCTGTTCAAAAGTAATAACCAACTAGAAAAGTTTTACACTTTGTACAACCACTAGCCCTTTGTTAATATAACCATAGTGAAGGTTAAACCCTGTGCCTTTATTTTGTTTTTTTCCCACAAATTGCCCATATACCTTCACTTCTCCCCTAAAGAATCCATCCCCTACAATGAAGACAATGAACAAGCCTGGCATCCTGCATCAACTCCTTGTCCTGTTGGTGCTAAACAGAGCTATTGCCCCTTTCCATCCTGACACCTCTAGATCACAGCTGTCATATGAATAACCTGCTATAATTTTTCCATGGTCAATTTCACTGTCCCTCCCACTCTCTTCCCCCCAATAGAAGAAAGAATAAGAAAAAGACGCACAACAGTATTAATATGTGTAAAGCAGTACTGGAACTAAATTCATCAGTTGTGTTAAATAAACAGTTCAGGCAATCTGCAACATAAAGTCTTCAAAGACTTCATCCTTGTTATTGTAAAACAGTGTTCAGTTGTTCAAAAATACTTTAAGTGTAGGTGGATATATCACTGTAGCTTTAATTTTTCTTTCCATAGAACTTGTTGGATGTCCAAGTATTGTTTTCTAATTTTCCATAGCTCAGACTACAAGTCTTGCCTGATAGAAATGGTTTGGTCTCTAAATCTGAATCCCTTATTACTCAAAATTGCTCTGATAATTCTAGATTTGTCTTTGGTCCTCAACAGTTTGACAAACACAGAGCTTGTGGTACTGGGATTGTCTTCTGCTGTTCTGGCACCTGTCCAATGGGCTCTGTCAATTTTGGGTAAGCTTTGGTCTGAACCAAGAAGATTACTAAAAAGTTCTTTTAGAATGTCTATCAGGTTTTCTCTCAACTTTCATTAATATTATAAATTGTAATATTTGTCCTTCTAGAACTATTCTCCAGGTCATCTTGTCTGCTTTTTAACAACTGTGTTCTTTCTTTAGCTTGTAAAGCTCTTTATCAAGTAGATTATTTTCTATTTCTGACTGTCTTTTGACATCTTGATCTACTTTGACCTCCATCTTTTCCATAATGGTCTGAAGTTGTTGAGTTTGTTCAGGTAATTGTAACTTTTGTAGTTCTTTTTGCATTGTTTCATTCCCAGCAGTTAACAATTTTGGCCAACTTGCTGGCTGTTCCACTTGGCTCAAAGGTCCGGCACTATCCATTTCCCCCATATTTATTTTGGTAGAGTTTTCTTGTTCTTTTTCAGTATTTTATAAGTCATTAGATGTTTTATTGTCATCCATTTCTGTATTACCTCTTCCTTTATTTTCTTTTTTCTTGTCTGATATGGCTTGATTTATGGGACCCATGTTTGGCCACTTTTCAAAACTAGATTTTTGAAATTGTACTGTAGTCTGCTTTAGAACAGCTTGAACTTTTCTACTTGATTTTGTAGATGAGTTGTCTTCAGTTATGTCTTTAATGTCACTCGTGTTAAATATTTCACTCAATTTTTTCTTAGGATTTGTTTATGAGGAGTATTAAATGTTGCTTTCCCTGAATTCTAATATCAGACTGACCAGGTTTAACAGAATCTGAATTTGTGCTTTCATTTTCTACCTCTTTCTGCATTAGTGAGCATTCTTGACATGGTCTAAAGAAGGGAAACCAAGATGATTAGTGGATAGGGAGGAAGTCATATAAAGAGAGGGTGGGAGCACTGAGAATGTACTTCCTGGAAGAGAGAAGGGAGAGAAGGACATGATAGAGACCTTTAAGTACCTGAAGGGAATAAACAGAGTGGATAGGGAAGGTCTCTTCAAACTAAATGAGAATAGAACCATGGGGGGCACAGTTTGAAGCTGGGGGGAGGTTTATGAGGGATGTTAGGAAACATTTTTTCACAGAGAGAGTGGTGGACAAATGAAATGCACTGCCAGAAGAGGTGATCTCAGAGAAGATGATGGGTGGCTTTAAGAGTGCCAGGGATAGGTATAAAGGGAACCCAGTGGACTGTGTGTATCCCCTCTCCATTGTGAAGGGCCACCCATTCAAGTCTCAAGAACTGGAAAGCTTTAGGATCTCCCATGTGAGATTAATGACAGTATCTGTATGATGATGAGCTATGGGTCTATAGAGCTCTTGCACTCATTCATTCAAAGCCCTATTTGTACATCTCACATAAATTACCCTACAATGGCACCAAATAACATAAATTACATGTTTAGTTGTTCATGTTATAAGCTATCAAATCTCTACTTCTCTTTGTGTTATTAAATGAATAAAGATACAGGATTTACAAGCATATTTACAAATGTTACATCTATTACAGGGAAAGAAGTCATGACATTTTGGGGGAACCATGCAGCAGGGACTACCATAGGAGTAAAATGGCTAGAAGTTAACCTATCTGCTAAACTCCTCCCTTTACTAAAGGCAACTCATCAAGCAATGGCCAATAATTCAAAATGATTTAGCTGCATTCACACACTTATTTAAATTCTGTAACAAAAGCGATCCTATGAATTTGTTCATTCTTTGGGGGCCTGGCCAAAAATTGGTCTCTCATTTCAATTCTTGTTAAAGCTTTGTCCAGCACTCATTTTTCATAACCCTATGCTTCAAATCTACTGTATAGTCTGGTAACTTGACTATGACATGTTTGGTTGTCAGAACAACTCTAGTTCAGCTTCAGTGTTTCTCCATAAGGCATATTATTGACTAAATGTCAAGGATTTGCACTAACTGAGTGCAATTGCCTGTTGTTTCCTGAAACCTTGGGTGACAATTTTTTCTCTTGTTATGCCATTTAATTTTGAATCAAAAAAATCAGTTTTGTGTGGATCTGTATTGACTGTAAACTTAATAATAAAGTTTTTGATTTTGTACAAAGAGCCATCCCAAATACACAGAAGATCATCGATATGTATATTGATGAAAAGGGTTGCCCATATGGTTGTGGGTTGTCCCCCCCCCCGCTCTCATAAAAAGGTTCGCGTAGAACAGAGCTATCAACATGCCCATGGCTGTTTCCTGTTAATAAACAATTTTTCTTGCAGGTACAGGGAATGGTTGAGATTTTAAGAATTAATAGCAGACATAAACAAATCTATAGATAACTCAATACCAGAGTGTACCAACACCTCAGTAACAGCTAGAATACCCACTTCATGTTTAATAGACATATACAGGGCACTGATATCCACTGCAATCCAGTGGAAAATGTCCTGCTAGGTTACAGTTCCTAATTTGGTTAGGATGTCAGTGGTATCTGTCAGAAAAGAAAGGAAGGTAATCAGTAATTGCTTGAGGTGACTGTCAATGAATTTGGAAAGATTCTCAGAGAATTGTTGCTTGAAATTATTGGGCAGCCTGGGGAGGGGGAGAGTTGTATTTAATGGATTTTGGGTAAGTGGTAAAATGTGGGCACAGTCAGATGAAGCTGTTAATCATATTCTGTTTATGTAATGCACTCCTCTGACAGATGAAAGTCCAAAAAGTTCTTTCACTTTTTTCTAAAATTACAAAGTTGGGTCTTTATGTAATCATTCTTAAGTAGTGACATCATTCAGCTGGCATAATGCCTACAATACATAGCCTTCTTCTTATCTAAGGATGGCATTGCTGCCTTTATCAAGTGTCAGCATGGCTCAGTTGGTAGCACATCCACCTCTGGACCAGAAGATCATGGGTTCTCGTCTCACAATGGGATTGGACTTGTACCTAAAATGCTGGCATTCAAGTGCAGTATTGGGGGGGTGCTGTACTGCTGGCATGTGCCATCCTTCAAATGAGATGTTAAATCAAGGTCCCTTCTACCCATTCTGGTGTTGTCCTGGTAGGTGTCCAGCTGGAAATAAAAGAACCTTGGGCACTCTTCGCAAAGACTAGAGAACATTCCCAGTGTCCTGGCCAACATTCCCCTTTCCATAAACTGATTCAGGCAATTGTCCAGGCTGTGTGTGGGTGTTGATGTATGATATGGCAGTCACTTCACTACTAGTCTAGCATTGCTTGTAAAGTGCTTTGGGATACACTGCGTATGAAAAGTGCTATATAAAATTCTTCTTGATCTGATGGTATAATAACAGTCCCTTTCTAATTCTTGAAGTGCCTGTCTTTAATGAATATTTAAATTTTGGTAAGAGTATCTGTTGTTGTTATTGACCAGTTTATTCACGTCCTTCATCATTAACTGTTGGTAAACATTGATAGCCTGGCTCATCTGGCAATTAGGAATAATGGTAGACTTGGGTCGAAAGGCAGTTTTTTGAATTTTCCTAGCTTCAGTGGTAAAAGTTTCTTGATTTACCATTTCCTGTAAATATGTCTATGTAACAGAGTCCAAAATGCTGCACAGGTCAGGATTGAGGTAATCTGGCATATTTTCTTTTACTGTAGTCGTCTCCATGAGTGGAATTGCTACTGTTCGTAAGTTATTTGATGAGTCATATTCCCATAGTGCTACAGTATAATGTTTAGAAAAATCAGTTTGCACAATGAACTTCAACACATCAATGTGGATGTTACATTAATTTATGGGACTCGGAGGTATGGAATCAAAGCTCAATCCATGTAAAAGTGATTGCCTTTGCTTGCCAGATAGGATGTGGTCACTTAAATTAATGATGGTTATTTTCTCATTCCCCGTGACCGGGGGGAGGTATCTTTTTCCTTTTGCCCCTATGACCTTGCTTTGTTTTATGCTTTCTGGATTTGAGGCTTGTACTAAAAAATTATTCTGTTGCTGATTTTGAAGAATGGGACCTTATCTGTCCTCTGGAATTAAAGCTTGGGTTCCTATATGGCATTTTTCTACTTCAACTCCATTTTTGATATGGCTGACAACTTTGCTGTCTGCTCCTACTCTGGGAATGTCCCCTTTCTATCAAAACTGTGTACCACATTGACTGAATAATCATGTTCATCCTTTTTTATTTTTCTTTCAATTATCTCAATTTCTACTTTATTGATCTTTTGTGTCAGTTCTTGCTCCAATGTCTGTTATTTCATAAATGTCAAACTGTTCCAGTTTGGTTTGGATCTCATATATCTGCTGCCT
This sequence comes from Neoceratodus forsteri, assembly GCA_016271365.2. Classification (NCBI taxonomy): domain Eukaryota; kingdom Metazoa; phylum Chordata; order Ceratodontiformes; family Ceratodontidae; genus Neoceratodus; species Neoceratodus forsteri. The sequence goes on along the minus strand of CM028129.1, from coordinate 1,128,425,765 downwards.
GACCCTCTTGTAGTTCATAAAAACAAAGAAGTTAATGGCAGATAAGGACCGCAAGGCCCATCCAGTCTACCCATTTTTTTTCTACCTTACGGATGTACCATAGGCCTTTACTCTGTCAATGGCCTATCTATTCATACTCATCTGTATTGCTCCCTTATTCCTATCCCGTGCCTGTTTGAAACCCTGCACTCTATTCATATCCACCTCTTCCTGAGGTAGGCCATTCCATGCATCCACCACCCTTTCTGTGAAAAAGAATTTCCTCACATTACCCCTTAATCAGCCTCCCTCTAATCCCATGCTGTGTCCTCTTGTCCTGCTATTTTTCTTATATTGAAACATGGCAGACTCTTTCACCTTGTTAATGCCCTTAAGATCTTTGAATGTTTCGATTATATTGCTTCTCTCCCTCCTTTGCTCTGGGGTATACATATTAAGCTCTGTTAATCTGTCCTCATATGTTTTCTGATGCAGTCCCTGCACCATTTTGGTTGCCCTTCTCTGGACTGCCTCCATTTTGTTAATGTCCTTGTGCAGATACGGCCTCCAGTGCCGTACACAGTACTCCAGATAGGGCCTAATCAGTGTCTTGTAAAGAGAGATTATTACCTCCCTCTTATGACATGCAATACCCCTACTAATACATCCCAACATCCCCCTAGCCTTACCAACTGCTTTAATGGTCTGCTTGGATGATTTCAGGTAATCTGTGATGATGATGCCTAAGTCTCTTTCTTCCCTTGTGATTACCAGCAACTCCCCTCCCAACCTATAAGTAGCTTCAGGGTTTCTATTCCCTGTGTGCAAGATCTTGCACTTCTTTGCATTAAACCCCAGTTGCCACTCTTCAGACCATTTTGCTAGTTTTTCTATATCTCTTCTCATTCTGCCCACCCCATCTGGATCATCTACTCTGTTGCAGATCATGGTGTCATTTGCAAACAGGCAAACCTTACCCTCAAGTCCATCTGTAATATCACTGATGAAGATTGATGAAGATATTGAAGAGGACTGACCTCAGGACTGATCCCTGAGGTACCCTACTTGTGACTTGCATCTCTTCTAACTGCATACCATTTACCACCACTCTCTGTTTTCTGCCTGCCCACCAGTTTGCCACCCAGTTGACCAACTTCTTACCCACCCTGAGCCTACCTAACTTATTAATCTTCTATGTGGAACAGTATAAAATGCTTTGCTGAAGTCAAGATAGGTGACATCAACCCTTCTTGGCCCACCCCCTTGGTCCACCTCTCTGGTTACCAGTCAAAGAAAATCTATGAGATTAGTTTGACAGGACCTTCCTGTTGTAAACCCATGCTGTCTTGGATCCTGTGCTCCTATGGATTCCAGGTGTTGCACTTCCCTTTCCTTAAGGAGTGCCTCCATAATCTTCCTCATTACTGAGGTAAGACTGACTGGCTTGTAGTTCCCTGCCTCTTCCCTGCTGCCACTCTTGTGGAGTGGGATCACATGAGCCCTTCTCCAGTCTTCTGGGACCTCTCCTGTGCTCAGAGACTCACTAAACAGTTCTGCTAATGCCTCTGATAGTTCCATCCTTAGCTCCTTAGTACCCTGGGATGTATGCCATCAGGTCCCATTGTCTTGTCCACCCCAAGCTTAGCAAGCTCTTGTAGGGCCCTTTCTTTTGTGAATGGACTTGTGCACACCTCCTCCCCTGTGTTCATGGTGCTGGGCTGTGGGCCCTGCTCTACCTTCTCCTTAGTAAATACTGAGCAGAAGTATCTCACTTCATTCTTTAATATTAGCATGTCCACAAGCTTCCCAGCACACTCTGTTAATACCTGCTCCCACACATCTTTATGTCTTAATTGATAGAGACCAAAACTTATCAATGCAGAGTCCTTGTGAAGCCCACCCTCATTTACTGGTAAATTTGAGAGCTGCTTTTGTTGTAGCAAATGCTCACTTCCTTGGTTAACAGCTTTTCTAGTGTGTGGAATGCTTTGTGAATTTTATTCACATCATTATTTGGCTCTGCCGTATGATCAATTAAGGGCACTCTGCTAGTTTGTCTCTCTGTAATTCTGCTAGTACTTGTTAATTTTACTTTTGTTCTCCCCCCTTGATTGCTCATATTGGAGATCAGTTGTTAGAGTTCTTGTAATGCTTGTCTAATGTGAGACAAAAGGACTTCCTTACCAGTATTAGCCTCCTGGTCTTCTGTTTGTGTTGATGGACTGGTTTTGGAATTATCTTTTATGTCTGGGCTGCTGCTTGCCAAAAACAAACTCAAGTATCCTGGGGGTGGGTTGCAGTGCACTCAATAAATACTGGTACCTTCACCTACATTTGGGTGAGATATAGGCTTCACGTTGCTAAGATGTCTGGTGTCTATGCTTGGTATATTTGATCTGTGTACCTGCATTGTATCTGTTGCACCAGTACCCATCCAAACAATCAGTTCTTTCAGCTGTAGACTGGTGCTTCAAATCCAGCACAATTCAGTTAGGTTTAACTTTTTTGTTACAGTTTACCCAGGATAGCCTTGCTGAGATGCATCATCTTGTTTCCAGAAGGTTTCTACTGCTACAAATTTCTGCAGCTGGGTGAACTGGTTAAGTGAATTGTTCAAGGTCACACAAGTAAGTCTTTGATACTATTTGGCTCTAGTAGTGTTGGAACCTGTGACCTCCCAGTTCACAAGATGATGCTGTTACCACTAGACACTAAGTTCAGTGTGGCTTCATTGCCAGTATATCTGCCTCTGGGCCAAAAGGTCATGTGTTCTACTCCCACACCATGATTAGCCATGTTCCATAAATGCTAGCACCAGAGTGCTGTATTAGGAGATGCTGTAGTGTTGGGTGTGCCATCCTATGGCCAGGGTGATAAACTGAGGTCTCATTTGCCTTTTCTGGTGGTTTTCAGGTGGATGTTAATATCCCATGGCACTTCTTGAGAAGAGTTGAGGAATTTTTTTTATTTAAAATAAAACTGAATACATACAACAAAAGTTAACAAAAATCAATTGTGAAAAACAAAACAGAAACAAGGGCCTTCTCATATACAGTATGTACAGAACGGAAAATAAATCACGCTATCCCATGTACATTTTTCTACAGAAGTCTAGTTTGGGAGCACCACAACTTCTGATATTTTCAGTGGCAAAATACCTAAAGGGAGTTGGTGACTATCCTAGCCAAGTCCAACTGAGGGATTTATTTCTGCTGTAAAATCAGTTTACATCTATTTTGCCAGATCTGAAATTTTAATATTGTCAATATCAATGAAATCATACTAACAGAATACAATTTTCTTGCTTATCAGTCAATCCCAAATGTTCATACATAATGGTTCTGAACAACGGCTATTTACATTACCTTGCTATGATGTTTTAAAATATAACTATGTAGGGCCAAGATAAAAAGAGGTACATTTGTGTTTCCAGATGCACCCCCCAAACACACACCTAAAGGACAGCAACAGTCTACAAGACTTTTGGGTTTGTGTATTGCTTGTACTCTTAACCTGCCACTGCAGCTCAATCACGTAAGATCTCAACTATACACTGGTAGTCGGGGGCTCTTGCAGATAGCTGTTAGCTTCTGTCTCTGTCTCTCTGGGACATACAGGTAGTTCTGGAGTACTAAATGTTGAGGCCAACAGACCTTTATAACCCTATTTTCCTGTGGTTTTTGTTACCAATGTAATAGATATTTCCCACGCCTTAATTTTTTTATGTGGTTGTCTTACATATTCTGGCACATCTACCAAACATTTGTATTGTGGAATTCTAGTTATACACTATTCCCATTTATCTTTAAAATATGCACCATCTCTGACATCCAAGACACCTCAAAATTATGTACAGTATGTCCAAAATCACTGGACACATACTGCTATAGAAAAAGTGGACCAGAAAAACACTACAGGGTTAATCAGACCTAAACCACCCTCTTTAATTGGTGAATAGGTAACATTCTTTTTTTTTTACTGGGTTAAACCTACTGCCTCAAACTAATTAAAAAAGAAACACTATGAGAGGATGCTGGGTAAGGAAGAGGAGTGATGCACACTCAGTCAGTGTCCCACAGAAGAAGGATGGGGGAAGTCGTTAATAGTGTTTAATGGTGGAGGGTGGTGTTTTTCGAGTGTGCTGCATCAAACTGTGGTGAAAAGCCAGCTAAAATAAGTTTGTTACAAAGATATTGACTAAAGACAGTAACCATACAATGAGTCTGTGCCTTGGGCTCTGTGATGTGTTAAAAACTGCTCAAAAGGTTTTTACAAGCAAACGCCAACCCATAACGAGATTTGATATTGCAAATGAACAGTATACCTCCCCAGCTATCAAACTCATTTTATTAGTATTTCAAGGAACAAGTATGAAGTTTGGAAAACTGCTGAATAAAAGTCAAAGAAGTAAATTATGAAGGAAACCAAATTGTTGGGAGCTGTTTTCAACATAAGTAAGTGAGCTTTGGTGGAATCTTCATACAGCAAGGTCTTCTTCAGACCTGAAATGCAAAAATAAACAGAGACAAATAAAAGAAGGTGGTGAGAGAAGAAACTGAATGACTGAGAGAAAAAGACAAAGCTAAGTATGGCAAATAGTCTTTTCAGTGAGGTTTCCCCACATAACTACTTTCAGGAGCAACTCCCTAAAAAATAAAAAGGTCATCCAGTTTAACAATAGAATGCTGGTAAAGAACTGAAAGCTAAGCTTCCACTGACACTTGGAAATAGAAGTGGCAAATGTAAGTAACAAATACATGAAATGACAAAATGAGCATTGTATCAGTGAAGTTTTGCCCGAGACATTTGAAGAACAGTACTGCCTTTTTTTTTTTGTCATGAGGCAAATGTATACTATCATCAAAAGAGATTACAAAGAAGTGCAACTGGACCTATTTATTGCATGACATTTCTTAGTTTGAAAGAAAAGGAAACCTGGTAACCTCTTAAAAGACACTAGACATATGGTCACAGAGCTGTTTTACTCTTTTTATACAGCTACCGTAAGATATTTAATTTAATATCATTGCTGCATTTAAGTAAGTTGTGTCATCTAATGTGATAAAAATGATTAAATAAAACAAATGTATACTAGAAGTAAAGGTGCCATGGCTGCAACTAATAAGGAAACAGATACAGACTAGACCAGAAAGGAGACATAACAGAATATGGAGGCTCAACGCAGAGAACATGTATAAAAAAAAAAAGTACTAACAAAGCAGGAGTACAAAGTAAAGCCTTTCAAGCCCCTGCCACAGATTTGTCAAACAAGGAAAAAATGACCTCCCCCCACCCAATACCCTCAGAATCTTTACCTGAATCTATCTCACGCATAGTTACCCTGCAAAAATCAAAACACAAAGAAATGCAGAAACAGGGCAAGAACAAGCAACAAACAGCTGAAAAAGAAATATAGAGACATAGAATTTGATGGCAGATAAGGACCACTTGGCCCACCCAGTCTGCTCATTTCCCTACCTAATGGATAAGCTGCAGTTCCTAGTTAACCAGCAGCCTACTTTTTCCTACCCCCATCCCCTAGAATTGCCTTATGACTGTCCCATGCATGCTTGAATTCCACCACTGTTTTTAACTCCACAACCTCCTCCGGAAGGCTGTTCCATGCATTCACAACCCTCTCTGTGAAAAAATACTTCCTTAATTACCTCTGAGCCGCCCCCCATCTTCAAATTGTGCCCCCTTGTTCTTGCACATCTCTTTTTTTGAAAGATGCTACCCTCTTGGACTTTGTTGATTCTCTTGAGGTACTTGAAAGTTTCTATCATGTCCCCCCTCTCCCTCCTTTCCTCAAGGCTATGCATATTAAGCTCTTTAAGTCTCTCTTCAAATGTCTTCTGGTGCAGACCCTGCACCATTTCAGTTGCCCTCCTTTGGACAGCTTAGATCCTGTCTATGTCTTTGCATAGACTGGGTCTCCAGAACTGCATAGACTGGGTCTCCAGAACTGCACGCAGTACTCCAGATGGGGTCTCACCAGCTGTCTGTACAGAGGGATAATAACTTCCTGTTTTCTACTGGTGATGCCTCTCCCTATGAAGGGTCAGAGGAAACACCCAATAAAAAGCAAAATGAAAATGACCCTGATAATCTGGACTTACAAACTATTGAGCAAGATCCCCACCCTGGGAAAAGACTATGATGAAAGAAATATCTGAGGTAAAAGGCAAAATGGACTCTCTAGAAATGGTTGGGGAAACTGATACTATCAAAACCACTTTAAAGAGCATGGATAAAGAAATAAAGCAATCTGGGGCAAAAAATATTGGAAATAGAAAAGAGGTTGGTTACAAACAAGAAGGAAATTACTTTACTAAAGAGAAAAAATGCACAACAGGAACAATAGATAAAGCAAATTCAGGAGAAAATCATAGATGTAGAAACTAGAGCCAGAAGAAAAAACATTAGAGTATTGAGAATCCCTGAAATATGGGACCAGCACTCACCCTTATCCAAAACCATGGATAAAATAATAGCTGCTTCTAAAAATTCCCAAAGAAAAAGTAAACTGGAATATGATTGTATACACAGAGCTGTGAGGCAACGTCCTGATGATGAGCAGCCACCCCAGGCATTGACTGAAAAATTAATAAAAACAGAGGAAAAAACAAACTGATGAATGCCGTTTTTAAAAAGAAAAAAAGTGATGTTAAAGGGTGCTAGTATAAATATCTATCAGGACTTACCAAGTGAATTAATAAGCAAAAGGAAAAAATACACACACATCAGGTCAGCAAAATGGAAGAATGGATACAAATCTGCTTTCTACCTTCCTAACAAAGTCTTTATTAAGAAAAGCCAATGGACCTACGCCTCAACTGTTGAAGCAGAAAAGGATTTATTGGTGTGATTTCCAGATTTATTTAAAGTTTAAAAGAAGGTGGGGGGAGCAATATGTAAAGACAGTGGATCTTAGTATGTGACAACATAAATGATTTATTAAGATAATTTTGAATTTAAGACTTCATGAAGATGAGGTTAACAGTGTTTTTTTTCCTTGCTTTCATCATACAGTGGATTAAATGGATTGACTATACTTTCTGAACTTATTGAGAACCTATGTGGAACAGAAGTAAGCAATAATACCCAACAGGGTGGGCGGTATTGTGCTATACCGGACCACCCAGGGGCGTAATGAGGCCCGACGCCGCAGGCGGAGGGTCTTATAGCCCCTGGAAGGTCTGGTATAGCACAATACCGCCCACCCTGGAGGGTATTATTGCACTTAGAAAATAGACACCTGTGTATATTTTTACTAGGCTATAAAATAACAGTGTAAATAACTTTAAAAAGAAATATAAATGTTAAAAAAAACTTTCTTTTGAGTAAAGTAGTCCATTTGTTTCTGAGCTGTTCCATCTTCTGTTGCCCCCCCAGCCATTCTTTATTTACATATCCCCACCCTCACACACAGAGGAAGACATGGCATTTTTTTTTAAGTCCCACTCTTCCATATCTTGGCATAGTTTTCATGTTTAAAACACACTTCTCTGCCTTCTTTGTGAAACCTTTTTTTTTTCCATTGGGAAGATGTGGCTGTTAGGCGCACCACCTTGGGCTGTAAAATCAAGCAGTGGAGGAGATCGACAATTCCGATGTACAACGGCAGCGATTTTACTTATTTTTTGTCTTTTTTTTATTCGATTTAACAGACCCCTCTTTCGTAGCGTTATATGGTGTCCCCTCCGTCAGTGTGACAGTTAAACCTCTGGAGTTGCTGGCATTGTGTGTCAATGGAAGACCGGGAGAGGTCAAGTCATGCCGCTGATTTCATATTCTTTTTAACTTAATCAGAAGCACACAAACGGGCAGAGCTGCAATGACCGGAGACCCGGAAGTAAGTGAGTGAGAACACTTGGCACAGCAGCATGCTTAGGTGCTGATTTTTTTTACATCAGTTGCGATTGATCAGGTGACAAGGTACAGTATAGGAGTTCGGTGGGTCCCAAGAATACTGTGTCGTAGTGTACTTTCATTTCGGGCTGAGGGCAAGATGCATTGCGTTGTCTAGCAGCGCTAGGCAGAGGCTTTTTTTATTAAATTTAAAATGGCAATAGAGAAACTGGGGAAGAGAGAGAAAAGAGTAAAGGGCTGGTGGGGAGAGTTGCTCTGTTACTTGGTCTAACTAAGCTAGATTTAAAAAAAATGGCAGCCATTCACATGCTTAACATTCCATCGCTCAAAAATACCAGTAAGCAGGCAGACAGAATGGGACTTATTATTTTCTGGTCTCTGTTGCCTGATACTGGACTGCGTGGTTGGATGTGTCAGCCAATCAGGGTGCAGAATTTGACAGACCCATTTTCTAATGTAGGATAACTGATACTGTATATATGAGTAATACTGAAGGAAACAGTACAATATTAATATTTTATTAAGAGATACCAATACTAACTTAAAAGGACAAGAATATTTTTTCCCTTTTTCTCCCTGCCTCCTCCTTTCCTTTTCCTCAAGTCTCTCTCTTAAGTAGTGTCTGTTTATGTAATCCACTTCCACCAGAGTAAAGAGTAACTAAAGGACCCCCCATCCTCTGGAGACACTGAGAATATGATGTGCCAGAATAAACACCACTCACCACATGACACCAACCAGTGACATAAAGTTAAATTTGTTTTGGAGCAGTAGGGGAATATATTTGAAGGTGGACAGGTACATTGTTTAAAAAAAGAATAAGGTGCTATGACAGAGGTATAATGAAAGCAAAGTAAAAAGGGTTAAAAAAAAACAAAAAAGGAAAAAAAAATATGAAATGGTGCTTCATGATTTAGCAGCTGACTCTCCCGGAGTTATCATTTCATCTATGAATGTCAATGGTATTAATAATTTAAAAAAAAGAGACTCAATAATTTATATGCTAAAAAAATGATGTACACATTTTTTACATGCAAGAAACACATTTTACAAAGACCATAAGAGAGTAAAGAAAGGTTGGTTTAATCAAGTTTATTATTCTTCTGGGACAAGAAATAGTAGAGGGGTAGTTATTTTAATAGCCAAAAACATCAATTTCAAACTATTACAACAATGGGATGATGACAAAGGGAGAGTCATATTAATATAAGGTCTTGTAAGTGGAGTTGAGGGCATTCTGGGTTCAGTATATGGGACGTTTATCACCTATTCATAATTTTTGAATAAGATATGAAAGAACCTCTGTGAATTCAGTGTAACTAATATTATAATTGGAGATGACTGGAATGCCAAGTTGTCCCCTATTATGGATAAATCAACTAAAGTTTCCATTCAGGATAATCAATTAGCACCTAATGCAAAATTTTCTATCACAACATAACACGTGTGGTCCATGGAGAATTAACCACCCTTCTCAAAATACATACACATGTAAAGCCACACACCTAAACACATACTCCAGAATTGATTACTTATTGGTTAATAAAAATCTTATGAATAACAGTAAGCAAACTGAAATAAAAGATAGGCAGGCTGGGGTGCTAGATGAGTGCTTCACCTCAGTTTTCACCAGGGAAAATGGGGGTGCTGCATCATACATGGGAGGAGACAGAGATACTGAGGAGGGGGGGACCCTTGCCGATCGACAGGTCTGGGGAGAGGGGGAGGCATCACTGGCAGGTGGGGGGAGGGCTAAGCAGGGAGAAGGGGTACCGGAAGTGGAAATCACAGCAGAGAGAGTGAGGGAAGCCCTCAGCTCCCTTAAGACAGAGAAAGCACCGGGGCTGGATAAATTACATCCCAGAGTGCTGAAGGAACTTGCAGATGTCCTGGCAAAACCCTGGCAGAGCTTTCACCATCTCTCTGAGGACAGGGTGGGTGCCCCAAGACTGGAAGGTGGCGCATATAGTGCCTATCCACAAGGGGGGATCAAGGGAGGTGGCAGGGAACTGCAGGCCTGTCAGCCTGACATCGGTGGTGGGCGAGGTGATGGAGGGCACTGTCAAGGAGAGGCTGGGGGGGACCTGGATAAGTCAGGGTGCCTGGACGATAGACAGCATGGATTCATCCCAGGGAAATCATGTCAGACAAACCTGGTGGAGTTCTATGACTGGGTGACAAGTGCCTTGAACCTGGGTAGACCAGTGGATGTCCTCTTTCTAGACTTCAGCAAGGCATTTGACTCTGTTCCTCACGTGGGTCTGTTGGATAAGCTGGGAGGGATGGGGGTGGGGAACCAGATGAGCAGATGGATAGGCAATTGGCTCCAGGACTGGACCCAGAGGGTCGTAGTTGGTGGGATAGTCTCATCCCCAAGGAGGGTCATTAGTGGGGTCCCACAGGGATTAGTCCTTGGGCCCCTTCTGTTCAATGCCTACGTATCTGACATAGGGACAGGAATCGGGAGTGAGATGAGTCTCTTTGCAGATGACTCGAAACTGGGGGCGGTGGTGGATGGGGAGGAGGGGAGGGTGGCCCTACAGGGGGACCTGGAGGCTCTGGAAAGATGGTCTGGAGAGTGGAGGCTGAGGTTCAGTGCAGGGAAATGCAAGGTACTCCACCTGGGGGCCAGAAACCCAGGCCAAGTGTACACCCTGGGGGGGGAAATGCTACAAGTCTCGATGGCTGAGAGGGACCTGGGGGTGGTGGTGGATGTCAAGATGAACAACTCTGAGACTTGTACGAGGGCAGCAGCCAAGGCCAACAGGATGCTGGGATGCATCACTAGGGGGATCACCTCCAGAAGGAGGGAAGTGATACTCCCTCTGTATAACTGCTTGGTGAGGCCGCACCTTGAGTACTGCATGCAGTTTTGGAGGCCACACTTAAAGCGGGACATTAACCTCCTGGAGAGGGTCCAGAGGAGGGCAACCAAAATGATTTGGGGCTTGGGGGACAGGACCTATGAGGAGAGGCTCGAAGAGCTAAATATGTACACATTGGAAGAGAGAAGGGACCGGGGGGACATGATAGAGGTCTTTAGGTACATGAAGAGGATAAATAGGGGAGGAACAGTTGGGGTGCTTTGAAGGAAGGAGGAAGGGGCCACTAGAGGGCATGGGTGGAAGCTGGAGGGGGGAAGATTCAGGGGAGAAAGGAGGAGGTGCTACTTCACTGAGAGAGTGGTGGAGCCATGGAATGCACTGCCTAGGGGGCTAGTGGAGGCAGAGACAGTGGAGGGGTTCAAGAGGGGGTGGGACAGGTACAGGGGAAAGGTTCTGGAAGCAAAATCCAATGCAGCAAGAATATCTGGAACTGGGAAGGGAGAAGCCAGAGAAGGTGAGAGGGACAGCAAGGTCAGCACCCAGGCTGGGGACTGACCAAACGAGCAGACATGAAAGACCATTAGGCCTATTCTGCTGGCATTTTAGTATGTTAGTATGTTAGTAACTGATCATGCTACGATTAGATAGGAGAAAAATACCCCAATGGCGCTTTGATAATTCACTATAAAAAGAAACAAACTTTGTAGAAAGCATAAAATAAAATATTCAGCAGTTTGGGGAAACTAATGGAAAGGAAAATAAAAATATTTGTGCATTCGGGGATGCATTTAAAGGTACTGTTAAAGGGTATGTAACCTTTGAAATTAGGAGAAGAAGAGAACAAAAAATAAATCTGTTAAATTGGATACAGAAATAATAGACTTACACACTCAAAGAAGTAGAGGGGTGACTGAGGCTAAGATAATCCTGGACCAAAAAATCTGTGAGAAAAACAAATTACTAACAAAGAAGCTGAGAAAAACACCTTAACAGTTAAAAACAAATTATATTACAATGCAGATAAAACAGGTAAATTGGTGGCATATGCACTGAAAGAACAAAGAGAAAACAACACAGTTACTGACATAAAATATGCAGAGGGCAATATTCCTACAGAAGATACAAAAATTGCACAAACTATTCTAGAACAATATAAATCCATTTATAATAGACCATATAATAACAGTAAATAGATTTTTAAACAACATTTGGAAGAAGCCACTATTAAAAAACTTAACTTTAATATTGAAAAAGTAGAAAAATCCAATTTGATGGAGGCAATTAGGTCTATGGAAAATCATTCTTTGCCTGACTCAGATAGTTATACAGCTGAATTTTATAAGGTCTTCCTAATAGAATTACTTTCATGGTTGACACAAGTGACTGAGGAGATGGCAAATGGAACTCCTATTCCTGATTCTGTGTATGAAGCAAACATTATTCGAATCTCTAAAGAAATAAAGATTTGACTAACCTAGAAAACCTCAGACCCACTGCCCTGTTAAATAATGATTACAACATTTTTGCCAAATTAGTGGTTCTGAAAATCCAAGAACATATTCTGGATATTATACAGATAGACCAGAAAGGGTTTATTAAAAATAGAAACATATTTGAAGAGTTGGATCAAGTCCAGTTTGCCATCTCCTCAGCCTCAGCAAATACTGAGACAATTTCTATTGCTTTGGATGCAACAAAAGCATTTGACTTGCTAAATTGGAGCTGTTTTGGAAGCATATACATTTCCATCAAAGATTATAACAATTATAAAAATATTATATGTAACACCTAAGGCAGTGTCCAAAACGAACCAGTTTAGATTTTCACCCGTAACTATGAATAATGGGGTGTGGCAAGGTGGTCCACTGTCACCACTTTTGTTTATAATTAGCCTAGAACCACTTTTGAACCATATAAGGAATAATCAGTATATAACAAGGATTATACAATGGCAAGAAAGAATCTTGGACTCTGATTGGTCAGTCTTGGGCTAGACCCATGGCATTATCCCAACACAATGCCACAGGTCTAATCTCAGCCTCACTGTGAACCTGGAGATGTTCTTGAGCTACTTGAGCATCTTGAGCTTGATTGTTTCATCTGCTCTTAAAAAACAAAAAATATTTTTCCACACAAAAACATCTTTAAAATTTTTTTTTTTATTCTGTATAACAATGAGCCATTGGATAATAGGAATAATGCACTCCAGGGTGTGTGTCGTTTGAGATAATGCCATGCCTGGGGCATTGGGCGCTCCAGCCTGCAGAGCCTGTGCAACCCCCAGGTGTGTGTTATTCCCAACATGACACACACACCCTGTTGTGCATTATTCCTTTATTAAGCAGAATGATACTCAACTAAAATTAAATGTATATCCCAATGATATCATGGTTTTCCTCACAACCCCCAGGATGACCATTTCATATTTACTGAACAAATTTCCCACTTTTTCCAAGATTGCTAGTTATGAACTTAACCATAAATGAATGAGTTTACCAATAAATAAGCTAAGTTCTGATACTAGAATCATGTTAAAAGGAATGAAAATACAAGAAACAATTAAATATTTAGGTATATACATCTCAAGCATTTGTGAAAAAATGATAAAAGCAAACTAATTATTATACTTCATGGAGCACATTAACAAACAGCTGGAAGAATGGCAGAACACATCTCTGTCATTATGGGTCCAAATAAAGGTACTTAAAATGATGACATTGCCCCTATTAATGTATTTATATCAGGGGGAGATACCATTAATATGGTTAGACCAGATGAAACATAACTTTAAAAATGTTTTATGGGGGGCTCTCCCAGAATTACATGGGACAAACTGATGACAACAAACAGAGGTGGTATACGATGTCCTGACCTATTAAGATGTTACTGGGCCACCAAGATAAAACAATTGGTGAATTGATCTAGTCCCAGTCGATATAAGTTACAGAAAGGAAATAAGAATAATGAGCATATACAATATTCCATATCACTTTAAAATGATAAAATCAATGTTCAAAAGTTATTAACATGCCCAAATCAATTTGCTCAATTGAAAAATCCATGCTTGAAACCCTATTATAAGATTAGCTCAAAATGGAATAAATACATACAGATAGTAACATAAAATTGCTATCTTGTATAATAGACAAGAAAATTCAGAATAGGGTTAAAGCTGGGATTATATTTGTATCAGACTTAAAATGGGATTAAGAATCTGGTTAGACTTTACAAAAAATAAGGAAATAATGACATGGGAAGACTTTAATAACAGGGCCATATAAACACACATAAATAACCCCAGAATTAAATACTTGATGATTAAAAACATATATAAAAAATATATCAAACCTGTACATACAGCAATGGGAAAAAACAAACAAGTTGTTTGTAGATATATATGACTTTATTCAAATTTACAAAAAAGGCGTAGGCAATATTCCGTCTTTCGGATGAGACGTTAGATGTCCCATCTGACTGGATTGGTGGTGGTTCAGGTGGATGTTAAAGATCCCATGGCACTTATCAAAAAGAGTAGGGGAATTTCCCTGGTGTCCTGGCCAAAATTTCCCTCATTCACTAAAAATACCACCAACATCTTAATCTGGTTCCAGGTCAGTTGGCATTCATCTGTATCCCCCTCCCCCGGGTCGTGCCTAAAAATAGGCAGGATTTGTCTAGTGCACTTTCCCGGTCAACAAAAACTAAATAAATAAATAAATATTATTGCTATTTTACAAGTATATATCACTCAATCACTGACACTTAAATTAGATAAAACTTTGAAAAAAATCAAAGCACACATGGGCAGTGGAAATAAACCAGATTATACCTGAATATAATTAGAAACAGATTAGAGTTAAGGTTAACAAACTATATACATATGCAGAAAATAAATCAATTCAATATGAAATAATTGACAGAGCATGTATTACACAACATAAACTATGTCATTTTTCACAACAAAATAAAGCCTCTCGTAGACATACTTGTGGCAAGGTAGATAAAACAGATCATTATCATTTGCTATGGGAATAACCCCTAGGTTCTGAATTGGTGGAAGAAAAAAGTATTGAACTGGAAAAAATTCTGGAAAAGAAAATACCCCCATTGCCATAAATGTTCATACTAAATTATTTTGATTTTCTGAATTTGAACATAAAAGAACAAAACATTTTAGTTCTGGCTACTATGACCACCAAAAGAATGGAACTCCCAAAATTAACTTAATTTAATATAAAAACATGGATTATTAATATGAAAGAATGTTCCTTGATTGAAAGGTTGTCAGATCATATTAATGCACAGGAAGACCTCATAGATGCCTCATAGGAAAACATAGTAAATCTGTTACCCCCTTTGATTTAAATCTGAATAATACCATTATTAGATCAATAATCTGTAATACGATTAATATAATCGAATGAGTGAAAGTACAAACTGTACCACCAAGGAGATGAATGGGTGGGGGAAGGAACAGGGTAAGGGGTGATGGGAGGGATTGAATGGGCACATTGTAGGAAGACATTAAGGCCCGGATATTCAAACTGCGCCATTCTGAGGTGCAAGCCCTTGCGCCGCTCAAAATAGTTGCGCAGGGGTGTGGCCGGGGTGATATTCAAAGGAGTTGCGCTATTGAGCAACCTTTGAATATCACCCCAAATGCCACTGTGCATGGTGTAGGAACTTGCGCCACCGCAAGTTGTCAGAGTTGAGCATTAAACTTGTGGTGGCGTTATACCATTGCCATGCAATTTCCGATATTCAAAAGGTGACAGGCAAATGGGGCCATAATTCATGCAAGGCACAGGGGGCCATTTGCATGTGATTATGGCCCCATTGCATGCCATCTGCATGTAGGTGCACCATCCCCGAGACTTTGGCGCTGGTCAGCCCCTGCCAGGCAGCAGCCATCGGGACCGCTGCACCCTGCAGCCCAATCGCAGGCACAACGTGAAAACAACCTCCCACCCACACATCTCCCAATGCCTGATCGCGGGGCAGAAAGTATCATGAACCTCCCCGCCCACACATCTCCTAATGCCCGATCAAGGGCAGAACGTAAAAACAACCTTCCAAACAGCTCCCAATGCCCGATCAAGGGCAGAAAGTATCATGAAACCCCACCCACACATCTCCCAATGCCTGATCGCGGGCAGAATGTAAAACAATCCCTCCCAAACAGCTCCCAATGCCCGATCGCGGGCAGAATGTAAAAGACCCCCAACCCGAATATCTCCTGGTGGTCCAGTGGACCTAATGCCGATCGTGGGCAGAATGTCCAGTGACAACCCCCAAACATCTCCCTGGTGTCTAGTGTCCCCACCCCACCCACCCACGAAGCCCACCACCCTGCTCCCCGCAGCCGGGCGGCGGCAGCATCCCACCCGCTTGCCGCCCGCCGCCACTCGACTGATCAGTCTGGCTGCACGCCCGTTGCGTAGAGCTAGAGCCAATGGCGCAGAGTCTATATCGGATATGACAGTCCAGACGGTGAATGGGTTCATTCACAAATCTGACTGTCATGTACGGTATGGCTGCACGCCCATTGGCTCTAGCCTGCACCAATGGGCGGCAGCCCTACCGGACAGTCAGTCGGCGGGCGCGGGCGGCAGGCGGTGGGATGCTGCCGCCCTGGCCGGCTGCCAGGGGGAGCGGGTGGGGGTTCGTGGGTGGGTGGGGTGGGGGCACGACACCAGGGAGATGTTTGGGGGTTGTCACTGGACATTCTGCCCACGATCAGGCATTACGGTCCACTGACCACCAGGGAGATATTTGGGTTGGGGTTGTTTTACGCTCTGCCCGCGACCGGGCATTGGGAGCTGTTTGGGCGGGGGTTCATGATACTTTCTGCCCAACGATCGGGCATTGGGAGATGTATGGGGGTTTCATGATACTTTCTGCCCGCGATCGGGTATTGGGAGATGTGTGTGGGGGTTCATGATATTTTCTGCCCACGATCGGGCATTGGGAGATGTGGGCGGGGGTTCATGATACTTTCTGCCCGCGATCGGGCATTGGGAGATGTGGACGGGGTTTCATGATACTTTCTGCCCGCGATCGGGCATTGGAGATGTATGGGTGGGGGGTTGTTTTTGCCTGGCCATGACTGAGCTGGTGGGGGCACAGGGACTGAGTTGGGTGCCAGCCATGGTGGCAGCTGCTGTGTTGCGCCCTGCAATACAGCAGCTCACCTGTGGGTGGCCTCAACTTGATCTTTTTTTGGCTCAAAGTTGTGCAGGCGCAGGTTGGGGGTTGCGCATGCACAACTCTGCACAACCCAACTGAATATCGGGTTGCGCAGTTTATGCATGGTTCCTCCCCCTCCTGTTGAGCATGCATTCATTTGCATTGCTCTGTTGCTCAACCTGTTTTCAGTGGCGCAGCTGCCTCCTGCTGAATATCACAGAATGGTGCAATGTAGGACTTGCGCATGTGCAACCCTGTTGCGCATGGCGCAACCCTTTTGAATATCTGGGCCTAAGAATTTACTATTAAGGAAAAGGTGTATGTACCTATGTCAGGCTTTGGATAAAAGTTATTCAAAATGTTTACTGGATATCTAATTGTGCTATAGATATGTATGAATTTTATTATATGATAAAGCTTGACATTTCCATATGTCTATCTTTTGAAAAATAAATAAAAAATGTATGATTTAAAACAAGAAAGCTACACTATATAGTTTTCTGGGTGGCGGCAAGCACAAGGGTGGTGGTGCTGCTCAATAAATCAATAAGTTTTGAAGTGTAGTTAGAATGGAGCGCACACATCCCTCTCATGTAAAAAAAAGAAAACTAAGGCTTTCTCTTCAGCAAACACCTTTTTATTCAGCCATGCAGCTTGGCCATCCAAATAGCAGCAAAATAAGGAGAGTGTACTACATAGAGCGCTGATCTTATGTTTCACCATCAACAGGCTTCTTCAGAGGTCTAATTTTGCTAAACATAGGCATTCCTTTTAAAACTAGGTTGACCAATCCTGGTGTTACACGTTATTATGACATCAGTACTGACATCACTATCATCATATCATTTCACAACCTGTGTTATATAAGGCATAGGAAAACAGCTTAAAGTGGTATTCCATAATTCCCACAGTGTAAAAAGCTTTCATATTGTGAAAAGGTTTTTTTTCCAGTTTTTCTTCACCCAGTGTATGAATTAAATAGTGCTTAAGGAACTTCTCTGTTCTCCTCATAGCAGTACTTCACAACTCCATTGACCTACATCACAAGCATCGAGATAAGTGAGAAATCAGATTACTAGTTTTTCACTGTTTCAAGATGTTTTTGTTTTACAAGAGTAGATAATCAGGTACATACCATAGTTCTACAATTAGCCCTTTGTAGAAGTTTTAATAATGAGGTGGAGGATTTTTGTTTTTTTTTGGGGGATTTCATTTCAAAAAGAAAAATACATGAACAAGGTCAAATGTCCAGCACAATTTAACACTAATGCTTTAACATTTAACTTTTAACATTTCATCAGGAAAGGTTTTATTTTAAATTTTTCATTTAATCCAGGGTATCTCAAAGCCCCTAATCTATAAATCCATTCCTGCTCATTTTGATTTAACAAATTATTCAAATTCCCCCCTTGTACATTGATGGGCATCTTCTATGCCCACTGCAAATGTTTTCTGTCCATTTTTGTCAGGAACACCTTTCATGAGTGCAGCCCTTGCATATTGTAGATTACCAACTCTGACAGCCTGCTGGTGCTCATATAAATGCATTTCAAGTTTTCTTTTTGTGCGTCCAATGTAATACTGTAGCATCACAATGTACACCTGAGGACATACACCACAGCCACAGTGTTACAATTTATATATCCCCTAACTTTGACTTTATTTTAGTTTTAGGGTTAAAGAACTCCGTGCATGTTTCTAACAAACCATACATGTTGCAAAAGCCACATGGCTTACAACCACTATTTCTTTGGTGTTGTGTTTGTTCTTTAGGTAAATAGCTCTGGACAAATCTGTCCCTCAAGTTTCTACCCCTTCTGTATGAGATTCTAAGTGGGGTCTCAATAAGATCTCTCAGCTCTGGTGTACCCCTCAAAATTGGCAAATTATTTTTAACAATGTTAATCATATCCTGTGTACCTCCCCCATATGAAGTCACAAATGTCAAAGCTGACTCAAAGCTTTTCTTTCTTTTATTCTTTGGTAACAGTAAAGCCTCTCTAGGTATTTTATCAACTTGTTGGATGGCTTTTTCTATTACCACAGGGCTATAAGCTCTCTCTAGCAGTCTGTTAATTCCTCAGCTCTCTTTTCATAGGTTGCCCTATTTCCACAGTTTCTTTTCACCCTGATAAATTGACCCTTAGGTATATTTTCTTTTGTGTGCTTAGGATGACAGCTTGCAGCATGTAATAAGCTATTCCGATCAGTTTCTTTCTTAAACAGATCAGTCAAAATTGTACCATCATCTTGTTTACTTATTTTAAGGTCCAGATAATTGTTTTTAAATCTGCTGTAATTTTGAACCCAATATTTTCATTTGTGCCCTACATATACTGAATGAACTGTGTCAACTCTTCCCTAACTCCTTTCCAGAGTAATATATCTAGGAAGCGCTTATAGAAATAATTTTTTTCTAAAAATGGGTTTCACTGTGAATTAAAGCATCTTCCCAGTGGCCCATGTATATATTGGCAAAACTGGGGGCCAAAGTTACCCCCATAACTGTTTCTTTTGTTTAAAAATCAGCCCTTTGAACACAGACTTTGATGACAGATAAGGACCTCTTGGCCCACCCAGTCTGCCCATTCTCCTACCTATTGGATAAGCTGCAGATCATAGTGAGTCAACAGTCTACTTTATCCTAACCCCAACCAGAGTTGCCTTATGTCTGTCCCATGCATTCCTGAATTCCCCCAATGTTTTTGACCCCACAACCTCCTTAGGAAGGCTTTTCCATGCAACCACCACCATCTCCATGACAAAATACTTCCTCACATTGCCTCTGAGCCGTCCACCCTCTATCTTGTGCTCCCTTGTTCTTGCACATCTCTTTTTCTGAAAGATGCTACCCTCTTGGACTTTGTTGATTCCCTTGAGGTACTTGAAAGTTTCTATCAAGTTCCCTCCCCACTCTTCTTTCCTCGAGGGTATACATATGAAGCTACTTTAGACTCTCTTTGTATGGCTTCTGGAGCAGACCTTGCACCATTTTGGTTGCCCTCCTCTGGAATACCTCCATCCTGTCTATGTCTTTGTGGAGATGGTGTCTCCAGAACTGCATGTCTGTACAGAGGGATAACAACTTCTTGTTTTCTACTGGTGATGCCTCAGCCCTCCTTACTGCTTCCTCACATTGCTTGCTTACCTTTAGGTCATCTGATATGACTACACCCAGGTCTCTTTCCATTTTTGTTATTAGTACCTCCCCCCTATTGTGTATTCTTCCCCTGGGTTTTTGTTTCCCAGGTGCATTACTTTGCACTTCTTTGCATGGAATCTAAGCTGTCATACTTTTGACCATTCCTCCAACCTTGCTGAGTCCCTTCTCATCCTTTCTACCCCCCTTGTGTATCAACCCTGTTGCAGATCTTTGTGTCATCTTCAAAGAGGCATACTTTTCCTTCTAGTCCCTCTGCAATGTCATTTATAAAGACATTAAAAAAGACTGGTCCCATTTTTGAACACTGCAGTACCTCACTAGTAGCCCACCTTTCTTTGGAGTGAGCTTCATTTACTATTATCCTCTGTGTTCTGTTGTCCAGTCAAATTTTTTTTACCCAGGCTACCACCCTGGGACTCACTCCCAGACTGGCTAACTTGTTTTTTAATCTTTTTGAGGGACATTGTCAAATGCCTTGCTAAAGTCTAGGTAGGTCATGTCCACAGCCCCTCCTTGGTCTACTACTTTGGTCACCCAGTCAAAGAAATCTATTAGATTCATCTGACATGACCTTCCCACTGTGAATACATGCTGCCTTGGATCCTGTGCTCCCCTTTGGCCTCTAAGTACTCAACAATTCTTTCTTTCAGAAGTGATTCCATAATTTTCCCTACCACTGAGGTCAAACTAACAGGTCTGTAGTTTCCTGCCTCTGCTTTGCTCCCATTTTTGTGAAGGGGAATCACATCCACTCTCCTCCAGTCCTCAGCTACCACACCGCCATCCCATGATTTGTTAAAATGGTAGTCAGTGTTTATACATGAAAATATTATTTTTTTCAATACTATTTCAGTAAGCTTGTGCAACATATTCTTTGCCTGTAATAAGTCAGTATGTGTAAGGAGGTAATGTTCGATGGCTTGCAACCCCCCCCATGTGCTATGTTAGTACAGAGTGAATCCACATCAAGGGTTACAATCCACCAATCCTTCTCTAACTGCATTTCATTCAGGTATGATAGGACCTAGCCAGTATCTTTCAAATGTTTTTTTACCATGGGCACCAAAGGAGGAGTGGGGGGGCATGCATAAGTGTTCCACAATGGTGGCAGTGTAGGGATGGGTGTTGCTCCATGCTCATGGCCTGAATGTTTTTTGCTGCAGAATGTCAGGGAATTAACTTTGTCTTTTCTTGCGCACTTTTCTAATTTGGTTAACTTCAATAGAGGTGTCAGTTGTGGGCTCTATAAGAATGTTGAAATATGTCCGGGATAGCGATGAAGACAAAGGAAAAACTACAAATGCTCCCGGAGCAACGCCGCAAAAAGAAAAAGCATGACAAACTATCTGTTAACCTCAAAGCGACTACTACAGAATGAGCCAAAATAGGCATGAGCAGCAGAACTCGTCTGCAGCAACAAAAAGTAAATACCTTTTTCTCACCAAATAGTATCTTTTTGCGTAGATCTCTCTCTCCTCTTCCCTGGTCTCCGCAACCAGTCCCTGTGCCCAGTACCGTGACTCTGAAAACCAAAGTGGGCTATACCAATGCGGATGATTTGGAAAGCATGTAGCAGCCCAAATTTACTGGCATTACACAAAGCTGCATACAGGAACAGATTGGATTTGCCTCTTCATTAATCAGCTTTCAAGGTAATGCTGATAACTTTAATACTACAACATCACTAACTGATGGTAATTTACAAACACAGCAATGTGTGGAGATGGGCAATACACAGTGGAACCATGGATCCATGATGGGTGTTCGACAAAATATTTGTCAAACACCCCATCAAAGAAATCAGCTGGTTGACCACATTCTGCAGTTGGCTTCCAGTTCCCTGTGGCTGTATGTGTTTTTCTTAGGGGGTCTTCACCCCCATGAACCCCCCACATGGAAGGCTGCACCCCCGCACCCCCACTTTAGGATTATCAACTCCGAGTCAGAGCTGATTTGGGGGGGTGCAGGACCCCCGACAGACTGCACCAGGTTCCAGCAGGTTCCCTACAGTGGCATGGTGCTGTAGTCACTGTAGGGGACTTCGCTGATGAACTGTCGCTGTCGGGTGAGTAACTGATACATGCAGTGGAACCATAGTCCAATCTGCTCCCAGTATCAATCAACTGGAGGATAAAAATGCAAATTGTCAAGAAAGCAGGGCCCCAGATGGTTTTTTTTATAATGATTCAGATATCAAAGAAATCTTTAAACAAATTCCAAGCAGAGGTTAGAAATGAAATTAAATCAGGCCTTGCCACCATCACATCTGATATCTCAGATCTGTTGGGCATGTTAGCCACTATACAAGCACAGTTAAGCCTCTAACAATATGCACAAATTAAGTTGAAGAATGGATTAGCATTGTAGAAGATAAACTCAGTGCTACAATCATTTAACAACAATATGAGAACGATCTTACTGAGTTAAAGAAAAAAGTAGCGGACTTAGAGAATAGATCAAGATGCACCAATGTTAAATTAATTGGGATACCTGATGGATTGGAGGGTCAGGGAGACCCACTCCCTTTTTTTGAAAAATTAGTAACAGTGTCTACCGGTAGGAAATATAAAAAAAAATGGATAATTTTGGTTAGAGCACATCGGGGCCCTAAACAGCAGATCTTCTTAAATATCAGAACACTCGAACTGTATACATTAAACCCCATTGTTATCAAGACCAAGAGTTAATTCTCTGACAGGCATGAATAAATAGAGGGTTGACATTTGAAAAGCAAATATTTTCCACTGATCCTGACCCTTCATATGCTACGCTACCAACAAGAAGATCTTTTGATAAGGAAAAGGATATACTGCAACAAAGTGAACTACGTTTTAGTTTCCTCTATCCAGCTCAAAACAGATTCCACATGCATGGCAAAGTTCATACATTTTCAAATCCTAAGGATGCTGAGCTTTTTCTAGGGACTCAAACTTGAGTAATCTGATTGTCAGGATGAAATTTGGATTAAAGAGAATAAGGTTAAACTCAGAAATATGACTTAATATGTCTTTGCAACAGATGTGATTGTGAGTGCTGCAGTGGGGGGGGCATGTGGAGGTGCTGTGAAGAGAGGAGAGAGAAGAAGCAGGAAGGTGAGAAAGATATAGGGAAGAAAATAGTAAGTAAGAAACAGAGGGAGATTGGGGAGATGAAAGAACAGTTTAAAAAATAAGAGATGGAGGAATTAAGTGGCATACAATCAATCAATCAAACTTTATTTAACCAGGCAGTTACATTATTGAGCAAGCTCATTTTCAAGATGTTCCTGGACACAGGGGACACTTTTGCTTACAGTAGACAACACTTCATACAAAAGTAGACATCGGTACAGGCAGTTACAATATACAAAATCAGTACTTGGATGAATCAGACATGTAAAGCAAGTGCAAATATAGGCATTTAAAGTGCAGCGTATACAGGTTGTAGCTTATAGAGTACAAGTGAGGAGAGGAAGGAGGGAAATAGAGAAGAACAGTGGGAAGAAAGGGTATCAGACATGTAGGAGAGAGGGAAAATAGCGCAGCCTAATAGAATGAGGCCCCTATGAAGCTAATTGATGAGAGGGGGGAGGTGGTTGTCCTAAAGGGATGCAGGCCGACACGGGAAATAGGCAGCCCAGGATTACAGAGGTTGAGGGACTCAGTTGAGCGGGGTAAGACTTTACCAAAAACAATCACATGCCATTTTCAGGCCTCTATAGAGTAGCCCCCTAAATATAAAATGGCTGGACAGCAGGGAGAATTTAAGTAATTTTTGCATATTATTCCAAAGTGCTGGTAAGGAGCTAATGGTAGTTGAGCCAAGACATGTCCTTGTTCGTGGCAGCTTAAGGAGGACAAAGGAGGAATTCCTTAGTCCATAGGCACCCTTTGAACATTCAAACAGGTCAGAGATATAGGGTGGTAGTTTGTTGGACAAAGCAGGAATAGCCACATAAGGGCATTTATTTGCCTCCTCGTGGAGAGGGATGGCCAATTTAATGCTTGGTACAATGAGCAGTAATGAATCTGCAAGGGCAAGTCAAGAACAAATCTCAATGCATGATGATACAATGTATCCAGCTTTTGGAGCACATACTGGAGGCAATGGCTGTATAGGAAGTCAGCGTAGTCAATCGGGGAAGAAAGGTTGTTTGAACCAGCTGCTTTGTAGCTTCCAGGGTGAGAAGGCATTTTATGCGGTAGAAAATACTGAGGTGCTGCCTTAGCTTTTTTGTTAACTCACTTAGATGTACTGAAGGTGAGTTTGTTATCTAACCAGACTCCCAGATATTTAAATTTATCCACTAGCTCTAGAGGTTCATTAAGGAGGTTAATAATCTGTGGGATCCCAGGTATCCCTTGATTGTGGGATGGAGAGATAATCATAGCTTTTTTTTTTTTGCATTTAACAAGAGCTTTAGATTCAGCATGTTGTGCTGGATGATGATAAAATCCTGCTGTAGCTCCTTGTATGCAATGTCCAAGGAGGGTTTGGTCATGTAGAGGACTGTGTCAACTGCAAAGAGATAAATGTTTCCAGCAACCAGAGTTGATGCATTTGATGTAAAGGGTGAAGAGGACAGGCCCCAAAATGGAACCTTGCGGAATGCCTCAGGGCAGTAGTTTTAGTGGTGAGAATTCCCCCTTGGGTTTTAATTTGCCGTTTACGATTTGTGAGGTAGCAGCAGAATCACTTTACTGCAGAAGAGGTTAGACTGATGCTACTCAGGGAATCAAGAAGTAAGAAATGATCAACCATATCAAATGCTTTGCTGAGGTCAAGAAAGAGACATAGATGTGCTATTTACTGTCCAGGGCTTTTAGCCAGTCATTTGACACATTGGCAAGAGCAGACATGGTACTGTGCTTGGCTCTGTAACCTAATTGGACTGGATTGAGGATTTTCTCATGATCCTAGTACTCCCTTAATTGAGAGTTTACAATTTTTTCAAGTAGCTTGGATAAAACAGGAAGAAATAAAATAGGCCTATAGTTGTTCAAGTCAGTGGGGTCTCCTGACTTGAACAGGGGTGATAATATGTGTGGTTTTCCAACTAGGTGGCAATTCCCCTTGGGATAATGAGCTGTTAAAGAGACGAGCAATTGGAGCTGCCAGATAATAAGAACCTGCTTTTAAGAAGAAGGGTTCAAGTGAATCGGCACCAACACTCTTTTTGGTGTCCAGAGAGAGGAGCAGGTCCTCCACCTGTTTGTAGGAGACTGGCTGGAACTTGAAGAGAGGGCAGTCAGTAGGGGGGGCTATGGTTGGTCTAGAAGCTATGCTGGTGGTGCTTGTGGTGCTCAGTTTACCAACAGGTGATGTGTCAAATGTGAAGCCTGCAGTGGCAAAGTGGTTACTGAGCTGATAGAGGATCTTGGACCTATCTGGGTAGGAGGTGTTATTTGCCACAGTTTTGGCTGGTAATGGGGTAGAAGGGTAATGTCCCTCAGCCTCTCTCAATATCCACCAAAAATTGGTGGAACAGTTTTTGTTTGCCTCCAGGGCTGACTGGAAGAACCATTGTTTTTCCAACCTTACCAGCTTGGTGCAGGCATTTCTGGCTACCCAGAAGGACAGCCAGTCTGAGTCAGACTGTGACTTCCTAGTCTTTTTCCAAAGTGTGTCTCTATGCTGTAGTGCCCTCTTAAGTAGTGGGATAAACCAATCAGGTGTGCATTTTCTGGATTTGATTTTCCTTAAGGGTACGTGTTGGTTGATAACGTTTACTAGCAGATCCTGGAAGATACAGAATGCTTCAGACACAAGGTGTAAGGTAGAAATCCTGCCACTTCATGTTCCCAAGATCTGTCAGGAAGGCCTGGAGACTGAAGTATTTTAGGTTGTGCTTAAGCTTGAAAGTAGAGGTGGATGGGAGGTATGGGGAGCACCTAACGCAGGTGACTGCACAGTGATCACCTCAGATCATTATGGAAGACCCCTGCATGAGAGATATTATGTGGCTTGTTGACAAGTATAAGGTCCAGAAGTGAACTTCGGTTGGGATTTTTCTTGTTAGGTCATGTAACGTCAGAGATAATCTGAGTGAGCCTGTGCTCGTCGCAGAAGTCCTTAAACTTTTTTGCACTGGCATTGTTCCAATTAAGGTTAAGGTCACCCTTGATAATGCATTCTATGTCTGCTTTTTCCAGGAGAGAGTGAATATGGGGCAGTATACACAGGCCCACTGCAGGAGGTCTATGGCATGCAGCTACCAATAAGGCTATACCAGGTGAGAGGGTAATTTTGAAGGCAAGACATTCACATTCTTTAGGCATTGATGTGTGGACAATATTGATGGTTAGGAATTTATCTTTAATATATATGGCAACATCACCACTTTTGGTCAACCTGCCACACCTGATCAAGTTGTATCCTGGTATGTTAAACGTTTCGTCAGGTAAAGTATTTTTCAGCCAGGTTTCTGAGAGCTTTGCTACATCAGTCTTGGCATGTAGTGCCCAGTTGTGGACCTGGTCAAGTTTGTTGGCAAGGGTACATACGTTCATATGCAAGAAGTTCAGACCCTTTAGCTGTGGGAGTTCCCCATTAATACATGGGTGTATTAATGTATATGACAATACTATGGAATGGTTACTCATTTCATCATTGTTTGTTTTGGTTCCCTTCCTCTTTCATGACCCCCCTTCCCCCCCTTTTTTTTCCTCTCCTCTTTAGGGCCAGAAGTGAGGGGTCTTCTTCACCAATCCATGCGCAGCATTAGAGGATCTAGAAACTGCAACTGGGGGGGAGGGAGAGGGGATGGGCATACTTAATTTAAAGGGTATATTTAATATTGTGGTGTGTATGGTAATTAAGAAAACTAAAAGAAAAAATCTGTAACAATAATTGGATTTTGGGAGGAACATATGTATGTTGTTATAGACATTTTTTTTTTACAGGAAAATATGGATATGATTAAATACAGATATTGAAAATATTTACATAAGGAGGAGCAAAGATCATGTCAAGTTTGGAAGTGTGGGAAGGAGGGATGGGTGGGATTAAGCATTTGTATTTTACTGTATGGTGAATAGTGCCATAGCCTGTATAACTTTGTAATAGATAAGGTCAATGATTTGTGAATATATATCAACACGTTATGGCATAAGTTAAACTTATTAATTAATGATGGAGAAGGACAGAGAGAGATGGACCAATATAATTACAGATGGTTAAAATATGCCTTTAAACACAGAATAATATGCAAAGCTTAAAATTACTTACATGGAATGTACGGGTGATGCAAGATTGTTTGAAAACTAGGAACATTTTCAACTATGCTGACCATAAGGGAGTTAATTGCCTCATGATTCAGGAATCTCATTTAGATCAAAAATAATTTATGTTCCATGCTAAAAGATGGGGGCGGGGGTCAATGCTTCATACTCCAGTACTTCACGGGGAGTCTCAATTTTTATTGAGATATCCCTAGCTTTTAAAATTGAGAAATCCCTTTCTGACCCTGAGGGACGATATATAATTATACAGGTGTTTAAACAAGGACAAACTTATATACACTATGTAATGTTTATGGCCCGAATGAGAACTCTCCAAAATTTTGTACACATCTTTTTTTTAGAATTAACCAGTTTCCTAGCACCATATATTATAGCCGGGGACTTCAATTTAGTTCTTGATCCAACTTTAGATATATCTGGAATAAGACCAGAGAAAATTATGTCTGCTGCACTTACAACTATTCAATTTATGAAAGATTTTAATTTAATGGAACTTTGTCGAATAAAAAATCCCAATACTAGGCAATATTCTTTTTTTTTAAATTCCACAACAAAGTTATTCATGGATAGATTTTTTTAAATTTCACCACAGATAGAGACATTAGTAACTAGTTCTCAATATCATGCCATTACAATCTTGGACCATGCATCTATTTTATTAGAGATGCAAATTACAGACACCTCAACTAATTATCAGTTTAAGATAGACCCAATATTATTCAAACATCCAAAATTTATTGAGCATATTAATCTGGAAACAGATAATTATTTTGATCATAACCAGATAACAGACACTAATCCAGCAAGTCTATGGAAGCCTTTTAAGGCATATAAGAGGCATTATTTAATATCAAATTAGGAAAAATAAATAAAAGAAAGATAAGTTACAAACTTTGGAGAACCAGATTAATGACCTGGAAGCCACCCATATGCAGACAGGGGACAATCAGATATTTGAAACCCTTATTTCATATAAAGAAGAATATAATGGGATTGTAGCTGAGATGGCAGAAAAGCAGGTGATGCATACTAAAACAAATATTATGCTACAGGAGAAAGAACAGATAAAAGTATGGCTTGGCAACTTAAAAAGGCACAACAGCAAAATATTATAACTGGAATTCAGAATAAACAAGGGCAACTGGTTTCATTACCAGAAGAGATTAATAAAGATTTTTATCATTTTTATCAACAACTGTGTACTTCAGAAGTTAATAATTCTCAACAATCTCAGGAAGAATATTTTTCTAAGATTCAAGTGCCATGGATCACACCTGAAAAGGCAGAACTCTTGGAGCAAAATATTTTGTTAGAAGAAATACTTACAGCTATAACTAAACTCTCTCTTGGTAAGGCCCCTGGCCCAGATGGTTTATCTATCAACTTCTATAACATTTTTGCCCCCAAATTTGCCCCATATTTTAAAGCAGTTATTTGAATATATACATGCGTCACAAATCCTACCACCAATATTTAGGGAAGCCTGTGTACTATTATTTTTTTTTAAAAAGAGAAAGATCCTAATAACCCGACATCATATCAACTTATTTCACTCATTAATTCAGATTCTAAAATATTGGCAAAGGCACTGTCCACCAGGCTCGGGGGTATGCTACCAGATATTATTCATCCCAACCAAAATGGGTTTATTAAAAGATGTAATTTAGTTACTAATATTAGATGGCTAATAAACATAATTGATTATAATATGCACAGAGATTTATCTGTTCTTACAATTGATGAAGAGAAGGCATTTGATCGGGTAGAATGGCCATATATTAAGTATATTATGAGGAAATTTGGATTTAGACAAAGATTCCAAAAATGGATTGGCATGCTATACTCTGGCCTGCTGGCCAGTGTTAAAACCAACTCAAACATTTCTCCTTTAATAAAGCTTCAGAGAGGCACCCGTCAAGGTTGCCCTATCTCACCACTAATCTTCGCTTTAGCTATTGAACCTTTGGCTATAGCTATAAGAACTTCTTCCAAAATACAAGGCCACTTAGTAGATGGAAAAGAGTTCCGTATTGGCTTATTTGCGACTGATACCCTTATTTCAGTTAAATATATTAATCATAGCTTTCCAGGTATCCTAGAAATTATGACTAAATTTGAGAAAGTTTCCAATTTTAAAGTAAATTGGACTAAAACTGAGCTATTAGAAACTTAGGCACATTCCAACCAATGTATACCCCCTGGGCAATATCAAATTAAAACAACAACTGAACTGACATATTTAGGAGTCAAAACTGATAAACTTCAAAAACTAAAGAGCTCAGAATTACGATCACATGCTGGAAGAAGTTAAGGAGCTCTTAATTCATTGGGAAAACCTACCTTATACTCTTATGGGCTAAACAATCCAATGTGATAAAAATGGCAATTTTACCAAAATTTTTATTTATTTTTCAAACTCTGCCAGTTATAATTTCAGATATGTTTTTTAAGGCCCTAGAGGCAGCAATAAAAAGGTTTTTATGGAAGGGAAAAAGGCCAAAACTAAAAATGGAAAAATGAATGTCCCCACATGCTGATGCAGCATTGGCCCTTCCAAACTTTAAAATATATTATTGTGCGTTCAATTTATGCATAATATTAGACTGGGTGAAGGAAAAAAAACGCGATGCCTCATTTATTATGGAAATAGCACAACCCCCATTCAATAATGTAAAATACATATTATACACCGACA
This sequence comes from Neoceratodus forsteri, assembly GCA_016271365.2. Lineage (NCBI taxonomy): Eukaryota > Metazoa > Chordata > Ceratodontiformes > Ceratodontidae > Neoceratodus > Neoceratodus forsteri. Next base: position 1,128,395,825 of record CM028129.1, on the reverse strand, counting down.
CAGTTAAATTAAGAATCCCACTGTTATCAACTACTCAGACCACAAAATATATTTGAAAACATGTATTAGGATCTAGCATATATAAAAATATCATAGCCATGGAGTCCCCCATTCATATGTATTCCCAATTTATCTCATCTATACAAAACCATATTTTTAAAGAATGGTACAATAAAGGTCTTAGGCAAATAGGACAGTATTTTGATAAGGGACAACTGCTAGATTTTGATACTCTTAAAAAAAGAATATAATCTATCGAATTCTCAATTCTATGCATATCTGCAGATTAGAGATTTCATAAATAAAAACCTTAATAAGGGTTAATTAGATACACTAAACGCTTTAGAAAAATTCTTTACACTACTATCCCATGAAAAGCCAATTTCTCAAATATCTAATATTTCCTCACGTCATACATCTTGAATTTAAAACATAAGTGGAAAGAAAAATTGAGCATGCAAATATCTCCCACATGTTGGAAGCAAACTATAAATTTGCATTTATGGGGTATAAAATCCATTCGGATGCAACAAATACTATTTAACATATTACACCAACGTATTATACCATAGAACTATTAAATATGCTAAATCCAGATATGTCTGGGAGATGTTCACATTGCAAAAATAACGAGGGATCTCTTATTCATATGTTTATGTCCTAAACTTCAGATATGGTGGGAAAATATTTTGGAATTCCTAGCTGATGCAATTAAATTCACTTTGCACAAACATCTGCTTTGGATGTTGCTACATATAGGACTCCAGTACAACCAATTAACATTAGACAACCAAAAATTATTAAACATATCTTTAGTTCAGGTGTATAAGCAGATACTTTTTTTTTTTACACTTTCTATTTTATCCATCTTCTCACCCCGGAGCTACACTTCTTCGGGAGACACCAACCACCACCCCGTGACATGCCTTACCTGATTCCCCAGGAGTTCCCTCCATGGAGCCATGGCTATTCCCCCCCCCAGGTGGGTATGGGATGGGACCCGAATGTCCCGATGCTTCAATGTCTCGTCAGGGTCCCCCGGTGGTCAGGCAGGTGGTCGCCATTAGGGTCAGTGATCTGGTGCTCCACCTACCCGTGCTCCGGTGGTGTTTTTCCCCTTTACTAAGGAAGTGGCCAGTGCCCTGACATCAAGGCATTACGCCTACCGCCACTTCCAGCCCTCTCTTGTACATGCTCCTGCACTTGCTGTTCCTCTGGCCTCTGCCAGAGGCCAGCCAAGCATGGGCAAATGCCCCTCTCCCTCCTGGGAGAGGAGAGCTGTCCCTCGGACACCCAATCTTCTCCTTCCCCTACTAACCCCCGATGGCCCAGGCTCATTCCCGAATCTGGGTCACAGCATGACGCAAGGTGTGGTGTCCAGTGCCTCAACCCTCAGCACCACCGGGCTGGTAAGCAGATACTTTTAAAATGGAAAGATTCAGACCCCCCCAGAGTATAAAAGTTGGCTTAACACCATGGTTACCATACATACATTAGAATGTATACATTACACTTCTGTCAAATCAATTAACAAAATATTATAGGATATGGAAGCCATTCCGATCAAAACTTGAAATAGTGTGCAACCAGGGTAGTGTAGCTTGAAAAGGATAAATGATCAATATCCCCTCCCTCCCTCCCTCTCCTACTGCACTTTATGCACTTTTTGCATCTTTATCTCCTTTGGCTGTTCCTGTAACTTACAACAGATAAGAAATAGTGTTCATTGATATGAATAATGTATTCTATTTTGAACTGGATTGATTAGCTCCTTATATTATGGTGTATACATTGCACTTGATACTGTATGTGTAAACATGCTTTGTCCCTCTTAAAGATAATATATATTTAAAAAAAAACTTGGGTACCAGTGGTTTTAAAAAGCTGTCCACAAATCTGCCTATTGGCTCAGTCAACCAGCCAATCCCAGACACAACTTGTCTGCCTGGTGGATTGACCATTTTTAGTGGATTTTGGGCAGCATGTACGGGGCAGTTTTTTTGGATTCTGGACAGACATAAAAAAGAGCTCCTCAGGACTAATAAGTCCCTCCTGTTACACATCCAACAAATACATTTCAACATTCTTTTTCATTTCAGGAGTAGGGTCAAAGGACAACCTTTTGTAAAAGTTTTTTTTCTCATAGTTGTCTATAGATCTCAGAAACATATTTGCTCTTATTCTGAATAATAATAATACTGTTGCCTTTATTACTATCAAAGTGTCTTTACTGAGATCTAAAATAACCATATGTTCCTCCCTAGATAAGTTGTTATAAGCCATTCTCGGTATAGTGTTATACATGGACTGTAAGTCATTTATGCTACACTCTAAAAAGATTTCTACACTGGAATGCTACAGTGGGCAAAAGGTAGAAGAAGGGTGAAAAGAGGGACTATTAATGTTGATATCCAACCATTTTCCTCAGTATACGACTCACCCTGCATTCCTCTAGTACTTGCATCACTTGAACGGGGGTTACATCCTAAACCTCAGTTTTACTCTCATCTTTATAAAAAAAAAGATTTTCAAATTCAGTTTTTTAGTGAATTTTTGCAAATTCACAAAAAAGTGAAATTCAGGTATAAGTTCGTATGAATGATAAACCTTTTTCTAGTACCTTTATTTCCTCTTTTGTGAAGTTTCTATCAGAGAGGTTAATAAGTCAGTAATGGTTGTCCTCAGCCGTATCTCCATCTACATCCTCTGCCTCTTCCTCTTTTTTATCCCCCTCAGGTTTCTGTGTCTTCTGTGCTGAACTGAAATCTGGTTGGTCTGGTACTCCTCCTGGGGCCACTGCTCCCAGGAGGAACTGATCCTAAAAAAGGCCCAGATTCATTTTCCCCTTCTTCAATGTCCGAGGCACTGTCCCCAGTACTATATTCTTGTCCAGCTCCCTCAGTTCTTTTTTGAATGGATTTTGGCATGTTTGTTCTGGTTGGTGTCTGTGGGTTTGTATGGTCCCCAGGTGTTTGTTCTGTTTGTTCTTGTTGTCCTGATTGGCCTGATTGTTTCCAATTGACTGGCAGCAGAGTAAAGGAGGCACACAACTAGAAAATGTATGTATTGATATTGTTGAGGCACTCAACTTAGAACAACATGCAGGAGAAAATACCTTTGATTTAATACTCAGCAATATGGGAAAGGAAATAAACTTTATAACATGGGCAGGTACTTTTCTGTGCGCTGACTGGCAGACGGGCACCAACTGACCATTAATTAATCTCTGTTACTCACACAGTGTATGGTGAACTGGTCCCAGAGAGAGAAATCAAGCAGCAGCCCTAACTTGTTATTCCACCCTAAGAATCAGTGTGGAAAGCAGCCATTAATTGTGCCAGCAAGCGAGACATAGTGAGTGTAGCTCACAGAATATGCTGTAATGTGTCTCTCAGGCAGAGACATGGCATAGCAATGTACAGTACTGCACAAAGAAAGACAGCAGCAAGTAGTGTGATACACATACAGTGCATATGAGATACAGTCCTGGTAAGCCACCTGGGTGTTCCCACCCACCCAGCGGACCTCCATGCTCATAGGCAATCCATCATCTCCTGCATTTTGTGTGCAATTGCTGCATGGTGACCCGCTGCACCTGCAGTCATCTAATTCAAGTTGACTATGGCAATGCTGTGGGTCTCCCCACCCACCTGTCCTATGGATGTCGACTATCGTACCCGACAGCTGAGCTCCTGTGACTGGTTCACACCCGTACTTGCTGCAGCTACTCGTCCCGCATACCTGCATTGGTGTAGCCAATAGGGGATGTGGTTGCCCGACATGACCAATCAGGTGTGGTGGAGTTGTAGAAGTGCAGCACCCCTCAGTGCTGTTCCTATCCACCACACAGCAGCTCGCCATCTCTGTACCAGAGCTCTCATGTCCTCTCAGTGTGCGACAAGTAGAAAGTCAGCCATAAGCTGTCAGTCCTTTTCCAGATGCCACAGTAGTACTCTTCTCTGCATCTGTGTGCTGAAATATGAAGCAGGGAGTGGATTGCTATTACACACATCTGGAGTCACTAATCAAAGCAATGAGCAGCAGAATGGTAAGTGTCTTTCCCCACAAGAGACAGTACAGCAAGACAATGAACCAAGGGACCATGATACCCTTTAGGTATCTAGACTTCTGGCACAACCGGCTTATTATGGTGGACAACAAACCCCTGACTTGGTCTTCATGGGAAGGGAAGGGGATCCGCATTGTGCAAGATCTCTATCTACCAAATACCAGCACTCTTATGTCTTTTGAACAACTCCAAGCACGCTACTCGTTAAAGTCGCAGGACTTCTGGAAGTTTCTGCAACTTCTCAACACAGTACAGGCCATTGACTGGACTACTAAAGGGGAATTGAGATGGCTCTGGTTATCCTCACATCAAAAGTCTTCCTTTTGAGGTTTAGTGGGTAGGTTCTACAACACATGGTGTGAGGCGCAACCGGATCATATGGCGACATGCAGAATGGCATGGAGCACGGATATAAGGAGTCATATTGGTCCAGAGACCTGGTCCCACTGTCTACACACAGCGCATTCTACCTATAAAGATTTTAAGAGCCAATTAATTCAACTCAAGATACTCCTTAAATGGTATAGAACACCGGCTGTCTTATTCAAATGGGGGAGATGTGAGTACAGTCCTGCTGACACTCTGCATCTTCCATGGCAATGTGAAGCCTTAGTTCCTTTCTGGTCAGCGGTAGCAATGGACTGCTCTGGGGTATTGGGACAGCCCATAGACCTTTTGCATCCTATGCTGCTGCTGGGAGATTGGGCACTGTTAAATCACCTAAGACCACAGCATCAGAATTGGATTCTGGTAGTTTTGCTGGAGGCTAAGCGGCTTCTCCTGAGACACTGGCAGCAACCTCTACCCCCACCCATTTCCCTATGGCACTCAGCCATATCCAGACTGGCTACTTTTGAAAGGCTCACCTATGCCACTAGAGGGCAGCTCTCCACGTACCTTTCCAAATGGGAGGCCTATCTTAACTCTGCATTGTGCCAAGATCCCCCCCTCATCCCAGGAACCCACCCATCCTGAATACTGCTAGAATGACAGCTCCCATTCATGCAATCTGAAGTACAAGCACCAAGACCTGACTTCTTTGTACACTCTCAAATGAGATATTGGCTGCTGCTATACTGAGGCCCAAATTATTCTGTCTTCTTTCTCTTTCCTTTGTTATGCCTGATTTTAGTTATGTGACTGGCCTGTAAGTGTAGCTGGAAAACTGAGCACTGATAAGGCACTTATATGACCTATGTGTGGTATAAGTTATAGGTGAGGTAAGGTGAACTACTAAGTTGAGCTGGTTATTGAAGACAGATAGGAAATGGTTCAGGTATCAGTTATATTGCATAGCTCTGAACCTAAGATATCTTTTCTTTTGTGATGTACACCAGTATGTGCAAATAGCATTGTAGTGCCTTAACGTAGTAGTAGTTTTCCTGTTTGAAATATAATATGTAAAGTATTGTATGATTACAGTATTTTTTTTTTTTTATATTTTCTTCGTATACCCCCTTCTCACCGCTGGAATTCCACTCCTTCAGGAGTCTCCAATGGCCTGATTTGTCCCCGCTCCTGCTATCTGGCGACCAGTGCAGACCATCCCCTCCACCGAGCCTTGACTGTACCCCCCAGGCGTGTACGGGGTGGGGCCCTTTACACTCCGACGTGACTTGAATTTCATCAGGGGATGCTGGTGCTGGTAGGGGCATTGTGGATCATGGCCAGGAGCTCCGTCTACTGGAAGTCCGGCGGGGTCTTTTTCCGGTTTTCCTGGTGTCCTCCCACCCCCTAGGATGCAGACACAAAGAGAGCCAATGGGTGAGATGAGCACTAACGCACAGATTCCTCCTGACTCTCCGTCTGTGTCCTTCCCTCCCCACTGGCTGTCCCAGCTGCATCGACACCTGTGGTAACCCAGATGGCGATAGAGTAGTGGGACAGACAACCTTCCCCTCCCCAGAGAAGGAGAGCAGCCAATAGATGCTCCATCCTTCTCCACCTGGCCGGCCCTCCAGTTCCCTGAGTCCGTTCCTGAACTCGGGTCGCTGGCGTATGATTACAGCATTGACAAAAACAACAATTATTCTATGATAAAAAAAAAAGAGAGAGACAGTACAGCATTGTGTGTGACCTACACTCACTGTCTCTCACTCGCTGGGACAAGTAATGGTTGCTTTGGACACAGATTGTGAGGGTGGAATAAGACGTTCAGGCTGCTGCTTGATTTCTTTCTGCAGTACCTATTTACCACACACTATGCATGTAAACGGACAAAACCTGTGGTGACACTAGCATTCATTCCTCTTGCCACAGATCCACTGCCGTTTCAGACAGTTGCAGTGAGGGCAATGCAGATTAGTCCTTCAAGCAGTGCCACAGATGACATTATGACAGTAACAGACAAGGCATACTGATGAGTCCTGGAAGGATGAAACACGTGTCTATGTCTTCTGTTGGCACCCTTTGCAAACTGTGTGAGAGGCCTTTCGGCACCATGCATTTCTGCTTAAAGTTGAACCAGCATAATATTCTGTGGTGATTTGCATATGCATCCCATGATGCTTTGCATTGTGGGGGCACTTGTGATTTTGTATTTCTTTGAAACTTGGCTTCCCAGCGAAATGTCCTTTGGGGGTAACCATTGTCTCAGTGCTTGTGCACAGAAGTTCTTTGTCTTTTAAATTGTTTTTTTGTTTTAATTGGGTTCACCACAACATAACCCAGATAGACCAGCTTAGGGTAGCTGGCTCATTCCACTGGGGTGTCAAACAGATGAGGCATGCTGATGAGTCCTGGTAGAACGAAACATGTGTCTATGTCTTCTGTTGCCACCCTTTGCAAACTGTGTGAGAGGCCTTTTGGCACCATGCATTTCTGCTTAAAGTTGAACCAGCATAATATGCTGTGGTGATTTGCATATGCAGCCCATGATGCTTTGCATTGTGGGGTCATGTGTAATTTTGTGTTTTTTTGAAACTTGGCTTCCCAGCCAAATGCCCTTTGGGGTAACCATTGCCTCAGTGCTTGCGCACAGAAGTTCTTTGTCTTTTAAATTGTTTTTTGTTTTAATTGAATCCACCACAACATAACCCAAATAGACCATCTTAGGGTAGCTGGTTCATTCCACTAGGTTGTCAAACAGACGAGGCATACTGATGAGTCCTGGTAGGACGAAACACGTGTCTATGTCTTCTGTTGGCACCCTTTGCAAACTGTGTGAGAGGCCTTTCAGCACCATGCATTTCTGCTTAAAGTTGAACCAGCATAATATTCTGTGGTGATTTGCATATGCAGCCCATGATGCTTTGCATTGTGGGGACATATGTGTGTTTTTGTATTTCTTTGTAGACAAAGTTGTATTTGTCCTCAATAATGTCTGCATTAGTATATTGCCTATTCTGGTACAAAGCAGCCTGTGTGTTTCAGTAATAACACCTTGTGTGACAGTACATGGTGCATCTCTTGCTTGTGTTAATATGTAAATTGTGCTTGTAGAATTAGATGTTACTGTACTGAAATGCTATTTCTGCAGTATGTGTTGCTTCTCTTAATATGTAACTTCTGTTTGTAGAACTATATATAGAACTATATGTTGTGTGGCAGGACACAGCAGTGTGACACTGCAACCATAAGTAGCGTTGGGACACAAATTCCCATGTTTTGTACATGTTCTGCCAGTGCCCTTTCTCCATTTGAGTCCACATGTTATAAGCACAATAACCCATGACAGGGTGTGCAGTTATTGGGAATTAATCAATACCTCGGGTGCTGTGAGGACACTCTGCCTGCAGCCTTGTGCCTCAAAACACATCCAGAGTGTTCATTAATCGCCAGTAACCGCACACCCTGTTGTGAGTTATTGCTTATGTAACATAAGACAGCCTTGCAGTGGCCATAAGCTGGTGCAGTTTGAAATTGTAGGGTACAGGAAACAGGTATATGTATATAGGTGAAATGTTACAGAAAACGCAAACTATGCTGCAATGAAGGACTGACTAAAGCAAGGAGACTGGAAGAAGGATTTAGATGGTTAAATCTGGACAAAATGCAGGATACACTGAACTCAGACCTTCAAGAATGTGTGTCAAAATACATTCCTAAAAGAAACAAAATATAACCCCAAGGAGAGAATCCCAGCCTGGTATACTAGGAAGATCCCAAAAATGAATCAGAAGAAAAGAGCACATAAAACAGCTAACTGTATTAATACCATCAAAACATGGGAAGTGTATAAGGATATAGCTAAGCATTGTAAGAGACATATTAGGACACCTGAAGGTGAGATGGAAATTAGATTGGCATCACAAATAAAGGATAATTAAAAAATATCCTTTTAAACCACATAAAGAGTCTTAAAGAAAGAAGTCAGCAGATTGGGCCCACTGCAAAGAGTGATGTACAGCTAACAGTTGATGGGATACTGCAGAGTTATTTAATGATTTTTCTGCAGTGTGCATCAGAATGGGGGCAGAAAAACTAAAAGAGCAAGAATAAAATAAATCCAGCAACATAATGAAAATATGGAGAAGAAGGCTGAAAAGAAACAAAGATTCAAACAAAAACAAATCCCAAGGGCAATGATCTGCACTCAAGACTACAAAAAGAAATAGTGGAGATAGCAGCAGGTCCCATAACAAAAATTAAAAAAAAAAACATTGGATGATGGGGTGATAGTGTCATCTTGGAGGGAGGCAACTGTAATACCTATTTTAAAGCAAGCATTTGTCAATGCCGAATGTTATCTTGCTGGCACTGGCATTGGTAGTGCAGGAGTTAGAGAGATGCATAACAGGAATGGCAGTGAAGTATTGAACTTTCGCCAACCCCCACCCTGCAGAGACTGACAGGCATTGGGGTGTGCCTCTCGGTCATCAGCCATAACACTCATGCCATTTCACCTCACCCTACTCTGCAGACACTGACAAGTGTCGCGGTGTGCCTTGGGGTCTTCGGGCCTTACGCTCACCCCATTCCATAAGGAAATATGCTGAGATGGGTGCAGTATAGGATAATGGGGTGAACTTTGGGGCCGAAGACTCTAAGGCACACCTCGATGCCTGTCACTGACTGCAAGGTAGGGGTGGGGGTGGAATGGTGTGAGCATTACAGCAGACGTTCCCAAGTCACACCCCTGATGCCTGTCAGTCCCTACAGGGTGGGCTGTTATGGTTGGAAACCCTAATGCTCCAGGCATTTATTGGTATTTTCACTCCAAATTTTCAATATGGGCTTTTTGTGACCCCATCTCATGAACAGTGCCACTATCAGTTCGTTAGCCGAAAGGTGATTTTTGCACAGCAACTGCGCCATTTGGTGTCACAGGTATGAGAACATATTTTGGGCAAGATGTGAAAAATGACAACTGTACTGTTCATGAGGAGGTGTAAAAAAATGGCAATGTTGAAAATCTGGAGTGAAAATATGAAAAATTGTTAAAGTCATGAGCATGCGTACAAACTGCGCAACGCACATCTGAAACGTAAATATTTTTGGGATTTTTTAACCATATTTTCAACATAGGCATTTTGGGACCTCCCCTCATGAACAGTGTCACTGTGATTTTGTTAATCTGTCCTGGAAGTTGATTTCTCACAGTGACCGTGCCATTCTGCGCCACAGGTGCAAAAACACATTGAGGGCAGGATGTGAAAAATGATAGCTGTACTGTTCATCAGGAGGTGTGAAAAAACGGTAATGCTGAAAATATGGAAAGAAATATTAAAATTGTCGAGTTACGAGATTAGTGGAAACTGCATGATGCGTACTTCCTCATGAAGTCATTTTTTGGAATTTTTTCACCAAATTTGCAACATGGGCTTTTTGGGACCCTACCTCATGAAGAGTGGCACTGTCATTTCATTAATCAGTCATGAAAGGTGATTCCATGCAGTGACCAGAAAATCATCTTTTGGGAGTGAGTAATGAGATGATAGTGCATGTGTTCATGAGGTGGAGTCCCAAGAACCCCAAGTTGAAAATTTGGTACCAAAATTCCCAAAAATGGCTGAGATAGCCACCTAAGTTGAAACCCCTTATTGCCTGCCATTACAAAGTTCACGTTTTGTTCCATTCCCAGTCGACTTTTGAAGAGTTCAGATGTGTTCCAGCTCTACAGAACATCATACCATCGGCCCTCCAGAGGTAAGTATGGGGTGAGGGGGGGTGCACAGACTAGGGTGCATGTTGGGGAAGGGGGTACGGCAGAACGAGGGATTTTTTTTTTTTTAACAGGTAAAACAAAATAAATGACTTCAGGTGAAGGTTTTCTTTATTTACAGGTAACAGAACATGATTTGGGGCACACTGGGGTGGGCTCCCAGTGTGTCACGAGTTGGGGGGGACATAATGCCGATAGGGATTGGGCACCCTCGTCGGTAAAGAGAGTAAGAGTGAGTGAGTGTGTGTGTGTGTGTGTGAGAAACATGATGCAGACAGGGATTGAGCATCCCCATCAGCAAACAAACTGAACTGGGGGGACATGCCGACATGGGCATTGGGCATCCCCGATGTCAGCTTTGTGGGGATTGTGTGGCGAGTGGCAGGAGCCACCATATTTATTGGAATGCTTCACCAGGAAAGGCACGTAACAGTCTTGCCATCTGACGCTCCAACGAGTAAACTGCGCCTCATTTGAGTGGCAGATTTCTTTCAACTCCGTGGCTCTCTTTGAAATTACCGCCTTCGCCAGCATGCTCACTGATTGACAGCTGAGGGATGCACCCACTAAAGTGAACCCTGCATTAGTCACAACACTGACACACCTCTGAAAGTGCTACTACCGTAAGATGTTGCTTACGCATGCGCAAGCCAACCTAAAAAGGCACCAGATCTGACTGCAAGAACTACAGTGTGCCTTATGTCAGTAATTGGCAAAATCCTTGAGCAGTTTATTCAAGAATAAAGAAGGGCATATAAAATGTAGAGGGCTGGAGAACTACGCATAACATGGGTTCAGAGGAGGAAGATCATCTCAGACTAATTTACTCTACCTTTATTGGACCAACCAGTAAGGTTTTAGAGTGTGACCTACTGGTAAATGTGGTCTATCATGCCAGCCCGGTGGCATGGAGGGTGGAGGCGCTGAACGCCACACCTTGTTCCACGCCGGCGACCCGGGTTTGGGAACAGACTCAGACTGCTAGGGGTTGGCAGGGGAGGAGAGGGATTGAGTGTCTGAATGACTGCTCTCCTTCTCCGGGTGGGAGGGATCCCAGTTGGTGCACTTTTGGCTCCTAGTGAAGGCTGGCGGGTGGTGGTGCACTGGCAATAGACAGTGGGGGCCGAGTTGGAGCATGACGCTGGGAGGGAATGCATGCAGACACATGCATGCTTCTTCTTTTGGCACCACTGCATGTCCCACTCGCAGGGGCAAAACAAGAAAAAATGGTGACCGGTTGCAGTGGTTTGATGGATGTCCTACAGGGTACCCAGCTAAGGAGGCATCTCCAAACACTGGATACAAACTTGGCGGAGATTAGAGGGGTCTCTCCACCACCCTGCCGGGTGGGGCAAACCATGGGGGTAATAGGCGAGAGTCTCTAAGGAGCTGGGAGGTACTAGATGGTGGCTGGAGGGATCAGGATGCACAGAAGACCCAGGCAGACCAGGAGCCAGGTAGGGGAAAAAAGGATTAGCAAAAGAAAATGTGGTCTACCTTGACTACTCCAAAGCATATAATAGCGTACCTCACCCAGAACTGATAAACAGATTACTAGAATTTGATATAAATAGGAACATTTTAGGCTGTGTGGCTTCCTGGTTCAGTGAAAGGAAGTACTGTATAAGGTAAGCATTAGAGGATCAGACCCCATTTTCAAAACCCAGGGGATGCACGGCGCATCTAAATGAGTCACAGCAGGATGCACCTGGCGGCCTGCCCCCCCACCCAGTCGCATTTAACATCAAACCCTGTCCCTTTTCCATAGTGTAGGGACCCCCTCCCCATCCCAAACCCCGTTCAAAATATAATCATTTCCCCATTGACTTTTCTGTAGTGCAGAGACCCCACCTCCCCTTCCCGAACCCAGTTCGAATAAAAAAATAATTTCCCTATCCCTTTTCCATAGTGTAGTGGCCCCCCCCACCCCATCCTGAGCCCAGATCAGCATTCGATGTATAATATTCAAATCACTTCCATAGTTTAGTGGCTCTTCACCCCACCAGGCATGACCCCTCCCTATACCCCCCAACCCGACCCGTGCTAACGACTGGCACAGCCCTACACACCCTGCCACAGCGAGCCACCAACTGATTGGTCCCGATCTCATACCGTTCAATGTACAAGCTCATTGGTTATGAGGTCGTACTTTGTACAGTATGGGATCAGGACCGATCAGTCGGCAGCTCACCATGGCAGGGTGTGGAGAACTGTGCCAGTTGCTGGCACAGGTCAGGTTAGGGGTGAGTGGGGAAGGGTTCATGCCTGCTGGGGTGGTAGGCCACTACACTATGGAAATAATTTGAATGATTATTATACATCAAATGCTGATCGGGGCTTGGTTTGGGGTGGGGGGCCACTACACTACTGAAAAGGGATAGGGGAAATTATAGTTTTGAACAGGGTTTGGGTCAGAGAGGGGGGTTCCTGCACTACAGAAAAGGGATGGGGTTTGATGTTGAATGGGACTAGGCTGGGGGCCAGACTGCTGTGCTCCTGTGTGCAGTACAGCAGCCTGCCTGTGGGTCGCTGGGATGTATCCATGCCTCACTTTGTGCGGCACATCTCAAGGATGCACGGGCAGCTGTGCCACCCATCTTTGCTGAATATGAGGATATGCTACATATTCATGGGCACGCCCCTTTGAAATGCACCACATACATCATCGCTCTGCTTGGGTGTAGACAGAGTTGTGCGATGCATCTTGGACCTTTGACTATTGTGCTGCGGCATATTTCTTGAGATGCACTGGCACATCTTCTTTGAAAATGTCTCCCTCAAGGTCTAAAAGTGGTGTGCCACAGGGGTCAGCACTGGGGCCAATGCACTTTAATATCTAGATATCATCTATGCAGTGCAGTGGAAACACCTGGTTATGTAAATTTACAGACGATATAAGAATCAGATCTAAGGTGGAAAATGAGTAGGCCATTATTGAATTCCAGAAGTAACTGGCAAAACTGTAAATCTGGTCCAACAATAGCAAATTGGCATTTAATGCCAATAAATGCCAGGTAATACATTTCAGAACAAAGAATAAAAGGGCAAGTTATTATCTGATGGCAAATAAACACAGAAAACTGAAGTAGACAAGATCTAGAAGTCCTAAACAGTAATTATTTGACCTATGACAGTCATTGTAATGAAATTACAAAAAGATGCAATGAAACCCTGGACTGCATAAGATGTAACATATCACGTAGGTCTAGAGAAGTGAACATGCTCCCGTATGGTGCTTCAGTTAGGCCTCACCTAGAGTACGTAGAGTACTGTAGGCAGGTTTTTTTTTTAAATACAGCTATTTTGGTCCCCGTCGCCTCCTCCTGCCAACTGGCGACAGGGACGCATAGGGATTTTACAGAGTTTCCTCCCCTAAACCCCTGAGACCCCAGCACATGGCTATGCGTGCATGTGGAAGCATGCTATGCACACAGTGGTGCCAGCTCAGCTCCTTCCACCTCCCAGGAACTGTTTGCCGCCCCCTCTCTGCCTACACTACCCACCGAACCTCCACCCGGTGGGAGCAGAACTACGGGGAGTCCCAACCTACCCTGACCATCCTTGGGAAAGGAGAGCAGTCCACTGGCATGCTCATTCCTGTTCTGCCTTCCCCCCACACCAGCACCCCAATGACCCAAGGTCATCCCCGAACCCGGGTCACTGGCGTAGCACGAGGTGTGGCATCCAGTGTCTCAACCCACAGCACCACCGGGTCAGCAAATACTGTGGGCAGTTTTGGGGAAGCATTAAAGTTAGAGGGTGTACAGAGAAGAGCAACCAGGTTAGTCAAAGAAATGAAGGAGTACATTTATGATCAGAGAAGGGAAAGAGTTAACATCTATCCCCTAGAATATAGGAGATTAAAGGGGGAATTTATGTCTAATACACAAAACATGCATAGACAATTTATGGGAATGTTTTGACTTAGAAACTAAGGAAACACCAAGGGTACAGTAGATTTCACAAGAAAAAATTAAAAGAGAAATTATTTTAAGACCAAAAAGTGGGTACATGGTGAAACCAGAGGGTAGTATCAGTATGGAATGGACTCCTGGAAAATGTGGTTGAATGCAAGACTGTCAATGCTTTTAAAGAAAATCTGGATACATATCTGAAACAAAAGGGTAGACTTGGACACCTCCATTGAGAAATGGTGAGTCTCAAAAGGCATTTGCTCATTGACTTGTAAACTTCCTATGATTCTTATGAAACTGAAGTGGCAGTCTAGTCTGGGAGATGAGCAGCATGCATGATCTTTAACGGATGCATGGAGTGAACACATATGAAAATTGTTTGGTTTTCCTGCTTATTTCACCACATCAGAAACATACAAATCCTCAAACCCAGTACAAGGCATAACGTGAATGCAAATCTGTGTGTGTGGAGCAAGATGTAAAGCAGCAGTACTGAGAATGAAGGTTTTAAGATAACATATTCAACAATTAGCAGAAGTAAAAATATAAATATATCCCTTTTTCCTACCATTTCATTTACTTTCTAAACTGAGAGTTGTGGTTTGAACTTTTAAAAATTCCTGCTCTCTTTGCCAAATCCATTGCAATAAAACTAAACATTCTGGTATTGTGTGATGCTGTTTACCATAAGAAATGTGCTAGCACTCGCCTAACACATCCACAGTATGAAACAAATACTTAAAGTCAAAAATGAACTTAACAGATTTTTTTTTAAATGTGTGGTGGCCATCTTTACTGACTGAAGTCATTAACTGCAAAAGAAGTAATAAAAGTGGTTTTAATAATATAAAAAAGAATTACAAATATACTGATGATCAACCTAAGAAAATCAGACGTTGTCAAAAAAAATGGTATGATGAAATGGTTTTGCTAATAAAAAACTGCTGTAAGGGAGACTGTCCCTCATGCTAATACAAATATAAAATAATTTATCCCTTCTATTGTGGTGGGAAGAAAAGGACAGTCACCACCAAAGACTCCCACGCTCGAGTAGGTCTGGTCATAATGTGCACTTTGTGCACAAAAACAGTTTGGTTTACTCACTTTTTACTGTAGTACAGTCAGGGCCAGATCAAGCTCCTGGGGGGCCTGGGGCACTTGGACCTCTGGGGGGCCCATGCGTGTGCAGTGTTTATGACATGTGAAAATCCCCAACCCATCTAGGGGGGTCTGGGGGCATGCCCCCCCAGAAAATTTTGAAAAAAAATGGTTGAAAATGGTGCACTTTAGGGGGTTTCCTTATCGTTTTCTGATTTTTTCCTACTGTAAAAAGTGACACTTTATGCTGGAAAAATACTGTACATGCCACTGCCTCAAATCATATATTGTATGTTTCCATATTCACATATATAGATAGTACAAATTTGTATGTGCTTTCAGAATATGAATATATAAACATACGGTGGATATTACTACAAATATATATAATATTTGCAAAGTGAGACAGCGAGGATAAGGGCAGTGTTCAAACTTTGGGAGGTCTGGTGGGGCGGGGCTTGAGTCTGAGTGTTTAACTCCATTCGCAAAACAAAGGTGCTACAAGAGCTTGCTAAGTTCAGGGTGGACAAGGCAGTGGGACCTGATGGCATACATCCCAGGGTACTAAAGGAGCTAAGGTTGGAGCTAGGATAGCCATTATCAGAACAGTTTATTGAGTCTCTGAGCACAGGAGAGGTCCCATTTTTTTTCTTTTTGTTTTTTTGAGAGTGACATCTTGGAGTGCCTAAAGAATTGCTAGTACAGAGAGTACTCAGCAGCCAAAGACAAGTGTAAAGATGATTCACTGGCCACTGAGGTGGACGGCGATAGGGATAAGGCACTGACTCCAGGGTCTGTTGGTGTCAAAGCCTCATCACTTCTGCTGGTGCCAGAAAAGGGCAGAACTTGGCCACGTCGGAGTCCCTATGGAAGATATCTAGGCAACAAAAATCTCTGTATTTCTCCTATATTATAGTGGCCCATCCGGGCCTGAATGTGGACAACCTCTGTAAAAAATGGTGAGGCCCCAGAAGAAGACAAGACTCAGTGTGTACATCAGGAGAACTTAGAAGAAAGGGGAACCTAGATGAATATGGATTTGCAGGACTGGACTACACAGTCAAAGGTAGTAGAGATGTGTTCATCTACCCCAGCATCCTTACAGGTAGTGTGCAAACAGCCCAGTTACACAAGAATAAAGGGCATACCAATCAAGACAGTCTGACATAGTCAATAAGAAACAATTTCATCAAGAAAATGGGCCAGCTTCTCCATCAACCATAGGGATGTACCCTGTGTAAGAGGTAGTGTAGTTAATCCAAAAGGTGCATAGGATGTCCCATGAGCAGAACAACTTCAAGCACAGTTACACTGAATAGTGCACAGGGCATGTGCTGCATTTAGTAACTATCAGGAATATACCCCAGGCAGGGGAGGAGGAGGAGGACAAGAAAGAAAAAGGTAGAAATAAGTTGCGTTCCAGAAAATCCCTTGTTTTGGTTGGTGGAAGGGCCCATGGGATCCTTACCCCTGACACTTGGTCGTTTGTCACCCATTCTCTATTCATCATAATTTCCCCAAAACAAAATCAATTTATGCTACTAGAACATGGCATTTGCGTGACTTAGCAGTTGCAAATGTATCAATAATGTCATCAAAGCTGATTTGTCGAAGTATATCACTTTCAATACTTAGAAGAGTGAGTGCACTGAGACGGTCATCTCGCATTGTAGATCGCAGTTTGTTTTTAATGAGGGGCCATTTTGCTGAATGAGCGTTCACCTGAGCAGTTAGTCACCATCAGTGACAGGTACATGTGAAGAGCGACAGAAACATTTGGAAAGGTCTCTTGCAGTTCTTCAGTATGAAGTAGTGATGCTTGAGACAGTGGTGAATCACAACCTCTTGCCCTTTGCAAAGCTGATGAACTGAGACATTTCACCAGGGAAGACCTCAACAGACAAGTCTGATGGGTATTCTTGAGCTAATTTCTGAGCCTCGAGATGTATTGCCTCATCAGTTAAGACGTCAGAGTCCACTATAACTTTGAAGCGATCATAGACACTTTGGTAAGCCGAAATCCTGTAATTCAAAGCCATAATGAGGCAATCTATTATAACCAAGTAGGTCTCAGTCCAGAATTTCTCTCTGCCAGTTAGAACAACTCCTTCAGATTGCACATCGTCATACTGCATGTTTCTTTTCCTTTTCCTTGACTGATCAGTTCTGTAAGTAGAGGAGCCAGATAATTCTTGTGCTCGCATTTCAAATTTATCAAACTATCACGTAATGTGTTGACAAAGGTTTTGAGAGATGCTGTAATTCAACAGCTGATTTAAGATCAATTTTGCTATGTTGCAAAGATTTGCTCGTCGCATTAAATCTGACAAGAATGGTATTCCACAGATCACAAAGAAATGCTGTTTCGACTAACTCCATTGTTTGGGACAACGAGTCTGCCTCATGTCTTGAGGTGCCATTCTGATGTTCATCATCAGCCATTTCCTCTAGAGCAGCTTTGATGTCGGCATAGCTGTCAAAGAGCGCCTTGGTTGCATCAGCACCTGCAGACCACCGTGTGTCAGACAGTGACTTCAGTGTCAATCCACCACCTTTCTCTTTTAAGTGTTTCATCAACACTGACCAACGGTGTGTAGACGCGGAGAAGAAAGTGTATACTTTCTGCAGAAAGCCAAAGAAGCTGACTGCCTCGACACAGCAATCAACAGAATTAGAACCAACTAGGTTCAGAGAATGGGCAGCAAGGTACAAATATTGATAGAGGGTTCACTTGTCTGAGTCGTGCTTGCATGCCAGAGTATCGTCCAGCCATGTTGTTTGCATTGTCGAAGACTGGCCACAGCAATCCATGAAGTCAATGGTCAGTCTTCAGGTAGTCTAGCAGAGTATTTGCTAGGTCTTCAGCCATATGACTGCTGATTTGCAGGAAAGTCAAAGCGCCAACTGGAACACCATTTAAAACATATCGAGCAATCACAGTTAGCTGATCAACGTGAGTTAAATCAGGCGTTGAATTAACAGATACTAAGAAATACTTGGCCATTGCGATTTCTCTAACAATAGTGCCTCGAACATGGTTCGCCATGATTTGAATGAATTCTTCAAATATAGTTGAGGACAGGTAAGCAGGCTTTCTCACCAGCATTACCAAAGTTTTCTATATGTGTGGCCAGAAAGGATCAAACTTCGCTATCAATTCTATGCAACCAAGGAAGTTGCCATTATGTTTTGATCCAATTATTTCATCATCTCCTCGGAAGGGCAGGCCTCTCTCAGCCAGAAGAGTAACAACAGCCACTACCCGACATAATACATCACGTCAATACTGCTTTCTCTCCTGACACTGCTTCTCCAAACTGCGGTCAACATGGCAATATTCTTTCGGACGTTGCAAATGCTGAGAATGCAATCTCTGTGCACGTCACTTTCTTCATGTGTACGGATTCTCTCGTCCGCTTTTTTCCAGAATCAATAAAACCATCAACTTGCGAAAACTGATCCTTCTGACTTGTCATCAGCTGCAGGAAGAAACAGTATACAGATCCTTTGAAGGACTATATAGCATCCATTTCCTCAGATGCATCTCACCATTCAGTCCGCCTGGTGTAGAACATGTGATTTTTCATGAAACGGAAATGCCCTTTGGCTGTCTCTGTGTTGGGTTGTAATAACGCTTTGACTTCATGTAACTGTCAGAGTCAGTCTTATTCTGGCAACTGTCTGGTCCTTTCTCAATCCAGAAGTCCACTGTGGTGGAACGTGTGGGAACCACTCCGCAGGATCAGTTGATCGACATTCATATTCATCATGTACTGAGTGTGATGAATCGCTGATAGGCTCCTTCTGTCCCAAAAACATGTCATCATTTTCATTTGTGGAAGTGGCGTCAAAGGACACTGGTGGACAACCACAGTATTGTCTTCAAAATGTTCTAAATCAGATTCCGCATTAGGATGTGCCTGTGAAACTTCAGAGTTGACAGTAGCATTCACACTTGCTGAGGGATAACTAGTTGGGGTGACAAGGACATCAGCTGACACAGAAGCATTAATCGTGAAAAATTGACTGAGTCGAGGGGTCTTTGCCAACACGGAATTCAGCTTATCTTGCTTCTCTTTCGCAATGCGACGTTTCAGAGCACCTGATTTCAAAACCCTTCGTGGCATTTTCTTTAATCTTATACGCACACTGTCTCCGCATCGTCCCAGTCAGACCTGGGAAACAAAATGAGGGATTGAAAAGAACTGCATACAGTAGTAATTGTTAGTAATCACAGTTAACTGTCAACATAGTTGAAGCCACAATAATGTTAGTCTCTATCCAAAATTTTAAGACGCACATTTTTCTTTTCTTTCATTCCTGAACCAAAATGTGGAAAATGGGTACCATAATGTCAGAAGGTAAGTGGCAATCTAAAATAGCATAAAAGTATAGGTCAACATTTTCACCAGATTCATGCACAGCTGCTTTAGCCAAAATTATCAGAAACATGTGGAGCACCATTATTCATCCTCTCAAGCTGCCACTTAGAAAATGGTTAAAAGTATTCCAGGCTTCTGATTGGCTGAGGGACTCTCTAGCTGGGCATCTATCAGACAACTGATGGCCGCTTCATTAAAAGTATCAGCCCAGCCAACCCCATGACCATCACCACAGTCCTGCTGCCCAACCTGGTCTCTAATTGGCTAAAACACCCTCATTTCATTTTCAAATCTCCGCCATTGTATTTGTCTTAACGAGAGCTGAGACCACACACCAGTCCACAACATGTTCTCCCAATAAAATTATGAACCTAATGCGTATCCCTGCTGAAATAAGCAGAGCACAGCCAGTAGAAAAGAAATAAATGAATTTTCACAAAGTTACTTTTCTTTCTTATCTCCCCGTCCACACCTGAGCTGTCACGATTTGACAGTACAATGGACAACGTGCATTTTGCCCATTATCCACAGAAATCCTGGTCACACTTTTAAAATCAAAACTGAAACCACCATTTTTTTCTATGAGTCACCAAGACAGCCACTGAGCTGGCGAAGCTCCAACCCTCATGCACACATACGCAGACACCACCAAAATGACAATCTAAATAAAGATCTCCAAAAACAACAACAGCAGTTCTCATTTTCAGACTATGACCACTACCACGCCGTCTGCTCACCACCACTCACATCCGATGCTCACCTGTCTCTTAACCCAAAGACAAGCAACTCTATTTTTTTCAATCCACATATAACCTAATTTTCTAAGCACAATAACACCCTCCAGGGTGGGTGGTATGGGCTATATACACCCTTCCAGGGGCTATAAGACCCTCCGCCTGTGGCATCAAGCATCATTACGCCCCTTGGTGGGCAGGTACAGCCCAATACCGCCCACCCTGTTGGGTATTATTGGTTGCACACAGCATGTATCAAGCATGCTTTTATTTGAAATTGCAAGCCATGATGTAGCTGTCATACAGATATGTACTGTACACTATTCCCATAAATTTTAGTACAAAATGATGATGAAAACTAAAATGCAGTCTTACTTACCTCTGATAAACTCTCCTAGTCTCCTCTCTGCCTGAAATGAATGAATCACTTGAGCTGGCCAGCGCCGTGTCTTCTTTTACTAGTCAGACTCGATAGCAAAATGCTTTGAAAATAGAAAAACAGAAAAATAAATACTGTATCTTGAAGCCAAATAAAGCCCTCTGAACTGTAAATGCCATCACTGATGACCTGAAATCATCCAAGCAGACCTCTAAAGCAGTAGGTAAGGCTGGGGGTTAAAGGTATTAGTAGGGTATCACAGTCGTAAAAGGAGGTAATAATCCTCTTTACAAGACACTGGTTAGGGCCCCATCTGAGTACTGCGCAGTGTTGAGGCCACACCTTCACAAGGACATTAACCAAATTGAGGCAGTCCAGAGAAGGGCAACCAAAGTCCAAATGGTGCAGGGACTGCATCAGAAGACATATGAGGACAGATTAACAGAGCTTCAATATGTATACCCTGAGCAAAGGAGGGACACCTTAAGGGCATTAACAAGGTGAAAGAGTCTAACATGTTTAAATAAAAGAAAATAGCAGGACAAGAGGACACAGCATGAGATTAGAGGCCAATTAAGGGTAATGAGGAAATTCTTTTTCATAGAAAGGGTGGTGGATGCATGGAATGGCCTACCTCAGGAAGTGGTGGCTGTGAATACAGTGCAGGGCTTCAAACAGGCATGGGATAGGCATAAGGGAGCAATACAAATGAGTATGAATAGATAGGCCACTGACAGAGCAAAGGACAATGGCACATTTATAAGATAGAAAAAGAAATGGGCAGACTGCATGGGCCTTGCGGTCCTTATCTGCCGTCAACTTCTACGTTTCTATGGAGAGAGTCTCCCTCACCACAGAGGGCTCCAATGGTATGAGTAACTGCATTGTAGTTAGACAGGGAAGCAGCATTATTATGGCAAGGAACATGTTTGCTTTGGGAGACAGTAACACCAGTTGTCAAGTTAAGCAGGTAGGTCACTAACCCTTTAACTCAACGTTCTCCATCACAAAGAAATGCCTAATTGCAGTACTTCCTCCCTGCCCTGGTAAGCATAAGGGGTACCATGATCAGCCACATATGGTATCTTGGTATGGGGGGATATGTAAACTGTGAATAACTTCCTTCCTTCCTTATGACAGGACTAGTAAGTTCAACTTAGCCTTCTAGTCCTGTCATAAGGAAGGAAGTTATTTGCAGATTACATATCCTCAAGTTGAACACTGTCTGTAATTTGTTGTTGAGGTAATAAAAGTACAATTTCCATTTAATACATTTAAACAACTTAAACTCAAGTAGTTGAATTTGAAATCATGTAGATTCACTCTCAAAAGGAAGGAAGGGCATTTCTATTACATCAACAAGGAAATTACAGTGCGCAGTGGTTGGTGTGTGTGTGTGTGTGTCAGTTTTCTGCTTGTGCTTACAGTGCTTCTGTACTTGTGCTGTTTATTTTTTTTATTTGCTCATTTATTTATTGCTCTATGCCATTACTGCCCTGCACTAATGCCTTGCATGCCATTGCCAATTGCTATGTAAGTAATATAACTTTATTAAGCCTTGCCTTGCTACTTAATAGCTTCCCCCCTCAAAATAGGGGATGCCACTGCTCATCCATCCTCTATGCCTTGCCCAGCTGCCCCATGAGTTATGAGACTGGAGGTTATCAGCACAGCAGTCAGAGGAATACAAATTTGATGTGGCTACAGGGTGGCAGGCGCTGGCATTCATGATCATCACAACAAGAGACTCACTCAACCAGATGTGGCTTGGCTGGCCCCGCCTCACATGTTCCAACAAGAGCGAGAGATGGGCTCACAGTCAGGTGTGTGGGCAGCAGGGGCTGCTGGATTGTGCAGGGAGGGACTCTGGGAGAAGTAGTGGGAGGTGGGATGCAAGCCTGGATGCCTGCCTACAGTGCCTGGAGCTGTTGGACAATAGCTAAATAATATAAATATAATAATAAAAATAATATAAAATAATAATAGTCAAATTAACTAGCCTGGGAGTGGGCCCCAGGGTGGTAGCCTGGGTAAAACATTGGCTGGACAACAGGACCACAGAAGGTAATTGCAAATGGAGTCCACTCTGAAGAAAGAGGGGTTACTAGTGGGGTACCGCAGGGTTCAGTACTGGGTCCAGTCCTTTTAATGTCTTTATAAGTGATATTGCAGAGGGACTTGAAGGAAAAGTATGCCTCTTTGCAGATGACACAAAGATCTGCAACAGGGTTGATGCACAAGAAGGCGTAGAAAGGATGAGATGGGGCTTGGCAAGGTTGGAGGAATGGATAGAAGTAAGGCAGCTTAGATTCAATGCAAAGAAGTACAAAATAATGCACTAGGGAAACAAAAACCCCGGGGAAGATTACACAGTGGAGGGGGAGGTACGAACAACAACAAAAATGGAAAGGGACCTGGGGGTAATCATATCAGATGATCTAAAGGATGGCGCAAGCAATGTGAGAAGGGCTTGGGGGATACTGGGATTTGAGGCAACACCAGCAGAAAACAGGAAGTTGTTATCCCCCTGTACAGACAGTTGGTGAGACCCCATCTAGTAGAACTATAGGTACATAGGAGACTTAGAAATGTCCAAAAACAAACTTGGAGTAAGCACAAGGACGTGGTGCTACAATACCCAAAAAGTAGAGCACACACACCTCTAATAGCAAGGGCACCAGTCTAAATATAAGTTCAACTTTTATTAACACATACACATGCCAAAAAACCTGACGCGTTTCAGATGAAAATTACATCCTTTCTCAAAGGTCATCCGAAACGCGTCAGGTTTTTTGGCATGTGGTAATAAGTTTAACTTATATTTAGACTGGTGTGTGCTCTACTTTTTGTGTGTTAGACTTAGAAATGTGTTCAGTCTTTTGTGTGGTATAGTAGCAAATCTGAGCACTATTTTAGATGCCAGTGAGTGAGTACCTAAGGTTACTATGAGGTAAGTAGTTCTTAAGCATTTAAAAGGCTTTTAATTTGTATATAACATGATGGTATACCATTAACAGGGTGTCATAATAATAGCTCGTGAGATAACAGCTAACTATGCATGACAGTGTGGGTATGTTAGAGCACTGTACATGTAGCCAGGTAGCTCTTTCACTGATGGCATCTTGTTTAAGAATGTGAGTGAGGTGCTTGGCCATGCTGTCAGAGGTAGAAGAGGCAAGAGCTGTTCATGGGCAGCATGGGCTCCCGCCGCTCCCCTCCTGCAGACCTAGGTTCAACGTTCAAGCCTGATGACTTCTATTTTTTTTTCATGACCACAGTTTCACCCCCACCTCATCCCTCCAGAGTTGCAGCCACCCCAGAGTTCCAATAATTCTCCCCCATCCTCAGCTGCGTCCGCTCAGGCTCTGGAGAATGACCCCCCCGTCCCTGAGTTCCTCCCTAGAGCACACATTCAGACATGAGGTATATGCTCAGACTCAGAGACAACAATGGCTTTTCAATAGTAATACAAGTCTGTCCAGGAGCCCGGAGGATTGTGCAGGAGAGGGATTGGGGGGGAGGGATCTGGCTGTCTGCCTACAGGCATTGCATCTGGTGCCGATTCAACACGACCATATTTTTGGTTCAACTGCTGTCAGATCCTCGGCAGCGGAGTCGGATCAAGAGCAACAGCAACAGGGAGTTAGTACTAGGGACTATGGAGGCGGGAGGGCACTCAGACAAGAGAGAGGGAGTACTAGTGTCCACTCGACTTGACCGTCATCTCAGAGAAGTAACGAGAGAGGGAGAGGTGGCAGCCGAAGGAACTGGAGGTCGGAGACGGAGTGTGGAAGTATTCGGAGGACATACTAGCAGGTCAGGAAATTAATTCACAACTTGAACTTCCAAATAATTTAACATGAAAAGAAAAAACATCACATGCAGGCTGTAGCAGACCAGACCAGTTCATCTAACTTCTTTCTATGGTACCTACCGGCCTGGCTGGCTACCCCTCCCCGCCCCCACCCCCAGAGTAAGAATTCATTCAGGATGGTGGTCCATGCCTCAAGTGTCCCTGATTTTCAGGGATGTCCCTGATTTCACCTCAAAATTTTACTCTGTCCCTCCTAAAATCTGTGTTTCCCTGACTAAACAGTGATGATTGTAAGAATAAAATTATGTCAAAAAACAATAAAGCTGCAGACTTCTTATATTCTTCTGAAAATGTATTATACACTGAGTCCCTTATTTTGCCAGCATTAATCTGAGTGGATACTGGTTACTGGATAGCACTAATTTTAAAACTTTTAAGTGTGTCCCTGATTTTGGGCCTTTGTGCTTTGTCCCTGATTTTTTTAAGCCTTGTTTTTTTGTCCCTGATTTATGAGGCAGGAAGAGGAGGAGGTTGAGACTGCAGGCGTATCAATAAAAAAATAATTCGGAGAGAGTCTGACAAGACAAGTCAAGTACCTCCGAGTCCACCACCTCCTCGTGTGACTGATCGCTATATTTTTTTTTTGTCTCCGTCCTGTTCACCTCTCTCTAGTCTCCTCCTCACTAGTTGTACTTGTACAGTACACCACACTACTATAGGCAGTATTTTACTGAGTTTAGGCACTATACCGTGAGCTGAGGTCTGAGAAGCAAGATTAGCCCGGGCGGGAAGGGGAACCCTCTACGATCGTGAATGACCCAGCAATACCCAACCCACGCCTGCTCAGCTCTAATCTTCCAACATCTGCGCAGCGAGGACGGACAAGAAGTTTTACTTACATGATGCGCAGACGCAGTCAGTCAGACGACGGTCAGACGAGACGACTCCGAGCGACGTTGAGGCGGCGACCATATGACTTCTCTCCTGTAGTGCCTGCATATCATGTGATCCCCCCCCCCGGCCGTTCCATTGCAGTGATCAATTCTTTCAGGCAGCGGCCAGCGGCGACACTTGCTGGCAAAAACAGGAACTGCAGGGGCCGCCGGCAGCAAGGGATTTAAAGCAGCGGCAGCCACTTTGAAAACAAAACTTGCCGGCGTTTCTCTGGGGTACCCCCTCATGGTGGGGGGGCCTGGGGCATTTGCCCCATTTGCCCCCCTCTTAATCTGGCCCTGAGTACAGTCAATTGTATCAAGCTCATTTTTCTTAGTTGTATGCAAACACCTTCTGTTACTACAAATCCCATTATCCCTTGCAGTTGACATCAGAGCAATGAGAATATTCAACAGCCTTCAGTGCATGTTAGAGTTTATATAAGCGCTAATCTTTTGTTTGCTGATCACACTGTTCTCCATGGGCTATGCACAGAAACAGAGGACTGTACTTAGCCCCTGGAGAAAATAAGTTTTGGAAAACATCCGATGGAAGATTATAAAAGCTCTAACATGCATTGCAGGCTATTGAATCTTCCCACTGTTGCCTACTGCTCAGAAGTCAGCTGCAGGGGATTCTGGGATTTGTAGTAAAAGAATATGTCAGCCTACAACTTGGCAAAATTAGTGTGCTACAGTCTACTATACTATTGTAAGTAAACCAAAATGTTTTTGCCACAAAGTGCACATTTGGACCAGCCTCACACTTGTGTGGGGTCCTTTGTACTGACTGTTCCCCTTTAAACACACACAACGATATTCTGTGTTTCAGACCTTTTTAACACAGTTTTATTATATAATCAAAGCATTCAAGTCCATTTACACATATTCATACATATAGATAATTATATCAGTCCATTATTCTTAAGACCATCTTTACAGACAATCCTTTCTAGTAATGACTGTAATGTATGCAATTCCTATCTGCTCGTACCCATTAACTTTACACTTTGCCAAAACTTAAAAGCGATAGTTTGCTTTGGATAGTATGGAAATCAGTTCTGGAAGTCTTCTGACGTTGCTTCTTCAGATCTGCAATGCTATTATATTTAACCATACTGCATTTAAATCATGCTATGACTTGGCCTTTCTAGGGTTTGATAAACCAGTTTAATGAAAACCAAAGCACCAACAGGTGCCTCGAGGTTGTAGGTAGTGACTCAACAGGAGTCTCCACCTCAAATTAAGGAGACCATGTCACGCTCTGATATGACAAATCCTCTAATGGAGTACCACATAAGGGTGATATGTGTGTGTGTGTGTGTGGGGTTATTGAGGCATCCCCAACTGTCTGGACATGTTTGCTTAGCCGGACGTATTGGTTTGGTCAGTACCCATCAGAGTTATCCACTTCCCCTACTGTTCTCCATGTTTTTCTAATGTTAGCCTAAGTTTAACTGTCAATTCTTCCATCCTCCTGATGGCTTCCATGAATCCAGTGAGAGGACTTTAGTTTCAGATCTCTTAACACGGTCTAACATTTTTAAAATCTATTTACAGCATGTTACTGGCATTGCTTATATGTTGGGAATGTGCTTAATGCAAGTGAATGAGGTGACAGGGTTTTGGTGTTCTGTGTTTAAGACACTAAACCCCACAAATTACTTTAAAAGGGACAAAATTCAGCTGCGGATGTTGAATACTCCTTTAACTGGAACAAAAGTTGCCTCTTAAAAAGGCTTGCACAAATATTCTAGCCCAGATCAAGAATAACAAACTACAGACACAGGTTTTATTCTGTTGGGACTCCTCTGTGTCACACAGTTATTTTTCAGGCAAAGAACCAGGTGACCACCAGCAGAAATCAGGCATTTAGTACTCTCCAATGTAATTAATCAGAGGCAGTTTGGGAGAACAGTATGCAGGATCTGAAACAGGCATATGGAGAGGAAAAAATAAAGTCCAAATTGGTTGCTGCATGCTCTTCCAAAGGCATATTTTGTTCTCATACTCAAACCTTTTGCAAGATGCATTTTAACACCTGCAGTTAAAAAGTCCCTTCACAATATTTTACCAATAGAGATCCAAGAATACACTTCCCATGCTAGAAGAAAGTACAGCATAGAGGTTGTAAACCATTTGCCTTTAGAAGATGAACAAAGTGGATGATTTGATACCTTTTATTGGACCAACAAGACATTTATAGTACACAAGCTTTCAGGCTACACAAAGCCCTTCTTCAGGTCATGGTAGTTTACCTGAAAAAACAAACTTAAATACATTGGGCAGAACTGAGAAATAAACTTTTACACATAGGTATGACCATTCTGTTGAAAGTAAGTAAATAACTGAATACATGCGGAGTCACACACACAAAAAAAGCCTTTGAAATACTAGGTGGTTATAAATCAGATTACAGATGTAGGCTCCTCTGTTAAATGCTTAGGTTCTAACAGCCTCCCTAAAAACAGACTGTGTGTGTGTGTGTGTGCATGTGTGCGAGACAGAGAGAAATAAAAAACATGTATGTATATATATTTATGATGCATAAACACACATATCCACAAAAACACGGCAGACACAAAGTATGATCAAACATATAAATAAAACCATGTTAATGTATAAGGCACAATACAAATATATACATCTCAAATGTAAGAGAGAAGGTATATAAATATATGTACAGGAAATGCACATGCACCTGAAGCAAGAGAAAGGCAGTTTTCAGTTAACATTTTTTAATGGGTCATGAAATCAAGGTCTACATTCAGTCCATTATTTTTAGTGTCCAGATGATAAATAAGCCTGAGCTCATAATCCCACCTTTCTTGTGTATTTTTGAAGTGTCCTTTGAGAACCAAGACACTGAAGTCAGAGACTGAGGGACCAGACTAAGAGAAATGTTGTCCCACTAGTGTTTCAGTCTTTTTCTTCATGTTGTGCCTCTGTGAGCTCATTCAGGACAAAGGGGTTGCCTGGTTCCCCATATAGCCTGTATGTGTACAAGTCTTGCACTGGATGTAACAGACAATATTCTGGGATCTTACCTGTATCTTGAAATGCTGTTTTTTTGGGGTGTTGATAAAGTTTGAAGTGGAAATGTGCTTAGATGTTTTACACTTAGGAATACTGCAGTATTTAGTGCCTACTAGAGTGTGCTGTTTTAGGCAGGTACTGTATATGTTTCCTGACAATCAGGTTGGAGAAGTTAGGTGGTTGTTTGAAAGACAATAAAGGTGGTTCCTGGAAAATATATTTTAAGGTGTCATCCTTACTGAATACAGGTTTTTAATAATTTTACTCAGGGGTTCCAGATCTGAGTTGTAACAACCAAGGGTATCTAGTTGGTGGTGGTGGTCTTTTCTTTGTATTGTACTTGTTCTCTTGGCATAAGCATGGCACATTGCACAGCTCTGTACATTTCTCTAGAGGCATGTCCATGTTCAGTAAATGCTTTTTCAGTGAAACAGTGTTTAACTCTATTCTCCTCACTGGAACAGATTTGGTGGTATTGAAGTGCTTGGCTGTACACTACAGATTGTTTGGAGTGCCTAGGGTTTTCTGTAGATATCTCTGCCTATCGGTTTCCATAGATACAGGTTTAAGATTCCATCTCTGATGGTAACAAAGGTGTCTAGCAAACTGATGCTGATGTCAGAGTACTCCAGGGAAACTTTAATGGATGGGTGGAGTGTGTTAAGTTCCTGATGACATTTTTTAAATGTCGGAGTACCTTCTGTCCAAATTATAAATATATCATCAATATATCTGAAGCATGTGAGTGGGTTGATTTTACATTGTTTTAGGAAATCCTTTCCCAAGCTGGCCAAGAAAAATCAGTCATACTGTGGGTCCACCCTGAAGCATATTGCAGTTCCAATAATTTGAATACGTTTGCTGCTGAAACTGTTGTGGGTCAGAATGAACTCAAGAGGTCTGGCAAAAAGTTGTGTGTGGATGTCACGGTGCTGTCCTTTCTCTTGGAAGTGCTTTTTAATTTTTTTTATTTACATTTTTCCACCTTACCTAGTTGCCGGCCCCACGGTACTTTCAGCCCGGTCACGGGCCTACGGCTTCCACCCCCCAAATCGGCCTCGGTCCTCCGATACTCGTGAGCTACCCTTCTACCGCAGGGCCGCTGGATGGAGGGCAGACATCCCGCAGAGACCAGAATCGGTCGGAGGACTGGCCTGGGGCTAATCGGGCTGCGGCGGGTTTGGCGGAGGGAGGCCGCAACCGCCCATTTTCCTTTTTTCCGGGAAGGTGGGGACGTGCAATGATGCCTGACGTCCGCCCCGCCTCCTATGCTGTTGAGCGCGGCAGCGTGGGTGTTCCTGGCCTCCGCTAGGAGTCCCCATCGCCCCGGATGCTGCCCCAACCCTCCCCCCGGAGAAGGAGAGCAGTCCAACGGACGCTTGATCCATCTCCCCCCGGCCAGCCCTCCGACGACTCGGAAGTGTTTTAAGACAAGCTAAAATTCTAATCAGTATGTAGGATATTAGTGCAGAGGGAGTTCATATCCATCATGGCTAGGATGGTATTAGGACGTAAACCTCTAAAAGCAGAAAGTTTATGCAAGAAGTGTGTAGTGTCCTGAATATAGCTGTCTCTATCTGAAACAACTGGCTTTAAGATGGTTTCTACAAATCCAGAGATACCTTCTGCCAGTGTACCACTGCTATTTTGTTATACTAGAAAGCATTAGAAGATTCCCCTTTTTGTTCAGACCCTTTTACTTGCAATATCCATGCATCTACTGATCATTATTAAAATGTCTTGAGTCATGTGACAACTCAGATTTGGTATGGTATGATCAAGTATGATTCCAGTAGATATGGCACGCCTCAGTGCCAGCCCCCCAAAAATTCCTTCCTTTAATGGTTCCAAATGTGGCTCTTTTTAAATAAAGTATCCCTGGAAAGGCCTAACTTGGGAACTGTTAGGGCAAGGATTTTTTTTTTTTTAATTAAAGCTCGGAAATAACTTAACATGATCATTGTAGCACAATAATTCAATTTTTATGTATCAATGCATGTTGAACTGTATTGCTACATTGCCATCACAAATTTTTAGTATACAGACTTTAATCAACACATGGCAATGCTTGCAAACTGTATTAAAACATAACGTGATCATGTTGAGCTGATTCCAAACTTTCATTTAAAAACAATGAAGGGGGGGGTGCTGCTGAGCAGCAACATGAAGGCAGCATTCTGAGAGAGCTCCAGCTTCACTACAAAAAAAAAAGCTTAAAACAGAAGGAAAAATGTAAGATTTAAACTCCTTTTCGGTAGTGGTGTATACCTGAACACTCCTACGCTAAGATGAGCCCTAAAAAAGATGGTAAACGCTCATCCCAGAACTTGGATTCATATTTGTCCTCCCACGGGGTGACGAGCAACGTAGGGCCTACCTCGATTAAGGAACAGCTCTCAACGGAGTGACCGACCTCACAAGTCCTCGCCATGCTGACAAAGATCCAAGCTACAGGCAACAAAACGAATAAACATCTAGCAGCAGTCGAAGCCAAACTTTCAGAAAATGATTGCCAGATTCAGGAGAATGCCGTGGCAATTACACAGCTCAAAGCAGGAGGTGAGCATCAGCAGAAGTATAACGCATCATGTGTAAGGGACCTAAGCTTGATGAGGGCAAAAATGGAAAACCTGGAGAATTCTCAACGCATGGCTAATATCCGAATAGTGGGTTTTCTCAACAAATATGCTGGATCTGAGGAACTGATACCTGCTATTACTAAACTAATTTTTCAAGACCTACAATTATTGCCACCAGACTCGGGGATTGCTGTTTTGATAGCCTTCTTGATCCCTCAGTGCCAGAAGCCCAGAGATGGGACACAGCAACAATGCACTGTGACTGCCACGCTGTCTAACCCAGATGCCAGGATTGCTCTCTTGCAGGCCGCTCGCTCTAGAGGCGAGACCTACTGGGAAGGGCATAGTCTCTCCTTTTTCCCAGATTTATCGGCGCAAACTCAAGCACAGAAAAAAGAACTGCAGCTGGTTAAGAAGGAACTCCTTCAAAACAGTATTTCTGCTCAACTTAACTTTCCGGCAAGACTGTTGATAAAACATTCTGCTAAAACGCATGTGTTTGTTGACCCTGCTGCAGCTAATACTTTTCATAGGTTTCATAGTTATACAGAGCTTTAAAAGACAAGGTCCATATGCTCGCTGTAATTTAAGAGTATCCCAATATCTTATTATTTATTAAGAAATTATCTAACCCTTTCTTAAAGATTTCAATATTACTACTAACAATTATTTCTACTGGCAGTTTATTCCAGATCCTAGGTGCTCTTACTGTCAACCAGTGCTTCCTTTTATTTAAATGAAATCTGTCTGTTTTTATCTGTAGTGGATGTGCTCTAGTATTATAATTATGATCCATGATTTCCAAATCCAGCTGTTCCCATAGTATTGGATCATTTAGGGCCCTATAGATTAAGCACATATCCCTCCTTAATCTCCTAAACTCTAGAGAGTATAACCCCAGAGTACTAAACCTCTGGTTATATTCCAACCCCTTTACTTCCTTAATGTTGTGGGTAGCTCTTCTCTGGACCCTCTCAAGCAAAGCTATATCCCCCTTTTTAAATGGGGACCACAACTGGGAGCAATACTCCAAATGGGGAAGTACCAATGATGTATACAATGGCAAAAGAACATCACTATCTCTACTTTTTATGTGATTATTTATACAGTACTGTATACTACTAGCTTTTTTTATTATCTGGTTATAATGGGGTGTAAAGTTCAGATTATTATCAATTGTTATCCCTAGATCACATTCTTTTGTAGTCACCTTAAGTAATTTACCCCCCCATATTATAATCGTGGAGGACATTATATTTCCCCAAATGCATCACACTGCACTTATCTACATTAAAAAATGAACCATGATTGTGTGCCCCAAATTCCAACTCGCCTAGTGCTGATTGTAATAATTCTGCATCTTTATTAAGATTGACCACTCTACCAAGTCTGGTATCATCCGCAAATTTTGAAAAACAAATATCAGGAGAAGTCTTCATTGGCCCAATATAAGCATTAAACAGACAGGGGCCCAATACAGAACCCTGTGGCACTCCACTAGTCACACACTGCCAGTTGGAGAATCCCCCCCTTATACACACTCTCTGTCTCCTACCCATCAACCAGGATTTTATCCAACAGATGATATTATGGTTAACTCCCATATTAACCAGGGTTTCAAGTAATTTGTCATGGGGTACCTTGTCAAAGGCTTTTACGAAATCTAAAAAGATAACATCCACGGAACTACCTTCATCCAGTGCCTGATTTATTTTCCCATAAAATTTCAACAGATTTATTTGACAGGACCTCCCTTTAAAGCCATGCTGTGCATAGTCAACATTATCAGTCTTATATTGGTGCTCCGTAATAAAATCCTTAATGAATCCTTCCAGTACCTTTCCCAGGACAGAGGTAAGGCTAATGGGCCTATAATTTTTAACCTCCTGTTTGAGACTTTTTTATATATAGGTATTACATTCACTTATTTCCAATCTTCTGGGACCTCCCCTTCAGTTATTGATTTCTGAAATAATACCGTAATTGGGCCAGCAAGTTGTTCAGCCAGGTCCTTGAGTAATCTTGAATGTATCTCGTCTGGGCCCTGTGCTTTATTCTGATCAAGTTTTTGGAGTCTTATCATAACTTCCTTCCTATCCAGAATAAACCCTGGGGGCCAGATATTCAAAAGAGTTGAGCCATATGCAATAGGGCTGCGCCTGCGCAAGTCCGAATTTACGCCATTCTGCGATATTCAGCAGGAGGCAGTTGCGTCCCCGAAATCATGCTGAGCAACAGCGCAATGATAATGAAGGCATGCACAACTGAAGGGGGAGGAACCATGCATAAATGGCGCAGTGTGATATTCAAAGACTTGCGCAATGCGCAACAGTGGAGCAAGCGGAAGTTGCGCCATAGCGGAAATGAGCCAAAATAAAAAGGAGCAAGGAAGAGGCACAAGAACGCTACAGGGAAGCCACATGCGTCAGAGGCAGAGGCACAGACAGGGCAAGTGGCAGGAATAGGGCAGGCCAGGGAAAGGCCACAGCAACAGACAGGCACAGGGAAGGTGTGGGGAGCCACACAGCTCAGAGGCCAGCACAGGCAGATGTACCCGGTGCAGGGGAGGTAGCAGCCAGGACAGCGGGGCTGGGGAATAAAGTAACAGCTACGGGGGGGGAACGCAAGCTAGGGATATGGCCAGTGCCATCTTCCACATGGAGGCCGTAATGAGGGGGGTGAGAAGGCAGGCGGCAGGGGGACGTGGACGTGGCCGTGGAAGGGCCCGTCGGCGGTATGCCCCCAACAGGCAGTACCGAGCCCGCACCAGCTTTGAGCTGTACACAGATACTGAGATTGTGGGCCAGTACCGCCTGAACAGGGCAATACTGAGGTGGCTCTGTGAGCTGTGCAGTGATGTGATGCAGGCACCCACACGACGGAGCCATGCCCTGTCAGTGGAGACCAAGGTAACAGCCTGCATGTGCTTGCTCGCCAGGGGTACTTTCCAGAGACCAACTGGGGACACCACAGGCATAACCCAGTCGGCCACGTCACGCCACCTCACCCAATTCCTCAGTGCACTGCTGCCACATACTGAGGAGTACATCCATTTCCCCAGCACAGCAGCGGAGTGCACAGCAAACATACAGGAGTTCCACAGGGCAGCAAGTATGCCTGGCGTGCTAGGGGCAATAGACTGCACCCATGTGGCCATATGCACACCACCTGGCCACGAGGGGGGCGCATACATGAATCGCAAGGGCTATTCCAGCATCAACTGCCAGGTGGTGTGCAATGTCAAGGGGCGCATCATCAATGTCTGTGCCATGCACCCTGGGGGAGCACACGATTCATTCATCTGGCACCAGTCGGCACTGTGCCACAGATCTGAGAGTGGGGACATCCCCACAGGACACCTAGTGGGTGAGTATGCAAACCAAATGGACAAATCTAGGGACTGGGGAGGCATGGCCAGAAGTGCCATGGGTAGTGGTCTACATGGCTTGGGGCAGGCCGATGCTGATCACCAAACTAACCTCCACCCTCTACACACAGGTGATGGTGGATACCCACTCTGTCCCTGGCTGCTCACATCCTATCGGCGGCCCACGACCCCATCGCAGCAACGCTACAATGAGGCACACACCACCACACGCAATGTCATCGAGCGGGTGTTCGGGGTGCTGAAGGCACATTTCGCTGCCTGGACACCTCTGGTGGTGCCTACAGTACAGCCCCTCAAAGGCCTGTGGGATATTCCTGGCCTGTTGCATCCTGCACAACATGGCCAATGAATGTGGGACAGCCGTACAGGTCGAAGAGGGGGACAGCAATGGGGACGATGAGGATGCCGGTGACGATGGTGATGGGCAGCCCCCCTTGGCCGACGGGACCCCTGACTGATCCAGCTGGCACAGCTGCACCGGGGCACCATCACAGATGAGCACTTCAGACAACCCAGGTAAGTCATGGGGACATGTGCAACCACCAGTGGCTAAGGCACAACCCACAAACACGCATGGACACACCAGGGATGCATGCCGTCAAGGGAAGTGGCAGGGCACAGAAGCACACACACAACCAGGGATGGGTGAGGATTAACACGCCACATGGACGGACACACACACACGCACACACACAATGCACCAAACGTGCACAGAGGGCAGGAGGCACATCGACCCAGAATGCCAACCCTAGCAACACACATGTCCACAGGCCACCAAGCCCAATGCCTGTCCATGTGCGTGTGTCAGATGCTGGGCACCATTGCACTTTGGTGTACAGTGCAATGCAGGCATCATCATGCACACGTAACTGCGGACAGCAGCCAGGAGGGTGTGCAGGTGGACTGTGTGTCCACGTGCAGGGCCGGGTACCCACCCGTGTACTGCCCACCGAAACACACAATGCACACAGGGCAGCACCAGACAGTAGCTGAGTTGGGAGACAGGTCAGTCTCGCGACACAGTGCCACGGCTACCACAGATGCGTGGGCAGCCCCACCGAGACCCGCCAGCACTGGCAGGCTGACCACTGGCCTCATGGGGTGGCACCGATAGTCCCCAAGGGGTTCCACTGCGTGAATGCGACCATGCCCGTGCAGGGGTCTGCAGCACACCGAACATGTCTGCACCAGGAGTGCTCGGGATGCCCACAGCTGAACCCAGCATCGACAGGGTGGGAGTTGCATGACGCCGGGAATGGGGGGTGGAGAGTGCACTGCGTGGTGTCCACAACACATGGGCACCTGACTGTGTGCCCATTGTGGCCATGACAGCAATGAATGCCTGTGCATGCCTGTCAATGGCAGCGGTCACATCCTTCCGCAAACGGTCCATCCATGCCAGGATCCATTCAGTGACCCTGCTGCAACACTCCTCTGCCCACTCCAGAGCCACACACAGTGCTTCCATGGACATCGCAAGCCG
This sequence comes from Neoceratodus forsteri, assembly GCA_016271365.2. NCBI lineage: Eukaryota > Metazoa > Chordata > Ceratodontiformes > Ceratodontidae > Neoceratodus > Neoceratodus forsteri. Next base: position 1,128,359,914 of record CM028129.1, on the reverse strand, counting down.
CATCTGCTGCTGGACTGATGCTCGCAGTAGGCGGGTGTGCTCGTCCAAGAGGTCATCAGCCTCCTCGGCATCCTGTCCCTCAGGGTGTGCAAGGGCCTGATGTTCAGCACCCCTTGAGGGTGGGTGCTGCACACCAGGACCAGGTATGGGCATGTCCACAGGCGGTGCACAGATGCTGCCACTGAACCCTGTACCCCCAGGCCCGGTGGGCGACTGATGATGCTGCCCCTCCGGCTGCCACACACCAGGGCTCAGTGGTGCCGCCACAGTGGCCGCAACAGTCCCACCGTCCTGAACAGACACCAGTGCTGCCCCACTGGTGCTGACAGGCACAGCCTGGGACTGTGCTGACACGCAGGCCCCCACGACGGGACCAGCCACAGCCATGGGTGCGAATTGCCCTGCTGTGTGTCCATCCTGTGGCACACACGTGTCACTGCCCATGACGGTCGTGTCATCATCACTGGTGCTGGACTCTACCCCAGCCACAGCCACAGCGTGCTGGCATCCATGGACGCCAGCACGCTGGGACACAGGCAGGGCTTCCTCCACACCTGTCTCAACGACATCAGTGTGGACAGACAGGAGGCCCTACTGTCATACAGACCCACACATACCTGTGGAGGTGGATGGTCCCACCTCCGACTCCGTCCAACTGTCCGCAGTGGACAGGCCCACCACTGTTGACCCATGCAGATGCAAAGGATCTGTAAGGGAAAGCAAAGACGCGTTACTGCGTGTGACCTACCCGGCCCCCCCCCCAGACAGACCATGACTTACCATGCAGAGATGGGCCACCACCCGTCTGGAAGCCACCGCCCGGAAATCCCGCTATGGCACTTCGGTGCATGCTTGCAGTAAGTCTGTCCTCCGCTGGGGTGAGCTGTACCACCTCTGGCTGTCCCCCACCTGTTGCAGCACGTGCTGCCCTGATGGCAGCCACCTTCTCCTTTACCCTCCTCCTGTCTGTACCCATCTTCTTCTTACACTCCTGCATGGAGCGCTGGTGGCTGCCATGCAGGTTCACAGCACGTGCCACCTCCTCCCATGCAGCAGCACGGCCTGAGTTGTGCCCCACCGTCCACTGAGCAGTGGCTCCTGAGCCAGGTAGGCCTCAAAAAGGGCCTCGGTTTCGGTCTTAGTAAAATTCAGCCTCCTCTTCCTCCCACCACTGTTGTCCTCCTCTCCCAGAATGTGCTTGGTCATTATGTAGCCTGTAAGGATGGCAGTTGTTATCTGTGACTGTGCAGTCCCATGCATGTCCCTAAATCCACAGTCCACACTCCCACACAGCATGCAACTCACCAATAAATTGTAGTAACGGACTATGGCCACTGCAGCACTTTGTCGCACCTTTATAGCGCAATCCATGCAAATTAAGTGAGGAGCAACTTTAATTAGATGCAAATCGCGGTGCTGTGCCATTGAATGGCTAATCGGATGATCAGCATATGACGGCTGAATATCACGCTGTTGCGCTTTTCGCAATTGTGTTGAACGTGCTGAGCCAATGGCGCAGTTCTGTGGCATGCATAGTACACCTCACTGCGCATGTCCAGGTTGCTGACACAGGTGTCTGCCGTGCTGTGCACAGTAGGCAATGCAGGGCACGGCCACCATTGTGCCAGTGGCACTATAGCGAAGGTCACTACATGGCGCTGTGGCAATGGGCCTTCATTGGTGCAATGGCACATCTGCCCGATAGTCTGCTATGGTGCTGGCACACAGGCAGCCACTCACACTACATGCATTGTCATCCGATGGCACTGTGCATGGCCTTGCGCAAGGGACCCTTGACCCTGTGCCCGACCTTGGCCCCCTTGGCGCCATGCGTCAGGTATAGGTGCACCTCTATCGCGCTGTTCGGTAACAGCATGATAGGGAATGGCAGCGCTGTACCGCGCAGCATCTGCACGTGGGATACCGCGCTGCATAACGCCATATTGCCTACTATAGCATTTGCAATAGCGTGGAGAAGGGCTGCTCCCTGGTCTGCAACTGAGTTGGCCAACCTGGTGGCCACAGTGGAGCCACACCATGGGCCTCTGTTTGGGGAGGCCCCCTGGATAGGGCTAGGTCCCAGGTGTGGCAAGAGGTGGCCACAGCCCCTGAGGCAGTGACCGGCAGGGGCAGGACGGCGGAGCAGTGCAGACACCGATATGGTGACCTGCAGAGGAGGGAGCCGGAGTTACTGGACAGACGACGGTCACGTGCCAGGAGGGGCACGCTACCACGACCAGGTAGGGGTTCCGTCAACACACTGTTATCGTCCATATGAGTCACACTGTTGTTTGTGTCCAGCACATAGGGGAGGGACTATTTGGGTTTGGCCGTGGCGGTGTTCACAGGTTGTGGGGTGGGTGGGTCTGGCTGGGTGGGGGGGGCAGGCACACTCCTTGGGGCAGCGGGACTTTGCTTCGGGAGTGCACTGATGTTCCGCTCAGCTTTTTGTCCCCACAGGCCCGGAAGAGGTACGCCGCTTGAGGGTGGAGCGGAGGGCGGTGGAAGCCACAGCCAGGCGGGCCAAGGGTCCACAATGGCCACCCGACCGTCCCGATGAGGGCGAGTGACAGACATCCATGATTAATATTGCATGCTGTGCCACCATTCATTGACATCACTGCCATGCACGCCACTGGTTACGGTCAACACTGTCCAGTGGCAATGTATGCCTGGGGTGTGCATCACTGGTGGTGCATGCATGCACCAGGTGCATGGCTGTGCCACTGCCTTTGCACCACATAGCCATGTCACTGGACGGCCACGGTGGTGCTGTGCGTGACTTAGCTGGTGGGTGTGTGCAGCGTTCCCCATGGCTGTATGCGCCTGGGTGGGCATGTCCTGTGGACATGATCACTGCGGCTGGTCACACACCATCACAGTGGTATGTCCCATGGCCGTATGCCATGCACAGTGGGCGGGCTGTATGGGGCTGTGCATTCACACCTATTGACTGTGCTCCCTTGTCCTAGGTGCGAGACATCTGAGGGAGATCAGAGACACCCTGAGGGAGCTACTCGCCCTGGCCCAGGAACAGTGACCATCCCGGAGGATCAATGAGGTGGGGGTCCTGAGGAGGCGAGAGCAGGGGAGCCAGAGCCTGGACCAGCGTGGCCAACATTAGTCCTTGTCCCTGACCTCCCATCCCCCGGACCCACCCTCCCACCCTCCTATCCCATCCCATTTGTCCACCCTTCCCTGCCCACCCCACCTTTTTGTGTCCCAAACCACATGTATATAGTTGTTGTTATTGTAAATAGTTGATTTATTTATTTTTAAATACATTTGACTTTTCTATGAATACCGTGGTGGTCTCTGATTTGCAGCGGGCTATAGGTGCTCAGCTACAGTGGTGTGCATGGCATCAGGGGTGGTGCAGTCATGGGTATGTGTGTGTCCGTGTGGAGGTGTCTATGGTGTGGGGGTAGATATCAGTCAGTGTCTGTGTTGTGTGTGTTGTTCCCCGTGCACTGGATGACTGTGTGCAGTGGTCCATGGCGCGTGCTCTGTATCCATGGTGCACCCATTTGCTCGTCCATGGCCTGTGCAGCCGACACCTATGCCTGTCTGTGACCTGCATGATCTGCTGGCATGTCAGTGGTGGCATTCCCTGCATGGCAGACACTGTACCCGTCGCTTTGCTGGGTTGCCCATGTCACTGGTGTGGTGCATGCCTGGCTCAGGTGGCACTGTCGGCAACACGGTCATTGTCCCACCTCCATGCTGTGGCTTGTGCGTGTTGCAGGGGATGTTCCCCACTGTCTGTGGCTTGTGCTCCGGGTGACTCATGGTGGGGTATTAGTCCATGGTGCTGGCGCAGGGTGGTTGGCACTCCAGTGCCATGGTGGACTGCAGGTTGTGTGTACACGGCTTACATGGGCCCACGATGGAGGCTTGGTTGCCCCACCACTGCGTCCCTGTGTTGTTGTGCCCTTGGGTATGGGTGGGTGTCTGTCCAGACCCTGTGTGGCATCTGGTGCGGTGCATGCTTCCACGCACCACTGTGGGTGTCTATGCTGGCTGTTGTGGCCAGTGGTGGGCCGGGGTGTGTTACTGGAATACTGTGCGGAGTGCTGTACCACTGGGGGAGGTGTCACTTACACGACCATCCAATATGGGGTCACTCTTGTGCCAACGCATGGTCGGTCTCTCAGCAGTACCTCAGGGGGCTGTGCATGGTGGCATTTTGTCTGCTGTTGTTGCATTGCCGTGTGCTGCAACCTGCTGATGGGTGCTCATGGTGGGGCTGGCTTGCATGGTTCTGTGGTGCACAGGGTTGCATTGCCACTGTGGGGGTTGTGGCATGCATGGGGATTCCTGCAGTGCTGGTCACTGCTCATGGGGGGTTGTCTGGGGGTCACGGTGCAGGGTGTGCTGTGCACTGGGGGGATGGTGTGGCACAGGGTGGTCTGCCCTCCTTGTGTGCCAGTCACAGCTTGCCGGTAGGTGTGATGGGGCACTATGGCCAGGCTGTGGGTTGGTTGCTTGACTCCATGGACCAGTGGTTATTCCAGCCCTCCCTGATTGTGCAGTGCTTGGGGTGGGGGGGGGTGATGTCTGTTCCGCCGTGTGTTCCTGTGCCCATCTGTGGCATGGGTGGTGGGCCCCTACCTCTCTGATTGTGCTGTTACATTACTCTGCAGCTGGGGGGCTCCCTGTTTGCGCTATGGCGCCTCTGGACTGCTCAGCTTCCCCTCCCTAGTTGCACTACGGCGCAGGTTGTGCGATATTCAGACGTTGGTTGTAGACGCAATTTGGCCTGCTCCTTTTTTGAATATCACATCTGTTGCGCATGGGCGCAATGGACTTGCGCTTGCTCCTGCTATTGCGCACTTTTTGGGGGCAGTTTGAATATCTGGGCCCAGGTCTTCATTAGGTATACCACAGTTAATCCCCATTAATGATTTACCCTGATTGAAAACTGAAGCAAAATATATATTACTTAATTCTGCCATACCAAGTTGTCATCAACTAATTTCCCCTCAGCATTCAACAGAGGACCTATCTTATTTAATTCACCCTTTTTGCTATTAATATACTGATAAAAGGATTTATAATTATCCTTAACCTTAGTTGCTAACATATTTTCATTTTTTTTTTTTCTAACTCTATGCTTTTTTTGGTGGTCTTTAAGCACCTTTTATAATGAGCCCAGCTAACAGCATCGCCTCTTAATTTAGCATGTCTAAAGGTTTTATTTTTTTCTTAATTTCTTTAATTGCTGATGTCTTCCAGGGGGGAAGATGTTTTAGTTGTATTATATTTAATCCTGGTTGGTACAAATTCTGTAGTTAAGCTAATTATTTTAGACTTAAAATATCCCATATCTTCGATAACGATGTTCCATTAAACTCTAATTCCCAATTCTAATTTGCCAGATCTCTACGCATACCCACTATATTGGCCTTATCATATCTATATAATATAGTGCTGCCAGAATTTTTACTTATGACGCCAAGTAGTCAAATCTTACCATTAAATGGTCACTAGAGCCCAAAGGTGGCAGTACAAGACAGTTATTTATCTTATCCCCCATATTACTTAAAATCAGATCAAGTATATGGTTATCCCAAGTACTATTTCTTACATATTGTTCCAGACTGACTAGGCTAAAGGTATTTAGGTATTCATTTTCTTTGTTTTTGATACAAGATTTTCCCAGTCTATGCCTGGCAGGTTAAAATCACCCATTAAGACAACTTTCTTAAACTCTGCTAAATGCATGATAAAGTCCAACAAATTCGAATCATCTCCTGTTGTTATAGAGGGATTTCTATATACCAGGCCTAAATCTATTTTTGTATTATGTTCAGGAGAAATTACCACCCAGAGAATTTCATTATTGTCCCATCTAGATGTATCCCTCTGTTCTGATGGTATTTCTTCTTTCACATATATAGCAACCCCCCAATATTTAACCTATCTTTGTTATAGAGGGTGTAACCTGGTATAGTCTTCCCCCAACAATCTTCAGGTTTCCACCACGTTTCTGTGACTGCACAGATATGGATATTCAACTCCTATAAAAGCAGTTGGAGTTCCTCGATTTTATTGATTAAACTCCTAGCATTAACTAAAGGAAAATTTATTTTAAGTGTAATATATGTTTTAGTTTTTTGTACCTTAAGACTTGTCCCACCATCCCTTTCATCTAATGAATTAACCACTTCCCCCTGTACAATCAGTTTAAATGTACCAAATTTTCAGTCATGAACCTTTTTAATTCATAGGAAAAGAGACTTTCAACCTGCCTATTAAGGTGCATTCCATCCCTTGCAAACAAATGATGTCCCTGAAAATCCTGCCAGTTGTCCACATATAGCTAGCTGGTCCTCTCTCTAACACCAGTGTTTCAGCCAGCCATTTAACCTAAAAAATCTCCTTGCCTAATGATACATTGGCCCTAGGTACTGGTAGAAGCCCTGATATAATTAACCTGCCCCCAAATGTTTTTATCATTTGCCCAACATCCTCAAAGTCTCACTGAAAAGCTAATTCAAAGCCTAAAGCCGAATGAAAAGTGTTCAGATGAAGAGGGCTGAAGGTCTTAGAGTACTATTTAGAGTTTATAATGTAATACAATACACTAAATGTAATTACCTAAAGGGTAGTATAATTACATGTTGCTGGAGAAGTTGGGGAAAAAAAGTGCTGTTCTTCCTGTTGCTAAATGTTAAAATTGCTACAGCCAGTTACGTAGGTCTATGCTGTAATTTACAGATTGATGCAATAAGCATCTCTCAGTTTTTGAACTTTATTAAGATCCTGTTTTGATATATTCCTCCCCCAGAGTAGGATGCCATGCCTACCAGAGTCTGGCGGAAGGTAATATAACTTAATTGAGCCCAGTCTGTTTATGCTCCTGCAGCATTTAGGCCTTTTGTTTCCTCCCCCCACACACACTTTGAAGTTCTACAAGGGGTTAACTTCTTGGACATTATGTTTACTTTTAACCGGACAGATCTAGGTGAGAGGATCAACGCTCTACAAGAAGTTAGACCTGAACTTTACTCCTGATAAACTGATTAAGGGGCCTCCCCAAGGTCATAGACTAAAATATCCTGAGTCTCAGCCCATTGTTATATGTGTATATGATTTAAAGGGGTCTGCATACCTCACCAAAGATGTGTGTTTTTTGACATACAGCTGGCTGTAAATCAGAAAATCTATAAATAAAAAGTATATTAAAAAAAATGAAGTTCTTTCCAAACAGTTCCAAAGAAAAACCTTTTTAAAGAAATTGTCTTTAGAAAGGGCTAACTTTGGAACCCTAAGGGCTAGGGATTTAATTATTTTAAATGAAAGCTTGCAAGCAGCTCAACATGTTTTAGTCCTACTACAATCTCCACTGTCAATACACATTAGAAAATGCACGTAAATATGCAGTCTTTTTTTCCCATGACAATGTTTCTTCAAAAATATTAAATACATTTGGTTTTATTTATTTTTTTTTATTGCCTTTGCCTATAAAAGTGTTGGAAGATAATAAATGAGTTGGAAAATCCAGGGAATAAGTGCTGGTCTGTTCGCAGGCCAATCACTATTCTGGAAGCAGCAATTTAGGCTGCAAAATGGAGTTTGTGCACCAGCAAAAAAGGCAAGCTAATGAAAGGCAGAGTCATGCATATAAGGCACAATGGCATATTGAAAATCAAGTGAATCTGCTAACTGGTTGTTTGTGCAGCACTAGTTAATGTATGGTAAAAGCATGCTATAATAGCATGCAACTGGTGTGGACCATAAAACACTTTTCTGATGCACTGTACAAACCAGTTATGATGCAATAGACAACTAAGGTGAAGAAAGATGACATGTAATGAAGCTCCATGCAGTACAGTGGCTAAAGAGTGGAGTACACCGATATGTAACCCTCGGTCAGTAGACATCAATATGATGGCATACTGCTATAGCGGATCATGAAAGAGCACATCAGAACTAAAATTCTGAACTTCCTAGCCACCAAAATATTTATTGTACCATGTTCAAAGATAGAAATACAGACCTACAGAAAACAGTAGAAAAAGGCCCACGGGCACAACCAATCTGCCAACCCTACCTAACTACCCTACATAGGCCCTAGTTGCCATCTTCTCCCTTACCTTTGCCCTCTACCCTCTTACTATGACTATGAGTCTATCCCACCATACCTTGAAGCACCCCCCACTATTTTGACTTTCGCCATGTTTTCAGGCAATCTGTTCCACTTGTCCACCACTCCTTTGGTGAAAAAGTACTTGTGGGCATCCCTTCTAAATCTAGGAGAGACTGTGGCGGGGTTGGGGAGATTACAGTAGATGGGAGGACAAAAGGAGAACTTAACTAGAATCCCAAAAATGAGGGCTAGGAGAAACAGGAATGAAAACAGCAAGGTGGGGGTCCATAACAAGTTGTGAATGAGTCTCACAGAGGAGGGCATACAATGCCAGCTAAGAACAGGAAAATCAATTCAGAAGGGAAGGAGAGGGAAAAGGGAGAGGAGCTAACAAAAAGGGAAGGGGTACAGGAACAAGTTGAAATGCAGTCTGCCTAAAAGACAGGAGCCTTTGGGAACAAAATTAGTGTGCTCCAGGAGAAGGTGGTGGATGCAGAGTTAGACCTTCCAGCCATTATAGAAACAAGGGCTACCAGGAGTAATGACATGATTTGGCAGTACTGAGATACACCGTGTACGTGGGGCAGAAATAGAAACAGAGACAATGATGGCAGAAAAAGTCCATTCGTCCATCCATTCTGTAACACCCTATCAGACCCCCAAGACCTTTTGTCTATACAGGGTTTTATCCCTGAAAAAGGGGGGGGTCACAAAGGGGGTAGGGGATCTAAATTTTCCAATTACAGACTGGGACACTCCAGCACCTAAAAGTACCTAGAGCCAGGCCCTGCTAGATAAGCTCATCAAGAGAACCCACAAAGCAGGCTGCCTTTCTCAATCTGGTGCTCTCCAACTTGGAAATGACAGGCAGAGAGTGTGGGCTGGGGTCCAGTTACCATAATACCATATGGTTCAAATGGGCCTTGGGTAGCAGTACTCCCTCAGCAAGGGCGGATGTTCTGGATTTCAGAACAGACTTTGACAAATGAACAGTTAAGGAAATTAACCCAGGAAATGTTGTCTGGAATAGATGAAATTGTGTGTGTGTGGGCGGGGATAGCTAAAGGGCAATTCTCAAGGCCACTAAGTCATGCTTCAGAATGGTTACCAAGAGTACTTGAGAATGGTTACCAACAGTAACAGGCACATGAGATCACTACAGTTCTCAAAAAATTTCAGGAAGGAAACAAGGTTCAAAAAAAGGGTCTTTATCAGATACATAGAAAAAAGGGGATGAGGAACAGAGTGAATAACAAGTAAATATGAGGAAAGCCAAAAAGACAGGGATGCAAAAGCAGACATCGAGCTCCATATTGTGGAGGGGGGGAAAACAGGTCTTTGAGATGCATTCGAGAAAAAAGAAATATGAGGAATTGTAAGGCTGATGAACGGGATGGTTTAATGGAGGAAGATAACCAGAAGGCAGCTGTGCTTAGTGACTAGTTCTGCTCTGTATTTCTTTTGGAAGATAGTGGGCCCTTGCCAGACAGCGGCATAAAGGCTGCCGCAAGGGAGATCGCAGAAACGGGGCAGGTAGCAATCACATAGGAAAGGATCAAAAATGTGCATTCGGCACTGAAAGTGGATAAGGCCTCACGACCAGACAGACTGCATCAGAGGGTGCTCAAAGAAACTACAGTCATGTAAGAACTTACCGTAACAGTAGATCTTCAAGAGAGGCTCTTGTAGTAGGTAATTACATATAGGACTGACGCCGGCAGGACCCCATGGAAAAATTTATAGCTAGCAGTCCCTGGCAAGGGACCGTCCCTACATCAGGTGACTGGCGTCAGGAGACGTCGGTATAAAGGGGTGGTCCCTGACACCCGCCTTCCAGTTCTTTCCCGCCATGGGCCAGAAAGGCTGGACGAGAGAGAAGCGGATATTTCCCTCACTGGAAAAGAAGATAAAAAAGCCTAGGGGGATGGAGGGCAGGAAGGTATTACCTACTGCAAGAGCCTCTCTTGAAGATCTATTGTTACGGTAAGTTCTTACGTAACTGTACTATCTTACTTCGAGAGGGCTCTTGCAGCAGGTAATTACATATAGGACTGAATCCCAAGCAGTCTGGAACAAAGAGAGGCACCGGGAGGAGGAAAACTACTCCAAAAAGCAGTTCTAGCTGTGCAAGCCTCAAGATAGGAGGCCCCGCAGAACAGCCAGCCCAAAGCCTGCTCTACAGCAAGAGGCAACATCCAAACTGTAGTGTTTGGTAAAGGTATGGCCAGAAGTCCAGGTGGCGGCAGCACAGATGTCTGCCACAGACACATTCTTGAAACAAGCCGCTGAGGCAGTTACTCCTCTTGTGGAGTGGCCTCTAACTTGACCCAGGAGGGTCTTGTTGTATTTGTCATAACAGAAAGTGATGCAAAGAGCCAACCACTTAGATAGGCATTGCTTGGAAACAGCATTGCCTTCCCTTTTATGAACAAAAGAGACGAACAATTGATCAGTCTTTCTGAGATCCTTCGTCCTGTTGGTGTAGTATCTCAGAATCCGGTGAACATCCATAGTATGAAGTAAATACTCCCCTTGATTAGAGTACTGCGTGAAAAAGGAAGGTAACTCTATGGATTGATTTAGAGTAGACTCAGCTACTACTTTAGGAAGAAACTTAGGATTCGTGCGAAGAGCAACACATTCCTTGTGAAAAATCAAGTATGGGATTTTACACATCAGGGCCTGGAACTCGGAATTCTCCGAGCAGAAGTAATGGCCACCAGGAAGAGAGTCTTCCACAAAAGGAACTTCAAATCCGCAGAAGCTGCAGGTTTAAAGGGAGGAAGAGTAAGTTTCTTGAGAACAAAGTTCAAGTCCCAAGGGGGAGCCGGAGTACGGATGGGGGGCCTCAGATGGAGGACCCCTCTGAGGAAGGTCTTAGAGACCTCCAACTGAGCGAAAGTTTTGTCTGCGAAGGGAACATGATAGGCTGAGATGGCCGCCATGTGTACCTTCAGAGAGGAATGACTGAGACCCAGGTCAAACAGATGACGTAGATACTCCAGCAGAAGCCCCACTGAACAGGAGAAGGGCTCCACTTTCTTGGAAGCAGCCCAGACAGTGAATCTTTTCCACTTCATGGCATAGTGGATCTGGTGGAGGATTTTCTGGCCTCCACCAAAATCTCTGCCACTTTGGGAGACACTCCAAAATGGGATTGGGCTAAGTCTGCAGGAGCCATGCATGCAGTTGAAGGGATTTGAGGCCTGGATGGACCAGGGTCCACTGATACTGGGTCAGTAAACCTCGAGAGAGAGGAAGAGGAAGAGGAGGATCCTCTGAATATTGTTGTAGAAGAGAGAACCAAACTTGCCTGGGCCAGAAAGGAGCAATCAGAATCATTCGTGCTCCTTCTGAAGCTAGTTTCTGCAAGACTCGTGGGATAAATGGAATTGGGGGAAAGGCATAGACGAATCTGTCCTTCCAGTCTAGAGACAGAGAGTCGCTCAAAAATGATGGGCTCCCCAACCTTCGCCCAAGGTGTCTGTGGTTAAAGTCTGGGAGGGGGGAGGACGAAAGAAAGGAACTCCCCGAAACAGGTTCTCTCGAACCATCCACCACTGCAAGTCAAGAAGCATCGGTGAGGAGACCAGAACAGGGTGATCTAGATCGTCCACTAGCTGATCCCATTGAGAGCGTAGAGTCCACTGAGAAATTCTCATGTGGAGACGAGCGCAAGGAACTGTCGGGATAGCAGCCGCCATGAGCCCGAGAAGGTGAAGGACTGACCTCGCAGAGACCATCCTGCGGTCGGACAGCAGACTTATCTGGGTCTGGAGGGTGGACGCCCTGTCCGGAGGCAGGAAGGCCTTGCCCGTGGTCGTATCGAGAATCGCCCCAATAAACTGTAGTCTCTGGGATGGATCCAGATGAGACTTGGAATGGTTGATGGTAATACCCAGGCAGGCAAAAACCTGCTGGGTAAGGGAGAGGCAATGCAGGAGTTCCTCCCTGGACAGGAGCCAATCGTCCAGGTACGGGAAAACCTGCACTCCCCTGGTACGCAGGTGGGCTGCCACCACTGCCAGGCATTTGGTAAACACTCGGGGGGCCGAGGATAGACCAAACGGGAGCACCTTGAACTGGTAGTGGTCCCCCTGGAATGTAAAACGAAGGTATTTGCGATGATATGGGCGAATGGGAATGTGCAGATAAGCATTCTGCATATCCAGAGCACACAGCCATTGACCCCGCCAGAGGAGGGGCAGAAGACTCTGCAAAGAGAGCATACTGAACCTTTTGTATTCTACGAAAAGATTCAGGGAACTGAGATCCAAAATTGGTCTGAGATCTCCTGTCTTCTTTGGGACCAGGAAGAAATGGGAATAGTAACCCGTCCCTCGCAGATGAAGGGGGACGGGCTCTACTGCTTGTTTCAGCAGGAGAGCCGAAATTTCCTCCTGGACCAAGAGAAGGTGTTCCCGTGAATACGACGACTTCAGAGGGGGGTGGCGGGGTGGTTTCTGAAGAAACTCTATCAAGTGTCCTTCTGCTATGAGCTGGAGCATCCAAGAATCTGTGGTTATCCTCTCCCATCCCAGACGGTGGAGGGAAAACCTCCCTCCTACCGGTTCCTCCAGGGAGTCCGGAGGCAGTGGGAGAGGAAAGGAGTCAGGTGGTGTGGGGCAGCACCGCAGCTGAAGCACCCACTGCTTTTTTTGGGCGGGGGGGGGCTTAGCAGCTGTGGGGACCCGGCGTTTAGTGGCCCGCCTTCCCTGGGGTTTCGCTTTTGGCCGATTCCGTCTGCAAAAGGGACGGCGCTGTTGCTGATGGGGACGGTACATGGAATCAGCTGACTTCAGAGCCATCCCCTTCTCTTGCAAATCAGAGACGATGTCCTTGACATCACCCCTGAAAAGCACCGACCCCCGGAAGGGTGCACCTCCAGGACCAACCCTGACACACGGAGCCAAGCATGACGCCATAGGCCTACAGCGAAAGCTGAGCTCCGCCCAGCAGTGTCCACTGCATCATATGTCACACGAAGCATGTGTCGACTGGCCGAGCAAGCACAGCGGACCAGATCAGCCAACTCCTGCTTGACTTCGGAGTCAGGCAAAGAGTCCAATTTGGCTTCCACCTGAGTTAGAATGGCCTTCTGGTAGTCCCCCATATGGCCGACATAGTTTATGGCCCTGATCCCCAGCGTGGAGGAAGCATAATTCTTTCTCCCATACAGGTCCAGAAGGCGTTATTCCTTATCAGGTGGTGATGAGCTAAGATGTTTGGGATTTGCCGACCGGCCGTGAGCGGCGCTAATCATGACCGAGTCAGCGCGAGGGTGAGAATCCAGGAAATCAACACCCTCTGGAGCCTGATATAGCCTGTTGGACTTCCTGGGAAGTGGGGCTAAAGCCGACGGCTGTTTCCATATTGTGGTAACGAGGTCGGCGTGAGGCTTTATCCAGGGTGGCACCAAGGTAGGAGCTGTCACGGGCAGATCCAGATGTTCAGCGAGTTTCAGACGCTGAGGATCTGGTTCCAGGGAGTGCCACTGATGAAACTCCTGGATTTTCCTAAGCAACTCCGTAAAAGAAGGATCCTCCGGAGGAGACTTTGGAGGAGTCCTTGGCCTGGGCTTCGACGGAGAGCGTGGCTCGTCGTCTCTCTCGGAGCAACCGTCGGAAGAATCCGAGGAGTCCGAGGGTGAAGAGGAAAAAGACTCCCTTTCCCGACCTGGGGGAGGAACGGACCCCTTGGGGAGTCCCCGGGGAAGCGTGTCCTGCCCCTCTCTGGATCCAGATGGAAGAACCCTGGAATCTGGAGGTGGTGAGGGAGCGTGCCACCTCGGACGTACGGGAACCTGGGACGGCACTGTCGTCGGAAGGTGGCTCTCGACCTCTTTGGTGAGCTGAGCCTTGGCCTCAGCCCACCAGGAGGCCAGAGTCTCCTGCAGGTCCACCGGCGACCGCGAGGGCGGTGGAGGAGGCGGGGGATAAGGATATGGGTTATAACCGTATGGAGTGTATCCAAAACCTGGCTGCGGGTAGCCTGGCGCTGAGTATTGTGGCCTCGGGTACTGTGGCATCGGGAAGCCCAGCGTTGGGTACTGTGGTGCCGGATACTGCGGTCCCGGGTACACTGGCGTCGGATAGGATGGAGGGTACCCGGGAGCCGGGGGGGGCTGTCGGAGCAGATGGCCGGGCCAGGGGCCTCGCAGGCGGGTCCACATTGGAGGACCCGGAGGGCATGACGGGAGCAGAATGTCTCCTAGAGTCGGTAGGGCCGACATCAGGGCTGACGTCAGAGGCCCTGGTGTCAGAGGTACCAACGTCGGAGGGGCCAACGTCGGAGCCGGTGTCCGGGGAGCCGACGTCAGATCTGGCGCACTAGATGGCAGAAGGACCGACGTAGGAGGAAGGTCCCCAGCTTCGCCGGGGATGGAGGGGAGAAATCCCCGGGGTCGTGTTGGGGAGACTCTGGGTCCCCAGACGGCAGTAAAGGCTGCAGGGAACCGGCTACGATGGACGTGGGAGGGTCGGTCGTCGGTTCCTTCGCTAGCCGGACGTCGGACAAGCCGACATGTGGCTTAAGGGTGAGCTCCCGGCGGGCGCCGGAGGAGCCGGCGTTCGACTTATGAGAGCCATCACCGGAGGCAGGTCAAGAAGAGGGATCGGCCTGGTCCGGTGGAGTGGAGGCCGTGCGCCACCCCGAAGGGTCGGGTGTCTTATTGGCCTTCTCCAGGCGGATGTTGGAGGAGCCGACGCCTGACTTACCATTGTCGCCCACAGTGGTAGGCCGCAAGCCTGCAGCCGAACCAGGGCGGAGGCCTCTAACCGCCCGGAGAGCGCCTCAAAAGGGCCCGAGCCAGACGGCGGGCCGACGCCGGAAACCCGAGGCGGCCGCCGTGAGCGGTTCCTGAGGGGACATTATCTGTGTCCCAGCGACTCCGAGGAGACACGTACAGGAGCCCTTGTCCCGTGCCTCTCCTTCCTTCTTCCGATGGCCTTCGGGAAGTGGATGCCCGCCAGTTTTTGAGCTCCTTTTCCATTGAACTAATTTTCTTCTTCAGAATATGGGGTTCCAGGGATGCGTTACCTTTTCCGGTAGCCGCACTGAAGCTGAGGCATGTTGGCACTTCTCGACCGGTGATCGGGCCTAGGCAGAACAGGCACAGGGAATGGCCGCCCCAGCGGTAGTTGAAGGCCGCATTAATTGCACTTATTTTGTGCTCGGAGGGTGTAGGGGACGGCATACTCGACGATGGGTATTGACAGTCTAAAAAGGCAATTATTTCGTAAAAACAATGAAGATAGGGCTGACGAAGCACAAACTTTTCCGCGAGGCACTGCACGAGCTAATGGCGGGAAAGAACTGGAAGGCGGGTGTCAGGGACCGCCCCTTTATACCGACGTCTCCTGATGCCGGTCACCTGACGTGGGGGCGGCCCTCGCCAGGGACTGCCAGCTAGAAATTTTTCCGTGGGGTCCTGCCACCTGCCGGCATCAGTCCTATATGTAATTACCTACTGCAAGAGCCCTCTAGAAGTAAGATCTAGCAATCTGAACTGAATGAACCTCTAGCAGGATTATTCAGTACCTCATTATAGTTAGGGGTAGTTCTGAAAGACTGGAGGGTAGCGGACATAGCTCTGCTCCACAAGGAAGGCAACAGGTAACTAGAGGCCCATCAGTCTTACCACCATTGTGGGTATACTGAAGACACGTGTCAAGGAGGACTTAGTGAACTAACTGGAGAGTAACAAGCTCCAGAATAGTAAGCAGCACACGTTCATGCCAGGGGAGTCGTCAGACTAACCTGACAGTATTATTTGACTGGGTAACTAGGACAGTAGATAAGGGACAGGGGATTTAGTATACTTCAACTTCAGCAAGGCATTTGATTCTGTGCCATATAGCAGGTTGCTGAAGAAATAAGAGGATCTAAGTGCCGTGAATGACCTAGTAAGATGGGTGGCAAGTTGGCTGAGGAGGAGGCAGCAAGGGGTAGTGGTATATGGGGTCAAATGAGGGAAGAGAAAGGTCACAAGCAGGGTGCCACAAGGTTCAGTCCTTTACGTTTTTCAGTGACATCAAAAGAATATGGGGCAGGATGCATCTTCGCAGATGACACTAAACACTAAGCTCCGTGGGAGGGTAGATAGTAAGGAGGGAAAGGAGCAGCAGAGGAACGTGCGAATGTTGGAAAGATGGTTCGAGATCTAGCAGATGAAAATCAATTCCAAAAAGTGAAAGTTAATACACACAGGGAACAAGAACGCCCAGGACAGAATACTGGATGGGATAGGTTAAGCTGGATACTACTTTTCAGGAAAGGTACCAGGGAGTTATAATCAGTTCCCTAAAACAATCCAGCCAATGCAACACGGCTTACAGCAAGGCAACCAGAATATTAGGGTGTATTGGGAGGGGCTACCATAGCTGAAGGAAAGAGGTAATACTACCTCTCTGCAGAACATTGGTGAGTCAGCATCTATAATACTGTGCACCATTCAGGCATCACCACCTAAGGAAAGACAAACACAGGCTGCAGATGGTGCAGCATAGAGTAGTCAAAACGATTCAGAGCCAACAGGAAATCCTATGAGGAATGGCTTACGGCACTGAACATGTACTTGCTGGAGGCCAGAAGGGAGGGGGATGACATGATTCAGACCATCAAGTTCCTGAATGGAATGAGTAAGGTAAACTGTGAGAATTATTCAGCCGCAGTGGTGAGTACTAAACACAGGCACATGACTGGAAGCTAATAGGGGAGATGAAGGATGTCTGAAAGTTACTTTACAGAGACGGTGGGTCGCTGATGAAGTGCATGCAAAACTCATCAATGGTTTTACATAACTCTTATTTCTTTTGTCCTAGTTGTGGTGTATATTTGTAAAATGTTAAAGTACATTTCATTAAAAATCATTAATGGTTTTAAGTAAGGCTGGGACGGAGATAAGGGATTAAAAGTTATTCAGTGAGGTAGCAGTAAGGCACAGGGTGGGGGGAGTAAGGGCATAAACCCTATCCAAACATTAGATCCTGATGTAGCATAGGATATAACAGGGCAGACTAGATGGACCAATGGTCTTTTCTGGCCAACATTGTCCATTTCTGTTTCTACTCCAGCTAGTTTCAGTGGATTCCCCCCCACATACCTGTACCCATACTTAATTTATTGTTTAATTTTTATTGATCAGGAAAACAAGTAACTATTTGTAAGCCACCCTGTTTACCCATACAGATATCTGTAAGTTTCATGTCCCTCATCTCCCTTCTACTGCATTCTCCAGGGTGTATACGTTGAGGTCTTGCAGTCTCTCTCTTCATATGTCTTTTCCACCTTACCCTGGATCATTTCAGTTTCCCTATACTGCACTGCTTCCACTCTCTTACAGTCCTTACACAGGTATGGACTTCAGAACCTTGAGTGGTACTCTTGGTACAGTCTCTCAAATTATCTGTACAGCAGAAGGACCACTTCCCAATTTCTGCCATGGAATTCCCCTTCCTATGCACCCCAGTATCCTGTTTACCTGCCCCACTGCCCTATTGTACTGTGCAGAGGATTTCAGATTTTAGCAATAAGGCACAATTGTGTGTGTGTTACTGTGTAATAACATCAAATTTCAGGTGGTTGAAGCATAAGACTGCAGGCCGTGTGCATTCAACATACGAGATCCCTTCCTTAGTGTCCATCTCTGTGCGGATCTTAAGGTCGTCCACAAAGAGGCAGATCTTAACCTGTATGCCCACCCCTATGTCACAGCTATGTTAATGAGGACTGGACCCATACTGAGCCATGTGGTACACAACCTGTAACCTCTATCATCTGAGAATTTGCCATTTATCACTATGCTCTGTGCCCTGTCCCAGTCAACTTTGCACTTATGTTGCTGTATGTTCTTCCACCCCACAAGTCCCTCAAGTTTTTACCCAGTCTCCTGTGGGGGACCAAGTCAACCGCCTTGCTGAAGTCCAGCTACAGCATGTCGACTGCCTGTCCTTTGTCAGCTACTCTAGTCATCCAGTCAAAGAACTCTATCAGGTTCGTCTAGCATGACTTCCCCTTTATGAAACCATGCTGGCTATAGTTCAGCAACCCATTTATAAGAGAAAGTCTACTAGTCTTTCCCTCAGTATGACCTCAAGTATCTTCCCCACTATAGATGTCAGGCAGACTGGTCTATAGTTTCCTGGCTCATCCTTCCTAACATTTTTATGCAGAGAAAGTATGTCAGCCATCCTCTAATCTCTGGGACTTGCAAGATGTGCTGAATGCTCACATATCACCTGCTTCACATGAGGATCTGGATTGCTCTGTTGTACTATGCAGTGCATGGCCTCAATACAATGTGGGGAGCAATGTGTCTTGACAATAACTTGTCCATGGCAGGTAATGAGATGGTAAGGAGGTGTTAGTCCCTTACCTGTACAGTAGGGTCACTTGCCTTTTTCATACCAATACTGCAGTTCTGAGCTGCAGTGCTACAGGGTTTTTGCCTTGCATGAGGCCCAGCTTCCTCACAGTACTTATCCCTGACAGGTGGTTTTCGAGAGTGGTCACAGCTGTGATTTACAGTTATACACTGGTCTGCACTTGCGCTGCTCTCCCAGGGGGGTGAATTAGATACCTATCAGCCCTTTATACATTTTCAGCATGCCTCTTCCAATATACCTGGAGGTGGTCTCACTCACATATTTGTGGAGACAGACAAACAGGCGGGCATGCGTGTGCACACACACACCACTCACCACACACCACTTTGCATTACTTTCCAATATGCACAGTCTGTTTTAACCACTCATGAACAATAAATTAAGGCTGTCCTCGTGCAAAATCATGAGAATATTTCTCTCTCAGGTCCCGCTGTTGATTTCTTGTTAACAGTTTCTTTAAATGTCATTGAATCTGAACATGAAAGATGCTTAAAACCTTTTCTCTAGAGTCAACTGTATGGAATAATCATATTCTGAAGTCTCAAAAGCAAAAGTTTGAGCAAATCCTCTCCACCGCCACCATCCCACCTGTAAAGTGTTATTTTGTTCTGCTGCACTGTATGGAATGTCACTGAAGGTTTGCAGGATAACCAGTGTCTGTGGTCTGTAATGAATATGGTCAGACATAACTACCACAGCAATTCAAGTAACCACACTAGACACCAAGTCCTGTGCTCAGCAGTTTTTCGTGTTATGTCTCTTTCTTAATGTATCGGAACAAGAATTGAGTCCGAGCAAAGTGAATCAGCTTAGTCTCCGTGAAGAAAATGGTTACGCAAACAGCCAACAGACATACGGCTCCAACAGATATGTGCATCAGTCTGAAGAACCAACCTTTATCACAACAGAATACCACCTAAAAAGAGAAAGAAATAAGATATTTCTGAATACAAACCACATTTTCTCTGCTTAAATTGAGTAACAAAGATATATAATTGAGGCATCAGTGTGGCTCAACTGGTAGAGAGTACAGTTATATAAGAACTTACCATAACAGTCAATCTTCGAGAGGATCTCTTGTATCAGGCCACACCTATGGAACTATAGTTGCCAGGCACTAGGACCACACAAAAAACCTTTTAGCTAGAAGTCTAGTTGGGTCACTCATGATGATGCCAGATGCAGATGCAGATGTCCTGCCTATATAAAAGTGAGTGCCCCCACATTCTCCTCAGTTCCCTGCTGGAGAACATATGTAGAGAACCTCTTCCTGTTTAACCAATGGAAGGCCAGAGGTTCCCACCACTAAGTAAGGTAAAACAGAAGGGTCAACCATCCTGGTGAGAGAGACAGGAAGAGAGAAGCTCTGAGGCTAAGGGGGAAGGAGGGTGGGACAGCATGGCCTGATGCAAGAGATCCTATCAAAGATCTACTGTTACAATAAGTTCTTATGTAACTGTACTATATTCGGCATCAGGCCACACCCATGGAACAATTCCTAAGCAGTACTGATAAAGAAACAGTCTGGGTGGCTGGAGGCTATAGACCTAAGACAAGAGACACTGAAGCACAGCCAGGTCGAAGCCTGCCCTTCTCCGGGAGGCAATATTCAGACTGTAGTGTCCAGTGAAAGTGTGGACAGTACTCCCAAGTGGGAGCAGCACAGATGTTAGCGGCTGACACATTCCTGAAACAGGCAACAGAAGTGGCCATGCCTCTGGTACAGTGGCCACGGACAACCTTACTTTTTTAGAAAAAAGCATCAAAGCGATGTGAAACATTCACTTTTTTTGTACATGGGGGGAGGGTGCTACTCATTTATTTTGTACCTGTACAAGCAGTGTACCTGATGCGTTTTTAATAATAAATGCAATTGTTTTTTGAGCTGCATACCACCCCCTTCCTTTTCCACCCAAACTCCCGACCACCACTTCACTCCTCCAGACTTACCATCATTTAGCCGATACCCCCTGGCTTACCCCCAGGGCAGGGCCATGGCACCAGGTGAACCTCTCAATGACAGGCGAATGTGTTGGCAGGGAGCACCCACTGACACTGCCTCCCTGGCTTTGCCCTTAAGGCAGGGTTCGAGGCGGCCATTGCCACAGATGTTGGAACTGGTCCGTGGAGGAGAGCCGGAGGAAGCGACCAGAACCAGCAGAAAACATCATTTATGGCGGCTGCAATTTTTGTGTGTCGTTTTTTCCCCCCGGTGGCAGGGACATGCAATGACGTCCCGTGTCTGCCCCAGCGCCAGCGGGATGGCCATAAATGCAATTTTTATAGTACCCTAACATTGGATTAAATTATTCCCTGGGTGCTGAGCTGAATTTGCCTTCGCTTTTCCGACAGTGTGTTTGTTTGGCTCAGTCCTTTGTGTCCTGAGCTGCCTTTGTCTATGTGGGACTGAATTGGCAAAACCACACACCCTGAGCCAAGAATATCATTTGAGACAGATTCCAACAGCAGCTGCTCAAGCAGAGGCATCTGTAATGTCACAGGCAACCTTTAAGATGTGCTTGCCCACATCTGCCCCAGACCATAGAAACAGACTTTGGTGGCAGAGAAGGATCACTTGGCACACCCAGTCTGCCCATTTCCCTAACTTTCGGATAAGCTGCAGATTATAGTTAACCAACAGACTACTTCCTCCTACCCCCCACTAGAACTGCCTTATGTCTGTCCCATGCATTTTTGAATTCCCCCACTGTTTTTGACCCCACTACCTCCTCTGGAAGGCTGTTCATGTGTCCACCACCTTCTCTGTGAAAAAATACTTCCTCACATTGCCAGAGCTGCCCCCTCCATCTTAAAATTGTACCCCTTTTTCTTGCACATCTCTCTTTCTGAAAGATGCTACCCTCTTGGACTTTGTTGAGTCCCTTGAGGTACTTGAAAGTTTCTATCATGTCTCCCCCTCTCCCTCCTTTCCTCTAGGGTATACATATTAAGCTCCTTGAGTCTCTCTTTATATGGCTTCTGGTGCAGACCCTGCACCATTTTAGTGCCCTCCTCTGGACTGCCTCTATCCGGTCTATGTCCTTGCAGAGACAGGGTCTCCAGAACTGCATGCAGTACTCCAGATGGCATATCATCAACTGTCTGTACAGAGGGATTACAATGTCCTGTTTTCTACTGGTGATGCCTCTCCCTACGCATCCCAGGATCTCCCAGCCCTCCTTAATGCCTTTTCACATTGCTTACCTACCTTTAGATCGTCTGATATGACTACCCCCGGTCCCGTTCCATTTTTGTTTTTGTTAATACCTTCCCCCCATTGTGTAATCTTCCCCTGGGTTTTTGTTTCACAGGTGCATTACTATGCACTTCTTTGCACTGAATCTAAGCTGCCATACTTTTGATCATTCCTCCAACCTTGTCAAGTCCCTTCTCATGCTTTCCACCCCCCCTTGTGTATCAACACTGTTGCAGATCTTTGTGTCATCTGCAAAGAGGCATACCTTTCCTACCAGCCCTTCCACAATGTCGCCTATAAAGACATTAAAGAGGACCGGTTCCAGTACTGAACCCTGCGGTACCCCGTCAGAACCCCTTTCCTTGAAGTGGACTGCTTACTATTACCCTCTGTGTCCTGTTATCCAGACAATTTTTTACCTAGGCTATCACCATGGGACCCACTCCCAGGCTGGCTAACTTGTTTATTAATCTTTTGTGTAGGAGTGTATCAAATGCCTTGCTAAAGTCTAGGAAGGCCACATCCACAGACCCTCTCTGGTCTACTTTGGTCACCCAGTCTAAGAAATCTATTAGATTCATCTGACATGACCTTCCCGCTGTGAATCCATGCTGCCTTTGGTCCTGTGCCCTGCTGACCTCTAGGCACTCAGCAATTCTTTTCCAGAAGCGATTCCATAATGTTCCCTACCACTGAGGTCAAACTAACAGGTCTGTAGTTTCCTGCCTCTGCCTTGCTCCCACTTTTGTGGAGGGGAATAACATCCACCTTCCTCCAGTCCTCAGGTACCACACTATCCTCCCATGAGTTGTTAAAAAGGGTAGTCAGTGATGTCACTAGTTCTCCCCTTAGTTCTTTTACAATTCTGGGGTGAATCCAGTCAGGCTCCATTGCTTTGTCCACCTTGAGTTGTAGGAGTTCTTTCAGGACCCTTTCTTCTGTGAATGGACTGGTATTGACCCCCCTATCCAGAGTGCCTCTATTGTTTGGTTTAGGTACCTCCCTCTCCTCTTCTTTTGTGAATACTGAGCAATAGTATTCATTCAGGATCTCTGCCTTTTCATGGTCACCCTCTGCCCACCTCCCCTTTATTAAGCTTTACCATCCCTCCCTTGGTCCCACTAGACACCAGGGAGATGTTTGGGGGGGGGGTTGTAACTTGACATTCTGCCCTCGATCGGGCATTACGGTCCACTGGACCACCAAGGAGATATTCAGGTTGGGGGGCTTTTACATTCTGCCCAGCGATCGAGACGCAGAGGTTGTTTCCGTTCTGCCCATGATCGGGCAGCCGGGGAGATGTGTGGGCGGGGGGTTTCATGTTACTTTCTGCCCGATGAACGGGCCGGAGATATGTGGGAGGGGGTTTCATGTTACTTTCTGCCCTTCGATCGGGCATCGGAGATATTGGGCGGGGGTTCATGTTACTTTCTGCCCGTGATCGGGCATCGGGAGATGTGTGGGGGGTTGTTTTACGTTCTGCCCGTGATCGGGCTGGTGGGGAGCACAGGGACTGAGTTGGGGGCCAGCCACGGTGGCAGCTGCTGTGTTGCGCCCTGCAATACAGCAGCTCACCTGTGGGTGGCCCATAACTTGATCCTTTTTTTTTTGGCTCAAAGTTGTGCAGGAGCAGGTTGGGGATTGCGCATGCACAACTCTGCACAACCCGACTGAATATCGGGTTGCGCAGTTTATGCATGGCTCCTCCCCCTCCTGTTGAGCATGCATTCATTTGCATTGCGCTGTTGCGCAACCTGTTTTCAGTGGCGTAACTGCCTCCTGCTGAATATCGCAGAATGGCGCAATGTAGGACTTACGCATGCACAACCCTTTTGAATATCTGGGCCTATGTGTATTGATAGAAGGGGTTGATCTTACTTCAAGATTCACTCTTGCAGCAGGTAATACCTTTAGGACTAAGCTGACAGGCACCAGGACCCCATGGAAAACTTCTAGCTAGCATAGTCTCTTGGGTATTGTGGTTTCATTGTAATCACATTCATTATCACAGTGCTTGCCTGTCAATATTGTGCTATCACATTACTGTCATTTATTATACCCATATGAGTAGCTAAAGTTAACAGTTACTATGGTTGACAAAATCAGGACATTGGGAGGTGACAGGGCCTACAAGTGCAACACCTGTTTTATGTACACACCAATCGAGGGTGAGTTAGATGATGTAGGGGTAACCTGTAAAAATGTTTTTACGTTGTAACCCAAGATGAAGTGAAAAAAATTTCGCTCCAAACTCGAATTGGTTTTTTCAAACGAAATGGATATTCAGGAGAGAATGAATGTAATAGATGTTGCTCAGGCTACAATTTCTCCTGAGCAAGTTAGTACTACATTAGACTATAGGTCATTTTGAATAAAATCTCAGAGAACAACATACGTCATACTAGGGTTGGTCAGGGAGCACTACAGTGGACAGAAAGGGATACAGATGACAATGAATGGAACCCTGAAGATTGGACTCTAGTATCAGGAAATAATACAAAAAAAGGATGTAGAGCAATGGAGTTCACGATACCCCTAAGTAACTGTTTCAGTAGCTTGGACTCTAGCTCCTCTAATGAGCACACTATAGACAGTGTCCCCCCCCCCCACACACACACACACTATTGATACGGTTCTCAGTCTTGTTGCACCCCCCCCTCCGAAACGATGAGCCTAGCTCTGGTGCTATAGAGATGGGCATTGAATCAAACAGTGGAGAACAAACCCAAGGTGCTTCTCCTAGTTCTTCCTAAATGAACATTCCCGTGGTATCACAATTACAAGGGGCTAATGATTCCCAACTACCTACTGTAAATCCCATTACAACTGCGGAACCAGATAATTCAGATGGAGAGACTGCAACAACTGAGTCATCTTCAGTTCACTAAACTTTTGTTCTTGGTGATTCCATAATCAAACACATAGATCGTATAGTGTGTAATCCTGATAAACAAAATCAGCAGTAGCTATAGGGGAGCCACAACTGCAGATCTGTCACCTATGATTAACTCTGTTCTTAGTAATGGTCGAAAAAAATCCCTTGGTAATGATACATGCTGGTGTAAATTATCTTACCACTACAAGACTCGAAGATATAAAAAAGGAGTTCACAATTCTAGGCGAGCTATTTGTTGCTAAGAATTGTGCAATTTGTTTTTCTGAGATTCTCCCTGTGCCAAGAGCAACCTCAGTTATAACAGCTAAAATTAAAAGTATTATTGATTGGCTACATTTATGGTGTCTTAGAAGGGGTTTTGATTGATTCACACATTGGGAGAATTTCGTTGACAGACCACACCTCTATTCATGGGATGGGCTGCATCTGAGTAAAAGAGGTAGTAATCTACTAGGTAGAAGAACAGAAGCCTACATCAGCCGTAATTTAAACTAGCTGGGGGGGAGGGTTCTAGTGGACTCTGTTTACATGAATCCATCCAACCAAGGCTCTCTTTCCGATATACCCAACAAAACGGATGTAACCTCTTATTTGCAAATGCAAGAAGTCTAAATGCACTGAAGAAGACTGAGCTGGAAGCCTGCATTAAAAAAACATAATATTTTGTCGGGATAAATGAAACATGGTGGGACCTCAATTCTAATTGGATGAATAGCACTGCTGACTATAAACTCTATTATAAAAATAGAGAGAGTAAAATAGGAGGTAGTGGTTGTTTATATATTCATAATTCCCTCACGTCACATTTGGTTGAGTTTTCTAGTAACATCGCACTTGAAACAATTTGGGTTAAATTAGTATTCACAGGGAGACCAGCTATCTTAGTTGGCTGTTATAGATCTCCTGGTTCTGGTATGGATTATACCTCAGCCTTATAGGAAGAAATTACTTTTGCATCCAATTCAGGTGATTTCATCTTGGGAGACTTCAATCTTCCTGGCATAAATTGGAATGATCCATCAGGTAAAACTGAGATAGATCATTTCTTGAAACCTGTGTAGACAGTGGTCTGAACAACTAGTTCATGTGCCAACAAGGGAGACAAAGTTATTAGACTCAACACTGACAAATATTAACGAGGAAATCAAGGACATCAATATACTAAGTCCACTGGCAAACAGCAACCATAACATGGCAGTATGTACCATGATTACTGGGAGACCCAAAACTAACAACAAACTTTACAAACATTACAGTAAGGCTGATTTGGGCCTTATTAAGAAAGGCTTCTCAGATATTGAGTGGGATAATGTACTTTTTTGACAGTCAGCGGAAAATGCATGGAACATTTTCAGGGATCTAGTGATCAGTGTAAAGAGTGAGTGCATACCAACATTTAAAAAATATAATAAAAAGGGTAGAGTCCCCTAACTGGTTGACTATACAGGTTAAAAGGCAAATTAAAGCTAAGCAAAAGGCTTATAAAAAATTCAAAAACAATAGAACAGAATGTAATAAACTGGCATGTATAAAAGAACAAAAATAATTTAAAAAATCTAATAAGGAAGACTAAATCCAAAACAGAATTTAGAATAGCTCATTCTAAAAATACAAAGTTACTTTATTCTTACATAAATTCCAACTGCAGAATCAATAATTATATAGTTGGCCCTATTCTGGATGATGACCACGCTGCAGCTGAAACATTTAATACATACTGTACTTCTGCTCTGTCTTTACTCCAGCATCTCAAAGGGTGTTCATACCAGGCAAATCTAAGGAAGCAGATTATGTCTTCACCCCTCAGGAGGTCTATAATGAACTAATTAAAATAAACATTGCCTCTAGTCCCAGACCTGACAACATTAATCCAAAGTTCCTACACAATTAGCTCGTGTCTTGGCATATCCCCTTATCTATTATTTTCAATCAATCCCTGAAATAGGGTACTGTCCCTAGCGATTGGCGAAGAGCTACTGTCATCCCAATTTTCAAAAACGGAGTCAGAGAAAATGTGGACAATTACAGACCAATTAGCTTAATCTCACATTGTTGTAAAGTAATGGAACATTTAATTAAATTCAGGCTGGAAAGACTAATGGACCATCTAGGGTTCGGTGATGCAAACCAGCATGGCTTCAAAAGGGAGAGGTCTTGTACCACTAATCTGTCAGTATACTATAACCAAATCAATAAGAATCTTGATCAAGGTATTCCATCTGACGTTATGCTGCTTGATTTCGCTATGGTATTCAACAAAGTTCCCCACAATAAATTGGTCACCAAACTACTGGAATTCGGAATAGACAAAAAGGAAAAAAAAGTAGTCAGATGGATTAATAGTTGGTTATTGGACAGAACTCAATGTGTGTGAATTAATGGTGCACTCTCTAGTGAAGAAGCGGTAGGCAGTGGAGTCCCCCAGGGCTCTGTTCTGGGGCCGACACTGTTCAATATGCATGTCAGTGATATGAACAAGGATCTTGAAAACATAATAATCACATTTGCGGATGATACCAAACTGAGAGGGCAAAACAGACTCACTTGGCAATCACCTCTCTTTAATTAGAGATTTGTGGAAAATTGAGAATTGAGTAAAAAAATAATGGAATGCTCCTTAATTCTGATAAGTGTGCAGTTATGCACTTTGAGTACAACAATCCTAACTACTCTCATATTCTTAACCAAAAAATTCTTAGAAGCTCAAACCTTGAACAGGATTTAGGTATACTAATTAATAATAATTTCACACTGTCTCACCACTATATGTCTATTACAAAAAAAGGAATGATAAGCAGAATTAGGAAGTCCTTTATATGCAAGTCAGAGCAATTTATTATACCCATTTATAAAAGCTATGTCAGACATTTATTAGACTATGGCTCCCAGGTATGGTCTCCCTCAATAAAAGACATCACATTATTGGAAGGGGTACCGAGATCTATAACTAGACATCCCACGACTCAAAGGTAGATCATAGCAGGAAAGAATTTCAGCTGTAGGACTTCATTCCCTCCAGGCAAGATGACAGAGGGATGATCTGTTTCTCCTTTTCAAATTACTACAGTCCCCTGAATTTATGGCCACTCTGGAGATAGAGTACAGCACAAGGTTTAACTTAAGATCTCATAATAAAAAAACGTATTCTTCCACATACTAAAACAAGAGGGAAAACTTCTAGACCATCAAAGCCTGGAACAGGTTAACACAAGATATTGCAAACATTGAAAACTTTGACAACTTTAAAAAAATCCTTGGACAAACTTTTTTATTCTGAATATATTGTGGTTTAAATATCCCACTAGTGTGGGAGACATTCCCAATGGGCTGTTGTGCCCACTTATGTCCTAGTTTCCTAGTAAGCAGTATCCAGAGGGGGACCACCCCTTACATTGGCCCCCGCCTCAGACATCACGTACGGTATATAAGGGATGTTCCCCCAAGCCATCCCCAGTTCTTTTCCTACCATCAACCACGCAAGTTGGATGTCTGCGGACTCCTTCAGCTTGTCAACTGTCATTTTTCATGCTACCTGCGTTTTCTAATTTTCCATTAATCTTTGATATTTTGCATGTTATCTTCTCTTTCGTCTTTCATTGAGCGACGACCGTCGAAGTGTGAATGCAGGAAGCAAATTCCCCACAAGGACAGCCATTCGGCCTGCCTTTTCTGTCTAGGTCCGGACCATGACACCACGGCCCGCTAGCATTGCCAAGATTTTAACCAGCGCACCAGGCTCCATCGCAAGAAGACCCTTGAAGCTTTCTTGCTATTCAAAAGATTATCCAAAATGGAGAAGGAGTTCCACCACAAAAGTTCATCTTCCTCTCCAGTTTCATCCTCTTCTTTGCATAAAGGGAAGAAGCTGAGCAACAAACAAAAGCACCAGGAAAAACACAAGACTCCATGGGGAGAAGATTGTCCAGATACCTGAAGAAATTGGGATCCAAACCTTCCTCCCCAGTCTCAGTCATGGGAGAAGGTTTCTCAAGGTCATGGGGGGGGGGTCCTTGCCTACCTCCCAACCACTTAAGCTTAGGCCCATAGTATTGACGGATTCTAAGATCAGTGGATTGGCCAGTGGGTCCTCGGGTGGCAGGCTGTTGTCTGTCGCCCACCCGGCCAGGGCGTCTGCTGAGTCTACCCGACCTCAGGGGCTGATGCCTCCAGGCGACACCCAGGTTAGACACCCTCTCCCTCTGGGAAATGGGGGCATTCAACCCATTTGGGAGCTTGCACCCCCTCGCAGGTGACTCCGCCTAGGCAGCCACCAGATAAGACTCCAGCATGGCCTAAACCTACGCCTGCCCCCCCCCAGCATCTCCCTGGGCAACCCTGTCGCCAGATCCTTCGAAGCCGCCTGCTGCTCCTGATGCCCATCATTCAGATGCGAGACCCGATTAGTCCAATGCCAGCTGGTTCTATTCCTCTGGGTCTGACGCCAGGCACCCCGGGTCATTCTACTCCAATGCCTGGGTTGCCTCAGCCTGACGACCAGATGCCGGGGCTGTCCAAGCCTAACCCTGCCGATGCCAGTTGCACCAACGCCTCCAGAGGGTCCACCGCAAGGCCTAACAGAGCTTTTCTCGCCCGGTGGGCCTTCTTCAAAGATAAGCAGACATCTGGGGTACCCCTTAGCCACCTACTCAGGAACCGCCCTGGATAAGACTCCGGCCAGACCGCCTACCTCTCCTCCAATGAAGACCACCCTGACATCAAATGGGGCAGCACACCTCTTCCACAGGGCCAGCCATGAAAGCATCCATGCTCGCCTTCCCCCTCCCCAGACTTGGGGGATTCAGATGATTACTCTTCCTCCAACTCCAGTCAAGGGGACACGGACCTGGCGTCTGAGCCAGAGGGTGGAAAGGAGACACCTCGGTTCCCATCCGACGACACTACATTCATGGATGTGATGCATCACATCCAACTTTTTTTTTTTCAACCTTCTCTTTATGCGCCTCTCTTGTGCCCCTGGACTCTCTCTGGTGGGACTCGCAATGCGACCCTGTCCCTTCTGAGTGAAGTTCCAGTCTTTACCTCTCGGGAGCCGCCACTCCTACTCGCTCTCCTGGCTCCCTGACCCCTCGGAGCTAAGGCCCCCCAGGGCAGGACACCCCCCCCAACTCCTCCCAGCAGCCTTTCTGTAATCTAGACAGGTTGACAGGGAGCAAGAGGTGCACCAAGGGTGGACTGGGAACCCGGCGTATGACGTGGAGGTCGGCCCCAGGTCCCTACCATTGCCTACCAATGGCAAGGGTCTTTTCCATTGTTCTTGGTTTCCCCAGAGTGTGGCGTGCAATGACGCCTGCGCAGGCATGCTGCTGGCATCAGCCGCGCTCCACCCTTCACTGTGCTGGCCCATGCAAGACCCCCGATCTTAATCGGGGGCTGCTCAAGTGCCAAGCGAAACCTGCGCCCACCCAGGGAGAGGAGAGCTGTCCTCCAGATGCTCAATCCTCTCCTTCCCCAGCCGACCTCCAGCGGCCCGAGTCTGTTCCTGAACCCGGGTCGCCGGCGTGGCGTGAGGTGTGGTGTCCAGCGCCTTAACCCTTCCAGGCCAGCTAACATCCAACAACTTAACGGCTTGGATACCGAAGACATGGACGTAGAACGCAAGTGACTGGCCATCCTTCTCAGGAGGAAAGACACCTTGTCCATGGTGGTCCCTCTGATGGTCGAATCCTACAAGGATGCGAACAAGTTAGCCTGGAAGCGAACATTTTCGATGCCAGCTATATCGAAGAAATGTGATTGGCTGTACACCATTCCTAAGGAAGACCCCTGTTACAGGGAGCAGCAAGAGGCAGACTCTGTCGTCATCAACGCTGCCCATGACAGGTCCTAGAGACTGCGACACCTCAGTATCCAACCACCAGATAAGGATTCAGAGCAATTCGGTTATCTGGCTAAGAAGGTCTATTCTTCCCATGTGTGTGCCATTCGTTCCTTAAACTTCCTTGCCTATATGGTGCAATATCAAAATGTCCTATGGGATAAGGCGGTGGAGGTGGCTCTGGCCATGCCTGATTGCCCAGGCCGGACTGAGCTTATGGCAATCCTGAAGTCGGGGTCCGACGTTGGCAACCACATCCTCAGGGCCTCCTATGACACCATCGACTCAGCCGGCAGGGCTGCTGCTTTGGCTGTGTGCATACAACAGTACTCTTGGTTGAGGGTGTCAGACTTTGCACCAGATGTACAATCCAAGATTATGGAAGCCCCCTTTTGGGGATCAGTGCTGTTCAGTGACGATTCACAAAACATTATCACCTGGCTACAAGAATCTGGCAAAGCTTTTAGGTCCATACACATGATGTACAAATCTCAGCCAAATCAGAACTCTAAGCAGTCCTTTTGGAGGAACGCCAGGTGCAAGTCTGGAGGACAGCAGCAGCAGAGGTCGGGCTTCAAGCAAAGGGCCTCCACCCCTGCCTCTGGTGGTTCCACCCTTCGGGCCCCCAGAACCTCCCAATCTGCACTGCCCCTCCCCAGCGCCTTAGCCCGACTCACTGCCAGACCCCCCCCCACAGCGGATGCCTAAGGGAAGGCGGGGGGGGGTGGTTTTTCTTGTACACTGAGGGGTGGCGTCAGATCACCAACCGGTGGGTCCTGCACCTCATAGAGAGGGGGCATACTCTCGAGTTCATCGAGGTTCCTCTAGACCACTCCCGAGTCACTCCCATTAACCCAGGCCCACAGCATCCTTATTGCGGAAAAAATCCAGGCTCTCTTGCTCAAGTGGGCTATAGAGCCGGTTCCCCCAGCACAACAAGGAAAGGGTTTTACTCCCACTTCTTTCTAGTGCCAAAGAAAACGGGGAATCTACGACCCATCTTAAACCTCAGTTACCTGAACCAGTATATTGAATACAAGAAGTTCAGGATGGTCACCCTGATAGTTCTACCCTTACTCCATCAGGGAGATTGGCTATGCTCCCTGGATATGCAGGATGCATACCTCCATATTCTTGTCTTTCAGCCACACAGGAGGTTTCTTCACTTCCGATTTCAGGGGCATTACAATCAGTTCAGGGCCCTGCCTTTCGGCCTGTCTTCGGAACCCAGGGTGTTCACTAAGTGCCTCGCAGTGGTAGCTGCAGCTCTCAGGAGGCAGGGGCATTATGTCTTCCCCTATCTCGATGACTGGCTCTTAACCGCTCCCACCAGGGACCGGCTACTGAGCACGATGCAAGCCACTTTTCTCCTGTTTCAGGACTTGGGGATCACTCTAAATCTCCCAAAGTCCTCCCTTTGGCCAAGTCAGCAGCTGCAGTATATAGGGGCAATCCTGGACATGGCCCAATAAAAGGCCTTCCTTCCACAGGACAGAGCGGAACGCCTCCAGGGCCACCTACGGCGACTCTCCTTGGCTCGTCAAATCCCGGCCAGGGATGTCCTCAGACTTTTAGGACACATGGCAGCCACCATTGCCACAGTTCCCCTTGCCAGGTTATACATAAGGATGATCCAGTGGAACCTGAGAGTTCAATGGGATCAGAGATCAGATTACCTGGATCAACCGGTCCTGGAATTTAATCCAGTCAAAAAAGCTCTAATTTGGTAGCTGAATCCCTCCAACCTTTCCAGAGGTGTTTGTCTCTGGAAAGAGGCCACCAGACAGATCCTGACCATGGATGCAACAGGTCAGGGCTGGGGAGCTCACCTCGAAGGTCGCCAGACTCAAGGGTCCTGGGAGCAGCACAAGCTTCACCTCCATATCAACATTTTGGAGAGACAGCAGCTCGGTACGCCCTCCAGGCCTTTCAGACAGTTCTGCTGTCAGGTCACGTTGATTCAGACCAACAACATGTTGGTGGTGTTTTACATCAGCAAGCAAGGGGGGACTCATTCCTACCCACTATGTGGAGAAGCCATGTGAGTGTTGATTTGGGCGGTGGACCATCAACTAAACTTATCAGTAGTCCACGTCCCAGGCGTTGAAAATGCCCTGGCCGACAGTCTCAGCCATTCTCAGTCCAGGGCCCATGAGTGGTAGCTTCACCCTTCAGTGGTACAAGACCTTTTCGACAGATGGGGTCATCCAGAACTAGATCTATTTGCCTCACCATCCAACGCAAGACTGCCCAGTTTCTGCTTGCTAGATCCAGGGCCTGGTGTTTTCTGGTGAGACATGTTATCCCTCTCCTGAGCAGCGAGATTCCTGTATGCTTTCCCTCCCTTCTCTCTACTGCATCGGGTCCTTCTCAAACTGCAGTCAGAAGGGGTGGACACGATCCTGGTGGCACCCTTCTGGCCATACCAGATCTGGTTTCCACTGCTTCAGCAGCTAACTGTGGAACCTCCGGTCTCCCTGCCCATTCAATCAGACTTGCTCTCTCAGGAGCAGGGGACCCTAGTGCATCCAGATCTCCGATCTCTGCATCTCCATACATGGCTCCTACAGACTTAGCAGTCTTGAGGTGCGGGGTTTCACCCAGGGTTGCAGACATCTTAGTGGCAGCCAGGAAACCTTTCACTAGGGCAGCTTATGCCATGAAATGGAAGCGGTTCTGTGTTTGGGCCACCGCTCGGCATTTGGATCCATTCACCTGTCCAGTGAACTCGGTATTGCAGTACCTCCTCTCTTTGTCTGATGCAGGACTCCGTTACTCTGCTTAAAGTGCACTTGTCTGCCATTTCAGCCTACCACGTGCCAATCAAGGGCAAGACCACTGCCCAGCTGGAACTTTCCTGTACCTTTCTATGGGGCATTTTGCATCTGAAGCCTCCCACTGGGGATCCTGTCCTGCCATGGGATCTGTTATTCGTTCTTGAAAAGCTCACATTGCCTCCTTTTGAACCTGCCTCAAGTTGCAAGCTGCACCTTTTGTCATGTAAGGCATTATTTTTGGTTGTCATTACTTCTGCTTGAAGGATTTCTAAGCTTCAGGCCCTGATGAGTAAGGAGTCTTATTTGGTTTTTCAAAAGGACAGGGTGTCCTTGAGAACAAATCCTAAGTTCTTTCCAAAGGTGGTGTCTGAATTTATCTTAAATCAGGAAATCCACCTTCTGGTCTATTACCCAGAGTACTCGAAGGCACTGCTACATACTCTGGATGTTTGCAGAACTCTGCGTTATTATCTAGAGTGAACCAAATTTTTGAGAAAATCTGATCAGTTGTTTCTTTTGCCCCTCACATGATGGGGGCCCCTGTTTCTAAGCAATGTTTGTCCAAATGGTTGGTTAATTGCATTGTTTGTTGCTACAAACAGCACAGCAGGCCCTCACAAGGCATGGTTAAGGGTCATTCTACCAGAAGCATGGCTGCTTCCTTCACCTCGCTAAAGAATATGTCAGCTGCTGACATTTGTGAAGCGGCCACTTGGAGTTCTGTCCACACCTTTGTGAAACACTACAGTTTGGACATTGCTTCTCAATGCAGGGTAGGCTTTTAACTCGCAATCCTTCAGGGCCTCCTGTCTTAATTTCTTTGGGAGGTTTCTGCATCCACCCTTCTACCTGGGGTTTCTTAGTTACTGCTTGGGACTCTGTCCTAAAGGTGTTACCTGCTACAACAGTGAATCTCGAAGTAAGATAGTAGAGTTACGTAAGAGCTTACTGTAACAGTAGATCTTCGAGAGGAGCTCTTGCAGCAGGTACCGTTTTTCCCTCCCTCCTTCCCCAAGGTAGCTGCTTCTCCATCCAGATACATCTATCTCTTCTAGAGGAACCTCCTTGATTTTCCAATTTTACCAACTTGCCGAGGTCTCCGGCAGGAGAACTGGGGATGGGTTGGTGGACCATCCCTTATATACTGTATGAGGCGTCGGAGGCGGGCCAACGTAAGGGGTGGTCCCCCGCTGGATACTGCTAGCTAGACGTTTTCCATGGGGTCCTGGTGCCTTAGTCCTAAAGGTGTTAGCTGCTGCAAGTGCTCCTCTCGAAGATCTACTGTTATGGCAAGTTCTTACGTAACTGAACTTTTTCGGAATTGTTTTGAACTTGTCATTTTTTTGTGCTTGTCCATGGTGACTTTTTCCGCACTCCTGGAGGCAAAAGTCTTCTACTTGCTGAACTTGAGGAGTAACAGCAAGAACTAAACAGTCAAGGACTAGCTTTTGTTGGTACAGGAGGGGTTGACGTTTGCTGCCCACTGCTCTACTCCTAGTACTACCTTTTGTCACAGCATACCTTGCTTGGAAGTAAGATCTCCTGTCTACACCTTTCCCAAAGCCCCCCTTCAATAAGGTCTAAAATAACTATGAGCTGAGCTCTCGAGGTCTCTTTTTACCAAGGAAGCCTCAATTCAAACCCAGCCTTGTGTAGGACTGCTCATACACAATCCTCTATGTTGTGAGTCGAGGCAGCTTGATCTGAAAGAAGACTCAGCCTCAACCTAAAAAAGTCAAACAGAACTACGACTCATCAGAGTCCAAATACAGAGGGGCTGGATGCCAACGAGTCAAGTAAACCACCCATCTGGTCACGGTGACCACATCTGACAAGGCACTGGGCGATCCTGTCACCTGCTTGGAGTCCGTGGTCCTACTGGCCACTCTCAACAACAGAGGTGGGGGCAGGACTAGAATGGAAAGCAGCAGAGTAGCCATTAACATTGGTGCTTACAGGGACAAAGAACATAGTAAAGGAGGAAGGACCAACCAAGGCCTGACCAACCCCAGACAGCCATTGACCCCATCCTGAATATAAACTAAATACCAATATAAATATACTAAATGCTAATAAACACTAAATACCACATTGCATTCTCAAGTAGATGGAGGGCCTAATCGCGATGAGGATGAGCTTGACGGTGACTGTATCAATCAGTGGTGTTAGCGACAGTGTAAGAAGTGAGACCTAAACTTTAATCAATGTCGACCAGATTCAGGCGCAGTCAGTCAGTTGCTCCATCAGCTGGGCTGGTGGAATCACAGGAGATGGGATCACAAGAGACAGTTTCATACATGGCAGATCAGTTTGGGGAATCTCCAATGGAACATCCTCCCCAGGCTGGGGTTACCAAGCCAGTCAAGGGAGTTGTTACTCACTGGACCGGAGAGTTTGATCAACATGTCGAGTAACATCCAAGTGTCTTTGTTTCACTGACTGACATTCTATGGGTGGGTTGGCCCCCTAGGAGGGTGACCCACCAGAAAGGCCCTCCTGCCAAGGTGAGCATGAACAGTCCCTTGCCTGATAGTGCTTCCATGACCAGCAGCTACTCTTCTTTTTGGTCCAGCCCTTGATGCCCATCACCTGAACATCCTTGTCAAAATATGCTTGCGGCACCTAGTCATCTTCCAGGGCAGCTAACTGCATGGTTGAACCTGTTGCAGTGGACAGCCCATGCGTGGTCCCAGGCCTCACCTTAAGGACATGCACCCTGCAATTTGTGATCATTTACTGGTGCACAGCCTGGCACCATTGGCAACTGAATATGCCACATGCTATCCCCAGACAGATGGCACAGGTATGTCTGTTGGTAACTGACATGGTAAACCTGCCAAGAATGCACCTTTTTTAAAACCAAACCTATCTTCTTTCTCTGGTCCACAGCATTTGATAGAGGTGTGAGTAAAGTAGACAGCAAAAATCAAAAGGAGTACAAAATAACACAAACCCACCCCCCCAAAAATTTGAAAACAACAAAAAATAATACAGGAGACCACGTGATGCACAGTGCCGACTAGCAGCTCCTCCACAATCGCTCCAGTCACCTGGTTGTCTATATTCCTTTTTTTTGTGGGTAAACTTCAAAAACTCTCTAATAACCCACCCTAAACTAAAGATCTAACATTCGGGGTGAATTTATTGTAGCTAGAGGCATCGATGGACACTGAGATGAGGAAGGTGCTGCAGAGACACACTCCTCCCATTACCCCCGAAAATACCCTGAAGAAACCACGGACCTCTGGTTCATCAGAAGGGCCAACTTTAGCACTCTTGACAGTGGAGCAGGAACCTTTAACGCTTAGTAGGTTCCTGGAAGAATTGAAACGTTTTAGAGATGACCTACACAAAATCTCAACGGACCTTTGGTCACCTACCCAAGCGACTGAAGATGTATCGCAGAGGGCCTCTGATAATGCTGCCAGAATCTGTTCCCTAGAGAAGTGCATGGACAAATCTGATCCTGAACTGGTGGCCATGTGACAGAAGATGTCCCAACTCGAACTGAAGGTAGAAGACCTAGAGGGCTGCAGCCGCAGGGATAATGCGGTCCTCATAGGTCTCCCAGAAGGAGAGGAAGGCCAAGACACCATAATCTTCATCAAGAAAATGGTGGAAAAGATTGCCGGCCACTCTCCCTTCGGGCCTAAATACATAATTGAGAGGGCGCACCAGGCTCTTCACCCGAAGCCTCCGACTTGAGCCCCACCTCGTCCCCTTATATTCTAATTTTTGAACTATCTGAAGCACCAACACTTCTTAGCTAAAATAAAAGAATTGCAGGAAGTGAGATGGGAGGGCAACAGAATTAGAATTGCACAAGACCTCCCAGCCACAGTGCGACAGAGAAGATCATTCTTTCACCCACTAGTCTCAAAAATCATTGCAACTGGGATAAAGTTCAGTATGATGTACCCAGCCAAACTGCAAGTACTGGTGGCTGGGAGCTGGCTATCTTAAGAAGATCCGAAGGTGGCAACGACCAGGCTCAAGGCTGCCCTCCTTGAACTATTCCGCAACCCTTGAATTGGTGATGGAGAGTACGGGGGCACCAGCTCAGTAACGTATCAGAAAGGAAAGTGAATTAACTTTTGGTAAAAGAAACACAGAGCTAAAAGGTTTCTCTTCTCTCAGAAGCTTCCATCTGGCTAAGGCCATCTAGATCTAAGTTTCTACCTGGCTTGGTTTTAAGTACTACTCGTGCTGAATTAAGAATTGCTTGGGATATAAAAGAAACATCAAGTACCTGTTTTTAATATCATAGGGACAGCCTGGAAACCATAGCTGGAAGGATCCTTCTTTTCATGCAGCCACCAGAATCCCTGGCGAACACTGTACCCCTTCACGAAGGTGCGCATTAGTGAGCGGCTAACAATGCAAGAGCTCCCTAATTTGTACTGTGAGCCTAAGGCCACTAGAGTGAGCGCATGGCACAATTCTGGTGGGGACTGTCTCAGATGGTTAAGCCGAGGCAAATTTCAGTTGTTACTGCCCCTAAAGAAACATGGGGAATTTTCCTACCAAGTGCCGAAGGAACTATTATCTGGCTTGAGTTGTTTTTTTTGTTTTCCTTAACTGTAGCCTGTTCAATTGATGTTCTTGGGGTACAAATTGTGCTCCTGTAAGCTTTAACGAGGGTGACAGGATCCTTAATTGATCTCTGTGACCAAGCCGATAATCCTTTACAAGACTCCACCTGGGGATTGTCCAGAATAGCACTTCTTAGCCATGGATTTAATGGCTGAGAAACTCCCTAACCATGGGCAGGTATTTTGTTTTCTACTGGAGTCATCATTTTTAAAATCACATCCTCATAGGCTATTTGGGACTTATATGATACCCTGTTTGACTATATGATGTTATAAGACAGTTTAAAAAGGACATGTGCTGAGAATACATAATGTTAAATGCACATAAAGGGAGTATGCCTGCTGTCTAGTAAGCTCAAGAATACGTGGGTAGGCATGGTAACAGTCATTCACAGCAGTTAAGAGTGAGGTAGTAAAATTGCCCAAGCTCCAAAGGTCATATCTAGCCCTCTTACTCTTTCAAATATAGGGGCTAGGTTCTCTTGGGCTGGTTGCAAATTACATTTAATAATTATATTTTCCTAACATCAATAGATCAGACAGACCCAGCTCTTTACTGATAGAAAAGACACAGCAGACTTCCCAGAATTGTTGGTCTGTTAATATAATGGGGTGGAGTTTGCAAAAATTGTTCTGTTGTATATTGTTTTAACAAGAATTCTTACCTGTTTTACCACAGTTCAGTTTAACTTGTCAGCAAGATGTTTATGCACTTATCTGTTTACATTTCAGGAGGGTTAGTATCGGGTGGCTGAAGGGGTAATGAGGTATGCTGCAGAGTGAAGTTTGGAACAATAAGGAGGGAGAGCTGGGGACTACTTAGAAGTCAGGAAATGTGTTAATTTGAGTATAGGTTTAAGGGGTGTGAGGGGAGGAAGGTTAGCTAGAAGGGGGGTAGGGAGGGCGGGAAACACAAGAGTTGACACGGATGAAGGTGCAAGGGATAGGTACATATACTAAAAGGTTAAGGGATTTAGTTCACAGGGCGGCAGAAGTCATATGGCTAAGGCCCTAAATCTGGTTACATGGAATGTTAAAGGGGCCAGACAACAGATCAAGCAATACAAAGTATTAAAACATCTGAATCTCTTAAATGCTGATAACATGTTCATACAAGAATCATATTTACTCAGTTCAGAAGCTGTTAAATTGAGAAGGCAACAGGTAGGGCAGTTATTCTCTGTGGAGGGTAACACTCAGAGTTGTGGAGTTATGATTTTAATACACAGATACACCGACAGTGTCAGCAGATAAGGGCCTATGGCCCACCCAGTCTGCCCATTTGAGCTTGTAAGTTCAGTTTATGTTTTCCTAGAAGTCTGTTGCCCCTTACCCCTGACCTCCAGAATTCCTTTATGTCTATCCCATGCATTCTTAAATCCTGTGATTGTTTCAGCCCCCACCACTTCCTAATAAATAGGAGTGTTCCCTTTTCACCAACCCAAACTATCTGTGACCCACAGGGTAGATTCCTGCTGGTCAAAGGTAAATTGTATACATCAGACATCCTACTGGGTAGTGTGTATGGTCCAAATATTGACACCCCTGAATTTTTTATGCAATTAATCAACGCACTAATTCCCTTTCTGTCCATCCCAATTATCATTGGGGGAGACATGAACATAACTTTTGATCCAGATATGGACCGATCAGAAAGTTCTCGTAAGGGTCTGTCTCCTGGGCAAAAAGCATTCCGAGAGCTTATAGACCAAGTAGGTCTCTGTGATATCTTGCGTGTCCTACACCCCAAAGAGAGAGAGAGTACATGTTTACCTCTCAGGTTTACGGGACCTCTTCCTGAATTGACTACATGCTCATTTCACAATCGCTTATTCCTGGGGTATTGGACTCTTCTATAAAGTCAGGACCACCTTCAGATCATTCCCTGGTCACCTGCCTGATCTTGTTCTCATTTCTCTCTAAAAAGAGTGGGTGCTGGAAAATGAATAACCAGCTCTTAAAAGATCCAGATACGGTTAAATACATTTCGGACCAAATCACACATTTTGTCACCATAAATTATAACTCCACAGGCAAACCGGATGTAGAATGGTGTGCATTAAAAGCCTATATACGGGGGATATTGATTGGTTTAGCCTCACAGCGGAAGAAAAAACAAGAGGGTCAACTCTTGTCTCTTTTTTCACAAATTCAGGACAGGGAAGTCAAGCTTATTCCTCATTCCACTGAACATTTTAAGCAGGATCTGGTGAAACTGCAGGATTCCTACTTAGAACTCCTGAGAGAGAAGGTAGAGCTCTCAATCCTGAAGACAAAAGCTTCATACACAGATCAGGGGGACAAAGCAGGCTGCTTGCTGGCCCTAAGAATCAAAGAACAGGAAGCCTCTAGGTTAACTGCAGCTATTCATTCCCCCCCCCCCCATAGTGACTCTTTAAAAACTTCCCCTGCTGATATTGTTGCAGAGTTCAATTCTCATTACAAACAGTTGTATGGCCCCATGTTAAATCCTCCTTCTGAACAATTCCTGGATAAATACCTAGAAAAGTCCCATCTCCCTTCCCTGTCAGAACCCCTTCAGTCCTTTCAGATCTCAGCCATTTCTCAGGCTGAGCTGGCTAAAGAAATGAAAGACCTTCCCTCGGAAAAGACCCCAGGCCCGGATGGATTTTCCACTAATTTCTACAAAGTTTTTTGCAAAACAACTGATCCCTCTTACAGCCCTATATTAGCATATCCTCTCAGAAGCAGAATCAGATAAATATCTGTTTGAAGCTCTGATTGTGTTACTACCTAAACCTGATAAATGTCCAGAACTATTGACTAGTTATAGGCCAGTTTCACTTCTCAATCAAGATATTAAAATTCTAGCTAAACTCTTAGCTGACCAGATTAGTAAGGTTCTCCCAGACCTTACAGGGCAAGTGGGTTTTATGAGGGGGAGGTCCTCCGTAGACCATCTACGCGCTTTGGCTCATGTTTTCTCGGTATCCAGGGATGCCAATTTTCCTGCAGCCTTGGTCTCCCTGGATGCCAAGATAGCTTTCGACAGGGTTAATTAGAGCTACTTACTGGGCACCGTGAAAGCATTTGGTTCCCCCCAGAATTCCAAAACTGGATAAGTGCCCTCTATAAAAACCCAACAGCCAGGATTTCTAGCAATGGGGCAACATCTGCACCTTTTGCCCTTCATTCAGGCACAAGGCAAGGCTGTCCCCTATTGCCACTGCTTTTCAATCTATATTTAGAGCTCCTTATACGCAGACTGACTGACTGAGAAGGGATACAGGGCACTGATATCCAAGGCCACTTGGTTAAAGTCTCAGCATATGGAGATTACCTTCTCCTGCAATTATCCCACCCAGCCAGATCTCTTCCCCCCATGTTGGATATCACTGAACAATTTAGTAAAGTATTCAATTACAAACTGAATATTGAAAAAACAGTAGCGTTACCTCTTAATCAGAAGGTATTGAAGCACAATGTCAGTGGCTCAGTAGGTAGTGCACTCACCTCTGAGGCTGGGAGATCAGAGGGCTGTGGGTTCAGTTCCCACATCTGGTACTTGGGTTAATATCCCAATACTGACACTGTAGTGCAGCATGAGAGGGGTGCTGCACTTCTGAGGTGCCGTCTTTCAGATGAGACGTTAAACCGAGGTCCCATCTGCCTAGATTGGTGGTAGTTCAGGTGGATGTTAAAGATCCCATGACACATCGAAAAAAGTAGGGGAGTTTTTATTGATAAATCACACATTGCATACATTATTACATAAAACAAATCAGGGGGAGAGAAAAAAAAAAACAATGAAAAATTACATTATCAAAAACTAATCCAAAGGATATCAAAAGAAAACTATCAAAGAAAAATAAACATCTAATGAAAGGCAACACACACAAAATAAAAAGTGAGAAAAAAAAATCAGATCTAAACAATTTTCAAGAATTTTGAATTTGAAGAGGAAGAATAAACTACTCAGTACATCATGTTCGTCCTCCAAATAAGATTATTTTGTCACTTATATTTTATAAATATTTGAAAACCCTTCCACCATTTAAAAACTATCTCCAGGATACAATAATAAATAATTTTTATACACAGTATCCACTGCTTGAGCAACTAAAAAACTAAATACAGTGTAGGGCATCATCTTTTGATGGATTACCCATTGACATCTGGCTTGCCACAAATAAAATCTTACACAACAAATTAATACCATATATGTTTCGAGATGCAAATGGCTATACCCGTAAGGGAGAAAACCTAATATAAAGGATTCATAAGTCAGACTCTGAAACCACCCCATGTTCCATCTTGAGCCTAAAAAGGACCATAAAGGTTTCGAATAAGAGCAGGAAAAGAAAAAATGATTCATAGTTTCTTCAACATTGATACATTCAGGATAAGGGCAATTCCTTTCCGTCAAAACCTTAAGTTTTGCATTTCCCCTTACATTCAATCTCCCATATACTGTGAGCCACAAAATTTCCCACATGTGCTGTGGAACTCTTTTGTTAACAAGTTGTTTCAAAATTTGAGGAGAACAGCCAGGAGGGCAATTCTTAAAACATGGTTCAATGGGATACACCTGAGTTAGAACATTTTGATAAAAAGCTTTCCTAGTACCATGTGAAATGGATATTAGTGAGATTTTCCATTTAAACAGTTTTTGGGCTGCAGGCCGAAAATATTCTGGAATATGTAACCATGAGTGCAATTTAGGGGCCTCATTTTGCCATACCGCTAAATAATGCCTATATACAAGTTTCGCCAAACCCTGAGCCCCGGTAGTTATAGGGGAAATACCATAGTGCACCGTATGAAAGAGAAAGAGAGAGTACAAAAAAAATAATAGGTTCAATCATACCTAAACTACCTTTCTCCTTTCTTAAGTATAACACCTTTTGATAGGGTTAAGTTTATTACCTC
Organism: Neoceratodus forsteri; assembly: GCA_016271365.2. Classification (NCBI taxonomy): domain Eukaryota; kingdom Metazoa; phylum Chordata; order Ceratodontiformes; family Ceratodontidae; genus Neoceratodus; species Neoceratodus forsteri. The sequence goes on along the minus strand of CM028129.1, from coordinate 1,128,317,250 downwards.
ATAACATTTGGAAAAACAGTCCATATATTTTAGTTTCGAGAGAAAGTGGAGGTGGAAAAATGTTAGCCACATATTGTAACTGGGGGATTTAAATTGCTTTAATATTTGAATTCTTTTAAATTTTGATAATTTCCAGTGCTGTCAGCATTGTATTTTACATTGCACTTTATTCAAGGCTATCTCCCAATTACCTAAGGGAAGATTAGACGGCCCAAAATGAATACCCCAAATCTTTAAAGGAGCTGTGGTCAAGGTAATACCTTGTATCTGACAAAGTAGGATCCTCAGTACCTACAAGTAATCCCTTACATTTAGCAAAATTTAGCTTAGAGTTAGCTACACAGGCATAAAGATTGAGTTCATGTAGAAAAAGGGGATTTGATCACAACGAGGAAAAAAACCCACAAATATCATCTGCATATGCCTGCAATAAAAAGGGTTGCTGATCGTCCGACCCCAATAAACCTACCCATTTAGGTGTATTAATCAAATGTTGCAATAAAGGGTCGAGAGAAAAAATATACAGTAGAGGACTTAGGGGACACTCCTGTCTAACCCCAGTGGAGACTGAAAATCCATGAGTTATATGCCCTTATATAAGAACCCGAACATGGACATAAGAATAAAGTAATTGTATTTGTCTAATAACAAGAGAAGGCACTCCGTAAGTCTTGAGTGCGGCAAACAAGAGCGGTTCACTCAATCAAATGCTTTTTCTTGGTCCACTGAGAGTATGCAACCAGTTGATCCAGTAAGGGAAAGTTTATCTACTATATCCCTAATAATTATGAGTGCATCATGAATTTTTCTGTTAGGGAGCCCACAGAATTGCTGTGGAGAAATAACTAATGTAGCGTATTGCTTCAATCTAGCATTAAGAATATGTGTACGTATTTTATAATCGGTGTTTAACAAAATAATGGGTCTCCAATTTTGTATTTTTGATCTGTCTCCTGATTTATATAAATATACCAACAAACCTTCAGTAAAGGACAAAGGGATATTATCAGATTGGAGAAAAAAAAAAAAAGGTATACATATTCTAGGCATACTGCAATTTCAGAAGCAAAGAGTCTATAAAACTGATTTGGGAGACCATCTAGGCCCGGTGAGGTATTTTCCTTAAGGGTTTTTAGAGCATCTTCTATTTCTTCTACAGTAATTTTATTTTGGAGAGAAAGCACTTCTGCAGGAAAGGCCGGAACCTGTATACCCTGTAAATAATCCTGTATACTGCATTCCAAAGGTGGCTCAGTAGGAAGCAAGGATTGATAATGTGCTTTCATAATGTGCTCTATGACACTAACTGCCTCAATTTTTGTTCCTTCTGAATCAGATAAAACATCTATAGTCATATCATCATGCAGCTTTTTACATGCTTCAAACGGGTCCCCACTGGTGTTTTCTGGGTGCCACCATAAAGCATAGCCTGAATTGTTTTAACTCTATCGTATTGGTAGGCCTGCATATCATGTTTTAGTTGTGAAATTTGGTCTGAGTAATCATACTTAGAAAAATAAGAGATCATGTAGAGATGTTGTACTTGTTTACGGAGTGATAAATATTTCAGGAACCTATGGTTCCAGGACTGTTAGCCATAATTAACAAACCATGACTTTAAATCTCCCTTGGTGTCTGTCTACCATTCCCCAATATTGGAGTACAAACATAGTACTGATAGTCTAGCTGTAAGCAGGGACATAATACATTTTTTAACCTGAAAATCATTCAACACTTAAGTGTTTAACTTCCAACTATTCTTAGTTACAGAACTCCTAAAAATTGTTGGTATGGTCAAAATCAACATCAAATGGTCCAAAAATTCTATAGGGTCTATTTTAAAAGTTCCCTTAGACAAATGACTGGAAATAAACAAATGATCTATCGTGGTCTTAAATTTGTTCCGTATATATGTAAAGCGAGGGCCAGTATTATAAACACTACAGTAAAGCAGGCCTGCAGTATCAATAACTTTAGTAAGCATGTTAGAGTCACAATAAATATTTTTTCTTTTCCCATTAGGTTTCTGCACCCTGGAAATATCACAATCAAAGTCTCCTCCAAAAAAAATAGTATAAGAAGTAACTAAATATGGCTGTATAGTTTGCAGAAGTGCTACTCTATCAGCTTTAAGTTGTGGACAATAAGTAGTAATGAAACGACATGCCACAGCTTTCCAAACTCTGTCTATTAATAGTACTCTTCCCGGGATCAAATCTACCAATTTTGTTAAAGATAAATCATAAGATTCCAACAAAATCCCCACCCCATCAGCACAGTCAGGGCCAAATGACCAGAAGGAAGGGCCCCATATCCATTCTCTTTTATAAAGCATTACCCGTTCCCTAGAACACTTCCAAGTTTCTTGAAAGAAAAAAACATCAAATTTAGAATCATGTACATAGGAAAAAACAGCCTGTCGTTTTATACTATTGAATAAACTATGGACATTCAAGGAACCAACAGAAAAAGAACCATCAATAAAAATAAAGTGTAGTAAGGGACCATTTATACAAACTTTTTACGTTTTTCCTTTTTTTTACCTTTGTAATCACCTTGTTATACCCCTCTGGGAGGCTGATCAAGCACCAAGGATTGAGAGTCAGAATCCCCTTGCTCCATCTCGGAGTCACCCTTGGGTAAGAACAAAGCCGCATAAGCATTGTCCGATTCAAAGGATGCAGGGGTAGGTTTGGGGAGGGTCATTTTAAATTCCTAGTAGAACATCTTCTGGGCAAGGGCTGTACCACTACAGGATTCAAAGGCCCTCCATCTGTGATGTCAGGTTCAGTATAACAGACAGGAACCAGTAGCGCAGAGCTAGGCAAAGCACTAGGGTCCTGGGCCTCCTGGGGAAGAACCTGAGGGGGTGGGGGGTCATCTTAGATAACAACGATGACAGATTTGTCCAGAGTTTGAGAAGAAGGGATAGGATGGGGGGGGGGGGGCAGAGACTGGGCTAGTAGAAAAAGGCACTGGAGGAGAATTTTTAGGAACAGAGGCAGAGTCCTGAGCATGTTGTATCAAAAGCTCAGGACTAATACAGGAAGCTTTATTTTTTGCAGCCCAAGGACATTCTCCAAAAACGTGACCATACTCCTCACACAAATCACACCTTGTATGGTTAGCACATTGCACAGTGATATATCCTAATTCCCCACAGTTGTCACAGCAAGCTTTGTCACAAGTGCTGGATAAGTGCGTCTTGGAGGCACATTTATAACAAGTTCGAGGCTGCCCAGCATAGAAACACACACCCCGGTCCCTACCCAACATAAAGGAATTAGGAAGGTCTTCCATCCCAGAGTCAGAAAGCCTTAATTTAACCTTGTATTTTCATCCCCCTGTCCAAAATAATTCTATATCTAATATAGCTTCAGGCTCACTCAAGATGTCACATTTTTGGGATAAACACTACGTGATATCATCCACATAGACCCCCTCATTGTAAAATATTTTATAAGTGGTTTGGTAAGAGGAATCACTAAAAAGGGGGTCCATGTGGGAGAAAATGTTACCTGTGAATAACGTTCCCAGAATAATTCCAATGCATAAGCAGTTCGAAAACTTACATCATAATTATCCTCCCCTGAAATATTTATAAATGCATTGAATTCCCTAAGTGAAAAATGCAAACATTCTTTCAACAAGTTTTTCCCCACAAATAACCTATCTGGTCTTTCAGCCAGTCCCCCTTTATAACGGATGCAGACTGCATTCGGCCTAGGAGCTGCTTCTTTTTTCACTTTAGAAAATAAATCTGAAAGAGGAGGTTTTTGAGTTGGTGGAGCGTCTGATGGTGTCGCCTGTAAGTTTACTAAAGGATTTCTGGCAGCAGAAGCCTGTTCAGGCTGTTTAGGTGTTTCCTGCTGTGGGCCTACATTCATAGGGCCTGGAGGAAGTCCTGGTATGATTTGTTTCAGTCCTTCTGTAACAGTGTTAATGACTGGTGGCTTAGGCCTAGAAAGTTCTGTACCATTATGTCCAGAAACCTGTGGTTTCCACTCAGGGGAAGTTTGGGAGAAATTCAGGGTGGGATCTCAAGCTGGGTCAGGCAACCAATTCCCTCTGGGTGTCTGTAACCAGCCTGCACTTTGCAAGGCTTTCTGAGGGGACCAAGTATCATCAGAAGGAATTGGTAGAGGGTAATTAATTTCAGGCTGTACAGCCACATTATGCAAAGAGTTAACAGCAGATTTGCCCTGCTTACTGTCAGAATCCATCCCAATATTTCTATTTGCAGAAATAATTGCAGCTTGTTTCCCTTTTAAATCTTCTATAACCCCTGATTTTAATGTAATATCTTTATTTGCAAAAGTAAAGGTAGTAACCCCGTCCTGAGGATCCAGTCTAGATTGATAAGTTACCTCCTGGGCTGTAGCCAGGGGATTTTCAACCCCCGAAGGGCCAATAGGTTGTATGAATACAAAGCCAGACTCCCACATCATATGCTTAGGATTTATCAAATGTGCATCAGTTTGAAAAGGATTTGAGACTCCCTGTCTCATCAGAGGAGTCACTTGGGAATCCGACCGCTTCTCCGCGGTAGCAAGGACTGAAAAAGGGGAAGGAGAGTCCAAAACAATGGGCTCCAGGCACACGCCCACTTCGGTGTTTGAACTGCCAGCCTGAGATTCTCCGTCTGAAGGAAAAAGAACTGCATCAGTTTGTCCATGTAAGGGTAAAGAAGGCTGTCAGCACACGCTTTTCACAACGCTCAACATGCCAGCCTGTATTGTGGGGCAGAAGACAGCAGTTAGGTAAAGAAGAAGAAGCATTCTTGTCTAATGACTCACCCGGCCCGAGCGGGGCCTTTGAAGTGACTGCATCAGATGGTATTGTGACAGTCAGGGCAGGAGCTTGTGGTTTAGATATCAAAGCAGGAGTTTCACTTTGTATAAGCTGGACGTCTTGCTCATTTTGCTTTTGCGAATGCCGTTCCTCCACACAATCAAGATTTTTTGTAACTTGAGTTAGGTTGTCAGAGTCCTCCACTGCAACAAAATCCCTTCCATCAGAGGTTAGATCTTCCGTTAACAAAAAAACCCAAAAAAACACTCACTTCTTCTTCAGTTTCAATGAAATCAGATACATCCATGACAGCACTATTGGTCTCTGGCACATTAAAGAAAGGAGAGAAGACCTGCTCTCCTGCCTCTGCAATGTCCACTCGGTCCGAAGTCTCACTCCAAGTGGCCATCGTTTGGCCCGCGTGGCCCCTAATGGCAGTGAAATTTCCCGGTGTACTAAGCAAATTCCCTCATTCATTAAAAATACCACCAACAGCTTAATCTGGTTCAATTTCAGTTGCTTACCATCTATATCCCCTCTCCCCACAGTCGCCCCTGAAAAAGGGACTTCTAGGCCCAGTGGGCTTACCGGGTCAACAAAATTCAACAAACAACATCTCGGCGTGGGGCTCTCCTGGAGACTGGACTCCTTAAGATATTTAGGAATTGAGCTCACGAGAAGTTCAACCCAATTTCAGAAGTTAAATTTAGACTCCCTAGTTCAAACAATTAGTCAGGATCTGTAAAGATGGTCTCTCCTCCCTATTTCCCTTTGGGGTAAAATTAATTTAATCAAGATGAATGTATTTCCCTGTCTCTTTTATCCACTTAATCTACCAAATATCTGGCTTCCTTTGGCGTGGTTTAAAAAAGTTCATAGCCTTATCGCAGACTTTATTTGGGCTAATAATAAACCACGGATGGCTTTTCACAAATTAGCTGCCCCTAAACTTCAGGGCGGGCATCGTTTGACACACGTTGACCTTTACTACTGGGCCAGCCATGCCAACAAATATCTCCGGTGGATATCAGCCTGAAACCCTCAGTTTTCTCTCCCCTTCCTGCCGGTCTGGCTCAAAATAGAAGCAGCTCTCATACAACAACAGGGTCTCTCCCTTGCTGCACGTTTACACACAAAGCTTAGTTCCCTCCCACTGCAATTACAGGCCACTCCCATAGCAACTTCTATTAGAATTCATAATCAGCTTTGTTTATTTTTGAAATACAATAACACTCAAGATCTGAATCAAACCTGGAGGGGTAATCTTAATATCAGGATAGAAGGTAAAACTCTTCTGGGTGGATGGCTCCAGCAATTAGGAGACTGCCCGCTCATGTACTTTGTTAAGGAAGATGGGTCTTGGCTCTCCTCCCCAGAAATCATGAACAAATCCAACATTCCGAAACCCTATATCTTCAAAGTTTTAAGCTACGTCATCTCCCGACCAGGGTCTTCGGGACCATGCCCCCACACCCCTCAAATATCTCTTTCCAGACAGCGCAGAGTACCCTGGCTGGTTTCCCGCAAGCGATTTCTAAGCTATACAGCACTTCATATGGATGGATCTGTCCTGATAGCTTTGGTCCTACAACCTACTGGTCCTTCTTCTTCCCAGAGAGGAATATAAGCTGGCCTCCCCTATGGCAGAGCTGCCACAAATTTATTACCCAGGATAGGCTTCGGCTTATGCAATTCCCAATCTTACACAACCTGTATTATTCCCCACAAAAACTAGCAAGGTTTGGAATTGCAGATTCCTCCACTTGTGTCTGATGTATGCAGTAAGAAGGCAATCTGCTACACATTTTTTGGTCCTGTCCAAAAGTGGCCCCTTTATGGACCCTTATTAAGCAAAGGGCGAACCCCGTTAGGCCTGACTGACTTATTCTCAGCTGAAGCCTGCCTGCTAGGGGCCTTCTCAGCAATTTCGGTTTTGAACAGAAAATATCACACAGCCATGCTTTCGATGTCTGTTAAAAAACTAGTTCTGAGGCATTGGAGAGATGACGCACAAATTACCTATACTGAATGGCTCCAGGAGCTCCAGGCGAACCTTAGAACTGAAAAGGCTATTGCCAGTCTTGGCAGCCAGCTCAAAAGGTTCAACAGAATATGGGACCCCTTGCAATCCCTATACGCCTTATGCCCTGCTAATAACAGTATCTCAACCTCAACTGGATAGAGTAGAATAAAGTGATAACTCTGTGTTGGGTAAGGGGTGGGTGGGGTGGGATGGGGAGGAAAGATCTCATTTTATTTTCATGTACAAATGTTGCTTGTCGTATGTATGATCTGAATCTATTCTCTGTATTGTTAAAAACTTCAATAAACTTTAAATGGAGGAAAAAAAAAAAACATAATACACAAGCCAGTGCTGTAAAGGATGAAATCTCTTCCTTCTGGTGGGGAAAAAAAGCTCTGAGGGCAATGTCGGAAGATGAGCCTAAGGACACATGACTGGGTGGTGTAAGTCAAGCTTGAAGACTTTTTTACACTGACTAAGCCTGCACAGCAGAACACTGCCTAAGAAACATTGTAATTTAAAGTCAGAAGGGACTCCACAGCCATCAAGTCTACCTCCTCCCCTTCATAAGCAGGGATGAATCAGTATGCTGTGCAAACATGTACTCACTTACTGGGATTCGATGCCTACACCATAGCCCAGGATTCCCCGTGATTCCATTGGTAAAGCACAATTTGTCCATGCTTACCCTGAAGGCCTATGTCTTCATGTCCACTGTCTCCGCTGACAGACTATTCACCACTCCCTGGAAGAAGTGCCTTCTAATGTAATGCTTAAACTTACCACCTCTGAGATGCATGGTGTGTCCCTACTTACTACTGGAGGACACTATTTCAAACATCTCTGCCTGCTTGGTCTTACTGGTAATGTGAAAGACTAAAGTTGTGTCACCTCAGTTTCCTTTTCTGCATGGCGATTATGATAAGGGCCATCAGTCTCTTCTCAGAGCATTTATCTCCATACCCCTGATCATTTTGGTGACTCTGTGTTGTACCAGTTTGACTGCTTCAATGTTCTTTTTTTATTGAGAAGCCCAGAACTGCATGCAGTACTGCAGAGCGCCTGACCAGGGCTTTGTAAAGTGTCAGGACTACTTCAGCTGTCCAATTGGTCACCCACTTCTGCTGCACCTCAGCATTCTGGCACTCTTGACAGTTTATTTATTTAGGTATTTGGAAAACCTTTGAGCTACTAGCTCTTTTGCAAAGGTTCCACGTCTCTAGGCAAATTCAAATGTTTCAAACAACGCCATGAAACAGTTACAAAGAAGTCTGTGCAACAAAACATAGAACAATTTGGTTAACAACATCAGCTGGGGTATTGCTCAGCCAGACATAAATAAAACAAATACAGAGTTACTATTTACAAAAAACTGTACTATGGTACTCCAGAGCAGCAGAGAGTAGAAGAGCAGGAGCTATGTTCTAGAGGGACAGTTGAGTAGGGGAGGTAGAGTAGGTACATAGACAGAGCCATCAAAGGAGGCCTTGTTGAAAGAAGAAGAGTGGTGGGGGGCAGGGATGGGAAGGAAAGCAAGGGGGGAGGCAAGAGTGATTTAGGGTTGGGGAGGAAGGGGTAGGAGAAGGGAGCGGTGTTTGCGGGAGGACTGGGGGTGAAGGGGTTGTGGCTGCACACTGTTCATAATGTTTTAGCCCTTTGTTATGGATCCCAGATCCTTTACTTCTTCCACTGCCATAAGAGGAGCTACACACAGTGCTTAGGTACTACCCATTTTCCTCCTCAACTGTAGCAGTTTGCATTTTGCTATACTGATTTTTAGTCTCCAGTAACAGAACAATTGCTCAAATTGTTCAGGTTCTCCTGAGGTTTGTCCTCATGCTCATAGCAGTCTGCTGGAAGCAACAGACTCAAAACCATTTATAAAAATGCTAAACAGCAGTGGACCCAATAATGATCCCTGAGGGATGTCACAGAGTACCTCCCTCCACACAAAGTAGTGCTGATATACCACAACCCTCTGCTTCCTGCCCCAAAGCCTGTTAACAATCCACCTTGTGGACCTGTGTATATTGCAGTGGTGTACTCTGACCAGAAGTGCATCATGTGCCACTGTGTCAAAGTCTTTACTGAAGTCCAGATAAACATCTATGGCCCTGTTTACCTCCACCCCACCCCCCCGAAGATAGAGATCAGGTTGGTTTGGCACAATCTGCCCCTCGTTAAACCATGCTGACAGGTGGGGAACCTTGGCCTTAAACAAGTGCTCCATTATTCTTCTTTAATAATGGGTTTCACTGGCCCAGTGGCACTGAAGGTTGAGGCACTGGATGCCACACCTCATGCTATGCTGGCTACCGGGGTTCGGGAGTGGACTCTGGTTGCCGGGGGTCAGCAGAGGAAGAAGGACTGCTCTCCTCTACTGGGGTGGGCCTACCGGGATGCATCGCTCTGCGGTGACTCCAGTGGAGACAGGGGGTACCGCAAGGAGCATGCCTCACTGAGGGGTCAGGCGCCGGCAGACGTCAGCAGAGGTATGTCCTTCACGCAGAGGTCATGCATCTCCAGCATCTTCAAGGGCAACAAACACGGGAGGAAAAACCCCAGTTGGTGGGGAGGTGACGGCAGATGCTCCAGGACCGCTCCCACATGCCCAATGCTGGCCCCAATCCCGACTTGACTCTCTGTGGTCCCCACCTCTCCCCCCCCGTTTGGAGTCACAGGAGAGGGGGGACCCAGCACCCGATTCCTTGGTTGGGGAGGGGTTTAGGCGGGCGGTAGAGGAGCGGCTGAGTGGGCCCTGTCAGAGAGATGCCCCATCACCGGCGACCGGAGCAAAACAAATGTTTCTGCCAGGCATTGATATCAGGCTGACTGGCTTGTAGTTTCCCTGGTCTGACCCTGCTCATCTTCTTAAAGATGAGAACCACACTGGCCACTTCCCAGTCCTCTGGTACCATACCAGTCCAGACAGACTTCTGAAAGATTACTGCAAGCAGCCCACCAATTGTTCTTTCAGCTCCTCTATGATCCTGGGTGCTTCCTGTCTATCCATTGGGATTTGCCTAGCTGGATCTTCGCCAGGTAGATAGCTGCCGGGGTGAGTGATGTCTGCATGCTACATCATGGCTACCCTTGATGCTATAAGCCCTCCTAATGCATCCTACCTCCCACAGGGGTTTTTTGGTGATAACACAGAAGCAAAGTATTCGTTCAGTATCACATCGATTAACCCTGGGTCTCTTACGGTGTGGACAGTGAACTAAATCTACTGTAGGTAGACACACAGTCACTTATTTCATACTGTTCTGAGCTAGGTAGTGGGGGAAAATGATTGCCAACAAGAAATTTAAGATTCAGGAGGAGTGTGTAGTGATTCCAGAGATATGATGAAGCTAAGATCTAATGTATAATCTTAAAGGGGAATAGACGCACCAAGAGCCCCACACTCAGATGTGGGAATGGTCCCTATTTGCACTTCGTGTGTAGAAACACATTTTTTTTACTATGTGTGTACTGTGGTACAGTAGGTTGTATCAGACTATTTTTTGCTTACTTCCAGGCTGACATTTTCTGCAACTACAAATCCCAGAATACCCAGCAGCTGACATCAGAGCAGGACTGGAGCAGTGGAAGATTCAATGGCTTGCAGTGCATATTAAAGCTTTTATATGCAACAAGAGCCCACACCCAAGTGCGAGACTGGTCCTAATTTGCGCTTTACATGTAAAACCTTTTTTTAACTTACAGTGTACTATAATGCAGTAGTTTGTTTTAGACCAATTTTGCTTACTTCCGGGATGACATTTTCTGTAACTGCAAATCCAAGAATCCCTTGCTGTTGACACCAGAGCAGGACTGTAGCAGTGGGAGATTCCATAGCTTGCAGTGCATGTTAGAGCTTTTATAAGCTCCGATCTTATGTTTTCTGATCTCACTGTTCTCCTGGGGCTAAGTACAGTCCTCTTGTGACTGTACTTAGCTCCAAGAGGACAGCAAGACTAGCAAAAACCAAAAAAATTCAGAGCTTATATAAACTCTAATATGCTTTGCAGGCCATTAAATCTCCCACTGCTGCAGCCCTGCTCTGATATCAGCTGCAGAAGATTCTAGTATTTGTAGTTACAGAAAATGTCTGCCTGGAAGTAAGCAAAATTAGTTAGATACAGTCTATGTTACAGTAAACAGTATGTAAAATAATGTTTTTATGCACAAAGTGCAAATAACTGTTCCCTTTAAGAGACTATAATACACCGATACAGACATAAACTAGCTCTCAGAGGAAAATCATACAGTCTACCAAGTCTGCTTGTTTGTGAAACCCTGCTGGGGTCTTGTCCGCCAATCATATTACTTGAATCACTAGAAAATCCTGGGCCCATTTACTAATTGTTTTATTTAGCATCCTGATTAATAATGTCAGAAGGGTGCCATACGGTATACAGTCAAATGCTTTATCTATACCCTCCAATCTATCTAAAGGCAAACAAATAGTATAAAGAACCTGTATAAAGTAGTACTGTGCTGTAAGTGTAAGTAGACTTGTAGAACAGTCAATTACCTAAAGAACGATGGAAGATACAGTACTACATGCACTGGTATATACGACACTAATGGGATTACACCAAACACTTTTGAGTTCAGACACCAAGTTTCCATCTAGCTTTCTGTTTCTACTGGGCCTGTTTTTCGGGTACAACAAAAGAATCCTGAGTCTTTAGAGATGTAGTAAAGCACTTAACTAAGTGGGTGTGGTTTTTCTGGTTCAATATATCATGATCAGAGATGAGGTACATACCTCTGAAAATGCTGAAATTGCTGCACTGCCAAGGTAAACCAAAAGTAGTGATGGTGACAGCCGGAGTCCTGTCAGAGGCCTATCAGTGCTGTGCCTGTAGTAACGGTGTATATAGAAAATGCTGTGAGCGATTCGAAGACCCATGTTGAGGCAGTTGGCCAGGATAAAGCCAATGCTACCATGCCACCAGGTTAGGAAGTAGGAGCCACACAGGAATGTGAAGGAGAGTGCCAACATGACAAAGTTGTACCTGATAACAAGAGACTACAGTTAGTGTAATAAAATAAAACTGGATTCAGGTAAGAACATTCTTGTTATTAGGGTCAGTATGGTAAAATGAAAGTGTAAGGAGTCAGAAAGTAATAGTAACTGTAAGTGTTTTCAACGACTAGAGCTACTATGACAAAATAAATCTGTATCTCAGAATAAAAAGCTACTGCTAACAGACTAAAGCAAAATTGAGCTCAATAACATGACTAATGATAAGGTAACAATGTCTATCCCCCCCACAGAGAAATTTGGACCTCTGAAACCTAAATGTGTGTGAATGGGGGGGGGGAAGAGGGTTGACATGGTTTATGTCTCAGTGTTTTATTCTCTAAAACAACTTTTCCTTTTTAAAATTAAAAATAAAATGGGTCCATACTGGTGTGGTAACATTGAAATGTGTTGCCATTCCTTTTTGGTTTTTTCAACAATTCCACACTCCTGTTCATGATGCTCAACACCGAGTGCACGGCCATGAGTGGATGGCTCTACAGAGCTATCTTTCAGTTTAACAAGCTGAAAATTATGACTTCAGAGCAGCTATAAGCAGAATGGACAGATTAACATGTCGGAATAGATGATTTCTGAACTTAGACAATTGTTAAAAAGAAATCAGGCCTTGCTCTCAATGATCAGAAATTAACTACAGTATGTGAAATCCATATCTCTAGTTGCCTGTACCTAGTATGTATACAAGTGTATATATGTTATGCGTGTCTATTAAAAAAAAAAAAAGATGAAGATGAAGAAGCACTTAGAAAACTTTCATACAAATGTCTTTAGTAACTACAAAAATGAATGTGGTTCTTGGAATACCACTAGTATTTTCTGATGTAGCAGCTGATATTTCATCAAATGCTGTCTACCTCCATCTGGAAAAGTTAAATGCATCCAATAAAGAATTATCTACACTCACAAGCAATTAAACACACTGAATTTATTGTGCTACAACAGACCACATTTTTAATACAGAAATTTCTTCCTGGCCAAGGAATATAGAACTACGAGCATGTGATTGCACAGGCAGCAGTGTCTGACTGCAAAAATGTGATGACTTTGTGTAGCTATATTATACTGACTCCAACATTCATTAAAAAATAAGTTTCTTGCCCTTATGGATCAAAAGTTAGCCTTTTTAAAGAAACTGTCCTTAAAAGGGCTAACATTTGAACCACTAGGGCTAGAAACTTTTATTTTAACCAAAAGCTTGGGAGACAGGTTGACAGTTACATCCTGTTGGTACACTTTCAATGTAATGATATAAAGACATTTATATTTTGCCCCCCCTCCGTCCCCTTCCCCCGTTTTCTTTCATGTAAGCATTTGTTTACTTACTAACCTGGCACTTATTTTTGTTCACTCTTTCTACTTGTTATGCTCAACACTTGTAACACTGTAACACCTGCCTTACAACTGTATGTTAATGTTGATCTTGTAACTTAAATGTTGAATGTCTCATTCCAGTTGTACCCCTACCCCCAGGTTGCACCAGGAGACAAGCAACTTGTTGCTCAGTGCGCCTTCCTGGTGAAACATTTCAGTAAATAAATATATTTATTGAAATAGTAGCATTTGTTTAAAATGTATGTTAGGCAGCTCTTCCTTTCCCTTTAAGAGGAGGCTAGAAGGTCTTCAAGCTAAGCTTCTTCCACCCACCCAAGTGGTATATTCAACACTGCCCCGTGACATCAGATCTTGCATGCTGGAAGCATGGATCCATGTGCCACTTGCCAGGGGAGGTTGGGTGGGTCATATGGATGTGCACATGCACCATACACCACTCCTAGAACTACTGTTACAGGTGAGTAACCCTCATTTCTAGGGATGTGGATATGGTGCCCTATCCACACTTAGGCAGACTCCTAGCAGTTCTCTGGAAGGAGGGGCCAAGGCACATACTCCTACTCTGGAAAGAGGGATTGGAGAACTGAGGCCTCAAAACCACTATCCTGGCATGACTCAAGGTCGATGTGGTAATGGGAGATGACAGTGTGTGCTGACTTCCAGGTAGCAGCCCTCCAGACTTCCTAGATAGGGATGTCTCTGGAAACAACCACTGAGGCAGCAGTATGTCTGGTGGAATTAGCCCTAAGCCCTATGGAAGGCTCCCTACCAGCCAATCTATAGCAGAGGTTAATACAGGAGACAATCCACCTGCCAATCGTCTGCTTTACTGCCGGTCTGCCAGGTGCTGCTTTAGCATAGGTAATGAGGGGCTTACAAACCTCTCCCCAAACTCCAGCCATGCACTCAGTGTAATAAATGCGTGCTTGCTGCAGGTCCAATGCATGGAGCCCATGCTTGGCCTCTGAGGTTTGGTTAGTAAAGTACACCGGGAAGTTAATCACCTGGTTAAGGTGAAACTCCCAAACAACCTTTGAGAGGAACTAAGGGTTGGGGCAGAGGACAACCTTGTCCTTGTGGAAAACCAAATACGGAAATTCCAAAGAAAGTACCTGAAGCTCACTGATCCTTCTGGCAGAGGTGATAGTCACCAAGAAAGTGGTCTTCCACGACAGATGTGATATGTGGCACCTGTGCATTGGTCCAAATGGCTCACCCATAAGCACTGACAGTACCAGCAGCAAATCCCAAGGTTGGTGATTGTTCACGCACCGGTGTGGACAAGTGGTCAAGGTCCTTAAAGAAGTACTCGACCTCCTTTTCCTGTGCCACTGTTGGCATACCGGCCCATGCCCGGTAAGCAGAGATGGCTGCCAGGTGCACCTTAAAGGTCGTCGACCTCAGGCCTGATTGAGAGACAGACCACAAACAGTCCAGGATGCTAGCCACAGCGCAAGACAGGGGGTCTAGTGCTCTGCCTTGACATCAAATGGAAAATCTCAAAGGCACAGCACTGGAGAGCCGACTCCTTCTGAGAGGCCTCGACAACATAGAGGACCTCGTAGGAAAGACCCAAAGTGTGGAACTCTAGCTGCTCAGGAACCAGGCTGTTGGATGCAGGAACTGAAGGTCCGGGTGGAGGACCCTCCCCTGAGAGCAAGAGAGCAGGTCCAGGTGAAGAGGGCAGTGCCTCAGTGGACTCCTGCTGAGGCTGAAGAAACTGAGGTACCACAACTGGCGCAGCCAGTCCAGAGCCACCAGGAGCATCCATGCCTTGTCCCTCCACACTTTGATCAACACCTCGTGGATCAGGGGAAAGGGAGGGAAGGCATACATGAGGCCCGGGGTCCAAGGCCTTGTGAAGGCATCCCCCATTAGTGTCCCACTCTGAGGGAAGTGGGCACAAAACAGCCTCAGCTTGCCGTTCTCCCAGGAGGCGAACAGGTCAACCAGGGGAGTGCCCCACAGGGAGAACAGGAGATCGACTACCTCTTGGTGAAGAGATCACTCGTAAGACACCTCGCCCAAATGGATGAGGGTGTCTGCCAGCTAGTTGGAGGCACTGGCCATATGGATCGCCAGGAGACCGGCATCCGGATAGCATAAGAGGGTCTAGGTGAGGAGGGCTTTCCAACACAACTGGAGGGAATGTGTCCCACCCTGTCTGTTGAGGAGGTAGAACATGGTCATGGTGTTGTCCGTCTGGAGCTGCATGACTTGACCCCGAACGGATGGAGCGAAGGCCATTACAGCAAGATGCACTGCATGGAGCTCTAGTAGGTTGATGTGACATCGGGACTCCTTGGGGGTCCAGAGCCCGTGGGCCCTGTGGGCCTCACGGTGGGCATCCCATCCCATCAGAGATGTGTTGGTCGTGAGAGTGACCTTAGGCCTTGAGCAGACAAATGGACTCCTTCCTGCAGATGTTCCAGGATAAGCCACTACTGGATGGCATCCAACATCGGCAGTGTCACTGTGACCGGCTGGTCGAGGTGACTGAGGTGCCAAGACCACTGGTGGGCCAGCTCCCACTGCAGGGGTCACATCCACCAGTGGGCTCACTGGACCACCCTGATGCAAGAAGGCATGTACCCCTAAGCAGCCGCAGGAAATCCCGGGCAGGGCACGAGTGCCCAACCTGAAATGATCGAGCAAAGGAGGTAAGATCCGCCGCCCAGTTCACTGGGAGTTGGGCCTTGACCCAAAGGGAGTCTAGCTCTGCCCTGATGAAGTGGATGACCTGCAAAGGACAGAGTTTCAACTTGGCCAGGTTGACAAGAAGATCCAAGGCTGAGCAAGTCTGCAGGACCAGATCCCTGGACTGCTCCACCTCCTCTCGGGATGAACCTGCAATCAGCCAGTAATCCAGGTAAGAGTACACCCGGACCCCCTGGTGCCACAGTAACACTGCAACCACTCCTGTGCACTTGGTGAAGACCCTGGGGGCCAAGGAGAGGCCGAATGGCATGGCGCAAAACTCTTTCAGCACCCCTTCTGATGGGATGGATGGATCAGAATGTGGAAGAAGGCATTCTTGAGGCCCAGAGAGCAGAACCACATGTCCCACTCGAGGGTTGGAATGATCTGGTTTTGAGTGACCATCCAGAATTTGCACTTCCTCAGGTACCGGTTGAGATCGTGAAGATCCAGTATGGGGCACCATCCCCCCTTCCCGTCAGTTCTGGAACCAAGAAATATCTGGAGACGAAACTCAGACCAGCTGGGGAGTCTGAGATGCGGGCTTGTCACAGGTACGTGGGTATAAAGATAACACTGGACACAGTAATAGGGTACAATACAAATGCAGTGTGTTTCATTTTATACAAAAGTATAAAAAAACAAAAAACAGAAATAAAACAGTTCAAACAGAACAAGAAAATAAACAATAGTTCAAGGTTATTTCACCTTACATCAGAGATCTCAAAACAATTAACCCTTGCTGTGGCATCGTGTACACACATCTTTAAAACCTGTAAGTTCTAAATCTTCTGGCAGCCTAAGGGTTAATCAGTTTTAAAGAGGACAGGAAATTATTTCTAATCTGCAGCTGTTTATGACGTTCCCATTTGTAGAATTTATATCCATAAGCCTAAATGATCCATATGTAATGGTAACTGCATAAACAGTGATGTGAAAAACTACATTTTGCATTGTTTTGTTTCCATGGGCAGCATTCTGGTACAGTTCTCTTCACAGAATCGGTGATCTGGAATTTTAATGACGTCATGGTTTGAGCACAGAACTCTAAGAATGGTTCTGATAGGACAATTTCTCATGTTTAGCATTCTGTACTCAAACCATGACATAGTAAAAACTCCAAATTACTGGTACTGTGAATGGAACTGTGCAGGATGTAAAAAGGAAACATCTGAAAACACAATTTTTCACATCAGTGTGTATTCAAATACAGTTCAATATGGCTCATTTGGAAGCAAATCTTTCTTTTCTGTTAGTAGTAACATTACTAATAGCTGCTAATTAGCACAGATTTCCTGTCCTCTTTAATGCTGTTAGAGATAAATTCCTGATCAGGCACAGGACCTTCTGCTTACCTTCCTTCAGGTAAGTGAGACTGGCTATGCAGCTAATCTGACTCTTGGTGTTTGAGGAGAGCTTATATAGCACTCCCACTTATGGGAAAGTCCCTCCCATAACATCCAATTAGTTCTAGAATAGTCCCTAAATAGGGAAACTCTTCCTCTATTATATAATGAGGTTTTAACTCACAGGGTATAAATATAGCCCTTTAGGAGACGCTGTTCCCCTATAGGAAATCCCCTTTCCTTAGGTCTTGCTAACAGGTCAGCACTTATTTTCTATATAAGCAAACAGTGCAAACATTTATTTCATTTATACACGTGCTGTGTTGTTATAGTATATGGACACTAGCCCTTTAATTTATATCTCAAGGCTCTACACATAATGGTGCTCCTTTAGAGACCTGTAGTGTCTCTTTATTCTTTAATTTGTTTAATTTCTTTATTGTACTTAGTTTATCTTGCAGCCCTCTCATTTTTTTTTTAATTTAATATGCTTTATTCATTTTTTCCACAATATCCACTATACACTGTGGATTGTATGGCATAGACATTATCACACAAGAACATGTCTAGCTAGCCTTGCTTGTAGAGCAGAAAGCAGCTAACTAAAAAAGCTACATTTTCTTATTAATTTAAAACTTATATCTCAGCAAGAGTCAGTGTCTGTTGAGATTAAGTAGACAGATACTTTATTAGAAGTAGAAGGGGTCTTATTTAGGGTTAAAAAAAGAAAGAAGAAACAAAGTCAGTGTGTGTTCTGTGCTGGGAAGGGTATTGTATCAGCTGACTTTGCTAAACCAGTAGGAGGAGGAGAGAGAGCTTAATTGGGGGTGTGGCTTAGACACTATAAAAGCAGGTGACTCAAATTACAACTTCTCCTGTTGCTAGCCTTTTTCTTACTAATTGCCCTCCATCCCACCCACCCACCCAAGCCAGTTCTACTTTTATAGCCTCTGGATCTGACTGTCAACAGGAACTCCTGTTTGGCAGTAGGAAGGAAGGATCATAGAGAAACATTGGTTTTGTCAACCTAAAGGAAAAAATAGCTCACTCTCCGCCCCCAGCTGCTGGTGGTCTGACATTGAGCAAGGAAGAAGGAGGCTACTAAAAAAGATAGGAAGTTGCTGTCCCAGAACAGGAAGGGTGAGAGTTGTATGGAGAGGAGAGAGTAAGCATACAGAGAAACAGGAGAGGGGACACAAAATAAGACATGATAGGAGTGGTGCAGTGCAATGGCTGTGGGGTGGCAGTGTTCTGGGAGACATTCTGGAGGCTGTGATGCTGCCCTATTTGCAGGCACATCTCTGGTCTGAGAGAGGAGGTTGCCCGTCTCCAGGCTGACCTGGCTAGGATTCGTGAAACCTCCCCAGGGACCACAGGGCCAATGCCACTACCTCAGAGGTTGCCAAGAAAGAGGAGAGGCTGGACCAGGGTGGGCTCAGGAAGGGAGAGGGTGGTGGAACAGAGTTGCATCCCTCCAGCTGTACCTCTCCACAGTTCATTTGCTCTTCTGGTGGATAGTGGTTCCTCTACGGAGGCACCTGCAGTGGAGACCAAGGAGGATGCTGGGAACCTTCACAAAGGAGACCCACAGGAGGGTGGCATGGGAGCCCACAGGAGAAGAACAACTCCTGGTGGGGGACCCAATCATTAGGGGGTAGAAATGGGGAGGAAGGGAGAGGAGGTAAGGTGTCTTCCTAGCGCCCACGGCTTGGAGGGACAGGAAGCAAATCCTCAGGATCGTGGGAGGAGCTGCACGAGGGAGGGAGCTGGATGTCACTGTCCACCTAGGGACAAATGACCTGGCTAGGAATGGGATCAGAGCAGTGCAAGAGGAGTTTGTAGAGTTGGGGAGGGGCCTTAGACAAGTAGCGCATACGGTAACCTTCTTGGAGGTGCTGCCTGTCTATGGCAAGGGTGATGCTAGGGCACGCCTCACCAGGGAATTCAATGAGTGGTTGAAAAACTGGTGTGGAGCTCAGGGTTTTGGCTTCATTGGGGACTGGGGAGCCACCTGGAGGGATGCAAACCTATACTGGTGCGATGGTCTGCATCTGTCCAGGGGGGAACCAGGATCCTAGGTGAAAGGTTTAGATGCTTCATTGGCAAGCATTTAAACTAGCCAAGGGAGGAGGCACTGAAAAGGAGCAGGGAAATTCCAACCTCCCCCACAAAACATGGTAATTAGTGAGGTAAACACCAAGGTAGAGAAGTTATTAGGGAGTAGGACAGAGGTAAATGTAAAAAAAGGCAAAGGCAGTAAGGACAGGAATGGGGCTAAAAGGCGTAAAGCTATCAAAAAGTGGAGGGTGAGGAGTACCAATGCCCGTAGTCTGTGTAACAAGCTCCCTGAACTAGTGGCCTTGATGGAAGAGGGTTGCCTAGATATTGTGGCAGTCACAGAAACATGGTACACAGAGAACCATGACTGGGATATCAACATACCAGGATACACAATCTACAGGAGGGACAGGGAGAGTAAAAGAGGAGGAGGAGTAGCTCTCTATGTAAAGGAAGGGATCAAAGCAACAGAACTAAAGAGTAAACAGGGAGCAGATGAGGCACTCTGGGTCACCCTGGAGACAGAAAATGGCACCACAATCCGCACGGGGGTTGTATACAGTCCCCAACTCAGGGAGGAATGGACAAGGAAAGGACAGAAGGCTTCCTTAGAATGGCAGAAAAGGAGATATTGTTGATGGGGACCTGAATATGCCGGATGTTAACTGGAGCACCTTGCTGCAGGCACATCCAAGAGCAGGGTCATTCTTGATGCCCTACAGGGGGCATGCCTCAGACAGCTAGTATTGGAACCCACTCGGGAGGGAGCAATCTTAGACCTGGTACTCTCAAATGGGGACGGAGAAATAATCTCAGATTTAGAGGTGGGTAGCCATCTGGGAACAAGCGACCACCAAACAGTGTGGTTCACGATAATCACAGCCATACAATCAAGCCATACAAAAGCAAGAGTATTGGACTTTAGGAGGGCTGACTTTGGGAAATGAGAGTGCCTTAGAAAAGCATCAGCAAACAGGCAAGAAGGAGGGGTGGAGGAACAATGGGGAGTAATCAAAACAGCCATCACAGAGGCAACAAGCCTTTGTGTAAAGCAAATCAATAAAACACAACGAAGGAAAAAATGCTATGGTTCTCAAAAGAGGTGGCAGGGAAGGTTAAGGAGAAAAGGATAGCATTCAGGAAATACAAGGAAACACAGAAGGAGCAGGGCCGAGAACTTTATCAGTTAAAGCAGAAAGAGGCTGGGAAAGCAGTCAGTATAGCAAAGGCCCAAATGGAGGAAAGGATAGCCAATTCTGTTAAGAAGGGGGATAAGACCTTTTATAGGTACATTAGGGAGCGAAGAAAGACCAAAGGAGGGATACTGAGGCTTAATAAAGGGGAGGGAATGTGGGTAGAGGGGACAGTGAAAAAGCAGGGATACTGAACGAATATTTCTGCTCAGTATTCACAAAGGAAGAGGAGGGGGAGGTACCTAAACCAAACAAGAGAAACACTCTGAAGATGGGGGTCGATACCAGTCCATTTACAGAAGAAAGGGTTCTGAAAGAACTAATAAAATTGAAGGTGGACAAAGCAATGGGGCCTGATGGGATTCACCCAAGAATTCTAAAAGAACTAAGGGTAGAACTAGTGACACTGCTGACTACTCTCTTTAACAAATCATGGGAGGATGGGGTGGTACCTGAGGACTGGAGGAGGGCAGATGTGATTCCTCTTCACAAAAGTGGGAGCAGGACAGAGGCAGGAAACTACAGACCAGTTAGTTTGATCTCAGTGGTAGGGAAAATGATGGAATCACTTCTGAAGGAAAGAATTGCTGAGTACCTAGAGGCCAGTGGGGCACAGGACCCAAGGCAGCATGGATTCATGATGGGAAGGTCGTGTCAGACGAATCTAATAGATTTCTTTGACTGGGTGACCAAAGTAGTAGACCAAGGAAGGGCTGTGGACATGGCCTACCTAGATTTTAGCAAGGCATTTGATACAGTCCCACACAAAAGATTAATACACTGTTAGCCAGCCTTGGAGTGGCCCCAAGGTGGCAGCCTGGATAAAAATTGGCTGACAACAGGACGAAAGGAGTAGTAAATGGAGTACACAGTGAAGAAGGGAGGGTTACTAGTGGGGTACCGAAGGGTTCAGTACTGGGACCGGTCCTTTTTAATGTCTTTATAAAAGTGACATTGCAGAGGAACTGGAAGGAAAAGTATGTCTCTTTGCAGACCACACAAAGATCTGCAATAGGGTTGATACACAAGATGGAGTGGAAAGGATGAGAAGGGACTTGGCAAGGTTGGAGGAATGGTCAAATGTATGGTAGCTCAGATGCAAAGAAGTGCAAGGTAATGCACATGGGAAACAAAAACCCAGGGGAAGAGTACATAATGGGGGGTGAGATACTGACAACAGTAAAAATGGAAAGGGACCTGGGGTTAATTATATCAGATGACCTAAAGGTGGGCAAGCAATGTGAGAAGGCAGTAATTAAGGCTGGGAGGATACTGGGATGCATAGGAAGAGGCATCAATAGTAGAAAACAGGAAGTTGTTATCCCTCTGTACAGACAGTTGGTGAGACCTCATCTGGAGTACTGTGTGCAGTTCTGGAGACCCCATCTCTGCAAAGACATAGACAGAGTGGAGGCTGTCCAGAGGAGGGCAACCAAAATGGTGCAGGGTCTGCACCAGAAGACATACGAAGAAAGACTACAGGAGCTTAATATGTATACCCTTGAGGAAAGGAGGGAGAGAGGGGACATGATAGAAACTTTCAAGTACCTCAAGGGAATCAACAAAGTCCAAGAGGGTAGCATCTTTCAGAAAAAGAGATGTGCAAGAACAAGAGGGCACAATTTGAAGATAGAGGGGGGACGGCTCAGAGGTAATGTGAGGAAGTATTTTTTCACGGAGAGGGTTGTGGATGCATGGAACAGCCTCCCTGAGGAGGTCGTGGAGTCAAGAACAGTGAGGGAATTCAAGAATGCATGGGACAGACAAAAGGCAGTCCTAGTGGGGGGTAGGAGGACGTAAGCTGTTGGTTAACTAGGATCTGCAGCTTATCTGTTAGGTAGGAAAATGGGCAGACTAGGTGGGCCAAGCGGTCCTTATCGGCCGTCAAATTCTATGTTTCTATGTTTTGTTTCTATGTCATATTAGGCTTGTGGTTACATCTTCTCAAATAATCATAATTTCTACTACTACATCTACAACTTTATCCTAGCCCAATAATCCCCTGCCCTCTCCTTATTCTGAGGGCTACTTCTACTGTATAGCATTTCCACATATATAGGGACATTCCTGTCCCTTTAACTCATTTGTTTTCTATGTTGTAGAAGAGCGGCAGACTGCTAGACAATCATTACCTAGCTGCTCTGCTTTGGGGCTCTGCACAGCTTTGGTAAGCCCCTTTTTATTTTTTTTTTTTATACTGGACTGTATCTTATATGTCCAGGGACAGCATAGTCCCTTTGTATTTTCAAGTGCTCACTTTTCAGAGCGCTCTATTCATTCAGGAAAGCAGGGCAGCTGAAAGTGAAAGTTTGCCACTCCGTGAAGCCTGCTTCCCTAGCAGCCTGGACTGGCTGCACACATGCCACGGACTACTCCACGGCTAGCTGGCACAATTCTAAAGCATATTTTATACAAAGTCAGCAGCCGGGAGTCCTAATAATACAGGGGCATCGGTAATTATTTACACAGATACCGAGCGGCAGCAAAAGTAAAAGTTTGCTACTCGATTCAAACAGTTCCTGCTTCGATGCAGGATTTCTTTGCATAACAATGGAGCGGCAGCAAAATAATTCAATCATCATAAGCATAATGCCGCTCCGTTTGTATCTATAATCCACCTAAGTGGACATTATTTTGTATTTAACTGCCATTTTAAACATTTCTAAACATTCCTACACCATATACATACAAATGGCATAAGCATTAACTTAAGCACTGCAGCACTTTAAACTCATAATATGGCACAAAATGCACTCTATGCACTTTATTCAACCAGCACCTTATAAACTTAAAGGCATTTTATTTCTTTTGGCATTAAATGCCATAAATGCACCTTATTTCATTCCTGCCAGCAGGCCTTAGCCTGGTGCATTATTTTGGGGTGTTCTTGGTGAGGGATTGATATATAGAAACTAGAAATAAAGGCAGTAGGAAAAAAGATTTAGTGAGAGATAGAAAAGACTGATGTGGGTGGCCAACCTATGCCAGGGGTGGAAAAGGTAAGTTTAGTATTGGAAGATACTGTTGTGCAACAGATTTCAGTAGGAAAAAGAAGAAGATAAGAAAGGCATCACCAGGGTTATCGGACTGGCAGAACACAGTCCTGCCACAGGGCTATAGTGCCTCTCTGCAGGAGCTGAGTGATGTCCTCCCGAAAGGCAGACAGCACGTCTGGAGACATCACAGCCTCCCATGGGGCATGGCCTCGGAAGGGAAGGAGAGCCTCAAAGTCTAGAGGCAGACCACGAGCCAACATGTCAAGCACCCATTTGTCCAATGTGATGACAGGCCAGGCATGCGAGTAATGACGAGCCGATCCCCCATGGGAGTCCAAGGCTGGGAGAGTGACACTCCTGACCAGACAGTGGACAGGCTTGGCAGAGGTTCTGGTGCTGGCTGACAGGGGACCCCAGCTCTCCAGCCTTCTGACTTCTTGAAGTCGGATATGGCAGGCTTAGGCTTGGGCCACCAGGCCTGGGGCTGCCCCGTTTGGGGCTGCGGTAGTCTGGACTGAGGTGCCTGGTAGGGCCAAAACTGAAAGGGCTTCTTGTTTTGTTTCTGACCCTTAGGTCCTTCTGAGAGGATGTACTGGAATCCAGAGTTGCACTGGATTTCTTGATCCGAGTAAGGTAACCATCTAAACCCAAACCAAACAGGTCAGTACCCAAGGTGGGGACATCTGCCAACTTTGTTGGGTATCCCCCATAAAGGTCGAGAACCTCAACCATGCCCAGTGCCACATGGTGACCACAGCAGCCATGGACCTGGTGCAGGAGTCACTTAAGTCCAAGGTAATTCAATGAACATCCCTGGTCCTGGACCATCCTGACTGCCAACTGCAGGTCCGCAGGGAGGTAGGCAAGAACCTGGTCCAAGACTCCCATGAGAGCATGGGAGAAGAGTGCCATCATGATGGCCGAACTAGCCTGCTGAAGGCCCAGGGAGGAGGCAGCATAGACTTTCTTAGCCACATGGTCCAGTTTCTTGGACTCCTTGTCCTGGGCTTATTGACATCCCTGATGTTGCCCATTTGCTGAAACACTGAATCTGCCACCAGATCTTCAGCCGAAGGATGGACGGTGAAACTGGGCAGAGACCCAGTACATACGTCATATTTGCGGACCACATGGGCCAAAGGCACCAGGCAGGAAGCTGGACACTGCCACAGCTCGAGAGCAGGATAGAGAATGTCTCCCACCACCAGGAACGCGACCCGTGAGGAGTCATCCCTTCCAGGATTTCAGTCAGAGGGTACTTGGCCCATTTCTGGACTGGGTCCAATGGACTCCCCATGGACTTGGAGATCAAGCGGAGCAAAGCCCCAAAGAAGAATGGTCCATGTTCACTGGTGAGATCCTCAAAGGACTCCCAGTCGAAGGCCAGAGTTCGAAGGAAGTGCATGAAGGAGTCCTCTGAATCCGAGGACTCCCTGAACACTGCCCTTGACTCAGGCTCCCCTTGGACAACCCGTGGCTCATCCGAGTGGGTGATTTTGATGGCGAGCTGATCGGGGAAGTCAGAAGCAGGACATACAGCCTTGGATGGGGTCCCCTGCAAGGGCTGGGCTGTGGAGGCTCTACCGGAAAGGGAGGTAAAGCCTATGTTAGCTCAACCGGGGTAACCAGAGCAGGCCATAGCAAGGGTGACCATGGAAGCACCGGAGGCTGAGGCAGGGTGCGGCCGAGGATCCATTATCACCACTCTAGCTCTTCATAACAGTGCCACAATTTGCAGTGGAGCCTGTCTTCCTCCGAAGACAAGGAAGATGAATAGCACCAACAGACCTTCTTGCTTGACGGCTGAGAGCAGGAACATTGAGATTCCCTTGATCTCATGCAAGAGCCAGAGCCACATCAAGACCTTGAAAATTACGGTTAGGTTGTTGGGAAGGAGATATGGGGGAAGGCATCATTTGATCAACTTCAGCCAGGCCCAGAGGAACTCCCAAGGGGTTAATCTCCAGAGGGGAGACATCTGGATTGGCTGGCCTATCCAGACCCTCCGGAGAGAGGACTGTGAGAACCGGGGTCCTCGAAAGGGAGTCGTCCCACCATCCTCTGACAACGGGGTCGACCGGGTTGAGAACAATCTCAACAGGCTGGCTGACCTGCGTCTTAACTGACAGGCCCGATGGGGATACTGAGGGGCCAGTAGCCTGGACCGGGACAACAGGAGCATCAGCTAAAGCCAATGGCTCAACAGCTGTAAGCCAGAAGCAGAATCGTGGGAGCAGGAAGACTGCACTCACTCCTGTTCCCATGACCTGTGACAGGACCTCTTAGAGGCATGAGAAGATTTGGGTTCTCCCCGAGAGAAGGAAGGGACTAGCATAAGTCCCCAAATGCTTCAGTGAACGAAGAGCCCAAGCCCACCGGGAGAAGCGTGGAGACTGAAGCCGCACCAGCTGTAGCCTGGGCTGCCACCTCTTCAAAAGCAGCGAGCTGTGCCACCGAACCCGCCACTGCAGAAATCATCTTACAGGCATCCATGGAATGAACAGAAGGATCCCATTCATTTGAGCGGCCTAAAAGGAGACAGGCATATTGGTCCTCTAATGTGGAGGGCTGAAGAACTGGCACAGGCCGCAAGCCTGCAGATCGTGCTGGACCCTGAGGCAGTATACACACAAGGCATGAGTGTCGGTGTACAATATCTTCTGGTTGCAAGCAGCGCATTGCTTGAACCCGGACCGACTTTCTGGTGGTCATGCTCTACTGGAAACTGTTTTGAAAATACTACACAGAAAAAAAGTCGAAGACCAAACTGGGCCGACACCGCATGCAGGAGCTGCAAAGGAGGAGACCTGATGCTTCCTGTGGAAAGGAAGATCTGATGTCACAGGGTGCTGAGAATGATACCACCAGGGCGGGTGGGAGGAGTTATCTTGAAGATCCTCCTTCCGGTAATAATTAAACAAAAAAGAGGAGCTGCTCGGGAGTGGATAGTGCACCATATCCACATCCCAAGAAAGGTGTATTTTTAGTATATTAATACATTGAAAGTGTATCAACATTAAACTACACTGATCAGACTACAAGCTTTCATTAAAAAAAGGTTTATTTTCCTTACAGTTCAAAAGTAAGCAATTTTTAAAGAAATTTCCTCAAAAAGGGGCTAACTTTTTAACCACTAGGGCTAGAATTTTTTTTTTTTTTTAATGAATGCTTGGGAGTCAGAAAGATAAAGCTACACAATGTTGACACTTTCAATGCACTTTTGGAGTATCAATATAATAAAACTGAATTTTACTATATCAGTGTATTTCAGTGTATCGATACAAAGAAAGTGTATCAAAATGGTGATGTTATATTAACCTGACTCGAAGATTTTATTTAAAAATTAAAAAAAAATACGTTTCTAGAACTAAAATTTCAAATGTTAGCCCTTTTAAAGAGAACCAAACTTGGTGCCTAAAAAGGAAACAGGAAGCTCCCTTACCAGTATGGCAGTTCCTGTAAGCCACTTTTAGAATTATTTTAAGAAGTGCCCATTAGGAAGCAAAGGAATCATAATATGCACCCGAGGGGCTGCCGCTCTATCCCTTTCATTTCCTACATTGCTGCTCCCCCCCCCCATGCTCAGACATTTTGTGACCTCTGTATAAGCAGAGTGCAGAGGCCCACTCCACACAAGTCTACGGAATGTCTTTTTAATGCTCTTTTATATATTTTAATAAGACATCTGATGAAAACTGAAGCCAGTGCTCAACTAACAACAGCCTTGTTAGTTAAGTGGTGGCTTCAATTCTCACCAGAAATTTGTTTAAAACACAAAATAGCACCAAAAAATGAAGCTTCTTAGACTTGTATGGAGTGGGCCCTTTGCCTTTCTGTGACCCTGGGTCTTTCTCCACTCCTGCTCTGTAGTAGCCCCATGACTCCCAAGA
Source organism: Neoceratodus forsteri (assembly GCA_016271365.2). Taxonomy (NCBI): domain Eukaryota; kingdom Metazoa; phylum Chordata; order Ceratodontiformes; family Ceratodontidae; genus Neoceratodus; species Neoceratodus forsteri. The sequence goes on along the minus strand of CM028129.1, from coordinate 1,128,289,889 downwards.
AAAGATGTTTGGCCATGGGATCCTGCAAGTGACTCCATTTTCCTTGTGGATGATCTGGTGGGTGCTCTACCAACTCCAAGTAATACTATGCTCTGCATATTTTCCAGAACCACTTCTCCATGGTAATTATCTTCTACTGATTACTCACTAGGGTCAGATGTCCTTCACATGGTCTACCTTGGGCAACTGAGGAGGGACTGGGGCAGGCAACCCATCAGAGGGTTTCACTTGGGGCTTGCATCTTCGCAATTTCCACTTTTGTTGAAAAGCCCTGGGTTTGTCTTGCTGGTGGAGCCTCACAGGCCTTGGTTGGGTCTGCCACAAAAGAGCCAACACCGGTGATGACAGAAGAACCCACATCATCTTCCTCAGGTGTGGCGTAGATATTCTTCAAGTCTTTCAAAGTTGACTCTGTCTCAAGGTACTCTTTAAGGTGCTCTTCTACACTCTGGCAAAAGAGGTACAGCTCATCGAAAGGCAAACTCATAACTTTTTACTGAACAGTTTGCAAAACCAAGACTGACCTAAAAGTGCCCTGCTCTCGCTGCATCATCAGAGACATCAAGGGCTGGACTCAAAACTTTGAGTAACGACCTCAAATAATTCTTGCTTCAAAACTGACTCTGGACACTTGTGTATAATAACTTTACATTTGGATCAGAATACTCAGCCATGTGGGACTGGTAATCCACAACTGAAAGGCCCTGAGTGGCCAAGCAAGCACCATTTTGCCTAGGATATTGATCTTGTACGACTCATAATTCAGTGTTTGCAAAGAGCTATTTAGAAGCAAAGATTTTGTCATTAGCAGCCATAATAACAATACCATGAGGTATAGGCTACATACAATATATTAGCCAGATTTGAACTTCAGTACCAGTTACATTTTGTCTGCCACACAGAGTACTGCAAGTATGAAATCCAGCCCAATCCCAGCTGCTACAGTGGCAGGTTCAGAAGCACACTGGGAAGTGGTTACCAACCAGGACGGCATAGTTGGCACATTTAAACATTTCAGCTAAACCTTGGTTTCGTCTCATGTCACTGTCTCAAACTTAAGAGTTTACTGCATACTTCTGAGCTGTGTGTGAAACTTGTGGGCCTCCTGGAAATTACACAGTTGTGGCAGTGGGACTGTCTCATCACATAAAAACAAAGTCTGTATAATCCTAACCCTTTGCAACAAAGAGTTCTGGATTATTAGTCATCTAGTCGGGTAGAAAATGCTAGAGGAACTGAGCATGGCACTGGCCTTTACAGAGGCGTCTGTTCTGCCACCAAGACTGGCATCGTGTGGCAAAGTCATTGTTCCATGAGGGTCATTCACCTGTCAAACTGGCTTTCTGAAATCTCACCCATAGGTAGTGGAGATGAAGATGAAAGAACCAGTTAGAAAGACACAGAGAAAACTGAAGCAGCATCCATCCCTTTCGTATAAGACTAGGGAGGAGGCATCTGCAGCAGCGGCTCAATGGCATCCAGCACTAGCAACCTTAAAACAGAATGGTGGGAAGTGGAATGAGATCTGTGTTGCTTTTGATTTTGCAACGAGTTTGAATAACCTTGGAGGTCAGATGCGAAGCGTGGATGGGACTGTTTCTTTCTATGGCTCCTCATACATAAGAGTATATCCTTGCAGGCCCTCAAGACACTACCTGTCTGGACAACTGAGGAGGTCAAGCTCCGTACTAAGATGCACAAAGCAAGAGGAATGGTGGTCCCAAGCTGAAATTCTGTTGCCACTGCAACAGGTTTTGAAAGGTGCCCAAAATGACATAATGGTCATCGAATAAAGAAAAATCTGCTTAAAATGAAAGTGATCAAATTTCTCTAAATTGGCATTATTAGGTGAAAGTTAAAATAAAACTAGGGGACAATGACACGGCAAACTGGACAAGAATGCAGTTTGTTGAAAAACAATGTTTTGATCTGCAAAAAGGTAAGCAGTGCACTATGGCAGCAAGACAGTTGGGGCCGGGGCCACTTTATATGTTGCTGGCTTCCACACTGCACTGTATGCCAATGCTGGGGCAATGGCATCACAAGCCCAAACCATTCTGCTTCCCGGGGGTTCTGCTGCCTCCATCCCTAAGACCAAAGAATGTGGTTCCATGGAGAGGACGGACTCTAGAGAGAGCAGACATTTCAAATAAGGCCCAAGCTACCAAAGCCAAAGCTGACACTACTCTTGAAGTAGTGCTCAAGGTCAAAAGATATGTAAACATGCCAAATCTGCTCATTCGTCTTTAGTGTTGACAGCATAGTTCCTCCATCTGTGGGGATCAAACATGGCTTTACAATTAATAAAACTGCAGCATGTCGTCACTGGAAAGCATGCCACTTCTTACTGAGAGCTTCCTGGAAAGGGTAGCACTTGTCAGGAAAATACAGGTTACTCACCTGTAACAGGAGTTCTAGGAATGGTATATGTTGTTCATCCACACTGATTGGCAGGTATCCTTGCCGCTTTAAATCTTGCCGGAAGGTCTTCAAGCTTGCTCCTCCCACCCACCCGGGTGGTATAACTCTCGGCTCCGCCCCATGACGCCAGATCTGGCCCGCTGGAAGCTCAGGTTGTGCGTCGAAGCTGGGGAGGTCGGGTGGGTCGTATGGATGAACAACATATACCATTCCTAGAACTCCTGTTACAGGTGAGTAACCTGTATTTCTAGGGACATGGATATGTTGTTCATCCACACTCATTGGCAGACTCCTAGCAGTTCTCCGGGAGGAGGAGGCAAGACGACACCCCAATACTTACTTGGGAAAGAGACTGGAGAACTGAGGCCCCAAAACCAGCATCCCGGCGTGACTCAAGGTCGATGTGGTAATGGGTAATGAAGGTGTTTGCTGACTTCCAGGTAGCAGCCCTGCAGATTTCCTGGATAGGGCGTCCCTGGAAGCAGCCACCGTTGCAGCAGTAGCGGGTAGAATGAGCTTTATCCTCTGGGAGGCTCCATGCCCGCCAACTTATAGCAGAGATCTATGCAGGAGGTTACCCACCTGCTTATCGTCCAGCTTGGCTGCAGGTCTGCCAGATCACGGCTTCAAGCGTGGTGACAAACAGCTGGCGAACCTCTCCCGAATTTCAGCCGTGCGGCTCTTATAATAAGCGAGCCTTCTAGGGTCCAGAGTATGGAGCCTATATTCGGCCTCCGAGGTGTGATTGGGGTAGAACACCGCAGAGTCAACACCTGGTTAAGGTGAAACTCCGACACCACCTTCGGAAGGAATTTCGGGTGGGGCGAGGACAACCTTGTCCCTGTGGAAGACCAGGTAAGGAGACTCGATGGAAAGCGCCTGGAGCTCTCCCATCCTTCTGGCTGACGGGAAAGCCACCAAGAAGGCGTGTCTTCCACGACAGGTGAGAGAGAGCACACCTGTGCATAGGTTCAATGGCTTGCCCATGAGCTTTGCCAGTACCAGCAGTAGATCCCACGGAGGTGGGGGTTCCTGCACTGGAGGAAATGTGATCAAGGCCTTGAAAAAGCCAGACCACCTTCTCCTGCGCCACGACTGCTTCCGGCCCGCCTGTAAGCAGAGATGGCTGCCAGGTGCACACCCTTAGGGTCGCCGACCTAAGCCCTTGACTAGAAAGGGACCATAAATAGTCCAAGATGCTTGCCAAGGAACAGGAGGAAGGGTCCAAGCCCTTGCTTTGACACCAAATGGAAAACCTTTTCCATTTGAAGGCATAGCATTTTCTGGTCGACTCCTTACGGGACGCCTCAACTACATTGAGGACCTCGTCGGAAAGACCCAAGGCCTGGAACTCTAGCCGCTCAGGAACCAGGCCGGCCAGGTGCAGGGATTGAAGGTCCGATGGAACACCTTCCCTGATTGACTGAGAGCAGGTCCGGCGAGCTGGAAGCTGCCGCGGAGTCCTGGAGCTGAGACTGAGGAGATCTGGTACCAGAACTGGCGAGGCCAGTCTGGGGCTATCAGAATCACCTACGCTTGTCCTCCTGCCTTGAGAAGCACCTTGTGGATCAAGGGAAATGGGGAAGCGTAAAGAGGCCCGGGTCCACTGCCTCGAGAAGGCATCCCCTGCAGCGAGCCCCTGCTGAGGGGGCGGGCATGGAACAGACTCAGCTCGCTGCTCTCCCTGAGGCAAACAGGTCCACCTGAGGTGTGCCCCAATGGGAGAACAGATGCTGTACTACCTCCGCAGGAGAGACCACTCGTGGGATGCAGCCCCTATCCGCTCAGGGCATCGGCCAGGGTGTTGGAGGCTCCTGCCACGTGAATGGCTAGGAGATCCGCCCAGGCTGCGACGAGCGACCAAATGCGGAGAGCTTCCTTGCATAGAAGCATGGAGCTGGCTCCCGCCTCTGGCGTTTAGATAGTACATGGTCGTGGTATTGTCCGCCTGGACTCGACCACTTGACCCGGAGGAACGGAGCAAAGGGGTGAGAGCTAGGCGGACCGCCGGAGCTCCAGCAGGTTGATGTGGCATCGACTCCGCTGGGACCAGAGGCCATGAGTCCGGTGTTCCCCAGATGGGCACCCCAACCCATCAGAGAGGCATCGGTCGATAAGAGACCGCGGCTCGGGCGGATGAACGGATGCCCTCCTGCAAATGATCTGGAACGGTCCACCACTGGAGAGTGTTCCACATCCCCTGTGTCACCGACACAAGCTGGTCCAAAGGATCGCAGCGTTAGACCACTGGCTGGCCAGTCCCCACTGAAGGGACGACATGTTCCAGCGGCCCAACGGACCACGCTGGTGCAGGCCGCCATGAGACCCAGGAGGCGCAGGAAGTCCCGGCAGGGCACAATTGCCCAACCAGAAATGATCGGGCAAAGGAGGAAAGAACTCGGCCCTGTCCGCCGGGAGCCGTGCTTGGCTCAAGAGAGCAGGCTGCCCGAGGAATAGAATCACCTGCTCGCTCTAGTCTGACTTCACCTGCTGATAAGGAGGCCCAGCTGAGAGCAGACTTGGAGGGCCAGATCTCTGGACCACTCTGCCTCCTTCCTGGAGGAGCTGCTATCAGCCAGTCGTCCAGGTAAGGGTACACCCGGACCCCTCGGCGCCGCAGGAATGCTGTCACCACTGCCATGCATTTGGTGAAGACCCTGGGAGCTGGAGACAAGCCGAAGGGCATGGCTTGGAACTCGAAGAGGGATCCTTCCGCTCAGAAGCGAAGGAATCTCTGTGAGACGGACGGATAGGACGTGAAAACGGCCCTGCAAGTCCAGAGAGCAGAACCACACGCCGCTCCAAGGATGGTATTATCTGAGCCAGAGTGACCATCCTGAAGGTTCGAGACCTTAGGAACTTGTTTAGTCGGGTAGGTTTGAGAATGGGGCGCCAGCCCCCGTCCGCTCGAACCAGGGAAGTACCTGGACACAAACCCTGGGTCTGAAGGAGGGTCCACCACCTCTTATCACCTCCTTCTGGAGGAGAGCGATGTCACTCGGCAGCCGCCAGTGAGCTGGGGATCCGAAGCCCCGAGGCGGCGGCTCTGAAGGGTGGTGCCTTCTCATTCCAGAGGCAGGCCTCTTCCCACCACCTCCAAGACCCACCTGTCCGTGGAAACAGCGGACCAGGCGGAACGGAAGTGCTGGAGCCGTCCCCCCACGGGGGACCCAGGGGTAAGGGACGGAAATGGGGCGACACCCTCAGCCTGTCACTGGGCAGGCTTGGAGGAGGGACCGGCCGAGGGACCTCCTGGGCCTTTTCCTCCCTGCCTCCTGTTAGAGGAAGCCGGCGGCTTGGGTTTGGGATGCCAAGGCCGAGCCTGCTGGCCCTGACGTTGCTGGGCCGGGCGCGCCGGGGGCACAGAAGGACGAAAGGGCTTAGGCTGTGGTTTGCGGCCTTTGTCCTTCTGAGCGGAAGAGACCGAGTCCAAGGTAGCATTGGACTTCTCGATCCTCTGCAGGTGACCTTCCACCCCAGGGCCGAAGAGGTCAGTCCCCAAAAAGGGAACATCCGCCAACTTGTGCTGGGTATCCGAAGTAAAGGTGGATATCCTCAGCCAAGCCCGCCGACGCATAGCCACTGCGGCCGCCACCGATCTGGCACATGAGTCCCCTATATCCAAAGCAGTCTGGAGCTGCTGTTTGGCCACTGCCCTGCCCTGGTCCCGCACCTGCTAACCGTAGTCTGCAGATCGGGCGGAAGATGAGGATGACCTCATCCAGGGAGCCCAACAGGGCATGAAAAATGTGCCATGAGGACGGCGAACTGGCCTGACGAAGGCCGAGGACGAGCATAGACTTTTTTCGCCCGACATAGTCCACCTCTTGGACTCCTTGTCAGAGGTTTGTCCACATCCCTGGCGTTGCAGGCGCGCCGGAAAACGCTGTCGGTAACCAACCCCTCAGCAGAGGGGTGTTCCGAAAAACCGGACAAGGAACCGGTAGGGACCGCATACTTCCTGGCCATCCTGGCCAAAGGCGCAGGGCAGGAAGCAGGGCGCTACCAAAGCTCCAGTGCCGGACCCACTATGGCCTCGGCCACCGGAAAGGCCTCCGTCGGAGAATCCCCTCGGTCCAGAATCTCCGTGAGGGGATACCTGGCCCATTTGGAAGCGGGTTCGAGCTCCATCCCGGTGGACTCGAGATGAGCCAAGCAGTCCTAGGAAGGACGACGGGCTATCGCCCATTGACTGACCTCCTGAAGACTCCAAGTCCAGTCGCTTGGAGAAAAGGAGGAATCATCTTCGACTCGGAAGAGTCCTCGAAGAGCTGCCTCTGGCCTGAGCCACCCTTCACCTGCCGAGGTCGGTCGGGAGTGAGGGTAACTGACAGCCGATGGGGTAGACCCTTAGCCGACCGAGAATCCTTGGTCGGAGCCCCAATTGGTGGCTGTGGAGGCGGAGGTTCCACCGGAATCGGTGGAGCAGCTGGTTTTGGCCGAACAACCGGCCTGGGTATAGGCTCCTCGGATAAGTCGAGGGGTTGTGTCGGCCGCTCCGGTGACAGCCACTTAATGGCCGGGGAAGGCGACGAGGTCGGCTTACTCCCGGCCAGGAGGAGCTGTTGCAACATAAGGTCCTCGGTGCCGTCGCGTACATCAAGCCTCCCTCATCCGGAGGAGGAGGACGAGGCCGAGCGCGACGCCGCCACTGCGGTGCCGAGACCGAGACCGCCTATGACGTGTGGGATCGGCTGACCACAAGAGGTCCGAGACCGAGTCCCGAATTTCCGAGGTCGGTGCGGGAGGTGTCGGCCGGAACCGCACTCCTCGGCTCGGATGGTGCATCCGAGGGCCTCGGAACCGAGGCACAGGCGCAGCCCACGGATCCTCAACTCCTCCTGGGAACCGGGAGAGGGGAATTCGGGTTAAAGGCGACAGTCCATTCAATGGTCGAGAAAAATCTCGACTTCATCGGGGAGTCTCGGGTCAACTGACCCGACGGGGACACCGGTGAGGCCAGTGGTCAAGCCGAGCGTCAACTGAAGCCGACGGTCGACGGCCCGGGAGAGGGACCTTTCCCGCCTCCCAAGAGCGTCGGCGGAGGGACTTACCCTGTCCCTCTTTTGGACCGAGAATAAGGTCCATAACGTAGGCCCTTCTCCTTTAGTGGAGAGGACAGACAAAGCTCCTTAAAAGCCGTGTAAGAAGAGCCCAGAGGCGGGATAAATGCAGCGGCCGAGAAGATCGACCCGCGCCTCTTCGCCCGAAGAGGCGGCCATCCGCTCCGAGCTGATCCGCCGAGCTTACCGCCGCGGACACCGCCAACCGGGCCTCCTGACTTCACCGAGGGAACGCCTCGGGATGGCCCAGTTGTAATCGGGCAGCACGGTCTTCGAGGACGAGGTCGAGAAAGATGAGCACAGGTCGCAAGCCTCATGGGTCGTGCTCAAGGCCTAAGCAGTAGACACACGGGAGTGGATCCGTTTGAGACATCTTTCTGTTCGCATGGGCATCTCCAACCGGGAGTTGATTTGTCCATCGCAGCCGCGAGGGATAGAAGACTGAAGTCTTTTCGCAAAATTTATTTTAAACCGCAAACGGAGAAATAGGAACCAGTCTCAAATGCAGAGCGTTAAGGAGGGAACCTGAG